>JARWMC010000015.1:2500000-5000000 GCA_029959065.1 Colias behrii
TGGTTGGCACACGCGAGACTGCGCACCCGCGTCACGTTTCCCGCGCTCGCTACCAAGATGCCCGGTTATTGCGATGTGGACGGGTGTCGGAGTTCAAGAGTGAATAACAAGGAATTGTCTTTTTTTCAATTGCCTAAACAGGAACAGGCTACTTTTTATCCAGGAGACACATATAGCGGGTCCACGCGGGTGAAACCGAAGGAAACAACTACTATCAATAAGATTTCATTTTTTTTATTGTATAATGTAACAAATATAATTAACAATAAAAAATTAAGTGTTTCAGCAACTCTGTGTTTAATTTACGCGCTCGGTACAACCCTAAAGTTTTCGTTTGATGACGCAATCACGCGGCGTGCGCGGGAAACTCGCTTCTCGGTGCGTGTTCGTAGAGTACATTTCTTACTGCAGCCGAGTTGCGGCGCATTTTGTAGGTAAAAAAAAATATAGCGTAGGTATTTTAGCTTTTGTATGGGAGTGATGTATCTGTTACGAAGTAACTATTCTCTAATCTGTGATGCTGGTCACTTTATCTATATTTTGCCTTCTATTTTTAAAGAAAAGCTTGGTACAAGGTATTTTGAAAATACTTAGGAGTTGTATTAACGGTTCACCTCGTCGCTAAAATTGCTCAGGTTCCTAATACAGATTTCACGAGGAAATAAAAATATCAGACTGAGTCGAGAAGCTTTAACTACATTGTTCTTTTTACACAAAAGTGGTCTATTCTGTCATTAAGTTCATTAGTTTTATGAACATCAATGAAAAAGAAGAGGTTTATTTAAAAATCGTTGAAATCAATGAAAAATAAGACTATGAATGTAACATATTTTATGATATAGACATATAGATGTGTTCTTGTTATTTTCATAGCATTAAATAATATTATAATCCAATGCAATAGATGTCCTTTTATAGCTTGAAATTCTGAATTCATTTGAATGAAATGACATGAAATGCTGAATGCAGACAAGATGGAGTTCACTTTAGTTTGTCAATTCTAATGCGAAAGTTTCACTGCAATAAAACTTAACTGGCTTTTACTGGTTCTTGAGTGAAATTCAATGTTGTGCGAACATTATTATAATGAAATATAAGGTAATAGTAGTTTTGTTTGACGATTATGTTTCTGGGCGGAAAGGGTCACGTTCAGAACTTTTTCACAAAAATAGCGAGGTTTGATGTTATAATTTTTTAGTAGCAAAGTGTCCAACATAAATTTCGTTCTAAGTAATAGCATGGAACAATATCATCTCATCTTAATATACCTATATTGGTCCATGGTAATAGTTATATTTATATTAAATAAAACAGGTAGAAAAATGTTAACAACAGCGAAAGAACTTTCGCTTATTGCAGCTAACATGAAGATCAACTAGGTCACTGACGAAACCAACTTAAGTGACAAAATTTATTTCTCCGTCCATTTATATAATATCCAATTACACAGAAACATATTTTTTGAATTTTTATTACAAAATTATGTTAAACTAGCTTTTCTAAAAAACTTAATAAATTATTTACTAAAACCTCCCTCTTGAATCGCTCTATCTATTAAAAAACTGCATCAAAATCCGTTGTGTAGTTTTAAAGATTAAGCATACATAGGGACAGAGAAAGTGACTTTGTTTTATACTATGTAGTGATAATAAGAGATCTGTCATTCTGCCTTACAATATGTTGGATTTACTTACACAACAAAAACTTTTGAAAGTAAAGAGTGGGAAAACTAGGAAATAATTCAATTACATTGAGGTATTATTACTACGTATAGAGAGGACATCACGAACAAAATCTGTGCGACAAGCGCGGCGGCGCAGGGCGGGTAGTGAGTCATACACTTTGTAGATATTCTGCCTCTAATTACTTATAAATTAAAACCAATCAATGTAACAAAAAAATATTGTTAATCTTATTAAAAAAATATGAATAAACTTATCAATTAAAACCAATAAATGTAACAAAAAAAAAAATGGTTTGAGACGATTGGCTCTAACTCGTGTTACAAATAGTGTAGTAGCGATGTCCTCTCTAGTACGTGGTACATAGTAACTCAATGTTCAATTATTAGTTATTAAATTCAATTAACATGCGCTTGGTGTTGTGAACATAAGTTTTACCTCTATGTAAAGTACAGTGTTTTGTGATGTACAAAACTTGCGGTATTCATTTCAAATACAATTTTGCCATTTCATTACTTCTTAATTCCTAAATTAATGAAAAATAGCTTGTATTAAAAGACATTGATGTTTAAAAACTATAGATTTCAAAGGAGCGCGCGTGAGCCAAAACTATATTCACTATAATATATGTTTGAATAATTATTAATTCGCGCTAACGAATGAATACGTTTATTTGCACCAAAAGAAAAACCAGAAAAACAGTATAGAATATGCATATTTCACTATCTATCTACATCCTACAGTTTTAATAAGATAGAAAATATCTTTAATAATTGATTCTATCTTTAATCGATTAGGTCTTTGATTATTCCACATCAAGACACTTCGTAAACTTAAAATACAAATTTAACAAAATATTTACCCGTATAATACATAACTATCAAACGTAAAAGAGCAGGTTGGGCGTCAAATAGCTAGTTATCCAAGTTAGTCATTGGCTAAACTATCAGCTGTAAAGCTCAATTAAAGCGATCCAAAGGCAAAGCTCAAAGGTTAGTCTCCAGTTGTGTCTCTAGTGTATGAGGTGTACAGGGCTGGATTGAGAATAATGTTAAGTATTTTTTTATTATTAAGCTATTGCATAGCTTCTATCGCGGGCCTTAAGCGCGGGGACCGAATCCAGAAATTGCGTAACGAAAAACCTCACGCTCCCCACTCCGACGGGCGCGGAGGTGTGGCTTGAAGGCATAGCATGCAATAGCTTTACCGCGGCATTTTCCCCGAGTGCCACACGTCCTTTTTTTTTCATTTGTTAGTGACTATTTATTCATTGAATTTGAATAACTTTAGAATTGTTTTATTAAACATAAACTTAAAATACATGTAATACATTAACTCTACAATATTAAAAACTATTAACCACTATAATTATTATCAAATGTAAAAGCAGAACAGGTTAGGCGTCAAATAGCAAGTTATCCAATCCAATATCAAAACATTATTTGTTTATATGTTTATTTAACTGTTGACGACGCGGTTGGCGCAGTGGTAAAGTAACTGCCTACTGAGCCGACGGTCCCGGGTTCGATCCCCGGTCAGGGCAAATATTTGTGTGATGAACTCAATTATTTGTTCTTGGGTCTGGGTGTTATTATCTATATATGTATTTATTAAATATTATATTTATCGTCGCCTAGTACCCACAACACAAGCCTTAATTGAGCTTACTGTGGGACTAGGTCGATTTGTGTAATAATGTCCTATAATATTTATTTATTTATTTATTTATTTATTTAACCCGACGTTTTTAACTTGAACCATTGGCATGCAAATTCATTTAATTTAGCGAATAGTGATAGATGATTAAAACAACCAACAATGATTGTGAAATAGAGGATCATTCTGTACCCTTATATTTGCTATTTGTTATAGTAGAGCCATTTTAATAGGCAACATTTGACAGTTCAACAAAATTCAACAACGTAACCTAGTAACGACGACATAGAATAACATGATATTTCGTTTTGTTAGAACTGCACATTTGAGATGGTTGTTAATCATCCCAATAGATGGCGCGCGGTGTGTCCCTAAGACACATATAACTGAAAGAATAGAATAAATTCGATTGCTCTGGCGGGTCACGAGTGGCTGAATTGGTCAGGCATCCGCCCCGGAATGGCGCGAAAGGATGCGGGTTCGAGTCCCGCCTCGTGATCGAATTTTTTCTATTCTTTATAAATTTATACTGCACATTTGCTTAACTTTTTTCAATTACGATTACATATTTATAATAATAATGACCGATACAAGTAATTTAAATATTTGATTTTACTAATAAACCATTCAAAACATAATAAACAATTTCTGATTTAAAGAACTGACGTCGCTACAACCTTTTTTCTTTTTAAATACCAGAGACGTTACTCTAAAAATTGAAATGTGACATCTAGAATAGAATGCATTGATTACTTGGGAATAGAAATCATCATAAATTAATAAATGCGTTGAGTTTTTTTTAATTATTTAGATACTTGTCTTATTTTGCTCATTATATTCGTTTATTAAATTAACGAAAGAAACTATGTTACTGGGACAGGGATTCGCCTGATGAATTTTAAAATTGACATGTGTTTCAAGTTCGATTGACAAATGCTTCAAGTCCGTATCGATTAATTCACTTTAATCGATATTTTTAAGCAGGTTACCACCCTACGAAGATAAAATTGATAGACGTCAAATGTTGCCTATTAAATTGGCTCGACTACAATGAATATAACAAAATTCAAAGCTCAAGTCCGGCCCTGGCAGCTTTGCGTCCTCATTTACTTATCTGCTATGAGTCAGTAAACGCTGACAGTCGAACACACGTCAACATGGCTTCCTATGATAAATGCTGACATGGAACGTCATGACCATGTCTGTGGTTTATTTTTTGCTCGTTTGTACTGTATTCGTTGTGTAACTATTAGTTTTACAGGTATTGTAATTATAGTAAGTCCTACTAATATCATAAACGCGAAAGTTAGCAAGAATGTAACGTAATAAACCCTCATGATATAAACCCGCTGACTTTTTAAAGTTACTGGACAGTGATGTAGCTTATGTATCAAAATAACACGCTGTATCAATACTTGCTTTTGTATGCGGGTTCGTCCGCGATTGAAACCGCGGTGTAAAGCTAGTTATTAATATTTCTAAAATGCATAGTTTTATTTTTGATACATCGTGGAATTTGGTGAGGACTGGGACTAGTAATTATAACGATATTTACTTAGGAAGACACAAAAGGACACGATTTTATAAGGCTATATTGTACACAGCTCTAGGTTACACACTGAATATTGTACAAATACGATTTCACAGTTAAAAGTGACTTATGCTTAGAACCTTCATTACAAAATACCTACACAAACACACACTATCACATACAACATAATATTATATACAACTCTGACGACTCAGGTAGAAAACTAAACGTAAAATCTAACCAAAGGCTCAGTCTCATATTAGCAACTTATAAGCTGTACAAACACTGCATATTGCAAGCTTATTTCTTATGAAATTATACAGGATTTACATTTTCTACTCACGTTGTTAGAAAATAAACTAAGGTAAGAGATATGTAGTCTGTAATGAAACAGTTTTTATGTTTATTCGTTTAACAAGAAACTTTGTGTTCCAACAGTTCTATTAAAAGAAAAAAGACTTATAAGTTGGTAGGAAGTAAAAGGACAGAATTAACAATTAACAAATGTATATAAAAAACTAACTGCGCTCCGCGGATTCACCCGCGCGTCACGCTAAGACCAACAGGAGCGGAGCCTCCTGTTGGTCTTAGCGTGATGATATAATATAGCCTATAGCCTTCCTCGATGAATGGGCTATCTAAAACTGAAAGAATTTTTCAAATCGGACCAGTAGTTGTCGAGATTAGCGCGTTCTAACAAACAAACAAACTCTTCAGCTTTATAATATTAGTATATATTAAGTCCATGGTTCTTCAAACTCAAACATTTATTTATTCAATTGGACTTCTTATAAAAGCACTTTTGAATCATCATAACATTTTTAACATTTACCTTTACACCTTCAGATATGCGAGTTCAAGAAAGCAAGCAAACTCTTCAGTTTTATAACATCAGTATAAGTAGATGATGCATGTTTAACGTTGGATTTATTTAAATTTTGTCATACCATAAAGCTGTTAGCTGTGCTATTAGCTGAAATGAAATGAAGTGATGTCTACACATACAAGAGCACTAAGTTCGCGCTTTAGATTCATGCTGAATACCTCTAAAGTTTCCAAACTAGTTTTAATAGAGCTTATAGGTCAATGACTTCGTAATAAACCTCGGAACCATAGTGTTAATTTGAAAACTTTTAACATTAATTAGATTTATTTCAAAGCTTGGCTCACAGGTGTCTCCAATAGAAAATCGAAAATAAATTGGCGGCGAATTTAATCAATTTCGCCTTAGCCTGCGACCGTAGAGTGAAGTAAATTGAGTTATGGGTATGGTATCGTTGCCGGTGTCGGTATAGGTACCTATCGGTTTAGGTATTGATTAGCGTTACGTTGATGAATTAATAATACGACATGAACGTGGTAAATTTTAACTTTGTGGATGTGATAAATGAAAAAGGAACTAATTATACATTATGTTATTAAAATTCTTAGATATTCATAATAATTACTACGTAAAAGAATGCTACCTGTATAATATTTGAATCAGTTAATCCAAAAGCTAAGAAAGATCTCCGTTATTTGTTGGAAGCTTTGCTTTAAACTATAATTTTAAGATCCTATTAAAAAAGTAAAAGTAACACAATTTCAAATCAAATAAGAGGTCGATGTTGATCATTTATTTTCATTAAAAATGTAACTCACATTCAATATATTTTTTTCAGCTCTTTAAATAATACACGCTAATAAATGTACATTCTAAGCCAGGGGTTCCCAACCTTTTTTTGTCTACTGCCCACTTTAAGAATAAATTATTTTTTAACGCCCCCCTTTTTAAACATACTTAAAAAACGCTAAGTACTTATAACTGATTATTGAAACGCAACTTTATAGTAGAGTATCTTTTATTGAAAATAAAACAAACATAATCAATTCTTATATAAAAACTAATGTGAAGGTTGAATCTGATGCTGTTCAATAAGTTTGTTGATATCAGGTTCCAATTTACTCAAAAACAGCCGCAAGTCGCCACGTTCGGTAACACGCAAACGATTTCTCTTTTTAGTAAGCAGCGTTGCCACAGCACTAAATCCACGTTCACACAAATATGACGATGGGAATGCTATCAAGAATCGTTGAACAATTGACCACAATCCAGGGTACAATTGTGGGATCGGTTTTTGTAGCCAAAATTCTTGATATCCATTTTTAAACTTGATTTTTGTTTCTTCGTTTGTTGTCAATTCTATAAGTTCTTCTTCCAGCTGAGGTGACATTGCTGTGTTGACATTTGAAAACGGATCCAACACCCAGTCTGGTATTTCCAAGTTTAAAATGTCCTGGTATCGTTCGGTGAAGTCAATGTGGAGGTTTTCCAAATGTTGGCAGTAGGCAAACAAGTCGTCGTTACTGCAAAATACTGATAAATTCGGAAAATTGTGAAACTCACGTCTGCCCATATTCTTTTTGTGCAGAAGCAGTTTGGCTGCGAAAGCAGCAACGACATTTTTTGTTTTAATTAAATTTAGTTCATCGCCTTGCAGTTGGAGGTTCATGTCGTTGAACAGTTTATACAGGTCTGTCATGTAAGCTATATCATTCTTTGATGTTATGAGATTGTTGCGCAGTTCTGTATCTTTTGTTTCCAAGAACTCTATCACAGAGTCAAACAGGTTGTAAAATCGAATCAGACAATTGCCTCTTGACAGCCAACGAACTTCAGTATGAAGCAACAAACGGTTGAAATCTTCGTCATTAGTAGCACAAAGCTGATGAAATAATCTATCATTCAAAGAGCTGCTACGGATTTTATTGACTGCTTTGATGACATATTGCAGTGATTGAAATAGTCGTTCACTTAAGTTTCTAGCAACCAAATGTTGTCTATGAATAACGCAATGTATAGCAAGGACATCTGGAATTTTATTCTTTAAGTACGCTATGAAGCCTTTATGGCGCCCTGTCATAGCCGGAGCGCCATCCGTAGCAACTGATATAATATTTTTCAAAGGAATCTCTTTCTCTTCACAAAACTTTTCCAATGTATTGAATATGGTTTCGCCTTTTGTATCTGTCTCCAAATTTCTGGCAAACAATAGTTCTTCACGTATTTTCTCATCTTTAATAAACCTCCCGTAAGATAGCAACAACGCTTCATTAGTTGGTAAAGTGGACTCATCGAGCTGAATTGAGAATTGACTAGTCCTCAGATGATTGCACAATGATTCTTCAATGTTTTCAGCCATTTCATCAATTCGTCTTTGCACAGAATTATTACTCAAAGGAATTTTTCGGATAATATCTGCGGCCGGTTTATGAAGCACAGTAGTTATTACTTCCTTTATTGCTGGCAAAATTAACTCTTCTCCGATGTTGTGTGGTTTGCCTTTTTGAGCAATTAACAAAGAGATATTGTACGAAGCTCGAAGTCCGTCGTCATCTTGCTTAGCAGCCGCCGAAAATAGTTTTGATACACTTGGCTGAGTATTATGCTTCTTCTCTAGGTCTTGAAAATATGCTACATTCTTGTCTTTCTTATCTGGATGCATTTTATTCAAATGATCTTGCAGTCTTGAAGGCTTCATTGCTTCGTTCGAAAATGTTTTTAGACATAGAAGACACAAAGGCGACGACGGGTTTGTGGGATTTTCAATAAATCCGAATTTAATATATTCCGCAGAGTATTGCCGTCTCTTCTTTTTTACTTCCGACATTGTTTTGTTTTGAGAAATACGTAAGTGTTGAAATCAAGTACTGCTTATCTATTATGCGCGAAACCGCAAATGAAAATAAAATAAATTTACGTCGTTTATATAGGATTGCATAAGCAGCACGCACCAACAGGAATAAGACATCAAACGTGCATAAACTCGTTTATCTCATTCGACGCCCAATCGTACTCGACAAGCAAGAACAAGTATTATAGAACCAGCCGATTGATACAGGAATGTACAAATCGGATTATTTAACAAAAACTTGTTAAAACATGATTGCCCGCGGTCTATTATATCGAACCGATTTTGAGCTATATCTTAATTAATATTAGTTGATGTTCACAAGATGTCGACTCTCGAAGTCGAGAGCTCAGTCGGTTTCTAAGAGTCTTCCTAGCTAGGTAGATGAAATTATAAATCGACCCCAAAGCCCTACACAACGCCCCCTTTTTTTTCTGGGTCTCTTACCGCCCCCCTTTAGGCCTGCAGCGCCCACAAGGGGGCGTTATCGCCCACGTTGGGAAAGACTGTTCTAAGCTTACCAAGAAGTGATTTTAGCTTCGAATGCCTATTTCTATTCAAGTGTATTGATTCAGTTTTATTATGCATCATGCGGTCTATTGTTGCCTACATTTGCATATGAGTTTGCATTGAATAGATTGACTAGCGACTAACCTACAATCACAATAGTAGCTGTTAAATTAATAGCAAAACCAGCATAATTATTGAGCTAAACCAATCAAATGCAGGCTGGAAATAGCTCAGAATTTATTTATGAAGAATAATAATGAAAAGAAAATGTTGTTCGATTTTTAAATTTGCGCGCGAAATGTTTGGTGCGCTTGTTTCTTTTTAATTTTTGAGTCTAAAAAAGTATTCATAAACAATAATAGATTTAGAATTATTATTGTTAGAATTAAAAATTTGTAAAGAAGAACAGTAAATATTTCGCAGTATTTTTAAATAGATTTTAACAATTAAATGAAATTAACCTTTAAAAAGATACAAATGAAAGTTACAGATCGTTATAAATTAAACTAAAGACTGTCTTTGTTTAAAATAATATGTAGTTGGTAGTTGGTACATTGACGGATAGAAAGGGAAAATTACCAAATCCTAAACAGGCACTTGTGTAATATTATACGAAAAAATGAATTTAACAACGCACAAAGCTTGCCATTCAAGGTCGAACTAATAAATTAAGACAATATGTCGGGTAGATTAACGTGAAAAAGCGTGAATAGGCGTCTTTACTTTAGCTGACTCATCTCTTTGGCTGTTAAGCTGTAAGTTTTTCCTGACTTTGCACAAATTAAAACGATCCTACGCCATTTATTATGTTTTGTGCGCGGTGATGTTCATTTTTGTAGTATGGTTCATTTTGCGGTTTTATAAGGAAATTGCTTTGTGAAATTGATTATCGTTCGAATTTTAAAGGAAATTTACATATTTAAGTCGACTTTAAATAATGGCGGGTAAATGCCTGTCATTTCGTTTTTCATTAAAGTTATTGAAATGTGCGGGTTTTATGTTGCCACATTAATATCTTTTTGGTGATTATGTGAATGGTTAAGTTTTCATTAATAAAACGGTTGATTAATATACATACAGATTTTCGTATAAAATCAGTTTTACACGTGCAACGGAAATGTAATTTTGTGAAGAACTCCCACACACAATGATATATTAGTGTAATATATCTGGACGCCTGTGTTAATGTTCTCTATCTGAAACATGCATTATTTATTTTTGTGTTAAGGTTTTTTATAAACTAGTAAATTCCAATCAGTGATATTGCCGTATTTCCTTAAAATTTTCAACAATAATGCAGTATAATTCCTAGTGAAAAAATTATATACATGATTAAAACATACAGTAATTATTTTATATAAATAGCTACACAAAATTTGAAAGAAAGCAACAACTATTTTGCTTTAATATAATTTTAGATTATCACATTAGCTACTATTTACGTGAAACCGAAGGGTTTATAAAGACATGGTTATCAACAGTATTGAGCCGCGTAAAGCTTGTCCAAATAATATAGGTACTTGTCCCAATTATAAATTGTTTCTGCTTCATGAAAAAATTGATGGATCACGGATCTTTGCAAAATTTGGTTACGCCCCTGGTTCGGCCGCGAGTGAAACCGCGCGGCAGAGCTAGTAGATTTTAGATAAAGCTGGCTACTATTTACTCTAATACCAAGTGAAGCCAAATGTCGAGCCTAGCTATAAAGACAAGGTTATCCGCAGAATTAAGCCGCGTAAAGCTTGTTTCAAATAATTGTGGGTTTTCGGTGACCTACTTCAGAGGAATTCGCAGTCGTGTCGTAGCTGTTCGGATACAAGCCATAATGATTTCCTTGATTTTGCTCTCATTTTAAAATTGTACGTTCGATTGAACAACTGATTTAATAGCGTTTTAGGGACGGTTTAATAGTGATTAAATATTAGAGATAGTCAGGAAATGAAGAAATACATTTTAGAAAAAAGAATAATAATAATTGTGTTTATTTCAGTAAACTTAAAACTTTAATTGCACATTTAATAACCTTAATAAAGCGAATATTACATTTTAAAGTCATATTTTGGGGTAAGTTAATTTACAGGATAATGGCGTAAATGCTTAAGTTATTTTCAAATTATATTCTTATCGAAATTTGTACCTACTGTATTTCCTTACAGTTCTTGCATTGCTATCTATTTCATTGGCTATAAATAATTTTTTATCTTCACGCCTATCGTTCCCACGAGTTCTGTTTTTCACTACTTAATAATCTATATATACTAAGAATGCTATCAACAGCGATGATATTCATTTGTTCATAGTCAGTGATTCCATAAGCCGATTTTATGTTTTCACTCAAAAACATTTTAAATTGAATGGTCTATATTCAACCGGCATTTGAAATAGATATATTTGCATATTTATTATTAACACAACATTTATATGCAGTTTGCTAAAAATCTAGGTTTAAATTATTTTGAATAAATAATTTTGTTTATTCAGAAGAACAAGAATTTTTATCTTATATTTGAGATGATAAAATTTATAGCAATATCAGAGGTAATGATGATTTTATAAAATAAAAATATGCTGCCTAACAAAAAAATCCGCATCTAATTCGGATAACCCATTTGCGAGCTACGGTGCCACAGACAGACACACGGAGACATATTATAACGGTCAAACACCTCTTTTTGCATCGGGGGCTAAAAAACCTCACCTAATTATCTTAAATATTTGCAGTCTTTAAATCTGTATTACTAACGGTTTTATTTATAGATTACTAGCTTTCCGCCCCCGCACCCGGCTTCGCCCGCTTTGTCCAAAACCTAATAAATTATATACTAAAACCTTCATCGAGATCCACTCTATCTATTTAAAAAAAACCGCATCAAAATACGTTGCTTAGTTTTAAAGATTTAAGCATAGGTACATAGATAGGGACAGAGAAAGCGACGTTGTTTTATACTAGGTATGTAGTGATACTGTAGTATTAAAAATTGCTCAGTTATTTTCAACCAGACAGCAAAGATGACAAATTAATAGGTAGATTGTAAATGCGGGACCATCAATAACTTGCTTAGTCGAGTGTACCATGACACTTGCTAATATTGAGTTATGTTCCTGCTTTGTTGTACGTGATGTTAATTGATATTCTTTAATGCTATGTAATGGTAAAGAATATGTAGTTTTTTTATTAATTTAGAAGCTGATACGTTATTTATTTTTTTAAAACAAAATCCGTTAATCCTGGCGAAAGTTCTGAGGTAACAAAGCCAAAAAAACACAGTTGAATTGAGAACCTTCTCCTTTTTTGAAGTTGGTCGGAAAAGGGTGGATGAAACCTTATTGAGGTAACTCTATATACCTATAATATTATAATAACTATTACTTTAAACAGCTAATATTATAAGCTAAGAATTCACACTCTAGTCTCATCAGTTTATTAAAATAATTATAGAGAGATCAATATTCTAGAAGGTCAGTGTATGATTGATAGAAATGTTTGATTCATCATAATTCACAGCTGACAGATGAAGCGTCCAAACTTTTTTCATTAAGATTTCATCTTGAAGGCACTGTTTTGTTTAATAATCGATTAATTTGCTATTTGTCTTTAAATTAAGGAGTGAGATATTGCTTTGTAAAATATGAAGAATCTTTTATTTTCAATTTCTTAGTTATAAAGGAAAAAGCATTGCTGGCGAGTGACGGGATATGTAAATACGTTTATATAATTTTATGTTCTTGAGTCTCTCTTAAAGAAAATAAGGACCAATTGTATTCCAAAATAAAATTGATTAGTTTTTCACAAAAATGTTTAAAATTATGAAAAATCAATTATAATTCCAATAATAAAATGACTCTTTAAGCTGTCTAAAAGATAAGAACAGCTTTTAATACTACCTTACAAGTAATACTTACGCTTTTTTAATACCAAATAATCAACATTTATTTCGTCTTTATTGAAACATTTTTATCCGTATATTGTAGTCTAAAAATACATTAACTGGAAATAAATCAGTCACGCATAAATAAGCTGTATCGATCTGTGTCGGCGAAATGTTGATAGCCCCTGCTAAGGGTTTTATCGAATTCAAATGTGTCGATCATGATTACCTACTATGTCTATAGATAGAGTGAACTGGATGGTATCGCAAGGGAACGCTCTAAAAATATTTTCTATTTTGTATCACGGGGCATATATTAATAATAAAATTAAAGCCTTTGAATTCAACTAATAATACAATTCGACGTTTAAACTATTTTGATTTTCTTGAAATTTGAAGTTGTAAAGTGTACCTATAAGATTCATTGACAATATTTTTTAATCTATATTATAATATTATAAAGCTGAAGAGTTTGTTTGTTTGTTTGAACGCGTTTATCTCAGGAACTACTGGTTCGATTTGAAAAATTCTTTAGGTTTTAGATAGCCCATTTATCGAGGAAGGCTATAGGCTATTTATCATCACGGTAAGACCAACAGGAGCGGAGCAATGCGGATAAAACCGCGGAGCACAGCTAGTTTATTTATATACTAAACCATTGCAAGTTTAATAAAAGATCGTTTACCTAGTTTAGATGTGATTGTGACAAATATTACTTCTGGATGGATGTTCTTTGTTACTCAAGAAGCTTTTGCATAATGCATATTCAAGACGCTTTTATTACCACCTGTATATTTGTGTGTAACTGACTCTATTTTAACCCTTTTTAAACTGACAGATTTAATGCCGACTTTGTACACTTATCAAGGATTGGTGACAATACAATTATTTCATAAGTTTATCCTTTTAAAGCGTGATTATTTTATGTATATTTATTAATATACAATAATACCTATGGAGGAAGTAAATTTAAAATATAAATTAAGTAATTTTAAAGCCAATTCTAGTCCACTATAAGCGATTGGACGTTAATAAAGAATTTATAGATAGTGGTTAGTTCATTCGTTTCTTTGAACATTTACGATGTCTTAATGTCAGTTTGACATCAAAGGCACTAAACGATTGTTCGAGACATCTATTGTCAATAATTTGTTCCTTTTTAGGGTTCCGTACCTCAAAAGGAAAAAACGGAACCCTTATAGGATCACTTTGTTGTCCGTCCGTCCGTCCGTCTGTCAAGACCCTTTTTCTCAGGAACGCGTGGAGGTATGAAGCTGAAATTTATATCAATTATTCAGGTCTACTGTCCCTTGAAGCTGTGAAAAAATCAAACTTCTAAGCCAACGCAATCAAAAGATACAGCCGTTTATGCCGCAAATTTTCGACACTTGCAAGGGAATCAAAACCTACAGGGTGCTTCCCGTGAACTCAGAATCTTGAAATTTGGTACGAAGCAACGTCTTATAGCATAGATAAAGGAAAAATTACGAAAACCATAAATTTTTAGTTACATCGCATAATATATTTTTTTTTAATAATTTTAAACTTACTACCCATTTCCTCATAAACGCGTAGAGGTATTAAATTTAAATTCATACCAAATACTCAGGTCTATAATACCTTTAAGCTG
The DNA here is from genome assembly GCA_029959065.1 of Colias behrii. NCBI lineage: Eukaryota > Metazoa > Arthropoda > Insecta > Lepidoptera > Pieridae > Colias > Colias behrii. The sequence continues at coordinate 2,514,550 of JARWMC010000015.1, forward strand.
TAACAAAATCAAACTTCTATGTCAACGCAATCAAAAGAAACAGCAATTTAAGCTGCATATTTTGAAACTCGCAAGTACTCGCAAGGGAATCAAAACCTAAAGGGTACTTCCAGTCGACCTAGAATCTTGAAATTTGGCATGAAGCAACGTTTTATAGCACACATAAAGGAAAAATTCCGAAAACCTTAAATTTTACGGAACCCTCGGTGCGCGAGTCCGACTCGCACTTGGCCGGTTTTTTAGCTGTTTGTGGCGGAAATGTTATATTTTATGAGTAGAAGTATATTTTTTTAAGTGAAACTTCTTTAGGCGCGTTGAGAATAAATAAAGCGAATATGCCAGTTTTTCGTTTAAACTTTGTTTTCTTGTTGGTAATATTGAAAGTTTTCCCTCTTTTATTTACCCTTACAAGAAAATTAACCTATTTATTTATTTCAATTAATAAAATTACACATGTCAATAATAATTACCTATTTTATCTCCAGACTATATTATGTAAATCTAACCATCAAACGGGAAGTTATTTGAATGATTACATTAGTGACGCGTCAGACGCAAAATGTCGTCCATGCAAGGAACATTTTGATTAACTTACGTTTTACGCAGCGTCACGTAGTCGGTAATTACGTTACGCAAGGAACGAAGATGCGTAAACAAGATACCGGAAAATATAGAATTCAAAATGTTTTTTGTAAAAAATGGCTCGTTTAGTCATTTCATAAGTAGCTACTAAGGACTAAAAAAGATTGCCTTTCTTCCGATGTTCGTATCGCGATGAAATACAGATTAACAAATCAGCATTGTAAAACAAGAATATATTTTTCATCATCATCATCATCAGACCCTTATGTTCCCACTGCTGGCACACGAACCTTCTTTAAAGGTACAGGTCATGTCCACCGTCGTCGAAGTTACGATTTTTAATAGTACTAATATTAGAATGCTGTTTAATTTTGATTTATGAAAATGTAATGACCATTATGTACAATCGTGAATTGTAATGTTTAAAAAATATAATATTAAAACCTTCAGAATATATTTCGTATCTAAAATTGTATTGTAAAGTATTATAATGTAAATTTAAACAATATACTTGGTAAACAAAGTATGACCTAAGTTATAATAAAAATATGTTAATGAACAATATGTATTTTATTCTTTAGGAATAAATTTACAGTTTTGGGAGAAGTAATATTTGCTTTTTATAACACCCGAGGTTAACCTTTATTTTTATTAAAATTGTTAGGAACATTTGATAATTTAGAAGTAAAATTTTCATACTTTTTCAGCCTTATCAAATAAAGTAGTTCAGAGTTATGTTCTAAACAGACGGTACACACATAACATTTTAAACAGTCTTTTCAGTATTGTGCTCTATTTTTTAAAAGAGAGTTTATTTTCTGCAAAGTTTATCAACGGTATTACGGATTACGTATGGATTATAATTATTATGATGTTACATATTTTATTCTTAAGAGAACTTAATTATACAAATCTTTGGTAAATTTTAAACGTAGATATTAAACAAAAATGATTGATTCTCTTGTGATTAATGTTATATTGTATATTTTGTTACAGGTACTCATTCACGTCAATTAAATTGCAAAAAGATTGCTGGGTAATTCAGGCAAGTTTTATGCAAATAAAACAGACTTTAACATAATGAAATACTACGCTTATTAATACAAATGTTTAATATTTAAAGTTAAAGTTTTTATAAGTCTTGGCAGAACAATGTTAACCGAACTAACTGCAATAATTTAGTAAAATTTAGCGGAACAACTTGAAACTGTTAACTAAAGCGTATATAATACTTAAATAATTACAATGCTATAAACGGGGGTGTCTAACGAACCCGAAATCAAATTATATTATAAAGCTGAAGAGTTTGTTTGAACGCGCTAATCTCGGGAACTAAGGGTCCGATTTGAAAAATTATTTCGGTGTTAGATAGCCCAATTATCGAGAAAGGCTATAGGCTATATATCATCTCGCTAAGACCAACAGGAGCGGAGCACTGCGGGTAAAACCGCGGAGCACAGCTAGTAGATTATATAGAGATGTGTAAATAGCAATGTCATTCGGAATTAGTGGAAAACGTTGAGACAACCAGCAGACTGTGAACCAAATTTAGGATTAATTATACGTTAGACTTGACAAGCGGGCTTAGGACGAAGATTGTTTTTTTAAAGCTAACATGGATATAGGTACATAGGTGTATGCTATTAGGAGAAAAAAGGCGAATGCCAGATTTAACTCCCATTTAAGTTCGTGTTACGGAAAATGGAAACTAAATGCGTGTAAAAGACGACATTTTAGGTACGTAAAGGATTTTAACGTGTTTATTCACTTATAATACCACAAGAGCTTCAAAATTATCGGGTATTTTCCGATAGGTTCGTTGCAAACAAATGAAGGAGTCAAGTTTTTAGTCAAGGTTAAAAAATCACGAGCGCGAAGCGCGAGTGATTTTTCCTGAAAAACTTGACGACTTTATTTGTTTGCAGGGAACCTTGAGGGAAATGCCAGATAATTTTAAAGCTCGTGTGGTATTCGGGAGATTATTTTTCCGTCCCAAATGTCGGCCAATAATTTCACAATTGAATTCAACCTGTCAGTTTGACGTCAACGACCAGAGAAAATTTTCAAAAAATTATCAGTATAATACCATGTAGGTTGTACCACGTGACGTCGAATGGTGCAATTCTATTGGTCGATATTTGGGTCGGAAAAATAATCATTGTTATTTTATCCGACCTTTTGTACTTAAATACTTCTTCCCAAAGTCAATATTATACATAAACAAAAACATGTATTATGTTAAACATATCCTTCGTGGAAAACTAAATAAAACAGTGTTTTAACGTTGTATTCGGAATTTCAACTACGATTCGCGGAATTTTTGCCATGTTATTGTTTTGTTTAAAATCAACTTCATACGTCTGGATAAATGCAGTAAATTTCAGCTTTGAGCAGCATTGTTAAAATTGAATAAGCGTACATATAAATCCAGTTTAACCTGGTCTCTGTAACCTTAGAGCTTCGATATAATTGAGAGGTCTAAATTTTCTGGTGATTGTGATTTATTTCAGTACGAAGATGTGCCAGATTGTTATCGTATAAAATAGTAGAACTGACACTAATGTCAGGGCAACTGTCGAAAAACCGGAGTAATCCATTTATTGCGATGTATTCAATCAACAAATTGCTACCTAATAAATTAGATAAGTTAGCCGCTGGTAAGGACAGGCTACAGTTGACTTTTTCTGCATGATATAAATGTGTTTGGAACTTTTGTTTTTAGTAAAATGTGTCTTATATCTTATTCATTTTTTTACTAATATTATATTATCAACGTGAAAGTTATTAAAGATATGGATGTGTGTCTATTATTATTTTAAGCAAAAACTATGTAGTTTCGGTGTAAAATAATTCTGATTTTGATGACTTTGTGTGTTGATGCTTGACCAGATTAACACATGAGCTATAGAAATACTTTCTTAATCGTGGCACAGTATTAGAAAGTTCGTGATGAATATATGTTACTTTAAAACTTTACTGTAACATCACATGGGTACATTTTACTCGAATATCACGCGCGTGAAACCGCAGACTTCAGTTAGTTTCTTCATAATATTATGTTAGAATATATATTTTACATTGAATGAATCTAATTCAGTCATCGTAGCTTACCTGATCAAACAAGTTTATTATATTTTTCCGGATTAATACATGTATTAAAGCAAACAAAATGTGTAAACGATAACAATTATCGTTCTATTTATCTAGTGTATTTCTAGTTCTCTTGTAACAATCAAATTAACACTATCAAGAGTTCAAACCCCAGAAAAAGGCTCAACAAACTGCCAACTCGTACAGGTAACTAACCTAATTTTAGTTTAACGGTTACAAGCGGTACTTAGGAAGTTTAGCAATCTCTATAATTGTAGTACTATAATTCTTTGGTTGTAAAATTTCACTATCACCTGGGTATTTCGTTTAATTGTGTTATTGTTAAAATATGTATTTGATTTGGGTTGATGACGTCATTTCTTAGGTTTTGTGGGGTGCTTTTGATTTGATATAGAAATTTTATGTTGTTTGATTATCAAAGAAATATGTGATGCATATTGTTTCTAAGTATGATTGTATAATGTTTTTATTTTCAATATAATTGGAAAACTAAAACATTTTTTTTATAGTTGTCCGGTTTATGTTTTTTTAGAAAGAAAAGAAAGAAAGAAAGAAAAGAAAGAAAATACATTTATTCCAACACACAAAAATACAAAGCAAAAAGAACAAAGTAACTTACAATGAACAAAAACAATTAAATAAAAATTACAATTTATAAAAGAAGTAGGTAATAGGTATGTAATATTATGTATGGTCACGTTTGTACACGTATAAAAAAAAAAAAAACATAGGTATTATATTATGTGGTTGACTATAGTTTGTGTGCTGGAAAGGGATACCACTCAGCAAATCTGTGGCTTAATAGCCGCAGCGCTGATTTTCAGTGGTTCCCATATCGCAACTGACGTTTGCAGCGATAGGGGCTACAAATTTATAAAATAGTAAAGTTTTAAATAATATCTTACATACATTTTAATATATACATCCATTACATAAATATGGAATAACAGATACTACATTCATGCAAAAATGCTACATAATATATGCGTACTATATCTACTATAATACAAGATACTTATATTATACCTACTATTTACTTATATATATATCAAGTACATATATACTATAAAACATTGAATAAACTGGCAAAAATAATAAAAAACTGATTAGATAAAATAAACTAAGATAATAATAGGTATTGTTTTATAATTTTTATTTTTTTATTTTTTAAAGACCAACTAAGGTTGGCTGATTTGTCGTTGAATTATTAGTTTTTTTAATTCATTACGAAAGCTCGGCACGCTGCTTTTATTGCGTAATGGTGGGGGCAAATTGTTCCAACACTTAGTTGATCGGTATTTAAAAGCACCTTTGAATGCCATGGTGTGGTGTCGAGGCATAGCCAGACTAAATAAAGACGCCCTTGTTCTGTATACCGTGTCCGAATTTCCCAACCAGGATAGTTTTTCGGAGAGGTATGAAGGTACATTGGACCGTATGACTGCAAACAGTAGAACGGCAAAATGCAGCCTTCGCCGATTTTCCATATTTAAAATCCTGGCATTGTTTAGGATTGGTTTTAGATAACGTTTTAGATCTTTTGCTCGTGATTTTTAGTTTTCAGTGACTATTACGAGTTTGTGTGACTATATTTTTACAATTACGTGCCAAAATAACTATAGGTAATGCTCCATTTAACTCATACACTGCTCTGCGATAGTAAAACCTATCGACCAGCCATTGTTTTTTGCGTTTTCATATTATATTTATTTGTTTGTCAGCCATCAGGCGTGAACCGTTAAATTAATTTAGATTGCGTTCTATTCGTATACGAATGTATTTTTCTTTCAGCGTTTCGCAAATAGTCGTTGTATTTAGAGAATTTAGTTCAAATTTGAATTTAAATGGAGTTAGCCTTTCAATTCAAACAATAGATTAATTTACACGCCGTCTGTTGTTTCTGAATTTAGTTACTTAATAATGATGTTGTATTTTCTTTTATATTTTATTTGTACGGAACTAGAGATAAATACATTTTATTTTATTTTTTGATTAAATTGCGAAGATGAATGGAATAAGAGTTCTATTTGCTGGTTATTTATTTTTGCTAAAAATCAGGCCTTTTTTTATACACAAACCCAAATATATTTTAAAACTATAATAAACACAAAATCATAATGACCATCAATCTACATCAGTAATTTTTTAATAGATCACATTAATCATATTATTCAAAGAATCTACACTTATTAAAAAAGAAAAAAATATGTCGCAACAAATTACCACAATCTCAAAACATCAAAAACCCTCACAAGTCACAAAAAACAGGTAAAAATAATCAACATGATCCTTCACTAGGCTAAATCTATAATTTACAAAGACATGAAACGTTTTAGACGTGGACAAAACCTAACTGAATAATAGCTGTACACTGTACAGTGTCAAAGGTTGGATCCTTCATTTACTATAATTGCTTGGTTCAGTTGGATGTGCTTTTTGATCATTGGTTTAACTTTACCAAAGGGTACGGCTTTTATCATAAATGCTACTACCGTTTAATAATGGTAGTAATTCTTTGATTAAATATGGATGTTTAGCTTGTATATTGCGTGCTTTATAAGCACTTGTGTAGTCTTTAATTGTAATATTTGATTGACTTAACTTATATAATATGTGTGTTTTATCACAATTTTATTATAAACTACCTTCCGAGAATCAAATCTATACTAATATTATAAAGCTGAAGAGTTTATTGTTTGTTTGAACGCGCTAATCTCAGGAACTACTGGTCCGATTAGAAAAATTCTTTCGGTGTTAGATAGCCCATTTATCGAGGTGGACTATAGGCTATATATCATCACGCTAAGACCAACAGGAGCTGAGCAATGCGGGTGAAACCGCGCGGAACAGCTAGTGTTTAGTAAGGCTAGTAATTCTTTGATTAATTATTGATAGGTATTTTATGAGGGCGATGTCGTCTTTAATTTAAATGTCTAAACGATTGATGGAGCACGTGGATTTCATACGAATGTCTCATTTTATCATATACTTGTAATTTTTTGATTTTCATATTTTATAAGACCTTTTGTCTTCTTTGTAATTTAGCGACTTGTCAGTATGCGGATGATTTCATATTAAATGTCTTCTTTGTGAGTTATGTTTCGTGTTACGGTTATTTTTTTTTCTTTTTAAAAGGTTCTGGGCAATGGCAACTTCGACTTATTTAAACTTTTCAGAATTTTAAGTCCCCGACATGAATCAAACCCAACGCCATGTTACCGTATCCAATATTTATGTGAGTTTCAAATAATATAGCTTTTAGACCGGACTCTCAGTGGAGTTTCGTTTGCAAAAATAGCGGACCTAAATCTGACTTCTGATATATATTGTATAGATCCCAGACATCCTATAGACAGATGTTGCCAACCAGTTTTGTGGTCCCCCTCTCCCCACCCCGGTAATTAAATATGGCATACAAAGAAAAAAATAAAAATTTCCAAAACATGCCGTGTAGGGTATCAAATGAAAGAGCTTATTGAGTAGATCACGAATATATAGCATACTATAACATTTCTTACACTTTCTCTAAGATTTTTTAGAAAATTTACGAAAATGCTCCATTTTTGAGTTAACTTGAAACCACTATAGATTGAAAACTCATGAATATATTTTTTAAATTATTATTTTAAATAATTAACAATAGTCCATTGTTTACGATCCAATAGTTCGTACAGTGAAATAGTTGCATGGGGGAGTGGGGGGAGCATTCAAAGATGGCGAGTATATTTTCAAGTTTATGCCAGAAATAAAGGCCTAATACAAAAATATCGGTGTCAGGGCTTAGAATAATTATCTCTGCACTGTCGTTGTGTTTGACAGAATGAAAAATATGGCAGAACATTCTTGAATCAGCCTCTGTGTGATTAGATTTCAAATCGGTAACTTCAGTGAAAGTTGCGCCTTGCAATTTAAAACATTTTGTGGGGTCATCAAATCCACCACATACATATAGCTCACTTATTACGAACTATTGAATCGTAAACAATGGACTATTGTTAATTATTTAAAATAATAATTTAAAAAATATATTCATGAGTTTTCAATCTATAGTGGTTTAAAGTTAACTCAAAAATGGAGCATTTTCGTAAATTTTCTAAAAAATCTTAGAGAAAGTGTAAGAAATGTTATAGTATGCTATATATTCGTGATCTACTCAATAAGCTCTTTCATTTGATACCCCACACGGCATGTTTTGGAAATTTTTATTTTTTTCTTTGTATGCCATATTTAATTACCGGGGTGGGGGGAGGGGGACCACAAAACTGGTTGGCAACATCTGTCTATAGGATGTCTGGGATCTATACAATATATATCAGAAGTCAGATTTAGGTCCGCTATTTTTGCAAACGAACATCTCCTCGGAGCCTGCTCTATTTTGTTTTTTACATATAACACACATGATAGCATCCGATAAAACAATATCATCCGTTTCTATCAAGCCAATCCAACCGTTCACAATAAAATATACCGTTTCTTCATATTCCCACAACATAAAAATTCACCATGCATTCGGAATGAGAAAAGAAAATATAAAATTCCTATAGTCTTGTTTTTATAAGACGTCGCAGAGCGAGGTTGAAAAAATAGAGTACGTGTAAGCAAATAATTCCCTTTGTCAGTTTGTGGTAGAGTCATTGTGTATATTAAAATATATATAGGTTTGTAAGAAAATGCTTCATTCTATAGGTACTAGCTTTTCGCCCGTGTCAAATAAAAACCCGCATAGTTCCCTAGTGGAATTTCCGCGATAAATCCTAGATATGTGTTAATCCAAGTTACCCTCTATATGTGTGCTAAATTTCATTGTAATCGGTTCAGTAGTATTTGTGTGAAAGAGTAACAAACATACATACACATACATCCATCCTCACACACTTTCGCATTTATATTATTAGTAGGAAGGTAGTGAAGTTGCATTATAACTATAGCAGTTAGTCTAGTGTGGAATTACATACAACAATCTATAATAACACATAACAATCTATCGTGGGTATATGAAATTACATCCAAATTGGTTGTGTAGTTTATGCTTTACTAGCTGCGCTCCGTGTTTTCACCCGCGTGACTCCGCTCCTGTTGGTCTTAGCGTGATGATATATAGCCTATAGCCTTCCTCGATGAATGGGCTATCTAACACCGAAATAATTTTTCAAATCGGACCAGTAGTTCCTGAGATTAGCGCGTTTAAACAAACAAACTTTTCAGCTTTATAATATTAGTATAGATTTATAGATAAATCTTCAAAATATTTAGGAGAAAGTTGCGCTTATAATATACGGTTTACATTACCTAGATTTAAGGCAGATCCTAATAATAATCGTCTTTCAGTGAGAAGAAAATGTGAATGTAATTGTTAATGTACGTGAATGTAATTTTAGGTTAAACTTAGGTTTTTTATTTCATGTTCACTTTGAGAAACTTACCTTTACATTAAAGTTACAAGAAATAAACATAGGTTTCAAACCGACAATCAAGCATAAACTGTTACAAACCTATATTAACAAATCTACAATTTAATTCAATGTAAAACTAAATCACAGGTCAATTAAAAGACCTTGAAGATCGCGTGTTAAACCTTTATTCGGTAGCAATTTTGTGTAATATGAACGACACGTTTTACCCTTAGTCCGTGACAAACTTTTTGGATAGCTCTTAGTGATATTGTTATTACGAAAATTGTTGCAATTTATTAGATTAGTATACTTTATTATGTTCAGTTTATTGCGTGATATGGACTTCCTGGTTTACATGTTATGATGGTTATACGTGTAAGTTGATATGTATTTAGGGGATTTACGTTAAGGGACGACTTTTCAGTAAACAAAAAAGTTGCAGAAACATTATTATAGTTTTTGCTACGAATAAAACATGACAATTATTCAAGTAAGAAACAGGTTATAGGTGCATTCACAACCGTACATTATAGAGATAACTTTAAATGACAATTAAAAATTAGCTCTTAAACGAGTATGTCTTTTTGCAAATATTTTTTACAGATTCATTAATCATTACTATTTACTGCAAAACTTTGCGCTGTATTTTTCAGTAAAACATAATTTTCTACTTATTTACTTTTCATAGTATGTAAATTAGACACTATTGTCACACCTATTCTATTTTACAATCAATCATAATATAGTTCTACCAAGATTGTCTTGTCATCGATTCTATACGTTATTATGTTACTCCAGACTTCATTAGGCACCGACTATTCATGACCTGCTGCATACTGCATGAATTGTGCTAAACCTTTGATTACCTAGCTGTTTTGCCTAGTGCCACTAGAAATGCTCCAGATTTCTGAGGCTTTGTAAGTTCCGCTTTTGACTAAGTTTTTGGCTCAATTTAAACCTAAAATGTTTGTGTATAAAAAGTGCTTGAGTGTTTCTTGTAATAGCGTTGTAGGCATATTCGTTTGAATTATGCTAATTTTTACTTGCAATATCGTCTGTAAGTTAATATGAAATGAACTTTGAATGTTGTAATATATTAATGTAATCAGTGTACTTACTCTGTTAATTAAATTAGAATTTAAACGAAGTTGCACATGAACAGAGTTCCGTATTTATTATGAAATAGCTACAACCACAGTTAATACTTAATAGTACCTACGTTTCTTGAGAGAAATTTTACTCAGTTTAAATATTGTTTTTGTAACAATGACTATCTTATCTTATCTTACCTCAGTTATATATATAGAAGAATGAAAAATTTTACCTACCTTTACATCTTCAATCGATTAACTTTACTTTTCATTTACTCGATATTAAAATTTAATCATTAATTAATTATATAATTAGGTCGTTAATTGCTCTCATCTTAATTGGACCGTCAATCTATGTAACGTTTTGCCAATAAACACCACGGGAATGTAGAATTTTGATTCCATGTGAATTTATACGCAATAAGGTTCATTTTCGTTTAAATTGGTGTATATCTTTAATTTTTAATAAAGGCACAGAATACTTAATAGGTAGTAGCTAAACAAATGCAATATCTTATACTAATTAACTCATAAATTAATTGGTCGATCGAAAATGGTTTGGTGAACAATTACTAGTATTTAATAATATTGGAAAGAGCCTACTCACAAAAAATCAGCACACTAAAAGTATAACTGTGCTCCGTCCCTCCTCGACCTTATCATTACATCCTCTCCCGATCTGGTGAGTAAGCACGGACAACTCCCTGCTGACGCGTTTTCCCACCACGATCTCCTGTATTTATCCTTTAATATCCGCCCACCCAAAGATAAGCCTAAAACTATCCTGCGACGTAATTTTAACGGCATAGATAATGATGCGCTACAGGATGATGCCCGCATTATTGACTGGTCTCCTCTCCTAGCATCCGCATCCTTAGATGGAAAAGTTCTTTATTTTAATACCAGCTTGACTAATCTTTACGACAAGCATGCACCTTACAGGAGGATAAAATTAAAACATTTACCGGCACCGTGGTTAACGGAAGATTTGAAAAGTTTATTAAAAGCCAAAGCTCGAGCCAAAGCAAGATTTAAGCGGGCGAAGTCTGACTCGAGCCGTGAAAAATACCACAAGATCAGAAATCGTTGCAATACATGTTGTAGAGACGCACAAAGACGGTATTTCCATGCTTCCGTAGAGAGTGGAGATTCTGATGTAATATGGAAATTTTTAAAAACTTTAGGAATCGGTAAGCAACGCAATGTATCAACTTCTTCAAATATAAATCTTGAACTACTGAATCAGCATTTTTCGAACTCCCATTTTACCTATAGTAATATCAATAAACAAAGGACATTAAAATCGGTGTCATCAATCCCAGCACCGGCTTTCCCACCTTTTATTTTCAAGCATTTTACAGATTGCGATGTCAGACGTGCTATATTGTCCATTTCGTCGAATTCTGTCGGGTGTGACTGCATTGGTCGTAAAATGATTCTACCCATCCTAGATCTCATTATTTCCACTATAACCCACATCCTTAACTATTCACTGTCCTCTAGCACATTTCCCAAGTGTTGGAAAGATTCCTATCTTATACCTTTACCAAAGAAAATTAATCCATCCTCCTTTTCTGATTATCGTCCTATATCTATCCTACCATTCCTATCAAAAATCCTCGAAAGATTAGTGTATGACCAACTCCACAGATTCCTAAATATGCACAATCTTCTTAATCCTCTCCAATCTGGTTTCCGGTCGGGTCATAGTACGACCACTGCACTTGTCAAGATTACAGACGATATTCGTTTCGGAATGGATAATAAAAAGCTTACAGTCCTAACATTACTAGATTTCAGCAACGCGTTTAACACAGTAGACTACGATGTTCTCCTGAGTCTATTACGTTCTCTCAACTTATCGCCTCCGGTTATTGACTGGTTCTCCAGTTACTTACACGGGCGGCGTCAACGTATACGAATAGATGAGGTTGTATCATCATGGTGTGAAGTCAGTGCTGGTATTCCGCAAGGCGGGGTCCTATCTCCATTATTGTTTTCCATATTCATCAACACCATTTCGAGCAATTTAACATGCGACTACCACATGTATGCCGACGATCTCCAAGTCTATACCCAATCAACCCTTGACGATTTACAGCAGGCTATCAATCTAACCAATAAGGATTTGGAAAGCATAGTTTCATGGAGTTTGGCTTATGGTTTGCAAGTAAATCCTTTAAAGACTCAAGCTATAATTATTGGCAGTCCTTCTTTAATTGCAAGGGTGAATTGGGTTAATCTCCCACCTATTATTGTTGACGGCACATTGATCCCATATAGTGAATCTGTAAAGAACCTTGGTGTGCACTTCGACAATACTTTATCTTGGAGACATCATATTAAGGAGGTTAGCAAGAAAATGTATGCAACTGTGGCGTCTTTGCGACGTCTACAAAATTTCCTTCCTCTTCCAACCAAAATCCTGTTAGCTCAATCCCTCCTTTTGCCCATACTTGACTACGCCGATGTGAGTTATGTCAATCTTTCCGTAGACCAAATAAACAAACTCGAACGTCTACAAAATCTCTGTATACGATTCATATTTGGTCTACGGAAATATGACCATGTATCTGAGTTCCGGTCTAAACTCAAATGGCTACCGATCCGATTTCGCCGGAATGCTCATGTGCTGCATCTTCTCTATCAGGTAATGTTCAACCCAAAGATGCCGAAATACCTAAAAGAAAAATTTGTCTTCAGGGGTCACAATGGAGAACCTGTTCGCTCCACTGAAATGTATCGTTTACGAATGCCACCACACCTTACTTGTTTCTACGATACTTCCTTCACTGTTCAGGCTATTAAATTGTGGAACGCATTACCAGAACCAATAAAAAAGGCACAGTCATTACATAAATTTAAAATAATGCTACGCGATAATTATCATTCTTCTTGTCGTACTTAATAATCTATTTTGTATTATATCTTTATCGCTTTATATATTTATTAACATATTTTTATGGCCTTAATTATTCCTTCCTATACCTACTATTGTGAATATATATTGTATTTCTCGATAATCTTATAGTTACATATTAATATATTCTTACTTATTATAATTATGCTCTGCCCTATTCCTCTCCTCAAGCTAACTTCCTTTCGTACGTCTGGTTGTCTGGAAGAAATCGCTATTTAGCGATAAGACCGCCATTTGTTTTAATTTATAATTAGATTAAGTTCCTAGTTAAGTTTTGTCAGAGCAATAAAGTATGAATAAATAAATAAATAAATAAATAAATAACAGCAATGAACGACTCACACTACATTTTATTGTCTAAGAGTCGAATAAATATTTCTTTCAAAGATTTACTATCTAGATACGTACTCATACGTCATATAGATCCGGGACAGTCCCCGGATGGCACCGGTTTTATGGATCATAAAAAACCCCTACAATACATATCTATGAATTATACGAAGTTTATGAATCCTAAACGCTTGGTTTTGGTATTTATTTGGTGATTGAAAGTGCGTCGTTTAATTGAAGGTATTCATAGTTTCTCTATTAACGTTATAGTTTGGCTTTCATAGTTTTAATGTGAATATAATTTACTATTGACTAGTCAGGTCAGATTCCTAAAAGTTGAATGATAGAAAAATATTTAATATTGCCCTAAAAACTTCTCGGCATTTCAAGAAAATTGTTAAAAAAATACCATTAAAAAATCCGGCTGGATTTTTAAATCTTGTAATTTTTCATTAAGATACAGTTACATCAAAATTAAATATCATGAATAAATGATAAATAGTATAAAAAGTAATACAGATTTTAAAATCTAGGAAAAGTAGAGTGAACTTATTTTTAAACGTTTTACTAATTTTTAGAGCCAAAACGAACGAACCAACGAACCAAAAACCATTAAAATCCGTTCAACTTCATAAGTGGTGGAAATAGCCCGAATTTCTTTTACTTTTTCATTGATTATTTCATTAATATTATGTTTGAATAAAATATATCTATAACTATTAGAAATTAAAGGCTTTTTAACGGATTTTAAACGCGATTTATTCACTAAAATCTGTTAAAAAGGCTTTATTTTATAAATGCACAATACTCGTGTAAAATCAAATGACTATCTCTATAACGAATTTTACAAGAATATTTCGTTAATAATTTCACTATACGAGCCAATATTTCGCCTCAAGACCTATTATATTCTCCGAGGTAAGGATAGTATGTAAATTGTGTTTACTTTAATTATTAATATAAATATTACAAGAGACAACGAAAAATATAGGACATTTTCCTTTACCTAATTTTACACGATCTTATAGTTAATTTTATGGTAAAGGCGTTATAAATTTTGCTGTTAAATATTAGTATTATTTTAAGCCATTTAACTTATTATTTACCGAGTTATCTTTTTCCTAAATAATAATTTGTATTGTTTATTAAACATAACAATCAAATGTATCTGTAGTAGTTTAAAACTTTGTAAATTTAAACTTTTACTAATTACATTATAACAATATTATTAATTAAATTAAATTTGAGTTTTAAATCCTGAGTAGACGTATGTAAAATCGTCTCGGCAACATCATTTACAATTTTGTAACATTCTTTATTATTATCAGAAAATAAAATACCTAATATACAATAGACTAATATAATATTGCACTTATACTCAGGAACCAATTTATCATTGTTCACAAAACCACACGGAAAAAGTTAAGCATTTGAAACAATAGCTTTACAAACGGTTTTGTCTGGCAATTTCGTGATTTATCTAATACGCAACAATGGGAAAAGTTTTGTACCATTTTGTTAAAATTGCAGTTAAAAACTAACATTACAATGCGATGAAACTCCATTTGAAATATTGTATTTTAGTCGTAGTTGACTGTTGATTGTGTGAACTTTCGTATTGTGTTTATCTAGCCGCTTGTCCTGGCTTCGTCTGCGTTGATCCTGTATAAAATATATTCTATGTTCCTTGGTAACAATGTAGTTTAGTAACAGTTAAAGAATTTTTAAATCGGACAAGTGGTTTTTGTTTTAAATTTAACATTAACAAAAACGAAATCTTCCCTATTCATCAGTGTTTTAAATTTTTTTGTTTATCTGAAACGGATGCACTGATTTCGATTGCAGTGTCATAATTGAGTAGCTGAATAATGAATGATAATTCAGGAAATCTTAAAAATACAATATTCTGTCACCCAAAACAGTACTTATTATATTATTATAACGCGAACAAATCCACCTTCAATACAAAAATAAATATAATAATAAAACACTTTAATACACTACAAAAAGTAATATATTATATTATTATAACGCGAACAAATCCACCTTCAATACAAAAATAAATATAATAATAAAACACTTTAATACACTACAAAAAGTAATAATCGTCTTGACATCAATTCCTCAATAAAGAGATATCACAACCTCAATCTTAGGCCTTTGAAGGTCCTTGTCTTTGAAGAACTATCAATCGATATTATTAGACAAGGTTCAAGAAAAATTGTCGAAATAAACACGAGAATAGACGTTGTATTCAGCAAATGTACCTTATATTTGCTTACATGTGAGAAATAAAATGGAAATCGATACAATGAGAATTTAAATGCCGTAATATTATGTTACTGGTTCTTTAATATAGTTTATTTATTATATTATAAGATTATGGTATTTGCTTAATTTATATTAAAACGCAATGATGATGCAATCAATTCCTTTATTCACGACAGCAAACTGACAAGCGATCTCTGGTATTTTCTGACTACCCTCATTTATATACTACAAATATTATGTAGTGTCAATGTATGTATATTGATTCTAATCAATATACATACATTGACACTACATAATTGCTGCTGTTGCTGTTGTTGTTTTTTTTTTCAATGAAACTATTTTTTCAACAAAAAAAAGGAATTCACATTCTATATCAAAATACTGCAACAAAAACATTGTTCAACGCTATGTCAATTAAATAAGATTCTCAGTATATTTTCCAGTATTTGAATGTATCTTTTGTTAGCTATATTTTTGTTGAAAAATTCGTTAGTTACAACTTTTGACAGCATGACGTTGGATGACGAATTCAAACTCGACTCAATTGAAAAATTCGGATACAAATAGCATGTAGTGTTTGTATACAATATACATGCAGTAGATGTATACACATAATATTTTATAGTTGCTGAAGGCAGTTTGGGATAGGGTGACGTTTAATAAAGTGCCTAGGCTCTTAATTGAATGCAATGAAGAAATGCCATGCGTTCTGTGCGTTTTGGCTCTTTTACGGTAACCATAAAGCAAAAGGTTTTTTTTTAACATTTTTGGTCCTTGAGCTTAACATAATCACTACATAGTATAAAACAAAGTCGGTTTCCGCCTTTCATATGTCTGAATGCTTAGATCTTTAGAATTGTGATTTTTTTTAATTTTGTTTGGGTTTTTTTTAATAGATAGAGTGGTTATGGGAGGTTCTTTAGTATATGAACTGTTAAGTATTAGACCAAGCGGGCGAAGCTGCGGGCGCTTAAAGCTAGTTTGTTTATAAAGCTAGTATGTATATAAATTCATTTATCAAATGTTTACACCCACACGATAACTAGCTAAATTGTTAAATAATCCACTTGCACTAAATATCATACTAGCTCCATATACTGGCTATAAAAATAGTTCATAAACGTCTCATATGATAGTATTAAGTCCAGCTTAATTATCTTGTTATGATCCATAACGTTTTAATGAGAAAAATGTTACGTCTAGGAAATAACTTTATAGGTGTAATATTGTTTAAAGTTTAATGAAAAGTTTACATTATTATGTAGTTTAAGGGGTTTTACTGTACACTTTCTTTTGTCCGTTATATTTCGACAATAATGATATATCATAGTTGGCTAGTTTTCTTCATATATTTTGCTCTATATAGTATAACTAGCTGTGCTTCGCGGCTGTTGGTTTTAGCGAGATGATATATAGCCTATATTGCCTTGCTCGATAAATGGGCTATCTAACACCGAAATAATTTTTCAAATCGGACCAGTAATTCCCGAGATTCGCGCGTTCAAACAAACGAACTCTTCAGCTTTATAATATGAGTATATAGATATATATAGTGCAGTGGTACAAATCATGCAGTTAAAAATATGTTTTAATGTATTAAAAATGTCACTGCTTTTATAAACGCGAGTTTGTGAGGATGGATGAATGGATGTTACTCTTTTGACGCTAAAACTTTTGTGCCCATATCTTGCACACATTAGGTATACACTAGATTATCACGTATGTAACTGGATACTATGCCAATGAAGCCATATAGTAAGTACTAAGTATGGTTGAGAATATGAATGTCATACTCCTACTACTATACTTTATTCATAACATTACTCTTTACACCCGCAAAGTCAAAGGAAATTCGCATGGGAATAAGATGTTTCACCAAGAGTAGCCTATTTCACTGTCTACCTAGCTTTATCCTAACATAAAAATACCACAACACCGCTCCCTTGCGATGTGAAACACAAACAAACAAACAAAAACATTGTCATCTTTTTAACATTAGTAAGAAAAGTCGTTCTAACAATGTATGTAATACCTAATTACCAAAACTGTTAGTGACATTACCGTTTAAACAACGCAACCAGAGCCAAGGTATTTGCGGCAGACGATTAAGTCCTGCGGTGGCGTGGTACGACTAGTTGCAGAGTTTCAGCTTAGTAGCGATAATCCAGCTGGTTCATAGCTATCAGAATAGTAGATTGTCTTAATGTGCAGCTAAACGGTAGGTGGAATAATCCTTTAGAAAAAAAAAAGTAAAAATTCCTTTACAAACAAGGAAGTCCTACATTTTCTAGAAGCTTTAATGCGATATAGATGTATTTAGTCTTGGAATTATAGATGAAGGTCTGATTTATCTGTTTTTTTATGAAATTAATTTTAGTTCAGGAGCAGGAATATAATTGATTAGCCTTGCATGTATCTGTCTTATTGATGAAATTATTTTCAAATGGATGTTCTGGAAGCAGGTATGTTATTAATTAGTAAAGGTTGCCTGTAATAATCTTCATTTGCTAAATACAAGTTGCAGCTATTTTGTTTTTCTAATCATTTCATGTAAAGCACAGATAATCCAGGTGGTTCACAGTGTAACAATCAGAATAGTATATTTTGTTAATGTTCTACGTAGCTAAACGGTGGAATACCGAAAGAATTTTCTAGAATCTTTAAGACTACAATAGAGAACGTAAGTTAAAATGGGATTAACATATATCACAAAATGGATAGTTTAGTATAATTGAAATTTTCAGAAAGTGCTGCGGTTACACTTAAAATAAAAGTAGCTGTAAGTTCAGTTTTTTGAGTACCTTTTTGCATAATATTCCTGACATTTTATAAAATAGATATTAACGGCTTGGCAATATAAAATATATTGTTATAAATTAATTCCTAACTGGCAACCCGAACAGAGGGGGTGGTTATAAAATTGAGTTGAACAGCGGATTTGACACATTTTGCGTTGGGCTCTCGGACGTAACGGTCGTTTTGGTTGTGTTTAGTTGTGTTAATTGTTATTTTTAGTCGATTATTATTTTATTGTTGAAGGTAGACATATAAAGTCATTTTGTAAAGAATAAAACTTTCTTTGGTTGAATTTAATATCCCTAAGAATATCATTATTAGATTTATATCAATTAACAAGTACTTTAATAATGTAATACAGTAACCTAAAGTAATATTATAGTAACTAACCATGTTCGAAATACGTAGCTTTTGTTCAATAACAAACTTTAAATAATCTACGACCCTTTGGAGTTACGGCATCGGCCATAATCGTATATTACAATAAGTTATGGTAATATTGTCATATCTAAACGGGATTGAGTGTGTGAATAATATTATTACAATTTATCTGGTTTCTCTATGTGGAGTTTTTTATATTAGTTTGAAATTTAAAATCTATTAATTAATAACTCAAACACTACATTGAAATAAGTAAAACTAACTTTGACTGACCGGTTAGCTTGGTTGGACCCTGCCTTCCAAGTCAGAGGTCGTGGGTTCGATTCCCACCCGGGGCAAATATTTGTGTGATGAACATAGATGTTTGCTCTGTGTCTGGGTGATAATTATCTATATAAGTATTTATTTAAAATTATATATCTATGTTTATCAGCCATCTAGTTTCCATAACACAAGTGAAAGCTTAGTATGGGATCAGATCGTGCCGTGTGTGAAAATTGTCCTGAAATATTTGAAATATTTAAATTGTATTATGTTATTAATTCTATTGCAACAATATAGTTGAAAATCGTTAAATACATAATTGCTTAAAGCTATTGAAACAGGAATATATTCTTTCCCGCTTTTGCAACTTTTTCATTGCTGAGCCTTATTGATTTTGCACTCCTCAATAAATGGATTATCTTACACAAAAAGATTTTTTTCAATTCAAACTAGTAATTCCGGAGATAAACGCATAAGCCAGAAAACAGTATGACTTCTTATATTATAAAGCTGAAGAGTTTCTTGTCCTATCCTACTAAATGCAAAAGTTTGTGAGGATGTGTATGTGTGTGTTTGTTACTCTTTCACGCAAATACTACTGAACCGATTACAATTAAATTTAGCACACATATAGAGAGTAACTTGGATTAGCACATAGGATAGGTTTTATCCCGGAAATCCCACGGGAACGGGAACTATGCGGGTTTTTCTTTGAAAACGCGGGCGAAGCCTCGGGCGGAAAGCTAGTTTGGTTTATAAATATTACTAATAGATTGTGATATTTTTTTTTTAATCTTTAACATTTTCTTTTCTTAATAATATTTTTCTTGAATCAACACAAAAAAAACCATCGTCATAAGAGCAAATTGCGAAGATCAATACCGTATACTAATCCGAGATAATACCTACTTATTATTATTAATCCTTTTGGATAAACTTGTCTATTCTGATTTCCCAGGCCGCGGGTTATTAATTTTATTCAATCCTCTGGGAAATTATTTGTTATTGATGCCTTTTGTTTAATAAAACTTTATTGCTATGTTTTTCACTACAACTAGTTATATTATTTGGGTTGGCTGATTTTTCTAAAGGATAAAAATATTTTTTATAAGTATAAAACAAATAGGTCATACATGCCTTCTATTCTTCGATTGTACCAAAGGTTGTCTAGTAGAAATCATTCAAAAGTAACAAGACCGCCTGTTGTACTTACTTTGAAGCTATTGAAGCTACCTGACCGACTTTAAACGGACAGATTTAATCCAAACTTTGTAAACTTGTCAAGGATCGGTGACAATACAATAATTTCGTCTATAATATAGCGCGTTATATTAGTTAAATTTTTTATCTATTTTCACTATGTACAACCGCGTTGACCGCCTCCTTGGTACAGTGGTTGACGCTTGAGCGTAGCACCGAGGGGTCCTGGGTTCGATTCCCGGTGGAGACGAAGAAAAAAAAAATGTCTTGGTCTGGTAGGACACAGAAGGCTGATCACCTACTTGTCCCTAAAGAAAATCGATCAGTGAAACAGATGTATAATGCATCTGCCCCTTACCCCACTTGGGGACATGGGACTTCACTTGTACTATGTACAACACTATATTTACGTATTAAAATATATTCTGTGACTATAATATTACTGGTTTGGTACTCATAATGACCTTAATTTTATCTACAAGCTATCTCAAACCTTGACCTGTACTAGTTAAGAATAATTACAATAGCAAAGACGTCCATCCGATTAATTATCATTTCTTTAACATGCAAATACTTTCTTGGCAAGTGAAATTGATTTAAATTTCAAATGTAGCTTTTTAGTATAATATATTTGAAGAACAATTGAGAATATTTGTTCGATTTGTTGTAAGCAAAAGGGCGATGTTTATAATAAAAATTAGATTATGCTGCATAAAGGAAATCTTTCTGTATATACTATATACGTATATAATTAACCTTATTTTCGATACGAATATGATTATGAATCTATAAAATAAAAATGAAACGCAAAATTTGTTGCTAAGCTCAAATCTCGAGAACAGCTGAACCGATTTCTATAAAAGGATGGTTCTTATGAAGAGAAAACGTAAACATGAACCACAGGCAAAGCCGAGGTGGACCGCTAGTATTATAATTATATAAATAACAACAAAATAATGCCATTAATCACGTATCTAGTAAAAAAACAAAGCTATTCGACCGATTTTAAAACTCTTTTACCATTAGACAGCTCTACATCTTTGCCGAGCAGAATAGGTCACATTTTTATTTCGCCGGGTTACTCCGAGCTAAGCCGAAACTAAAGGCTAGATATAAATAACTATATTATTTCGTTTATTAATAATAAAATAAATTTATTTCATTCCACCCAATATCGATGGACGGATGCATTAAAGCAACTGTAATTAATTTAATGAATATATTTAAATACGGCTTAATAGACCGGACTCTCAGTGGAGTTTCGTTTGCAAAAATCGCGGACCTAAATCTGACTTCTGATATATATTGTATAGATCCCAGACATCCTATAGACAGATGTTGCCAACCAGTTTTGTGGTCCCCCTGCCCGCACCCCGGTAATTAAATATGGCATACAAAGAAAAAAATAAAAATTTCCAAAACATGCCGTGTGGGGTATCAAATGAAAGAGCTTATTGAGTAGATCACGAATATATAGCATACTATATACATTTCTTACACTTTCTCTAAGATTTTTTAGAAAATTTACGAAAATGGTCCATTTTTGAGTTAACTTTAAACCACTATAGATTGAAAACTCATGAATATATTTTTTAAATTATTATTTTAAATAATTAACAATAGTCCATTGTTTACGATTCAATATTTCGTACAGTGAAATAGTTGCATGGGGGAGTGGGGGGAGCATTCAAAGATGGCGAGTATATTTTCAAGTTCATATAGTATATAGTTATTTTCATCAAATCCACCACATAGCTCACTTATATTATATTACGAACTATTGAATCATAAACAATGGACTATTGTTAATTATTTAAAATAATAATTTAAAAAATATATTCATGAGTTTTCAATCTATAGTGGTTTAAAGTTAACTCAAAAATGGACCATTTTCGTAAATTTTCTAAAAAATCTTAGAGAAAGTGTAAGAAATGTATATAGTATGCTATATATTCGTGATCTACTCAATAAGTTCTTTCATTTGATACCCCACACGGCATGTTTTGGAAATTTTTATTTTTTTCTTTGTATGCCATATTTAATTACCGGGGTGCGGGCAGGGGGACCACAAAACTGGTTGGCAACATCTGTCTATAGGATGTCTGGGACCTATACAATATATATCAGAAGTCAGATTTAGGTCCGCTATTTTTGCAAACGAACATCTCCTTGGAGCCTGCTCTATAAATTATTGGACCATGTTGTGATAGATTCACGTGCCTAAATTATGTTTATTTGAATGCAATAATTAATTAAAATTTATACAAAGGATGGACTTTAGTGCGGTTGTTGCAAAACATATTTGTGGGCAAATGGTTGTTAATTTCATTAAAATCCTGCTGCATAAATTCCTATTTCACTGCATAGTATATTTATATAACAAATTCGCATTCTCTGTCCCTATATAAACCTTTGTAAAAGTATGTAACATATTTTGTTGCGGTTTTTTAATAGATAGAGTGAATCAATGGGAAGGTTTTAGTATATTATTTATAAGGTTTAAGACAAAGTGGGTGAAGCCGGGGGCAAAAAGATAGTATTAGCTATACCTATAATTAGGAACCGCGTCGTAGCAATTGCATTGCGATATTTTCTTTTTCGTTTGAAATAATAATGGGATCTTTAATAATAGTCCAGAATCCTTCGCCCATTTTTGCAAGTGATTACTATCAAGCTAATTTTCCGTGAGTACTGAGTAGCTTTATTTTGATGAGACGCCCAATAATTTCCTGTACGAAACTCTCGATTGTGGTAGCTAACAGAGGTAACAAGGATAAAATGTTTTGATTTGATGGTTCTCAAATATTTATTACGCAATTTGTAGGACAATATGTCTGTTGAATTACATAAATATTAACTAAGTGAAAACAAAAAAATCAGCTGGTTAGTAATCATTTATGATGACCTCGTTATCGATACACATTGGAAAGAGGGGACTCTTTGATCAAACAATAGATTTTGTAGGACAAATATTTTTTCAAATAATTTAGATAATTATCTTGAGATTGAACAAAAAAAAATTCAGTTAGTAATAATTATTTGAGAACCATCAAATCGAAACATTTTATCCTTGTTACCTCTGTTAGCTACCACAATCGAGAGTTTCGTACAGGAAATTATTGGGCGTCTCATCAAAATAAAGCTACTCACGGAAAATTAGCTTGATATTAATCACTTGCAAAAATGGGCGATGGATCCTGAACTATAATTATTAATTTCGATTTTTGGCACCCTTGTCTCAAATCATCGCCCGCGTACCCGCCTCAAACTGGCCACATCACAGTCATTAATAACAGTGAAAAATCACTGTTATTTTTCACGCTTTGTCACACTAATATATTCGCAAAGCTGTTGAAGTTAGAGCCTCTCGAAATTGTTAAGTTTCCACGTCTCCACCATTCATAACCACAGCCTTCTAGGGACACGTTCGTCCCGATTCTTAGGGCATAAAATTCGCACCTTTTTTCTTCAAATATAAATTATGATTCATTGCCAGTATTTCGGTGTCAGCTTTGAAGTTTCAGCGAAATTTCACATGCTGTGATTTACGAAAGCGTTGAGGCGGAGTTTACGTGATGAATAAATGTGTATGAATTATTTGGAATTAAAAAGGATAAGAAGTATCCTGTGTATATTATACAACACAATAATAAATTTCCTGTATGCTATTGGACTAAACATCATTCAGTTCTATTCGGTCTGCTATTCTGGCGCGTTTGAGTTTATGATATTATTGAGCGCAAAATAGCTTACGTCGAACCAAAGAGCATTTGTAATATCAAGATTATATTTGATTGTACATATATTATATTGTGACTAAATTCATTCGTAACGTATGTATATTTGTAATTAGGATTATTATTGTATTAAGGACAGTTTTTTTTACACAGTGAGAATGAAAATGTATTAGTGAATTTAATTTATTTATGCCAAAATAATAATACTTTTGATTTCCTACACTGTTTTACCGTTTTGCACATGTTTTCGGGGTTTCAGAGGTTATAGATACACTATAATATATAAATATAATTTGATAATTTCCTCTACAGATTTAACCAATGTCAAGCTAATTCAAAGAACTCTCACCAACTTTTATTAGCTTCTTTGACTCGTTCAGATAAATTCTGTAGATCCTCTATGAATAACAAATATTACAGCGATCGCAGCTCAGAATTTTAAATCTGACTCAAGTTACAGTGGCTCCCAATGGGATATATTTTTATAACTAAACGGATTATAGATATGGTAAATAAGCTCTTATATTAGGGTTTATTGACCTGTCTTACTCTATAGCTTTTATATTAAAAGTTTATTGAACTATGTGTTCGTGTATTTTTACTTTTCAGATATTTCTATGAGTGTCGTGAATAGGATAGATATTGTATTTATTATAGCATGCAACATTAAATTCATGTGCTCTATTTTATATTTTAAATCATGAAAAAATAATATTAACATGACGAAAATGATCTAAAGTATGAATTAATTGAAGTGAAACTTCTTTATCGGGGTTGGAAAGAAATTTAGTGTAACATTTTTTCGTTGCGCGTGACATTTTTCCGTTTCTCGCCATCTTTTTCTTATCCCTACCACGCGTGATTCGACGTATTTCTGTAAAGTTGCGTATAGTATTTTTTTTAAATAAGGTCATAAAGAAGTTTCACTTCTTACGTGTGTACACTAGTACATGCACACATTTTTTAAATAATGAAAATATTACAAGATCATTCAATATCAATTAAAATGGCAGTATTATATTTAACTATGATCCTTATAATAATTATATTCTTTCCATTTTATCAATGCTTGTAGCCAGTCCCTGTTACACACAAAATGATCATAAACCACTAATTTTAACATAAAATGTGCAAGTTAATACATATTAGAAATCTCATACATTTTACCTCCTATTATAAAAATGAGCCATGACCTTAACGTAAAAAGGCCATCGCTAACTTTAACACCTCTTTGTAATTTTAAGACGCCCCGGAATGCCTTAGAAGTTTTCAACTGGCTTCTCTAGTGTATAGAACGTTCTAGATGCAAATAATAGTTAAACAAAAAAATAGTCACTTTACAACTAATAGTAGAGGGAAATGGAGTAACTTTACCTTTTAAAGTGTTGTGCTTCGATTGTTTTAGTGTATGAAGTTTTTTATTTAATTGGTTGAGTCTAACTTGTTAAAACTAAAAGGCTATAGGGATAATGTCTCAGTAGAGAATTACCTTAAAGGCTTAATTAGAATCTATACTAATACAAGCTTTCGGCCCGCGGCTTCACCCGCGTTTTCAAAGAAAAACCCGCATAGTTCCCGTTCCCGAGGGATTTACGGGATAAAACCTATCATCTCTCAAGTTGGATCGAACTGCACATGGTGTGGGAATTTTATTATAATCGGTTAAGTGGTTTAGGAGTCCAATGAGGACAAACATTGTTACACGAGATTTATATATAACGGAACGTCGGGAGGCTCGGCGGGATGATCTCCGTTATCAGACATAGCGGTGGCTTAGTAGTGATGGGAACACCGAAATAAACTCACTATTTTCTCAAACGCCTATCAGATAGTTTATTAAAGTTTACAGTACTTCACAATTTTGGGTAACAATCAAGATCCAAACAGATTAAGAGCCAATAGGTTAGTACGCGTGCGCCTCTGTGCACAACTGACAGTAGAATGCCAGCTGTCACAATCGTGCCAACCCACTACTCTATTCGGGACTACCCGCTCTTATTTTTAATGTGTCAACCTTACTTCACAATATTTTCATTACTGGCAACACAACATAATACTTTGACATTGATAATCAAAACAAACAATTGAACTACGTGAAATCAACTATGCTAGATAATTATTATTTAGTACAGTACCTAATTATTGGCTCGCCGTCATATATATTAAGATTATAAAGCTGAAGAGTTTGTTTGTTTGAATCTCAGGAACTACTGGTTTGAAATGAAAAAATATTTCGGTTTTTGATAGCCCATTTATCAACATAGGGTATAATAGGCAAGGGTAACATCACGCTAAGATCAATAGGAGAGAAGAAATGCGGGTAAAACTGCGGGGCACAGCTAGTGCTTTTATAAAGGAATTTTAAACAAGAGATAGATAAGATTGTTGAACAATTTCTTCAGAGAAGAGCCTGTTAGGAATTCTTGTAATTCATTTCAAATTAGATAAGATATTGTAGAAGTTAATTAATGTTCTTTACTTCGTACAACGTAATGTTCAACTATATACCAGGCTAAGATACCAGGTATTAAATATAATATAGTAGTTTTAATAGCAGTAGTCTATTATTGTATTAATGGGAGAAAGTATGAAGGAATTATAAATGTTAGCTAATGTAAACATTGCTGATGCTTTGGCCGCCTCCTTGGTACAGTGGTTGACGCGTGAGTGTAGAACTGAGAGGTCCTGGGTTCGATTCCCGATGGAGACGAAGAAAAAAAAATGTCTCGGTCTGGTAGGACACAGAAGGCTGACCACCTACTTGGCCCTAAAGAAAATCGATCAGTGAAACAGATGTATGCATAATGCATCTGCCCCTTACCCCACTTGGGGATACGGGTCTTCACACACTTTTTAATGTAAACAGTAAGAAATAAATTAAAACACTACTTCAAATATTACTAGCTTTCCGCCCGCGGCTTCGCCCGCTTTATCTAAAATCAAATAAATTATATACTAAAATCTTCCTCTTGAACAACTCTATCTATTAAAAAAACACATTGTAATCCGTTGCGTAGTTTTAAAGCTTTAAGCATACATATGGACAGAGAAAGACAACTTTGCTTTATACGTAGTGATAACCTCTTGTACATTGAAGAATTCGATTGTCGTGATCACGTGATAACACCTGTCATGGCTGTCAAATGTCTATGAAATAGTATTTATTTCTAATTCTCTATTTTGAGGCCACAAAAAAGTATTTTATATTCAACAAATAGTTCCATCAAGCTACAATAAAGCTTACAAAACTAGTCAATAATAAATCAGCACATTATTTAGTTGTAAGTAAACATATATCAAAGTTTATATAAATATTTATAACAGTAAACGTTATCTGTGGGATTTCTTTCCAATAGACGTCTGTCACGAGGGGGATTACCCGGACCCCGGCTTTCTAACGTATGTGTTTGAGTTTCTTATAAAAGTTTGGGAGGAAATTTCGTCAAAGGCACTGTTTTATGGTTAGGTACTAAGTAGAGGGTTTTGTAAATGGTTGTGTAATGTGTATGTGTTGTGTGTGTGTGTGTGTATGTAAGTGCGTGTGAGTGTGCAACTTGACATGTTCTGGCTCAATGTACTGGCTACTGTTTTTTGTTTAATAATTAACATGCAAAATAATTTTATGGGTAATGTTACGAAACCATACATGTTTTCTGAAGCAAAAAAGAATCGTATGATTTTTTTTTTCAGTTTAAAGTTCATTAAACGCATATTTTTACATGCAATATTTTTAATGGTTAAAAATTAAATTTTACTAAACTAAAAATTCGTTTGGCTCCCGTCTTTTGTATTATTATACAAATTTAATATCAACTCTATCACCCTAGAATAAAGTACATTTTTATATAGCAAAATAGTGTTTTTATAATCTCGTCACTGAAATTTTCATAATGTCGTACTTAATGTAAATTTTATGAAACACGAACGTGAGCGGAGTGTGAATTATTTCGAGAACAATCTATTAGTATGATACCATATAATATTCCTTTATGTATAACCCGAGTAAACGTCGACGCTCAAGGCTTAGACGCCCACTTATATAATCCTACATATAGGTATATATTTACACTAGGTAATAGAGATGTTACAGATGTATTAAGCTTTTAAATTTAAAAGCATTTTTCAACTTATATAGCTTTATGTTTTTTACTAGCTCTTCGCCTGCTTTTTCTAAAATTTATACTAAAACATTCGTCTTTAATTCTATCTATTTAAAAAAAAAAACCATCAAATTCTGTTGCGTAATTTTTAAGATCTAAGCATATTTCAGCGGAGCAACTTAAAGTTATTTTAAATCAACATTAAATTCCAGTATAGAAAATAATATTAAATTAAACATAAAGATCATTTGTATTTATTTGCTGCCTATGATAGGAAATGATAGGAATAAAAAACGATATTTCATACTATAAGCTTAGCAGAGCGTCTATATTTTTCTTCTCTTAATAATTCGGGACCCTAGATCTGGGGATAAAAACTTCGAGCTTACAAGTAGAGCGTGACCTTAAAAATTGGTAACTCAATAAGTGTTCTGTCCCTCAGTTATTTGAGACAAGGAATGATTAGTTTAAGGATGTATTAAAAAGTTTCAATTGAAGGACTCTAGTTCAGTGTGAAGTATGGAAAAAATGCATATGACTGTGTTCCTTGCTCAGCTTTATTTCTGTTAATATAAAATTTGTAAATATAAAAGCAATTAGTAATGTCTAGGTTCTGTTGAAATGAGAAATTGATATTTGAATGATGTAATTTTTTGGAGATCAAATCCAGGATTGTTCGACACCTAAAAAAGAGACATTTTCATTTTGTAATAACTTAATTCAAACTCAAAAACTCAAACTCAAACATTTATTTATTCAATTAGACTTCTTCGAGAAGCACTTTTGAAACGTCAATACATATTTTTAACATCTACCACCGATTCGGAAAGCAGTATCTATGGAGAAGAACCGGCAAGAAACTCCATAGTTGCTCTTTTAAATCATTTCAGTATTACAATTTAATTTTACAAAATATGTAACTGTATATTATCATACTTGGCGTTCATTCTTATTAATTATCAGCAGAGATAATAATTACTATCAATATTCAATACATAGATTATAGTTTTTAGTTTTTACGTATTGCGTGCTTAGTAAATATTAATTATTATTAATCTGTGGGATTGCGGTCGTAATCATGTTAGGTAACTTATCAACTTGATATTTATGTGATAAATATGCGACTATATGACACTTACAATGTCCTCATCATTCATAAACCGTCTGTAAAAACTAATCTTCTGTATACGGCATGACGGAAACTTCTTCCAGGAGATATTACTAAATGGTACTAAAATGTATGTAACAGACCAACATACAAAACTCTAAAGCTAGAAGAGTAACACAGAATGAAGTAAATCATATAGCTTTAATGTGCAAGCCTACAAAACCCGTTAGATTTTTCACTTTATCGCCTCGCTATGTGTTGAAAATTTATAGCATATAAAATCTATTGTCAACAAACGTGGATTTATTATTCATTCGGGAGTAAAACATTTGTTTTCTTATTGATTTTAATAGAAATGTTTGAGTTTTCTTTGTTATAGTGGTACATATTTAATTATATTGTGCTTTTCACGAATAATGTTAACGCGTTTTTCTGTCATGTATTTTAATATAAAATTACGTCCGAACGGCTGTTTACTTTCAAAGGACAAAAATGTTTACTATTAAAATACTATACCTAACGAAGACTAAGTTTAAAGAATATAAAAGAAGAAAGAAAGAAGAAAGAAATATATACCTAATCCATTTTATCATGACTTAGGGACTTAAGTAGTTATGGCATTAAATAATTTAGTTATACATTTTTCTTAAGATACGGGTCTGAAAATTAATCTTAAAACGTCAAATCTTCAAAATCGACAATCGACACAAAAATATATCGAAAATAATGCATTTTTCATGTAACATTCCCGTTAATTTTCTAGTACATTTACAAGGGATTTGTGTAATGGAGGGCATAATAGTAAAGTACGTGATCGAAATAATGTTGAGTTTATTTGGAGTTTTGCTTTCTGGTGAAGCTTCAGCGCGTCTGTTTTTTATTCTGTGGCTGTGAATGGGATGTAATTGAGCGAGTTTATATAAAAAGGAGTGTAAACTTTATGTATGAATAATTATTAAGTGTATATCATATATTACATTAGTCGCATTCTTGGTACTTTTATGGTAAATGTGTAAGCGTAGTATGGCGTGAATAAGGTTCGGTTCCGGGTGGAGATAAATTGAAAAAAGATGAGCAACTACAGAATTTCTATTATTTTTTTCTATTTTTTGACGATTCATTCAACTAGACTCTAGTTGAATAAAATATAAAAGTTTGAATTTGAAATATCTCAGGGGAGGCTGATTACAGGATGAATCATATTGTATTTTCAGACCAAAAAATATAATCTCAATATCTTCAATTATTTTTTTTATTTTAGTAATAGGCGATATTAATTACCTTTCATAATCATTCCAACTTATCAATATTTGCGCACCTCTCACATTTCTTATAATGAAAAATAAGTGGCCAATATAATAGACCTTAAGACGTCCTTACCCCGATTGCCTTTTAAGGATAATATAGAGATAATAACATGTCTTTTCCGACCTCTTGATAAGGGTCTTAGATGTTCCACAAGATTTATTTCTGTGGTATAAAGTTAATAAGTTAGATAACTAATAGTAGAGAGAAAATGTAAGATTATTGTAGGTTTTGTAAAGCTTTTAATGGCTAAAGTGTAATATATATTCATTTAATTTCCTTATGAATATTGTTTAAAATACTTTTTTAGCTTCGGAATGTATTTTTAATTTTTATTAACTCTCTAGATTAACTCATATATTTTTATTTAAAACGTCCATTAAAACTGCATATTTTTCTAAGTTACTTAGATATTTTTTAATATTGATCTACAAAATAAGATTTTTCACATAAACATGGTAAGTAATAGGAAAATAGTCCATAGGTGATAGTGTTCGCTATGTGTTATGTCTATAAATTGCATTAAGCACTAAAAATAATTCAAACAATATCAGCAATGAACCCGCTACATTTTTTAAAATACACACAAAAAGACGTTGCAGTTTTGAATGAATAACTAGCTTGGGAACGTGACAAGTCTAGACTTCTGATCTTGTAGCTTCCATACTAATCAGGTATTGCAACTGTATTATGTTTAACACTATGTAATTAAGAGCTGTACAAAAACAAAATTTGTTTAGAAGCAGAACGTATAACATTAATTGAAAAACAAAGGGAGATTAGTAAAAATTGGAAACCCTTAAAGCTTTTCTGTCACTTTTTTAGTACATGTACTTATTGCCGTGTAAATCTTGAACGTTCCAAAAATCTAGAAAATTGACTACGTTGGAGAAAGTACGATAACAATCCTTTATTTTTCTCCTACATGCCAATTATAGAGAACATTTGATTCGTGTGCTAGGTGACTGTTGAATTTAGGGATTCCCGGAATTAGTGATGGTTTGTGTTTCTGGTCAATAATAGCTTTAATGAAATAGTTTCCGTGTTTGATTTCTATTGATTTAACTTTCAGGTGAGATAAACTGTTGTTTTTGCTCTAAAGATTATGAAATATTCAAATAATTCTATGACAAAATATTCGAAATATAGCTGGTCCGTTTTTTGGGACAGTGCCCTAGATACAGGTAACTAAGAACCATTTGGCATGTCCCAAGAAACGGACGTTGCCATGATTCGTACTTTAATAAAATATCACTTTTATGGGACTTTCTTGCTTTAGAGTCTTTAATTATATGTAGAATTATTTTTAATTATGTTCAAAATGACGAATATAATCTAAAATAAATTAAATCTGTTGGGTCTACAATAGAACCGGGAGTTCCTCGACCTCCACATGCATTTCGTCTAAATGTCCTAATCATCGGCCAAATATCACTTCACATTTAGAAAAACCAAGGAAAAACCATTATTATTTGTATTAAATGAAACCAAAGGTTGCTTGACACGAAATAATAAATGTTAATTTAACATTCCACACAACTAAATAGTGTGATTGAGCTCGAGAGGGCTCAAATATCATTTGTTAGGTATTTAGTTAAAATTGAAGAATTTTTTGTTATAATAGATAGTGAAAATACTGTGATACAATAAAACAATAAAATGCTATTTGAAATTGTTTTCAATTGTGTTATATTAAGTGAATATTTTTTTTTTCATTCTTCACTACATAGTATAAAACAAAGTCGCTTTCCCTGTCCCTATGTCCCTATGTCCCTTTGTACGCTTAAATCTTTGAAACTACGCAACGGATTTTGATGCGGTTTTTTTTAATAGATAGAGAGATTCAAGAGGAAGGTTTATATGTATAATAACATCCATCAAATAGTGGAGAAGTACTGTTATTTTTGAGGTTTCTAATGTGATGTCGTAAAAAATTACATTTTTTTCCGCTTACATTGCAAACGCAGGCTGAACCCTACGAGTTTTATCAAAATAATGTACTAAGTATTATACACATTGAAAAGGTCTACAGAAAAATCCGCGGTGGTATATGTCTATCTCTTATGGATAACCCACAATAACTTTTTTTTGTCATTTACTTTTTACGACAAATAATGGCTAATTTTCGAAGCGATTTTAACCAATACAGCATTAATCCTTAACCAATTAAATACCTTGAATACATTGTTCATTTAATATAGATCTATATGGCCCTTTACACCGTATGATTTAAGTGAATATTTTCGTAGATATTACAGATTTAAAAATTGCGGGACGTAGCGTTTGCGGCGGTACCGGCCGGCCGCCCGGCTATCTATTTTATACCCGTGCGAAGCCGGAGCGGGCCGCTATGTTTTTATATACAACGTTCACAGTTTTTCTGTAGTGTATTTAGTATCAGCATTGCACCCGTGCGAAGCCGGGGCGGGTCGCTAGTATTTAATAAGCTGTATGACAGCGTTGTCCGTTTTTTGAGACAGCAATGAAGACGGGGTTCTTGGCAAAGGCCGTTTTAACGGACATCCTGAAAAACCTACTTACAGAAAATTTGTTTTATTTTTTTCTCTACTATAGTATTTTTTAATCAATAACTATCACTAAAATCAATTCAGGTCATATCTGGGTACATTATTTCAGGGCTTGCCGTGTTAAGGGTTAAATTAAGAAGATGAAGACAAATAATTAATTTAAATTATCACTACATAGTATAAAACAAAGTCGCTTTCTCTGTCCCTATGTCCCTTTGTATGCTTAAATCTTTAAAACTACGCAACGGATTTTGATGCGGTTTTTTTTAATAGATAGAGTGATTCAAGAGAAAGGTATGGATGTAAGTATATAATTTATTAGGTTTTAGACAAAGCGTGCGAAGCCGCGGGCGGTAAGCTAGTAGATTATAAAGAAAAGTGTTGTTTGTTTGTCTGTTATATTAATAAGCCTGCATCACTGACTGGTATTCGGTGAATGATAAAGAAAGACGCAACCCAACTTTGCATGTAGTTAGATAAGTATTTACGCCTAAACCACTAAACGGATGTAGATGAATTTTGATAGATAGGTAGAGCGCTAGAGAAGGAAATAAACTTGTTTCGGTTCCGGAAACAAACTTAAGAGGGATGAAATGAGGTGATAGATGTTTATATGAGGATCTTATGACATGTTTTTTATATTATTATAACTTAATCTATACTAATATTAACGATTTGATTGTTTGTTTGTTACGATTAAACTTTTCGACTAAAAGTATATTAAAATGAAAAACCTAGTTACCAATCAGGTAATATAAAACATAGTATAAAATAATAAAAACTCAATTTACATTCAGCTTGCAAATAATATCAGTTAAATGGACATGAATTTTTAAAGACCTATTCAACGAAACAGTATTAGACGTAAAATTTCATGTTGTCCCTAATTGTTCAAAAACCCTCGAACCAAGTGTCCAAATTTCAATATCAAACAGAAATAACCATAAAAATTACAATACGAACAAAATAACACGTATCAGAATACACCTGGATGGCCGTTCAAAAATTTAATTTCAATGCAATAAACGAACGTGTGTAAAATTTGAAAATAACCTTGTACAGTGGATGGCAAATAACTGGGCAAAGTTTGCATATTCGTCTACCTATACCAATAATGAAATTGGAGTGACTGTTTGTAATATTAAAATAACCGCTTTTTAATAAATGTTTTTATTGTAGTACCTTTTACATATTTTATCTGTCTGTCTGCCTATCTGCTTGTTCCGGCTAATCTCTGGAACGGTCGGACTTATTTTGACGACACTTTCACTGACAGATAGCCGATGTAATAAGAAGTAACTAAGGCAACTTTGAAAGAAAGAAAGAAAGAAAGAAAATAAATTTATTGCAAAAAACACAGCCAACAACATTACAAAATTTATCTTAAGATTAGCAAACGGATACAGACTCAGCAAAATGCTGCATAAAAACAGCGCTGATTTTCAGGCTGCACCGGCGGTGGCTTTGTATTCTGATATTTCATAAGAATTAAAAGGAAAGAATCATTTACGTGGATGAAACCGCGGGACGCAGCTAGTGGTAAATATTTGTTTAGCAACAAAGTTGAATCAACACGTTGAAGAGTTGCTGTCAACATGTTGCTGGCAGCTTGTTGCAGTTGATATAATGTATGTTGAAAAGTTCTTGGTCGAGGAACGAGAACATTTAAACAAAGTTTACGGAAAAATGTTGATCTACTGTTGCTCAAAATATGATTACCACTATGAATACAAAAGATCACGAATCTTAGTGGAAATAAAACTTGTTAGTTACTGGTCATTATTATATGGTTAAAACCATCATTTATGTTTATTCATGTTTGTTTAGAACAAAGTAAAAAAATAGTAGAATTCAAGAAAAACGACTGGTGTCAAGTTATATGCCGTGAACTGTACATACATAATTCTCGTACATAGTAATAGTGTGTGGTTTTTGTCCACAACATTAAGCGAATTGTTAAGCTTTGTGCAAAATACTCCAATTTAGTGAAAGTTGGCTGATTCAAATTAACTCGATTGTTGATCGAGCTATAGTCGATTGTACTCTGTGTTTGGCGCTGAATTAAATATTTTGTGTGTTGCCCAAAAACATTATACTATAGCGGAACGTAGGTACATCTTCTATACTAATATTATAAAGCTGAAGAGCTTGTTTGTTTATTTTAACGCGCTAATCTCAGGAACTACTAGTCCTATTTGAAAAATTATTTCGATGTTAGATAGCGAATTCATCGAGGTAGGCTATATGGTACATATCATCACGCTAAGACTAACAGGAGCCGAGCAATGGGGGAAAACCGCGTGCCACGGCTAGTTATTGTATAAAGATAAACATAGCATATTAATATTATGAACGATTGTATTTTAATTAAGTATAACTATTGGGCTTAGTAGCAATATAATAATATAATTAGTA
Source organism: Colias behrii (assembly GCA_029959065.1). Classification (NCBI taxonomy): domain Eukaryota; kingdom Metazoa; phylum Arthropoda; class Insecta; order Lepidoptera; family Pieridae; genus Colias; species Colias behrii. Next base: position 2,550,082 of record JARWMC010000015.1, read on the forward strand.
GTATAGTATATATATAGCATGGGCTTATAGGATACCTCTTCTGTTAATTAAATAATCTTGCAGCACAAAATAACCATTAACATTTTCTCTAATTACGCATTTCTATAAACAAAAATTTTATTATATATTATAAGAAATAACACACGATTCCGGGTTAAATATTAGTTTGAATGTTATAAGAATGTACTGCGATTCTACACAGCTACCTAATTGATTAACAAATCGCAGCAAGTCAACGACTATTAGCAAAGTGAAGGTAGTTGGGTCAAACGTCGTATAAACAACGTCCGAGCCCCTAGGCACGATCCGTACGATTGCGCCACGAGTCAAAGGAAAGCGGCAATTTATAGTATTCGACAGCTAAGCATGTTCTGACAGGTGACAGTGATAGCTATATTGACAACTATTCATCCACAAAAATATTAAATCAAAAGTTACGTCTAACGATATATAAATATATAATTTGTTATTTTACGTTTGACTGTCCACAAGTGTTGAATATATTTTAGTTTTTTAAAATATAGCTTTAACCATGTAAATCAATTTTCACGAGGTTATTCATAAAAATTTTATGAACGAACACACCCATGATCTATCTATTCCAATTCCAGGATCTCAAAATTCAGGAAGCATTCCAACCGTACTAGAGTTCATTGTCTAGGAGTAAACGTTGATTATTGAAGGATACTCAACCTACTCGTAAAAATGTCTAGAATGCTATCAATTCTGCGTGTGTTATGAGCCTTATTCCTGAATGAGATCATGCCCTAAATTTGTAGGAGATACCAATATCTGACCGGAAGACTATGGGGAAGGATGTATACAGGGTGTAATCGTTAAGTGTGCACAGGCGATTTTTCCGTAACTATTACAGATAACAAAAAACTTTAAACTGATATCGAAAGTACTTAACCTAATGAGTAAAATGGCCGTAATAAATTTTTAAAAATAAAACGAGAAATATGAAAAAAAATTATATTTAAACCCTCCCATACATTTAGTATGAGATATGAATATCCCATGTACATTTAATATGAAAGATTTTAGCTTTCTCTTTCTTTTTTTGGTTTTCTGCTTTAATTACTTCGCAAATTTGAAGGGAAGTTCATTTAGAAACTTTAAATAGAGCTCCTCATTGTATTGCACAATGAGGACGTTATTTCGAAAATCTGCTATGAATACAAAATGTATGGGAAATCAAATGTATGGGAGCGTTTAATGTAATATTTTTGGATATTTCTCGTTTTATTTTTAAAAATGTATTATGGCCATTTTACTCATTAAGTTAAGTACTTTCGATCTCAGTTTAAAGTTTTTTGATATCTGCAATAGTTACGGAATAATCGCTTGTGCACACTTAACGATTACACCCTGTATAGTGTTTGATTAATGACTGGGCTGAATCTATACATATAATAAATCTGTAGAAGGGTCAATTCTGTACATTGAAAATATTGAAAAAATAAATAGCAGGGGGTGTTACTGGATCGATAGCAAACCCAAATATGTGATTAAAAAAATTTTTGTCTGTCTGTCTGTCTGTCTGTCTGTCTGTCTGTCTGTCTGTATGTTCAGGCATCACGTGAAAACTAACTGTTCGATTTCGATGAAACTTGGTATAATTATACCTTATTATCCTGGGCATAAAATAGGATACTTTTTATCCTGGAAAAATACGTAGAAAAAAATAAATCTTAATTTTTCAGTTTTATCCATAGACGTTGTTCTGTAGAACCGAGAACACACGTTGCGTTAATTATTATAGGTATTTGGGTCCAATAGATATTTATAAGATGTCATTGTCAGAGTTACTCAAAATGGAGAAATAAACCATCCACGCGAAGACCGACATCCGCGCGGACGGAGTCGCGGGCGGAAGCTAGTGTAAACTAAAACTCAAATGTTAATGTGTTAATTTAGATTCTAAGAAACGCTTTTCAATAGTATCAATAATACAGTACCAGGAATTAAGTACCTATTGCTTCTAAGTGAGTAGAAATTGTTGAGAAGTGCATATGCGCTACCTATGTGCAGAAATATACGTGTTAAACCTTGGCATTTCACCAGAATATTATGTAGCAGATTCTATACATAATGTGAAAAACTATACGTGAATTACATAAAAAAAATTGTTCTGTTATCTGTATATCTTTCTTTCTAGCTTTATTGACGTATATTTCTTCTTTATTTAAGAATTGTCTAAGACATGTTTCTTGCCTCATAGACGTTCGTATTATTTTCTCTCACTTAAGAACACAAACGTGACTCGCCCTTCCACATATCGATTATCGAATAGCCCGAACCCTATTAAGTCTTAGAAGTTTCTCTCCAAAAGAAATTAAAAGAATTTGACAATTTGATTAGTGTTCAGGGACTCCGGCTGTTACACCAGACGACGCGAGTTTAATCTTAACTGTAGAAAAATAATTGAACGACTATCGACGTTATGAGACCTCTTTGGAATTATATTTTTTTAAGTAAGTAGTTAATAGTATTCTTTAACGTAAATCGACAGTAGGACAGTAAAACCGCTTTATTTTAAACTAGCTTTCCATCCGTGACTACGCCCGCTCGAGAAACTCTCTCTCTATAAAAACCCATCAAATTCCGTTGCGTAGTTTTAAATACCTATATAGTGAAGAAAGAAAATGAAAGTTAATTTTACATACTATTCATATATAATTCTCAAACACCTATGTGTTACAACTGATAAAATTTGTTAAAATAATAACCATAGTCACACATGTTCTATTTTTACCGCAGAAGAATTACTTAAATATTTTTAAAAACACATTTTGACTTATTAACGCCGAATTCAGTCATCCATTTATTTCAAAGTGTATGTTTGTACACTGATTTATTAAACTTCATCATAAAAATGTAAGTTCAGAAGTTTTAAATTCAGACGTGAGCGGCAAGTTGAGAACCTTTGAAAAGGCGGAGATTCGTAATACGCTAGAGTGGGGTCGTATGAATTGAGCTGAATCTTAAACAGATTTTGACGGTAATATTATAACTGTGATTTTATTGTAATTCAGCAATTAGATACCGATTTCCAACGCATTGATACAGACTTTTAGCAAATTTGAAGTAGATATTATTATAAATCTGTAAAGTGAACAACTAGAGGAGTAATTTTCATGCAGTCATATTATTCTTTTTCGTACAACTTAGCTTCGATCTGTTTGCTCAACTTTAAGCTATTTCCAAATAATATCACCCAGACACTTTGAGTAATTCTTTCGTAATTGAATAACAATCTAAAACGTTTGTGTCCTTAGAATTTTTTCAGGCAGAATTAATAATGAAAAGCCTTCACGGTTTGCGATGTATTTCATTAAAACGAGATTTGGAATTTCTAAGCTCCAAATGGAACAGCAAGATTGACTACGAGATAGGAATGCAAATTAAAAATATATTTAATAGATGATGTTTGTTTTTGTGTTCAAAATTTTATTATTTTTGAAACGTGGTTTTCTGAAATATGTATAATATGCAATTTATAATTTATTCAGTTTCGATAAGTAGAAGAAATTTGATAGATCAATAGGGTCTATACGACTATTTTTACAAAAATCGGAAAAGCGAAAGATGCCGGTTTCAAACTGTTTTTAATTCATTTTCTTTGAAGTATATGAAATGACAATTATGCAGAGGATTATATTTTATTAGTTCTCGATTCTGAGAAAAATATTTAAAAAGGTATTACAAAGTATAACTTATTATTTATACTACCTACTGCATATTTTACGAAAATAACGGTATATTAATTAGCCACATACATTTCGGTAACACTACAACAAAGAATAAGAAAAATATCCACTCCAAATTAATAATTTAAATATTACCTATAGACATTTTCGTCTTTGTTATCTTTTGCGATTAATATGTATATTAAACATATTCATAAGACTGTATAAATATATTTTTCATATAAATTTTAATATGAAAAATGTCACAAAGGATATCGTCAATGGTTTTCAACACGTTGCGTTCAACATGCGTTAAACAGCTTCACAATAATTATACCGTGAAATTAAAAGCCTCCTGCAGCGATTTTCAGTTAATGTTCCCTTTTTTTTTTTTTTTTATAGTGGGGAAATCTTCCAAAGATACCCACGGCCCCCGGGGAAGGAGCCGTGGGTTATGTCGGACTCTTACCAACTAAAACCCCACTGTGTTCCGTCGAGCCGCTTTAATGATGGGGCCGCGGGTATTTGTTAGAATTCTTCCGCGACCAGTTAATGTTCCCTGTTTATCGCGTATATATGCTGGAACATTCTAGAACATTCCAGAATTCTAATCGAAATTTGTTGATTAGTGATTCGATTTGATGATATTATATTTGTTAATGACTGATATTTTCTAATGCTTGGTTGAAACTTATTTATCGAATATCGTTTTGTACAACCTAAATTATTTAAATTAGTGTAACAAACTTTCGAAAAGTGACCCTAACTTTCGGTCTCGTAGGTTATATTATTTTGGGCTGCCTTTATTGTATAAGACTCACTCCTGGTTCACTCCTGGTTCTTGCAAAACAGTACTCTAAATGGTAATAAAAACAATAACTTGAATCTGAGATCAACAATAAGCTACTATTCTACGCTGGTAATAATGCAAAAATAACATACTATGACATTTTATATAGGAGGACTGCGACTTAAACATAGTACACACACATACAAGAACAACATTTAGCAGTAAAATATTAAGTTTATAAGAATAAAATGCACATTAAAAATGTCGTTAGCCTGTTGTCTAAATCTCTTCTATAAGTAATTTTACCTTCAGTATTAAATCTATTTTGGGGCACACTAATATTGAATAAATACCGCTTATTACAATTAAACGAGCCACCAAAATAACCTGAATATATCAAGTTTCTATAATTATTGTCTATCGTCGTTTTGGGAAAATCGATAGTAAGAGACAAACTATTAGTAAAATTATCATTCACAAATAGAAATAACGTCGAGGCCATTACTTACTAAAATTGAAATGAAAACATCTATACATATAATAAAATCGTAGGAAAGTCAAAACTGTACATTGAATATTTTTTTTAAAGAATACATAATCCATGATCTATAATCGATATAGAAGCCAAAAATATAGTTTTTAGAATTTTTGTCTGTTTGTCTGTTTGTCTGTATGTTTGACCGGTCTAATCTCGAAAAGTACTGCATAGATTTACTTCAAATTTTGCATGAATATTCCTAAGAGGTCGGGTGAGGATAGTTTAAACATATTATCATGATATCACCTTCGGGGGAGGAGCTGTGAGCCTTTATTTTTCTTACATATTCCGTGTACTACGACAGCGTACAATCTAAAGACTCATGTTTAAATGTTGGTTTCGAGTAAGCCATGCTATTATCTAGCTTTACAAAATAAAAACTACGTCATTTACGTAATTTGGGCAAAGAAACAGTTAAATGAATCTTTGCAGTATAAAGACAAATTTGAAACAGCGCCATCTATGAAGTGTTAGAAAAATCAAACACACCTTAACTATTGGAAATTAATAATCAAATGACGCATATATAAATGTTGTTTGACAATATCTAGATTGACACTATAAAAATTATGCCATTTAAGTAACTTGGGAAGAGAAACATAGTTTAAAGAATGTAAGTTGTATAATGTTAATTTTGTAACAGCGCCATCTATGAGATTTCGTAAAAATCAAATCAATTTAGATGTTAACACTACTGAATACACAGTTGGAAATTAATAATTTAAATATAATGATGTTATTTATTTAACTCTTTAGCCCATATCTTCCCTTCCCTATAAGGTATATTTCGTGTAAATAATAAATATACTACATTTTTTTAAAGTGAGGGTAGATGTTTATTATTTTAAGTAAAACTAGACACCATTATCTACAGTTAATCTAATATTGATTGCGTTCATTAGTTACAATTTTAAAAATCTTCGTATTTTATAAATTTACTAGCTTACCGGCCGCGGGTTCGTCCGCTTTGTCTAAAACCTAATAAATTATATACTAAAACCTTCCTCTTGAATCAGTCTATCTATTAAAAAAACCGCATCAAAATCCGTTGCGAAGTTTTAAAGATTTAAGCATACAAAGGGACATAGGGACAGAGAAAGCGACTTTTTTTATACTATGTAGTGATATTTATAAAGCAATTGAATGCCATAAAACCAAAAATATCAAATGCAATCTTCGTGTTTTGTGAATTTTCACCATCATGCGTTCCCACAAAAAGTAAGTTGTTACTTATAGGTATTTATTTTTTATAATGATAGCAATTCATGTTTTTTGTTGGTAGGTATTATATTACACTTTTAGAATCAATACATATAATAAAATTCTAGAAAAGTGGTGTCTGTACAATGAAAATATGTAAAAAAAAATTAGCAGGGGTTATTATTAAATCGATCCCAAACCCAAAACTGTAGTTAAAAAATTTTTTGTCTGTTTGTCTGTTTGTCTGTATGTTTGAACACGCTAATCTCAGAAACGGCTTATCCGATTTCGATGCGGTTTTCACTAATATATTGTGGTAATCTTCATTTAACATTTAGTGTTTATTTCATGTCAATCGGTTCATAAATAAAAAAGTTATGACCATTTAAGTACTCACGGCGAACATTTGCTAAGGCATTCTATGGTACACATACAGTGTACGATAAAACGTAAGTTATCTGTTATACGCTACAGATATGTCCAAGTGATCATATCGAAAGTCCCCAAGGGTGGGGGGGTAAGCTGAGGTAGTAGGGGGGGGGGGGGATTTCTAGGTAAATTTTATACATAAAATGTCCTTTAAATTATGTCGTATTATATTATATTTTTAACCCCCGATGCAAAAATATGGGTGATAAGTGTTTGACCGCTGTGTGTGTGTGTGTTTGTGCCACCGTAGCTCGCTAGCAGGTAATCCGAATTAGATGATGTTTTTTTGTTAGGCAGCATATTTTCCGACGCTGGTTCTTAAATAAACTGTTTCAAAATCGGTTCATCCATTTATTGTAACTAGGTATATAGGGGTAAAAGTGGGAATGAAAATAACTAAAGTTGTCGAATATACTTTAGTGATATATTAAATGAAAGTGAACGACCTATCAGTAAAAATAAGTCAAATTTTATCAAAATCGGTTCATCCATTTATTTGATATAGGTATAAAAGTGGTAGATAATAAAAAAAGTGAATTTTGACTCAAGTGACATATGAAATGAAAGGGCATGACGTGTAAAGTATAATTAGACATATTTAATCAAAATCGGTTCATCCATTTACTATACCTATATACAGGGTGTAATCGTTATTACAGATAACAAAAAACTTTAAACTGATATCGAAAGTAGGTACTTAACCTAATGAGTAAAATGGCCGTAATAAATTTTTAAAAATAAATCGAGAAATATCAAAAAAAATTATCTTTAAACCCTCCCATACATTAAGTATGAAATATGAATATCCCGTATTCATTTAATATGAAAGATTTTAGCTTTCTTTTTCTTTTTTGGTTTTCTGCTTTAATTACTTCGCAAATTTGAAGTGGCATTTTCCACGCTTTTTCCGGACATTTTCACGCATTTTCCGGATATTTTCCGGGGATTTTCCGAGCATTTTCCGGACATTTTCCAGGCTTTTTCCGGACATTTCCACGCAATTTCCGGATATTTTCCAGACATTTCCCTGGCATTTTCCGGTTATTTTCCGGGATTTTCCAGACATTTTCCGGGAATTTCCCAGGCATTTTCCGGGGATTTTCCGAGCATTTCCCGGGGATTTTCCACGCATTTCACAGGCATTTTCCGGACATTTCTCAGGCACTTTCCGGGGATTTTCCAGGCATTTTCTGGATATTTTCCGGACATTTTCACGCATTTACCGGATATTTTCCGGACATTTTCACGCATTTTCCGGATATTTTCCTGGCATTTTCCAGGGATTTTCCACGGTTTTTCCGGAAATTTGCACGCATTTTCCGAGCATTTCCCAGGCATTTTCCGGTTATTTTCCGGGAATTTCCCAGGCTTTTTCCGGGGATTTTCCGAGCATTTCCCGGGGATTTTCTGGATGTTTTCCAGACATTTTTTGGTCATTTCCCTGGAATTTTCCGGGGATTTCCAGACATTTTCCGGGGATTTTCCGAGCATTTCCCGGGGATTTTCCAGACATTTACAGGCTATGTCAGGGAAATGTCCGGAAAATGTCTGGAAAATTCCCGGAAAATATCCGGAAAATATCCGGAAAATGCCTGGAAAATGCCTGGAAAATCCCCGGAAAATGCCTGAGAAATGTCCGGAAAATGCCTGGGAAATGCGTGGAAAATTCCCGGAAAATGCCAGGGAAATGTCCGGAAAATGTCTGGGCAACATCCGGAAAATCCCCGGGAAATGCTCGGAAAATACCCGGAAAATGCCTGGGAAATTCCCGGAAAATGTCTGGAAAATCCCGGAAAATAACCGGAAATGCCAGGGAAATGTCTGGAAAATATCCGGAAAATGCGTGGAAATGTCCGGAAAAAGCGTGGAAAATTCCTGGAAAATGCCCGGAAAATGCACGGAAAATCCCCGGAAAATATCCGGAAAATGCGTGAAAATTTCCGGAAAAAGCGTGGAAAATGCCACTTCAAATTTGCGAAGTAATTAAAGCAGAAAACCAAAAAAGAAAAAGAAATCTAAAAATCTTTCATATTAAATGTATATGGGATATTCATATTTCATACTCAATGTATGGGAGGGTTTAAAGATAATTTTTTTGATATTTCTCGATTTATTTTTAAAAATTTATTACGGCCATTTTACTCATTAGGTTAAGTACTTTCGATATCAGTTTAAAGTTTTTTGTTATCTGTAATACTTACGGAAAAATCGCCTGTGCATACTTAACGATTACACCCTGTATATAGGTATAGTAAATGGATGAACCGATTTTGATTAAATATGTCTAATTATACTTTACACGTCATGCCCTTTCATTTCATATGTCACTTGAGTCAAAATTCACTTTTTTTATTATCTACCACTTTTATACCTTCTATATCAAATAAATGGATGAACCGATTTTGATAAAATTTGACTACTTTTTTTACTTTACTGTATAGGTATAAGTGGGAATGAAAGAAACGAATGTTGTCAAATATTGTGATAGTACCTACCTAAGTGATATATCAAATGAATGTGCATTACGGGTGAATTACAATTAGTAATGTTTTATCGAAATCGGTTCATCCGTTTATTACATATAGGGCACTTTAGGGGTGACAGTGGTTAGATAAATAAACCAAATGGAGCATCAAACGATAGGATATGACGTGTACATATAGGTACAATGAGATAATATTATTTACATCAAAATCGGTTCTGCCATTTACTAGGGATGGAAAGGGAAGGGTTGAAAGGCTGTGAAAGAAGAGGGGGACATGGGAGCGAGAGGATAGCCACACCCTGGAAATTTTGAACTCTTCTGTAACAATGTTTTATAGCTCAGTTTAGTTTTAATTTTACTAACAGTTATTTTGTGTCATTATTTTTTTTTATTTCTTAACTGTAAAATAATCTGTAAGTACTTATAATTTAGTTGTTTATGGTAGTACGTGTTTCAAGACGTGTTTACTCAATAATTGTGTGTTAAGTAGTAACTACTATGCAGTCACTATTCCACGCGGACGAAGTCGCGGGCACAGCTAGTGAATAATAAAACGTTAATGACGAAGACATTCTAATTTCTAATATATGAAATAATATGTCCTCAAAATTGACATCTTATACTATATATATAGATATACTAATATTATAAAGCTGAAGAGACTGTTTGTTTGAACGCGCTAATCTCAGGAACTACTGGTCCGATTTGAAAAATTATTTCGGTGTTAGATGGCCCATTTATCGAGGAAGGCTATAAGCTATATATCCTCACGCTAAGACCAACAGGAGCGAAGCACTGGTGGTAGAACCGCGGGGCACTGCTAGTGTAGGATAATTATATGGAAATTTTTAGGATGTATCAACGTCTTTTCCGATATATTTTCACACATCGTTAATCATGAAGAGTATAAAAATAACACAACACCATTTTAATAAAAATAAAATCATAAATACGAGACGATCTGAAAAGGAGCCTCATTATTTTGTAGGGAAAATGAATGCTTAAATTATAAGAAATGATTCATATCATATTATATTTTTAACATTTTATTTGCACAACAATTACAGATAAAAAATGATATATTGATGATAGAAATGATAAGAAACAAGGCATGTGATTATTTTTGTAAAACTATAATAAATAAACAGTAATCACAAATGATAATACTTTTTTTGAATCAAACCCACGCTCTCGTTCTATATTCAGGGTCACTACCCATTTTCCTAATCAGTCCAGATTAGGGACAATACAAAAGAAACAACGTCGCAAATAAAAAGCTTAAAAATAGCTACATTTTCTTCTAACTTCACGAAACAAGTTCAACGACCTCCTTGCTCATAAAAACCATTAAATTTTGATTAAATATTCAGATTGGATACGTTATTTTGGCCTTTTAAAGCGAAACATTCTCAGTAGGCGAGAAAATTAAATAATTAATGTATCCACTTTGTCGAGTTTCAATTATTCTCTTTAATATACGAAGTCATTTCACTTATGATCGTAATGTTATTAAAATATTATAGCAATTAAGTCGTTAATCTAAATACATGTTAAGGGAAATCGACTAAATAATTGACTAATGTATCAAAATTTAAATTTGTATTATGTTTCTTAATTTCATTTATATACATATAGTATACATGAGCAACAACGAGATTTTTGAACATTCGTATCTTAAGGAAGCTGAAGCAGACATTTGCATGAAACTAGCAATTTAGAAGCTAAATTAAAGGAAAGTTGGTGACTAACAATACCTACGTGTTATGGCGGTTTAACCCCTTATTGCATGAATTATTAAGGAGATGAAATAAAAATTATTTTTTTTGCAAAAAAGTGTTTATTAGACCTTACATTATGAGATCAAATTGAGAAAAAAAATATTTACTTATATTATAGAAAATATGAAACGGCGCCATATATGGACTCGTATGCAGTGTTTGTTGTATTTTTTCTGTCATATATGGCTTCGTATGCAATTAGAAAAAAGTAACTAATTAATAAAATAAAAATATATTCCGGACTAATTTCACAAACATGGTTGCCAAGCCCCAAACTAAACTTAGGCTTGTATCTTGAATGCTAAGTCAACTGATATACTACATATATTTTACATAAATCCTATCCTACTAATATTATAAATGCGAAAGTTTGTGAGGGTGGATGTTTGTTACTCTTTCACGCAAATACTACTGAACCGACTTCAATGAAATTTAGCACACATAATATAGAGGGTAACTTGGACTAACACATAGGATAGGTTTTATCCGGAAATCCCACGGGAACGGGAACTATGCGGGGTTTTCTTTGAAAAAGCGGGCGAGGCCGCGGGCGAAATGTTAGTACTTTATATGGATACCTAAATAACACCCAGAATCTTATACTTCGTGAAATTGCTTAAAACAATTACGTTTATCATTATAACATAAAAACACGTTATATTTTTCACATAACGTGAAGGAACGAAATTGGAACAATATAGGCATAGCTGACGGGTGTTCTTCTTCCAAATTGGGTAATGACTAATCCCATCAGATCGTACAGAATCAAAGTGAAAATCTAGATGTCTTGCAGGAGTTTTTCGTAGCTTTTTTGCGGCAATTGGCGAGTCAGGAATACTGAGGAGACTCCAGAGATGCCGATGTTCCTAAGTTTTTGAGAGACGACCACGTCTTTTGGTAATAAGAGCTTTCCCTGACTTTCGCATTTGCTCTGAAACGGCTAATTAAAAATCATACAGTGGCATATAGCATGAGTCTGTATTTATTGATGATGATATGATATTTACATGCTTAGCAGTGAGATAAAAGTGTCCAGGATCGATACTGGAACAATCAGTGAAAGTATCCTTGAATGCATACCAAGCCACATATGACATAATATATTTTGGACGGAATCAGACGGAATGCATACGAAGCCAAATATGACACATTTGGAAAAGTACAAAAAAAACATGATTAAAGCAAAAAAACAACCAAACCAAATGTTTTACCTTAATTTAGAAAGACTAAAGAATGAAGTAATATTTTTTTTCATGGCTTTACTCACCTTTTTGATATTGAAATCTTAATTTGAAAATCACGGTTTTTTCCGCGCACCCAAAACGTCGCACGCGCTAGACTAAATCTATAATATATCTGATGGATAATATTAACACTGTATAAATTAATTACATTCCAATTCTCGATGAAATGCTGTTTAAGATGTAAGGTAGTTTTTTTAGATATTGTTTATAGTTAGCCTATAAAAAATTCATGAACTTCGTCGTCCATATATGGCTTTGTATGCGGTAAGGGGTTAAGACTGCATACAAAAAGGAGTAATTTTTAATCAATGTGATAGAGATATAAAATAGAGATACCGACTTAGAAGACACCATAAACCCGAAAACATTAAAAAAAACATATTTGGAAATTCGTGTGAAAATGTATGTTATTACAGCAATTTATAAGTAGGTATTTTTAGAAGCAAAAGAATATGTCGGCAAACCTCCCACCCTCTCAATTAGCATATTTGATATTATCAATATATTATTATTAGAAATTTAAAAAAAGATATTATGAAAAACATCAGTACTCTTATGATTACGAATATATTCATTGTATACGAATAGAATGGAAAACTTTTATGAACTTTTGATCTACATTCAAAGTTTTTGTTTTTATTGTGTGTTAACTCTGTTCAAAATTTCCGTTTGTTTTATGACTAACTTTATTTATAACTAGCTTTCCGCCCGCGGCTTCACCGTCCTTATCTTAAACCTAATAAATTATATACCAAAACCTTCCTCGATAATTACGCTATCTTTTTAATAAAGAGCATCAAAATCCGTTGCGTAATTTTAAAGATTTAAGCATACATAGGGACCGACAGATAGCGACAGCGACATTGTTTTATACTATGTAGTGATGATGTGCTTCTCAAGTACAGCTGTAAAAAAGCACATTTTAATAGAACACAGTTTATATTAAGCTACTTAATTTATGAAAAAAGGAATTACAGCTGCTAAATGAAACGGAATAATTAAAATTCGTTGAAAAGAGTGGTTCACTAAATCTGTATTGGGAAAATCGATTTGGAAGCTAATGGGTGAAATAATTAACATTCTGGTGAAATAGAAGGGATTTTAAATTAAGGTTTATTTTAAGAAAAGCTATTATGTACGTCTAATAATATTATTATTCACATCTATGTTTCGTGCTCCGAGTAATACTCCTTAGATCCGTAGATCAGACTTCAAATTTTCAGATTCATTTGATTTTTTAAATATGAGAAAGAAATTGTCTCATCAGAATTTATAAGTACAGTTAAATTATGAAATTAAGAGTCCTTTAGATGACAGGCCAAATCGTGAGGAAAAAAAAAGGTACAACGTTTACCATATTTCTTAGATACAAAGCAACCTTACCATTAATCCCAGGCCCCTTCCTGCCATTCACAAATACCAAACGATACCCAAACCACTAATTCCATTAGAACTTCAAATTTTTCTTCCAAAAATTCCACCCGACCGAAGTTCCTAGATAATTAGACATAATCCACGACACTTCTGAAGCCCTGGTATCTCAAAGGCTGGAGCGCTAAAAATGTTGCCGAGTTAAAATTAATTTGCATAAATACATACATAATTAATTTAGGTGCCGCATCAGCAGGGATAATTCGTTTTTATCACGGATTTAATGACCGTCACGATATTTTTATGAGCGGTTAAATTAGCAGACGTGTTCAATGTCAGGCATTGTTAAACGATTACAATATGGCTTGTATGGCTCACGGTGGTATTACAAAACAGATATAAAGGAAATAATGTGAATGTAATTTAATTGTCAGTAATATTAAACCTTTTTTTAAATCTAAAACTATTGAACTATTCAATAAACTTTTGGGAATTGTATTATAGATAAAGTAGAGAAGATAATCTTAGATATAGATATTATGAATGAAAGAAAAAGTGTGGCTGATTAATGCCATTGAAAATAATCATATGATTAACTCTATGTAAAAATTTAAGTGAAACTTCTTTATCGGGGTTGGAAAAAAATTTAGTGTAACATTTTTTCGTTACGCGTGACATTTTTACGTTACGCGCCATCTTGTTCTCATCCCTACCACGCCGCACGCGTGATTCGACGTATTTCTGTCAAGTTGCATATAGTCAATTATTTTTTGAAAAATAAGGTTATAAAGAAGTTTCACTTCTTACGTGTGTACACTAGTACACGCACACATTTTTTTTTATATTATGTTCCTACCAAGTTTAAAGGAAAATACTTGCATTTTTAGACAAAATAATATACAATACCTAGCTGTGCCCTGCGGTACAGCTAGGTATTGTATATTATTTTGTCTGCGGTTTTACCAGCACTACTCCCACAGTAACATTTATTCGAGATAAAAATTACTGTCTTTGTGTGCCAAATCTAATAAAATTCGGTTAAGCAGTTTTAGAACGAAACATACAAACATTCGCATTTATAATATTAGTAGGAGATTTATAACTTGTTACTTATTTATTTGGTTTTCCTAACTATATATGTATGTGTTGTTACAGATTATGAAGCCCCGAATGGGGCTGAGCCTCAACCAGGCGCTATGTGGGGCGTCGGCGTGTTCATATTATCGCAGATAGTTGTATGCCAGTTCACTACAGGTAATTTATATTTATGTATTTTCATATTACACTTTATTCCCTTTTTTAACCTACACTGTTGGGCGTCGGTCTCTCCTATGGCACGTCATTTAGCCTTGTTGGTTTCTTGCCGCCAGTTTTTTCCTGCTATTTTACGTATGTCAATTATTATTGTCGCTACCTTACATTTACGTATGTCACACTTTATTGTATTAAAATTAAAATAAAACGGTAGATATAGAAGTAATCTAGTACAATGGCCTTGTTACTACAATGGTTAACCACGCGGACGACCATGAGATAGAAAAGCGAATGTATTTTGTAAAACTATTTTTTAGAGTATTATAAACTTACACACTTACAATTAATTAAGTCCAGTTTACACATTTATAATAAACTATATAATAACGTCAAACAGATAGACAAAAGTTTCAGGCACAAGTCTTGGTACGTCAAACAACACGTCATTAATGTCTTTGAGAAAAGAGAAGGTACAGTTACCTACACCGTATTTTGTTCACAAAACAAACTTCCTTTATTCAGTTACATAATTATGTCAAGATCGTTTTATAATGATGTTAATAATTCAAATTATAATAACTTTTAATTAGTATTTGACACTTTCACTAGTATAACGAGGTAAGTTCGGTAATGTTAATAATTAATCGTGATTTAGGTGTAAAATAATTATATCTAAATTATTATAACAGTTATTGTATTGCTGTAACTTTTGACATTGTTTTGAAATTTTGTATTGTGTTCTGTAGTAAGTAATATTTACTAGGACGAATTTAGAAATGTTGGATACCTAATAAAAATGTATTAAACTCTTAATGATAACATCCGCTTTAATAACAGTTATATACATAACAGTTTTATAAATTTATAAAGCATTTGAATGCCATAAAACCAAAAATATCAAATTCAGTTAAATACATTTTGTATACGGAGCTTTAAACTATTTTGATTTGTTTTCAACTGTTATACAAATTTTATGGATCTTGAAATAAATCTTTAGTACAACTAAAAGTAAGCTTTTAAATACCGAAATAACAATGTTATCAATTTTTCCTCCACATTCTGTGTTTTTTATGTTTGCACAGAAGTGCAAAAAACACAGAATCATATAAAATATAAAAGCCAATATAAAAGCGTAAAAATAATCAGAACCCTCCGCCTTATATGCTATATTACAATGACATTATCTTAAACAATATTTTTTAAATATACAAGAGTAAATAAATAAATGCTTTTAAATACTCAAATACTCTATTTTAATTAATTTTAAAGTTAACCTTTCTTTAAAAGTTTAAAGTACATATCTATAAACATAATATTTTGTTCTAGAAAACTCGACATCCGAAGACACAACAGTGACCCCATACTACGCGCTCAGCACTGGCATAGTCCCGGCACCAATAATGCTGCGACTGGGCAACTCCACGATAGACAGCACCAAATCCTTCAAAGTCCCGCAGCAAGAGGCACCAGTTGTGCCCCACGTGGTGTCCGTCAAGTCGTACTTCGATCACGGGAAGTATGGACCCACGTTTGAGGATGTACCTGATGGGAATATGTCGAAGATAACGGTTCAACTGGGAGAGGATGCGCATCTCAATTGCAGGATTAGTCTGCTTCAGGATAAAACTGTGAGTTTTTATTTTAGTGTTTGTAAATGTATATGGATAGGAATTATTTATTATTATATTAATATTTATTATATTAATTTTAAATGTTACCTACATTTAAACGATATTTGTTAATCTATTAACATAATAATTGCGATAATCGCGATTAAATAGCGTCTATTGATTATCTCAAAAATAAATTATGGGGTTGTTAGATCAGAGTTTATAGCTAAAACTGCCATAATATCATAATGTTTATTTTTTCCTGACATAAGCAAAAAAAATGTAGATAACTACGTGACCTCCTTCACTTGTGAGAAATAAAAAATCTAAAGAAATCATTACATGGTAAACCTTCAAGAAATATTACTAAAAATAACTTTAACAACGCGCCATTATGTCATTAAGAAAGAGCGAAATAAAAAACAATATTTGCCAAAAAACAAACAAATCTAAAAACATTCCGCAGCCAACAATTTCTCGTGAAATAAGACATCCGTTTCGAACGCAAAACATTTTAAATAGATGTCACGAGATTAATTCATAATTTTCCAGAAATTTCTAGAACCTTCCAGAAATTTCCACGGATCATCTAAGAGATTTACGCGATGGCAGTATTTTGCGACGGGGGTTTTTTATTAATTTTTATCGCGCTCGAATTTAAGAGGCTTAACTGATAATATAAGTGTAGCGTAGACGGATTTTCAGCAATATGCGTTAGAAAATTTAATATTTAAAATTGTGAATTTTTGTATGGATACGATATTGGATGATCCGACTGAGATTTTAAAAGATTATTAAGTTGTAATATGGTATTTAGATATAGTAAAATGTGAAATAATAGAATTATACATTTTTTTATTGATGATAGGTAGTAACGTAATTATAAAGCGTCGTATTTAATGCGTTTTTATTTCTTAGTTCTCCATATCTTGTAGTAGTAGTCTTTCATTTTCTTTTTAACATAAGACCTAAAACAATAACTTATATTAATTTACACAAATTTAAATAATTGCATTAAATAACAAAACAACACAGACACACAATTTCTAGTGTCGCCTTTATGACGCGATATTTTTTTTCATAATATTAAACCTTAACTTATTTTTTTATCTCAGCTCGCTAATTACAAATAAGTATAATAGCTTTCACAAACAATTATTTATTTAGCATTATTCCAACATCACAATTCCACTAATAATACTTCGTTAAACCTCCCCTGAAGCAAATAGAAATAAAAGAAAATATGAGATTTATCCTTAATAAAGATAATAATAAAATTCTATATTGTTTTTTATCTGGATTTTATTTCTGCGTAAGCTTTATAAATTAATAAGTTATTAGTTATTTTTATTAATCTACTTATTTATATATTTATAATTGATAAATAGTTACAATTATAGGCAAAATAAATAGGTACAATTTCGAATAAAAATTATAAACATAATATTGTGTTATCCATAATAAAATCTTACTTTATATCGCTATCGCAGTGGGCTTTCTTAGGAATTTTAATGTTACCTTAAGATAATAAATTCATTACTAAAGCAGTGGACCGCAGAAGTCCAGTCCTAAAAATGAATGAATGACTGACCGGTTGGCTTGGTTGGTAGTGGCCCTGCCTTCCAAGCCAGAGGTCGTGGGTTCGATTCCCAGCCGGGGATGTGATGAACATAGATGTTTGCTCTGCGTCTGGGTGTTAATTATCTATATAAGTATTTATTTAAAATTATAAATGTATGTTTATCAGCCATCTGGTTTCCATAACACAAGCGAAAGCTTAGTATGGGATCAGATTGTGCCGTGTGTGAAAAATTGTCCTGAAATATTATTGTCCTGAAATATTAATGTAATCCTAGCAACAACGATGAATATTTTATTCCAAATAATTAATAAAAATTTTAAGAAATTCCCGTGACCTCGCTCACAAATAAATATTCAATGAAATATTCTCTGATAAGATGTTATTTAAGACAATAAATTACTTGTGCATTATGTAATGACGTTTCAAAAGTGCTTCTAGAAGAAGTCTAATTGAATAAAAAAATGTTTGAGTTTGAGTTTGAATACGGTTCCGAAACGAACTGCCCTCATACTTTGATGTCTTAAAGCAGTATTACTTCTAGTGTGGAAAAAGAACAGCGCTATAGGTCGTCTAGCGCTTTCACTTTCCCACACTGGAAATAAGACTGCTTTAAGACGTTATGGTAACCTCTGAATTATTTTGCGTATTTATTGTTGAACTAGAGAATGGCTCGCTACATTTTTCGGAGCAGCGTCCATTTTTTATAGCTGAAATTACTTGTGCGAGTTTGCTGAGTCACGATTGGTATGTGTAATACGGAAGTGTGAAGTTTTGTGTTCCTTGCACATGGGCCAGGAAATATGTTTATAGTTTTATAGAGGGTTATAGAATATAAGTTATGTATATTTGTTCCTTTAGAGTTTAGGTAATGTTAAAGCTTAATATATTTAGACATGGTGTAAACAGCATATTTTGCAAAATTTACGATGATACTAACTAGCTGGTCCAGAAACGGTTTTTTGCCAGTACATTAATAAATAATAAAAAATAGTTAACAACTGAATATACTAAATAGTCAGTAAATTATTCAAGCCTTTTGGGAAGACTCTGAATACAACCATTATGGGGCTATTTTATATTTTTGTGCTGAATCTCTATATTTTTATGAATTTTAACTATCCATAGCAAAATTTAAAGTCTACTCAACAGTTTAAACTTTACAATCTATACTAATATAATAAAGCTGAAGAGTTTGTTTGTTTGTTTGAACGCGCTTAAATCTCAGGAACTACTGGTCCGATTTGAAAAATTCTTTCGGCGTTAGATAGCCCATTTATCGAGGAAGGCATAATTATCATCATGCTAAGACCAACAGGAGCGGAGCAATGCGGCTGAAACCGCGGACCACAGCTAGTTAATAGATACAAATGTTAACATTAATTTAATAACAATTATAATAATTCAAAGAAACAGGAAAATCTCTCACCTCTCATTATGAGCAACAAAACATTTCAAAACCACATTTAACTAGAACACTTCCGTACTTCGTAATACACAATAATAATAACATTTAATACAGAAAACAAACTAAATACACGACAAAGCAAAAACTTGGTATTATTATGAATCTCATTTGCTCTCGCTCTTTAGAGAAACTTTCATGAATTCGCAACTGAAATGATACTTCAATTTGTTGAGACTGTCTTTCTTGGTTTTAAATTTATGAAATTTACAATGCACAAAATTGTCACGAGCTATTTTAAAAACTTTGAATTTAATGAAGAGAATTGTTGGATGCTTTTGCATTTATTGAATGTGACAAATTGTGAGCATTTTGGTCATGAAAATATCAAAATATAAGGCACTAGCTGTGCCCCGCGGTTTCACCCGCATTGCTCCGCTCCTGTTGGTCTTAGCGTAATGATATATAGCCTATAGCCTTCCTCGATAAATGGTCTATCTAACACCGAAATCATTTTTTAAATCGGACCAGTAGTTTCTGAGATTAGCGCGTTCAAACAAACAACCCCTTCAGCTTTATAATATTAGTATAGATTAATTAAAACCGTATTATGTTGCTTTAACACAAATAATTCGCTTTATTTAGTTAGAAGTTAGAAACGTTTAGCGTTTGAAACAATACTATTGGTTATTTACAATCACATTCCTAGCACATTATTAGTGTAAAATCACCCTCACTATGCTTATACTTCTCGTAGGTACAGTGATTACGAGCGTAGAACTGAGAGGTACTGGGTCAAATCAGACTATCTATTCTATAAGAAAAGCCAATCTTGGACTAATATTTTACCTACTAATAGTCTTCGTTATACAATAAGGATGTAAGAAAATCGTTACCGTGCAACATTACGATGTTATTATAAAAACTTCGGTTGTAACGAAACGTTTCCTTTATAAAATATCGTGTTAATTTCATGCCTCAAAGTAGCAACTAAGTAATTTAACACTTGAATCAGTTTTATATTATATTTTGTTATTATTATTTTAACAAGTTCGAATCATATCTACATCTTACTTTTATTAAAAAATGTAAAAGTTTGTGAGGATGGATGGATGTACGTTTGATCCTCTTTCACGAACAAACTACTGGACGGATTTGGATAATACTTTACAGGAATATAGGTTATACATCAAAATAACACATGAACTATACAAATAGTTGATTTTTCCGGTTCGTCCGCGCGTAAACACGTGGCACAGCTAGTTCATAGTCTCAAAACCACCGGCTCATGAAGCAAGACATAAAACATTATGTAGCTTACAAAACTCAACATTTCTAGTGGCTAGAGAGGTTTTTAACTAGCGAAGTTAAATTGTAACTGCTCCCGCAAGTACTCTGTTACTGAAGTAGTAAAAACAACTTTACGCTTTATTTTAATTATAGTGGATATTGTTTCTTGTTCGGTTGAAGCGTTTTTAGAAAGCTCTTCAAAAATTGATGATTTTTACTAGTTACGAGTTCTAAATTACGAGCTACGAGTTTTTGATAGCTGTAGCCTAAAACAGGCAGATTCTAAAACTTCTCAAATTCAAGGCGTATGTCTATCAATTAATCGTTGAAATTGATTTAAATGATGAAATAAATTTAAATAGACACACAAATTCTAGCTTAACTTTAATAGTTACTTCGATATTTTTTTTTCTGATTAGAAAGTTCCATGATTTCTTATGGGAAATAGGATAGATGCATATTATAAAATCTGTTACATAATTCAATTAAATTTAAAACCAAATAAATTATCAACGTTATATTGAGCTTTTTCCGTGTAGTGTTTGTTGTAGAGATTCACATTAAATGTCATTAGATAAGAATTATTAAGAAAAACATGATTTTCATTTAACTTTCCTATAATTGACTCTTTAGCATGAGGTATATTCTGGTATAGTCAATCGATTATGCTTCGGCACGAAGTGGCCCTGTTTGCGAGAGGAATATAATAGTAGGAGCTAATTTTCTTGTTCCCAATACGTATCACTACATAGTATAAAACAAAGTCGCTTTCTCTGTCCCTATGTCCCTATGTATGCTTAAATCTTTAAAACTACGCAACGGATTTTGATGCAGTTTTTTTTTTAATAGATAGAGTGATTCAAGAGGAAGGTTTTAGTATATAATTTATTATGTTTTAGACAAAGCAGGAGAAGCCGCGGGCGGAAAGATAGTATCAATATAAACAAAATATGCATATCTATAAATATATTCCAAGTTGATTGAAATATAGGTACGCACTAAAAACAAGAAACAAATTAAATAACTCCTTCCAATACTATAATTGCAAACTTATTATTATCACAATTATATTATAATTTTAAACTTTGCAGTTTTAAAAGGTATAATTTCATGTTTACATTAATATTAATTAATTGGCTTCAGGTTTGAACAGTAAAACAAGAAAACAACATATAATATCATTCATATTCTTTAATAAAATATGAGATTAATACTTGTAGATTATTGTACACGAAACGATACAGTATAAACATAAATAAAAGTTATTTTATTACAGGTATCCTGGGTAAGACGTCGAGGTAGAGATGAAATTCCCGAACTGCTGACGGTCGGCGCGGTAACTTACGCCGCTGACGACCGCGTGACGGTCGCCAAGCGTTACCCCGGCAACTGGAAGCTTCTCGTAAGGGAGGTGAAGCCGGAAGACGAAGGAGTTTATGAGTGCCAGATATCAACGCATCCGCCTAGAGTTAGCAGGATATATCTGCATGTAAATAGTAAGTGTATATTATCTATATTCCGAGCTTGAAATTTCTAAGCTGCTGATGGTCAGCGCGGCATGCGATTGTGTAGCATTATTTTTAATAAATTGATAATATAATTTGTGTCTTTTAGTGTCGGATAATATCTGATAACTGAATCGTTTTGACGCGACTTCATTTACACTTTTACATAAAAAGATACCTATACGAAATTTAAAAATTTACTCTTTTACATATTCAATTTTATTTAAAGGTCTTATTGGCTGATAAGACCTTTAAATAGGAGCACTAACACCCTGTTTTTTACTTCGTTTTACAAACCCAGTTTAAACTTTAACATGCGATAGCTGCTGATACCATATGAATTTCGTCACAATACAAACTGTCCTCTATAACTTATGTTACAATCCAACAGCACCACAAGTCTGGGTGGTAGACGAAGCTGGTGCGCCTCTCCTGGAGAAGTTCTATGAAGCGGAGTCGACCCTCGCGCTGGTCTGCAGAGCGCGATATGTGGACACGCCGGCGGTGCTTACGTGGCTACATGAGGGAAAGGCGCTAAATTCTGACACGTCGAGAGGAGGTATCAGGTATGAGTGTATTTATTATATTGTATAGTAAGCTAGTGATACTATCTTCAAATTAATTGATAATATGAACGCTTCAAAGATACACCATTGATAGAATGATTGTGGAATAAAGATTTTATTGAATACCTAGACAATGTTAGTGCAACGTGTGAATCTTGCACCGAAACTATAAAGAGAAGCAAACATTTCTCATTCAAAAAAAATTTTTCGGCAGTTAATCAAAACTGTCTTATTTGTGATAATACATTTTATGGTTATACGGTTGTTCATAATTATTAAAAAACAACAGATTTTTTTTAAAGGAGCTTACAGTCAATTTTGTTATCTTCATAGGCCATGCCATCAAATATCATAATAAACTTAGTAAGCAAGTTTAAACGTCTATCTGGATAATTTTGTACAATATAAAGACCAACAAGAATATGACTCGTCAACTGTAACTAATTTAGCTTTATTAAACACTGATCGTAGCAAGAGTTTGCTGAACTATACGGAACAATTACCAACGTGTCCAGAAGCCAAGTATTAATTTACTTATAAGTTAGTTTCCTGCTTTATAATAGGTCCTTTCTCTTGGAACAAACACTCGAAATATTTGTCGAACATTTTCGCAACGTTTAATAAAGAGTTATATTTAGTCGTAATAGAAAATTTAAGCAGTAATACGTCTTTTATGTCGGAATTAAACTTTAAGAAAGTTATTAAGGCAAAACGAAACAGGCTTATAATAACGTCCCTTGAGAAATCAAGCGTTAATGCTCTCTCAAAATAAATTGTTAATATTTTCAGTCAATTCGCGAATTCATTTACAAATGATTTTGTGTATTGATTTCAAAGTATATCTTTACAGCTCTGGGGATCGTGATTACCGTAATCCGCTATTTAAATAAGAATAATTGGGGCTATAAGCGTGTTTAATTATAGAGGTGATATTTGATTAAATGCTCACGATTCAATTGAAATTAATACTTATTGCTTGAATATAATATTTTAAAGGTCGCTGTTTTTGCTTCACCTACGAAATATTCTAATATGTATTACACGATTTTAGACAAATCGTCCACGACACATCCCCTAAAAATTTCCACACTGATGTTGCCTAATCTTAATAATATATTGATTTTGCAATTTTATTATTTTCTAACATGTAGTCCTGTTTTCGTATGTGTAGTTTTATTATTTCAAGCATATTAATACATAGCCAGCCCTATTTTCGCATATATTTACTTCCCACAATTATAAAAATATATTTTAGTTTATCCCACAAAAATAATAATCTATTTTACAGTGTAAAAACAGAGCAAGTGCCAGGCGGCGCGGACAGCGTGCTCCGCCTAGCGCGTGTGAACAGCAGCGACGCGGGGAACTACACGTGCGCCGTGCGCGGTTCCAAGCCGCATACTGTCGCAGTTCACGTGTTGAACGGTAATAATAAATGACTACCCGCATTTTTGACAAAAAATTTGAATTGTATGAAAATGATTTTTTGCTGTTAACTTTGAGAATGTACTATAACATTAATTTGCTGATTGATTAGTTTGAGATGTGACAGGATGTTTTATCAAAAAAATTATTAAGTACATTTGTCTTTGTCAAGCTTTTACGAAAACATCTATTACATACATAATCTGAAAGATAATCTAAAAATCTGTAATTGGAAATGTCCTATTGATGTTTGCTCAATAATATTATAAGAAAAATAAATATTACATTCCAAGAAAAGCTTCATACGAGTATACATTAATGTTACTTTATCTCAAAATTAGGTGAACGTAAATAAGCTTTCATCTTTTTTTATTAAAAAGCCTCAACGAGTATATTACAAAAAATCAATTTACAAAAACACGGAATAAAGAAAATGAACAAGGGATTGTTTGAATGGAGGGTAGTTTAAGCTAAAAGGTTCCGCTTTGCTATAATAATGCCATTTGCTGAGGCAATTGCTAACTTCTTGTCGGAAATGTACTGGCCTGTCTTTTATATAGCTATTTTTATGGGGACTGGATTTTACCAGATTTTTATTTTTTTTAGTGTTACGTAGGCCTTTTTATGTTTTCATCTAAAACAAGACTAGTAGAAATTCCAAAAGTGTATTGCTGACTTAAATTGTCTGAATGAAATAGGTTATGGGTTATAAGAGGAAATGAAAGATGGTAAATTTTTTGCTTTAATGATCTTACTTCATAGAAAATACTTACTATAGGCATGACGAAAGATTTTGAAATCCTCTTCCATAATGTGTGTATACGTTTACTATACAAGAAAAACCCTATATTTCGGTAATATACTTAAATTTAACGAAGATAAAAGCCATTTTTCAAAAAATATTTATTATCTGTGCCAAAACAGCTCGCAGGTGTCATGGCGTAGGCGTGACGTCACTCTTTAGTAAATACGTAATTATTTGTACGCATTGCGAAGAAAATTAAAAAAATATTTATTTAATATGTGTTATAGAAACGAATTTCAAAGTTTATAAGTGGTGTGCAGTATTGCAGTGTGAATCCACATAAAAATAATGCTCAAAAATGTGTTAGTAATTATTTCAAGCGAGAAAATAATAAGAAATGATTGTATAAAGTTGGCGCGGAGAACCCCGAACCATGTATTCGAGAATTCGCAATTATATTTCTGTTCTGAGTCGATAAAGCATACGTGAAACAATAGAAAATAAATAAAAATGCGTATTCTCAACATATTCATAACAACAAAACACATCTGACGTAAGTTGTTTACTTAAGCGTGACGTCACGTGTGTTTTAGTCAAAATGGCCAACTGCAGAATTTCAATGTTTTATTTTATTGATAATCTCATTAATCTTAATGTTTTTAAGATTTCTAAGTCACTATATTTAATTTATTTATTATACATTTTCCCTTAAAAACACTAATACGATCATTTATGGATACTGTCGTCATGCCTAAGATTTTTTTATGAATAAAAAGATGCCTCTTATCAGTGATACTTTGATTTATTATAAGCTTTTAATTCGTGAAATTAGATTAATAAACAGCTCAAAAACGATATATCATTTAAAACGTATAATTTTGTTACAGAAAGCCTAGCGGAGCTGCACGCCAACGCCGGGATTCACACACCACAAAAAATCACTGTTATAACGTTATTTATTATAACAGTGATATTATCACAGTCGACGTTATTCACAGTGGTTGTTATTTTAGCAACTCTAGTACATTATATTAGGGTCCAAGGCCTTTTAAAAGAACGATTTACGGGGCTCATGTTTCCCACGTGATAGTTATATTGTAAATAGTTTGATTTTAAATATTATACATAGTTACTTGGAAATAAAATTTCATTATATAGTCGTGGTGTTTTATTTGTACCTTGTGATGTTTAATTGTTTATGGGAGAGTCTAATGGTATTTGTAACTATTCATCATCATCATCATCCGCCCATATACATTCCCACTGCTGGGACACGGGCCTCCTAATATTAATAAGGTAAGTTTTATGGAGGCATACAACAGTATAAAGATATATTACTATGAACATCAAACACTTTAAATAACATTTGTTGTACATATTATTAAATAGAGATCAAACCCGCATAACACTTGTATAACTTTCAAAGTAACTAAAATTCCGAACCAATTAAGGAAAATACTTTCCAAAACCAACTACTTACAAGTAAGAATTTGTCAAAAGAAATATGAGTACTCTTATATTACCTATGTCAATCTTACCTTTGGAACTTAAAGAAAACCACAGATTAAATATGAGTGTCGTAAATAGTTTATGTGGTATAAAGTAAAAATATTAAGTAAAATAGCAAGTAGTATAAATAATTAATTATATTTTAGATGTAAGGCAAATATTTTGGTGCTGCTCATATATAGGTAATAATGATCCAGAAATAAATTAATGCTTTATAAATATAAATTTATAAAGAATAGAAAAAATTCGATCACGAGGCGGGACTCGAACCCGCATCCTTCGCGCCATTCCGGGGCGGATGCCTCAACAACTCAGCCACTCGTGACCCGCCCGAGTGATCGAATTTATTCTATTCTTTCAGTTTTATGTGTCTGAAGGGACACACCGCGCGCCATCTATTGAGATGATTAACAACCATTTCAACCAATATGAAGCACTTTTCAGTGAATACAATATTGTAACGATGGAACACGACCTTTTTTGTTGAATTTATATTTTTGGTTTTATGGCATTCAAATGCTTTATAAATATAAATTTATAAAGAATAGAAAAAATTCGATCACGAGGCGGGACTCGAACCCGCATCCTTCGCGCCATTCCGGGGCGGATGCCTCAACAACTCAGCCACTCGTGACCCGCCCGAGTGATCGAATTTATTCTATTCTTTCAGTTTTATGTGTCTGAAGGGACACACCGCGCGCCATCTATTGAGATGATTAACAACCATTTCAACCAATATGAAGCACTTTTCAGTGAATACAATATTGTAACGATGGAACACGACCTTTTTTGTTGAATTTATATTTTTGGTTTTATGGCATTCAAATGCTTTATAAATATAAATTTATAAAGAATAGAAAAAATTCGATCACGAGGCGGGACTCGAACCCGCATCCTTCGCGCCATTCCGGGGCGGATGCCTCAACAACTCAGCCACTCGTGATCGAATTTTTTCTATTCTTTATAAATTTATATTTATAAAGCATTTGAATGCCATAAAACCAAAAATATAAATTCAATAAATTAATGCTCTATACAGGATGTTCCACCGTCGGTATACTAAGCTCAAAGGAGGTTATAGTTTTGCATATTATGCTGAGTAGGTAAAAAATACTTATAAAATTCCAGACGCATTTTTTTTTTCAAATAGATGAATTCTTAAAACTCTATGTTCGCTCGAGCTCGTGAGCTATCGTTAACGACAAGCCAGTTCGCGCTTAGTATAGCAATAGTGGGACACCCTGTATAATATAATATAAAGGTAAAGTTAAATTACGTAAGGGCTGATATTGGACCGCCAAATAAGTACGACTTAGGGCCGATTTTTCAATGCTTGGATAAAACTTATCCGGCCAATAAAGTATTACACGATAATATTAAAATGTCACGTAAACTGTCAAATACGGGTAATTTGAATACGTTTTTAAAATGGTAGTTTTATACATTATTCGACGAATAAGTTTTATCCAAGCATTGAAAAATCGGCCCTAAGTCGTACTTATTTGGCGGTCCAATATCAGTAGGGTAACAAACGACTTTTCCAATCAGGTAATTTCTGTATTCAATTTCTATTTATGCTATAAATAAAAACAATTTCATGAATAAAACCTCCAACATCTGAAACTATTTAACTTTTTATACAGGAATGTGATTGAAGTACACTGGTATAATTAATGTATACTAATAAAAATATTATAATCTAAATTATTCTTGCAAATAGCAAAAAGTTGGTGTTTTTTTGTATTTGTTACGATTTAGACTAAAAACTAGGCGACCTTTTCAACTTTATCTAACATCATGGTTATATTATATTTTTAAGCTATTGCATAGCTTCTATCGCGGCCCTTGAGCGCGGGGACCGAATCCAGAAATTTAGTAACGAAAAACCTCACGCTCCCCACTCCGACGGGCGCGGAGGTGTGGCTTGAAGGCATAGCATGCAATAGCTTTACCGCGGCAGTCCCCGAGTGCCACACGTCTTTTATTGTTATATATTATTTCAGGTTAACCCCCATAAACAGAGAAGTGGCTATATAATACCTATTGTTAAAAATTCTATATTATGTCATCATCAGCCCATAATATTATGATGGATGACACGTGTCGTCGAACTTTTGATTCTTCGACATGTCGATTTCCTCACGATTTTTTCCTTCACCGTTCGAGCAGTAGATAGTGATGCTACAATATGCGCAGATTAATTGAAAAATCAATTTATTCCCTGCGCGCTCACCTGGTCTCGGACCCCGGAATTATCGTTTCAAAGTCTGAGGTCTCCACCACTGAGCCACCACTGCTCTGAAAAATTCTATATACCACAATACATTTTCTTAATAAAATGTCCACTGCGAGGCCTTGCAGAAATTCGGTCAGGAGGTCTACATATTCTTTATTCCGTTCCACGTGTAAGGAAAAATAAATAAAACCAAGCGTGTTTATTTCCATTTTATTAACATAGCCTGCATTATGCATTCGTTAGGCGATTATAGGCATTTTATTGTCCCAGTTTCAGACCTTGCAGAAAATTATTCTTATATGAATACAATGAAGCTTTATTTATTACGTGTTTATTTTCACTGAAGACTTAAGGTTAGTTTCTAGTTGATTATAGAGTTCTTGATATTATATGTTAAACTAGATTTCCGCCCGCGGCTTCGCCCGCGTTTTCAAAGGAAAACCCGCATAGTTCCCGTTCCCGTGCGATTTCCGGGATGAAACCTATCCTATGTGTTAATCCAAGTTACCCTCTATATGTGTGCTAAATTTCATTGTAATCGGTTCAGTAGTATTTGCGTGAAAGAGTATCAAACACACACACACACACATCCTCACAAACTTTCGCATTTATAATATTAGTAGGATGAATGTGTCTGCTATGTTAAAAATTAGTTATAATTAAAAATTATCTAGGTATAATCCGATAAAAAATAGAAAATCAAATCACACAACTTATAACCGTCTTTATAAGTGGTTTAGCTGTACCAATGTATTATATAGGTACCGTATTAAATTAGAGCTAATTATTATTTAATCACATTTTATAATTTCACTATCAGAGCCAGCTTCACTAATATGAAGATTAATTTGACGGTCTCAGCTTCACACTAAATCCAAGCCCGGACTACAGAAAACTGCATATTTCTTAATTTTTACGGATACACCACCTTCTTTAATTATATAGGAAAAGCTTGGAGTTTTAAATTACTCCATAGCTTATTATACTTTTTACTTCCGAGGTTAATTTAGTTGTTTTTTTATATTTCCAACATCAATATTGGAGGGAACAAATACAACAAACAGCGCAATCATTATCAAGTCTTGCGAAAAGAAAAAACATTGTTTTTTTCTTAGCAAGATGCAGAGTACAACAACTATGAAACATCAACATGTTTTTAAGGGGAGTAATTGATCCCGGAAAACTGCGGCTTATATTTATCCTTGAAACCAAACAAACCAGAATAACTCGAATCCAGCTTGTTCCCGGGTAAACAAGGCAGAACTTAAAGTAAATTTGCAGTCAGTGATTTCACTATAAGTTTATATTATTATGGCAAAAAGAGCCTTGCGGTGAGGAATAACAACTTTAGGTAAGACTACATTCATAATAAGCATTTTGGAAGATTTGTGAATACAATGTGGGCTATTTATTCTGTTCTGAGAAAATTAATTATACTTCAAGTATTTTGTTCTGAGAATTGACACTTCATTAACTTATTTGCACATTATATTATACGTTACCACTTTCCGTATCATTTAAGGAATAAATTTTGATGAAAGCTGCACATTTTAGACATGTAATGTAATAATAATGTGTATGAAATAACAATTTAAAGCTATGATAACTCGCAGCGAGCGTGTTAGATTATAAACTAAGAAGCCACTTAGTTAGTGCAAAATAAAATAGTTTATAGATTATTACAATATGTACTGTGTATGTCACGGTCTTTACATTTATTTCCGTCTGCAAATAAGTTATTTATATGGGCATGACTTGTAATTTTGAATAACCTTTACTTCAATTTGTCAGTAAATGTTTAATTCTATTCTAATATATTGAAAGTCCATAGTCTTGTGTTAAGAGGAGATCGTGTGATGCGAATTTTATTTTTCATTGTACGTACTTCCTAACATGAGAAGGGTATAATCCTAAGGACACATGAGAATAAGATGGAAACCCAAGTAGTAAGTGAAACGTTGAAAGCGATTTAAATAAATTAAATCTTCGTTTTATGATAAAATTCAAAGCATCTCAGATAATATTTGAAATCTATACAGCGCAATGTTATTATAGAGAAAGAGATTTAAAAAAAAATGGCTAATATTTTGAATTCTAATCTCAATACTCATTTATTATTAAAATTATTTGTTATAATTTATATTTTAAACTAAATTAAAGTGACTATTTCTTTAGTATAACCACTGTCATTGGTCAAATTTTCTTTGTACTTATATCAAAATAAGGAAAGTAAGTAGGCACCAAACCACGCTAAAAACCAAAAAATACATATCAGAAACCATATAATTAACCAAACCACACTACAAACTATTACACACATTCACCAAATTCACACAAAAATGATCTGAAAATATTTCCACAGGCGCCACTTATCATGTAATCTTACAGGGATTTGTACAAAGCCTGAATCTTATTTCTGACGGCTTATCAGTAACACTTTATGGCGAACAAGGGATACTACGCATTATATGTCTACCTAATATGAAAATACGTATGTGGTTGTAGTTTATCGAGACTTGACATTAGGATGAAAAATTGTAGAGATAAAGTCTACAAGTTGTAGTAGTCGGTAGTAATAATATTATACTAGTCGTGACATATTTTGAATTATATTATCATCTATTACATCGCGACCTACGCATGCCCACTGTAAAACAAAAAATTGTACGCTATACTAGAGCGTACAAAGAGCGTATAGAACAACACCCAAATTCACTGGCCCGGTCACTAATGTCAAATCAGACCAATGCGCGACGCTTAAAGCGTAAAATACCTCAAGACCTCATACAATCGCAGTAAATACAGTTACTGTTGTAACAATAAGGATGTGACACAGGTCACATGCCGTGCGCGCCAGCATTAGCACCAACCAGCATACTGCTGAATGTCCCCCAAGGAGACAGATTGCAGTAACTGAAGTTGATAAATATACATCAAAATAAAGTTACACATGCAAAATTAGAAGCCCTTTTAACACGTCTTGTATATACCTACTGAATGACTTTCAGGAAGTAGCATATCACATAAATACTATACTTTAATTAATCATCTATTTGCTGCCCTATATCTAAAACCGTTTACAAACTTAAACCATTTCGACGTCCCCTAACCACGTACACATAATTTGGGTACAACAAAAAACATTACCAAACTTTCACTTTGCGAGGTTCATAAGAAAATTGATAAATTGGATTGCGTGCCCTATCTCAATACTTTTATGGGTTATTCGTATTCAGCAGGGATCGAAGCAATACAGATGAATGTCGATGCTCGTTTAGAATATAAAATATAGTAAAAACAACGTCATCTGCCTTTAGAGATCAACAGTGATGTGAATATGGCATGATGGGGGTTTTGATTGGTGTAATATGTGGCAATTGAAGTTGAGTATCGTAAAATGTATACCGGAAAAATACTATAGGATAATAAATTGAAATAACTGAAGAATAGGCAAATCAATAACGAAAAGCATGCTTCTTGGAAATCCCTTAAAATAAGCGCTTATTCATACGATTAGGTCAATAAAATAACATGTGAAACTGAAATACAGTTTTATATTCTTTCTTTTTGTATACAAAAGAACACGCACTACGAAGCTACTTCCAAGACTTTTTCTCTACGCATTTCGACGAGGCATTTTTCAGAAGCCAGACAAGAAACTTAGAATAAAACTAAAAAACTTTTAAAAAAACTTGAAAAAAACATGTCTTATTTTCTGTTACTTTGCTCGCAATAAAAGCTTAAATTTCCCTACAACTTCAAGCATCCGTATACTTCTACCTATGTTTTTACCGTAACCACTTAATCAAAGGAATGGTCAGTGACGATTAATTCAAGCGGCCGCGCTTGGCTTAGCGGCCCACAAGCGGCTTTGTGGTTTCGTATGACACATGTTGGATAAACACTGTTCTTGGTATTCATATATTGGTTCGTTAGAGTCTTTGGGTTAAGTTATAGACCACTGAATTATGGCTGGTGGATTTAGTGTGTGTTATTTTATCGATTTACCTATCAAATTATTATAGAATTTAAAAAATAGACCGCGCGGCTTTCGCTCTTACGTTTAAAAATTTTCACCTCTAACACATGAACATAGACCTCAATTTTGTTAATCATCAACATTAAGACTTCAAACGGTATGTTTGTTATTATATTGGCTTTAATATAATTAATTAGTGCTTTGGCTCATTGCGCTATTCGGTTGGATAGTGAGTTGATTAATTCACAAGGACCTATCTTACTGAGGTGTACCGTTGATTAAATTATAATTGGCTTGTGGTTTGTATTAAGTTTTCGAAAACACAACAGTTGGAGTGAAATTTGTTGGCTCGATTCATAGAATGTTCTAGAATTTTCGAGAACGTTCGAGAATGTTCGATCTGCTTGCCACGTGTCGCTTACCACTGGGAGAGGAATCTTAGTAGTTCCGAGGTGCCATCCAACTTTCAAGTAATCTGTGCATAGTGTTTAGTTCTATCGATAGTATTCACTGTTATTTGAGGACGAGAAATGTACCAACTAGTTTGACTAGCAAATACTTCGAATTTTGATTTAATAAAACTCAAAGAGCCGAAATAGTTAATAGTTAAAAAAATGTCAGTTGAATATCATTATTTTAAATGCCTAACAATGTACTCTATAGCCCTAACAATACAGCAAGATAAATAGACAGTTATATAAAAACACTGACACATTTTTCAACAACTTTTTTTATTTATCCTAACTTACACGTGTAACTTTACAAGTGAGACGCCTTATTCATTCAACAAAAGAATGTCGCAACAAGAATCAACATGAAATTCATAGTTTAAACTAACTCTTTTACTACCAGAATAAAAGAACTATGCTAAAATGATTTTACGTGTTTTTTATGACGTCAAAGGAGCTTGTGGAGCGCCTGATGGTAAGCGGCACAGCCCATGAACATTTGCTTTATCTTAGGGTGATTTTCCTCCAATAATGTGCGATATTGTGTAGCGAGGAATGTGTTTGTAAATAACCAATAGTATCGCTTCAAACGCTCAATGCTTCAAACTTCAAACTAAATGAACACATACACATTCTCGCACATTATTGGTGGAAAAGCACCCTTAAGATTGTTTGCAGATCTACAAATGGATTACCGACGTCAAAAGGACATAGAACTTATCTACATAATATATTAATAACCTGTGTAACTATGTACTTTTATAAATAACACTTCTAAAATACCTCTAAAAATAACTAACTAACACACAACATCCGATAAGAGTAAATAATAAAATAAAAACCTGGATTCTAAAGAACCGTTTCCGAAATCACGTTCTAATCAGTACATAATTGATCTAAAATACAGTTGAAATTCCCTTTTAAAACGGCAACCAAACGTGCAATGTACATGAAGCAAAAGCTTGGCTTTTAGTCCGGCCCATAGAAATCTAAATAACAAGACACTAGAAGTCGTAAGCGCGCGTGACCTTGTCGCCACTCAGGTGACTTTCACATCACCAGCTGTGCCACCAGTGTGTTCGTCACAGTTCAGTTGCTCTGGAGACGTATGTGTGTAAACATGGTGTGTTTCAGCATTTCCCATTGCGGAAATTCTTCCACAAGTTGTAATTATACTAATAAAGGAATAATATTTCATCGGTAAATGTTTTTTTTTTAGAAATAATGCCGTTTTTCCTTAAAATTATAGAATATTTACAAGTATTACGAGTGTCACCATAGTAATCGAAATAACAATGAATGACACAGTCGAGCATTCTTATTATCACGTTTAACACAAATTTCAACCTTATTGGAGCAAAAAGAAACAAAACGTCTCATATACTTAGGGATGTTATTCTAAAATAAACCGTAAATTCGTGCGTTAGGATACATATTAAAAAGCTTAATTTAATATTTAAGTTAGTTTTCACTAAAATCAAGCTGTCCAATAAAAGGCATAGTTTACTTGTGTGTACTGTTTAGCTATCGGTTTAAATGTGTTGATTTTGGCGACAGCGGTTTTCATACGAATTATGACATTATAGCACTTCTATGTGTCTTGTTATTTAGATTTCTATGGTCCGGCCAATGTAACGTAGTAATAAAAATTTATATCAGGTACAATTCACCTCTTGTTGGAACGAATTCGAATTTTGCGGAACGAAGCGCAATAACTGCTTTTACGGTTAGAATAATCTGTTTATTTTTAGTGTTAGTGAGGTGTGAGGTGTTCACTCAAATATGGGTATTGAAATGTGTTGTATGTAAGCGATCTTTTGATGTTGAATGGAATGAAAAAGATAGGCTTTTCATGAGTTGAGGTATCGCTTAATTTAGAAATGTTGTAAGAAATTGTGATTTTTGTTGTAAGATACATCCGTGGGTGTGTTTTTTATGTTAATAATTAATTAGTCATGAATCTCCGTTTGTAAAGTGGTTACTTATTATTTTTCTACGTTGTTCTGTTATGTGGAGTTAATTTGCATGCTTATCTTTTTTAAGTAGTATGTTAAAAATTAAAATAAAAACAAAGATTTGGTAGCAATAAAAAACTAACTATATATTTCGCACAAGTTACACAACTCAAGGTTTTAAAGCAAAACTATACTCTTGATTCCTCATATAAATAACACCGCCAACTTCAATGTAGCTATTCCTTACTATCTGATTAATAGAATACATGTTTAACTGATCATTTCTAATTAATAAACCCCTACTATTAAAACACGTATCAAACTTTAACTTGCGTGTAACTAATAAGAACCATAGCAATGTAAGTGTTCGCTCGTTCTTTAAGCCTCTTTAAAACTTGGCAGATGTTGAACGAAACTTTGACAATATTTAATAACTTGCGGATCGTTGAACTATTTTTCATGTATTTAAGGAAACTACTGACATAATAAATACGATATAGTTGAGAATAATGTAATAGAATGTAATTCTTACAAGCTCTTACGAAAGTCTTTTATTCCCTTGGCCCCAGCAGATGTTGTTCTGCCCTATTGCCCCTTTTTCGTGTTTTCTCTTCGAAAGAACATTCCTTGTGTCTTAAAAAATAGACGAATTGGTCAAGGCGTTCTCGACGCTTACACATTTTTATTATATTAATTTACACATAATATAGAGCCAATGGCTCTACTCATGTTTAAATAGCTTTATTATGCTGTGTTTAATTATAAAATAAATTTTATACATCCTTACATTAATCTTTACTCATATCTATTATTATAAAGCTAAAGAGTGTGTTTGTTTAACTCAAGAACTTACTGGTCCGATTTGAAAAATTTTTTCGGTGTTAGTTAGCTCATTTATCGAGGAAGGCTATAAGCTATTATCATCATATATCATCACGCTAAGACCAATAGGAAAGGAGCACTGTGGGTAAAACCGCGGGGCACAGCTAGTTTCTAAATAAGCATTACAGTTTTGTGGAAGAAAGTCGGCGATCTTTGTGTTAAAGTTTTATGAGCCAGATAGTTTTCAACGACCTGCAAGCTATTATTTAGCGAAGTTTAACTAGAAAACACCTGTTTAATTCCTAAACAGGTATTTGAAACGTAGGTATAGGTATATTAGTATTCTTATTGTTATTTAAGTTAACAACTTTCTCGATTTGTAACTTTTCGTATTTACCAACTTCTCAGCATTGCTAATGTGTGTTGGATAAAGTTCATTATTTGTTTAAAGTCTTGTGTTGTTCGTTGTGTAATAATATTGAATTACCATAGGCGAGTTATGAAAGAGAAAGTTAAATATGATATTATATTATTAATGTGAAAGTGTCTGAATAGGGATGAACGTTTGTTTTACTTAAACGAAAAAACGACTCGTCTCGGTAATATAGATAACACATCAAAATAACACATGAGCAATAAAAATACTTTATATTGCCCACGACTTCGTCCACGGGTGAGACCGCGGGGCACAGCTAGTATATATAAGCTAGTATAAAATCCAACTTTAGTCAATCAAAGTACGTACAAGCTCGAAGTAATCGATAATATGGAGAGCTTTTGAAGCGCTATAGTCTATAACTAGTAGATGATACATAAAGTCTGACACTTAATACCGACATAATATAGGTACTTTTACCTCTTGCATGGTGATGCTTTGCTATTTAAGTGCTTCCTTAAAACAACAGAGAACTTTTAATTTTATTGAAGAGAATTGAGAGCTTTTCATCACTTACCATCTAGTTTAAAACCTAAAAAACCTTCATATAGGTAGTTTAATTGAGTGCATAGTGATGCTTTGAATTATTTACGTGCGTCCGTAAACCTTTTCGATATTTAAGAAATTTTGAGAACTTTGATCACTTAACAACTTGTTTTTGAAGGCTAATACCTACATATTCGTTCGACTTACTACTAACTAATCAAGTTACTACTAATCAAAACATTCAAACTAATTTAGATAGGGCAAGTCCCTTAACTTGTTAAATATAATTTTCATTCGAATTTGCCCTGCAATATATGAACCAAAGATTTAAACATTATAAGACAATTTCTAGGGTAAGTTTAAGAAATACTGATAATAATTTAATGAATTAAACACTCTTTACTTGCTTTTATAATTTTCAATACGAATAAATTAAACGATAAAATACATATAAGTACACATACTTAAGTAAAAAGCACGATTAAAAAAATTATATATAATAACACGTTTGCGTGAATACAACGATAGTATATCTCAAACTACAAGAATCTTGAAACAGTCGTTGAGTAAAAGCATTGAGAACACGAAAACTACTGTTAAATAAACGAAACATACAGTCAAAGTTCCTTATTCGCGCTTCCTTCATTCGCGGTTTCACTATTCGTGGGTGGAAAAAATGCGACCTAATTTCTAAATTCGCGGCCCAAAATTCTTTATTCGCGGATCGAATCGGTACATCGGTACATACATATATGTATTTACCTAAATAAAAATCAATTGTTATCCTTAGAAAACGCTTGAACTACAACTACGAATTTATAATGTCGACTAAAAAACGAGTAAAAAGTGCTAAGCCATTGCCTAAACCTGAAGATAATACCTAATTAAATGGTAATTAATAAATATGTATGGTCAAAAATTTCAATAAAACTGATTTCTTTATGTATTTGCTTCGTTATTTCGTCACCTAGGAACGTATCCCCTATAACCCCATACAAATTACCATTCCATATTCACGGTTTCTCTATTCGCGGCACATTTACGGAACCTATTGCCCGCGAATAAAGAACTTTTACTGCACTTTAAAAGTTGTTCATTTGTTGAAATTTTATAAATTCGTAAAGTTTCCGCTATGATTCTTGATAAAGGACTGTTATGGCCATTTTTTGAATGTTTTAACGACTTTTCTGTTGTTTCTATGTAAGCTACAACAGATGAAGTTAAAATAAATAATAACATCCGTATAAAAAAAGTCCCGTGTCCCTAGTGGGGTAAGGGGCAGATCATGGGCAGATGCAGTACCGTAATATGCATACACCTGTTTCATCGACTTTTTTTAGGCACAAGTAGGTGATCAGCCTTCTGTCTCCTGGCAGACCGAGACATATTTTTTCTCGTCTGTACCGGGAATCGAACCCAGGCTCTTAAATCGAATCCAGGCGTTAACCACTTAACAAAGGAGGCTAGCATCCGTATAGACATACCAATTTGTTCGTATTAACACGTATTAACTTGAAAATATTGTATCGTCTTACCCCAGAATTGTCTCTCAATTTAGAAAGCACTAAAACCCACCATTATTAATGGCTTCACACATGCTTGGTTCTATTAAATAAGCCGTAAATTTGCGAATGTACACCGAGTAAATCTTCCCCGAAGTCATTGCTCTGAGTGTAACGATGTGTGTTGGATTAAGTGATTTTTAAGATGCGATAAACTCCGTATCGAATTAATACAGTTTATCGACAAAAAATTTATATTTTTGTAGTAGTAAGCATTTACTTACTTCGCCCACGTAGCCAAAGGAGAACCCGCATGATTTCCATTCCTGCAGGATTTTCGGGATATTAACTATCCTATGTGTTAACCCAAGTTACTCTCTATGTGTGTGCCAAATTACATGAAAATATGTTGAGCAGTTTTTGCGTAAAGGCGTAACAAACAAACACACAAACTTTCGCATTTATAATATTAGTAGGTTGGTCAATACGATCGCGGGTGAATTCCGTCAATACCCGTGACCCCATCACTGAAAGTGACTCGACGGAACACAGGAATAAGAGTATAATATTATGTACCTTTAGACGAATGTGAATTCTTGTTAAATTATCTACTAGCTGACCACACAATTTTTCTAGGTGTCTTCACGTGAACTGTCGAACCGACAAAGTTTAACTACTCGTCAAAGTTTTCTTAAGTTATCCAATTTTCCGCACATCTTTCCTTTTTTTCTTTTATTATTTAGATATTATTCTCCTAATTATTTCAATATAAAAAAGAATTGCTGAATTTGATAGAGCTCTTATACGTCATAGCTAGCTATTAGCTATTATTCTGTGGTCATAGGTACTATGCCATGGTCATCATAATGTACGTTTTTCACTAGCGTATACCTACTTCTTCGACCACCTCCTGGGTACAGTTTTTGACGCGTGAGCGTAACACCGAGGGGTCCTGGGTTCGATTCCCGGTGGAGACGAAGAAAAAAAAATGTCTCGGTCTGGTAGGACACAGAAGGCTGTTCACCTACTTGTCCCTAAAGAAAATCGATCAGTGAAACAGATGTATAATGCATCTGCCCCTTACCCCACTAGGGGACATGGGACTTCACTTATAACTACTTCTATTGTCAAGCAGCTTTTCTTTTTCTACCATTTATATCTCCCTCTTAACGTTTTTCCTTAGCAAAACCCTTACAACGTTCAATTAATTAAAAACCCTAAGCCATAAAAACACTGAAGTCTTAAATCAAAAAGCAATCTATAAGATTATTTAATCACTACAAACAGAGAGCCTGTATAATTCAATTAGTTGGTTATCGTTAAATTTATATTACAGTTTGACGTTAAGATCTCTTTATAATTCAATTTGTAATGAAAAGTACTCATTGTATTATTTTATAATTAGCGCGAGCTTGCCATGTCTTAGTAGTATTATTTCCAGTGTGGGAAAGGGATGGCACTAGACGATCTATATAGCGCTGTCCTTTTTGCACACTGGAAGTAATCTATACTAATACATATTATAAAGCTGAAGTTTGTTTGTTTGTTTGAACGCGCTAATCTCGGGAACTACTTACTTTCATAATAAAACTATCAAAACCAACAATATAATTTTAATAGAGAAACTGTGAATTCTACAATTAAACACTCAAACGCACTTTCAAGCACCAAAAAAATATCAAAACCAAGCGTTTAGGATTCATAAACCTCGTATAATTCATAGATATGCTCTTCTAATATTATAAAACTGAAGAGTTTGTTTGTTTGAACGCTGTAATCTCAGAAACTACTGGTCCGATTTGAAAAATTATTTCGGTTTTAGATAGCTTATTCATCGAGCTATATCATCTTGATAAGACCAACAGGAGCGGAGCACTGCGGGTAAAACCGCGGAGCATAGCTAGTTCTGCTCTAAGACATCATGGTACGGGCAGGAGTTTGCTAATTTATCAGTACGTAATTGGCTTGTCTTCTATCGTAGCGGTGGGAAACTTGTACTATCTTGAACACGCAGCTTTCCCATGTCATGTGGAACTATTATTATGG
This sequence comes from Colias behrii, assembly GCA_029959065.1. NCBI lineage: Eukaryota > Metazoa > Arthropoda > Insecta > Lepidoptera > Pieridae > Colias > Colias behrii. The sequence continues at coordinate 2,590,408 of JARWMC010000015.1, forward strand.
TTACTGTATTACGTAATTTATTATTAAAAGACGTTTGTTTTATGAATGTATGTTTTTATCTGCATTATGTAATATGTTGTATAATATGATTTGGTATTGTTTTATTATTACTTTCGGAATACTACAGTAATTATTACGTGAAATAGAGCAGCTTACTATTGACTATTGTACCTAAAAATAACTTATTACAAAAAAAATACTACAGAAATATCAAAGGGGTTAACAGAAAGTTTTGGGGATCTACTCTCTCTACGTCATAACTACAATGAAATGAACAGAAATACGTTTATGTTACAATTTAGTGACTTTCCATCACTTAATTTTACAACACACAATTGCAATTGTAAAGACACAAATACTTACTAAGTATAATTATTAAAGTATCAAGTGTAAAACATATATTTTTACCCACCCACTATATAACCTGGTATATATTATCATGAAAAATACTAACCACACTAACGAGACAGTCAACCTATCAACTAATTTTATGAATTTTACACGGCAGCATGCACTAATTAATTACGCTGTAACTTTCAATGGTTGTCATCAATATTGCATCGATGCAATTAACCCACTTCAAGTACAAGCCATTGATATTAATGAGTTTGTAATAAATCATATTTTGTTTTTTTTAACACGATTTTAAAGAGCAACTATGGAGTTTCTTGCCGGTTCTTCTCCATAGATACTGCTTTCCGAATCGGTGGTAAATGTTAAAATATGTTATGACGATTCAAAAGTGCTTCTGAAGAAGTCTAATTGAATGAATAAATGTTTTATTAGTGTATTAGCTTCAAATGTATGTTTGTAACCGACTCCTTTACTCGATTTTGACTTTAAACAAACAGATTGAATTCAAACGTTGTACACTTATCAAGGATCGGTGACATTGCAATAATTTCAAAGTTTAAGGCGGTTTCAGCGTGTTTTTTTTAACCTGTAACCATTATTTATAACAAGAACAACAATACATATAGCATGACTTGGTAATCTTTTGAATCATTAAGGAAATATTTCCCGTCTTTAATAAAATGTAGGCTTTGTTCTCGTAGGTGTTTGGAAAAATATTTTGTTTGTCATGTGTATTGAGCATGTCAAGGGTATCAATTTGGTTATATTTTCCTTACAATTGTATAAAATATGTTGTCATTAAGAAAAGGGTCTTATTTCTTTAAAGGTATATTCAAATACTTCTTTGTTTATTTTTTCAAATTGATCGAGTTGTGCAAATTACTTGCAAATTATTTTCATGTATTTTATATTGTCGAAGAAAACATGGTGTACGACACGACAAAGGAAATAGAAACTAGGTAGATTTTAATGATTTACCTATTTTTAAAAAATAATGATGATCAAACTCTACATAAACTAAGTTCACAATGAACAAAAAATGTTCATACTTTTCATATTGTAACATCAAACGTAGACCTTATATTCAAATTTTCATCCAATTTAAACAATCTATTTACATTTACATCAATCATTGTAAATAGGGAATGTGGTTTAGTTAAATATTTCCAAATTAATAGTGAAATGGTAAGATACCAACCTACTTTATAATTACTTTGCGAGGGTAACAATTGAAATGTTCAAGGGATCAAAGGCCTTTAATTATTATATTTAAAACATAGTAGGTATTTTGTACAATCGAATTCCTTGCTTAAAATTATTATCTGTATTATAATTACCCACAATTACATACACTTAGTAGAACAAGGTCGCTTTCCGCCGTCTGTATGTTAATGTTAACGTCTTTAAATTACTTAACAGATTTTGGTGGGGTTTTTTTTAGTAGTAGTGTAAGTTTTTTTATTAAATAATTTGTTAAGTTTACGACAAAGCGGGTGGAGGGCTAGTTAATTTTATAAACATCACAAAAATTCAGTTCGCAAACAGTAAAGTAACAAAAAATGCGTTATACGAACCAACTCTGGCAAGGCCTCAGCCGAATGCCCAAAAACTTTCACCGAATTAAACGTAAAGTTATTTAGGGATAAAAGTGTGTAATTTAAAAGCTTGTCCAAGGTACAATATGTGGAAATAGAAAACTAGATATAGCATGTGTATAATGCTATATTATTGTCGTTATACTTGTCGTTTAAAATTAGTAATTCTGATAAATCGTAATGAGAAACTCGTTAGTTAATTTTATTATATATTACACTAAATTAAAAGTCGAGCTGTATTATACATGTCGGGGAAAGGTGTAGAATGTGAATCTATTTTCAAGCTGTGGGCGTTGCGTTGGGTAATCGAGCAAAGAAACACCATACATTACAATCACTTTTAATAACCGTTACGTTACACATTACACATTAAAATAAAACACTAGCAAAGAAAAGGTTAACAGTTCCCAGTAGTGGAAGGTCCGAACTCTTCGATGTTCGAATGTGAAGTGCCGTCCCGAGGGCGAGCCTTCACCGGCTAGACCCGGTACAAGCATGAAGTAAGCCACCAACTTCACTGTAGCGACGGTGCTGCCACCTCACGGAACTCGTGCTTCGAGTCGTTTTACATCCGTGCTATTGACCGTCTCCGACATACATATATACTATTATATTATACTGCATAGCGAAAGCGATAATAATCTATTATTAGCAGGACCCTATTATGTCTAGATTTCCTTAGGAAACCGAAAAATCATTTTTAAAACCAGTAAAATTACGATTTGTATCATTAACAAAAGTAATTACGAATACGTTGTCGTAAACAAAAATTTACATAAATGTAGGTACGCTTTTGTTTGATTTTATATTAATTTTATTTTTGATGTAAAGAGCAGAAAATAATTAAAAAACAAAGATGGAAATCATAACAGAAAAATCTTAATATTTGGTTTTTAATATTCTTACCTTTTCATTAAACTATTAAGAACGCCCCTAAAATCTAAACAAAGTATAATGGGCCCTTTTCACAATCGAGAGTATTGGTCCAATAAATGATGGTCGATGTTTGCCGCCATTACGACTGTTATGTATGTGCATTGATTTGTCATCTTACGTCAAATTAAAGTCAGTTCGTTAACAGCCGTCTAGCGTTTCATTCGTGTCCTTCTATCAGTGGCGACGAGATACCCGCGATATAAAAAAAATAAAAATGTCGTTTTCGAATATGAGCATTTTATCCAATTTCGATCACAGTCTGCAAACGTGGAAGACTTTCAAAAGCAGGATAGCTCAATGGTTCATCGCGAACGACATAGATGCGGTGAAAGACCCCTTGGGAGTGAAAAGACGAGCGTTCTTACTCATTGCATTGTCAAATAGTACCTACAAGTTGGTATCTGACCTTGCGTTGCCGAAGGAATTGCAAGAGGTGCCATATGAAGACATTCTACGCCTTTTAGATGCACATTTTACGCCGAAACAAGTTGGTTTTGGTGAACGGCATAAATTCTATTCGGCAGAACCTACGGAATCGGTGCAACAATGGGCGGCGAGACTTCGCGGCCTCACAGCATACTGTAACTTCAGTAATGTAGAAGAGGTGTTGCGCGATCGATTTATAATGGGAATGTTGCCGGGACCCGAGAAAGAGAAGCTGTACGTGCAGGACCTGGCAGAGCTGACATTAGCCAGAGCGGTGGAGCTGGTCGAGAATCTACGCAGCGCGCGCGCGGCCGCCATTGCGGCTACGCCAAATACATCCGACGCTTTGTTTAAGATCGCGAATAAAGTGCCATATAACAAGAACAATAGTGAGAATAAAGAAAAGTGGTCAGTGTGCGCCTATAAAAATCATAAGTCGTCAGAGTGTCGTTTCGCGAGTTTTATTTGTAAGAGATGTCATAAAAAGGGTCACTTGCGTCGAATGTGCAAAGCAGTCAAATGTGTAAATACGGATGCGACCGGTGAGAGCGATGACGATGGTGAGTTATATCTTATTCGATCAATTAAAGGGGAACCATTATCACACTCAGAGTACGCGTCGCCGATCGTTCCTGTGTTAAAACGCGACGGATCGGTTCGATTGTGTGTTGATTACTCAGTCAGTCTAAATAAACAATTAGTAGTTGACAAATATCCATTACCGACTATAAAAGAATTATTTTCGAAGCTTCACGGCGGTCAGCAGTTTTCCAAATTAGACTTATCAATGGCTTATAACCAATTCATTCTAGATGATCAGTCACAAAAGTACACTTGCATCAATACCCATCGCGGCCTTTTTGTATTTACAAGGCTAGTTTTCGGGTTAGCAAGCGCGCCTGCTATTTTTCAACGCGCAATGGACGAGTTGCTTTCTGGTATCGACGGCGTACTGTGTTTATTAGATGATACAGTCTGTATCACGGGCCGCAACCGTGCTGAACATCTCGAAAGGCTACACACGGTATTACAACGCTTACAAGCAGCCGGGCTCGTTTTACAGCGGGAGAAATGTGAATATTTTAAGGATGAGATTAACTACTTAGGATATATTATTAATAAGGATGGATTGAAAAAAAAATCCGGATAAAGTAAAAGCTATATTGGAAGCCCCCATTCCTGCTAATTTAAATCAGTTACAATCATTTTTGGGGTTAATTAATTATTATAGATGTTTTATACCGGATGCTTCGACGATATTAATTCCCCTATATGAATTATTAAAAAAAGGTATTAAGTGGCATTGGTCAGACCTAGAAAATAAAGCGTTTATCCGAATAAAGGGAATATTAGCTTCCGATCAAGTGTTAGCACACTACAACGCAGAAGCAAAAATTATTTTAACGGTGGACGCATCACCAAGTGGTTTAGGGGCAATTTTATCCCAAATAGCGGGTGATGGGCAAGAAAGGCCAGTTGCTTTTGCATCTCGTACCTTAAATAGCGCAGAAAAGCATTACTCGCAAATACAAAAAGAAGCTACCGCTATTATTTTTGGTGTGCGGCGATTTCATCAATACTTGTACGGTCGTACTTCACCGTTTATTTTACGAACTGATCATAAGCCTCTTCTATCAATATTCGGTCCATATAAGGGTATTCCGGAAGTATCGGCAAATAGGTTACAACGATATGCATTATTTTTAAGTAGCTACTATTACGAGATTGAATATGTAAAGAGTAAAGATAATACAGCTGATTATATTCTATCGCGGGCGAGCCTACCGCTCGCGCCAGCGGACGGGGGGAAAGCGCGCGGGGAGGCAGACACCTGCGACCGCGCAGCGTATATTACATTTGTTTTTGAGGGCGCGTTACCGATCACTATGTGCGAGTTGCGAGAAGCAACTATTAAAGATCCGATACTGAATCGAGTTATTACTTATGTATTAAACGGCTGGCCTAGAAAGGTAAGCTATGCTTTAATTCAACCATATTTTGCTTGTAGGTTGCAGTTATCGTATGAAAATGAGTGTCTTATGCGCGGGCACAAGATAGTTATACCGAGTTCTTTACGTAATCATGTTTTAAAGGAATTGCATACGTCACATTTGGGTATAGTTAAAACTAAGGCGGAAGCCCGGGCGAGATTTTGGTTTCCTGGCATAGACGAAACGTTTGAAAAAATGATAAGTACGTGTGATGTTTGTAATCAATTAAGGTCATCGCCACCAAAGGCGCCTATTGTTCCGTGGCCCGCAGCACCGCACCCATTCTATAGAATACATCTGGATTTCCTTGGGCCTCTAAATGGTCGAATGTACTTGGTCATAGTGGATGCTTATAGTAAATGGGTCGAAGTTTATGATATGAGTAGTTGTAACTCGAGCGCCGTAACGGATAAAATGTATGAATTTATATCTCGTTTCGGGCTACCTAATACGATAGTGTCTGATAATGGTACAGCGTTCACGTCAACAGAATTTAGATATTTCTGTCAGTTAAACGGTATTAATCAGTTAACGTCACCGTCTTACCACCCGGCTAGTAACGGCCAAGCCGAAATATACGTTAAAATTGTAAAAAAAGACATTAAATCTAGTATTTTGAGTAATAAAAACATGAAAGATAGTAGATTAAATTTACTCAAATATTTATTCGATTACCGTAACTCTGTGCATTCGATAACAAATGTTTCCCCGGCGGAGGTGTTTGGGCGTAAGCTGAGGTGTCGTTTTGATATAATGAATAATACTCGTTTTCCGCTTTCATCGACCGCATCCGCTAATAGTAATGTAACATATTTTAATCAGTGTTCACAAATTAAAAATGTACATAAAAGAGATGTAGTATTTGTGCCTGGACAATACGTTTTATATAAAAAAACATTTTAATAAGAAAGACTTAAATGGTGTAAACACTATCATATCGTGATTGCCTCTACTCGCCCAACGCTGCCCATTGTGAAGAGGGACCGTTACTAAGAAATTGTTGCCTTTAGTATGAGGTACGAAGTTCGAACTGACACTATTTCCAAAGGGCTTGCTATATCCAGTTTACAAACCACATCTACGTGCCTATTTCCTTGGTCCATTCCACCGGCAAATCCCTCAATTACACGGGGTCTCAGGAACTTTATATTTTTATATTTTATACAGCCCGGATAAAGGGTTGATGCTTTTTATTTCACCTCAGTGTTAAGGAGATTATGCTCAGATTACTCTTTTAAAAAGCATTTTCTATGAATGAAAATGAAATCTCAGTACACAGTGCATCAATGAAACTCTATTTTTCTTTAGTTAATAAAGTCTGAAATAGATTTCTTGAATATTATTCATAGAAATGTTTTTGTGTTTACAAATAGTTGTTTTATGATATTTAAATGTTTACATCTGTATAATTTTAGTGTTAAATTGAAATTTTATATTTTATTAAGAATCTTTCACACTCGAAATCTTTCATCTTTCATCTTTATTTGTCACTTTTAATATATTGTTAGTTATTAGTCAGAATTAAACATTTCACATTAATTTGCTTTTATAAATTGTAGCCGCTTTTCTTCTAAAAAATATTCATTTTAATATTTAAAAGTGTGAATAAAATTAGTATTTTTACAAACTTTTGTGAATTTTTTCTGTTCTATAAATTGGAGTTAAATTAAGTTAAAAATAGAGATCAAAAGAAATGAACTGTTAAAGATAAATTCGTGAATAAACAAACTAAGAGGATTGAGTATCTGAAAAATTGTGCATTTTTATTTAAAATCCTTTATAAAGATATAAAAATATGGGAAACTAATATCTAAGTATTAAGGTGGATGTTCCGACCGTCCCTCCATACATTTTTGATGACGACTAAACACTTAACACAGACACTATTTCTTTAAAACTAATCATTTTATCACTTCTCTACAATGAAATGTGTCCGCGTTCGACCTTTTTAATCAATAACTTACATTATTTACTTAGAAAAACAACAGTGAAATACCGGCAAAATTTGACACTTCTACAGTAGTGTGCGTGACTTTTGCCAAGCGAAACACGACATAAAGCACGACATCTAGCGCGTCAATGTCTAAACGAATGGCGATGTTTAGACATTGACGCGCTAGATGTCGTGCATTCGCGTTCGTTATCTTATACCACAGACTAATAATAATATACTACGTATACAACTTATACATAATTCGCATAATTCTAATAAATCAAAGTTCTATGTGTAATAATTGAGTAATTTCATTTCCAATCGTTCAAAGAAAATAACAATAAAATAAAATAAAACTAATGACCTTAGAAACTATGTTTTTTTTTTTGTAAACAATTTATTACTCATTATTGTTCGTCCGTCGTAGGTCTGTAAACTGTATTGTACACTGAAGGTAAATGGTACTGTAGGTACTTTAGTTCGGCGTCGTCGTCGGCTTGATATAAAATTACATTCTTGATTTCATTGACACGCGCTATGATTTGCGCGCGGAATTTCTTGTGTTGTGAATTTATTTTTGTATGCTATGCATTTTAATTGATTCAAATTGCAATATTTCTCTAGTATGCATTTGAGACTATATTGTAAATTGTAATAATTGATCGTGGGTATAGTAATTAATTATTCTAATAACGCAATTAGTAATATATGTATTTTCGGTGGGATTTCGATCGGAAAAATTGGCCCGTGATTTTTATGAAATTTCACCACATTGCAAATCACATCAATCATAGTTCATACACATGTATGACGAAAGTGATTAGTATTGTGGCTAACATTGACTCATCAGTTCATCACTGAAACCAGTGATAAATCAGTACCTATATCATATTGTGTTTGAATATTTTTAAACAATGATATAAGTATACAATTATTATAAATCGATAAACTATCAAAGTAATCACAAACTTGCAAACATTGGTAAAATATGCTTTAGCGAATTTTCAGACAGACACACAATTTTATTACTTAGTTTGTTTTAGCAAAGTAGGTACCTACTCCGTTTACGTCACGCGTCGGCCGTCGCGTCGTCGAAAACGGTGCACCCAGAAACAAACATACCTAATTACCTAATTCAGTTACAATCCTTCTTTTGTTCCAATACGATTTTTTTTCCTGATAGCTAATAGCAAAACCATATGTTACTTTGTTTTCGTAAATATGTTTTTCACCTTCCTGGTTATTTTCACATAATGAAATATAATAAAATAATAAATAGTGTATTAGATTTGTTATTGTATCTTGTATACGAATTATTCTTACTTGTTGGTTATGAAATGTTCAAATACCTATTGAAATAATCTACTGTTACAAATCATTAGTGTTATTAGTTTTGAGTGAATAGGCATGGATCAGAAATTCAGAATATTATATGCTGCTAACTACTCAAATACATACATGTTTTGATAAAAAAAAAACAATAGTGTACAGTGAAATTAGTCTCGAGAAATTTTTGCATATGTAGTGGTGTGTATAACTGTATATTACTCAGATCTTAGAGCGCGTTTCCATTATATCGTTCTAGCCTATACAAAAATGTTTCGATATCCTAACATTACTATTTAATTTTATACTTATCCCTAGCAATACTCTGATTTATGTTTTAATGAAAATGGTTTTGACTTTATAAAAAAAATAATATATCATTCAATTTTACGTCCTTGAGCCAATGACAAGGCGAATACCGTGAAACAATAAAATATCTTGTTCATAATAATTTGTTTCGTAATTAATATTTGACCATAATAATTACGAAACAAAACAAATAAATAAATCGTCACTTGATAGTGGAAAGTGGAAACACGCACAAAACCAGAATAAACCAGTTTACGCTGTCCGCAGGTGCCTCGTGCAGTCCGGCGTCAGTCGCTTGGTACCGTTAGAACCACAGTTAGAACATAAAGCACACATTTCATTCGAAAATTATAATTATTACGTAGTTTAATTGTTAAATTTTGTATTTGTTGATTGTTGTTATTGTTTGTTATTGTTGTTATTGTTTGTTATTAAAGTGAAACTTTTATTACATCGTCTCAAACTTTTTGGTCTGTGTAGCGCATGTCGCGTGTATCGCGGCTGCCGAGTAGGTATACCTACTCGGCAGCCGACCGTCACGCGACATGCGCTACACAAAGCAGTGTTCGGAACCGTTCGAACAGTTTCACTTTTACCGTGGTTTACATTTTTGGCCGGAGAACACCTAATTCATACACGTCTTCACTGAAGTAAAAATCGGCACTGCTTGTAATGTTTGGAACTAATAAAATATTAATAATACTAATATTATATACTTGAATAAAAACTAAAAATAAAATGTTGTTTTTTTTTATTTGCTGACCATACACTACTACAAACGCAAAAATTTCTCCAAGCTAATTTACCTGTAATGTAATAAAATAAAACTGCGTTTTATTGTAATCAATTTTGACATTATTTATTTTCCAAAATTAATGATGAATAAAATAGTTTACGCCAACAAATATGTATAACTTTTATTTTTATAACAATCGTTCATACCGTAGCAGGTAGCGTTTTGAGTCTCACGCAACATTGCCGCATCGCATGACAGCAGCAATTGCGACGTTGCCATTCCTTTAGTATAAACAAACACTATGGATACCTACGCGTAGGTACGCTCGCGAATGCAAATTCGGTGATTTACTAATTATTGATAATCATTGAATTCGTTTTGAAATAGCCTGTACTTTGTAATTTTTAGTATTATAGACATTTATAAAATGTGGTGCTCATTTTTTTTTGTAATAAATTATCCCGCTACGCTATTGTATTTTCGTTGTTTTATTTCAAGTGAACACCCATACAATTTTGTCACGAGCCGCCTCTGGCCTCTGCACTGGGTGAAATCAACCAGTCAAATAATATTTTTACCTATTATTTTACTAAAAGTCGAGTGCATCGAAATCGTAAATATGTTTTTCACCTTCCTGGTTTTTTTTCCATAGTAAATAGTGTTTTTGATTTGTTGTTGTATGAATAATTATTCTTACTTGTTGGTTATGAAATGTATATTGAAATAATTTACTTTTACAAATCATTAGTGATATTAGTTTTGAGTGAAAATGCTTGGATCAGCATAATATCATATATGCTACTTCAAATACATGTTTTGATAAAAAAAACAATAGTGTAATGTAATAAAATAAAACTGCTTTTTATTGTAATCAATTTTGACATTATTTATTTCCCAAAATTACAATAAAATAGTTTACTTACACCAACAAATATAACTTTTATTTTTATAACAATCCTACTTCCTACTAATGCGAAAGTTTGTGAGGATGTGTATGTGTGTGTTTCACGCAAATACTACTGAACCGATTACAATGAAATTGAGCACACATATAGAACGTAACTTGGACACATTGAATAGGTTTTATCCCGGAAATCCCACGGGAACGGGAACTATGCGGGTTTTTTTTTAAATGCGGGCGGAAAGCTAATCGTTCATAATATAAACCGTAGCAGGTGGCGTTTTTAAGTTTTGTCTACCCATACAGAAAAATGGAAAACTTGTTTTAGATTCACGCCATCTAGAGTTAAATCTTTATCATTTTTGTATACGTCTGTGTTTCACGATTCACGCCATCTAGAGTTAAATCTTTATCATTTTTGTATACGTCTGTGTGTGTAAACGACCCTGTATGCAATGACAGATGTTATAACGCAATTTTTTACCGAATTGGGTGGATTTTAAGGCAATGATATGACATATTTCAATAAAATATAATATTCAGTAACCGCCATGACTATTCCTACGACTTTAAGGTTTTCCAATTACGCAAAAACTCAAATAAACTAGAAATGTAGAATTCAGCGCCATCTAGCGGGACATTGGCTGGGAACAGATCGTAGCAATCACCTTAATAAATAAAAATACAGCCACTAACCATACAAATAACACACGCATTTGAGGCCGTTTCAAAATATTTGCCAAATTATGCAGGATTTATGTCAAAAGCAAAACGCAATAAACTTAAAATAATAATATGTATTCCACATATCCAAGTAAAATATTTTTAACTGCACTTATTGCACTTATCGGTTTTCCTATTGAAACCATAAGTCAAAATTCGCAATATCTATTAGCTTTTGCGCTTTGCGGCTTTTCGTTTTATATATTTCTTTATTCTACTTTGCGGAGTATAATCACGTAGTAATCCGTAGTATTAAGATAGGAATAAAAATTATGTTGAAAGGTATTTTCATCTTTAATATTAGTTTTATATTAATACCGACATTTAGTAGCTCTATCAAATATTAATCGGTTGACTTGCAAGTGCAACACCACTGATCAAAACGTAAAAGAAAGTAGTTACACTACTTATAAATCAAGATCAACTGAACGGAATGATTTCTTGTTACAAACGCACACTCAAACTCATACTCAAACTCAAGCTCTGTCTCTAGATCTAAGTCGAACTCACTCTCAAACCATTCATGACAAAATTAAAAAAATTAAAAGTTAACAAAAATAGTTTACCCGCAAGGGCGGAGTTATTAATAAAACCTTTACATAATATTACGAGATACGTAATTCGCGTAATCTATGAAGAAAGCACATCAAAATAGTTGACTCAGACGAGCCTCTCGCCACAAACAGTAAACTCTTCCGTTGACCTTGGCCTAAACAAACATGTTAATGTTACAGGGATTTGTATGTTGTGGATCAAGATGAGAAATTAGCAAAATAAGCTTGTCTATTTTTGGGAGGAAAATGTAATAGGGATTGAAACTGATTTTATGTAATAAATTATAGGTAATAGTTGTATAATTATTTATGTAAAGGTATTACCTTTACCTTTATATTTTACATTGTATTGTTACAATACAAAAATTACAACGTAAATTCAGCACAGATATAATGTGCATGCGTATGCTATATATTTATATGTAAATAACTAAATTTATTAAATTTTTTATTGCTTTACTTGGTCATAATCTATAAAATTACTTGACACTCATCTATTTTGTTTAAAGTGAAGCCCCATGTCTCCAAGTGGGGTATGGGGCAGATGCATTATACATCTGTTTCACTGATCGATTTTTTCTATATAATTTAATTCCAACCAATACTTTGCCATTATAAAACATTCAACCAAACAAACTCAGTGTTATAATATTACATTTATTAGATACAATACACAAAAATAAATTAACTATCAGTTACAAATTGCTCGGTATCCCCCAAACCGTATCAACGCTGAATATTACGTGTTCCACAAAGGCTCAATGTGAGAGGTCTACAAAAGCGTATAACTGAACTTTACTTTGCCACATTCCTTTCACATGCACGGTTTTGAACACACGGGCGGGGGTTGTGTGAGAACACGTTGATGTTTTATCAGAATATATTGGACTAGCGGTCCGCCCCGGCTTCGCCCGTGGTACATATTTCGCAATAAAAGGTAGCCTATGTTCTTTCTCAGGGTCTAAAGATTATCTGTGCCAAATTTCATCAAAATCGGTCCAGTAGTTTATGCGTGAAAACCATACATACATACAAACCTTTCCTCTTTATAATATTATTGGTATATTAGTATAGATATAGATAAAGTGAACCGTTTCGTAATAATATTACGATTTATTCCAACACTAACTTGTTTGAATTAAGCTTAAATTAAAGTATACTCTGGAAATCTACAAATAAGAATTTATATTACCTATACTTACGATTATTTGCGTATAATATACAAATTTGTTTCTTCAGAACACACAATACTTCACTTGCATCTGAATCAGAAACGTGGGATCCTTAAATATACTTTATTAGATATATTTATCATAAAAAAAAAACAAATACCTAAGGAATAATCATTAGGGCCTCAGTCCTGAAAATATAATATAGAAACTAATTTACTTAAGTGTAAAGACTTAGAATATTCTTAGCATCGTGAAAATGTATTTACTACCTCAAACTCGTAATTAACGTTTGTCCACTTACAAATGAAAAATTAACAGTAATATAGAAAATATCTAGCACACGTGTCAGAAGTGAAACTTCTTTGGCCAGATTCAAAGATACCAAAATCGTCGCCTTATTCCATGACGTGGTGATATTGCCATGACGCGACGTTGAGATTTTACGCTCAACGCGCCTAAAGAAGTTTCACTTAAAAATGCATAAAATTACTATGTATGATCCATGTTTTAATTACAAAACGTAGTGTTCTGAAAATCAAAACCAAACGTTCCCGCCCAAAAGCATCTCCCGTATATTTCTGTAATATGAAACGTTTCGCGTGCCTCACGTGAATATTTAGGTCTATTGAAGCATCGTAATATTGTACTAAGAACCGAGCTTGACAGATCCGCCATGCGAGCTTTATCAGTTTTGGTAAGGAAGTTCCAACTTAAGGTCTATAATAGTGGAGGTGTATAATATTATATTAATGGTTGTTTCATTACGGTAAAAAATATTACAGGGTAAAAGCTGGATAGTTGCCTTGGACGGATACATGCATCAGTTTCAAACTGTCTATGTTAGACGTTATAGACAGTATTTATTTATGATCATAATTGCATCTCCCGCGCAGGCTTCCGTGCCGCATAAGCCGTTGTACCTAAGCTTTTATCCCTACATAAAGAACTACATACATGTAGACGAACATAGAACCTCCCCCTTTGTTTTTGTCAGTCGGTTCAAAAGTACCTATCACTCTTTAGCCTGCTCACAGCCTTCAGGTTAAAAAAATATCGTGCCATGCATATGAAAAAAGACAAACAAAGAAACCCACTTTCGTTTTTATAATATTGATTAAAAAGTAAAATCAACTATCAACTGAAGATCTTTAACATATTATATTTTGGTCCCTTATAATACGCATAGCCTCGAAAGTTTAGGTTTAATCCACTACGCTGGCTAAATTATTATGTCATATTGACAAAGGTTCTGTTTATACATGTCAATTTCTGATGAAAATTATAAGATCTTAATATTAGTTTCTGATGAAAACCATTATAGATAATACGAGTATCTTGATACAAATCGTTGAGTTAAACACAATATCACATAATATCCTTCACACAAACGCAATTATCAAATGTTACTATTATAATACTAGCTGTGCCCCGCGGTTTTACTCGCATTGCTCCGCTCCTGTTGGTCTTAGCGTGATGATATATAGACTATACAGGGTGTAATCGTTAAGTGTGCACAAGCGATTATTCCGTAACTATTGCAGATATCAAACAATTTTAAACTGATATCGAAAGTACTTAACCTAATGAGTAAAATGACCATAATAAATTTTTAAAAATAAAACGAGAAATATCCAAAAATGTTACGTTAAACGCCCCCATACATTTTATTTCCCATACATTTTGTATTCATAGTAGAGTTTCGAAGTGATGTCCTCATTGTGGAATACAATGAGGAGCTCTATTTACAGTTTCTAAATGAACTTCCCTTCAAATTTGCGAAGTAATTAAAGCATAAAACCAAAAAAAGAAAGAAAAAGCTAAAATCTTTCATATTAAATGTACATGGGATATTCGTATCCCATACTAAATGTATGGAAGGGTTTCAAGTTAATTTTTTAGATATTTCTCGTTTTATTTTTAAAAATTTATTATGGCCATTTTACTCATTAGGTTAAGTACTTTCGATATCAGTTTAAAGTTTTTTGATATCTGTAATAGTTACGGAATAATCGTCTGTGCACACTTAACGATTACACCCTGTATATAGCCTTCCTCGATAAATAGGCTATCTAGTACCGAAATAATTTTTCAAATCGGATCAGTATTTCCCGAGATTAGTGTGTTCAAACAAACAAACAAACTCTTTTGCTTTATAATATTAGTATAGATCAGGGGTTCCCAACCTTTTTTTGTCTACTGCCCACTTTAAGAATAAATTATTTTTTAACGCCCCCCTTTTTAAACATACTTAAAAAACGCTAAGTACTTATAACTGATTATTGAAACGCAACTTTATAGTAGAGTATCTTTTATTGAAAATAAAACAAACATAATCAATTCTTATATAAAAACTAATGTGAAGGTTGAATCTGATGCTGTTCAATAAGTTTGTTGATATCAGGTTCCAATTTACTCAAAAACAGCCGCAAGTCGCCACGTTCGGTAACACGCAAACGATTTCTCTTTTTAGTAAGCAGCGTTGCCACAGCACTAAATCCACGTTCACACAAATATGACGATGGGAATGCTATCAAGAATCGTTGAACAATTGACCACAATCCAGGGTACAATTGTGGGATCGGTTTTTGTAGCCAAAATTCTTGATATCCATTTTTAAACTTGATTTTTGTTTCTTCGTTTGTTGTCAATTCTATAAGTTCTTCTTCCAGCTGAGGTGACATTGCTGTGTTGACATTTGAAAACGGATCCAACACCCAGTCTGGTATTTCCAAGTTTAAAATGTCCTGGTATCGTTCGGTGAAGTCAATGTGGAGGTTTTCCAAATGTTGGCAGTAGGCAAACAAGTCGTCGTTACTGCAAAATACTGATAAATTCGGAAAATTGTGAAACTCACGTCTGCCCATATTCTTTTTGTGCAGAAGCAGTTTGGCTGCGAAAGCAGCAACGACATTTTTTGTTTTAATTAAATTTAGTTCATCGCCTTGCAGTTGGAGGTTCATGTCGTTGAACAGTTTATACAGGTCTGTCATGTAAGCTATATCATTCTTTGATGTTATGAGATTGTTGCGCAGTTCTGTATCTTTAGTTTCCAAGAACTCTATCACAGAGTCAAACAGGTTGTAAAATCGAATCAGACAATTGCCTCTTGACAGCCAACGAACTTCAGTATGAAGCAACAAACGGTTGAAATCTTCGTCATTAGTAGCACAAAGCTGATGAAATAATCTATCATTCAAAGAGCTGCTACGGATTTTATTGACTGCTTTGATGACATATTGCAGTGATTGAAATAGTCGTTCACTTAAGTTTCTAGCAACCAAATGTTGTCTATGAATAACGCAATGTATAGCAAGGACATCTGGAATTTTATTCTTTAAGTACGCTATGAAGCCTTTATGGCGCCCTGTCATAGCCGGAGCGCCATCCGTAGCAACTGATATAATATTTTTCAAAGGAATCTCTTTCTCTTCACAAAACTTTTCCAATGTATTGAATATGGTTTCGCCTTTTGTATCTGTCTCCAAATTTCTGGCAAACAATAGTTCTTCACGTATTTTCTCATCTTTAATAAACCTCCCGTAAGATAGCAACAACGCTTCATTAGTTGGTAAAGTGGACTCATCGAGCTGAATTGAGAATTGACTAGTCCTCAGATGATTGCACAATGATTCTTCAATGTTTTCAGCCATTTCATCAATTCGTCTTTGCACAGAATTATTACTCAAAGGAATTTTTCGGATAATATCTGCGGCCGGTTTATGAAGCACAGTAGTTATTACTTCCTTTATTGCTGGCAAAATTAACTCTTCTCCGATGTTGTGTGGTTTGCCTTTTTGAGCAATTAACAAAGAGATATTGTACGAAGCTCGAAGTCCGTCGTCATCTTGCTTAGCAGCCGCCGAAAATAGTTTTGATACACTTGGCTGAGTATTATGCTTCTTCTCTAGGTCTTGAAAATATGCTACATTCTTGTCTTTCTTATCTGGATGCATTTTATTCAAATGATCTTGCAGTCTTGAAGGCTTCATTGCTTCGTTCGAAAATGTTTTTAGACATAGAAGACACAAAGGCGACGACGGGTTTGTGGGATTTTCAATAAATCCGAATTTAATATATTCCGCAGAGTATTGCCGTCTCTTCTTTTTTACTTCCGACATTGTTTTGTTTTGAGAAATACGTAAGTGTTGAAATCAAGTACTGCTTATCTATTATGCGCGAAACCGCAAATGAAAATAAAATAAATTTACGTCGTTTATATAGGATTGCATAAGCAGCACGCACCAACAGGAATAAGACATCAAACGTGCATAAACTCGTTTATCTCATTCGACGCCCAATCGTACTCGACAAGCAAGAACAAGTATTATAGAACCAGCCGATTGATACAGGAATGTACAAATCGGATTATTTAACAAAAACTTGTTAAAACATGATTGCCCGCGGTCTATTATATCGAACCGATTTTGAGCTATATCTTAATTAATATTAGTTGATGTTCACAAGATGTCGACTCTCGAAGTCGAGAGCTCAGTCGGTTTCTAAGAGTCTTCCTAGCTAGGTAGATGAAATTATAAATCGACCCCAAAGCCCTACACAACGCCCCCTTTTTTTTCTGGGTCTCTTACCGCCCCCCTTTAGGCCTGCAGCGCCCACAAGGGGGCGTTATCGCCCACGTTGGGAAAGACTGGTATAGATGTTAGTTTCTGATGGAAACCACGATAGATAATACGAGTATCTTGATACAAATTGAGTTAAATACAATATCACATATTATCCTTCACACAAACGCAATTATCAAGTGTTACTATTATAATACTAGCTGTGCCCCGCGGTTTTACCCGCATTCCGCCGCTTCTGTTGGTCTTAGCGAGATTATATATAGCCTTCCTCGATGAATGTGCTACTAACACCGAAAGATTTTTTCAAATCGGATCAGTATTTCCTGAGATTAAAGTGTGTTCAAACAAACAAACAAACTTTTTTGCTTTATAATATTAGTATAGATGTTAGTTTCTGATGGAAACCACGATAGATAATACGCGTATCTTGATACAAAAATGTTAAATGTTAAATACAATATCACATATCCTTCACACAAACGCAATAATTATAACATGAGGTGATAATATGAGTTTGAACATCAGTAACAGGAATTCTGAAACTGCGTGATTGATTGATGTGGTATAATTCACATTTCTTGGAAAATCAAATATGTACATATTATAATTTATATCAAATAATATACCTACAATTTCCGTCATAAAGCTTATATATTTTACATTCCAATACTGGCTTATACGGTTTTCTTTTGAAGTTTAATTTTATCTCTTAATATGATAATATATTTTGTTCAGTAATATACATATAAAAGAATTTTTTAATATGGAGCGAAGTTTGATTCAATAGCAGCAGTATTTTTCAATTACTACTGATGTATTACTACTGATGTGTGACTACTGAGTATTTTTCGATTACTACTGATGAATACTTGGAAGCAGTGGTGGCTCAGTGGTGAGACCTCGGACTTCGAATCGATAAGTCCGGGGTCCGGGGTTCGGGACCAGACGAGCGCGCAGGAAATAAATTGATTTTTCAATTTATCTGCGCATGTTGTAACATCACCACTGCTCGAACGGTGAAGGAAAACATCGTGAGGAAACCGACATGTCGAAGAATTAAAAAGTTCGACGACATATTGTGTCATCCGCCAACACGCACTTGGCCAGCGTGGTGGATTATGGCCTGTACCCTCATAGAAAGAAGAAAGAAAGAAAGAAAGAAAGAAAATATAGGAGGCCCGTGTCCCAGCAGTGGGAACGTATATGGGCTGATGATGATGATGATGATGAATACTTATCACTCGACCCAGCTCCGTTCGTTTTGACCCCCTAGAATTTTCATCTCTATCTTTTATTATTAGTTTTGTGTTGTAATTATTTTTGTGTTACTTGAATAATATATTCTGTTTATCAATAATTGTTATTAATATAATTAGATCCATACATTTAGAAATTAAAGACTTTAACGGATTATAAACACGATTTACTTATTTTATTATCAAACAAAACAAACAAACTAGATCAAAACATTCAAATCTTTCCTTACAACATTAGTACAAATAGATATAGATTATTGACCTCTTTATAGTATTGACTAGCTGTGTCCCGCGGTTTCACCCTCATTGCTCCGTTCCTGTTGGTTTTAGCGTGATGATATTATGTAGCCTATAAGCCTTCCTCGATAAATGGGCTTTCTAACACCGAAAGATTTTTTCAAATCGGACCAGTAGTTCCCGAGATTAGCGCGTTCAAACAAACAAACAAACAAACAAACTCTTCAGCTTTATAATATTAGTATAGATATATCCATTTCTCCCCTAAATATTGAACTGTAACACCAAACTGGGTTGTCAAACCTCACAAGTGATGAAAATGGGAGCAATCTATCGTTATTTGGCTCAGTCCCGTCGAAGCGTTAAATGAGAGCCATGTGCAATCTCGCCACGACAAATGGGCTTTCACATGCTAATACAGGAGTTTTTGCGTACTTCATTTTGTACTGACTGACTGCGTTTGATAGTTGGTTTGACAACTTTTTAACTGACCGTGTTTTTCGGCTCAGGTTCTTAATGGATTCGAATATGAAGTTCTTAGATAATACAAAACAATGTCCGTCTTTATGAATAAAATACGCTCAATTTCACATGCCAATACAGTTTTGTTTTTGTCTGTGACTGTGGTTTGATCACTTTATGAGTAATCGTATAGATGCCTGCGTTGGATGCTTGTCTAGTTTGAGAAATGTTAATTTGTGAATATGACGTCACTATAGTAGAGCCATTTTAATAGGCAACATTTGACAGTTCAACAAAATTCAACAACATAACCTAGCAACGACGACATAGAATAACATGATATTTCTTTTTGTTAGAACTGCACATTTGCTTAACTTTTTTCAATTATGATTACATATTTATAATAATAATGACTAATACAAGTAATTTTAAGATTTGATTTTACTGATAAACCATTCTCAACATAATAAACAATTTCTGATTTAAAGAACTGACGTCGCTACAATTTTGTGTCAATAAACTTTTTTTCTTTTTAAATACCAGAGACGTTACTCTAAAAATCGACATCTGACATCTAGAATCGAATGCATTGATTACTTGTGAATAAAAATCACCATAACTTAATAAATGCGTTGTTTTTTTTTAATAATGTATTAGACTTGTCTTATTTTGCTCCCTAAATTTACGAAAGAAAGTATATTACTGGGACAGGGATTTGCCTGATGAATTTTAAAATTGACATGTGTTTCAAGTTCGATTGACAAATGTTTCAAGTCCGTATCGATTAATTTACTTTAATCGATGTTTTTAAGTAGGTTACCTCTCTTCGAAGATAAAATTTATAGACGTCAAACGTTGCCTATTAAATTGGCTCAACTATAGATATTATTAAGTAATTTCCGTCTTTCTGTCTTTTTTAATTAAATGCAAATATAGAATTTTTTATAAACTTTAAAACCGTTTGTTAATTTATGACTCTGAAGTCCGTAGATATTATTAAGCGAAGTCTATCTTTCTGTATTTTTTAATTAAAGATAAATACTGATTCTATTATAAAATCTAGCACAAATAAAGGAAAATGTTCTGGATTATGTAAGTTACATTCCTTTTTTGCTTTTGCACAAACTTATTCCTTATATATACGAATGCAAATGAAGCCGGGACATTAGCTAGTAATACAAATATTAATATCTACCAGAGTTTTAGTATACATATCCAAAGGCCACATACCAAAATTGCTGTATAGAGAGAAAATACAATATAAATTTATAAAGAATAGAAAAAATTCGATCACGAGGCGGGACTCGAACCCGCATCCTTTCGCGCCATTCCGGGGCGGATGCGGATGAATCATTACTTCAAGATAACGTCTCATGTAATATATATCAAAGATAAAAACGACTAAGAGTTATCCTTAGGAGACAGATATAAAACATGCCACTTTAGTAGACCTAGATTATTTTGATATCTCTCTGAAGGTTTAGCCAGCTTAATATATTTTCAAGCGTCCAGAAAATCGATTCACTGACGACTTGATAACGAAACATTGTATTTTCTTGAAATTGATATTTTTGGTTAAGGCATTCAAATGCTTTTATAAATATAAATTTATAAAGAATAGAAAAAATTCGATCACGAGGCGGGACTCGAACCCGCATCCTTTCGCGCCATTCCGGGGCGGATGCCTGACCAATTCAGCCACTCGTGACCCGCCAGAGCAATCGAATTTATTCTATTCTTTCAGTTTTATGTGTCAAAGGGACACACCGCGCGCCATCTATTGAGGTGATAAACAACCATCTCAACCAACACGAAACACTTTACAGTGAATACAATATTGTAACGATGGAACACGACCTTTTTTGTTGAAATTAAATTCGATTGCTCTGGCGGGTCACGAGTGGCTGAATTGGTCAGGCATCCGCCCCGGAATGGCGCGAAAGGATGCGGGTTCGAGTCCCGCCTCGTGATCGAATTTTTTCTATTCTTTATAAATTTATATTTATAAAAGCATTTGAATGCCTTAACCAAAAATATCAATTTCAACAAAAAAGGTCGTGTTCCATCGTTACAATATTGTATTCACTGTAAAGTGTTTCGTGTTGGTTGAGATGGTTGTTTATCACCTCAATAGATGGCGCGCGGTGTGTCCCTTTGACACATAAAACTGAAAGAATAGAATAAATTCGATTGCTCTGGCGGGTCACGAGTGGCTGAATTGGTCAGGCATCCGCCCCGGAATGGCGCGAAAGGATGCGGGTTCGAGTCCCGCCTCGTGATCGAATTTTTTCTATTCTTTATAAATTTATATTTATAAAAGCATTTGAATGCCTTAACCAAAAATATCAATTTCAAGAAAATACAATGTTTCGTTATCAAGTCGTCAGTGAATCGATTTTCTGGACGCTTGAAAATATATTAAGCTGGCTAAACCTTCAGAGAGATATCAAAATACAGGTAAATTAGCTTGGAGAAATTTTTGCATATGTAGTGGTGTGTATATTACTCAGATCTTAGAGCGCGTTTCCACTATATCGTTCTGGCCTATACAAAAATGTTTCGATATCCTAACATTACTATTTAATTTTATACTTATTCCTAGCAACACTTTTGTTTTCAATAAAAACAAGTTTTTATTTGAAAGAAAATGGTTTTGACTTTATAAAAAAAAATATATCATTCAATTTTACGTCCTTGAGCAAACGACAAGGCGACTACCGTGAAACAATAAAATATCGTGTCCATAATAATTTGTTTCATAATTAATATTTGACCATAATAATTACGAAACAAAACAAATAAATAAATCGTCACTTGATAGTGGAAAGTGGAAACACGCACAAAACCAGAATAAACCAGTTTACGCTGTCCGCAGGTGCCACGTGCAGTCGTTTGGTACCGTTAGAACATAAAGCACATTTCATTCAAAAATTATAATTATTGTGTACGTAGTTTAATTGATAAATTTTGTATTTGTTGATTGTTGTTATTATTTGTTATTATTGTTATAATATTTGTTGAAGTGAATTACATGTCCCGCAGCCGGAGGCCCCAAATGAAAACTCAGATGTACTTAAAAACTACATTTAATAGCTAAAATGAGACTTTTACACCCATGTCTGCACGATGCAGACTGGAGTTAAAGAATGAATTTATACAGTTTAATAATTATAAAGACGTAAGCTTGGATGCTAACTAAGGGAAATCGCATCCACATTCTATTCCCGTGCGAACGGCGTATTCAGCAGTTTTGTATGAAGGCAGGGCCATAACTAGTGTTTAATTTGTGTGTAAGTGTTGTAACTTTATATTGTTAATTCAATATGGCTCCAGTGTTAAAACATGGTCGAGGCAAGCCTTTGACTTCTCAAACTAAAGAATTAAACTTTAAATGTCGTTTCTTTTTCAGGTTAGTAAATTTTTCATTTTAGTAACATTGTTAATGTAAAAGTTATATGTATGTTAAATGTGCAAATATTAAAATAAAGTCTCATCTTTTTCAGAGGAGAAACACATATAGTTTAATTTAAAATCCCTTATATATACAGGGTTACTTGTAAAACACCGGCAACCTCGCAGGACAAGATAGCTAACATCATAAGTAACAACATTTCGACTTTTGATAATTTGTTAGATTTTATTTTCATACAAAAATAAATATTCATTTAATTTTCCGTCTGAATATTATAAACTCTACGCCTCCCAAAAATTACGTAAACAAAAAGCGAACGAGAGGGGGAAGGGGGCGTCGCGTCGTCCATCCGATAATTAATAGAACATAGACTTACAAATGTAAGGAGAGTACAATAAAAGTTTAAAAAATCATTTAAAAATAATTTATTGCGTTATGCCAAAAGTCGTAGAACAAATGTTGTTACTTATGATGTTAGCTATCTTGTCCTGCGAGGTTGCTGGTGTTTTACAAGTAACCCTGTATAAAATAAAAACTAAAAATAAAATGTTGTTTTATTTTATTTGCTGACCATACACTACTACAAACGCAAAAATTTCTCCAAGCTAATTTACCTGTAATCTAGGTCTACTAAAGTGGCATGTTTTATATCTGTCTCCTAAGGATAACTCTTAGTCGTTTTTATCTTTGATATATATTACATGAGACGTTATCTTGAAGTAATGATTTCTTTATAAAGCTGTTCGCTTTAACATACCTACCTACAGCTTTACAAGTATATTAAAATCTTTCTTTGTGTCTTTGATATCAAAGCAGTCCAAAAAGCAGACCTATTGCGGAAAAGACTCACAAACAATCATCCATCTATCTTCACAAACTAAACGTATCATAATAATGTGTGAAAGATGCAAAAGCGTATTAATTTTTATTAAAAAATAAATATCACACAGTCAGCAATGTAGGTAACATTTATTAGACCTCCTTCAATTACACTGCATGAATGTATAAAATATACCTACAGAGTCCATTTTTTACAAGGATTTTAATATATTTTAGATTCCTATCTTTCCTTAAGTTCTTATTTTATTTTTGTGGAAATTTTCGATCAATAAATAATTTAAAAAGATTTTCCTAAAAACAAACCAAACCCCTTTTACAAGAACAATACACCTTACTTGTAAGATTTTTTAGAAGAAAAAGTAAAACTGTACACTGACAAAATAACCAGTAATTAAAAAAACTCTATGTTTTGCTGGTACCTAAATAAAATAATGTTTAAAATATTTTAAAAATACTTTTAATTTTCATAAAACATCTACTAACTCAGAACTTAGAAATGAATTTTTACATTGTCTAATTTTTACAGGTTTCCCAATGATTAATTTTTAACCTCTTAAGCGACCATTGAAAATGACATTCTAACCTCAAAATTTAACCCCGAATATCAAAAGAATATCAAAGCCAGGTGCGTTCCATGATATATGACGCGATTTTATCGTCAGTTATTTGTATCAAATATTCGTGATCAACCTCCGTTATCATTGCCATTATTTATGAGACTATACCCCAGTTAATGGCATCCTATGTTAGCTTATGAACGAAGTTTTTCCCTTATTGACAAAAAATATTCAGAAAAATATAAATTTTTGGTAACTCAGCATTGAAACACGATAGGTTAATTTGAGAAACAATGGCAAAGTTTGAGTTTGTTTTCGTATTAAAATTACTTGGGAGTTCTTTGATGTATTTGCATTGATTTTCCTTTGTTTTATTTTAAGTGAGGGTCATTGACTTTTGCAAATGAATTCATAAATATTTTCATTGTTGCTGATTTATTCGGTATACATATTTATTTTTGGACATTTCAATATTTTAACTTCCTAAATAATGTTAGATATAAAAATTCTATATAAGTAAAGTCACTTTAAAACAGCCGTTTTACAAACAAAACAACAATATTCAAATAATGAAAGATTAATATTATTATATCCCTTTGAATAAACTGCTTCTTCTTTTTAAAAGCAAAATATTACAAAACTGGCGCGCTAATAAGAGTCAATCAGAATTAGATAGAATGAGATATAACCTCAATATCTGCTTGTAAACTAAATAATTTTTCTACATTAATAATTAACTTAACAAAAATAAAATATACACTATCAAGTAAATCGTTTGTCTTCTTCTATCATAGAAAGGTCATAGGTTTCTCAAGAGACAAACTTTTATTAATAAACTGGCAGTTACAGTACAATTTTCACACGAAGGAATCCATATCCCATATCCTACATGCAATATTAACCTTTCAGCGGTCGCACCCTTGCGCCGAACACAAGCAGTCGCGCGCGGTCTGTGATTCCGCAAATTTAAGTGTCTCGTTTGGGAAAACAAATGAATATTTCGACTTATTGTATAGCACATGATTAAAAAGAGGTCTTAAACATGTGAAATAAAATAAAATCAACTTAATTACTCATTACTTCTTTTATTTGTACTTAATAGAACAAAGGTCTAGGTATAAAAACTCAAAATTTTTGACTCTGGGTGGAAATCACCGTTATAAATCAACATTAAACAAAACAAAATGGAATTTTCTTTTTTACAATTAACAACTTATAAACTTGACTATAATTATCTTAGAAATAAATCACATTCATCATCAATTGGCACTGTGTAATAGGAACTCTAAAATGACATCTATTTTTGAGATCATTTTACGTAAAGTTCTAGAATAATCTAAATTATAATAAAATGAAATAAAGAAAACATACCTAAAAACTACTAATTTTTGTTTAGAATAACTATAATAAACTATTCGTCATTAGTGTCCATAATATCTACTGGAAATGAACATTCTCGGCATATAACAATCACATGTTCTAAACACATGTGTTTTCCACATTTGAAACAACTATACTTTGTTTTATTACCCAATATAACAAAGTATAGTTGTAACTCATCGTTAACACACTCATCCTGTGCTGGTGAAATTTCTATTGGGTCGTCTTCTTGGTCCGAAACGTCATCGAAGACCTCATCTTCTGATTCCACCTCCTCTAACATGCGAGATATTCGACGTTCTAAGTCTTCGTAATTCATTGTCTACAACAAAAATACATTGTTAAAACTATACTTTTATATTATTATAGTCTAAAGCATAAAAAGTAATAATAAGATACAAAAAACATAAAATATTTACCTCGGCTTCGGTTTAATTGCACTGGATTGTTCTGGAACACAATCGGTCGCGCGCGGAATCTGAGACCGCAAACACAAATAAGAAACCACGTGTACATGCGACGAATGTCACAGGGCTACTGAGAGGTGCTACCTCACCCCCTCGAAGGTATCACGGAAGCGCAAGCGTCTATTGTTTACAGTTTCAATATATTGACTAAAACAAGTTCGTTGCGGACTCAGAGACCGCGCGCGACCGCTGGAAGGTTAAACACATCTTGTGTAAGGACTGAATTTAATTTTAATATTTTATTTATTCGTCGCTGTATGTACCAATTTATTAATATTTAAAAAGACTACCAATTCCTATAAGAGTTAAACATAAGACACACTGATAAAAAATCAGACAGACAAGGATCAGACGATAAAATATATTCTACTAAATAAGTCCAGCCACATATTACAAAACAATGTATGAAGAATAGACATAAAATAATAATTAATACAGTTAAATAAAAAAAACTAAAAATCACACATCCCATGAAATTATTTTCACCGATCCTTGATAAGTGCGTGCACCTATGAAGTTTAAAATCAATCTGTCTGTAGTGGGTCAAAAGCCAGTCTGAAAGAGTCTGATACATACAAATATACAAATGAAGCTAAGAAAAGCGAATTAATAAATAAGTTATACAGATATATAATATACAAAAACAAACGACAGATTCAAAAACCTTGAGCAGAAAACACCAAAAAGATAGAAATCTCCTGAGACTTGCATGCTTCTTGTTAACTAAAGGTGTTATTTACAACTTCCAACTTATTCTTGACAGATGTGACATGTAAAAAATAATGTCTATTTATCATTTGTACTATTAAAGATATTGTGGTAGTAAGAGAGAGCAATATCACTACATAGTATAAAACAAAGTCGCTTTCTCTGTCCCTATGTCCCTTTGTATGCTTAAATCTTTAAAACTATGCAACGGATTTTGATGCGGTTTTTTTTAATAGATAAAGTGATTCAAGAGGAAGGTTTTAGTATATAATTTATTAGGTTTTAGACAAAGCGGGCGAAGCCGCGGGCGGTAAGCTAGTTTTAATACTAAAATGGCTGATTCGACAAATTGCGCCAATTAAAATGACTACAATATTCGAAAATGCTCGTCAAAAAGAGTCAAATTGTGTTACAGTATCTGGGGAAACCGAAAAGTTTCAATTATAAATTAGTATTTTCGTATCAGCTATTCATTATTAGGACATATTATTGTAGTTTGAATGCCTTCCACTTTCTTGATTCATAAATGTTTCATCAATTATGAATCTTAAAACCATCTAAAAATTTTATGTCTTCTTCTTCATCAATTATCACTGTATGAAAATATATTCACGGCGATAAATTGATCAAAATTGAAATCTTACTTGTACATTGTAGCTACATATATCTAACAATAATTTCAACACTATGAAAACTGTCTAATATCCATCTAAGTGAAACAAAGTCAGGTCTATTTCCGAAACTTATTGTAGTAACCATAAACAGATTAATAATTTATGATTTCTCAAACATTCTTCGGATCTGGATGGAGCAATAAAATAATTATTACTATGATATAACCCCTAGGCTCTAATGTATGACCTTATTACTCACAGCCGCTATCAAACCGACTTGGCATGGAATAAATCATTAGGATTGGGGTAGAACGATTACGGATGTTAAACTGTTTTGATATTTTAATTTGTTTAGACTAATGTTAAAAACATAATATTTAAAGAAAACACGAGTAGAAGTAGTATTTTTGTTTTTTCCCCTTCCGCCTGCGGCTTCGCCCGCTTTGTCTAACATCTAATTCTCTCTAAACTCTATCTATGAAAAAAACTGCATCAAAATCCGTTGCGTAGTTTTAAAGATTTAAGCATACATTGGGATATAAGGACAGAGAAAGCGATTTATTTCACTGTGTAGTGAAGAAGAATATCTTAAAAGAACAAAGATCGCAAATAATTATTTATTAACACTTAGGTATTAGAAAAAATAATATAATAGCACGAAAACTTGACTATGAAGTAATGTATAAATTAACCTTTGTTAAACACAAGAATAAAAATAAAACACTGATTTAGTTTTGAAATAAACATTATTATTCTCTCTATATTGTGAAAATTTTCGGACCGTGGGGACTAGGAGTTCATAAAATTTATGAGATATCGCGCTGGTATTGCAATTTTTTTTTCCTACTTGCAGTTGAAATTCACGAGTCAAAAGCAGAATGAATTAAATATTTCATACGCTAATTAGGCTAAATGTATTAAAATACATGTGATAGTCGGCCATGAAATTTTGTTAAAACTAATTAATTATTCATGCATCAAAAGAATTTCTAATTTTAGTTTGTAAATGTTAAATAAGTTCTAAAGGAATTTTAGTTATAGTTTAACAAACAAGATATTATACGTCACATATTATATACGCTAAGATTATAGACTTATTCATGATTTTTATTATTTTACTACATTATCTGTTGTGTAAAGTGATACTAAATTCAAAATGGCGTACCTTACAAGACTCCATTTTGAAAATCATACATTTAGGACGAAGACTAGCTATATATGTTTAAACTAGCTACTCCGCGCGGTTTCACCCCCGTGGCTCCTCTCCTGTTGGTCGTAGCGTGATGATATATAGCCTATAGCCTTCCTCGATAAATGAGCTATCTAACACCGAAAGAATTTTTCAAATCGGACCGTTCCCGAGATTAGCACGTTCAAACAAACAAACAAACTCTTCAGCTTTATAATATTATGTTTAAATATAGGTATTATACGTTGTGTTTGCTTATGATACAGAAGTTAATTATTTGTCTGTTATATTGTTTACTATTCAAGATTTTCAAAAAGAATTTAAAAATAAATTGTAGTAGTAGTAGTCTATTGATAAAAAGACAAGTATATTTTCAAACCAAACCTACAGAAAGTCTTTTTCAAAACTGTGATAAAAGGTAAAATGTATTGAATGCAAACATTGCAGAGAGAAACAATCTCTATTCTTCTTTTATATATTTTTTTTAATTATACAAATAGTAATATCTATGAAATATAATTTCCACGCTTCAATCCCTATTATACCACTAGCGGAAAATAAAAATCTAAAAACAATTGCGTCTATACTATCTATCTTATTGTTAGGTTCCGAGCTTGCGGGCTATTATCAGTAAAAATGTTTCAGAACTATGCGTGCTTTATAAGAATTCTAAATAAACTTTCCTAGAACTAACTCGAGATTTTTTATGTAAAATATTAATTTCCTTCTCATGTAGAAGAAATTTTCTATGGGAATTTCTGCCGAGCGATTAGAATCAATCGTAACTTGCTATCGATAAATTGGACTGTTCTAATAATTTCTAGGCCTCAATTTTCAACACACAGATAAATAGCATCTTGAAGAAAACACTTGGAAGAGGTTAAATGAGATGAAAACCATGTCAACGGCTATTGGATTGTTCTAATAAATTTAGAGAAATTCTACAACGAGCCCCTGGACCATGAAATCTTATAGCAGTATTATTTCCACTATGGAAAAATGACATCGCTATAATATAGATCGTCTAGCGCCATTACTTTCCTACACTGGCAATAATCTATAAGTACTAATATTATAAAGCTGAAGAGTTTGTTTGTTTGAACGCTAATCTCAAGAACTACTGGTCTGATTTGAAAAATTGTTTCGGTGTTAGATAGCCTATTTATCGAGGCTATATAATATCATCTCGCTGAAACCAACAGGAGCGGAGCACTGCAGGTAAAACCATGGAGCACAACTAGTACTGCTATTTGAATAGTAGCCCCCAGGATTCTAAACCTTTGCATCAAATTCGGTAAACAAAACACCTAGGTACCTACAGCGAACAAAAAATATTTAAAATACACGAATGTGCACCAAAATCAAGGCTTTTACTGAAATTGGTGACAGTCTCCACGGTGCGGACTTTCAAACTTTTTCTAGATCCCAATGAACAAGTTATTCCTTAATGGAAAAGTCAAATAACACATTTCGTGGATTTAAATTCGTTTTCATATTTTATTTAAGAGATTCCGTCCTCCAAGTTTTATATTTCAGATTGGTTATTTTCATAATGAGCTCAGAGTTCAGATTCGATGCAAGTATGCAACGTCTCGTTTAAAAAGCAAAAGGTAAATGGTACTTACTTAACATTTAATCCTATTTGTAAAATAGAAACATAATCACAGTCAAAACAACTCTAACAATCCATATAAAAATACGTGTGGCACTCGAGGACTGCCGCGGTAAAGCTATTGCATAGCATCACATCGCTGTGCCGGTTGGAGTAGGGGTGTTAGTTTTTTTCGTTACGTAATTTTTACATTCGGTCACCGCGATCAAGGCCCGCGATAGAAGCTATGCAATAGCTTAATAAAATTCAAGAGGTACAAAATTCGAGAGGTTAACTAGTTGTTCTGTAGAACACTTCAATTCACTTAAAATCTATCAATAGTCGAATTTCTGCCAAAATACAGATCAAAATATTTCAAGATTCAGTTTAAAAATCTTCGTGTAGGCTGAAGTCAAACCGATATCTATAGCTCGACAACCAATATACAAGGAACGGCCGTAATTGGCGACCAATCTAATTGAAACTTTTTCTCCAAACATTTAATTGAAAACAACTACGCGAAATTGAACCTTACTAACGTCCAATAAAGTTTAAATTAGCTTCATTTCAGCGTGCTTCTGTCGCTTTCTCCTACGCTGTTTTTGTCATGACTCATTTTGCAGTAAATTATTTTTTCCTACCAAATGTTTTTGTATGTTAAAATTCGTAATAGCTTTTCATTGGAGAACGATATTGTTTCATTGGATTTTCAGTGAGCCAGATACTTTTATTATTGATACGCTACATTATTTCTATTTTCCTATCACCTATCACTAACAGAATCAAATCTATTTCCTAATACTTATTTTCAATCTTCTTCTTTATATATAAAAATGAATCGCAAAATGTGTTGGTAAGCGCATAACTCGAGAACGGCTGAACCGATTTCGATAATTCTTTTTTTATTATATTCCTTGAAGTACGAGGATGGTTCTTATGTAGAGAAAACGTAAACATGTACCACGGGCGAAGCCGGGGCGGACCGCTAGTATCAAAATATTAATACGTAATATATTTATGAAACTAAAGACGGTACCGTGTAACAGACATGTTCAAAATAACAAAAATAAATTCCAAATGTGTCGGATACATGGCTTGTAAAAATCTGGCTCACTTTTGTAATTTTATTGCCTAAAACGGGAAATCGAGTAAGACCACAATTCCTCGTTTTATTTTTATACTCGAATGATGTAAGACAATAAAGATTTGTAACCAATCGTAAATACAGGTTTGGATTAAGGGATTTTGGGAATTTTATTTATTTAATTGCTTTTGACCTGTGGTTTCACACTCGGGTAAACGACGCGCATTATTTTAGCATTGTTTCTAAAAAATATGCTCTCTCTTCGAATATTTTCATTCAAAATTTGCTCTGTTTTTAGTGAGGTTGAGCGTGAAAGCTTCAGGCAGACAGATATTTAAAATTTAGAAACTTTCACTACTTCTTCGATAGATTCGTCAATATACAGTTCGTAGTCTTTGTCTTCCACGTCTCAGAAACTTATTACATATTCCTGCTAATGCAAATGCAAATGTATTTAAATTTCCTATGTGGCATGTGATTAGAATAAACGTAATTTCTTCTTCTTCTTTCTAGTTTAACTTCATTGGAATTTGATATTAATTATGAAAGTTTTGCTAGTCCTCACCAGACCTGTAGGTGAAATTCGCGGCGCCGGTGACCTTGAGCTGCAGCATGTTAGCGCTAGTGTTCCCCTTGCGCTTTACTTGATCACTAGGCATCGAAGAACACAGTGTGTGCAAGCTACACGCATGCTGTGCGAGGCCCCCGTGGCTCTCCAGACGCACACATAGCCGTAAGCGATTTTACGAGCACACATGCTTAAATTTCGCTTCTTATCGCATTAGATATATACTATGGCCACTTCGCTACTCCCACACAACACAACTCCAAGACAATTTAAATTAGTATTGAGACAGACTTCATTCCGCGATGGCTTTACCTTGTCTCTTAAAGTAAACGTATCCGTTTCCAATTTTTACCGTAATGTACTGGTAATATTATGTAAATCCAGCTTTACAGCCATTGTCGTGGCTGGTTGAGCTTTGCGGATCCGCGGGTATATCCCCACCGCACCGTTGTGTAGGTCGCAGTCATCTGGTTGAATCTGATATTTGATTGAATGACTAGCGCGTTGAACGACGATATTAAATTGAATGATTAAAGGATAACTTGACAATTGTTTAATGTAACGTTCAACATCTTGACTGAACGTCATGTAGTATAGTCGTTGGTTTGGATAAGGGGGTTGGTTAGGCTAGGTACGATATTTTTTTTAACTTCACAGAAATAGGAGCCCCGCGAAGCGGAAATTTGTCGCCTCGCAACCGTGTTCTTGTGGACAAAGTAAATTCTCAGCAACTGTCCTCATTCAATGAACGTGCTAGTCATTCAATCAAATAGCAAATTCAACCAGATGACGGCGACATCTGTACGATATTCCATTTTATAGGTGGCTCGAAGCGTATACTGCATATTGGTACCGCATTTCGTTAAGCAAATATCCGCTGAGACAGTTTATAGCTCTCAAAATCTTTGTTTCGCGTGAAATATACTATAGGGTTTGGTTATAATTTATGTGCGGATCCGCGAATGATTTTTGCTTTGTTATTACGATCGAGAAGATTTTACTTATCTCAATCTTTATGATAGACTAGCTTTCCGCCTGCGGCTTCGCCCGCGTTTTCTAAGAAAAACCCGCATAGTTCCCGTTCCCGTGGGATTTCCGGGATAAACCTAGCCTATGTTACTCGTGGATAATGTAGCTTTCGAATGGTGAAAGAATTTTTAAAATCGGTCCAGTAGTTTATGAGCCTATTCATTACAATCAAACAAACAAAGTTTTCCTCTTTATAATATTAGTGTAGACTAGCTATGTACACTTTCATCCACAGTCGATCCCGTAAATAAAAGCAAGTATTTAGCTTGTGTTATTCTGCTATGTAAGCTACATCACCGTCAAGTATCATCAAAATACGTTCAGTAGTTTTCACATGATAGAGAAAAAACATACACACTCCAAACTTTCACGTTTAAATATTAGTAACATGAGAGATGTATAGAATTCTAGTCTTCGTCTTTCTTCTTCTTCTTTTCCAGTCTTCTCGTGTAGCAGATGCATTCTTCTTTACTGGCATGTAGGTGACTATCTTTTATATCCAGCTATGAATGAATGAATGAATCAATGAAGTACTTTTTATTGTACATACGCAGAAATAAAGTTTGTTACGTAGTTATGATAGCTTATAAAAGAGATGTACAAAGAGCGGCTTTATCGCTCGTGAGCGATTTCTTCCAAGCAACTATTTTGTTCTTTATTAATCTCTACCATGAATTAAAACCAATTACCTCAGATCTGTTTCAGTTTCGAAAATCGTGAAGTTTTCCCCCAGGGAAAACGGAAACGTGGCCGTCCAAAGCTCACTTGGCGTCGTACTGTTATCGCAGAGGCCAAGTCAATTGGAAGGTGCTGGAGCGAGATAAAACGAGCTGCCCAAAATCGACACGCATGGCGGAGTACTGTTGACGCCCTTTGCCCCAGCTAGGGGCCTTAGGATATTAAGTAAGTAAGTAAGTACCTCAGATCTACGATTATATCCTTACCATTGTACCAAATAAAGCGTGCTTGTTAATCAAAACCGTTCTGTTACTACCCACTTATTTATTTTCAAACAATTAAAGAAACATTTTATTACACAGTCAATTAAACTATCCATTCCTACCAAAGTATTGAAATATTTTTCGTAAATTCAAGAGGAATGTTGGCGTAAATATATACAATAACATATTTTCGCTTACAAAGTATTGAATCGGAAATTGGAAATATACACATAGGTTTTTTATTCTGCTTTATCTGACATCAAACAATTCTGCACTGAAAGAAAACGGAAGCAAACATACACTGAGCCTGTTGATTTTGGATTTTATTGTGTATTGTAGTAAAATATATTCAACGTATTTTAAAACTATATGGCAATCACTACTTTATCGATATACTAGTGGCTCCACTCCTGTTGGTCGAGGCGTGATGATATACAGGGTGTAATCATTAAGTGTGCACAGGAAATTATTCCGTAACTATTGCACATTTCAAAAAACTTTATACTGATATCGAAAGCCCTTTACCTAATGAGTAAAACGACAACAATAACCTTTTAAAAATAAAACGGGAAATATCCAAAAATTTTACACCAAACACTCCCATACATTTAGTATGAGATATGACTATCCTAAACATGTAATATGAAAAATTTTGATTCTTTTTTTGAATTTGTGCTTAAATGACTTCGCAAATTTTAATAAAAATTAATTTAGATACTGTAAACAGAGCGCGATGTGGAAAACAATGGTATTCCAAAACGAGGACGTCGCTTCTAACATTTGCTTTGAACAAAAAATGTATGGAAAATTCAATGCATGGGAGTGTTTAATGTAACTTTTTTGGATATTTCCCGTTTTATTTTTTTAAAGTTATTATTGTCATTTTACTCATTAGGTAAAGGGCTTTTGATATCAGTATAAAGTTTTTTGATATCTGCAATAGTTACGGAATAATCGCCTGTGCACACTTAACGATTACACCCTGTATAGCCTATAGCCTTCCTCGATAAATGAGCTATCTAACACCGAAAGAATTTTTCAAATCGGACCAGTAGTTCCCGAGATTAGCGCGTTCAAACAAACAAACTCTTCAGCTTTATAATATTAGTATAGATAACAAACAGAAAAAAAAAACTAATTTCTAACACTAGAACTATAAACTAGCTTTTACGTAATATTTACGTTATTGATCAGTAAAAGTCACATCAAATTTGGTGTAGCTAGTCCTGTAATTCCAGGAATTAATTAACATTTTTTTACTTATATATTAACTAACAGACAGACAGACTGACATACAAACCTTCATTGTTTACACACACATTAATACACATTACACCAGTATTTAAACTCAATACATCGCAAAATGAATTATTTCGTTCCACAGAAAATGAAATATGTTTCATTTTCATTGCGTTATTAAATATGCAGTACGAACACTGGATATAGAGAATACAGTTAATTAATTATAGACAGGTTTAGGGTTACCAAATATCTAGACTTGTTATAGATATCCCATTTATAACGGCAGAGGAGAATATATATGTAGGTATTTATTGATTTAACTGTATTTTATGTGATTTAATGTTTTGTAGCTATATTGATGTGATATTTATCTGTACTATGATTTAGATTCAATTTATTTTATGACATGTATTTAAAAAAAATATTTTACTTGATCTATGAATTGTGCTAAATAATGTACAGTACTCCAAAATTAATAATGCGCATGCAGATCTTCGCCAATTATCGTATTTCCAGAAACACCCGAATCACCCCGAATCATTGAATCGTAAGTGCCCTAAACAATTCACTTGCATCTTGCACCTTGTTCGAAAGAAATAGGAGTCAATTCAGAGTCATACACATTCGAAAACAATTCGGGCGGTAGGTGACGGTAGCCTGTCAGTCAAATAATTCAAAAATCCGTCAGTCGTCTTTATATATTAGTGGATACCGCACGTATTATCTCTGTATGGAATTATATAGAGCTGCTGTACCCTTCTTAGTTTTGTTTCAAAGTTGAATTTTCCGATGAAATGATTATTTACACAGGTAGCAGATAGCAGTGGGGAAAGTGAAAGTTAATAAGAGCATAATGAAAGTTCTGATCATTCTACGATATCAGAAATAGAAATAATCCCTGATTCTGTAAATCCTTTGGACTGAGATTTTAATGATTAGATTTCTACAATTTAAATGTAAACCAGTGTTTGAAAATATTTTTTTTTAATATAAACTTTGTCTTATTTTAACCTTCCATACATCCATCATCACGCCAGCTTCAGTAAGACACTTTAATAGTTCTAACTATAGAATTTTCCAAGTAAATCAATACAACAAATATATATTCGCAATCGTGTGGTTTATCCTCGCTATTAATTTACATTGAATTATCGAAAAAAATTTCGTTACTTATCTCTTTGACCATAAAATTACAATAAAACTCATAATTCTAATAATTTATGCATGAAGAAAATACGTTTAACCACTCTATATACATATCGTCTTCGGAAGCTCGGGGAATATGACAGTTGCCGAACAGTGACGAATTTTTCTATGCGCATTATCAGTTTGGGAGTACATTTTTAATAATTTTTTTCCCTCAACTGTGCTGTGTGCATACAATTTGGTTGGCATTTTACCGCAACATGTGATTAAATTTGTGTATAACCAGTCAAAATTTTCAGCTGTAGTGTGCACCTTTTTTAAATAAAATAAATAAATAAAAGATGAGAATAAACACTACATCAAGCGTATCCTTTATTTTCCTTTTTTTTTACTTTATCTCTTACCTTGGGCAGTCTAGAAGAGATCGCTAGTAAGCGATAAGGTAAGCGATTATGTACCTACTGTATTATTCCGTTTTGTATAATTGTAAATATTTTTACTTGGTGTGCTAACAATTAAATTGTTAAATAAATAACATGGGGTTACTTGATACAATTGCGTTACACATTCTTATCAGAAGGTTTATCTGGAGGTTTTAATTTGGTTTGAAAGCTTTTTATTATAACAGACAGTCCAATCATGATGACATTTGAAATTTCATTATTAATGGACTAGCATTTTTTGTATACATGTAACAAATATCACCTTTATTACATCGATTAGTTATTTTCTTGAAAGTACAAGTTATTTTTAATTATAAGACTATTCAGAGGTATAAAAATGTTGATTACATTTTACATATAAATAAACACACATTGTTTAAGTTAATTTGTCCATAACGTATGGAAAAGTTAAAAGCAAACAAAATTTCTAGGTCATAGCTTATTTTAAATCCCGTGAACATGTGCGAAAAATAATTTCGCTCAGGAAGTAAGGAGATTTGAGAATGTAGTCTGGATTTCAGAAAAAAATACTGTTTTAAATATTATAAACGTTGAGTCACATTCCCTGCTTGAAGAAATCTAAATATTCATTGCAATTTTTCTAAATGTAGAGTCTACATAAGTCCTAAAATTAATTACCCAAATTAAATAGATATGAGTTGAAAAAGCGTATTATTTTTGTGTTTTAACCGACTTCGAAAAAAAGGAGGAGGTTCTCAATTCGCCCGGTATATTTTGTTACACACTATCTAACCGATTTCGAAAGTCCTTTCACCAGTAGGAAAAACATTAATCCCGGATAAATTGAAAGTTACTACTTATATTCTTATCTTATTAGTCTCCTGAAATAATAAGTTTTAGTTTAATATGAAAAATAAAAGTTTTTCATTGCTATTCTTATTAATCTGGTAACCCTAACCAAAATAGTGTTTAATCTATCCAATCTAAACGCACCAAATGCACTTCCGAAGTTATTTGTTGTTGTTAATTGTGGCGTATCGTAAATCCACATGTTCGTTCATCTGTGTAAGCCTATATTTTAATAGCATTTGGTATAGATATGAATAATCCTATCGTACTTATTATTAATGCGAAAGTGAGTTAGTATTAATATTTGTTACTTGTCACTCTTTCACGAATAAACTACTAGATGGATTATGATGAAACTTTCCAGTAATATAGGTATCAGATTATCACACGAGATTTTTTATTTTATTATAGGTTTAATCAAACAGACATACTTCCTAGTGGTAATCAAATTGCGTCAATAATAATATTATGTTCGTCGTAAAAAACACACAAATAATACTTACTGCACAATGTCTCACGTTTTACAATTTTAATTATATAGAAAAACAGCGTTACACAAAAAATTATGACGCATATTATTAAAAGTTCATTCAGTATAACATTCAATTAATTAAGATTTCCCAAACATGTCCTTCCAAAAATATACATTACCGCACAAAAAACCGTACCGTTTTTGTTCACAAAGTCGGGATTTTTGAGCGAAAAATTAACAAAAAACTGAAGTAAAAGAGTCAAAGCGAGCGCTTCGGGCTCGGGCCCAATTTCGCTGAAACCTTTTAACTACACAGCAATTAACGTCATTCTCGAAATAAACAATAAATATCTAGGTATATTCAAAGCTTTATAATGTTTTTTATGCATTTTATTTCAAAAATTGTGTGTGATATTTGCACTAATATAATAATATTTTATAGAAACGATCGCTTCAACATTTGAGAAGTTGATATTATTGTCATCGTGTTTTCTAAATCTCCATCAAATCTCCATCAAGGAATTCAATCTCTACTTCAAAGAATCTATACTTGATATCTATTTTCTTTCGTTGTAATCTTCTCCAGACAATAATTAATTAAGACAAGGACAAAATAATTTATGAAATTTCTATTTGTGAAAGTTCACGCGAAGAACTGGAATTAGAATTCATTTGTTTATAAAGAGATGTGTAATCACACAAGAAGCACTGATTTCTAAATAAAAAAAAACATGAAGAAGAGTTTTTTTTTGGCTTTAACTATACTGATAATCTATAAATAGAGAGGCTGAGAGAGACAACAAAATGCGAAGTCCCTAAATACAGTATAATCATAAATCCGATAGCCATCAGAGCTAACAACGTTATTACCAAGCCAATTTACTCGCAACATGGAACCGTATAGGAACCAATAATGTGATTAATTAACAGTTTCTGACTTAGCTGTAGTGTCCACTGTTGTAACTATGGACTGTCGTTGTAAAACAACCAAAATGTGTTGTATGATAACTGTTTAATTGCCTACTAAGTGTTGGTTGTTGAAAGGTGTGTTTCTTTGTTCTCCCAAAACATAGAAAGTGTATAGTAGTACTATTATATTATTATCTTCGGTAATGTCCACTAATTCAAAACTGTATGACCAAAGATTTTTAATCTCGGTACACCTAAGTGTGTAACACTTTGTGACTTTTCATTGTAATCATTTATTTAAATGGTGAAATGTAAAAATTAGATCAAACAATAAAATTATGTAAATTATAACTTTCTAAAGCCTAGTTTCCTTTGTAAGTGTTACAAGACATACAATAAATTGAGTAAATAATATAATAATAAAGAGCAATCTCGGTACGAATTGTTGACTTCATTTTCCTCAATTTATTGTGTAAACCTTAAGATTATTTATCTTTGTAAATTGTTCTCAAAATTTGCTCAAATGCCGTCACGGCTTATTTAACTTTATGCATATGTACATAGGCTTTATTTTCATTTGTGTTGTTTCAAAATTAATCTTTTCCATGTTTTATTGGGATTTCTCGTCAGCCTTTTAAGCTAGCATTTATGTAATGATCAATAATTATTCGACTTTTTGGTGGCCTTATTGAATCATTTGATAGATCCATGGGTCCTTTTTATATCAATAACATTATAGTATTCTAAGAAACATTTAATTTATCCACACTCCTGTTTAGTCCGATCTAATCGTTCGATATCACTCGATCAATGATTAGAGTGTATCTTTTTCTGGTCCTTATTTGGATAAGGACCAGAAAAAGATACACTCCCCAAGACATATACCATCACATTTGTCCATGAAAAAGTCAATGCAGTTAAAAGAAAAACACTTTAAACATAAATCTAAAGTATATTTTAAGGCCTGTCTGTCAGAATAGTGCTTTATTCTAAAAATTACGACGCTCAAGTATTCATATCTCCTTCCATTTGTCAATTGCATTGCAGTCCCGGATCAGGGAATGCTATTATTCTGAAATTTGTCTTGCTGAGTGAAGTTTAACTGGGTTTTATTCCCTTGGTATTGCGTTTCATCAGTTCACGCTTTGCTTAAGTACTTAATGAACAGTATTGCATCAAAAGTACAAGTATCTGTAAATGTCTGAAATATACTTTGATTACAACCTTTAACTTCAAACTTGAATATTACATAATACTCATGTTTGCATATTTGTATTTTGATCAAAAATTTGGAATTTTCACAATATTAAATATAACAATTCTATACATTTTATTACACATTATAAGAAAATGGATACTCCTCCATATTCTGTACTTATAAAAGATATTCCTAAATGAGGAAAAAATGATAATGTTGTAAACTTTGACGCGACGCTGATATCAAATAAGCCATGCCCTTATCCTTGTTAGAACTTGTTCTGTAAAATAAACCTAGGCACTGGATTTATAATACTTACTCAACTAGAATGCCTATAGGAAGTTTGGGACCTATGAAATGAGACTATTTTTGGTATTTTTCGGACATTCAAGTGTATTAGACCCTGTCCATTCAAATATTTTTTGCAGGATTTTTCTGGATATTGCTATACTAATCTATACTATATTTTTTGAATAAAAGCTGAAGAGTTTGTTTCTTTGAACGCGCTAATCTCTGGAACTACTGGTCCGATTTGAAAAATTCTTTCGGCGCCCATTTATCGAGGAAGGCTATATATCATCACGCTAAGACCAACAGGAGCAATGCGAATAAAAACACGGGGCACAGCTAGTAGATAGATAAGTAGAAAGATATAATACCTGAAAATTTACAGCTTTTTATTATTACCAAAACTTAATTCGTCTTGTAAAGAATAGACAGAGTTTCAGTTCCTACATACATTCTCGCAACACTAACAAATTCTCTGTTTATTTCATACTAGCGGTCCGCCCACGGCTTCGCCCGCGTTTTCAAAGAAAAACCTGCGTATCTCCTGTTCCCGTGGGATTTCCGGGATAAAACCTAGCCTATGTGTTAATCCAGGTTACTCTCTATATGTGTGCTAAATTTCATTGAAATCGGTCCAGTAGTTTATGCGTGAAAACCATACATACATAATTACAAACCTTTCCTCTTTATAATATTAGTATAGAAAACCTAGGATTATATTCTCAAAGGTCAATCCGGTTGACCCTCTATCAATTTCTGTGTATTCAAGTTTCCTTCCTTTGTACACAAACGAATTCCAAGATTTAGACAAAGTTAAAAGTGTTGGATTTGGATATTTTCTTGTGGATTTCGAAAATATTTTGCCATGTTATAAATAAATAGCGATTGAAATTGAATTTATTTTTTATAAAATGGTAATTGTTTAGCTGGAAATTTTAATAGCCGAATTAAATTGTTTTGTTCCATATTTATATTTTTTTCATAATATCTACTATATAAACGATTCCCGAAATAAAGATAATCTCTAACAAAGATTTTTGTTTACGGATTTATAATATTCAACGTATTATTATATTCAGAGTTGTATGTAATTTATGCTTATATTTTTATTATAAACTAGCTGCGCCTCGCCGTTTCACCCCCGTGGATCCGCTCATATTGCTCTTAGCGTGATGATATGATGAGCCTATAGTCTTCCTCGATAAATGGGCTATCTAACACCGAAAGAATTTTTCAAATCGGCCCAGTAGTTCCTGAGATTAGCGCGTTCAAACAAACAAACTCTTCAGCTTTATGATATAAGTGTAGATAAAATGGTAATCATCATCAATACATATAATAAAATTCTAGAAAAGTGGTGTCTGTACAATGAAAATATGTAAAAAAAAATTAGCAGGGGTTATTACTAAATCGATCCCAAACCCAAAACTGTCGATAAAATTTTTTTTGTCTGTTTGTCTGTTTGTCCGTTTGTCCGTTTGTCCGTTTGTCCGTTTGTCTGTTTGTCTGTATGTTTGAACACGCTAATCTCAGAAACGGCTTATCCGATTTAAATGCGGTTTTCACTAATATATTGTGGTAATCTTCATTTAACATTTAGTGTTTATTTCATGTCAATCGGTTTATAAATAAAAAAGTTATGACCATTTAAGTATTCACGGCGAACATTTGCTAAGGCATTCTATGGTACACTATTATACAGTGTACGATAAAACGTAAGTTATCTGTTATACGCTACAGTTATTTCTATGAAATGTCCAGGTGATCATGTCGAAAGTCCCCAAGAGTGGGGTGGGGGTGGGGGGGTAAGCTGAGGTAGTAGGGGGGAGGGGCAAATTAAAATTATGC
This sequence comes from Colias behrii, assembly GCA_029959065.1. Taxonomy (NCBI): domain Eukaryota; kingdom Metazoa; phylum Arthropoda; class Insecta; order Lepidoptera; family Pieridae; genus Colias; species Colias behrii. The sequence continues at coordinate 2,632,635 of JARWMC010000015.1, forward strand.
TTATTTTTAGGTAAATTTTATACATAAAATGTCCTTTAAATTATGTCGTATTACATATATTTTTAAGCCCCGACGCAAAAAGATGAGTGATAATTAGTGTTTGACCGCTATGTGTGTCTGTGTGTGTGTATCTGTTTGTTCCACCGTAGCTCGCTAACAGGTAATCCGAATTAGATGCGGTTTTTTGTTAGGCAGCATATTTTCCGACGCTGGTTCTTAGATAAAGTGTATCAAAATCGGTTCATCCATTTATTATACCTACCTATAGGGGTAAAAGTGGGAATGAAAAAAATTAAAGTTGTCGAATCTAAGTGATATATATTAAATGAAAGTGAACGTTTTATCAAAATCGGTTCATCCATGTATTTGATATAAAGCGGTAGCGATATAAAAGCGGTAATAAAAAAATGAATTTTGTCAATTATACTCAAGTGACATATGAAATGAAAGGGCATGACGTGTAAAGTTTAATTAGACGTATTTAATCAAAATCGGTTCATCCATTTACTATACCTATATATAGATAAAAGGGGGAATGAAAAAAACGAATGTTGTCAAATATACCTAAGAGACATATATCAAATGAAAGTGCATAACGGGTGAAGTACAGTTAGTTATATTTTTATCCAATTCGGTTTATCCATTTGTTAGACTACAGAGGTAAAAGTGGGAATGAACAATAATCGAATGTGGTCAAATAATATACTCAAGCGGCATATCAAAATATGAAAGGGCAACGTGTGAATTACAATTAGTTAGTAATGTTTTATAGAAATCGGTTCATCCGTTTATTACATACTAGCTTTCCGCCCGCGGCTTCGCCCGCGTTTTCAAAGAAAAACCCGTTCCCGTAGGATTTCCGGGATAAAACCTATCCTATGTCCTTTCTCGGGAATCAAAATATCTCTATACCAAATTTCATGCAAATTGGTTCAGTAGTTAAGGCGTGATTGAGTAACAGACAGACAGACAGAGTTACTTTCGCATTTATAATATTATATATATATATATATATATATATATATATATCCATACTATATATATATATATATATATAGTATGGATAGGGCACTTTAGGGTAGGACTATTGATAAAATATCTATATATCGAAATATCGATATTTATTACTAATATTTTTTGGACGATATATCGATAGTTCGGTATTGAAAAGGTATTGAAATATCGATATCGATGGTCGATATTTTTTTTAATAATTTTTTTTCCGTAATTTATTTAATCTAAAAAATCGTCGTAAACTTAATGTTAGCAGTCGCTTGACAATTTTTTATCATCTGAACGAGTTGCTTCTTCAATCAATCTTTCAGTGCCTAACAATCTTAGTAGCCAAACAGCTGAACATATTTAAAACAAAGAGTATTTTTAAAAACTCTTACAGAAAAATATTGGTATTGGTATACATAATTGTCTTATTTAAATTTAAAAAGTAATTACCAAGAACTATATCCTACTAAGTATGTACATTCATAATTTAATTTGTTTAATAAATCTACTAGACTATAAATTGTGTAATCATTTTTGAGCCGACTTACGATTTTTTTTAAATAAAGCCGATATATGGAAATATCGATATTTTTTTCGATATATCAAACTCCGATACTGATATATTTGAAAATATCGATACATCGAAAATCCGATATTTTAAAAAATATCAACAGTCCTACTTTAGGGGTGACAGTTGTTGGATAAATAAACCAAATGGAGCATCAAACGACAGGATATGACGTGTACATATAGATTATAGATACAATTAGATATGGTTTACATCAAAATCGGTTCTGCCATTTATTAGGGTTGGAAAGGGAAGTCTGTGAAAGAAGAGGGGACATGGGAGCGAGAGGATAGCCACACCCTGGAAATTTTGAACTCTACTCATAGCCACATAGACCTGGCCCTTGGCAATTTTTTTTCCTAAATAAACCTTCTTCCTACTTCTTTTGCCACTGTGGTCCATTGCAATTTGTGCACGGTTACGGCCCAACTTAAAAGATTTCAAGGAGCAAAAAGCTTATAGATATCAATATGATGTAGGAATGTAATATGGAGGTAGAATTGATAGCTCGGTCTCGCTCACTTGAAAATATTACATGAAAATAAGAAAATTAAATTATAAAAGAAAATTTAATAAAAAAAACCCAACGCAATGAAGAAAAAATTTTAGGAATAAATAATTTGAAAAACGTTCCGACGATCTTTAAAATTAAGTACCATTATAAAAGAAAAAATATGATATAATGGGGAAACAATGTGGACGCACACATATACAAAAAGTTCGATCAGCGAATTGCATATGTGTGTCCCTACACATATTATGATAATGATGGCATGGCAGCCCCGACGACTTTGTTTTTTATTTTTATAAATATTTAAAACTAGCTTTCCGCCTGCGGCCGTTTCCGGGATAAAACCTAGCCTATTTTGCTCAGTGAAGATGCAGCTTTCTGATGGTGAAAGAATTTTTGAAATCGTTCCAGTAGTTTATGCGTGAAAACCATACATACATACATAATTACAAACATTTCCTCTTTATAATATCAGTATAGATGGTATTTATTTTTAAAGATCGTCGGGAAGTTTGTGAAATTATTTATTCCTTTTTCTATGCACTTTTATTCGTTGCGTTGGGTGTTTTTTAATTTAATTTTTATTGCATGGTCTAAACGGTAATTAATTACTACATGCGTGAGACAGGAAAGATCTGATTTGGATTTGGTGCTGGATTTGATAAAAACTGAGTATCGATTAAGCTGATCAGCAGGCCAAGACTAATGTCAGAGAATAGAATAACGCTAAAGAATAGAAACTACTATCGCTAATTTTTTACATAAACTCATGATATTTTAGTAATGGTTCGGTCACACTACCAACGGCGACGACGACTACGACCAAAATTGTCCTCCAGACAAAATTGGTTTAAAAAAAATATTAAAATTTCCCGTCATACTGGTACTCGAAAAGAAAAAAAAATTCGAGGATAATTAATATAAAAATAGACGGTAAGTTAATCATATAATCATCTTTTACCAAAATTGTAGATCATAAAATTATCTATAAAAAACTTCAAATACATTTTTTTCTAGGAGCCACCGTTTCTACGAAAAATATATTTTTTCATTCATTGATCTCAAAAAAAATTCCAGGCACCAGAACGACAGGAAATTTTAATATTTTATTTTTAATTGTGTTTTGCACAATTTTGTTAAATTGCGACTGAATGAAAATTTTGTTCGTGGTCGTCGTCGTCGTTGGTAGGGTGAACAAATCCTTAGCAAAACATCATACGCTTATGTCAATTAGTATCGATAGCGGATTCTATTCCTTTGCGTTTTGACGTTTGTCTCGGCGCTCAGTTGCTGCACGATACATTGTTAAAAACACACATACAAGAAAGGAAGGTAAATAAATTTGCTCCCCTCGACCCTGGTGCCTAAAAAATAATATGACATAATTTAAAAGAAATTTTACGTAAAAAATTAATTAGGCATTTCTTTTTTATTTTGTAGCTCAGTTTAGTCATAAATTTTACTAACAGTTCTTTTAATTATTTATGGTAGTACGTGTTTACTCAATAAAAGTTAAGTAGTAACTACTATACAGTCATTATTCCACGCGGACGAAGTCGCGGGCACAGCTAGCTACGAATAAAAACAGATAAATAGGTCAAAAAATGGTTGCCTGTAAAGTCGGTTTTACGGGCGAAGATTTTACGTGACAACGTCTTTTTCTCGGTAGAATATTTATGTGCTGCGCGCGCGGCAGACCGCGGGCCTCTCTCTCGTTGTTTAATAAAGTTAATCACTAACGGAGATTATTGTTAACATATTATAATATTTACTCGTCAGAGTTTTATTTTATTTTTATTTTAAATAAGAAGAGACAAGTGTGTTACCAAAGATAATTGTAAAGCAGAAGGGAATAGGTACGTTAATACAAGTGTAGTGTGACATCAAAGAGAATTGCTTTAATATGGAAATAGCTCACATTTTTGGCGCAGACTCCAAGCATCTTGATCTTGAGTGGATTCTAAACTTATGAGACATGACAAATAGTTGCACACAAATATTTAAATCTATACTTAATATTATAAAGCTGAAAAGTTTGTTTGTTTGTTTGAACGCGCTAATCTCGGGACCTACTGGTCCGATTTAAAAATTATTTCGGTGTTAGATAGCCCATTTATCGAGGAAGGCTATAGGCTAAATATCATCTCGCTAAGACCAACATGAGCGGAGCACTGCGGGTAAAACCGCGGAGCACAGCTAGTAGTGAATATGTTACTACCTTGTTACTACGTTATCTTATCGATAGTCAAGATGCAATGACTGTTCTTACGTAAATGTGTGTGTTAACTAAGGTCAGAATTTTTAACAATATGCAAGGGATAGATATTTCAACTTTCATCAGGAGGATCCTCTCTGACCAAACTGCTTAGCGCAGCAATTCCTTCACGAGGCTTATTTCTAATTGTAGAAGTAATAAATTTTTGAAATGTTTTTATTTAACCATCTACCACAAATTACAGACTGCTTACCAAACTGCAACTTTAAGCAAAACAATTTAAACACTTATTTACCAAAATTCCAAAAGCTATTCTGCTGGCCTAGCCAATTTCCCCTGGGCCCGTAACAGCGTGTTGCATAGCAACAAACAATGACGTCACAATAAAACACGATCCAAATCCTTATTCCATCTCTCGCGGGATTCGATCGAATATGGCTCATCAGTTATTGGGGTCAATATCGTATTTAGTGTTTTAAAAATGTGATGGATCAGATTGGTTATTCTTTTATAGCTAAACTAGCTTTCCGCCCGCGGTTTCGCCCGCTTTGTCTAAAACTTAACATAACATTAAGCACTATCTGTTGAAAAAATAACATCAAATTCCGTTGTGTAGTTTAAATGATTTATGTTTATACAGGAACGGATAGACAGCGACAGTGATTTTGTTTTATACTAAGCGTTTCACCCTTGCCTTCGCCATAGCTAGAAGAAATTCCTATGGAAATAAGTCTATATCACTCTAAATATCTCCAGAAAAAAAGTCATTCCAAAATTACCCTGTTGCGTCGTAAAAGAAAAACAAGCAACCACTTTTTGCATTTTTTAAATTAGTAAGTATGGTGATGGTAATTATCATCATTTATCATTTAGGTTAACCCGGGAAGAATATAAAAATATAATCTGATATACGAAATTTCAGAACTAACGAACATTTTCGTATAATTACAGAACTAGCGAGCAATATCATATGAAAGAAACTATCATATCATCTCATCATAATATCATATCATCAATTGAAAGAAACGTACATACACCGGCCCCTAGCCTATCCGTCGCCCCCTATAATCCGACATAGGGTAGACTGGGTACGGTTGTGCCAGGTCCCGGTAGTGACAGTCGTCATATTTTCGAAAATATAGGGAATAGCAGAGGTCATGCAAGGGGAAAGAGGAGCGGCTTGCTCGTCTCAACCTGTTTCACAGGGTTGCATCATTTTCCGCGCAGTGAGTACGTGAGCAGAAGCCCATTTTGATTTTAACCGCCAAAAAGTAAGTTTTTTCGTTCATTTTCATTTCCAAATTACTGTAATATCTATGCTGATAGGGTATTGAGTGTTATTCATCGATATAAGTCACATATTAGCAGTTTAATATCAATAATTACATTTATTGTAGGTTATTTTGTCTTGGCGTGGTGATTGTATTTTTATAAAAACAGTCTCTGGTTACGGTTGTGACACTTTAACCGGGTACGGTTGTGACATAAGTAAAATCTGTTGTTTTTGTTTTAGATGCCTAGAAATCGCATCAGAAAAAGTCGCAGTACGAAGATGCGTATGATGAAGTAAAACGCAGGTCGCAGGACTTCTTTGCGTAGTGCTGCAGATTATTACTTATTTTGATAGACTTTCGCATAGCTACTACTTTACTATGAGAATATTTTTGTTTTTTTTTTTTGTTTGAAAGATACCATGAGAATATTTTTATTTTTTATTTGAAAGATGAGCACTTTTATTACGTTTGGAGTTTTGTTTCAAAGTAGAGTTCCTACAAACATAAGTTTTATTGTGATTATGAATGTGATTGACATTTCTTTGATAAGTATTGTAATTTTTACTAATTTTTTAATGAAGACTATTAAAGAGAGTCAGTATTAATGGAGACTGATAATATATCTAAAGATACTATAGTGCCATGAAAGTTGTGAAAGATTAAACTGTTACCAGATTTTATCACTTTTGTAAGGAAAGTATTTTTTGTTAAATGAGTCATATTATAAAAAATAAATATTTCTTGTAATGCAAGTAATAAGTAAAGTCATGAAAAAGTATTTCGTGATCATTTAGAGCATTTCTATCCTCTTGCGTAATCATTTCACATAATTTTCATACTGTCACTATTGACCCCCAGTACTGTCACAACCGCCCCTGGGATGTGGTCGATTGTGACAATCTTCCTTTGTTTAAATAAATATTTTTCATAATTTAACTATTTGATTTAGGCCTAAAGTTTTAACATTAAGTCGTTAACCAATGAATAAACTACATTATAACACAGTTTTTGTTCAGATTATTAGCATAATTTAAAAAATATAGGCGGACAAACTAAAATTGTCACTACTGTACCCAGGCTACCCTATCTTTAATTGCTAAATCTCTATTTTTTGACAATTTTTACGTCGATTATGCATGATATAACAGTATACAACCTGTACAAAAAAACATGCTGCCACTATTTTGCTCTACTCGAAGATATTGTTTTAGTTCCAAAATACACAATGAAACATGATTTGTACCTTCTTCTGAAACAGAACTACCTATAACATCTTATCTTATCATTAGGTACATAATTTGTCAAATTACAAGGTACTCTTACGTAATCCGACAAATTCGATACTTCGACAAGGCCCTGCAAAACGATTGTCGGAATACCGCGGGTCTACTGTACTCGAAAAATTTAAATGTATTCAAAACCGCAAAAGCAAGTAAAATGAATTCTGTTAAACAGGAACCGTTAAAGTTATTTTCTTTATAAAGTGAAATTGCATTGCATTTCATTAAAGATTGTCGATCACTTAATTGAAAATACTTTAGATAAAAAATTCATTGTGCTTAACTATTTTCTTATATATTTTTTTTCTCTATCTTTATTAAATGGTAACAAGAGCTTTTAATAAGTTTCAGAATATATAATTAATATTTGCTTGTATAATACGAATCTTAAAACTTTTGGATGAAACTTAATAGTAATATATTATTATGTTACTAGCTGTGCCCCGCTGTTTTACCCGTAGTGCTTCGCTCCAGTTGCTTAACACCAACGTGATGATATATTTTTCCAATCGAACCAGTAGCTCGTGAGATTAGCGCGTTCAAATAAATAAAAAAACAACAAAAAAAAAACTCTTCAGCTTTATTAGTTTATATACATCAGCATAATACATGCTATTGAAATTATGATTTTACCTGCAGCTTCATTTGTGGGTACAGGTAGTTACTGCGTAGTTACGCGGCACAACTAGTAAAAAATATAATAGTGGAGTCCAATGTAAGCCGACCTCTATACAAATTTACATGATCTCAATTTGCATAGAAAAATGTAATGAAAGACATTAACTGAAAAAGAAGGTTACAAAACTGATTTAACTTGGACAGTAGATATTATTCATATTACTCTTTAGTCTTTAACATGAATATTTCATATTTTCGGGTTCTTAACTTATCTGCTGCAACTTTTCGTTTCGCAATTTCGTTCAGTAACTAATATCGTAATATAGAATATTTTTATGAGTTTTTTTTTTCAAAGTAATACTTTTTTCAACGATGTTTTTCTAATTACCATTTTTAAATAATACCTTTTGATTGAAAAATCCATTTATAAATATTATTTAACTTAATAAAATGAACAAAAACGTTTAAGTTTTCCGTTTGTTTTCTACTACTTGAGAATTTGCTATAAAATCACAATTTCAATGATTTTCTTCATGCCTTCCGAAGGAGGATCTTAAATTATTTCAAGCGAACATCCATCAACAGAATAACATCGTCTTAAGTTGCATAACCTTTTTTCATGCTACACCTATTTCTTTTTACTTAATTAACCTTTAAATTTCAACGTCTATTGTTTTATTAGGTTCATATTTAAGTTCTCAAATACCACTAAATTGAATAGAACAATTCACAAACGTCACAGAAAATATAAATTATCAGGGATAAACACAAAATGAAGATATTAACAAAAGATGAACTGTTTAAGAGCGAATCCCAGAAGCAATGAGAACGAGCCAAATGTGACAAATGGAAAAATTTAAACAACCATGATTATAAATGGGCGAAAATAACGCAAAACAAGAATAAGGGAGTCGAAATTTTATATAAACCCAGCGGACTCATTTGCATATCAAAGAGTTTATTTTGCTTGACAATCCGAGCTTTTCTTAAAAATTGTTTCATAAATATCACCCTGCGGATGAAATATTTTACGCGACGAAACAAAAGAGTATAACGTTCGCGAGTAAATAATGCTTTCATAGGAAATGCCCCATCATCAGCCCATAAATTTTCCCACTGCTGGGACACGAGCCTCCTATGATGGCCATAATCCACCATGCTGGCCAATTGCGGGTTGGCGGATGTCACATGTCGTCGAACTTTTGATTCTTCGACATGCCGGTTTCCTCACGATGTTTTCCTTCACCGTTCGAGGTAGGCCTTAAATGGTTTAATGGCGCTTTCCGAGAAATGTTTCTTTTCAATCATATTATTCTTAAATGTATAATATTTATAAATTGTGTGTTCTGGATATTGAATATCAAAATCAATCCTATTATTCATAATATTACAAATGTGTATACGGTTATTATATTCTCTAAATATTTTTGAAATTGCCGTAAATCCTCGTCCCAAATAAAATATAATAGGCTAAAATTGATTCTTTGGAATCTATGAAACCATTTTTGTATCCTCTTGTGGTTTATATAATATGAAGAATACCAAGAAACAGGCCATTTACTGTAACCTGATATTCCTGCTATTGTTCTAAGAATTCATTGCGATATACGAGAAACAAATTCTAAATATTTTCTTTTAATCTTAGCGGAAGATTAAAAAACTGAAACAGCTTTAAAGTCCCAATGAGTGCGGGCAGAAAAGGGTATTCAAATTCAAATTCAAATAATTTATTTCATACTAATACATTTTACATATTAGAAACCTTATGCAGGTATTGCAATACAATATTATATTTAAATTACATTAATATTGTCACATACACATATTTCTATTGTTTATTGACCCTTAATTTAATATCGTTTTTCGAAATTGATAAAGAAGTGTAAAATTATGCACTAGATATATCAGACTGTTTTCAAGGTTTAAATATTTTTGTTTATTTCAATCTACAGTCTAGACGAAATACGGCATTGTAATATAATATTTTGATAGCTTTTCCAAAATTTTAGATTGTATATTAGGATGTGTACCTAAAAAGAATCGTCTGTGTTATTCCAGGTTATAATGTAGCTGCGTACCTACCTATTATACTGCAGGTTGTTGAAAACAATACTTGTTTTCATATCCATACAAACTTTTATTAGCCTCCATCCACATCGAAAAAAGGCAAAGTCCGTTGTTTCTTACGCAGAAACGTAAGCCAACACAAAGCATCTTTAAAAGTAATCCAATACCCAACCTAATTATAATATTTTATGGCACATTTTTAACTGTTCCACAAAAATTACGCTTAGAAATTCCCTCAAGATCAACCGAATAAATTGGAGGCTCAGGGAGGCCTGAAGGAAAATATAATTAACTAAATAAACAAGCTATACATTTCGGTGAACAAAGACTGGCCATTCGATGCTGATCTTCATTATAAAGGATAATTGCAGCGTCTCAAATGAAAAACAATTTATGGTAAAATTTCTGAGGGCATTGGTTCGTCTATTAATTTTTCAAAGCTTACGGATGTTTAGATTGCAGAATGTAGATTTTGTTAATATAATAATGTAGTGAAAAATTACAATAATCCTTTTCAGATATTACATAGCATAAAAAAATTCAAACAATTTTATTTCTTCAATTTGACATCTTCTAGAAGCACTTTTGAATCATCATAACATATTTTTACCGTTTACCACCGATCATGAATGGATAATTTTACCACTGTTTTTTTAAAATATATTATCAGTGGACAGTACATTTCTGTATTTCACAATATACCTATTGTGTTACGCAACTTAAAATATAATACATACAAAAGTAACAGATGGTATGTCTGGCCAAATATATTAAAATCCGTGTCTGGGTTTGTAGTCGACAGAATAATAAATATGAAGACTATGTGTCTTCTTACGAAACGTCTAAGCTTAATTCCTGAGCCTTTAATCCAATTACTGATTTTAAACGATACAATTTCTCCTAATTTCGATTTATGTCTTAAACTTTATGAGTATTTTTGAAAATTACGATTCAACATTTGAGTGAATAAAAATAATAATAATTTAACAATGTAGCTTTTAATTTAGATCATCATCATCATCATCATCATTCTTGTCTTACTACAAAGATAAGTGAAAAGTTACTACGTAACCAGTAGGCATAACAATCGCGAATTTGATTTCCAATACATGCGTTTTATTTATTACATTACATTTTATGACCACGATGATCACGTCTTCTCAATTATAACAGTGATATCAAATCAATTAATCCCCTAAAATCTGGTAATACGATTTCATCAATTTAAAACAATGGCCTATACATAAATACTGAGATAATCTAGATAACAAAGCGAACATCCAATTAATAAGTCGATATAATTGGAACAGGGAATTAAAAGCGCTTTCCCGATGTAGGTCAAATTTTTATATGAGTCAAGTGTGTTCACGGTCTAAACGGATCGCTCGTGTATATGCTTTAATAAGTAGATAGAGCATGAACGAAGTGGGCTGAAGAAGAACTGATGTATTGCAATAGGCGGGTCTACACAGAGCGAGCAGCTTAGCAGCTCGCTTAGTGTGGACGTGGTTCAACCGAGGAAAACTCATGAAGCGAAATTTTACACAAACGAATATGTTGCAATCAGGTGGCAAGTTTCAAGAGCCTTTTTAGTATGAAGCTTTATATCTTCTGTAGTAGGCAAATCAACGTATTAATAATACTGACCTTTCACAATATTAAATGTTTTTTTTTTTGTGAAAATCTATGAAATATTAGAATAAACTTTATAATAATTTGCTTACCACACTGTCCCTATCTGGTGAAGTTTTAACGGACAGCTAATTTGCTATATTTAGGGAAGCAACTTTTACTACCATTTTATATGGGCAAAATTTCAAAGTACCCTCTTCTATTCACAATTGACTCAAAACACAAGCAAACCTTTTAAGTAATAACGAAGTTCATGAATAAAACTGCTCAGTAACGCTATACCAACTTTATAAACGGGAACTCATACTTTAAAATTTATAAAATATGAAACTTTTATGATATATTAGAAGCAGTATGGAAAATCTCAAGTAACAAGCCAATTTTCTTGAACGTTCATTTGGTATATAAATGGATGGGTTCTTTCCGTCGAGTTTTAAAAGTTAGATAATAAGTAAATACTGCGGTTTTGCATGTATTTTGATAGACTGTTTATAAATAATGAAATATATTGCATATTTTTAATATATCCAAAGTATAAATCTATTTGTATCCAACTCTTTCGCGAAATGGAAAAAAATATTCATTAGGGATGATATTCGCGCCTTAAAAAACACGTATTTAAATATATCTACGAGGCGCTATCTATACTAATATTATAAAGAGGAAAGGTTTGTAATTATGTAAGTATGTATGTATGTATGGTTTTCACGCATAAACTACTGGACCGATTTTGATGAAATTTGGCACAGACAATCTTTAGACCCTGAGAAAGAACATAGGCTACCTTTTATTGCGAAATATGTACCACGGGCGAAGCCTGGGCGGACCGCTAGTTTTAAAAAATATTATAGATATATAATTGTTGTTGTGATTTAACCAAGTAATTGTAAGAGTTGAGTTGATGTTCAGGCTTTAACAACCAAAAGTACTCTAAAAAGCACTACAGTAATCCATAAAAATCCTACCCATAAGTTGCCTGATAGAAATCGCTTAGTAGCGATAAGGCCGCCTTTTGAGCTTTAAACATATTGTCTGTTTCTTATGTAATATTTACTTGGTGCTGAATAAAGTGCATTTATTATTAATTATTACATTCTGGGTCGGTGATTTATTAAAATTATTATTTATTCAATAACCTTTCCTTTGCTATAGGTAAAAACACAAGGACCAAAATACTTATTTACTTAACTTATTTAGAGCTCTTATAGTATGCATGTGTTCACTTTAATTTAGTGCTCCGACAAACTGCTTTATATAAATATATGTAAGTTAGAAGCCGCCTACATATAGTTACATACTAACACAACGAACGCTGTTTCCGTAGGTGTATAAAGTTAACAAAATGGTAGCCATTTTTTTGACGCGTGTTTTTGTGACATTTCATTTTTAGTAACTGTTTAAACATAAAATGAAACTTTGTTTATTCTGGATTAACTGATAACGACCACTAAAAGAAGTATTGACTGATTATTATTTTTGTTTTTATTTGGTCCAACTACTTACCCAAGGACTACTACTTACTTACAATTTATACATATAGATCATAATATATGTAACCCTGGGTGTTAATACTTAATTTCCTTCCATTTGGTTCTAATAATACGCTGTTTAAGTTTTTATTCTTCTAGAAGAAATGCACTGTACTATACATATTCCCTTACTTTATGTTGATATTATTATAGCTCCAATTCCCAGCATTGGTGTAGTTCCTAAAACATAGCCGATGTACTGTAATCTAATACTTATAGTAAATTTAATCCGCTAAGTGTTTTTGCCTAAATGAGTAACAAACACCCATCCAACAAATTTTAGGAGTTATATTCGTAATAGCTGTAGGTCTAATCTAATATCTATCTATTCTGATATGGAGGTCATTCTTAAAATAATTTACCCACTGTATAATGTAGGGTTGTGCTTTTGGGATATTTTAAATAACCTTTTATTATCGCCTGATTTATATTTTTGATATTTTACATGATTTTCATTATTGAAGTGAAAACTTCTTTAGCGGCGTTGAGCACTTTTTCTGTAATGGGTATAAAATCTTAAACTCGCGTCAGGACACGTGACCTGATCGAAAAAGCGTAAGACGGATACCATTCCAAAATATCAAACATGCTCAACGTTTATAATCAAGTTTTCACTTCTGCCGGCACTCCCGGAGTGCAACCCGTCTTTTGTTAAATTTTACTTCTTTCTGCTTTGCGAGGGATAAGTAATTCGCTTACCATTATTAAATGACAAGAGGCATGTTTTCAATTTAAACTAGATCAGCAAGTGAAAAGACCAGTTTTTTTTTTTTGTTATTATTTCACTACAAAAATATGATACAAGATCAACCAGGCCGGCAGAAGTGGCCAGTAACATATTATTCGCGTAAACAAACAAACAAAAATAAAAATCTTTAATTCCATACTAATCTCGTTCGTGACAACCCTACATCATGTTCATGAGAAACGCACACATTAAAGCGTAATTTGTTGAACAATGTAGAACCAGCAAGATTATATTGCGCTCAGGGGGTCAGACAATAAAATTAGTACGTGAAACTTGGCAAATTAATAAGTGAGCAAACGCCTAGGTCTTGAGTATCAGAAACGAAATTAGTTACATCGGGTTTTGATTTGGGCTCGAGTGAAAATCTTCCTTTTGGGGTATAGGTATCAAGAGGATCTCCGGTGTATAAAAAAATGTTCTGCAATTTTTAACATGTTTTTTAGTGCTTTAAAAGTAATGTTAAACATTTTGAAATGTTTTTATAATACTACTATAGGCCCGCCCCGGGTTCATCCGTGGTACATGTATACGTTTTCTCTCATTAAGAACCATCCTCGTTCTTCAAGGAATATTATAAAAAAGGAATTAACGAAATCGGTTCGGCTGTTCTCGAGATTTGCGCTTAGCAACACATTTGGCGATTTATTTTATTATACCTATCGAAAGTAATACTAAGAAGTTGATATTTTTATACTTATTGATTTCTACTGAATTTATAGATTACTTGTATAAAAAACTTTGCTATTCGTCTCTATTCCGACCGGTCATATTATGTATAACATTTTGTTATAGGCTAGTTAGCCTTGTCCACTCAAAACTTCCCCCTATTCCCGTTCACGTAATTCATAATATTTATTTATTTATTTATTTATTTAACATAATATTATAATATATAATAATAAACAACCATAAATATACTAAAAGCACATAACCACAGTCAATGTATGAACATAATTTTATCGATGCGGAACTCAAGTAGAGACCGTTATATATTTCCAAATGATTTCTCATAGGTCCGCCCAATGACTCGGATGAAATCTAAGAAATGCTTCCACGGATTGCTTATGCGATTCGCTTTTTAACCGACGTACGAAAAAACAGGAAAGCTCTCTATTCGTAGCATCTTTTTATGCTTGTTCATTGATAACTTTCACGTGAACATTTAGACACAGACATAGGTAAAAGCCATTTACTTTTGCACAATACAAATTTACAAAAATATTATATTACAACAAGCAATATTAGGAAACGATAAATTTTATGTTTTAACAGTTATTGATAGCATTTATTGGAACCATATCATCCTTTGTATACTAAACGATATAATTATATTAGGTATATGTTTTTATCAATGAATTTTCTTTGATAATAAATTTTGCTCAGCTCTAAGCTGTGTAGAAGTAATTTTTGAATGATACAGACAGTTTAATTAATTAAAAACTACCCTAAATCAAATGAGAAGCCTTTAATATAAAATAAAAATCACCGGCATTCTCTCTAAAAAGCTCTCCAAAAAGTTGAGACGACGTAGAAGAATCAAGTCGAATTTAGATTCTCCTTTTTCGAAATCAGTTTAAAACTTTCGCACTTAATATTGGATTTAACTTTTAATGTTGAGTTCAATACACGCTTCATTCTTATCTCTGAATATTGGATTTTGTATAAACTGGAATATAACATAAAATTTTACGAACTAAGTAAATGTAGGTACGTAATGATTCTCTTCCGGGATGTTTCTCATATATATAAATGGAGTAAGGATATTTTAATGTAGTTTTGACTCTGTATACATATTATGATATGGCATA
The DNA here is from genome assembly GCA_029959065.1 of Colias behrii. Taxonomy (NCBI): domain Eukaryota; kingdom Metazoa; phylum Arthropoda; class Insecta; order Lepidoptera; family Pieridae; genus Colias; species Colias behrii. Next base: position 2,647,887 of record JARWMC010000015.1, read on the forward strand.
ATATTGAAATTACGAAATCCCTACTAATATTATAAATGCGAAAGTAACTCTGTCTGTCTGTCTGTTACGCTTTCCCGCTTAAACCTCTCAACCGATTTTGATGAAATTTGGCACAGACAATCCTACCTTTTATTGCGAAATATGAACCACGGGCGAAGCCGGGACGGACAGCTAGTATACAATATGATGAGTTTACTAACTTTACATGTAAATTATGTGTATAACAAACGATTGTAATGTTTAATATAAGTTATTTATTAGCTTAATAGTGTATTAATAAACGGACTAGGGTTTTAATTGAACGGATCATTAAGTTGGCTGTGACATAAAAATTGCTTGTACTACATAGAAATCATATTCCAAAACAGATAACTGGTAAAAATTTAAGACTCTAGATCTCAGAGATTTAAAAAGTAAAATATATTTCTTAAAAAAGTACATGTTTAATGAAAACGCGTCCTTACACAATGTACAAACTCCTTTATTAACCCGTCACGATACAGGGTTCGTAAAACTTTGAGCGCAGGTGTTGCTTAGAAGTGTGGAACATTTAACCTATTTCTGCGTAACAGCGTAGAGCATTCGCACCTTAGCTGAATAAAGATTATTTGAGATTTTTGTTTTAATCTGTGATTTTTTAGCTCGCGACTTTCTTCGAGTTATGTTTACATAATTCTATTACAATTATAATTTTTTCACAAAAGTAAAGGCAGCTACTCACGTACCTGCAGCAGGGGCAATATTGGAACAATGTCAGTTACACGGCGGTCGGAGCAATTTCAGCTGTTCTCTAAATTGCTTGCCCCTGCTTGCCTAAACAGTATACACATTACAATGAAGGAGCCAATTAAGGGTGCAATTCCAATATTGCCCCTGCTGCAGGTACGTGAGTAGATACTAGGCTAAACTGAGGTACGCAAAAGTACGCACTGGAAAGTCCGCTCAAAATAAGTGCAGTGTTTTCAGAGATTATATGAAATAATAGATACAAAACATACTTTTTTAGGTGTAGGGACTCTGTGCATGGTATACGTTATATTTATACTATGCCCTGTGCCTATATTTTTAACTTTACATCGATATTTCTTTTCAAATCGTTATTTTATGCCACTATGTATACATTTTGTATACTCAGTAAATGCATAAATAATGTAAAATATCGACAGCATTATAAATTGTTGTACAATGTATTACGCTGAACTTTTCATGCAATTTAAAATAGCGTCAAAGTTTGTATAGAAATTCACGTTAAAGCTGAATCCATAGTAATCCAGTAAATATATTAAACATGAAATAGAGTTAAAAGTTAGTTGATTTTGTCCGATATTAGTTAAGCTTATAGAAACAATAACTATGAAAATATTTAGAAATTAAAATAATTTACGATGAATTTAAATCATTCAGTACTATATAAATATTTATTGATACAATAATCATTGGAACAAGATCCTACATAATATAGACAATTTACAATTTACAAATAGACAATTTAAAATATTGTAAGGTTCAAAATTGTGCGTATTTACCCGTTAAGCACACCTCAAACTATCTAGCTGTATACGCGTAACACAACTATCAGATTCATAATAAGTTTCTAAAATAACACAATAGAACAACAAAAGGTACATTATTGTACAGTACCTCGTTAGATTCCCGAACTATAGCTAATAACGCCATAAATGGCAGAACAAATTGAAACTAGTTTTTCCGGCTTTTCAGCGCATTCGACGATGTAACTTATAAAATTTGTTCTGCGAGTGATAGAAAAATAACGAGCGCAATTTTTGTCGACAAAATAAAAGCATACAGAGACATTGTATTGTGCTTTGAAAATAAAATATATTTCAGGATACAATACAAATAATAATAAGTTTTTATTTTCCTCTCTTTTCTGTATCTTTATATTGAAGTTAAATATAAGGTATTTATTTCAAAACATCGTTACGAAATCTCTGTATTTTGTGTCAGTGAATGTTCGCTTTATGCGGTCGAGATATGAATGGTTGGTCTTATCGGGAGAGTACCGTTTAGATAACACGGAATATATTATAATTATGCTACCTTTAAAATTTGTATGTGACACTATCTACATACATTGCAGTAAGTATCAACAGTAAGTCGAGTTGATTCTGTGTATAATAGAGTCTTACGTAAAAAGCCAATAGTAAAAGCGCATAGTTGTATGAGTTCTACTAGTTGAAAGATATTAGATTAGGTATATGATTTTTTATAATTAGAGGCGACGTGGGTTATTTTCGCCCATGTCAAGCCAGGACAAGCGCTTAGTGCCTAATAAATAACGAAATAAATACCTTATATATTATAATAGCAGCACTTTATGTGTTGTGTTTGAAGCGTCAATTTCAACAGAAAAAACGCATTAATATATAAAATATAAATGGAGGACAATAAAAACTCAACAAATAAAATAAGGAAATATCTCTTTCATATTATTAAAAAAGGTTGAATACATATGCTACCAAAGTCTGTTAAATCGCTTTCACATGTTAAAAAGGTTGAATACAGGCTAATATATAAAGTGACTTCACAACATAGCCGTATTATACTACCGGCTAGCTAACCTTGGCCGCTAAACGTTGAAATTTGCACCAATTTCATAACCCTTATATTACGCCACCAGGGTTAAGAGGTACCAAGAGCTGTTTTTATTTTACAGACCCGCCTTTGTTTCGCGCCACACTGAACTATGATGACTTATAACCTAGTTTTCGAGAGCTTTTCGGTGCCTCTCCGAAATAACTGAAGTATTTGTTAAAGTTTGTGTTTTGGGGTTGCCGTGTGTGATTCATTTCGGCGGTTAAGAGTTGCTTTGGTGGAAGTCAAGTTCATTGAAAGTGAAAAAAAAAAAATCAAACTTGTACATTGCTTTCATTGTTCTAACTTTAATATAAGTCAAATGGAGATGGAGAATATGTTAAAATGGTCTATAGAAAAGTTTATTACATACGTTTATATTAGGTATATAATAGCCTTTCCTGTTCCTCCTCCTCATAATCATCTATGCACATCGTTTTAATTTAATAATATAAAAAACAAACTGTTAATAATTTTAACAGCTTACGGAAGTATCTGGGAGTACTGATATCTTATTTTTAACTGTATATTCTAAAACATAATATGTGAAAATCAGCCTTGAGAAAATACGTTAAGTAGGTAAGTACTGTTTTTATGAACCTTGATCACCTGATATCTGGAATTTGGTCCATTGACCAAGCTAGCGGGAATGCTTACGATGGTAGCACATACTAACACTACCCAATCGTCCACATTTCATCCGTCAGAAAATAGATGAGGTCTGACGGCCCTGGGATCTTGTATCTACTTTTTGAGTGACTGTTTGAAAAAACCAAACTCAAATTAGTTTATGATACCTGTATTTAGTAGCTACGATACACACACACGTAGATACAAAATATTATCGAAAAAACGATGAAATTGTAAATGTGGTTTTGAAATAACAAAAGGAAGTTTTTGCTTCCTATTTTGAGAACGTTATAATTATCAAAAGTTTAAATTGATTACGAGTCGTATTTAACCTTCATTGTTTGTTTATAGGTCCAAATTCGACCAAAATGAGCCATTATACAATTTCTGATTAAATTTAACTTTGATACGTATAGTTCAAATACTTTAGTATTTAAAATGTATTCTCTTAAAATATTTTCTACTTTTAGCTGCGCTTTTGGGCGATAATTGAATTTTGAAATAGATTTTTACACGGTAAATTTTTATTTTCGCCCGATTTCACAGGTTTGTGAATTTAGTATTTCCCAGAGGCAATAAGTATCATAACCAAAGAGTATGTGTGTAATCTACCTACATTATACAATTAAAAATGCTAAACTTTGTCATAAAAAACTATAAAATAATTGAGTATAAGCGAAAAATATTATGTTCTTAAAAATAATATAACGCCGGTTTCTGAATTGTGAATTGTTTTGATTAAAATAATAGATTTAAGAATGGTTTGAAACGTTCTTAATATCAAATTTTTAACTGGCTGATAAACACCAACATTAGACATTTATTATTGCACAAAAAAAGAAAAATTCCACATTCAAAAACATTTCGCGCTAAAAAATAAATCTAAATACTAAAATTGCACATTTAAAAACTCCGTAACCGATACATCAAACCGTCACGCCCGCTGAAGCGAACGTACAAAATAAATTAACACTTTACCGATAAAATATAACCTCACTATATATTATCTTTGGACCATTCGCAAGCTTATATACTCACATCTTAAGTTAAGAATAGGAATGTCGTATAATATATTATAGGAGCTTGTTAAGTGACCGAATGAATCAAATGGAACACAGGATAAAATGCCCTATTGTTATAAAAACTATTGTTGTATGGGAATATTTTTATTCTTAGATCTAACACCGACACTTGGACAAACGTTTTAATGTGCAGACATGAAATGTATGGAATATCTTTTGATGTTAATATTGTTTTGCTTATGTATGCTTGGCTGGAGGAAAATACTTTATGACTATAAAGTTGTCGCTAGCACAATGTATCTGTTATTCAATGTTTGTTTGAACGCGCTAATCTCAGGAACTACGTCTGATTTGAAAAATTATTTCGGTATTAGATAACCCATTTATCGAGGAAAGCTATTGGCTATAATATATCATTACGTTAAGACCAACAGCAGCGGAGCCACGTGGGTGAAACCGCGAAGCGCAGCTAGTGTATGATGAGTCTTCAGTATTGATAATAAAATATGTTCATGTAGGTAACACTTGCACACATCTGTTTCTGATGAAAATGAAAATGAAAATGAGATTGAGAGGGAGAGGGAGAGGGAGAGGGAGAGGGAGAGGGAGAGGGAGAGGGAGAGGGAGAGGGAGAGGGAGAGGGAGAATGAAAATAATAAAAAATATTTTTTCAGGACAATTTTCACACACGACACAATCTGATCTCATACAACCGGTCAGTCAAAATGAAAATGAAAATGAACAAGAACACGAACACGAACACGATCACGAACACGATATCAATTCCTTATGTTCCCGATTGACGGCTCTGTACCATATGTATGCAGACGATTTACAGATTTATACCCAGTCTACTATCGATGACTTACCTAAGGCAATAGATTTTTGTAATAATGAATTAGCTTCTATACTTAGTTGGTGCGATGATTTTGGTCTAAAACTAAATCCTTCTAAAAGCAATGTCATCATAATCGGTAGTCCTTACCTAATTTCTGAAATCGACTGGGGTATTTTGCCTAGCATCAAAATCGGTGACGTAGTCTTGCCTTACCAAAAGGTAGTCAAAAACTTAGGTGTTTTGTTTGATCAAACGTTGTCCTGGTCTAATCATATCCAGGAATTGAGCCGTAGGATTTATGCCGCTTCCGCAACGCTCCGAAGGCTTCGTAACTTTTTGCCCATTCCCACTAAAATTATGCTAGCACAATCCCTTCTACTTCATATTCTTGATTACGCTGATGCATGTTTTCCTGATTTATCAGTAGAGCTAACTGATAAACTTGAGCGACTCCAAAATTTTTGTATTAGGTTTATTTTCGGCCTTCGAAAATACGATCACGTTTCTATCTACAGAAAAAAGCTCAAGTGGCTCCCCATCCGTTTTCGCCGGAATCTCCATTTGTTGCAATTACTGTTCCGTATCCTTTTTGATCCTTCTGCTCCTATTTATCTCAAAAACAATTTTTCCTTCCTGCACAATGAAAACTATTCTCTTCGCTCGGCTGATAGACTCACCTTGAGTGTTCCTGTTTCACTTCCTTGCTAAATCGTATGTTGCCACTGCTGTCAATCTTTGGTATTCTTTGCCACTACCTATTAGACAAGCTAAAAATATATCTTCATTTAAAAACCTTTTGCGACGACATTTTCTCACTACTGCTTTCAACTCGGCACATTATCTATGTATTTACATATTATTATCTATACACAGATATGTATATGTATGTATTTATAGTATTTTATATTTGTTTTATGTAGTATGTATGTATTTAATAATATGTACCATGTATATAATTTATAGTTATATAAGTAAATTGTATATATTATTAATAAAAATATAATTGTGTATATTCGAGTGTAGTATATTTATCTTTATTTATATATCTACCTGTATATCTATTTTAATTATTATTATTTATTTATTTATCTTGTTTTTTTTTTTTCCTTGCCTTTTTTCTTCTACCTACCATCGTAATTTCAGTAAGCTTGTTACCTTTTGCCCAGGTTGCCTGGAAGAGATCACTTCTAAGTGATAAGGCCGCCTAATAAACTATACTGTTTTTTTGTTTTGTATATTAGCGATAAGTTTTCTATGTATAGTATTATTGAAGAGTAAATAAAATAAATAAATATAACACGAACACGATCACGAACACGAACACGAACACGAACACGAACACGAACACGAACACGACCACGACCACGAACACGAACACGACCACGAACACGAACACGAACACGAACATGAACATGAAATATTCACACAATTTTTTCAATGAGAGAAAATTGATGGTACCTCCTAATACAAATGATCACTCTCACTTCTTTCATGTTATAAAAAATATTAAACCTTTTTGGCCAATAACATGGCATACAATATAACACCAATAAAGATTTTACACGGCCGTTATCTCGCATTAAGGACGCCAAGGTGACCCTTGTCATGAAAGCACTTCGTCATCAATTTGGGCCCGTCATTTGTCTTGTCCATCGTCTAACAATTTATAAGAGATGTAGGTGACATACTTGCGCGATAGCCTTCTTTGTATGCGGTTTTATGAGAATTTGTAACATGATTTAATAGTTGAGTTGTTCAAGTAGACGATGAAATGAAATAAAGGCTTTTTACTTCACAATATTATATTTTGCTATAATGAGTTGTTCATTATTCAATAATAATTAATCAAACATCATAGCATGCGTTCAATCTGTGTTCCCTGACGACTACAATATGGGGGTATTAAAGCGAAGAGTGAACCTACTAGAAGAGCGCGTACCATCTTAGACTACATCTTAGCTTTCCATCAGGCGAGATTGTGGTCAAGCGCTTCCCTATCTACAATAAAAAAATGTACTATGCAACTACTAACACACAGAAAGTATAATTAATCGTGTATTATCAAGTCATTGTATTTGCTTACATAAGTATTATGTCATTGTGCAAGTGTTTATAAATGTGTGTGAGTTAGTTTCAAATAATATGAGAGTTTTAATTAAACAGAATATTTACATGATGCTAGATGACATTGTCGCCCATACCTGTGCCTTGCCTGTGCCCATACTCACAACACTAGTGGCATAATAAGTACCTTTAAGATAGGCTTACGTTCTTAACAAAGGTTCCTAAACCGCAACACATGATATAAGAAACACCACGGAAGCTTTCAAATTTCCGCAAGTGAAAGTCTCGGTATCTACGGAAATATATTTAATACAAAACACACATAGTCTTCGCAGCTCAGCTCCGCAAATATTCTGTTCAAATCAACCGGGAAACAGCCCGGAGCATGTTGTTTAGCCATTATTTTCCCTTTCAATCTAAAAGTTGACTCTTTTCTGATGCCATTTGGCTGGCAAGATCGTATTTACATAAAATTTGTTTTTAATGGAAAATATGATGTTTGTATTTATTTTGGGGTATGTTATATGGATGACTAGCTGTGCCCTGCGGCTTTACCCGCAGTGCTCCACTCCTGTTGGTCTTAGCGTGATGATGTAAAGCTATAGCATTCCTTGATAAATAGGCTATCTAACACCGAAAGAATTTTTCTAATCGGACAAGTAGTTCCTGAGATTAGCGCGTTCAAACAAACAAACAAACAAACTCTTCAGCTTTATAATATTTGTATAGATGTATAGATATGATGAACCCTGGCCTGAAGGTCTGCAGTGGGAACAAATACGGACTCATGATGTTGATTTGTCTATACCAATATAATAAAGAAGAAGATATTGTTTGTTTTGTTTGAATACGCTAATCTTAGGAACCACTGGTCCGATTTCAAAATTATAACTTAGTAAGCTCGTTGTGAAAGAGCTAGTCTATAAATAATATTTAAAGAGTTATCGCTATACAAACCGCATCAAAATCGGTTTAGTAGCCTATTTTTTATTTAGTAGCTTCATAATTAGCTAAAAGACTAGAATACACACACAATTACACCTTTTTGTTTGTATGTTTGTTTCTCAGAAACGTATATATCTAGCATACAATATCATAAACTATTTGAGGTTCTAAAATTTAACATAGGTACGTGTAATTACTAATTAGTTCACTGTGTAAAAATACTTTATGTCTAAATCTTTTAGTTATCCAGTATGTATGTTTCCCGGAAAGGATATATAAAAGCGGGCAAAGTCAGGAGTCTAAATTAGTTACAGCCGGGCCCAACAATCCTAAACCTAGAACAAAGAAAGGCATTATCCATTTCTTGTTGTACCTATTTCTGTATTTTATATCTTGAAAACCAAATCGTAAAAACAGTGCGATAAAAGTTTATTACAGAGTAGTGAAATCACAAGTGATATTAAAAATAAACTAGCAGAATAACTCTAATAAATTGAGTGGATACAAACCCTAAGTAACGACTACTGTGCATTAAGTGGTTATATCTTTAAAAAAAATAGATCTTTATCGCTTAGGACATAAGAGCTAGAATGGCGTAGCATAAAGTAAATCTTAAAGCACGAAAGACATGCGATGTGTAGATAAAATTATATATTCATAATCTAATGCAAAAAGAAAACAATAATGTGTAGGAAAAAATGACAAGGTGTAATTTTTCATATTATAACGTCTCTACTTAATTAAGTTATTCATAATAGGTAGTTCAACTAAGTTACCAATTGGTAATATGTGGTTTAGTTAACAAACTACCTACTAAAAAATAAATATCGCCCCTAGTTGGATTCGAACCAACAACCTTTCGGTTAACAGCCGAACGCGCTAACCATTGCGCCATAGAGGCTATGAATAAAATCTCTTTGTTCTAGAACATGAGATTTATCTTCTCTCCTTAAACTTCTTTTCACTAACAAGTCACATAATAAGTAAATGAGAAACAGTAGGTAGGTATTATATTGTAACTAGGTGATTTTCGAAGAAAATTAAGTTTCAGGTCTTTTTGTAATAAAACAAATCGTAATGTTAATGGAGAGCAAAATTATTCGTTTATTTATTATTAAAAATCTTATAGTGTCTAATAAAAAATATTTCGAGGCAAAACAGTACGAATTGTACGAGAAATAGATTCTATTTTACAGTAACTCAATATTTATAAACAAAAACAGTTATAAAAGTGCTTCAAATAATTGTTGTATTTATTATTATAAAAAAAAGTTAAAACAACAGCTTACTTGAAAATTGTTATGTTTTCACAGTTCAAAAAACACAGAAATTTAATTTATTTACAACCTTTTTGGAATAGTTTTACAACGTTTGTACAATAACTGTAAAATAAGGTTGTTTATACAAAAAGTTGAAAATTTTATTTAATCAAACAGTTATTTCAGTTTCTGCAAGAGTACAACAATTTCATGCAATATTAGAAATTCTATATGAAATGAAATGGACAGAACGCTGACTTACTAAAAAGATTTTAGGCAGCTTACACACGAAGCAAGCTTCTGCAAACTTCACTGAAACTATGTCATTATAATTGTTAAGCCACTTACACTCTTGTTCTATTGCTAACTGTTCCCTCCTGATTAGCAGAAATTATTAATATATTGTGTAAAAGAAGTATAATATCTCCGGACATAAATTCTATTGAATAACATATTATCTTATTATTAAATTATACAGTTTATTGTGTACTGTTCTTACTAATAAATCAAGCATTTTGAACGTCGCGTTCCAAACGTCCATGAATAGGAAAATTCACAAAATATTTAGGTATGATATTTAGTAGTGACGGCTATTTTTCGGTCTGATGTTTGGACATGAGGCTTAGATATAAAAGTAGTAATTTGAATGTTTTATTCTGTTCAATTCTAGATCAATTAAAATGTTGAAGACATGTGACAACCAACTAGCACTTGAGCAGCGTGGTGTATTCTTTTCTTATGGGACACCAGTACACAATAATTAATTATCTGATGATGATGTTGAATTGCCGCACACACAATTTTTTAAGTACTTTAAAATTGCTTTATTCATGATTTAAATAAAACACGATTGTAACATTGTATTTGATAGATTTGTTGAATGTGCTATTTAAAGGAAGAACCTTTTTTGCTGACGCTCCCAAATGACAAAGGTTCAATATGCAACGTATTTTACGTGTAATAAAGTTCATTTTTGAAAAAATACGGAAGAGAGCCCATTAATTAGTAAATAATGCGTATAAAAATGTTTACAAATGTCTCGTATATAATAATTATTTCCGTAGCTTTGTCAATATTGAATTACCAATTAAATGCGAAATTTAATAAAATTGTGTAAGGAAGAAACAGAGGTTTTAAAAATTACAAATATTTAAGAATGGATATTTTGAAAGATCCAAGAATAACGTGTCCTTACATCATTCATTTATCATACCTAACAGTCAACTGCAGAAATAAATAAAATTTAATTGATTGTTATTTACGTTAAAAATAATAAAGATTTTTCATACACAGACCTAGGTACTGCTTCCTATAATGTTTTTTTATAATTGTTTTTTATGCTCAAGATTGAAACAATGTAAGTGTATATGTGTTTCACGCGAAAATTACTGGACAGATTTAATGATACTTTCCAGGGATGTCGCTTAGGTGTATACCAGAATAATAAACTACCTGTGTAGAAATACTTCCTTCGCGGCTTCGTCCGCAGGTGAAACTGCGTGGCACAGCCAGTCTCCTGCACTATAAAGAAACACGAAAATAAAAATAAGAATAAATAATAGATTTTTTTATCCTACAACAATAAAAATGTCTATAACAGAGTTGAAATCGCAGAAATTATTTACAAAAATAACAGAACATTTATGTTTCAACTTTGACATTTGTTTCGAGTAAAATTCACTCCTTAAATAATACATGTAAAGTGTAAACGACTCTTAGTTATTTCTGAAACAGGATTTAGAATGCTGTTAAATATTCTAGCAAATAACTCAACCGAAATAGTTTGCTCGTTTTTATGTTGCAGTGTTTGTGTTTAACACGTTCGCTGCGATATAAGGTTAAAACACCCGATGCATGTGCTCTCACTGTGTGCGGAGGTGAGAAACGACGAAGTTCCTGTGGTGCGGCGGCTGTACTATGAATATTTCTGCATGTAGAAAAGAGACAAGTATAGTTTTGAGTTTAGGACTTTAAGGGCAACTTAATAAAGCATTAACATTGTGCTAAGGTTTTTCGACCCGATAACGCACTGGCTGATATTTTTTTCGATTCCTTGCGGGTACCGGGTCGAAAGGCCCATCATAGATTACAAGGTCGTTCCGCCCCCTCCCGCACTGTTGTAGGTTATTGCATTGTTTACTTCCGATTAGTGTTGTGACGTGATGATCGGGAACGGACGTACGTTACGATAGTGCATAGTAGTATGCAGGTATATAAATATTTATTTACTTGTATAAATATTTAGATATGGGGGTTTTCAGAAAAATGGGTACTTAGAACCACGAGGCCTATTGATTTATGAAAGAAAAAAGGGTCCAGAGGGTTTTTCATACAAAATTTAGAAGTCAGCGTCACAAAACTGCCTCAAAATGGCAAACAATTTTTTTTTCAATAATAATTCTAAGTTATATATACGTAAATGGTACCCTTTTTTCTGTAAATGCCCAAATGCCATCATCTAATTCCCTCAACACAAGTCTTACCTGTTGAGTTTACTGTGAGGTGAGATAAATTTGTAGAAGATTTGCCATTAACCTAGATATAATTCTAGGACTTAATAAAACATTGCTAATTATACTAAAAAATATGTATTCTTTTAGATTATCAAAATGATGTCCTGAAGAAGAAACACACCTTCGAAAAAAAAGGTGACAGAAGAAGAATTTGTGCTGGGTGCTACCAAAAGCTGCGTTGTACACTCACCAGCCGAGAAGCAAATAAAAAAGTAAAAAAAAATAGTCTTTCTGCGTAGAATGTAACAAAGGATACTGTTTGCCGTGCTTCTATAAAGCCATAAGCATATGTAATTTTTTAATAAACGATATTATAAATAATGTGTCGACAACTTTTTGCCCATCACTAGTCGTTCTAAAATTGATCCTCTTATTCAGTGCGATTTCGGGTTGTAAGACCTTATACTTATATTTACTTATATCTCTTAAGTAAATAGCAGGAACCCGGGGCGAGACAAACACTAAGACAACCAACTCGTCTACTAGCGATATTGATGGGTAGGTATCCAAAATTTAAAGCTTTCGCATATTTAAAGTCATATATATCCGTCAATACCTTTCTAGGCCTTTGAGCCCTACAACGCACTGGTGAAAAGTTTAAGTAACAGGCCAATCGGCCTTTTAACGCACCAAAAAAAAAACGCCAATTTCGGTCCCGCAGCGAACGTGTTAAATATTAAAATTTTATTTGGTTTTGTGGACATGGAATAGAATAATGACTCTATTGTATTATAGCGTAGGTGTGGATAAATGTGGTTTTATGAACATTGTTTTTTTAGTGTTGGAGTATTCTTGTGTATAATATGCATAATATTAAGTATAGTAGGTATGTGTAGCGACTCGCGACGTGTTCCTCGTAGCTTTGATTAATCTTGGATTAAATTTCTTTGTGAAAAATGTTGAGTTGTGTATATTTATTTATACGTAATGTCCTAATCATTACCTACCTAATTATTTAAAACTTCTTCTTTAAAGGGAACTCGAGAACTTTTTTCTTCTTAAACATTTTACAAGTGTTTATGAATAGTCATTTAGTTTGGAGGTCTTATAAAACTTTTTTGAGGGCGTTTAACGATGGCTTATTAGATGTTAGACTTTGTTTATTTTCTCACAATCAATTCAGTTTAACTAAATGTTTATGATATAAATACGTCCTAAAATAATATATGAAGGTACAATTTTACTAAATATACCACCAACATATGGAATAACGTAATTTCCTATATCCAAGATTAAAGTAAGCGGTACCACGTGTAAGGTATAATATGGTCTCCCATTAGTGAAACAATTATCAAAATCGGATTAGTAATTCAGGAGATTGCAAAAACTATTTAACTTTTGTAATGTATGTAAGATATTTGCGAAGTTTGTATCAACTCCTTTATTGTTACTTAATTTATGTGAAATAAAGTATACAAAGGCAATATTATAATATTGCCTTTTAGAATGCTAGCAATTTAAATAAACTGTAGTTTATTTAAATTGACATTGAATTAAACCGCCTCCTTGGTACAGTGGTTGACGAGTGAGCGTAGAACCGAGGGGTCCTGGGTTCGATTCCCGGTGGAGACGAAGAAAAAAAAATGTCTCGGTCTGGCAGGACACAGAAGGCTGATCACCTACTTGTCCCTAAAAAGGAAATGGATCAGTGAAACAGATGTATGCATAATGCATCTGCCCCTTACCCCACTAGGGGACACGGGACTTCACTTTTTTATTTAAATTGCCTATGTAATATAAGTAGGTAATAATATAAGTAGGTAGATATACTCAGTATTATCTAGTGTTAGATTTTACGGGAACATTATACTACATTTAGAAATTAAAGACTATTTAACGGATTTTAAACGCGATTTATCTATACTATAATACTAGCGACCCGTCCCGGCTTCGCACGGGTGCAATGGCGGCCGGCCGGTACCGCCGCAAACGCTACGTCCCGCAATTTTTAAATCTGTAATATCTTCGAAAATATTCACTTAAATCATACGGTGTAAAGGGCCATATAGATCTATATTAAATGAACAATGTATTCAAGGTATTTAATTCGTTAAGGATTAATACTGTATTGGTTAAAATCGCTTCGAAAATTAACCATTATTTGTCGTAAAAAGTAAATGACAAAAAAAAGTTATTGTGGGTTATCCATAAGAGATAGACATATACCATCGCGGACTTTTCTGTAGACCTTTTCAATGTGTACAATACTTAGTACATTATTTTGAAAAAACTCGTAGGGTTCAGCCTGCGTTTGCAATGTAAGCGGAAAAAATGTAATTATTTACGACATCACATTAGAAACCTCAAAAATAACAGTACTTCTCCACTATTTAATGGATGTTATTATACATACCTTCCTCTTGAATCACTCTATCTATTAAAAAAACCGCATCAAAATCCGTTGCGTAGTTTCAAAGATTTAAGCGTACAAAGGGACATAGGGACATAGGGACATAGGGACATAGGGACATAGGGACAGAGAAAGCGACTTTGTTTTATACTATGTAGTGATTATAAAGAGGAAAGGTTTGTAATTATGTATGTATGTATGTATGTAGGTTTTCACGCATAAACTACTGGACCGATTTCAAAAATTCTTTCACCATTAGAAAGCTGCATCTTCACTGAGCAACATAGGCTATAAAACATGTAGGTACCACGGGCGAAGCCGGGGCGGACCGCTAGTTCATTATATTATTTTCCCGACGTTTCGAACACTTTCCAGCGAGCGTGGCCACGGGGAGACTCTCGGGAAACGTCGGGAAAATAATACCTATAATGAATAAATCGCGTTTAAAATCCGTTAAAAAGTCTTTCATTTCGGATTACTTATCCAACGCTGAAATATTTTTTTAAATCGGTGCAGTATTCCTAACATTTAGCGCGTCCAAACGAACAAACGAACTCTTTAGCTTTATATTATTAGTAATTGGTATCTACTGTAAAACAGAAGAATGCACAATAATACCGTCTCAATGCATATCACTTAATTTAAAGTATTTATTACGTCTTATACATTTAAGTCCATAATAAAGTTAATATTATTCACGCAATACATGTATTGTATAAATAAAATATTGTTTACAACAAATATTTATCTGATTTTTTAAACGCCAAGACCGGAACTCATCTCCTAAACAAACAAATCGCTTAATAAATACAATAAAATAACAAACATTGCCCATATTTGTCCTTTTTATAGCACATTTATAGCCCAAGGCTATAAGGAAAAGCATCAACTCATTGCTTAAACAAGCATTTCTTCTGGAACTACTTAAATTGTTACCGATCCTCTTGGATTTCCGGAATAAAACCTTTCCTATGTTTTAATGCAAATTACCCTCTATATGTGTACTAAATTTCATTGTAATCGGTTCAGTAGTATTTGCGTGAAAGAGTAACAAACATACATACACATACATCCATCCTCACAAACTTTCCTATTTGTAATACTAGCTTTCCGCTTGCGGCTTCGCCAGCGTTTTCAAAGATTAAGCCACATAGTTCCCGTTCCCGTGGGATTTCCGGGATAAAAACTATCCTATTTGTTAATCCAAGTTACCCTCTATATGTGTGCTCAATTTTATTGTAATCGGTTCAGTAGTATTTACGTTAAAGAGTAACATACATACATACACATACACATACAATATACATCCATCCTCAAAAACTTTCGCATTTATAATATTAGTAGGATTTTTTTCTCGATAAATTAAAAGTGTAATCTACAATATAATTTTGCCTTCATTAATGCCTTACGAGGCATTTACAAAGACTTTCGAAGATTTCAGGAGATTATTTCAGAGAAAACAGTAATTATTCTACACGCGCCATAGGTACTTGAATAAATAATTTTTAAATAAATGGATATTCTAATCTGTTTGTTATACAAGACCTTAATTGAGAAAAGAAATAATTATACCTACACGTGTTCCATCGTAAACATTTAAAAACAAATTAGAGAAAAGTAACTCAATCTATTAAAAAGGAATTATAATATTATACATGTATTTTAAGTTTTAACACTCAAGTAGGTATTAATAATAATGTGCAAAGAATGAACAAAGAACAATAAAATAATTCATAAATAAATTCAAACGATAACAATGAAACATGAATATCTCATCCATCACTTATTATTTAGCAGATAATTGGAACTTTCTAGGCTTTTAGGACTCGTTGCCTTAGAAAAAAGAACGTATTTTCGTACCAAAACGCTGTCTAAATATTATTGCTTAAGGCCGTGTACGCGGTCCGTGCGCTGTTTGGCTCATATATGTGATTTTTCAAACCAGATTGTCCATCAACCACTTATCTTACAAACATATGAGTTACTAATAATTTTAGGAAATTTTATTGTCTATGTAGTTAGTTAAGAGTTTTTTTCAATTAATACAGTATTTGTGAATATCATCAAGATAACTGAGCCGATGATTACTTGATTTCACTTTTAGTGTCAATTTCGAAGCTAAAAATATCTGAAATTGCTGACAGCTCTAACACACAATTTTTTTTAACTAACTGCAAAAATCCTTATTAAAATAGTTAGTTAAAAGATTTTTTTTATTTTGGACTCCTAACTTACGAAATTAAAATCCGAACAATGTGAATTTTTTTAGAAATTATAATCGACAAAATGATTATTTTCACCAAGATATTTGACTTAATTGAATATAATTTATACATATTGCAATAAAAGAATGTCTTACTTATAAGATAAAATTAAAAAAATCAACCAAGGTACCTCTATTATTTTTCTACAATTTTTTTTAAAGTACTATAAAACACTGCGCGCGACCCGATTCAAATCAGTCGGCAGCGAGCCTTTCCAGAGAGAGGACATGTTGCTCGGCGCTCTCCTGTGGACCTATGCTGTTCATAGTAAAAGGATAGCGCAAGCCGCGATCTATCGTAATAGATCGCGGAGATTTTGACTTGCGTTTAATTGAATAAGCGCTCTTAACAAGCTACACCTCGTGGTGTTACCCGCATTGTGTTTCTCCTATTGGTCTTAGCGTGATGATATAATTACGAAGTAACTATTCTCTAATCTGTGATATAATCCTATAGCCTTCTTCTAGCTTAATGGGCTAACTAACACTAAAATATTTTTCAAATCTGACCCATAGTTCTTCACTAGGGGTGCATCCGATACCGATACAGATATATCGAAGATACTTCGGGTTAGCCGATATATCGGTATCGACGATATTTTTATTACCGATTCAACGATACTTTTTAATTAAAAAATGTAGTGTAAACGAGCGTGTTGTCTCGTCTATTCCGAACAAGGCATGAACTATGCTCGGGGGAACCCCGCGCTTGTGAGTGTGTTGTTGAGTTGTCCCAATATATCGAGAGATGCAGATCCATTCGTTTTCTGGCGCAATGACGTTTTATACCCAAACTTGAAAAAAATTGCGCAAAAGTTCCAAATGAGTTCTGTTGCATCTGAGAGACTATTTTCCAGCGCAGGTCTTATTCAAACAGACTTGCGAAATCGCCTTTTCCGCAAAACTTAAGATTACTTTGTTTTTTAAACAAAAATCTTATCAATGTTAATTTTAATTACTAAAATTTTTAATTGCCTAATTATTAACCTATGTCTCTACTTTTTATATTAATAAAAGAAAAATCTGACTTGTGATTTATTTATTATACCTTCATTTTTGAATTCACAGTAAGCGTATCGGTATCGGTATCGGTATCGCCGATATTTTTATAAGAGTATCTTTATCGGTATCGTATCGGCGAAAAGGCGTATCGATGCATCCCTATTCCTTACATATTAATAAACAAAGAAACTCTGTACAAGTTTTATAATATTATAAATGCGAAAGTTCGTGAGGATGGATATATGTGTATGTTTGTTACTCTTTCACGAAAATACTACTGAACTGATTACAATGAAATTTAGCACACATATAGAGGGTAACTTGGATTAACACATAGTATAGGTTTTATACCGGAAATTCCACGGGAACGGGAACTATGCGAGATTTTCTATAAAAACGCGGGCGAAGCCGCGGGCGGAAAGTTAGTAAATCATAATTTGATGGCCTTTCAGTAGTGAAAATCGAAACTACAATTTAGCGGCAAAAGCAAACTGCAGCGGGTCGTAAAATTATTATAATATTCGGTTGAACCAAACTTCTGAACGTTTAACTATTACAAAAGTTATACGAGGATGTTACAGATCTACTAAAACTTGAGGAAATAACATTGTTTTCTAAACTTTCGCAAACTCACAAGGTCTCGGGGTGTTTGGTTGGACCATTCTTTTGTTATTTTGTAGTCTTACAACTAGACCTCTGGCGTATCACGTGTGAAATTAAATATGTTACAACCCTTTTATTTTGTAGTCTTATAAGTAGACCTCTGGCGTATCACGTGTGAAATTAAATATGTTAAAACCCTTGTTCTGTTAGAATGCAGTTATAATTAGTTCTTTTTACAACTATTTCTAATTATTTGTATGAAAGCGACTTTATTTTCTACTATTTATTTTAATGAATTGGCTACATTAGAATATATAGAATATCACCATGACAACAAATAATATAGGTAATATTAATCTATACTAATATTATAAAGCTGAAGAGTTTGTTTGTTTGAACGCGCTAATCTCAGGAACTACTGATCCGATTTAAAAAATTCTTTCGGTGTTAGATAGCCCATTTATCGAGGAAGGCTATCACTACAACATAGTATAAAACAAAGTCGCTTTCTCTGTCCCTATGTCTCTATGTCCCTTTGTACGCTTAAATCTTTGAAACTACGCAACGGATTTTGATGCGGTTTTTTTTAATAGATAGAGTGATTCAAGAGGAAGGTTTATATGTATAATAACATCCATTAAATAGTGGAGAAGTACTGTTATTTTTGAGGTTTCTAATGTGATGGCGTAAATAATTACATTTTTTCCGCTTACATTGCAAACGCAGGCTGAACCCTACGAGTTTTATCAAAATAATGTACTAAGTATTGTACACATTGAAAAGGTCTACAGAAAAGCCCGCGATGCTATATGTCTATCTCTTATGGATAACCCACAATAACTTTTTTTTGTCATTTACTTTTTACGACAAATAATGGTTAATTCTCGAAGCGATTTTAACCAATACAGCATTAATCCTTAACGAATTAAATACCTTGAATACATTGTTCATTTAATATAGATCTATATGGCCCTTTACACCGTATGATTTAAGTGAATATTTTCGAAGATAATACAGATTTAAAAATTGCGGGACGTAGCGTTTGCGGCGGTACCGGCCGGCCGCCATTGCACCCGTGCGAAGCCGGGGCGGGTCGCTAGTAGGCTATAAAATATCATCACGCTACGACTAACAGGAGCGAAGCAATGCGGGTAAAACCGCGGGGCACAGCTGGTATCATATATATCAGTATCAAAATGTGTGTACCATTCTTCCGATTTATATGATTTATTCTGAGTTTTTTTATTTTTAAGCTCAATGTTATTCATTAATATAATATATCAAAACTAAATAAAATCTCTGTTTTCAGAATACTAATCGTATTAAATAGAGAAAGGCCTATAATAACTAGTTGTCGTTTTCGCCAAACACGAAAAGCATGTTTTAATGTTAGCCCGAATTTCAGATTTCATCCAAACCGTTTAGCTGTCGAAACGTGACTGAAATTTAACATTACCCTCACTAGAAAATAAACAATAACAAACCTACAGATATCTCTATTTCTAAAACGTTACAATCACAGAATACTAAAAAGGTTTTCATGAAAATATATAAAAGATTACATAATATACATTTATCATTATCAAATTAAGAGGTGTTAATTCTACTCTCTTTCAATAAAAATATGTTTTCGTATTTATTCAATCATAATATTAGGTATATATAATATATTTACACGGTTTTGATAAAATGATCTAAAGTTATTTTATTAGTAATTCGATATGTTACAGTCAAAACCCTTAACCAGTCAATAACCTTATTGACCGGTAAAATTAGTCAATAAGGTTATTGACTAAGGGCGTTGGTCAAAATCCTTATTGACTGATTTTATCTGGGTTTTGACTGTAACAGATATATCATAATTTATAACAGATTACATAACATTAATTTGCCATGATAAATTGAATAAATATGCTATTTTTTCGTGTTTAACAACATAATATCAATAGCATTTTGATAAAAATAATAATAAAGAGTTTAAATATACTTACTTCCTTCTAAAATGTAGCTATTCTATATACAAATCACAGATAATACAATACTATATCAAAACTTCCAACTTGACCGCCTCCTCGGTACAGTGGTTGACGCGTGAGCGTAACACCGAGGGTTCCTGGGTTCGATTCCCGGTGGCGACGAAGAAAAAAAATATGTCTCGGTCTGGTAGGACACAGAAGGCTGATCACCTACTTGTCCCTAAAGAAAATCGATCAGTGAAACAGATGTATAATGCAGATGCATTCCCTTAAGGGGACATGGGACTTCACTTTTTTATATTCAATCTTAGATATAGAAAAATCCGAAAATTATATCCCATATAACTAAAAAGACTGAATAAAGCGCATAGAATTATCTAATTTACTCCACATCTACTTGATGGCAGGGAAATTCAATAAAGTATCTAATAATTAACATTGATTGATCGTCCGTCCGAAAGGTGATTGATATCTGACGGGAGGATTTTAGCCCTCCCTCTTTCCCTTTCAAATTTTGCGAATATACTAACGTTTTAAAACGTTCCATATTTGAAAATATGTTTAACAGTGAAATAAGTTTTCTTGAATGTTAAAAAATAATTTAAGAAACTTAGCTTGTGATAATAAAGGTTTATCTAGATAATATGTGTGATAAGAAAAAAAATTATTGTACTTCCCATTTCTATAAAATTATATTACAATTTCGATGAAATTCAACCGTCCGCAAAGAAAGCTTTTCAGTTAAATTATATAGCCTGATGGTCAATTAAAATCTAAAAATGAATTCTAAATTTTAATTATTCATTAATCTTTGAGTAATCCTTCAATAACTAGGTAAACCGTAATAAAAAAATAAAAGTAATTAATCTCTCAAAGAGTTAGTTCTAAGTCTAAGAGTTCGAGTGATGTTCGAAATCTTAGCAACTAGCACTTAATCTTCTACAAATATTAGACTAACAACAGAGACACCTTGTGTAGTAAAATAAGAAGAAGAATCTTTATTTCTAAAGTCTTCTTTATTTTTAAATTTAAAATCTGCTTAAAATGTCCTTTAAAAAGGTCGTTGAAAAGAGGTTTGTTTCGAAACCATTCATAAAATCGAAGTCTACCTTCAAAGTAGTCGTAATTAAACTCTTTTCACGCCAGATCCAATTAATTACGATATTTTTTCTAGACTAGCCACAGATATAGAAAACTAGAAATAGAACCTTTAAAAAAATGAGTATTTTTTTTTATTTTTTCCTCATTTTTTCCCTGCGCTTTATATAATAGGCACTAATAGTGTATAGTATTATATTATCTGTGCTAATAGTATGTTCAGAGTCTTTATTTTTATATCTTCAGAGAGGCGTATAGCTTTCTCCAGGAATCAATGTATGTACCTAAGTGCTACAAATCGTAATTAAAAAATTAAAAAAGTTGTGCCGATTTCCAAAATCACTTTACAATTATTAATAAAATGAAGACTCTGATAATTTATTGCTGGCTTAAAATATTTATAATTTCATATTCATAATATTTTCGTTAATATTTAACATAACACATCCAGTATTTTTATATCCACGGATCGTCCGTTTGAAAGTAATTGAAGTTGCAATTGACAGTAAAATGAATCTACATAATTCGCATTTCCATAAAAAATCTATTAGACAAAATTAATGTAGACTGGACGTTTCTTATATTCAAAAAACTCTTATTCAGAATTGACGTTTTAAAATGAAAGAGAATTTTCGTTGGCCGTTGAATTAATAATTTGAATTATATTAGAATCCCTAGACGTCTTTTCGTTTAATATAAAGCCTATATATATTTTAAATACTTCCTAAGCTTTATTAAGTTATTCGAAAATATACAGAAAACTATTAATAATTATTACTACTTACTATTAATATTATTACAATGCCAAGGTAATAATTACCTATAGGCTGTGCTATAAGTATACTAAAGTCACAGAATACTTAATAGTAGCTAACGCTAAGTTAAAAAATAACTAAAAACAAGCTTTAGCCACAGATTAGATGTGCTTTAGCTCATGAAGTTATTGTATTGTCACCGATCCTTTATATATTAGATATGTATAAAGTTAGAATTAAATATGTCCGTTTAAAGCGGATGAAAATTTAGTCTAAAAGACTCAGATACATAAAAATGTACATGTGAAGCTAATAAAAGCGTGTGAAAAAACAAATAAAAAACAGTTCTAACGCCCTGCAAACGGTGTAACTAACGTTCGCCTAAATGAATAGCTTATAAGTAAGGCTTGTAAAACTCGCCAAAACTGTATGAAACAGAGAACTGGGTCAATTTGAGCGAAATACAGTACAATTTCATAATACCAACAACGGATGTTCCAAAACCGATTGTATTTTCAAAGGCGTATTATTTCGCACGATTTTGTTGGCACCAAAATAACGCATATTGTCAACTCCATGTCTTTTGTGTTCGGAGACACCGTGACGGGTTGTTCCCAGTCTTTGTCTAATAACGGTGGGAACGGGAAAGGAAATATTGTTAGGACAAAGGTGTACGTACTTTGAACTTACGGTGCTGTGGACTGATCGAAACAACTTCGTTATCGTTGACTTTGCAACGTTTGTCTGTACTCTATGTTTTTCTTATACAAAATGAAAGGCATGGTTTACAGTTTACTGCTTCTACTGGTAGGTATTTCAACGTACGAACTAGGTAAAGACACATGAAATTTTGCACCATTGCAATAATGATTTTGGATATTTAAAAAAAAAGAGAGCAACGTTTATATTATGATACTAGCTGTGCCCGCGACTTCGTCCGCGTGGAATAGTGACTGCATAGTAGTTACTACTTAACACACAATTATTGAGTAAACACGTCTTGAAACACGTACTACCATAAACAACTAAATTATAAGTACTTACAGATTATTTTACAGTTAAGAAATAAAAAAAATAATGACACAAAATAACTGTTAGTAAAATTAAAACAAAACTGAGCTATAAAACTTTGTTACAGAAGAGTTCAAAATTTCCAGGGTGTGGCTATCCTCTCGCTCCCATGTCCCCCTCTTCTTTCACAGCCTTTCAACCCTTCCCTTTCCATCCCTAGTAAATGGCAGAACCGATTTTGATGTAAATAATATTATCTCATTGTACCTATATGTACACGTCATATCCTATCGTTTGATGCTCCATTTGGTTTATTTATCTAACCACTGTCACCCCTAAAGTGCCCTATATGTAATAAACGGATGAACCGATTTCGATAAAACATTACTAATTGTAATTCACCCGTTATGCACATTCATTTGATATATCACTTAGGTAGGTACTATCACAATATTTGACAACATTCGTTTCTTTCATTCCCACTTATACCTATACAGTAAAGTAAAAAAAGTAGTCAAATTTTATCAAAATCGGTTCATCCATTTATTTGATATAGAAGGTATAAAAGTGGTAGATAATAAAAAAAGTGAATTTTGACTCAAGTGACATATGAAATGAAAGGGCATGACGTGTAAAGTATAATTAGACATATTTAATCAAAATCGGTTCATCCATTTACTATACCTATATACAGGGTGTAATCGTTAAGTGTGCACAGGCGATTTTTCCGTAAGTATTACAGATAACAAAAAACTTTAAACTGATATCGAAAGTACTTAACCTAATGAGTAAAATGGCCGTAATAAATTTTTAAAAATAAATCGAGAAATATCAAAAAAATTATCTTTAAACCCTCCCATACATTAAGTATGAAATATGAATATCCCGTATTCATTTAATATGAAAGATTTTAGCTTTCTTTTTCTTTTTTGGTTTTCTGCTTTAATTACTTCGCAAATTTGAAGTGGCATTTTCCACGCTTTTTCCGGAAATTTTCACGCATTTTCCGGATATTTTCCGGGAATTTTCCGTGCATTTTCCGGGCATTTTCCAGGCATTTTCCACGCTTTTTCCGGACATTTCCACGCATTTTCCGGATATTTTCCAGACATTTCCCTGGCATTTCCGGTTATTTTCCGGGATTTTCCAGACATTTTCCGGGAATTTCCCAGGCATTTTCCGGGGATTTTCCGAGCATTTCCCGGGGATTTTCCGGATGTTGCCCAGACATTTTCCGGACATTTCCCTGGCATTTTCCGGGAATTTTCCACGCATTTCCCAGGCATTTTCCGGACATTTCTCAGGCATTTTCCGGGGATTTTCCAGGCATTTTCCAGGCATTTTCCGGATATTTTCCGGATATTTTCCGGGAATTTTCCAGACATTTTCCGGACATTTCCCTGACATAGCCTGTAAATGTCTGGAAAATCCCCGGGAAATGCTCGGAAAATCCCTGGAAAATGTCTGGAAATCCCCGGAAAATGCCAGGGAAATGACCAAAAAATGTCTGGAAAACATCCAGAAAATCCCCGGGAAATGCTCGGAAAATCCCCGGAAAAGGCCTGGGAAATTCCCGGAAAATAACCGGAAAATGCCTGGGAAATGCTCGGAAAATGCGTGCAAATTTCCGGAAAAACCGTGGAAAATCCCTGGAAAATGCCAGGAAAATATCCGGAAAATGCGTGAAAATGTCCGGAAAATATCCGGTAAATGCGTGAAAATGTCCGGAAAATATCCGGAAAATGCCTGGAAAATCCCCGGAAAGTGCTTGAGAAATGTCCGGAAAATGTCTGGGAAATATCCGGAAAATCCCCGGGAAATGCTCGGAAAATCCCCGGAAAATGCCTGGGAAATTCCCGGAAAATGTCTGGAAAATCCCGGAAAATAACCGGAAAATGCCAGGGAAATGTCTGGAAAATATCCGGAAATTGCGTGGAAATGTCCGGAAAAAGCCTGGAAAATGTCCGGAAAATGCTCGGAAAATCCCCGGAAAATATCCGGAAAATGCGTGAAAATGTCCGGAAAAAGCGTGGAAAATGCCACTTCAAATTTGCGAAGTAATTAAAGCAGAAAACCAAAAAAGAAAAAGAAAGCTAAAATCTTTCATATTAAATGAATACGGGATACGATGAATACGGGGATATTTCATGTACTTAATGTATGGGAGGGTTTAAAGATAATTTTTTTGATATTTCTCGATTTATTTTTAAAAATTTATTACGGCCATTTTACTCATTAGGTTAAGTACTTTCGATATCAGTTTAAAGTTTTTTGTTATCTGTAATACTTACGGAAAAATCGCCTGTGCACACTTAACGATTACACCCTGTATATAGGTATAGTAAATGGATGAACCGATTTTGATTAAATATGTCTAATTATACTTTACACGTCATGCCCTTTCATTTCATATGTCACTTGAGTCAAAATTCACTTTTTTTATTATCTACCACTTTTATACCTATATCAAATAAATGGATGAACCGATTTTGATAAAATTTGACTTATTTTTACTGATAGGTCGTTCACTTTCATTTAATATATCACTAAAGTATATTCGACAACTTTAGTTATTTTCATTCCCACTTTTACCCCTATATACCTAGTTACAATAAATGGATGAACCGATTTTGAAACAGTTTATTTAAGAACCAGCGTCGGAAAATATGCTGCCTAACAAAAAAACATCATCTAATTCGGATTACCTGCTAGCGAGCTACGGTGGCACAAACACACACACACACAGCGGTCAAACACTTATCACCCATATTTTTGCATCGGGGGTTAAAAATATAATATAATACGACATAATTTAAAGGACATTTTATGTATAAAATTTACCTAGAAATCCCCCCCCCCTACTACCTCAGCTTACCCCCCCACCCTTGGGGACTTTCGATATGATCACTTGGACATATCTGTAGCGTATAACAGATAACTTACGTTTTATCGTACACTGTATGTGTACCATAGAATGCCTTAGCAAATGTTCGCCGTGAGTACTTAAATGGTCATAACTTTTTTATTTATGAACCGATTGACATAAAATAAACACTAAATGTTAAATGAAGATTACCACAATATATTAGTGAAAACCGCATCGAAATCGGATAAGCCGTTTCTGAGATTAGCGTGTTCAAACATACAGACAAACAGACAAACAGACAAAAAATTTTTTAACTACAGTTTTGGGTTTGGGATCGATTTAATAATAACCCCTGCTAATTTTTTTTTACATATTTTCATTGTACAGACACCACTTTTCTAGAATTTTATTATATGTATTGATTCTAAAAGTGTAATATAATACCTACCAACAAAAAACATGAATTGCTATCATTATAAAAAATAAATACCTATAAGTAACAACTTACTTTTTGTGGGAACGCATGATGGTGAAAATTCACAAAACACGAAGATTGCATTTGATATTTTTGGTTTTATGGCATTCAATTGCTTTATAAATATCACTACATAGTATAAAAAAAAGTCGCTTTCTCTGTCCCTATGTCCCTTTGTATGCTTAAATCTTTAAAACTTCGCAACGGATTTTGATGCGGTTTTTTTAATAGATAGACTGATTCAAGAGGAAGGTTTTAGTATATAATTTATTAGGTTTTAGACAAAGCGGACGAACCCGCGGGCGGTAAGCTAGTAAATTTATAAAATACGAAGATTTTTAAAATTGTAACTAATGAACGCAATCAATATTAGATTAACTGTAGATAATGGTGTCTAGTTTTACTTAAAATAATAAACATCTACCCTCACTTTAAAAAAATGTAGTATATTTATTATTTACACGAAATATACCTTATAGGGAAGGGAAGATATGGGCTAAAGAGTTAAATAAATAACATCATTATATTTAAATTATTAATTTCCAACTGTGTATTCAGTAGTGTTAACATCTAAATTGATTTGATTTTTACGAAATCTCATAGATGGCGCTGTTACAAAATTAACATTATACAACTTACATTCTTTAAACTATGTTTCTATTCCCAAGTTACTTAAATGGCATAATTTTTATAGTGTCAATCTAGATATTGTCAAACAACATTTATATATGCGTCATTTGATTATTAATTTCCAATAGTTAAGGTGTGTTTGATTTTTCTAACACTTCATAGATGGCGCTGTTTCAAATTTGTCTTTATACTGCTAAGATTCATTTAACTGTTTCTCTGCCCAAATTACGTAAATGACATAGTTTTTATTTTGTAAAGCTAGATAATAGCATGGCTTACTCGAAACCAACATTTAAACATGAGTCTTTAGATTGTACGCTGTCGTAGTACACGGAATATGTAAGAAAAATAAAGGCTCACAGCTCCTCCCCCGAAGGTGATATCATGATAATATGTTTAAACTATCCTCACCCGACCTCTTAGGAATATTCATGCAAAATTTGAAGTAAATCTATGCAGTACTTTTCGAGATTAGCCCGGTCAAACATACAGACAAACAGACAAACAGACAAACAGACAAAAATTCTAAAAACTATATTTTTGGCTTCTATATCGATTATAGATCATGGATTATGTATTCTTTAAAAAAAATATTCAATGTACAGTTTTGACTTTCCTACGATTTTATTATATGTATAGAAATTGTTATTTTTCTGCATTTTGACGATTCAAAAGTGTTCCTAAACGAAGTCTAGTTTAATAAATAAATGTTTAAGTTTGAAAATAAAACCGCTCTACTTTAAAGACTTTTTCAAACTCAAACTCAAACAAGTTTAAGTTTTAAAAATCAATTCATAAAAAATATTGTTCACGTGAAAAAAGTTGAAGGCAAAACTAGTTTAATATTAAATAGGTTAATAGTAAAGTAACCTCCGAATAGATATTCTGTCAGATGACTGGGACGTTCATCCTAAATGAAGTTATGACGGTTAACATCTTCGAAATCTATTTAGTAGGTTCGTATAATAATGAACTATTTCACTTATTGAAAATAGGGGGAAAATATACAGAAAATAATAAAGCTTCTAAGTGTTTTATGTTTGAACAATAATTAAAGTTAATTCACTTTATTAAGTAGAATATACAGAAAATAATAAAGATTTTAAGAGTTTTATTTTTAAACAATAATTAAAGTTAATTCTACTTTATTAAGTATAGCATAAAAACGTTTTCGGTTCATTTAATTCAATGTTCTCTTTAATTTTCAAGCTATTTAGGAACAAAATTTGGCTACTTCTTAAAAGAAGTAGTATTAGTAGTATATTTTAGGGCTGATTTTTCAATCCTTGGTTAAAACTTATTCGTCGAATAATATATAAAACTACCATTTTAAAAACGTATTCTAATTTTAATATTATCGTGTAATACTTTATTGGACGGATAAGTTTTATCCAAGCATTGAAAAATCGGCCTTTAAACAACTATAAGGAAACAACTCATTGGCCGGAACATTCATCATTATCATAATATTGAAATCATAAATAATACATACAATTTGTACACAATGATTTCAAATTCCACCAATATATTTGAACAATGTTCTTATAATAACATATTTAAAAAGTCCAACGTCTAATTACCCGCGTTTATAGTGTAAGATCTTGTCGTTTACTGTCTCTTTTTTACTTAGTTTTTAATACAAAGATCAAAGGAAAAAACACAACATACAAAGCAAGACAGTATTAAAGAAAACAGAAATATCAAAAGCACGAAACTCCATTAACGAATACATTATATTAATTTAGTAAAATAATCAAATGTCCAGAACAAAAATTGTTTTTTAAGGAACAAGGAATTTAATTAAAGTGGCAAATGTAAGGAAATTATGTTTTTATATCGGTATTTTTATACAATATTACTACCTATTTTATGAATTTGTTACAATGGTATCTATAAATTTTATGAGGAGTTATTTTTATAGGTACGTAGTAATTTCTCATAGCTCTGAGAAAAACTATTCCGTTAACGTAGTGCTTGACTTTTTCATCAAAACCTTGCTTCGTCAAGTCCCGTGTACGAATTTTGTAGACCTTTTTCAGAATGGGCTGGACGCAGCGACGTAGAAATTGTTTTTATCAAGTTTTATAATCAAATTTTTACGCCCAGGACACCTGAAATATGAAACTTGCATGTGTTCCAATATTAGAAATTCCTACTAGAAAGGAAATAGATGATTCTATGGTAAGTATATTATTATTGTAGCTGTGACATAGAAATTAATATTTCCATAACGAATATATTTCATTCCAAAAGAAACTTCAAAATTTCTGAAACTAAAATAATTTCAAACTAACACTACGATATCTGAGACGAAGTCTTTCTGGAAATAATTTGTCGATTTTATGTTTTACACATTGAGCAAATAATTTCCAGAAAGACTAATAATAAATAGTCTAATAATAATACCTACTCGTATCATTATAATAGTACCATATCGAATTAACGTATCGTAAGTAATCATGCTGTATTTTAGTATTTATTTAAGCTACACCCTCAAAATCTTTTTGCATTTAAATTCAAAAATAAAGTCCAATTTAGTAAACAGCAAACTAAACCGAGCGTGTGTCCAAAACCACAACGCAAGCTTCGATACATCAGTTGAAATAAAACTACTAACTCTGAATTCTTTAATCTCGAATACTGCACTAAACGTATACATAAATTATTGGAATACCAGGGAAATTTAAAACGCTTGAAAAATATATTGAAACACATTTTTCAGTTTAATATTGAACACATGTAAGTGCGATCTGTGGGGGTTCATTAAAAATTTTAGCAATTCATGAACGCTTTCAAAGTTTGTCCGATACCGCTGCCAACTTTGTGTATTTTTCACGTATTCGCTCACCTTTATGTTTTTTCAGGTATAAATATTAAAGTGGAACAATGAAATAAGCGTACGAAAAACTGAAGCATTTATTGTCCTGAATATTAACCTCTGTCAAAACGTTATTGAGTGTGTTAGTTTGTACTTTATTTTGAGTTATAGTTCCCAATTACCATCTCGTATTCTGAATGGTCAATCTATCTCAATACGTTCAACGATTTCAGATTTGGAAGACAAAAAATGTTGAATCAAAAAAAAGCTACTTCTGTGTTCGTAGTATAAGTTTTTATGGTAAATACACACTTATGGCTTTTATAAAATTATCCGTTATCATCAAATTTTATCGTTATCGAAAATTTCGTACTTATTCTATTGAAAAGCTCGCTATTTATTGTAACAATTCACACATAAGAAATATGAATAAACAATTATTTCACTTTACAAACCTAATTCTTGGAACATACGAAGCAATTACCAAACGAATAGAATTCTACGAAATGATATCATCAATCAGCACGTCCTCATACAAATGCTACTCATTAAAATATCTTCATCTAAAATGTTATGTAAACTAAGATAGACTTTCCAAATTATACGCGCTAATTCGACCAATCATCGCTCGAATTGCGTCCTAATTGACCAATCGCGTTCGATCTGTAAATTACGCGTCACAGCCTCTGATTGGCTTTAGATTATTATTGCAAAATATATGTTTGAAACTGCAGTCTGCGCACTGTTTTTGATTACATCAAGAACATCATCAGCTCCATTTATTATTTTCCCACTGCAGGGACACAGGAGAGTTCAGGCCATAGCCAGCAAGCCAAGCAAATCGTGCGGGCTGGCAGATTTCACATGTCGTCGATTTTTTTATTCTTCGAGACGTCGGCTTTCTCACGATGTTTTCTTTCACTGTTTTTACAAATAGTGGAGTGCCTGGGGGTCTTCACCTCGGATTAGAGTTATAGTGAATGAATTATTATGATCGATGTGGGATATTGTTTTTTAAACTATAAATTGCAATGTTTACCCAATTTTTTTTTGTGCACTCCATTGTTTCATTGTTTAAACAAATTATTGTGAAAAATTCATGTTTGACCGTAGAGGGTGTCCCAAGAAGTAGTGATATACTGAAGCTGGGAAGTAGAGGACATAAAGGGCTATCCGAATCACCCCCATGTATATTATGCGATTTTTCGTATTTTCGGAATTATGACGTTTTTCTCAAATTTTCACCTATCGCCGAGTACGTAGAGATTTTGATTTATGGTGACGTGAATTATGGCGGTAAATGCTTGATTTTTTTTGTGTGCTAAGCTGAAACATTTACTATCGTAAGATCTTCGAATGGAATAAAAAAAAGAATTTAATGCCAAGAAAGATAAAATTACCCAGTATATTCATAACTTCAAGGGCCCGTAAAAAATAAAATCACATAAAAAATATCCGTTTGGCTTTTTAAAAACTTACTCTATCTATGAGGTAGCTACCCTGAAAATTTCATTTTATTATTCATAAGGCTTCAATCGAAAAATTGAAACCTAAAAGTGGTAAGTGCAAAAATTTAATGCAAACAAAATAAAACCAATTACAAGGTGTTTAATTACAATAAATTTTCAAAATGACCCCCCCTGTTGCTCACTGCAAGTGCAACATCACCGGAAAAAGTTGTCTTTTAAACGTCTGAATACCCTTTTATTATTTTAATGGTTTCTTCTGCTACTCTCAATTTCCGGGTTAATTCGTCCAAATTGCGGCATTCTCTCGAGTAGACGAGGTCTTTGTAGTATCTCCATACAAAAAAATGCCGGCGTAGTCAGATTTCATACATCAACACTTCAACTTTGAATGAATCCATCACGAATTTTATAGCCGTCCAGAAAACCGATTATTATCGAGATATCCAGAAAAGGATTTCTGGTATAACCGACTTAGAGACACTTGCAGCAAAATATCATTCGGATTATTATAATTTGCTGAAAAATTAAATTCACCTCAGTAATGTTGAAAAGAAAATTAATCTAAGTAGATGCAGCAATGGAGCAAATATACAAGTACCTACATAGAAGAGAATGATGATTGCCAATTTACCATGCAAAAGTTGAAAAACGTCATCACTACAGAGCATATCCCGGTAGAATAAACTATTAAAAAACGACTAATAGAACGCTTTCACGATGATATTATCATTTCAACTAAATATTTGATGTAAGCAACAATGTAGGTAATTGTAATATGTATATTTAAATAAACAGATTTGGTACTAATCTTTTTTTTTCTTTTCATTAGTCGTAATTAATTACCTTATTTTTTAAATGTACTCAATAGAGTACGTTTAATTTATAATTAAGCCGGCCGAGAAATTCCATTGTACATAGCAGTTGTGGCTCCGCACTCCCCTCCACGTTTTTCTATCTGTTCGAGATCCCTACTGCTATTTTTATACACAGGTGTCTTTGAAAAATATTCCTATATGTCTACTCGAATAAAAAAAAAGAAATACTGTTTAAAGTGAAAATATATGGTCAAACATTAATTTTTTATAACATTTTTTTAAACAACGAATCAATGGAGTGCACAAAAAAAATTGGGTAAACATTGCAATTTATAGTTTAAAAAACAATATCCCACATCGATCATATTAATTCATTCACTATAACTCTAATCGGAGGTTATACGGTTTTGAATGCTCCAGGCACTATATTAAAAATACTAAAAAAGAATCTCAGTAATTAATATTTTAAATTATTCAAGTCACTATTTAAATATCTTCGCCAAATTATAGGAACTTGAGTCAAGACGGGTTTCAATTCCGGCCAACATGGAGCGATAAATCTTATAGTCTGCGAAATTTAGTCTAGCTTAGATAAATTGAACATTGGGGTTTTGTCTTGACGTATTACTGGACCAATTTATTACAAACAATTACGGAAAATCGCTTGTCGTATGTGGAATGGGATTATGGTTGGATATGCTGAAACTAGATGAAGATAACTGTTTTTCTCATAGTGTGCTGGGATAAAAAATAGTCAGCTACTATCCAAGATGTAATGACAAACTAGTGTTTGATGTAGTCTTAGATGTAGTCGTCAAACTGAAACATTTATTTATTCAATTAGACTTCTAGAAACACTTTTGAATCGTCATAAAAAAGTTTCACCAATTGCAAAGCAGAACAGTTTCTAAAGAGAAGAGCCGGCAAGAAACTTCTTAGTCAGTATGTGAATGTCTGCAAAAAAAAACATTCAACAATATTAATTTCACAAACATTCTGATATACTTTTATTCAGTTGCTGCAAGTTTAGGAACAACACACTAATACAGTATTTTGCTATCAATACCCACGTGTAACAACCGAAAGAAATCAACATATTGTTTCTTCTATTAAAAAAACCCACAACGCTTCATTCTGTGCGAGCCGTTGCCTGACGACGACATGCAGAAAACAACTGCTCTTTGGAGATTCGTCGTCGCGTCCAATCAGCTTTCAATCATGTCGTAAATCTGGAATAAGCAAAAGTCTATGTTAGTACAGTATTATATTATCTGTGGTCTATGCCTTATAACATCTATATCTACCTCTAATATTATGTAAAATTCTCGCGTCGCGATGTTTTAAGGTAAACTCCTCCGAAATGACTTGACCGCTTCTCATGAAATTTTACGAAGTTATAAGAATAAGGCATAACAACTTTTGCCGGGACAGCTAGTAGGTATTCCTTCTAATAAAAAAGCGTAAGTCTTTATAGTTCTGCTTGTGACGTCACACAGACAACAACTGCTCTTTGATGTTAATTGTACTCAAAGATTCGAGTGCTCTCAATCAGTTAATCTCGAATGAACGTAATGAAGTGTGTGAACATGTCCGTTGGCTTAGGACATATTTGATCGTATAGATAGTTTTGTTACTACTGAATATATTGTTATAATAGCTTATGCATTTATTTAGTTTCTTATTCGAATTTAGTTAGAAATTACTTTCTTCCCATTTACATTTATAAATTGTTTCATATTTCATATTTCTATTTATGGTTGTTGGAAGTGGTTCGTGAACAAACAATTCGATTATAATGAAAATAATATAAAACAAAAGTAACATAGTCGTTGAAACAGAAAAAAATTAAAAAATGTTTTTATTGATTTCGTAGGTAAATAATATTTGATTTAAATTCTTATTGAGTTTTTACGTGAAAGAATAACAAACATCCATCCATCCATCCTCCCAAACTTCCGCATTTATAATATACATAGTAGGATTAGTAGGATTACATCCCTCATGCGCCTTAAGAAGTTTCACTTCAAAATCGTGTTTAAAACCGTACATAACATGTTCCTACTATTTACCTCGCGGTTTGCACGTTTTCAAAGGCCTTTGAAATGAGCCAAGTGATTGATGTTAGGTGACAATAAGATGAGGTACAATGGTGCTCGTTTATCAAACCGATCTGCAAAACTGATACTTTTCTATTTAAAGCGTGTGTTTGTTAAAAATTACGATTTTGGTGGTGTGTTATTTTACAGTTTATTATTTAATGTTTTTTGTATACATTTATCAAGGCGTCTTTAAGCATTTTCTTTTGTCATTCATTCATTTTGATGATCATTGATCGTCTCACAAATCGCTCCTAAAAACTACAAATATCTCAGACAAATATTCATCCATTGAAAATTCCAACAAGTGATTAGTAATACGCAAAATTGACGGTTCCGTAGCTGATTTCAGTTCGAGCGACATTATCTCAAATCAGTGACGGATATGGGCCCCTAAATCTCCATTGGCTGATTTATTAGCGAGTCAGAATCTGAATTTAGTAACTGATTACAGGCGAGAATGCTTGGAACTTTGTTATCAATTGTGGAACAAAACTAGATGTTTAATATACTAGCTATTAAATCTCTTTTGTGATAGTTAACTTTGTGATTATACTGTTAAGTTTCTTATAAGGATGGATGATTGGTGTTCTGTTACGCAGAAACTACGCATTGGATTTGGATGAAATTCAGCACTAAATATCGATTATAGAAAATTAGACATAATAAACTTTTGGTTGTTTTTTTTTTTTTTTTTAATTAACTTATATCACAGTAACTTGAACGATTTATCGAAAATTCACATTCCCTTACGAAAAAGCACTCAGTCTTTTGAGATATTTTCACCTAAATATTATTTAACCACTCTTCAGAAATTTATTACCATTTTATCGCCTTTGGTATTTATTAGTATTATTATTATTTATTTCTACCACTATACCTATACATCGAAATTTAAGCATGTCTGACACACATTCATATTTTAATATTGATAAGTTGATACTTTTATGCGTAATAAAGATTTACGAACTCTACAAAGCATAGCAAGTAAGTCGCGTATGTATAACCTTTAAAAAAAGCCGAATAATAAGTGTAGTTATGGAGATTTATTTAAGAATAAAGAAGGGATTTACTCATCCTTTAAATAGTAAATTTATTTCCCAGCGTTATAAATACCGTTGCAGAAGATACGCTCAAGCTGCGTGCCAACTTCATGACAACGGTTTCATTGTATTTCGCCGTATCTCCAGAAGGGAGAGAATGTTCTCGAATATTTAATCTGTGGTTGACAATTTTTCGTGGATGTGGTTTTGTTATCACATTTATGAAGAAATGAATTAAGGACTTTAAATTATACTACAAGACTGGGAAAAATTAAATATTAAGGGGTGTCCCCATACAATAAATGATTTTCTATTATAGATAGTACGGAACCCTTCGTGCGCGATCCGACTCGCACTTGGCCGGTTTTTTTAACCTAAGGAAAATGTTAAATGCTATTAAATTATAAGTTTAGAAAATTTTAATGCTAACAAATCATGCATTCAACCAAGTATATTATTATTATGAAAAAATAAACAGGACAAAATACATAAAAAAATCAATTCAAGTAAATATTGAAATCACATTTCTGTTTCTATAAAGCTTATATTTTACTAGAGGTCCGCCCCGGCTTCGCCCGAGGTACATATTTCGCAATAAAAGGTAGCCTATGTCCTTTCTCGGGTATCAAAATATCTCCATACCAAATTACATTCAAATTGGTTCAGTAGTTTAGGCGTGATTGAGTAACAGACAGACAGACAGAGTTACTTTCGCATTTATAATATTAGTATGGATTGCTCATACATTTTATATTCCGACGTGGTTGCGAATACGGAAAAAAAAACATGAAGTATATGGAAATGTACTAGAGATTCAAATAGATAACAAAAGTATATTCAATAATTATATTAGACAACTTTTATTTTTCTGTTCGGATTCTACGAAAGCTTTAAGAAATACTTTTGTTGAAGAAAACTTATCTGAAACACTGAGCAATAAAAACTACGATGCCTTTGTGTCAATGTGATTATAATAACAAAGACTGTAATAATAATAAATATAGTAAAAAACTAAAAACATGCTTTCAGATAACCTCTTGAAATTATTGTCACCGATCCTTGATAAGAGTACAAAGTTTGAATTAAATCTGTTCGTTTAATGTGTTTCAAAACCGAGACTAAATTAGTTAGTTAAATACACACAAGCATACAAACATACAGATGAAATAATGTCTATTAAGTCTATCTAATAATGAAGCCTGTTAATGTTAAGAAGTGATTATATACAATAATTTATAAAATATTTTCGGGACAAATATAAAGAAATACTAAAACATTAATTGAGGCACTTTTACCTAAATGTGTAAGTGACTTCTATCTTGTTAGATTGGATCCTTAGGGAAGATAAAGACTTCACAATCTGGTTTACTTCTGGACATAATTTATATTGGAAACGTCCCCTGGGCTACGCTTTAATTGCTTAAAAGATTACAGATTTATTAACCTCATTTTACGTCTAAACTTCATATAAATGTTAAATTGCCACACTAATTAATTAACCAACATCAAAATATTTACGAGTTCATTTGAGACGTTTGAACTTTGAAGAAAAATTACAAACAAACGTTATAAACTTTGTAAAAACAATTTTGTAACATTGAACAGATTTGCGAAACAAAAACAATTTAATTAGATAAAATTCCTTTTCAAGTACTGCTGTTGTTCTTGAAGCAATCAGGAATGCCGTATCTCAAATAAATCTAATTATTTCTAAAGAGAATAAAATAAAACATATCTAATGAGATGTCTTGTTGGGCTAATTAAGGATAATAGATTATAATATTCTGTGTTTGTTAATTTAATATTGCTTTTATAAGATCTTAGAATAACATTTTTTGTAAGTGAATTAGGTCTGTTAATATTTATATGTGACGTAATTCCGCGGAATGAAGTACTTCTGTGAAAAAGCCTGGCATTTGCCAAATTTAATGAAGCTATTTATATTATGAAAATGACTGTTTAAGTTTTTGTTTGATGTAAAATAAATACTTTACAGTATAATTTAGTTGAAAAAGATTTGTTTATTCACGTATGTAAGGATCTTTAACTTTAATAATTTCTTAGAATCTACAGATTATGAATCTATACTTAATATTATAAAGCTGAAGAGTTTGTTTCTTTGAACGCGCTAATCTCAGGAACTACTGCTCCGATTTGAAAAATTCTTTCGGTGTTTAATAGCCCATTTATCGAGAAAAGCTATTGGCTATATATAATCACGCTAAGACCAACAGGAGCGGAGCAATGCGCAGCGAGCACAGCTAGTTAATAATATCGCCCATAATATATTGCGTTGTACCTGGAAGTTTAAAATCATAATAAACTAGTACTAAAGTAAATAAAAAAATAGTAAAGTGAATAATTAGACCTTGTGAGACATTAATGCTACG
The DNA here is from genome assembly GCA_029959065.1 of Colias behrii. Lineage (NCBI taxonomy): Eukaryota > Metazoa > Arthropoda > Insecta > Lepidoptera > Pieridae > Colias > Colias behrii. The sequence continues at coordinate 2,685,413 of JARWMC010000015.1, forward strand.
TAGAGACCACAAACATATCCATGGGATTTTTTTAATAGATCAGATAGTAACTGATATTAGCAAATTCAAACAAACAATTTCTTTAGTTTTATATTAAGTATAGATTTCAACTAACTAGGATGGTTTTACCGTGAAAGTTTAACAGACAGATTTTTTCATTTCATAAATATAAGTTTTACACTCAAAATTGAATCAATGCGTTCTTAACAATGAAATTAAAGCATTTTAAGAGCGCTTATTCAATTAAACGCAAGTCAAAATCTCCGCGATCTATTACGATAGATCGCGGCTTGCGCTATCCTTTTACTATGAACAGCATAGGTCCACAGGAGAGCGCCGAGCAACATGTCCTCTCTCTGGAAAGGCTCGCTGCCGACTGATTTGAATCGGGTCGCGCGCAGTGTTTTATAGTACTTTAAAAAAAATTGTAGAAAAATAATAGAGGTACCTTGGTTGATTTTTTTAATTTTATCTTATAAGTAAGACATTCTTTTATTGCAATATGTATAAATTATATTCAATTAAGTCAAATATCTTGGTGAAAATAATCATTTTGTCGATTATAATTTCTAAAAAAATTCACATTGTTCGGATTTTAATTTCGTAAGTTAGGAGTCCAAAATAAAAAAAATCTTTTAACTAACTATTTTAATAAGGATTTTTGCAGTTAGTTAAAAAAAATTGTGTGTTAGAGCTGTCAGCAATTTCAGATATTTTTAGCTTCGAAATTGACACTAAAAGTGAAATCAAGTAATCATCGGCTCAGTTATCTTGATGATATTCACAAATACTGTATTAATTGAAAAAAACTCTTAACTAACTACATAGACAATAAAATTTCCTAAAATTATTAGTAACTCATATGTTTGTAAGATAAGTGGTTGATGGACAATCTGGTTTGAAAAATCACATATATGAGCCAAACAGCGCACGGACCGCGTACACGGCCTTAACAATTTCTGAACAAAGCAATAATGAATAAAAGGCCATAATGAGTTTGGTGTTAATTGCTTCACAAAAATAATATCATTTCGCTATCATAACTCTTGAAAATGCGTTTTTAATTATAATTCAATATTATTCATAAACGATATATCCATTGAATTTTAATTACCATTTTGATAAGATACATTTCAACAATGTTTTATAATTATGCATGTGATCGTAATTGTGAATTTAATTACTTAATCAGACAGTAATACAATATTTTATAAAAATAAACGCGATTTATTTATTACAGAACACTATATTTATATTACTTTATTGATGGGTCCTGATGAAGGAAAAAAAATGTCTCGATCTGGCAGGACACAGAAGGCTGATCACCTACTTGTCTAAAAGAAAATCGATCAGTGAAACAGATGTATGTATAATGCATCTGCCCCTTACCCCACTAGGAGACACGGGACTTCACTTATAAAATATAGTATATAATACTATGTATGTATGGTATGTAGTAGCAGTTGTAGTATGTAATAGTAGTGGAAGCACTTTGGTATTTTATTAACTAAATAATATATAATTCAGTTCTATACCAGTACGATACAATAGTAGTAGTACAATAGAACAGTTCGCTTTGTAAATGTATTCGTACGTAAAGCAAAGCAATCTTTATGGACAATTCAGTTCATAGACAACATTCAACGTGGAAGATAAAACAAAGAAGCAATCTCTTTGTTACAGAGGAATAGGAATAAAAATAATGTTAGATTAGGAATGAAACCACTGTTAGTAAATATGTGATAAATTATTATTAACAAATTAATACATTTTTTTTGGATCGCGGTTATATGTAATTATTTTCTTAGTAATAGTATAGCATACATATTTAGCAAAGTTTACATAGCATTTAGATACCTATAATCTGAAATTAGTATTCTTATAGTCTGTATTAAAATTGTCTTTTTGAAATGATATATTATACATATATTTATTTAATTCCATATATAATACATAAAATAAATACAGAATTTGGTAAAATTAAAAAAAAATCGACATTAAAAGCAGTTTAAGCATCATTTAAGCACCATTTAAGCATCAGTTAAGTAAACTTTTATATTATAATGTCACGTTTTTAACAAAGATATAAGTTAAACAAATTACATTACTATCACACATTTTGTATTGAACAACGAAAAACCTTTGATACAAATTGCCCAAGAACAAACAACTTAGATCGTAGCGGTCTACGAAATATCGGTTACATTTGCTACGTGACAACTGCTACGGATAGTGCTACGCTTCCACGTAGCAAGGTAATATTTTTCCTATCTACCTCTTTAACCGATTTTTTGATATCTTGAGCACAGTTGGATATTTTTCAAGTGAGATATTTTTTAATAAAAAAAAATACTTATAAATTACTGTTTATTCATTTGTTTCTACACCTTTGAATACAAATTCGACTATAATTAATAACCTACATGTACCTGTAATTTAAGGATTTAACTTTATTTTGTATTATATAAACTGGAGTTGGAATTGGTATCCGAATGTATGAATTCACATACTTCTTTAAGAAACGCTTATGTAATTAAGAATCGTTATAAAACGAATACATTATTAACCACCTCATTCTCTAAAAACATTGTTATATAAATATTACATTACATAGTGCACGCACCATGTTACCAAGGTATCATGATAATATGTTAATTACAACACGGTATTCGAGCAATAATGCTATGGAAATCACGCGTAGAGATGCATGCATGCATGCACTGCTATGCGATATTACTAACTACCAGATTTGGGCTTATAGGTTTACAAGCTTGCAAAACTAGTAAATAACGTACTAAAGCTTCTTAAATGCTGGAAATATGTGGTGAAATTGGGTCTTGCTAATATTATAAAGCTGGATTAGGTGCATGTAAATTTGCAGAGCCTTAGTGAGACATAATATATTATATTATGTTTGGTGAGACAAATTTTCATGATAACATCCCTACTAATATTATAAACTGTAGTAACTCTGTCTGTCTGTCTGTTACGCTTTCCCGCTTAAACCTCTCAACCGATTTTGATGAAATTTGGCACAGACAATCTTTAGACCCTGAGAAAGAACATAGGCTACCTTTTATTTACACCACGCGGGCGAAGCCGCGGGCGGAAGCTAGTAACTAATAAATATCATGGTTCTAAAATACATGAAGTATATGTGTCGTACAATTAGAATTAAATATTTTGTAACGTTATAGTTGGAGCTTGTGTATTTTAAAATATAAGAAATCACACGAAAATTAGTTAATCGTTTATCATTTCCATAAAACGTGTAAAAAGTTCTAAAGAACATCAATAGTACAAAATCAAACTCAAAATTTTAATAAACATTGATTCTTCGAAAAATTCTGCCATTTATCAATACGAAGAAAGTTTTTGGTACCTACCTAATCCTCTTTGGTTGATTTCATTTGTGAGTTTTTTATGAACTTTAATTTATTTGCCAAGGTGTGAATTCTTGATAGTTTCTTGGTATAATTTATACGAATAGTAACATTTCTATAAAATTTTTCGAAGTACTAATAAAGATAATATTTTATTACCGTCGCAAGAGAAAGTTTGAAAATACGACTGCACATTGTCTGGGAAATGCAAAAACCTGTCTAGAACGAATTATTATTGATTTCTACGTTTTTGTAGTTATCGTTAAGTTAAATCTAATATTTCTATCAAAGCGTTCGTTATTTTTGGGATTTTTTTAGGCAACACAATACTTTTTTAGTAAACATATTATGTTTTACTTTTAAAATAATACAAATAACATCACTATGATAAAACGGTACACAGATTTCTTTATTTTCCAAGTGAGCTGATTAGTACTTTGAACAACTTTATCTTGGTAATAAATAGAATAAGTGCATATATCTTATGGTAAGATAACACAAAGGGAAGTCGCCAGTCGTCGCACATCCTCCATTCATTCAAAAATTCATTCATCGTTTGATTTGTTAAACTACTTACAGAAGTAATTTATTAACGTATTTATTAACAGAATTAACGAATTTATCCATACTAATATTATAAATGCGAAAGTAACTCTGTCTGTCTGTCTGTTACTCAATCACGCCTAAACTACTGAACCAATTTGCATGAAATTTGGTATGGAGATATTTTGATACCCGAGAAAGGACATAGGCTACCTTTTATTGCGAAATATGTACCAGGGGCGAAGCCGGGGCGGACCTCTAGTTCTTAATAAAATAAAATATATATCTATACAAGTAACAACGCAGTATGCCGGAGCGTGAAGCTAATTATTTACAAATTGTAATATTTATATTAATACTAGCTTTCCGCACACGGCTTCGCCCGCGTTTTCAAAGAAAAACCCGCATAGTTCCCGTTCCCGTGGGATTTTCGGGATCCTAAAACCTATCCTATGTATAATCCAAGTTACCCTCTATATGTGTGCTAAATTTCATTGTAATCGGTTCAGTAGTATATTTGCGTGAAAGAGAAACACACACACACACACATCCTCACAAACTTTCGCATTTATAATATAGGATTAGTAGGTTTACCATCAGAATATAAAATGTATAACTGTATAATAATTTGATCCACTATAACTAAGACAACATACACATATATCCGAAACCTAGCGACGCCATTTATCACAAAGCGTTCACCCATGAATAAATTGACCGCGCCTTAGCTGGCTTAACCTGAAGATCGCTTTAGCCCTTGTGGTATATGTTTAACATCTAAATCTATGAGTGTAATGTGTACTTACTTACGTTGTAGCTACTGAAGAATTAGACAAAAAGGTGTAGGTAGTTCTTCTTAAGGTCTTGTAAAGTTATTTTGGTAGGAATAAAAAAATTCACGATCTCAGGTGTACAATATTTTGTTTAATTAACAACTTTCATCAAAAAATATCTTACTTACTTACTTACTAGAGTGGCGCAGGGACCCAAAGTGAGTCTTGGCCTCCGACAATAAGAGCCTCCATTTGACTCTATCCTGCGCCATCTCTTGCCAGTTTTCAATCTGGAGGGTGCGCAGGTCTTTGGCGATTTCGTCTTTCCAACGGTACCTGGGACGTCCAACCGGACGGCGTCCAGATGGTTGTCCCAGGTACGCTCGTTTCGCTGCTCGATCTTCCCCCATTCTTTCCACATGGCCGAGCCATCGGAGTCTTTGGGCTTTAATCTCACCAATGATGTTTGGCTCGGCCATTAGATCAAAAAATATCTACTGAAACATTTTTATTAATTTACATTTACGTAACACAGACTATAAAACACGGTTTTTATTCGTGGAAATGGCGAATAAAATTATTTTACACAAAAAAAAAACAGAAATACAAATTTTTTTGTTTGTGAAACAATAGATTTTATTTCTATCATTATTACTGTATAAGTAGGTAGCACATAAGCGTATTTGACCTCATCCTTGCTCGTTGCTTTTATTAAAATTACCGATTACAGATTAATTATTATTTATTACGAGAGTAATCTCATCGAAATATTCACATTATTACATACTCCACAAATCGCAATACAATTCAAACAATGATTACATACAACCTTAGTTACGACATATCTATAATTAATCTCAGCATATTTGCCATCTGATAGAGAAGCGAATACCAGCGGGTAACAAGCGGAAAATTCCTACGTCTTCAAACATTCCTCAAATTGCTGTGCTAAAGCGTTTCGACGCGAAACTGTTAGTGTGTGTGTTAGCCTGTTTATACTATACAGTTCCTTATGAAAGCCGAAGTCATCTTTAATATCTTTATATATCTATCTTTAATATATTTGTGTTTTATAACAGAGCTAACACACACTACACACGTTTTTTACTTAATATAAGATTAGATATATTCATAAAATCAGCCAGTGATTCTTTTTTAACAAGCAAGTTGTATTATTTGTCTTCACGATTCAAAAGCGCTTCTAAAAGAGTCTAGTTAAATAAATATTTGAGTTTGAGAACTTATTATAAAGCAAAGCATTAAATGCAATTTTAAAATTTATGGTAGAGCAAAATTCGCCGGTCCAACTAAATGATCAATTGTTTTCTATTCCTCAAAAATTTTGAGTCTTACTTTTCTTGTGAACATATTTTTTTTTTTTAATATTTCATGACAATTTTTCACACACGGCACGATCTGATCCCATACTAAGCTTTCGCTTGTGTTATGGAAACCAGATGGCTGATAAACATACACATATAATTTTAAATAAATACTTATATAGATATAAATAACACCCAGACACAGAGCAAACATCTATGTTCATCACACAAATATTTGCCCCGGGTGGGAATCGAACACACGACCTCTGGCTTGGAAAGCAGGGCCACTACCAACCAAGCCAACCGGTCAGTCAGTTTTATTATGTGTATCTATTAAATTTGTAATTTTTAACAATATCTACAAACACAAAAGACAATACATTATGTTTTAAAATACCTTTAATATTCCAATTCAGTCACGTCCTTTATAATTTCTCAATCATATTTAAATTAATGCTCATTACGAATTTTACGAATAATTATGAAAAATAATAAAATATATAAAATTTTCATATAAATGCCAACCATTTATTGCCTACTCATTAACGATTGTAATGATTTATGAAATTACCCAATTAAGCCTTAATTTCGCATATAAAATAATCATTTAATATAAGTAATGGATTTCATGCCTCTCTAAAGATTTAAAAATATGTATTAAACGATACCTCAAATTCATTTATGAAAGTAAGATAAAAATATAGAAATTAAAAAGAGATTTTTTTTTATGGAATTGACTTAGATTCAAAGTCAAAGATTAAAGATTAAAAGTTCAATTTACTAAAATTCCTCAAGAAAACAAAACTACACGAGCTTGTTCAATTTATAATTCGGGAGAACGTTCCGTTTGTATGTTTTTTTTTATTACAATAGATATTATCAGTTAATTTTCTGCTATTCCATAACAAAAACGCAAAATACGAGCGAAGCCGCGTACTATGTATATGTACCAAACCACATTTAATATTCACAAAAAGAATAACCCGTTTACCCGTATCCCTAAGTAAATTACATAAATTATTTACCCCTTATAACGTTATTAAGTCCCTGTAAATGTTACACAAAGCAAATGAGATTTGAACCGACAAATCAAAGGGAAGACGTTGACTTTATGGCTGTGTTAATTTCTGGAATAACACATACAAACGTGAATTTAGAAGATTCGAGAACATCTTCAATTTTGTTCCGTGTATATCTTATAGCAGTATTGTTTCCAGTGTGGGAAAGAGATGGCGCTGACGACCTATATAGCTTCATTTGACTATATACTATTTTACTATGGGTAGTATTTAAACGAGTGACTGTAAATTAAAGTTTTAGTTATCAAAAATAATTAATTGGGGTAACAGAATTACTAAGTGAGCGACTGACTGCGAGCGATGAAAAATTAATAGATCAGCAACTAACAAACATTAATTTCAACAGCTTCATAATATTTGAGCGACCTAATATTAATCGTTTGAGTGACAAAATTACGTCTTGTATTATTTTCATTATTTGGCATATGATTTATATTTATACTGAGTGGCATTTTATCTTAATCGAGGTATTTCGAATAGAAAAATCACTTTGAAAAATACTATAATGGACAGAGTAGGTACTATCAGTTCAATTTGTTTTTGAAAGTTTTATCAAATAACTATTTGAACAATTTATTCTAGTGTTTTTAATCGCTTTAGATGAGCGTAATTTAGTCGCTCACTTAGTAATCTATTCGCTCAACTAGTAATTTAGTCGCTCATATAGTAATGTAATCACACAGTTAGAATTCTAATATATCAAAAGGATTAATCACAACCCTCCTTTAGTACGCTCAATCTGTATTTTATTATCAACCAATATTCGTTGCTTGTTTAGTTTATTTGTCGATTACTCAAATTCATACCGCTCAAGTTATTAAATCAGTACCTATCTCATAATCAGTCGCTCACTTTATTTTCAGTCGCTCGTTTTATTATTCCCCTTTTACTATTCACTGTTATTTTTCCACACTGAAAAAAATACTGCTTTAAGACATGGTACGGGTGCAGGTATAAAAAATTGAGCATTGATAGCTAAAATTGTGTAATAAACGTTGTTTTGCGTATCATAAGGGGTTTTTAGGATGAGGAGTATTAACATATAAGTATATATTATATTTATTAATATTACAAATGACACTGAGATATCTTCTCTGTTAGGATAGGTTGATGTGTTTGTTTGGAAAGAATAAGCTACAAAACTACTGCACCGATTCGAAAAATTATTTCAGCAACAGAAAGATATTTCTTAGTGACTAGGCTATATTTTATTTTCTTTTTGTTCCAGGTCTACCCGGGCGGAGCTGGGACGAGCGGCGTGTATTATATCTACACATACATACTCGTATATCGTTATTATAATTAATAACATATCCAGATTCAATATAAACACTTGATAAATGGCGAAACAAGTAAACTAATTACGTATATTCAAAATTACTTGGACAAACATTATATTAGTTTAAGAACTTAGTTATCGGTGAAGGAAACACAAATAACTTGAGGAAAAGGTATGTTTTAGAACCAAAAAGTTCGACGACGTGACATCTGCTAACCCGCACGGCCAGCGTGGTGGATTATGGCTTAAACCATCAAAGAAGGCATTTCTCATAGCTTTAATACTTATACTAATAAAAATAATAAATAATTTATTGACTTTAACTATACCCGGGTGTAATATTCCCCTATATTTGTGAAAACGATAGACCTTTTAAAAGGTTTATTAACGTGTTGATGAAACTACGTAATTTACTGTTAAAATTTAACAAAATTGTTCCAACATTTAACAAGGTTTCCACTACAGCGCCCTTCGAAATATCTGAATAATATTAAATTTAAACGGAACGTTTTATGTTAAAATTGAAATTCTGTCGATATTTTGTTGTACTGTCTGTCAAAATGGAGATGAAGCGATAGGTAAATAAACATCAGGTAATTCACTTATACAATATGAGAATATTCATTAAATATCGAGTTGTGAAAGGAAACTTTAATATTCGTGATAATAAACGTCCAAAATACCATTTATTGTACTTAAATAGTTAATATAATTTTATTAATTTTTAGTTTGATACGGGGAAATGTTTCTCAATACCATTTTCAAAGGTTATCTTCAATTTGTAAGGTATGAAAATTATAATGATAATTATCTATTGCACAGCAGGCTTTGGATCTATACTAATATTATATAGCTGAAGTGTTTGTTTGTTTGATTGAACGCGCTAATCTCAGAAACTAGGTCCGATTTGAAAAATTATTTTATCAAGGAAGGCTATATATCATCACGCTAAGACCAACAGGAGCGGAGCAATGCGGGTAAATGCGAAGCCGCGGGGCGCAGCTAGTTTAATATAATGGTAGGCATTCAAGTCCTTTTATATTGACTTGTGCGTTCCAATTTGGGTCACGAATCTGGAATGGTCAGTTTAACATAATCATAAATATTTCTTAACCCTTAATTTGGCACCGATAAAAATATTCAAAATATATGAATTTGACAATTTTGTGGTTTCAGGAGTATGTCATAAAGTTCTCGAAAAATGAAAAAAAAAATCTACCATAGCCCACTGCTGGGAAAACTGGTGTCCGTCACAGCGGACACTGCTAAATTACGGAAAATAAAAACCACAGTTATTTTTATGTTTTTTTACTAAAGAAAAATACAGAAATGAACATTTTAGAACTATTTGATACCGAAGTACAGTTTATTTTGTATGAGTATTAAAAAAAAACAATTCAAGTTTATTTTGTATGAAAATTTAAAAAAAAGTCTCTAAATTCTTCTTCTGTTAGGTGAATTGACTTGCCGGTTTTTTGAACTGAATATAAGTTTGTCTGCTCTACGATACTAGTAAAATATCTTGAGAAAAAAAGGTGAAAGAAACTCAAAGGTGAATCATCTTCTGGTATGTCTATATAATCATCCTCCTCACCTTCTTCTATTGTCGCTTGGTGACGGAATTGAGTTACTCTCCAATAATTATTGTAAGTCAGCTGAATTTTTTTGTTTTTTTTTTGGTCTTTTGGCTTTGACTGTGGGTGGTTTCCTAGATCTTATTTTTCGGGGTGCTAATCAAGAAGCTATTGGTGTTATAGGCGTTGCAGGCAATCAAGGAATAGTAGATAGGGATAGAACATTTTCAAAAATGGACTCGCCAATTTCACGCACGAAAGAATCTGGTCATCAGCAGGTCTATCAGAATCTTCGGAGTGTAATTCTTCATCGTCGGATGTATCTATTGTTACGTTAGCAAGGGAAGATGGTGCAGATGGTGCAGGAGAAAGCAGGGGGGGTGGAAGAATTAGTACGTGCATCATGCAATTCAGTTTCCGAATCTGATATTTCGCTAGCATCGGAAGGTGCATGTTCATTCGGCACTAAAGCAATAATTTTACTTGCGCGATTAGGCTGTTGGCAAAGAAAAAAAATCCAAACTCAGAACCATAACCAAACAAGCAGAAGCACACACATTTTGGCGGTGTCCGCCGCAGCGGACATAATAATAAAGTGGTACTTTTATATACAATTAGCAATGTCCGCTGTGACGGACAAAACATTTTGGTTACAAATAAACACCATAAAAATGTAATAAAGTGTGTATGTTTTTGTAAATAATGATTGAAATGTTTATTATCTAATAAATAAATATATAATTCAATTCATTTTTCCACAAAAAATAAGAAAAATAATTATAAATACCTTGAGCATAACAGGTGGCCGCCTTTTCGCAGACATTTTGCGTCCCAACTGACATATGCAATGTTGTCACAATCATTACTTAATTTTTTACTATTTGTTTATGGTATAAATAAACATTTCATCGATTAGAAATCGATGAACATGAAATAAAAACTTGGCAGGATTTATTTTAAATAAGTGTCCGTCACACCGGACTATACCAAATTAAGGGTTAACCTTCATATATAAATTTAGAAAGGAAATGAATAGTCCATTGGTCGAATGTGCCCTGATACTTTATTGGGGACAAAATGGGACTTGGAGCACAAGTGGACACAATTTAACACCCCAAAATATAATAAATTGTAGGATAATATTCTATATTCTTAAAGAAAATAGTTTGTGTGTGTTTGTGATACTTATTATATTCGTTCTAGATTTACATAGTACTTACTTACTTGGAGATATAATAATTAACATGGTTTAAAAATAAAACTAAAAAACACGCTTAAATTCATGAAATTTTCGTATTGCCACCAATCCGTGATAAGTGTATACAAAGCTTGAAATAAATCTGTGCGTTTAAGGGTCAAAATCGAAGGAGTCGGCTACATACAAACATGTCGCTAACATACAAACATACAGGAGGAGCGGGGACAGGGTGTTTAAAACTACTTATAATCTTTCTCAGGTCTCAAACTATCGTTTTACTATTATTTCATTGAAATTTAGTCAGTGCGTGCGTAAATTAAACTCGTGAAGACGATACAGACAGAAATTGTTACTTAAGCATTTATAATATTACGTTATGGATTTATTTTATTAAAAAAACCTATATAACAAGAGTAACAAAAATAGCAACTTCCGCGTCAAACTCATTCTATAATTATTTATTTAAATAACAAGGTTTTTGCCCTCTGCTACATTCATGTTCAATTCAGTTTATTGCGCGACCTTCTTTGATGAACCGAGATATACAAGGTTCAATCTTTTCCATATTATTTCTGGGAATATTGAAATACAGAGGAATACTTCAGCGAAAATCTTGTAGTTTATTCTTGGCCAAAACACAGGAAGTTTATGATCAGCGTAAAAGTTTTAGATCGCGGTTCAAGCGCGGTTAACAGCTTAAACAATGGAGTATTTTGCTAATTTTTAAATAAAGTTAAAATATCTACTAATTAAGTTGTTTCTAAAGTGTTTGATGTCATTTAAATAAACATAAATAATTTAATTCTTAGATGGAAATTTGAAAAGTTCACCGGTAAAGTACTGCTCTAAATGGCTGTGCATTTCCACTGAAAGGTGTCACTGGTAATTGATACCGTAATAAGTAAAAGTAATGTTGAATATGGTAAATAAAGATAATCTCCTAAAGGGAATTATTATGTGTATGTCACCATACATAACAAACTTATAAATACATTGTCAATTACCTACGTAATAACACAATAAGCTGTAGCAAATCAACATCCTTCATACTGATCGCTTTGATAATACTCTTCCTTCTTACCTTTACTCATACTTTTTATTTATATTTCTATGCTCATAACAAAATACCAATTAAGGAACAATATATCCATAACTAGAGTTCCACCCGCGGCTTCACCCGCGTTTTCAAAGAAAAACCCGCATAGTTCCCGCTCCTGTCGGATTTCCGAGATAAAAAATAGCCTATGTCTTATTCTGGGTCTTCAGCTACCTATATATCTAATTTCATTGTAATCGGTTAAGTAGTATTAGCGTGATAGAGTACAAACATCCATCCATCCACACAAACTTTCGCATTTATAATATTAGTAGGATATTCTCCCCATTCATACCTTTATCATAACAATAGACCAATTAAGGAAGAATATATCGATAATATAACAATGGTAGTGATATAACACTCAATAAGTGAATCAATTTATCACGACAAACTCGTGCGAAGTTGTAGAGATGTCACCATATTCAACGAGCCGAAGTTTAAGGAAGATGAGATGGTTATAAGAGGAGCGATAGAAGATCTAGGCTATGTGTATAAATGTATCGAAATTTTTGGTTTATGTCCAAAAACATTGCTTTTGATGGACTAATTAAGGCTCTGTAGCGGCAGATTCGTACTTTTCTTACTAAGAATTAAAGAAATGAAAAGCGTCTATTTGCCTGCTAAAAGGCCGGCTTAATACACCACCACTGTCGCTTTCAGATGCACTGCTTACAACTTTACATTACCCACCTTTTCTTATACTTTCTCTTCGACAAAAAAATCTACAGGAAAGTCATATATTCAATAATAGTGTAGTTAAAAATTAATGGACTTTTTCAGATTCGAATATAAAAATATGTAATGGTTCATTTCTATCATATGTTTGAAAGTGCTTTTGGAAAAAGCTTAGTTGTATAAAACGTAATCACGTTTTAATTTCGATGAATATTGTTTTAACTCTAGCTCTATTATTTGAATAAAAACAGGCAAACGAGATAAAAAAGTATCTACTCTTTATACTTTTTTCAAAATATTGAAAATATCGTAAACCGCTTTCACTCATATGTGTGTCATCACCTTAAGTATCTGGTTCGTGATCTCATGAGCATCGTGTCTAAAAGTTTACCGGAACTGCCGATTTCCACATCTTTCGTAGACTTTAAAAGTTCGCTTGTGTGAACATTACTCGTGAACTGACATATGCCGTTCGACTCTGTGGCTCTTCGAATTGTAAGGATTTTGTATCTGTGGCATTAAAAGTTCAAGTTTTATTTTTCTTGCGGGCAACCGGCCAGTATTCGGGTAGTGAAATAGAGTTTTTCTTTAGAATCTTGGGTCGTGCTCCAATTCCGAAATTTAAAAAAGATAGCTCCTTATTTTATTTTTTTTTTGGGATGACGTTGAACATTCTATTCTATTTATGAATGAAATTTTATATTTCAGACAGTTCGTTTAGAAAAAAGTTAAAATTTATGTAGCCTTAACAGCTGCAGCGCCTCAGTATGCACTATGCAGCACTTATTACCTACTTACTAAACTAAACAGTTAAATATGTACAATACTATACCCATAGTTCATTTTTTTAATTCTCTGTAAATACTAACTCCTGGTTTTCCTTGCATAACTTAACCATTAAAAAATAAGAAAGTATATTAAACACTGCCTTAATTACGAACCAAAATTCCGAAAACACCCTTGTTTTTATATAAACAGAATTATTTTAACACAACAAAGAAAAACAAAAAGATATCTCAGATCAAACATTTCCGAACTTCCATTATCACACAATGGATCTTTGTTCAAAGAGATGTTCTACTTCAATGATTATCGATCTTGGGCTAATTAATGATCGCGACAGAGTAAAATGGCGCGAAAATTTTCCTAATTACAACCAATTAATTGTGAAAGCTATAGATATATAGTTATAGATGTAGATGTTGTAAGTATAGTGGTAGTGTTTGACTAGCTTACCTCCCGCGGCTTCGCCCGCTTTGTCTAAAACTTAATAAATTATATATTAAAACCTTCCTCTTGAATCACTCTATCTATTAAAAAAAACCGCATCAAAATCCGTTACGTTGTTTTAAAGATTTAAGCATACAAAGGGACATAGGGACAGAGAAAGCGACTTTGTTTTATACTATGTAGTGATGATAACATGTAGGTACTTCTATTTGAATGCTGTAAAACCAAATGTCAAACATTATAAAGTGTTTAAATTTATAATTAACTAGCTGTTGCCCGCAACTTCGCCTACGTGGAAAAGATAAATTTTCATGGTACATAACATTAACTTTCATCCCCCTTGGGAGTAGAATTTATCATAATCCTTTAGCAGTTGCCTATGTCCTAACATTTTTCAGCCCGATCCGCCCAGTGACTGTGCGTTGATAGATCACTAAGTCAGTCAGTCAGTCATCTTTAAGTTATATAATATATATATTTAGATAGTGATATTAGAATATTTTCATAAAATACTACTCAATAGGTTCTTAGTTCTCAAACACGATAACGCTTGTAAAAATATTGTCTTTTACTTCAAACTGACTTTATATTCAAAGAAGAAAGTTCAGTCTTATGTAAAGTTGAAAAATAACAGGTATTTTAAATAATCCTCTTGACTTTATTGTTATAGTAAAAGACCGCTTATCTATAGGTACTTAATAAAATTATAAAGCTGAAGAGTATGTTTGTTTGAACGCGCTAATCTCAGGAACTTCTGGTCTGATTTGAAAAATTCGGTGTTACATAGCCTATTTATCTAGGAAGACTTATAGGCTATATATAATCACTCTAAGACCAACAGGAGCGGAGCACTGCGACTAAAACCGCGGGATGAAGCTAGTATAAAATAATAGAATACTAATAAATCTGAATGTTCTTGAAAGCTGTATAATAGACCTTTAGGATAATTAATTTTGTAAATTGATTTCCGCTTCAGGTGATTGTATGATTGTACTAGGATATAATTGAAATATTTAGGGACTATTATATTCAATGTTGTATATTTAATACAACTGGTCCCATTGTAATTATATTCATCTATATATATAAAACTCAAAGGTGACTGATATAGTGATCTATCAACGCACAGCCCAAACCACTGGACGTATCGGGCTGAAATTTGGCATGCAGGTAGATGTTAGGACGTAGGCATCCGCTAAGAAAGGATTTCCCGAAATTCTTGCGGGAACGGGGAAAAATGGGGATTCACGTACAAAGTCGTGGGCGGAAGCTAGTAGCTTATAAATCTAACTAATCCTACGTAGTATACGGAAAACCTATAACGATAATAGGAAATACTCTATATTATTTAATTTCAAGCCATAATGGTTCTTTACATTAATGTAACATTTGACAGCATTATAATAATATTAAACTAATCTGTAAAAACCTTCATATTTTAAAATGGTTTACATGTAGGTACTTAATGATATCTAATAATTACTCGACTTGGTCGTTGTTATAAGGTGTTTTAAATTTCTTATTGTACATATAAATGTGTTGCAAAACTACGTTTATCGAGTTAACATGTACACTGAGATAAATGCAGTATAATAATTACAATATTAACATACACATAACATAACAATCTTTACAGCTTACGGTATTCAGTTCACCAAAGTAATTTGAACCCACTGGATTGCAGGTTTTACTAGTGAGAGGCAAATTGCAAAGTGAACTAGTTAAAATTGTTGAGGAACTTTCCTTTAAATTCCTCTTCTTGTGGATTTTTAGATGCGACGTTACTTGAGCGGTGTTTGATTAGTTGTCTGATTGATTTGTTAGTCTGTAGGTTAGGTAGGCATAAGTACATGTCTATCAATTAAATAATTATACTGTTGTCTTTCCGTGTCCATAATAATATTCTGTGGTAAAATCTTAAAGTAAAATTTAAAAAAAGACCGTATGTTGAGCACGCGTGTCAGAAGTATAATTTCTTTGGGGTGACGTGACGATATTGCCATGACCTTGCGACCATGAAATTTTACTATCAACGCGCCTAAAGAAGTTTCACTTCAAAAAACAATGTGCTTTTTTATGATAACATAACGAGTATAAATTATAATTAAAATATCTTTTATATTATGTAACTCAAGCTCTACATACAAAATTTTAAAAAGTATTCTCGCTCTACAGCTAAGAGATCAGAATTCCTTGCTTTCTATCGTCTCTTTATATGAAAGTATAACATATTTATAACAAGTTAAATACGATATAATTTGGCTCCAAATCCGCCGTTTTCATTTTGATGATTGATTAAGACGAATCTAACCTCACGCTAAAATCCATAAACCCATTTACGCTGCAGAGCCTATCAAACATATAATATGCAATCATACACTGAAAAACATAACCCTCTATTTACTATACTTACTTTTATAGGCGAATAAAGGACCTACAATGTTCAGAAATAAAATAATTTTTCACAGATTTTCAACGCTATTTATTGTTTTAATTCCTAAACATAAAACACAAGGAAATACTAGGTATCCAATACTATCTCATTATCTACTTCTCAAATATGAATACAATTTTTATAGATATCTAATATCTCTGAATGTACAATACTCAGTTAAAATGAAAGCCAAGATAAAATTCACAACGAATTGATAACCTTTTTTTTTGGAAAGTCAGATAAAAATACTATCCTACTAAATTCACACACACACACACACACCCGACTACCTTCCGTACGTCTCAATACTATTTCTATATTGTCAGAGATCGCTTCTGTGATGAATAATTTGACAAGCCATTTTGAATTTTAAACCCGATATAGACTTCATATTATTTTTCCCATATCCCCACTTAACATCCTTCACGAACTTATTTTCTAAACATAAACACAAGAAAATACTTCAACACAATTCACACTCACACACCCGAATGCCTATAGTTATTTGGAAAGACTTTCAAAAATACTATCCTACACCGAAATTCACATACACACACACACGGCTAATTTCGTTGTTTTGTAAAGTCTTTTTTTTTTTTTTTTTTGATATAGGATAGCAAACGAGCAAACGCGTCGCCTGATGTTAAGCGATACACGCCGCCCATAAGCATCCACTCCACTGGGAGTGGATGTGTTGCTGTCCTTAAAGGGATTTGGAAGGAGTTAGGGAGAAGGGGCGATTAAAAATGCTATCCTACACCAAAATTCACACACACACACACATACAATACTATTTCTATCTCAGATATCGCTTCACTGTTGAACAATTTCACAAGTCCATTGTGTTATATCGGATATCTGGCTGCGTATCGATGAGTATTAGTTAACATGGAATCTGGGTTTTGTCGAATTTAACGAACGACTGATTTTATTTATAGTGATATCTAACATCTATGTATGGGCAAGATAATTACTTATTGCCAATATGATAGGTACCTATGTACATAGTGCCGACTTTCATGTATTTCAAAGTTTAAATTTGATGTATCATTCAGTATTCATTCTACGTATTTTATTTAGTGTTTTGTTGCATTATGACAGTGCCATATAGCCAATTTGTAACTTAAAATATCTGCTTCTTAACGCTAAAATAGTTAGTCATTCCAATGCACGTCCAGGTGGATAAGATAATAATAACAATAAAGAAAATTTAAAGTTTAAACAGTTAATACAACTTCCATATCAAGAAATACATAAAAACACTTATGTGTTTTTATGTATTTCGTGATATGGAATATAATTATTTTATAATAATTCTAAACCAATAAACCTATATCCATATACCATAAGCAAAACCTTAAATCTAAATTCGTACCTATACATATTCATAGAGTTCAACCTTTAGTTTTGAATTTTTGATATGAATATTTTCGCAATGCAATCTATCTAAATCACTATATTACTCCCAAAATGCATTTACTAAATAACAGTTCAATCAAATTTCGGGTTTCATACAAATAGTATGGATTGGATTTGAAATATTAAAATAATATTCGAAGCCAACGGATTACGTGAAATGTATTCCCGAATGTAGGTTATTTGAGATCAATTATCGGCTTGATTTTGAATTTACAATGA
The DNA here is from genome assembly GCA_029959065.1 of Colias behrii. NCBI lineage: Eukaryota > Metazoa > Arthropoda > Insecta > Lepidoptera > Pieridae > Colias > Colias behrii. Next base: position 2,703,640 of record JARWMC010000015.1, read on the forward strand.
ATTTACGTTATCTTTAGTATATATTTTATACTTACACTAGCTGTTCCCGCGGTTTCCTGTTGGTCTTAGCGTGATGATATATAGCCTATAGCCTTCCTCGATAAATGGGCTATCTAACACCGAAAGAATTTTTCAAATCGGACCAGTAGTTCCTGAGATTAGCGCGTTCAAACAAACAAACAATCTCTTCAGCTTTATAATATTAGTATAGATAATATTATATCTCTTCTAAATAAATGTAATATATAAATATGTATAAAATATACACATATAAAGAAAACCTATCAGTAACAGAAATATAAAATATTTCCCCCGTCTCATTAATAAAACTACCGTTACAAATAAATATATTTTAATAACCATTTCATTGACACAGTATAGAAATAAGGCGGAATATAATAAGAAATAAAGATAATAATCGAAGTCTCAGTCATTGAGGAACATCTGCTAAGAACGCTGCAATATTCTTCGAGTAAATGAAAATTCTGAACAAAGAACGCGTCCAAGTGTCTTCAGTACGTCGCTAAAGAAAATATTCTAGTAAATTCTAGTAAATTTAAAGTGAAGTATATCTTATCTGTATTCCTTGCAGCTTAGACTGGCTCGGCTTGTTTGCGAAGGATGTACAACTTGACAGAGTAACATTTCTATCATTTGAGCTGAATTTTTTATGTGCTATGTTTTTATAATATTATGTATTACATTCCGCCCGTTGCTTTGCTCACTTGGTCTAAAACTTTACAAATTATATACTAAAACCTTCCTCCTGAATCACTCTATATATTAAAATAAAATACATGAACGGCGAAAAGTGATTTTTTTTATATTAAGTTTCACTTAATTCACTTTAATCTACATTTTATATAAATTTATTTATTTATTTTTATATATTTAAAAGGCTTTAGTATTAACTTTTAAGTTTGCTTTCGAAAGGTTACTATAATATCGCTATTGAAGATTATTACTGATGAAGTGAAACCTTATTTAGATCTTGCTACAATATTATTTGAGTCAAAGAGTAAAGACTACCAACCCTTAAAACTTAATATCAAACTACTCGTAACGCTCACTCTAAACTATTTCCACTTTACATTATTTTACTTCTTTCCAGAATAATATTTTACCACAGCCTTTCAATAACAGAACAAATATTAAAAATAACATCACGTATTCATACGTTAATCACACGTCGCTATCTTTGGACTTAATCAAATAATCTCCCCCATAGCAAACTGAATTATTCAGTAGGTTCCACACATTTCAGCAAGAAGTTTGAATAATGTAAATTCTAATTAGCCGGTAGGATTAAAAACCCACTGGTAAAATCCTAAATAGTAACTACTAATTGCACTCGGGTCTCCGCTTTCCTTTATACCTAACGACTACGTAATTGCTCCAAATTGAGTACTTATAAACACTGTTAGACTTAATGTATAGTTTATTTTAATTAACTGGGTTTTTCTTACTTACTGTTTCAGCAAGTTTGTGCCTGTAATTTTAACTACATTATCTATATAATTATTCATTTAAAATTATATATGTATGTTTATCAGCCATCTGGTTTCCATAACACAAGCGATAGCTTAGTACGGGATCAGATCGTGCCGTGTGTGTGTCCTGTCCTGAAATATTTATATTCATTTGAAATCGATGCTATGATTTAATCGATACAGCAAAATGTACACACATTCATATTTATCAAATTAGCTTAAATTTTATTTGAAATTGAATATTTAAAATAACACAAGGATACTTTAGCTTCCTTCTAGTAAAATCGTACTTTTAATTACTACTACTAAAGACAACACACTGACAAGTGACAATGCCCCCGATGGCCCCCGGCATTGCTGGTGCGTATGGGGGACGCAGTACACTTAACATCAGGTGCGTCTACTGTGTTGCCTCCTCTTATATTATTTAAAAAAATGGAAAAACGCAATATCTTTCCCTTTTTGAAAACCATTTAAAAATATTTATAAAATTAGCCTACACCAAATAAATATACGAATAAATCCAATATCTATTCTGAACTTGTTAAGTAATCAGCTCTATTGTGAGGTTTCGCATTGTTTTGTAACACATTGTTACAGTTCCGTCTGTTTGTTAATACTTTATCCATTGGGAAGTGAATTTATTTATTTTCCCGTGAATAAAATGTTTTTCGGGTGAATAGAACAAAAGGGAAGGCAACGTGTGATGAGACTAATTAATATTATAATAGTAATGATTTAAATCATTACCAACCCTTAAGGGTTTATTAAAACAATTTTAAGTATTTTCAGTTTAATGTATTGCTGACTTTACAAGATTTTGGTTACGAAATAAAATAGCAAAAATGGTAATAATAGAGGATTTAATTTGTACATATTCATATAACACTACAAATAATATCCTTGAATCTAGCAAATTCATGTATAAAACATTTAAAACATTTATTTGATTAAAAATAAGTAACCGTTTATTTGTATTATAATATAAAGTTTTTCCTCTACAACATTCCCGCTTTTTCTCTTGTTTTCGTTCTAAACTTAAGAAAGTAAAAGTTCCAAACTGAAGACATGTTGTATATATATAATTGTTGTACTTAATTAATTTTTACGTTGTCATTATATTTTAATTTAACATCTATTTTAAAAGTTTACGATACGAAAAAAAAATCTTTTCTTAAAAACCGCTGTAAACATTAATTAAAACGGCGAAATAACAATTAGATTTGGCAACATTATGAATCGAAAGGGGAAATTAAAAAAGTTCATAGCGCTGTAAACACTTGATTGAAAGTTCGACACAGACTGTAAAAGTGTGGTGTACCGTGATCTGAACAAATTTACAACGAGGTTTTCATTATCTGTACTTATTATTTTACATTATAAAGTACATAGTAAAACTAAATAATACGCTTTAATAATTAATCTGAGATAGAAAACATATGAAATTATTGTATTGTCATCGATCCTTGATAAGTGTACAAAGTTTGAATTAAACTGTCCGTTTAAAGTGGACAAAATAATTGATTCAGTTGCATAGGTACAACCGTAAAGCTAGTAAAAGCGTGTTATAAAACTGAAATTTGTTACATGTCACAGTCACAACAACTACTGTGTCGAATTTTTCATAAAACTCAACTTGTATTATTTGGTTAAAATTTGAAATATTACGTTGTATATTTTAAGTCTTATTGTAAAATTCTTAGAATAAAGTCTCAAAATCTAAATAAATTATTCTACATTAATTCCTATTGTAATGCTAATATCCACCGCTATAAAGAGAAATGAGTTATTGTGTTATAAATTTTCCTGCACTTCTAAATTATAGTCTTCTAAAGGGGAAAAATCTAATGAAAACAATAGATAATATTATTATTGCCTTTTTTGACGAAATTCTGCTCTCACAACATCAAAACAGACGATGTTCAGTAAGTAAACATCGTCTGTTTTGATGTATAAAGAAATTATATTAATGTTATCAAAAGCCAACACATTTTCTATTCTTTAAAAAAATTTCAACCGACAACACAGAAAAAGGAGATAAAATTTCCGCAAATTGTTAACATAATTGACCAGTTATGTCAAACAGTATGTAATATACTTCTCGACAATACAAACATCTAAGTTCAAGGCCTATACAGACCCCATAAAAACCTAAATCTCCATTCACAACCCCCATTTACATTTATTGCTTCCGTAATGTCATAGTATAAAGAGAACAAGTAGGCCGACTCCCGGCGTTTATGAGCGTACGGTACTCGCGAGGCGCAGGATTGTCACTTGTCACGTTGATATTTTAAATAATTGTATAAACAAACACCGACCACTCACACTAATGGCACGGCCCTCACGAGAACGTGAAAAGGAACCGAGCGGCGTTGTGTGCGTGCGTCATGCTTGCGTACATACATGAACGAAGGGCGTGGCCAAGCCCTTCGCGTAGGTACATACAAACGGCGCGATGTACTTTTGTTCGAAGATAACTTACTTGTTCTCTTTATACTATGGTAATGTACAACCACATTCATTATTATGTATGTATGTATACGTATTACCGCTGACCACCCATGAATATGTATGTACAATACAATGATTTTTATTTAGATAATGTAAGATGTTTCGAGGAATGAATGCCAGAAATATGATAAGAGATGACATATTTACGGAGGAAATTAGATATTTCTGCTGAGGCATTTGTTTCTGTTCCTTTCAGTCTGTTAATTACGTTAGTTTTGATATTAATGCTGCTTTTAAAAATATCTTCCAAAATTCAGACAGTTATATCTGCCAAGGATATGTTTGATTTAATCAACGTATTGAATAATCTTTTAAAATACTAAAAAATTAAAAATATATTAAAGTCTCAGCAATGAGCATAGTAAACTACTACAACAGGTTGCAAAATTTTTACTACGTAACTACTACTACGGTTATGCCCGTACTTAGTTGTGAACGTGCCACACATTAGAAATGTTTTACATAATTAACTTGGTTTCTATCGAAATTTCAAAATCATGCCGTTAAAACCGATGATGCTAAGGGCAATTTTAAATTAACACTATATTATCAAATCGTTTTATTAAATTTCGCTTAAATATTATTTTCATGTAAATAAAAAGATGAATTATTATCATTATCGTCTCCAATCACAAGACACGACTCGCGAGTAGAGCAACAAGAGCAATAAAGACAACTTTTCTTCCTGCCCTATTTTCTTAATACAACTTAGTGGAGCACGCGACCGCTACCAGACTTTACACCAACGCTTTGAGTATATTGAGACATTTATAGCATACGATTTTTATACTGTGTGATTTTGTTTTACTGCCTAGTGTAGTTAGTTTCATATATCTATACAAATATATTTTATAGTATACACTATCTACTACTTATAAGCACAGTTTTATAAGGCTGAAAAGATTGTTCGTTTTTGATTTGATTTAAAAAAGGTACACATCACAGCTGACAATTTTGACTAATTATACACAAATTTAATCACATGTTGCGGTAAAATTCCAGCCAAATTGTATGTACACAGCACAGTTGAGGTTAAAAAAAATTATTAAAAATTACAGTTTGGTTTAACAATTGGCCCAATCTCTGAAACTAGGTACTTTTTGCAGTTCCAAATGTACTAAGAGGAGCGGAGCATCAGCGAAAAATGTTGCAACTGGTAAATGTACTTTTTGTAAGCAGTAAGTGTGTTAGGTAGAACAATATGACAATTTGTTTATACCTATTGTACACAAATGTAGAGAATCTGATATAAAAAATGGTTGCCTGTAAAGTCGGTTTTACGGGCGAAGATTTTACGTGACAACGTCTTTTTCTCGGTAGAATATTTATGTGCTGCGCGCGCGGCAGACCGCGGGCCTCTCTCTCGTTCGGTGACTCATCGTAACGTTACCGAGCGTTACACTTTTTCATAAGTGACTCCCAGTCGCAACCTAATTTAAGACGTTGTCACGTCAAAAACATATTTTGTTTTCTACTAATAAGACTCATAATATATTATGTTGATGGAGTACTTATGCACTTTATACAGGATACTTGAATGCGTCATATTTTAAGCATCCGACATAACGTTATCGTGTCGTGATCTATAAACAGGCCAACGTAACAGTACCCTTGAGTGGTTGAACAACGTACTGCGGTATTCGCAAGTAATCCAGTTTATAAGATACCTAGGATTAGGAGAATAAGTTGAGGGTTCACGGCCTTTCGTGCATAACCATTTTACTTCTTGTTTGTTCAGTGATAACTTCATAACCGTTTCGACATGTTTGATTAAATTACTTTGTGATTTTTTTTACTGTGTCGCGCATGTTTATAGACGTCTGTAGAGTACAGACGGTGAGAAAAGTCCTGAGTTAGTTTAATTTATTATGAACATGGTTTTAATTACATATCTTGTTTTCATAAAATATACATACCCAGAAGAAGGATGTAACACGTAACGTAGGACGTCACGTAAGATGTCCAAATTTCTAAAAATCGAATTCTGTATAAAATACAGAGAACCAAAGCTCTTTAAGCATATATCTATGCCGCTTATGTCTTCACCGTACGAAGGTCGATAAACATATGGCATGATAGTCTCCCCAGTAACGTGATGGGCATCCCTCAACTACACACAATATTAGCAATACTCTATTTAGTAAATAGGAAGAATTTAGACATCTTTGAATACAGTGAACTTAAGATGTACTATGATATTACATGAAAGTTCTCAACTAACATAATACACAGCTATTTAGCACAGATAACACACACTTTGATAACAAAAACATAATTTATTATCTACACTCAGGAATAACGTACTTTTCTGTTGGTGAAATAATTTTTGAATCGGTTCAGTAGTTTTTCAGTTTATTCAATTTCCTTTTTATAATAGATCTTACATGAGACCAAATTCAATATAGCGCCCTCTGGAGAGCATAATTTTAATAATTATTTCGAAAACATGCACATACATTTTACTTTCTGGACAGAAAGCTTTACACATCGTATTAACAACTTCACCATAAAACTTAACAACTATCACACACGACCAAAACACGCGTCATTTGACCAAATAATAATAAATCCAAACAATATAAAGGAAAAATGATTCCGGGCTTGAATAGCATCAGTAAATAATACTCGAATAGTTATTGACATAACGGGAGTAAGATATTACTGGAGGGCAAATATTTATGTCGTTCTCGATACAAATCAGAAGATAAAGCCTAGTACAATTTATTTGCTAGCGCTGTTGCCTCTTCATTTCGGGATTCGTCTTGTATGAGATTACTATTTATAACTAGTGTTCGTTTGCTAGCGATTTTGTTGGTGGCATTTTTAGGTTAGGTCGTTTGCGATGAAATAAACATTAGATGAGCATGTGAAAAAAGCTTCTTGATCGGTTTATCCATTTATTTAGATATATTACGTAAACGTGTGTACAATATTTATTTGTTGCAAGAAATAAATAAAATAAAAAATATGAACCTTCATTTCACCCCCTTTCCCCACTTGTCGCATACGTTATCTAGAAATTTATAAAACCTTGAAAGCGGCATAAGAAGCTGATGAAGAAGAAGAAAGAAGGTAAGAAGCTTGTTGATTGAAACCTATCTCGCCCAGTCAAGTCACGTTTAGCATATAATTAATTTAAGATATGTAAAATTAAAGTTAATAAAGTGTTTAATCAATAGTTGTTTTTTTTTACCTACCGATACTTAATCACTTATGTAACGCAAAGAAATCCAGATAATATTATAAAAGTGTAAGGTAAAAGCATCAGTAGATAACCACTTAAGGAGACAGAATATTCTTTTTAAATGTTTGACTTTAATTATCATATGAATTCAGTAAGTTTCTTTTTTTGGAAACCCTGTGAAATGTGTTTTAACATATGAACAAGCATTTCACCACGTACAATGGTCGAATAAACTTAAAAAAAATTAAAAATGTTCTTATATTAGAAATTTAGTAGTTGACCATCTAAAAACTAGAAGATGACCATATTTTGCATCAGTAGATGACCACTCAGATGCTACAATTTTAATTGGGTTATTTGTTAAATAAGAAGCAATAAGATGAAAAGATAACGTTTTATTTGAAATATAATAATAATTAGGCCTTTATATGCCTATAATTTAAATAAAAACAAGGTTCTAAAAGATCCGACAGATGGTTATAAAACAAAAGGACACTGTCAAACACAAAGCGTAAACGTCAAACTTTTTGCCAAATTTATCATATCAAGGAATGTATCTCTGGAACATCATATACATTTCTCGTAGAACTGGTCTTCTTGGGAGCCTCTATATGAGCAACTACTGCATCCCAGGGATAGTCGAGCACATCTTTATGCCATTTTTTGCCATTTTTTGCACCCAGTCGCATATTTTATGCTCCTCTTCTGGTGTAAGGATGGATGTCGGACCCATTTTTCGTTCCATCGGTGACTTCCCTTTTACTTTATTTGTAAGCGTTATTCTTGGTACACCGAACTTTTTTGCAGCCGTTCGTATTGGTGTTTTATGAAGACGAACATCGTTCACTGCTGCAAGCATTGCAGCTTCAGTATAATTTAGGAATGCGCCCCTTTTCCCAGGCATCTACAAGATAAAAATTGGTTTTAGTAATAGACCATAGCCATAAATTCGTACCATAAAGTTAGTCAACTACTAAAGAAAATCAATCTATTGTTAAAGTAAATAAAATAGTTTATTTTAATTAATTATTATATGCAGTATATTTAAAAGATACAGAACATAAACAAAATCACAGTCAAACGGAATCAGTATTGGACCACCCCCACATCTCAATTTTGTCAACAAATCTTTAAATTTTAATTACCCTGTCATTTAAATAAACCATAAACGAATAAAAAACGAAAAACACTTACCGTCAACAAGGTGACAAAGTTCCTAGTATTCAGCTTCAAACTTTTTCAATCTCTACGAATATTATTACAAAAAACGAATTTATTGATTTTATGGTCCGTCACTCAACCAACAACTGACAACCATTTACTATATTTGACAGATATGGATGCGCAATTTTCGCGCCTATTTGACCAGATAGCAGCACTAACTACTTATTGACGAATGAGTTTTTAAAATTGCCGCGAATTCTTATTATAACGGTTTATGTGCATTAGCGGTCAACTACAGGTACATGGTCAACTACTAGTGACTTTACCCCTACCACTAAATTTTTTTGGAAACTAATATGTTCTTAAAGCTTCCTAAGTTCCTAGTAATCGATTTAATCTTATCAGTACAATAACACAAATAAAAGCAGCTTAAAAGTAGAAATGTACAAATAATTATTACTTAATTATTACGCTAAAACTCACCTTAAAAACAACAAAACAGAATACACAATCGAATGAATAATTACATGCTATCTTGTTTCAACGGCTATTCAGTTGAAAGCACTGTCTTAAAATGTGGAACAATTTTATTTTCACGAATGCCGACACTGCAGCTATATAACAATAGAGCTTTTACAATAATTACGTGAAAATGCTCGACTATATTAGCGCGGGAATGTGTTGTACGTAAATACTTTTTTAAATTTTGTTTCATACTCGACCCAGATATGTTTTGGTTGCGTTAAATGTCAGTATGATGTTCTTTTGGGTGTTGAAATTGTGGATGATATATTGAATATTAATTTTAAGTTGAGGCTAATTTATTGAAGCACCTACGCATAAAACGTGTAAATTAAAAAACATAAATTATAAAATTTTGGTGATTGAAATTCTTGTATAACTTGTAACATCTATGTGTTTATATTTTTATAAAGGTATTTTCGGCTTATTTTAAGTTTTGCATTTTAAAACGAAAAAGGGCCTTAATTATATCAAGATAAGTATTTTTTTATTAACAATATACTAATCACACAGTAATAAAACATATTAATCCTTAAAATCACAAACGATCGCCAATTAATGGCGCGAAAAACATTCCAAGAAATTCACATCTCGAAACTCTTAAAAGGGTGCTCATAATTATACGAGATTCTGGCAACACTGCTGAGGTATAATTTATAACGCGTAACTTCAAGACTTCCCATCGAGGAAAGCTTTTAACAAAACAAAAGGAACGTAATTTATGTACGCTACAATACATTAGATGGAATCGAGTTTGCGCCTTTTAAAAGATTTTTTGTGTGCGCAACACTGCTAACCTCTTTTGTTGAGGATATAAATAATTTTATTAGTCTGTGAATGATGTAGCATATGGGTTACATTAGCCAGATTCGTGCTTCGGTTTTTATTAAGTTACTTTTTATATTAGCATTTATGAGAAATATATAATCTGTGAGAATCATAGATAATAATCAAATACTGCTGCCGCTAGTTATTTGAAAAGTTTTCTTATTTAATAAAAGAAAAAAACCTGATATAAAAATAATAAATAAACCTGTTGACTCTACTATAATCTGTCCCCAATAATTTTTATTTGCATACAGTAACTATTAAGTAATTTAAATATAAATTATATATATCCACAAACCATTTACTTTACTATCTAAACATATATTTATACTTCTTCATTTTAACTTTTGTACCTGTAGCCTGACTTAAATAAGATAATACAAAATGTAACAAATTATTTCATTGAGGCTTAATTTTCTCACTGAGGCAGTAAATAGAAGTCATAAAATATAATTTAAAGCAAAAATATAAAGAGTCCCCTTGACACAGTAATTATATCCGAAAAAGCATTCATCAAAAAAGCGGGATTTGCCATCTCATTAAAATATTTAAATATTATAAAAAAGGTAAAATGTTTATCTTCACCACCTTTAATTGTAACAACCATTTATTTTTTGGATGCGTTAAATATTAGTACACATTAAAAAAATAGCTGAAAAATGTATGTGTATGTATGTTCACCTTAATAGCTGAAAAATGTAAGACATTTCTGGAAATAAATTGATATTTTACCAGTTATTACTAATGAAGAATGGATGAATGTATGTATGTTTGTTTGTTGCTCTTTCATGCGAAAACCATCGACGGATTTTGATGAAACTTTACAGTACATAATATATAGGTAATACATGATATTGAAGCTGATTTTTCCCACATTATATCGAGGGTAAAACCGCGCGGCACAACTAGTAAGTAGATAATTTATAGTCCCGAAAATAAAACATGTTTATTCTAACTAGCTGATGCCGTGTAAACTTTGTCTTAACATGCCCAAAAAAAAACAAACATTTATTACAAAAACATTCATATATATCCACACCTTTCGTCATAACCATCGATATCCATCCAAAGTTTATTTCGGAAGATATTTTATAAGGAACTTTATTATATTAAGTCACGCAACAAGCGAGGTCTTCCCTTATTAAGCAAATTGCTAAATAACTGCTTGCTTGATAAATAACACTTGGAATTTTTCAAATCACCTTTTAACTTCCAAGAGATGTCTTCAAATTCTTTAGTCTTTAACTATTCATTCCTTTTTAATTTGAAGGTACGTTTTTAAATGCAAAATATCTTATGTAGCTCTTTATAATTACTTCAAGGAAATTAAATTTAAATCACTATAAGAAACCGTATTTTGACCATTATTTAGCAGCATCTTTTTTGCTATTTAATTACCAAGTTTTCTGTTCGTCCTTTTAAAATACCAAAATTCGCACAAATAATAGGGGATTCTGAAGAAATAACGAGAGATGAATCTTCATCTTTTTCAAAATAATGAATTGAAGAAGATTCAACCTAAAGACGCCAATAAAACTTAAGAAAAACCTTGGCTTCTTTAGGTACATTTTATACGAAAGGATAAAACAAAAATACTGAAATTGTATGAGAATCCAACCTTAAAATAAAAACGATTTATACTTTGAAAGAATAAAGAAACCGCACAACATAACCATTCAGGCTGAAGCTTATTTTGCGTAAATCGCTTTAAAATTGCTAAGAAGCTCAAAGATTAAGAGGAAATTTTCATCCCATCTTATGTCTTGAATGGCTCATTACGAAACAATTTTGAGGGCGACAAACATTTAACCGTATATAATATACAATAACGGTATTGTGATTATATCAGATTGTAAAGATGCTCTTGAAAATTTGCTGAATCCTGTGCCGCTTAAACAGCTTTTGAATTCCAATAGGCCTTGGTTATCACTTATCAGCAATCTCCGAGTTCACAGACAACAAAATGATTCATGATAACAATACATATTTTAATGCAATGATTTAGTATGTTCGATCATTCCGTTGTTCGTGCTTGATGAGCAATGTTGTTCATAAAAATAATATATTATGGACTATCTTTCCGCCCGCGGCTTCGCTTGCGTTTGCTTCGTTATTGCGTGACAGATAAATATACATTTCCTCGCTATATTTATTGCATCAAGTTGTTTTTGGAAAAAAATATAGCCCATATCCGTTATAGACTATCTCTTTTCAAAACTTCATCAAAATTTGATTTAGTAGTTGGTACAGAGCTATTTTTGCAAGTAGGAATAGACAAATCCTTTACATTGAGATATTGTATAGTATGTATCTTAAAAGAAAATTCAAAGTCAAGGGAGTGCGAGCTGAGTCAGAAGCAAAAGGCTAGTTTTGTTATAAATTCAAAACTTTTACAATAAGATTTGTAATGTTAATCCAACGAGTTCCTTACAAGCAATAGACGCGACATAAAACGTACACTGAATTTTATTCTCATAAAATAAAAACGCTTCTCTGCGACCGTAGGTTAAAGGAATTTGAACCTTAAGTGCCATCCGGCATGAAACGGCAAAATGTTTGGAACACGCAAACGACGGGAGATAAGTCGATGACTTTTCTAATATGGTCATAAAGCTCATTTTTGAGTTAAGTGCTTCCCGTCGCAGGACTACCGGCTTGAGATGGAGGTAACAAAAAGAAATAGACCTCAGAGACTCTTTATTTTTAATGGTATGCATACACGGTGATTCTTGGAAAATATGGGAAATGACAGTGTAGATAACGCACTCTTTTATGGTCTCCATACAATTCATGAAATCCTTATATGAATGTTTAAATATTTTGTTTTATGTATATACATATAACAAAATATTTAAACTTACCCATATGGGTAAGTAGACTTGTAAGTTGTAACCCAGTTTCACAAAAGGCCGATGGCTTTAGATGGAATATGACGCAAAGATAGATTCTAAGCTATTACTTATCGTTGTATATTATAGCAGTATAACATATTAGTATGAACTCTCTAACGAAATATTGTAGCTTGTAGATCTTAAATTAAACTAACAAAATCGGCTTATATAAAAACAAGTCATTTATTTTTAGCTTATATTTTTACCAATATTATATATAAAATAAATTATTGTTTTAAATAATTAATTTATATTTAGAGACTTAAATGTGAAAGGTATTTTCCGAATTCAGGCAGGAATTACGCTTGCCTAAAATGTCAAATATAAGCTACCTTGATACTTACGAGTAATGAAAATTCCTTGACCATTGTTTTCAGTAAATACATTATTTGTATGTTGATGATAAAAAAACTTTGAGTTCATTTGGTCTGGCTTTAACTAAATTAAGAGAAAGTTTATGGTTTTCTAATGGTAAGTATAAATTATTTCAAATCTTTAGTTCTTATATTTATTAACTAGCTGTGCCACGCGGTTTCACCCGCATTGCTCAGCTCCTGTTGGTCTTAGCGTGATGTTATATAGTATATACCTCGTAAGTGAAAAAATGGCCATTTTTTGTTTTTTGGCCATCTATACTGATAAAAACGTCCTCTTTCGTTTGGTCTATGTCACATAAGCCTACTGATAGTAGAAATACCTTAAATAGGTTGTATCAAAACCCCTTAAGTACAAAAAAAATATTTTTATTCGATACAAATATATTAATATAACTTAACATAGACTTGTAAAACGAATACTCAATCAACGAACGGCCATTTACAACGTAATAGTCTGAGTGATAAGTTGAAAATGGCGTAAAATAGAGATAAGTCTCTTAAAAATACGTGCGATAGCTCATTTGATTCGGAATGACGTCTAGAAAAATGTATCGGAAATGTGTATTAGCACACAAAAAATTGCAAAAGTTATAAACAAATTAAGTTGCAAAAAAAAGGTATTTCGTTTATTGTTAATAACTCCGAAATTATTAACATTTCAGAAATTTTGAAAAAAGATTCTTAAAGAGGAGGAAATTTCCAACGAAAATTTCCCGACTCCCGCAATTCTATTTCCATTATTTATAATTTTAATTTAACGCTGAAAATAGCCCTCCGCGCGGCATTTTTAGTTAGCGCGCGCGGCTTCAAAACCGAGCACGTCACACTAATTATTTTTTTTAAGGTATTAAATATTAATTTAAAAATTAAAAAAAAATATGCTGTATTCCGAACACTTCAAAGAATTTGCTCCCGTTGGAAATTTTACTTAAAGTAAATTTTTCAACAAATTAGACAAATGTTAACTAACGACATTTTTTTGAACTTCCGTTCTTATTGCACATTAAAAAAAATGTTTAAATAATTGTCGGTAAAATTTTTCACTTCGTGGAGCCCTTCATATAAATATACCTAACAAGATCGCGCCATAAAAGTTTAAAAAATGTTAATACTTTGTTTATAATAATTTTTTCAAGTTAACAAAAAACTAGAAATTTCTAGTTATTTGTTCAAGTTACTTAACTTGAAAAAATTACGCGCGCGCTAACTAAAAATGCCGCGCGGAGGGCTATTTTCAGCGTTAAATTAAAATTATAAATAATGGAGATAGAATTGCAGGAGTCGGGAGATTTTCGTTGGAAATTTCCTCCTCTTTAAGAATCTTTTTTCAAAATTTCTGAAATGTTAATAATTTAGGAGTTATTAACAATAAACGAAATACCTTTTTTTTTGCAACTTAATTTGTTTATAACTTTTGCAATTTTTTGTGTGCTAATAAACATTTCCGATACATTTTTCTAGACGTCATTCCGAATCAAATGAGCTATCGCACGTATTTTTAAGAGACTTATCTCTATTTTACGGCATTTTCAACTTATCACTCAGACTATAAGAGCACTTAACGTAATTAGACCAAACTTGAATAATTATTATCATCACTTAACTTATTTGTACCAAATCAAATAAAATTATTTGTGAACTTAACCCATACTTAAATATAATGTTATTTGGCACATAATTTAAATCTTCAGACATTAGGTCTGAAGCCTATCTATACTTAATATTATAAAGAGGAAAGGTGTGTATGTATGTATGTATGGTTTTCACGCATAAACTACTGGACCGATTTTGATGAAATTTGGCACAGATAATCTTTAGACCCTGAGAAAGAACATAGGCTACCTTTTATTGCGAAATATGTACCACGGGCGAAGCCGGGGCGGACCGCTAGTTATCTATAAAGAAACATGCATGTGATGCAAGATCTCTTAGACTTAGTGTGTTCAGAAACGATTACCAATCTTTAAATCGATTTAAAGATTGGTAAACGTTTAAAAAGCCAAGTAACATACATGCACAAGGTTTGATTCTTTGTCTCTTCAAATTCATTCTTTCGTGTCAGATTAGAATAGATTTAGAAAAATCGGAACATAAGGCAACATTTCACTATGAAACTAAAAGATAAAAGCTTGTTGTTTACAGATTCCGAATTTAACTGCATCTGTAGCCTTTTATAAAAGAAACTTTGGACTTTTAATTTAAAAATCCGCAAAGTTACTACTAAACGAACATTCCATTATGTTATGTATGAAGAAATAGCTCAAAGAGGTGAAGATGAAATCGCATCATGCTTATGGCATTTTATTAACGGTTTGGCAGAAGAAGTAGAGTAGCTTATTTTATATTCAGTGTTGTCCAGGTCAAAAACGGTATAACATCTTGCCTGTTAAGCAGATATTGAAAGATTCATTCAAAAAAGAAACAGCACCATCTCCGTTCCCCGAGATAAATGAAAATGACCAGCAATCGCCATGATGTAAAATTAATGAATGAATCTGACTTCTTTCCATTTTCGAAACTATCGACTGCCTACTCATTTTATCAAAAGAAATACTGCAACAGACAAAACTACATTTGGTTAGAACTGTATTTTCTGGTTGATGTATTAAAAGTCTAATGACGTAGATTTTAAATACTCTTTGAGTGAAAATGAAGAGTTTCTGTATTTCTGGTTTAAGAGAACTGAGAAAAGAGAGAAGTCTCCGAAGTGGCTTTGCCATTGGCCTCTAATGAGCCTATCAATATCGATGCTCTGAAATTCAAAGATCTCTTAGATCTCCTGCCAATAAGTGATCCAATTTATGATGATTATTTCAAATCATTGTCTCATGGTCCGACTAGAAACAATCTTATGACTTTCAGTGACAGTGATGACGACTATGAGGGTGACAAATCAACATCGAGCTATGCTGCGCTGTACTGCGCTGTGCTGTGCTGTGTTTCTTAAGCTACGTTTTTTTAACAATTAAACGATGCTGCGCTGTACTGCGCTGTGCTGTGCTGTGTTTCTTAAGCTACGTTTTTTAACAATCTAGCTCAGTATAAAGTAATCAGCAGCTCGTGTAGTCGTTTATCTCGTCAAATATGACCCTATTTTCAAAAAAACGTAAACATTACGACATAGTTGAATCCGATGAAGATGAAAGTGAAGAAGAAGCGGATATGGATATTTTATGTGTTATTTTGTCGTTAATCCCTAGAAGCCTAATCTATATAGAATGTACACAAAGCCTTAATATACGTCTCAGAGGCGTACACATATAAAAGCCCTTATTTTAGGTATATTGTTTAATTATTATTGTTTTACTAAAGCGCAAATTTGAATTTGGGAAATAAGCTAAAAATAAAACCACACTGTTATCAATTATAACTATAATCACAGTCGTTTATTACAACATAAAAAACAATATGCATAAATTGGAACAAAAAAATTAACTTCTTCAAAATCAACTAAAACATATATTATTTTTATTGAGTATCAATTTTTTTTACGCTTATTATATATTCTTAGATCAAACATTACAACTAACCAGACTTTAAAGGACTAGATTAACTTTAGGAACAGTCTACACATAAATCAACCTTGTGCTCGCCACACACAGATTTTTTACATTTATTACACACTAATTTTGACATGCATGGTTGGATTAGTTTTTTCAGAGGGCCCAGATTCTTGTAATGACGCAACGAACTCAGACACCTCATTATTTTCGTCCTCGCTTTGAACGTCGTCGATAATCTGGTCATCCTCAACTTCGGAATCTGAATCCTCGTGAGAAGGACTGTTCTCCGTTCAAAATTGCGATAATGTCGTCTTCATTTAATATATTGGACCGTGACATATTTATACCTGAAACAATACCGAAAAAAGATATAAAATACACGAAAAACAATCAAAAGTAAAAATCACTCAATCTTAGTTAAAAGTTACACAAAGCCTAAACATACGTCTCGCAGGCGTGCAACACTTCGATAAATCAAAAATGGCGGTACTTACCTTAACGATAAAGGCACCGTCCTCTAGCTCCCGTCGGCCACTGAGATAACTAAAGAGTACGACGCGCTAGCTTCAACCGTTAGAAAGAGACATCCGATATTCGAATTCGTGTACGCCTCGCAGGCGTAGATTAGGCTTCTAGGGTTAAAAGAGTCCAGTCACGGTAGCTTGTTACCTCACATCATACGTGAAAAATACGGAGAATTTAATTGAAGAATTGAATTAAGACACAGCGCAGCATGGCAGAGCTCCATAAAAACATAGCACAGTTCGGCACAGCGCGGCTCAGCACGGCGGGTAGCGCGCCTCGCTCGAGACTGCTGCGTTTTTAAACAGAGCGTAGCCTCACACAGCGCAGCACAGCATGGTTTGTTTGTATCCTCATTAAAATATTAAACGAGCGAGTTGACCAAACACAGCACAGCGCAGTACAGCGCAGCATAGCTCGATGTTGATTTGTCACCCAGGGTGACAAATCAACATCGAGCTATGCTGCGCTGTACTGCGCTGTGCTGTGTTTGGTCACCCTGGGTGACAAATCAACATCGAGCTATGCTGCGCTGTACTGCGCTGTGCTGTGTTTGGTCAACTCGCTCGTTTAATATTTTAATGAGGATACAAACAAACCATGCTGTGCTGCGCTGTGTGAGGCTACGCTCTGTTTAAAAACGCAGCAGTCTCGAGCGAGGCGCGCTACCCGCGCCGTGCTGAGCCGCGCTGTGCCGAACTGTGCTATGTTTTTATGGAGCTCTGCCATGCTGCGCTGTGTCGAGCTATGCTAGGTTTGGAGCACGCTGCGTGCCCCTCCATCGCCGCATTAAATTCATTAAAAATAAAATTCTCCGTATTTTTCACGTATGGTGTGAGGTAACAAGCTACCGTGACTGGACTCTTTTAACGACAAAATAACACATAAAATATCCATATCCGCTTCTTCTTCACTTTCATCTTCATCGGATTCAACTATGTCGTAATGTTTACGTTTTTTTGAAAATAGGGTCATAATCGTTAATCATAATTGTTAATCATCTCAATAGATGGCGCGCGGTGTGTCCCTTAGACACATAAAACTGAAAGAATAGAATAAATTCGATTGCTCTGGCGGGTCACGAGTGGCTGAATTGGTCAGGCATCCGCCCCGGAATGGCGCGAAAGGATGCGGGTTCGAGTCCCGCCTCGTGATCGAATTTTTTCTATTCTTTATAAATTTATATTTATAAAAGCATTTGAATGCCATAAAACCAAAAATATCAATTTCAACAAAAAAGGTCGTGTTCCATCGTTACAATATTGTATTCACTGAAAAGTGTTTCATATTGGTTGAGATGGTTGTTAATCATCTCAATAGATGGCGCGCGGTGTGTCCCTTAGACACATAAAACTGAAAGAATAGAATAAATTCGATTGCTCTGGCGGGTCACGAGTGGCTGAATTGGTCAGGCATCCGCCTCGGAATGGCGCGAAAGGATGCGGGTTCGAGTCCCGCCTCGTGATCGAATTTTTTCTATTCTTTATAAATTTATAAATAGGGTCATATTTGACGAGATAAACGACTACACGAGCTGCTTGCTGATTACTTTATACTGAGCTAGATTGTTAAAAAACGTAGCTTAAGAAACACAGCACAGCACAGCGCAGTACAGCGCAGCATCGTTTAATTGTTAAAAAACGTAGCTTAAGAAACACAGCACAGCACAGCGCAGTACAGCGCAGCATCGTTTAATTGTTAAAAAAACGTAGCTTAAGAAACACAGCACAGCACAGCGCAGTACAGCGCAGCATAGCTCGATGTTGATTTGTCACCCTGAATGAATGTTGTAGTGGTACGTTTTACAAACAAATTTTATTTGACTTGATCCAGCTCGTAACTATTTGCAGGGCAAGGGCATCTTCTCACAAGGAGAAGGCATGAGCAGTAATCACCACGCTTGTTCACTGCTGGTTGGTGATTTCAGACCAAAATCCCGGTTGCCATCACGATGTTTTCCTGTTATTAGAAATGATGATGTTTTCTTGTTATAGAAGATGTATCTCTGGTTATTAGAGAATCTACTTATGCATCCGAAAAAGACACATTGGTACATGTCGGTTGATGGGATCGATCCCGCAGCATCCAGCAAGGCAGGCAAGCGAACTACCGTGACTTCTGAATCACACACACACACACACACACACACACACTACTTTTAGGATTTTACTTTGTAGAGAGAGTATCAGAGAATTGCATATTGCACGAAAATCACAATATTTCCTGGCTTTTTTATGAGTACTTATTTGTGGCAAATCACACTCCTATTCGTTTTTGGTTTTAAATATATGGTTAAATCTATTTGTATGGAAGATGTTTCCCCATAATATTTGTTTTTTAATGTCTGTTTATGTCTCCGTCGAAAAAAAAAATGAAAAATCCTTTCCATTAAGGTAAAAATAGGAATAAATACTAATTAAGAGTACAAATAAATATGCTCTAATCCACTTAAGTACACACGTTTTAGACATTTTCACATCATTTTCACATTTTTTTCTTTTGGTACAAACATGTTAAGTAACAATTACTCTTGAACTAGAACATTTTTTTTATTTTGTTTGTAAGTGTTCAAAACTTGAACATAATAAATAGACATCGGATTATATGCATTTGCATGTTTGCATATGCAAATGCATAAAACTCTCTAATTACGGCGTTAGTGCATATTTTAGACTTTTTCCCGAATCGTGCATATTTCGTTAGTAGCGGGAGCGGGAGGCATGTGTGACAATGACGTGTAAGACAATGACGAGCGCAGTGGCTGACTCAAGTTGTGAAGAACATTAATGCCTACATCAACGGCACAGGTCGGGCCCTGCCTGTGTACAGGTTATGAAAAATGAAAGAAATGGCAGCAGAAATGGCGTTTTAAATATTGTCCAATGACATCAGTTGATGTTGAGAAGTCGTTCTCGGCGAACAAGTTGATACTGGGTGACAATAGTCAAAAATTTGCGTTAGAAAAATTTGGAAAAATGCTTAATTATATATTGCCACAAAAACTATACTCAATTTTAAGAGAATTTGGCTGTTTTTGAACAATCTTTGATTAAAATAAATAAAAATAATATAGGTTTTTTGATTTTGTATTGTGCATATTTTAGGCATATTAGTCGTTTTTAGTGCATATTTCGGCCTTTTTTAGTGCATATTTGCATGCATATTTTGGCATTTTGTTGGTGCATATAATCCGATGTCTAATAATAAACATTTAAATATCATAAATTTGTTTTACTTAAGAGTTTATTCCGATCTGTAGCAACAGGGTAGCAACCGTGAAAACTTTCAAACGCTCATACTCAAATCACCATTTTGCACTTAAGTGGTACGTACCAAATACCACAGAATTCTTTCTGATATTATACCGTATGTAATATGAAGAAATGTAATACCTTAGTATTAATAAATCAGTTTGTATTACACTAAATAAGAAAGTGGTCAGTATATAAAATAGCACCTTTATTTTTGTGTCTGTCGACTACACATGTACTCGGTTCATAGTATTTAAGAACGTATTATCATGGTCTAAGATCCGAATATAGGTCGACCTGCACCGGCGTGATAATAGAATGAGACCAATTTTATAATAAACTAGGTTTCCGCCCGCGGCTTCGCCCGCGCAGTCAAAGAAAAACCCGCATAGTTCCCGTTCCCGTGGGATTTCCGGGGTTGCGTCATTTTCCCGGGATAAAAAGTAGCCTATGTCCTTTCTCGGGTATCAAAATATCTCTATACCAAATTTCATGAAAATTGGTTCAGTAGTTTAGACGTGATTGAGTAACAGACAGACAGACAGAGTTACTTTCGCATTTATAATATTAGTATGGATATAGTCTATTAAAAAATCTATTAAAGATGGGTTGACTGAAAAAATCCTGGACTGGACATTTTAATTAATTTTTAAAAAATATTTTTTTTTTAATTAATTGCAGTACTTATCAAGATAATAAAAAAATTATAATAGACTTGAAGTATGAAACCTACAGAATGTGCAGTCATAGGGTTTTCTAATATTTACCTGGACAAACTGCTAGGTTGGCAGGTATAAACAGGCATGTCCGTACCAGTTACTTTCACTTGATGGGATGATAGAAAAAAAATATATCAGCATGAGCGCTGTTTTATAACAAAATTGTTTATTGTCTCAACACTGCATAATTAAAAAAATAAAAAGATTTTTTTAATAATTAACTAAAAATATCCTGTCCAGGATTTTTTCAGTCAACCCATCTTTAATAGGTTTTTTAATAGACTACATTTATTATAAAATTGGTCTCATTCTATTATCACGCCGGTGCAGGTCGACCTATATTCGGATCTTAGACCATCAGGTATTATTGTCAACCATTCATAATAATTAGGGATGTAACGATACCGATACCGATACCGATATATCGGCCGATATAATCGGCAAGCCGATATATCGGTATCGCCGATTATAAAACAACCGATACCGATATCAAACAATTCAAAAAACCGCGCCCAATGAACGATGCGGGAGGCCGCCCGCGCGTGCGCACTTTGTTTTTTGAAAAAACTCTACGAATAGTAAACTTTTATTAGGAACTGATTGTATGTGTATAACTTAAAGTTTAACTGACTTTGCAAAATCATAATACTAAAATAAATGGTTTTCTTGTTTTTTGATTTGATTTAAAAAAATACGATTTACAGTTGAGTCTCTGTTAAATGTTGGTAACTTTTATGCATAACTAGCGACCCGCCCCGGCTTCGCACGGGTGCAATGCTGATACTAAATACACTACAGAAAAACTGTGAACGTTGTATATAAAAACATAGCGGTCCGCTCCGGCTTCGCATGGGTATAAAATATTATACAGCCGGGCGGCCGGCCGGTGCCGCCGCAAACGCTACGTCCCGCAATTTTTAAATCTGTAATATCTTCGAAAATATTCACTTAAATCATACGGTGTAAAGGGCCATATAGATCTATATTAAATGAACAATGTATTCAAGGTATTTAATTGGTTAAGGATTAATGCTGTATTGGTTAAAATCGCTTCGAAAATTAGCCATTATTTGTCGTAAAAAGTAAATGACAAAAAAAAGTTATTGTGGGTTATCCACAAAACATATAAAAGAGGGTTATCCATAAGAGATAGACATATACCACCGCGGACTTTTCTGTAGACCTTTTCAATGTGTATAATACTTAGTACATTATTTTGATAAAACTCGTAGGGTTCAGCCTGCGTTTGCAATGTAAGCGGAAAAAATGTAATTTTTTAAGACATCACATTAGAAACCTCAAAAATAACAGTACTTCTCCACTATTTGATGGATGTTATTATACATATAAACCTTCCTCTTGAATCACTCTATCTATTAAAAAAATCGCATCAAAATCCGTTGCGTAGTTTCAAAGATTTAAGCGTACAAAGGGACATAGGGACATAGGGACAGAGAAAGCGACTTTGTTTTATACTATGTAGTGATAGTGATTCACTATTTATTTTTCTACCAAGCCATCGATATCGGTATCGGTATCGGTATCGCCGATATTTGATTACAAATATCGGTATCGGTATCGTATCGGCAAAATCATGTATCATTACAACCCTAATAATAATGTAATAAAGTTCGTATTTTTATGTTTTGAAAGCAAGCAACTTTTAAAAGCACGAATATCGGTCCACCCGTACAAAATTTTGATACCTTCAAGAAATTTATCGTATCTTACCGTACAATATAGTCACACAGCTTAATCATAGAAACAATGGAATTAATTACTGAAATACCAGCATAGATCACACCGCATACATTTAAAGCAGCGTAATCTCGATCGGGGATCGCACACAATATGTATTTACAACTTACGACACGATATCGTATAAGGATGATTTAGAATATAGATAACATGGGAAAATATACTTTACTACCTATATTATTACTTATCGGTTATGGTTAGAATAAGGAAATTGAGGAAAGTTTTTCAATTTGCTTATCGGTTTAAGTCAAGTTTTTTCAAACATAAATCGTTTATCCTGCATTTCCTTGTAATAAGCGTCCGTGTTTGTTTACTTAGAGATTTACAAAGCACTTACGGACAAGAAGAAATTTAATTTTTATCGTGTCTCTTATATACGATTTAGGAGTGATAGCGAAGTTTTCTACCGAAATTTTCAAAGTTTATGTCTTTTTATTATAATAATATTAACATA
Source organism: Colias behrii (assembly GCA_029959065.1). Lineage (NCBI taxonomy): Eukaryota > Metazoa > Arthropoda > Insecta > Lepidoptera > Pieridae > Colias > Colias behrii. The sequence goes on from JARWMC010000015.1 coordinate 2,726,817, forward strand.
TTTTAATATCGTATCGGTTGGTGTGAGTAGGCTCTTAGAAGCGTTGATATATTTGGCCGCTTTGAAACTACATGTTTGCAATCATTTTGCTGAGATCTAGCTGCGGCTTCTGAGCTTAAGTTTTCTAGACTTGACATCGTAATTTATGTGTTTTATATCGCTACAATTAATTGGTCGTTAATCTTATATTCTATTTATCAACGATATAGAGACAGGCATAGATAAAGCCAGAATAATGTTTTAGTGTTTACCTATTTAATATTATTTTATAGAAATTAGTGTAAGTATAAGTACCTATAATATTTCTTAAGGCAAGGAATGATTTTTTAAATTAAAAACGGAAGAAGATTGCAATGACACTAATTTTAATTGCGAAATTGTGTATTTTTTTTTTTACTTTTCACACCTAAACAACGTAACGGGTTTGGATTAAAGACAAAAGGATAGCTTACCTGTACCTACCTATGCCATGATTTACCAGATATACTTTTTATCCTTTTAACCTCCTGATTTCCATGAGCACAACGAAACTAAATCTAACTAAATCTAACTAAATCATAAGTATAATAATTAATAAGCTAATATTCGCCATAAATTATCCCCACTATCCCATATACTTGCAAGTGCACTCTTCCATTTGTAACTAAAACGACACATCGTAACTATAAATTCCTTAAAAGCATACTTTCCTAGTACCTTAGAAAGTACTAGTATATTCTATGAGTTATATTTTTATGAAAGAAGATTGAATTTCACTCAACTTTGTCGCTGCTACGGAGCGTCATAATAATCTCTTTTGAAACGCATCGCACTTTAAATGTGCTGAATATACGAATAAATATCTCTGGATTCTCACACGAAGTCCTTGAATTATGAAATATGTGAAGGTAGAGTTTATCTGAGGAAGATCCATGTGACATTAACAATTTTGTCGAGCGATCTTTTTATCTAGGTAAATACAAGCTCAGAATAAAACTGCATCTTCATAAAATATAAAATTAAGAATATTCAGTCAATACGAAGTTAATCAGTTCAGATAGTATTGAAGAGTTAGTGAATAATCAATGAATGTTGTATAGAAGAACTATTAAAACTTTCACTACATAATAACTTATATTAGAACTAGGTTTCCGCCCGCGGCTTCGCCCGCGCAGTCCAAGAAAAACCCGCATAGTTCCCGTTCCCGTGGGATTTCCGGGATTGCGTCATTTTCCCGGGATAAAAAGTAGCCTATGTCCTTTCTCGGGTATCAAAATATCTCCATACCAAATTTCATGAAAATTGGTTCAGTAGTTTAGGCGTGATTGAGTAACAGACAGACAGACAGAGTTATTTTCGCATTTATAATATTAGTATGGATGTTTATAATGCTACAGACAACAGCAAAGAAAAGTACTTTATTCTATACTAGCTCTGCCACGCGGTTTTACCCGTAGTCAAACTGTATAAGCTATACATTTATAATGCTGTAAATTTCCATTGAAATCAGTCACCAGTACATTTAAAACCAATTCATTACAAACACACATTGAAATCTTTCCTCTTTATATTAGATAGCAGATATAAGTACTTAGATTTTTTGTCGCTTCGACGTAATTTCACTCCGCAAAAATTAACTTCAATCTCACTCTGCATACACATACAATATCATCAAAATCCGTTTCCCAATTCACACATAAAAAACCCAACAAACCTACAGACAATTTTGTATTCCTATAAGGGTAATTAAACCATCTAACAAGCATGACCAGAAACCGGTTATACGGACATGGGTCAGTAAGACCCTGTATCCCGGAATCGCGAATGTTTCCGCAAACCTATTTTAAAATCCATTTCCTTTGAATAACTGGCAATGGCGGAATATTTTACGATCGTTCAACTAAATGTGGTGCGACTTTTTGGGTATTTATTTTACGAAGTGTCTAGTCGTCCGCTAAACGGATGAATAAAATAAATTAGTCGTCCGATTACCGGATGAATAAAATAATTTAATCGTCCGATTACCGGATGAATAAAATAATTTAATCGTCCGATTATTCGGATTACTAGATAACCTTTTAACACTAAAGCTAGTTGGGTTGGACTAAAGCAAAGGGGGCGCAGGACGTGTCATTATAACACCTATTTATTATTGTTTTATCGCAAAGATTACGCTAATATAAGCATGTTTTATAGGAACAACTTTTCTCTAAAATCAAAAATGGCCGAGATATTCGCCCTCAATTCGTTAGGTTAGGTTTAGATTAGGTTAGCCTTTAGGTTAGGTTAGGTTAGGTTTCTTAAAAAAAAACTACACAGAAATAGGAGCCCCGCGAAGCGGGGCTCCGTCGACGCGCAAAAAAAAATCAAGTTTAGGTTAGGTTAGCCGTTAGGTTAGGTTAGGTTAGGTTTCTTAAAAAAAAAACTACACAGAAATAGGAGCCCCGCGAAGCGGGGCTCCGTCGACGCGCAAAAAAAAAATCAAGTTTAGGTTAGGTTAGCCGTTAGGTTAGGTTAGGTTAGGTTTCTTGAAAAAAAACTACACAGAAATAGGAGCCCCGCAAAGCGGGGCTCCGTCGACGCGCAAAAAAAAATCAAGTTTAGGTTAGGTTAGCCGTTAGGTTAGGTTAGGTTAGGTTTCTTAAAAAAAAAACTACACAGAAATAGGAGCCCCGCAAAGCGGGGCTCCGTCGACGCGCAAAAAAAATCCAGTTTAGGTTAGGTTAGCCGTTAGGTTAGGTTAGGTTAGGTTTCTTAAAAAAAAAACTACACAGAAATAGGAGCCCCGCGAAGCGGGGCTCCGTCGACGCGCAAAAAAAATCAAGTTTAGGTTAGGTTAGCCGTTAGGTTAGGTTAGGTTAGGTTTCTTAAAAAAAAAACTACACAGAAATAGGAGCAAAATCCCGGTTGCCATCACGATGTTTTCCTGTTATTAGAAATGATGATGTTTTCTTGTTATAGAAGATGTATCTCTGGTTATTAGAGAATCTACTTATGCATCCGAAAAAGACACATTGGTACATGTCGGTTGATGGGATCGATCCCGCAGCATCCAGCAAGGCAGGCAAGCGAACTACCGTGACTTCTGAATCACACACACACACACACACACACACACTACTTTTAGGATTTTACTTTGTAGAGAGAGTATCAGAGAATTGCATATTGCACGAAAATCACAATATTTCCTGGCTTTTTTATGAGTACTTATTTGTGGCAAATCACACTCCTATTCGTTTTTGGTTTTAAATATATGGTTAAATCTATTTGTATGGAAGATGTTTCCCCATAATATTTGTTTTTTAATGTCTGTTTATGTCTCCGTCGAAAAAAAAAATGAAAAATCCTTTCCATTAAGGTAAAAATAGGAATAAATACTAATTAAGAGTACAAATAAATATGCTCTAATCCACTTAAGTACACACGTTTTAGACATTTTCACATCATTTTCACATTTTTTTCTTTTGGTACAAACATGTTAAGTAACAATTACTCTTGAACTAGAACATTTTTTTTATTTTGTTTGTAAGTGTTCAAAACTTGAACATAATAAATAGACATCGGATTATATGCATTTGCATGTTTGCATATGCAAATGCATAAAACTCTCTAATTACGGCGTTAGTGCATATTTTAGACTTTTTCCCGAATCGTGCATATTTCGTTAGTAGCGGGAGCGGGAGGCATGTGTGACAATGACGTGTAAGACAATGACGAGCGCAGTGGCTGACTCAAGTTGTGAAGAACATTAATGCCTACATCAACGGCACAGGTCGGGCCCTGCCTGTGTACAGGTTATGAAAAATGAAAGAAATGGCAGCAGAAATGGCGTTTTAAATATTGTCCAATGACATCAGTTGATGTTGAGAAGTCGTTCTCGGCGAACAAGTTGATACTGGGTGACAATAGTCAAAAATTTGCGTTAGAAAAATTTGGAAAAATGCTTAATTATATATTGCCACAAAAACTATACTCAATTTTAAGAGAATTTGGCTGTTTTTGAACAATCTTTGATTAAAATAAATAAAAATAATATAGGTTTTTTGATTTTGTATTGTGCATATTTTAGGCATATTAGTCGTTTTTAGTGCATATTTCGGCCTTTTTTAGTGCATATTTGCATGCATATTTTGGCATTTTGTTGGTGCATATAATCCGATGTCTAATAATAAACATTTAAATATCATAAATTTGTTTTACTTAAGAGTTTATTCCGATCTGTAGCAACAGGGTAGCAACCGTGAAAACTTTCAAACGCTCATACTCAAATCACCATTTTGCACTTAAGTGGTACGTACCAAATACCACAGAATTCTTTCTGATATTATACCGTATGTAATATGAAGAAATGTAATACCTTAGTATTAATAAATCAGTTTGTATTACACTAAATAAGAAAGTGGTCAGTATATAAAATAGCACCTTTATTTTTGTGTCTGTCGACTACACATGTACTCGGTTCATAGTATTTAAGAACGTATTATCATGGTCTAAGATCCGAATATAGGTCGACCTGCACCGGCGTGATAATAGAATGAGACCAATTTTATAATAAACTAGGTTTCCGCCCGCGGCTTCGCCCGCGCAGTCAAAGAAAAACCCGCATAGTTCCCGTTCCCGTGGGATTTCCGGGGTTGCGTCATTTTCCCGGGATAAAAAGTAGCCTATGTCCTTTCTCGGGTATCAAAATATCTCTATACCAAATTTCATGAAAATTGGTTCAGTAGTTTAGACGTGATTGAGTAACAGACAGACAGACAGAGTTACTTTCGCATTTATAATATTAGTATGGATATAGTCTATTAAAAAATCTATTAAAGATGGGTTGACTGAAAAAATCCTGGACTGGACATTTTAATTAATTTTTAAAAAATATTTTTTTTTTAATTAATTGCAGTACTTATCAAGATAATAAAAAAATTATAATAGACTTGAAGTATGAAACCTACAGAATGTGCAGTCATAGGGTTTTCTAATATTTACCTGGACAAACTGCTAGGTTGGCAGGTATAAACAGGCATGTCCGTACCAGTTACTTTCACTTGATGGGATGATAGAAAAAAAATATATCAGCATGAGCGCTGTTTTATAACAAAATTGTTTATTGTCTCAACACTGCATAATTAAAAAAATAAAAAGATTTTTTTAATAATTAACTAAAAATATCCTGTCCAGGATTTTTTCAGTCAACCCATCTTTAATAGGTTTTTTAATAGACTACATTTATTATAAAATTGGTCTCATTCTATTATCACGCCGGTGCAGGTCGACCTATATTCGGATCTTAGACCATCAGGTATTATTGTCAACCATTCATAATAATTAGGGATGTAACGATACCGATACCGATACCGATATATCGGCCGATATAATCGGCAAGCCGATATATCGGTATCGCCGATTATAAAACAACCGATACCGATATCAAACAATTCAAAAAACCGCGCCCAATGAACGATGCGGGAGGCCGCCCGCGCGTGCGCACTTTGTTTTTTGAAAAAACTCTACGAATAGTAAACTTTTATTAGGAACTGATTGTATGTGTATAACTTAAAGTTTAACTGACTTTGCAAAATCATAATACTAAAATAAATGGTTTTCTTGTTTTTTGATTTGATTTAAAAAAATACGATTTACAGTTGAGTCTCTGTTAAATGTTGGTAACTTTTATGCATAACTAGCGACCCGCCCCGGCTTCGCACGGGTGCAATGCTGATACTAAATACACTACAGAAAAACTGTGAACGTTGTATATAAAAACATAGCGGTCCGCTCCGGCTTCGCATGGGTATAAAATATTATACAGCCGGGCGGCCGGCCGGTGCCGCCGCAAACGCTACGTCCCGCAATTTTTAAATCTGTAATATCTTCGAAAATATTCACTTAAATCATACGGTGTAAAGGGCCATATAGATCTATATTAAATGAACAATGTATTCAAGGTATTTAATTGGTTAAGGATTAATGCTGTATTGGTTAAAATCGCTTCGAAAATTAGCCATTATTTGTCGTAAAAAGTAAATGACAAAAAAAAGTTATTGTGGGTTATCCACAAAACATATAAAAGAGGGTTATCCATAAGAGATAGACATATACCACCGCGGACTTTTCTGTAGACCTTTTCAATGTGTATAATACTTAGTACATTATTTTGATAAAACTCGTAGGGTTCAGCCTGCGTTTGCAATGTAAGCGGAAAAAATGTAATTTTTTAAGACATCACATTAGAAACCTCAAAAATAACAGTACTTCTCCACTATTTGATGGATGTTATTATACATATAAACCTTCCTCTTGAATCACTCTATCTATTAAAAAAATCGCATCAAAATCCGTTGCGTAGTTTCAAAGATTTAAGCGTACAAAGGGACATAGGGACATAGGGACAGAGAAAGCGACTTTGTTTTATACTATGTAGTGATAGTGATTCACTATTTATTTTTCTACCAAGCCATCGATATCGGTATCGGTATCGGTATCGCCGATATTTGATTACAAATATCGGTATCGGTATCGTATCGGCAAAATCATGTATCATTACAACCCTAATAATAATGTAATAAAGTTCGTATTTTTATGTTTTGAAAGCAAGCAACTTTTAAAAGCACGAATATCGGTCCACCCGTACAAAATTTTGATACCTTCAAGAAATTTATCGTATCTTACCGTACAATATAGTCACACAGCTTAATCATAGAAACAATGGAATTAATTACTGAAATACCAGCATAGATCACACCGCATACATTTAAAGCAGCGTAATCTCGATCGGGGATCGCACACAATATGTATTTACAACTTACGACACGATATCGTATAAGGATGATTTAGAATATAGATAACATGGGAAAATATACTTTACTACCTATATTATTACTTATCGGTTATGGTTAGAATAAGGAAATTGAGGAAAGTTTTTCAATTTGCTTATCGGTTTAAGTCAAGTTTTTTCAAACATAAATCGTTTATCCTGCATTTCCTTGTAATAAGCGTCCGTGTTTGTTTACTTAGAGATTTACAAAGCACTTACGGACAAGAAGAAATTTAATTTTTATCGTGTCTCTTATATACGATTTAGGAGTGATAGCGAAGTTTTCTACCGAAATTTTCAAAGTTTATGTCTTTTTATTATAATAATATTAACATATTTTAATATCGTATCGGTTGGTGTGAGTAGGCTCTTAGAAGCGTTGATATATTTGGCCGCTTTGAAACTACATGTTTGCAATCATTTTGCTGAGATCTAGCTGCGGCTTCTGAGCTTAAGTTTTCTAGACTTGACATCGTAATTTATGTGTTTTATATCGCTACAATTAATTGGTCGTTAATCTTATATTCTATTTATCAACGATATAGAGACAGGCATAGATAAAGCCAGAATAATGTTTTAGTGTTTACCTATTTAATATTATTTTATAGAAATTAGTGTAAGTATAAGTACCTATAATATTTCTTAAGGCAAGGAATGATTTTTTAAATTAAAAACGGAAGAAGATTGCAATGACACTAATTTTAATTGCGAAATTGTGTATTTTTTTTTTTACTTTTCACACCTAAACAACGTAACGGGTTTGGATTAAAGACAAAAGGATAGCTTACCTGTACCTACCTATGCCATGATTTACCAGATATACTTTTTATCCTTTTAACCTCCTGATTTCCATGAGCACAACGAAACTAAATCTAACTAAATCTAACTAAATCATAAGTATAATAATTAATAAGCTAATATTCGCCATAAATTATCCCCACTATCCCATATACTTGCAAGTGCACTCTTCCATTTGTAACTAAAACGACACATCGTAACTATAAATTCCTTAAAAGCATACTTTCCTAGTACCTTAGAAAGTACTAGTATATTCTATGAGTTATATTTTTATGAAAGAAGATTGAATTTCACTCAACTTTGTCGCTGCTACGGAGCGTCATAATAATCTCTTTTGAAACGCATCGCACTTTAAATGTGCTGAATATACGAATAAATATCTCTGGATTCTCACACGAAGTCCTTGAATTATGAAATATGTGAAGGTAGAGTTTATCTGAGGAAGATCCATGTGACATTAACAATTTTGTCGAGCGATCTTTTTATCTAGGTAAATACAAGCTCAGAATAAAACTGCATCTTCATAAAATATAAAATTAAGAATATTCAGTCAATACGAAGTTAATCAGTTCAGATAGTATTGAAGAGTTAGTGAATAATCAATGAATGTTGTATAGAAGAACTATTAAAACTTTCACTACATAATAACTTATATTAGAACTAGGTTTCCGCCCGCGGCTTCGCCCGCGCAGTCCAAGAAAAACCCGCATAGTTCCCGTTCCCGTGGGATTTCCGGGATTGCGTCATTTTCCCGGGATAAAAAGTAGCCTATGTCCTTTCTCGGGTATCAAAATATCTCCATACCAAATTTCATGAAAATTGGTTCAGTAGTTTAGGCGTGATTGAGTAACAGACAGACAGACAGAGTTATTTTCGCATTTATAATATTAGTATGGATGTTTATAATGCTACAGACAACAGCAAAGAAAAGTACTTTATTCTATACTAGCTCTGCCACGCGGTTTTACCCGTAGTCAAACTGTATAAGCTATACATTTATAATGCTGTAAATTTCCATTGAAATCAGTCACCAGTACATTTAAAACCAATTCATTACAAACACACATTGAAATCTTTCCTCTTTATATTAGATAGCAGATATAAGTACTTAGATTTTTTGTCGCTTCGACGTAATTTCACTCCGCAAAAATTAACTTCAATCTCACTCTGCATACACATACAATATCATCAAAATCCGTTTCCCAATTCACACATAAAAAACCCAACAAACCTACAGACAATTTTGTATTCCTATAAGGGTAATTAAACCATCTAACAAGCATGACCAGAAACCGGTTATACGGACATGGGTCAGTAAGACCCTGTATCCCGGAATCGCGAATGTTTCCGCAAACCTATTTTAAAATCCATTTCCTTTGAATAACTGGCAATGGCGGAATATTTTACGATCGTTCAACTAAATGTGGTGCGACTTTTTGGGTATTTATTTTACGAAGTGTCTAGTCGTCCGCTAAACGGATGAATAAAATAAATTAGTCGTCCGATTACCGGATGAATAAAATAATTTAATCGTCCGATTACCGGATGAATAAAATAATTTAATCGTCCGATTATTCGGATTACTAGATAACCTTTTAACACTAAAGCTAGTTGGGTTGGACTAAAGCAAAGGGGGCGCAGGACGTGTCATTATAACACCTATTTATTATTGTTTTATCGCAAAGATTACGCTAATATAAGCATGTTTTATAGGAACAACTTTTCTCTAAAATCAAAAATGGCCGAGATATTCGCCCTCAATTCGTTAGGTTAGGTTTAGATTAGGTTAGCCTTTAGGTTAGGTTAGGTTAGGTTTCTTAAAAAAAAACTACACAGAAATAGGAGCCCCGCGAAGCGGGGCTCCGTCGACGCGCAAAAAAAAATCAAGTTTAGGTTAGGTTAGCCGTTAGGTTAGGTTAGGTTAGGTTTCTTAAAAAAAAAACTACACAGAAATAGGAGCCCCGCGAAGCGGGGCTCCGTCGACGCGCAAAAAAAAAATCAAGTTTAGGTTAGGTTAGCCGTTAGGTTAGGTTAGGTTAGGTTTCTTGAAAAAAAACTACACAGAAATAGGAGCCCCGCAAAGCGGGGCTCCGTCGACGCGCAAAAAAAAATCAAGTTTAGGTTAGGTTAGCCGTTAGGTTAGGTTAGGTTAGGTTTCTTAAAAAAAAAACTACACAGAAATAGGAGCCCCGCAAAGCGGGGCTCCGTCGACGCGCAAAAAAAATCCAGTTTAGGTTAGGTTAGCCGTTAGGTTAGGTTAGGTTAGGTTTCTTAAAAAAAAAACTACACAGAAATAGGAGCCCCGCGAAGCGGGGCTCCGTCGACGCGCAAAAAAAATCAAGTTTAGGTTAGGTTAGCCGTTAGGTTAGGTTAGGTTAGGTTTCTTAAAAAAAAAACTACACAGAAATAGGAGCCCCGCAAAGCGGGGCTCCGTCGACGCGCAAAAAAAATCCAGTTTAGGTTAGGTTAGCCGTTAGGTTAGGTTAGGTTAGGTTTCTTAAAAAAAAAACTACACAGAAATAGGAGCCCCGCGAAGCGGGGCTCCGTCGACGCGCAAAAAAAAATCAAATACCTACGTGTGCCCTCCTCCCCCCTCTCCTCCCCCCACAAAAAACCTATAATACGTGCGGCAGTTCTCTAAAGAAACCCCGTTAACCTAACTATGTAGATAAATAGATGTTATCGGACGATTAAATTATTTTATTCATCCGGTAATCGGACGACTAATTTATTTTATTCATCCGTTTAGCGGACGACTAGCGCTGTCCTTTATTTTATGTCAGTAGGTAATTATTACCTCATATGATTGGCGATTGCAATTATTTTTATACGTACAAAGAACTTTTTAAACATTATGTGTATCGTAATATAAGTTTTCATCTCATATTAAATGCATATTTTATCATCTCTCTCATCAAAACATCATTTATATCCATACTCATCATTCTGCTCATTCTGCTCATAAGAATAGGTAGTATCATTTGCACTTGCATTGAGGCACTATCTGTAAGTTATAGTTTTTAAATAAAAGTGATAATATCATCTATTATACCAACAAAAATCAAAGCAATAAAATAATATTTTCTAACTTTTTGGGCACGCTAATTATTGTAAGGTAAATAAGTTAAAATACATAAAAGTGCAGTTTTGCTGTGGTATAACAAAACCATTGATGCACCCTTTTCCGTAGAACGGACTGTAAAACTTGAACTATGTCGTTTTGTAAATATTGCTCAAGACAGAATATTTGCGAAACACAATTCACGTGAATCATTTTATAATACGAATGTCTTTATGCAGTTTTGGTATTTGGTCTAAAATTGCAAAATCTAATCTTTCAATATCTCTACGTTTGCATTTTAAATGTGTTTAAGATCTCGACTTTAGATAAAATATCTTTATAAGAACAGGATGAGAACTTTATTAAATTTTAGGTATTGTGAGGAAAATTCTTTTCAGAATGTTACTTATTATAATAAATTTACAATTCCCATTTTATTCGAGTTTATTTGAACCAATAATTGCGAAATAAGATATTCTGATTCTTCTTTTATTTAATCAGTTTTTGCGATTTAGATATTACAAGATGAAATAAATACTTATAATGGATGGATCATTTATTTTTATTGATAAGTATTTTATATTGTTTAAAATACTTATAGACCAGGGTAGATAATTTTTTAAACAAAAAAAAATCGCAGTAGGATGAAACCCATTAGAAAAGGAGGGGAATATGATAAAAATAAAAGGAAAAATAAATCACGGTCAATCCGAGTTCGGGAAGTGGGAGGGGGGGAGCTTTTAAGAGAAAAAAATGGTTTCTCTCGTTTTCCGACAAAACTACAAGTCCTACGTTTTATTATTTTTAAAGGCTTCTACCCTGGTGTATTAGTATATGATCTTTGAATGAACCTGTACAAAGAAGACTGATATATTAATATAATATCAAAATCATTCAACCGAAAAAGTAATAAATAACAGGCTCTAGAAACGGCACATTATTTTTGTTTTACGATCTAGTTGTCAAAATGAATCAACAGATTTTGACGCAGTTTTTACGTACAGAATGTACATTGTACATGGCAATTCATTCAACTAGAGTTCAAATAGAAGCGCTTTTGTATGTATGTGTAATATTATTTTAATTAGTATTTTTTAAGTCTTTTTACTCTATAATCTATACTAATATGTATACTAAAGCTGAAGAGTTTGTTTGTTTATTTGAACGCGCTAAACTCAGGAACTACTGGTCTGATTTGAAAGTTTCTTTCGGTGTTAGATAGCCCATTTAACGAGGAGGGCTAAAGGCTAATTCATCACGCTAAGACCAACAGAAGCGGAGCCCCGTGGGTGGAACCGCGGGGCGCAGATAGTCTTCTATATAATTAAAAGGAATCGCTAAATGTGTTGGTAAGCGCAAAACTTGAGAACGGCTGAACTGATTTCATAATTCTTTTTTTTTAATATTCCTTGAAGTACAAGAATGGTTCTTTTGAAGAGAAAATGTAAATATGTACTCCGGACGAAGCCGGGGCGGACCGCTAGTTTCTAATATATTTACAATTAATTATAATTATTACAAAATGTTTTCCGTCCGATGATCATATTTCTGTAAGCGTATATATGTATAATGCCCTTACGTCATCGTACATTACATTTAAATATACCTTCAGAGCTCTCGTATCCATTTTAAAACTTGTTATTTAACAGTTTGCACTTTTGTAAATTATCTGTCATTGTAACTATCAGATAAGATATAGGTACACAACATATCCAGAAGTTGTGAAACTATCGGTTAGTAATAAAATAATGACCTTTAGATAAAGGATTATATTTTCACGTATTGTAGGAGAGCCCGTGGGAGATCGTCCTTCACCGATCTAATAACCAGATGAGACGTATTTTTTTTAACAAATATGCCTATAATTGCTTGCCTATCGAAAAGTGGTCATGGCTATTTTTAATTAAATTAACTTTTATCGATTTTTTTTCATCACCTTCATACTTTTGATAACCCAATAAAATTTATTTGACTGATAGTTTTTGATATACAGAATATGCCTAGGTATGCTTGCCTACTCATTTCAGTGTATTACTACCTGGCAAGCAGGTGTAGTGTGTAGATATATTATATAATATATTTAGTTATAGGCTTGATCCCACAGACAAACTGCATGTGCAGTTTTGTGGGACTAAGACTTAAGTTATTGTAATAATTTGTAAGAATAATTTCAATAAATAAAAAAAAAAAAAAAAGTCAAAATAGGTGACTCCATCCATTGAGTGATGAGATAACTTATCGAAAGTTATCTCAAATTTTAGATTATTTTATTTCAAAATCATATACTTGCCTGCGAAAAATCGTACTTAAAGTACTGTAAAAAAAATAGCCATGACCACTTTTCGATAGGCAAGCAATTATAGGCATATTTGTTTATAAAAAATATTTAATAAAAAATACGTCTCATCTGGTTATCAGATCGGTGAAGGACGATCTCCCACGGGCTCTTAGACCAGTATTTATTTATCTGACAGATAAGCCTGTCCTCTTAAACTGTCATGTCTATAGTGAGTAAATAGTAACCTATAGATATGGGATAAATGTACTTTATCGAAAAGCTAAAATTCATCTAATTGCGGAAGGTATAATGACTTAGTCGAGACGTCTAGACGTTGGTTTTGTGTACTTGTCAACCTCTTGTTTTGTTTTAGCTTCTCAATTGCAATTATCAGTACTTCTTGCTTCTAACTCTGCACGTGCTTTGAAAGAGGATTTTTTTCAGCGTTTCCATTTTAATTGTCTGCCCTTGAAAGGAGAAAATTACATTACATTTTTGAGGGAAATGGTGAAAATTAATGAAAAAAAAAACCGGCCAAGTGCGAGTCGGACTCGCGCACCGAGGGTTCCGTACAAACCTGCAATTTTTTTTTTCACGGGTTAAAGGCAATTAGATCTAAGTATTTGATATGAATTTCAACTTGATAACTCTACGCGTTCATGAGGAAAAAAGTAATAAGTTTATATTTATTAAAAAATAAATATATATTTTGTAATGTAACTAAAAATTTAAGGTTTTCGGAATTTTTCCTTTATGTGTGCTATAAAACGTTGCTTCATGCCAAATTTCAAGATTCTAGGTCGACTGGAAGTACCCTTTAGGTTTTGATTCCCTTGCGAGTACTTGCGAGTTTCAAAATATGCAGCTTAAATTGCTGTTTCTTTTGATTGCGTTGACATAGAAGTTTGATTTTGTTACAGCTTAAAGGTATTATAGACCTGAGTATTTGGTATGAATTTCAATTTAATACCTCTACGCGTTTATGAGGAAATGGGTAGTAAGTTTAAAATTATTAAAAAAAAATATATTATGTGATGTAAGTAAAAATTTATGGTTTTCGTAATTTTTCCTTTATCTATGCTATAAGACGTTGTTTCGTACCAAATTTCAAGATTCTGAGTTCACGGGAAGCACCCTGTAGGTTTTGATTCCCTTGCAAGTGTCGAAAATTTGCGGCATAAACGGCTGTATCTTTTGATTGTGTTGGCTTAGAAGTTTGATTTTTTCACAGCTTCAAGGGACAGTAGACCTGAGTAATTGATATAAATTTCAGCTTCATACCTCCACGCGTTCCTGAGAAAAAGGGTCTTGACAGACGGACGGACGGACGGACGGACGGACAGACGGACAACAAAGTGATCCTATAAGGGTTCCGTTTTTTCCTTTTGAGGTACGGAACCCTAAAAAGCCTATAAGTACCAACTATATACAATTTTCAGCTACATGTCAGCCAGTGAAAGTCTCATTGTATAAGGGCCTAGTTATTTCAAAGATTAATCGTAACAAACAGATATCATTTGTGTTGCTTAGGTTACTTATACATACTTTACTTTTAAATGCATTTAACATGCTGCTGTTTGACATTGAATACAAAGATTCTTCATGATATTTAGTAGGTATTATTCGTTGAAAATGTAGCTTTAAGATAGATTCGACAATTTCAGTTCAAACATCTTTATAAGTTGGAATGTTCAGGAATCGAGATCCATGAAACTCGTGGAATTTCTAAACCTTTGAGAAAGAGACAAAAGGTGCAATTCATAGAATTGTGAGCCAGAAAATAGTAACATTCTTAGAACAATAAAGCTAAGAATATGAATTGAATACTAGAGAGGGGAATGTACTGAATTGAATTTGCATTATTAATAGCTTCATACTAGATACTTGCCCCAGCGTTACTCGAGTTGACACGGGAATATAACTACTAGCCTACTAGCTTTTCACCCGCAGCTTCGCCCGCGTAGGCAAATGAAAGCCCACATAGTTCCCGTTCCTGTGGATTTTCGGAATAAAAACTATTTCTTAATCCAAGTTAACAAATTTCATAAAATGCGGTTGAGCAATTTTGTGTGAAGGAGAAACTAACAAACATAAAAACTTTTGCATTTATAATATTAGAAGGAAGAAAGTCATTTTTTCTAAAGCTGGATGAGATAATCTACTCACGATGATTAAGCTTTCTAGTGGAATAAATTTTTTACCACTATATTTAAAATTAGAGTTATATTACCTATATATTATTCATATATATATATATATATATATATATATATATATATATATATATAAGCAATGTTAAAGCTTTAATTAACACGACCCTTAGAGGATTCCTGCTCTCCTGGTGACTGCTACCGAAAAACGTAATTAAAATAAGTAATTGATAAACGACCCACGTCGGCCATTACCTTCAATTAGTTGTATATGATATGGGTTTGATTCAATTATTATACATATTAGGCAATGTATTAAACCTAAGTGGAAAAGGTTTATAAATGACTGGCTATAGTGGCTAGTTCTCGCGGATTTACTTGCGTAATATTATAATTCTGATTGTAATCTATCATTACAATAAAATTATAAATTATAATAAAGCAGATTAAAACATACCTTGACATATTTCGTACAGATTCGATCAGTTGTTTTTGCATGAAAGAGAATAATGAAATAAGTATGAATTACAAATATCTATTATGTATATGTACATTATGTATAAGACTCTGCCCACAGACTATGCCATATCACAGAATAATAACTAGTAGCCATATTAAAACATTTTTCAATGAGGTGGGATTGTTGAAACGTTCAAATTCCTATTTAATCATCTTATTCTAATTTATAATCTCATATAATACTAGACATGTAATAAATACATTCCTCTGTGTTTTTCTTACACACGATAGTCCCTCCACAAAGCAACAACACAGATGGCGGCTATATTTCACTCCCGGCTCTTCTAATTACCTTCATTTTTACCTGTCGCAAGCCATTAGCGGTGAAATATTAAAAATTAACGGCTCATTACGTTCAAGTAAACCCGAAATCTGAGTATAACCATTTTGTAAACGATTGATTCATTTCGCGCTTCATTTGGTTTTTAAATGGTAGAGATTAATAATAAACTCTTTATTATGTACTCTTTTACATACCTAAGTATTTTGTGGACTTATATATTTATTATCTTGCTTTTTAAATAATTTGTTTTTAAGAGTTAAATTAATTTGATGTAAAATCTTTGTTGTTACTATAATAAATATAAAGTGACTATAAAGTTATGCATAAGAATACCTACTTGCCTTTTCCTATATTTTGGGAAAATGGTAGGTTTTATACGCATAATAATTGATACAAGGCTTCCTAGCAGACAGTACAATAGAAAAAATGTATTTAAAAAAACACTAAGTTGTTCGTAAGACCCTTCGAACATACATAAAAAACACACACACACACATCAATAATCTACGCTAATTATTCTAATTTGAAAAAAACTTAATAAAAATTCCTCATTACAAGTTTCAATATTTGAAATGAAAATCATAGAAGCATGCTTAGACGACAGACTGCATAAGTGGTACAAGTGTCACCAAGGGTTCATAAGTACAAGGGTCCTTAGGGCCTCGCGATGGGCTTTTAAATTAAGTACGTATACATATTTAGTGTTTTAGAGAGATTTAAAAGATTTTTAATGTATAAAAGAAAATGTTGGGAATTGTTTTATGTGTCTGGATATTATTTCCCTACTTCCCTACTAATATTATAAATGCGAAAGTAACTCTGTCTGTCTGTCTGTCTGTTACGCTTTCCCGCTTAAACCTCAACCGATTTTGATGAAATTTGGCAAAGACAATCTTTAGACCCTGAGAAAGAACATAGGCTACCTTTTATCAAAACACCACGCGGGCGAAGTCGTGGGCGGAAGCTAGTTAGATAATAAATTTAAAATATATTATAGGATTGATTGAACTATTGTAATTTGTAACTACCTTTTAGTTAACATTTTTATTGTATTACTCTTATTTTTTGAACTATTTCTTTAAATAAATAAATATCCCAGCTGGTTTAGAAACTTTAGGTAGTAAATAAGTATCAAAAATAACCAAAAGAAATGAACCGAATTAAGTACCTATGTATTAACATTAAGTATAAATAAAAATTCATATTCGATTCATATTCTCCACTACCCAGGTGTATAAAAATATTGATGACAAACAATACCTCAGAAAACGGGTTAGGAATAAAAATTTCAAGGGAATTTTGTGATTTATCGCAGCAATATGTAAGAAACGATGAGAGGTCGTGTATTACCTGGATAAGCCATTACTTCAGACATTACACTATCAGCTATCGTGTAAAAACTATTTTATTGGAAGGGTAATGTTTTTGTATGAAAATCATATTAAATTGTGAAACAGTGTATTGTCTTGGTTGGTAGTGACCCTGCCTTCCAAGCCAAAGGTCGTGGGTTCGATTCCCAACCAGGGCAAATATTTGTGTGATGAACATAGATGTTTGCTCTGTGTTGTGCTATGGGTGACGGTTAATTATCTATATATAGTTAAGTATCTATTTATTTAAAATGATATATTATGTATGTTTATCAGCCATCTGGTTTCCATAACACAAGCGAAAGCTTAGTATGGGATCAGATGCCGTGTGTGTAAATTGTCTTGAAATATTTATTTATTTATAGAAAAACTAAACTTTATTCTTAAACGTGTATTTCATACATACAAAACATAATAACAATAATTAAAACTCAACAATACTTCAAATACGAATTAAGCATAAACTGAGTCGCTTGATAGTGAAATAATAACTCGATTTATCGTAATAGTCAATATTCATCGGAAAGTATGAGGTTCAGTGTAACTCAATTTCCTTTATGGGACACTAAAGCTGGATGAGATAAAGTCAGTAGCTTGGGCGCTTTGTAAATTTGTTACTGGCGCTTTTAAACGCGGGAAAAGAAAA
This sequence comes from Colias behrii, assembly GCA_029959065.1. Lineage (NCBI taxonomy): Eukaryota > Metazoa > Arthropoda > Insecta > Lepidoptera > Pieridae > Colias > Colias behrii. The sequence goes on from JARWMC010000015.1 coordinate 2,744,712, forward strand.
AAAAATAATTTAAAAAAAAAAGGTTGGTTACAATTTGCGTTTGCATTCGAATTTCAAATGATTCTATTGTTGGCACAGATAACACAAATAATGAACGTTATGCGAAATAAAATTAGAACCTACACTTAAGACTATGTAAATTATTAGTATAACTAATTACCTATTTAATTAACAGATGAATAGTTATTTTTTGTGACTCATAAAAAACAGATCCTCCGCTTAAAAAAGATACAGATTCCTTCAAGCCTATTCGTCTGCCCGATTTCCGAGTACTAGAGTACATAACTCATTCATATATCACAATCAGTTACTACAGTAGCAAATTTAAATCATATTTTTTATTTTAATTTAAAACAAATTTAAGTGCTAAAGGAGCTTTTAAAAACGCCAATGCGAAAGCATTTCATTGCGCCGTCAAACAAAAATTTTCAGTTCTCTCTTTATTAGATTTGATATTCTGTGACGCTCGTTTCAAATAAAGTTCAATTTATTTTAACTCGTGTGCCAGGCTTTTAATTAAATTGATAATATATTTTATGAAGAATTTTTAACTTATTACCTAGTTTAATTATTATACTTACCTACGTAATATTAGTAACGTTTATGATTGAGCTGATTTTATGAAACGTTAATAATTGATGAGTTCTAAGGTATCTATATATAAGAAAGATACCACATAGAAGAATTAGAAGAACTCGATCATCGTGAAATTATCTTCCGACAAAGTTAGTCACTTTTCATAAATTATCCTAAAATTGAAAGTAATCTTCGAAGTGTGTAGATTCCCATGTCCATTTTTATGTATGTATATCATGTGAAAGAAAGTAGAGCACCTAGAGGTAGAGACAACAAAAATACTAATCATTAATTTATTTGAATATCATTGAATATATTCAAATAGACACGTATTACGTTATACGTAGAGGTATATACCTACACTACGTATAACGTAATAATAAAGACTCATAGCTAACGAATAACTAGACCACTTATTGTAGGTATTAATAAAAGAAACACGAACAAACAATCCGAACCAAATGTCGCCTTACTAAATAATTACAAAAGTCAACATAATAAATCTATTCCCCACTTTACGTATTCCGCATACCATACGCCAAATACATCTTTCCATGATTAACTACAAGGTAATTAATAAAACCTGACAGTGAATAATTAAGTGGGGTCCCGCGCCCAAAAAAATATGTTTCACTTGGCCAATAAATACACGGAAACGCCAGTAAGAAGTCGCGGATAAAACCTTTACGACCGTTTTTATGTTATTTCCTTACATCTATTTCGGCGTAATTTAGTTTTGGAAGTTCTTGTTGTGTTTGTAGTTTGACGAAAAAAAATTGTTAAGCACGCATTCAATAATGTATAAAAGGAATAAATTACTAGTAGTATGTTACAGTTATCATGCAGAATATTGTTTTAGACATTTGGAATTGTTTGCAGATTTTATCTAGCTTAAAAAATAAATATACATTATTATCTCATTAAATAAAATTAATTGTTTCTATATTTATTTTTATTCGTTACGTGTAATTGTTTCACGTTCTATTCTCAAATCATGGCAATTTATCAAATAATATTGCGTCATATGCAATATTTCCACGAAATATATTCTCACTTTACACAAACTTAGATTTTAAGAAACTCGTTAATTTGAAAACTTTACATCGATAAGTAACGACGTAGTTATAAACTATAGACCGTACTGCAATTATGAATGCCGATGGTGTTCTGGATTTCTAATTAATTCCCAGTATTCGTAGTGTGTTAGATTGTTTCTGTTTAGTTAACATCAAAACCTAAACCAAATAAGCCAAAATATTAATAATAATATTATTACTGGCAACACTCATTTCACAAATAATATATTATATTAGAATATCTGTGAAATGTGTGTGTGTGTGTGTGTGTGTGTATGTTGTATTATATCAGCTTATGTTTTTAATTATATTATCTATCTATTGCGCGCGAATTATTCCATTTGGATTTAACTGTTTATTAATAAAATGTTTGGAATAAAAAACAAATGTTGTAATGATTGTAAATAACAAAAATGTATATTTACAATCATTACAACATAATTAGGACTTCCCAGTACATAAGTAATATTCCAATAATTAAATAAGGGAAGAAACGGTATTCCCGAAGCATCTAACCTCACCTGGCATCGACATCAAACAAATCGGAGGCAATGAAGCGATGATGTTACAATTTATGATCGCCATTTATATATTGGCCCATTACAAGATGCCATTGTACTGATTTGTGCTCAGTCAGCTCGATAAATGATATTTATATTATTTCTGAAGACTCGGCTATTGTTCGAATGCGAGGCGCTATTATCATAATCAGGGGTTTCTGTTAACGCTTTGTGAATGCAAAAATTGCTTTATGTGGGTTCGAAAAGGGCAATCAATTCGACGTGTAGTACTGTAGGTATTTACGTATTGAGTTATCGGTTAGGTAAGACTTGTTCATAGAAACGATCATTTTTATTTGATTTATTTTTATATATCTCCAATAGTAAGCAAGGATTGTAGCAGTGCAAGAAAAGTTTTATGTATTTTACTTTTAATAGGTGGGTGTACCTAATAATTATATTCTTGTCTTGTATTGTATTGTATGAAGTCTTTGGTGTTTATTTCTATAGTTACAGATCGACTTCTTTACTAATTATATAAATCAAATTTATCCTAGTATTATAGTTGATTTAGACATCTAGTCTTCTAGGCAACGTAATTCCTAACGGTTCAAATTGTAAGTTTTTTGGACGAAACCTGCCATAAAAGTAATAACTAAAATAATTATAAGTTACTAGCTGTGCCGCGCGGTTTCACCCGCGTGGCTCCGCTCCTGTTGGTCTAAGGCCTAAGCGTGATGACATATAGCCTATAGCCTTCCTCGATAATTAATGGGCTATCAAACACCGAAAGAATTTTTCAAATCGGTCCAGTAGTTCCCGAGATTAGCGCGTTCAAACAAACAAACAAACTCTTCAGCTTTAATATATTAGTATAGATTAGTAACTAAACTCTAAGGTGCCACAATTCACGCTTAGTAGGTGCACTGTACAGTGATTATCAAAACTAACGACCGGGTCGTGGTTTCAATAGGTACCTAAACAAGATTGTTAAGTTTTCAGTCTCAAAGGATATGCTCAAAGGAGATGCCGGAAAGAAAATCGATCAGTGACTTATGAAATACCTATCTACCTACCAAGACGATATGGGTTCTTGAGATACCAATAACATCATGCTGGAACAAAGCAAAGTTTAAATTTTGTCGTAGCCACAATCTTTTTTTTCAATTTAGATAAAAATAACACAAAAAAATAAACTAAGCTTAAAAGTAACTAAACTATTATGTTATTACATAAACATTTGTTGAGTAAAAATTGATTATCGAAGTCCTAGAAACTTTTTTGATTGTTGTCGCTCTTCAGGCGTGAACTTTTAACGTATACGTTACCTATATACCTACTCTGCAACACGATGTGTTGCCAGCAACATGTTGGCAGCAACTTTGCAACAAATTGATTCAACTCTACAAATGTTAATACGGGGCTTAAGTTTTGGCCTGGTTTTACTAATGATCTCTTTTAATATGCCTAGGTTCTGTATTGATCATATAGTATAGCGCCAAGCAATGTGGCAACCCCGCGCGCCCAAAGGACTCGTCGACCGCCCGTTCGGTTTAGAGATACTACGTAGTTATTAAAAAGGAACAGTCAGCTACACAACTTGAGACGCAATTGTCACTGCGCGTCTTTAATTATTGTTTGTATGTTGTAACCGTTTTTGCTCTTGTTTTTTTAGTATTGTGTGTGCTTTGTAATGTTAATAAATGTTCTGTAATCAGAAGTAAAGTGTTTAATTCAAGAAAACCCCTATCTAACGAACCCAAGCTATAATAGTCGTATTTATAATATCTTTTTAATCATGTAGGTAATTGTAACGTATGTGAAAGGTTTAGTAATAAATAAACTAAAGATACTTACGCTTATGATAGAATTATTCCCCAGGTATCAATAGGTAACTTAACACTAATATATGCCAACTACCCTCATAAAACCGGCTACTCACCTACCTGCAGCAGGGGCAATTTTGCAATTGCACCCTTAAACCTCTGCTTGCTTATACACAACACAAATAATTAGCCAATTAAGGGTCCAATTCGAATATTGCCCCTGCGGCAGGTAGGTGAGCAGCCGGTTTTAATTTAGAGAACAGCAGGGGCAATTTAGAGAACAAATGAAATTGCTCCGACCGCCCGCGCCGTCCAACCGAGATTGTTCCAATATTGCCCCTGCGGCAGGTACGTGAGTAGCCGGCTTAAGGCATTTAGGAACCAATTTAACTCAAACAATTTTTAGTGAAGGAGTAATAAAGGCCCGGTCCGAATTTCCACCAATTGACTGTAGGATTAATGGAGTGTTTTTAGCGGACCCAATTAATTCCGGCGAAGATAGGTAATTTAAATTTTGTACGGTTTAGAAATACCTTCCGATTTTATTACTAGCGGTTCAAATTTATCAGGGTTTATAACATTGCTGGGCATATCCTGTATGGAAATGTACCTATTCTAGATACAAGTCAATTTTTATTTGAAGTGAAACTTCTTTTTGCGTGTTGAGAGTAAAATTTCAAGGTAGCGTCATGGCCATACCGTCACGTCATGGAGTAAGGCGACGATTTTGGTATCTTTCACTCACTCTCTTTTTTTTACTTGGAAAAGGATGAGGTTCGATATTCGTGAATTTTCTATAAAGTCATTTTACAAATTTCCATCGTCACCTAGTTAGTAGGAATAAAGGAAAACTGAGACTTTCTCGGAATACAATAAAATCTGAGATTGGTTCGTATAAAAACAGACGTGTATTTTTCTTTTATAAGGAAGTGAACAGAATGTCCGTTAAGAATCAAATTAATTTCGTCTGTACTCAGGGAGAAAGAAAAATAGACGTTTCATTAAACCAAGTCACCGTCGATTTTAAAATTACATTTTTTATCTAACTCGCATTAAGTATATAGAGTATCCACATCTTACAGTGACTAAGTTATATTTAACGTTATTTAAACTAATATTTTAGTATATTTATGTAATTGTTAAGATAAGTATATTCATTAATTATATTAAAGTTATTCATCTCATTTTAATTTGTAACGCGTTCTGAAGCACAATTTTTTACAAGTTTATCTTACACCTAAAAACTTAATCTTATAACAAACTATCCACATTTAAAAAATAAAACAATTCTTTAAACGTAGTTACACCCAAAAAAGAAAATCTTAGAAAAAACTACCCACATAAAAATAATTGCTTAAAGACCGTACCGTAACTTACTAACACGGATATCAATCAAACCCAACCATTTCAGGATTTCGGCCAAAATTCCTAAGCCCCTTAACAGCCATGAGTAAATTGACGTCATTAAGGCGAAGCGTAACGTTATAGGCCCGTCATAATTAAGGGAACTGATAATAATCAGGGATTTATACACCTAATTTTAATAGTAAACTTGGGACGGTTACCGCATTTTACATTGAATTCAATTGAATCGGGTTTGTTTACGGAAGTTTAAATCCTATCTTAATATTCATATCTATGAATAATGCGCATCACACACGGTGAAGATACTATAATATTTTATGTTAAGATTCTCTAATATAAAATATAACGGTATCTTAAGGTATCCGGTATCAGCGTTCTGACCATCATTTTTCTTTTTGTCATTGCGTACTAAGACCCCTGTAGAACCGCCATCCTGTTACAAAAGACCCGAAATTTTGTGTCAGTATCTCCCGGCCTGTGCTCCCGGCATATAGATGGCTTATCGCTTGGTATTTTAAGATATTGAAGGTAAAATATATATTATCTTCGTCGTGTGTTATGGCTCATAGGATTTGTATGGCGAGCGATAATCGGAAATATGCTCTAAGATAATATATATTTTACATTATCTTCACCGTGTGTGATGCGCTTAATGAATAGATTATCTTTAAGGTAAGATTACATTCAGGTAAGTGTGAATTATAGTGGAAGTATATTTTAATTTTATTATTTAACACTTTCATTACCACTACGATTTTCACGATGTTTTCTCGGATGCCGCCTACATTTTACGTTGGACTCGCTAGGCGAGTCCCCGGCGGCGCTGCAACACGAATTGAATCACTCGCCAGGCGAGTTCAGTGGCATTGCGTTAGGGTAAAAACAATGTTTTGTTATTTTTGTGGCCGTGACAGTGTACGTTACGTGTTTAACGCAATTAAAAAGAGTTTAACTAACATACGGTGTAATTTAACATATAAAAATGGCAAGAAACACTATAGATAAAAGAAAAGGTAAGTTTGTTTCGTAATTTATGCAGTGGCTGTCAATCTTAAGTTATATTTAACTTATATTATAATCAGTTCGATAATTGCGTGTTAGTATGTGAATTGGTTCGGAATGCTTTTCCTAATAATAACTATGCAATTTATTATCCTTATTGTGTTTACATAAGGTCGGCAATTGCGTGATAAAGTAGCGTGTAAGGTAACCTTTGCCTATATAATAACACCAAATTCGAGCCCCTGCAAGGTGTAGAACACAATCCGCCGTTGTTTTACGAGTGAATGTGACTTTTGGTAAAATGAAAATAAATATCAACCGTACATATAGATATTTCATTAATAAAAGTTTGAGAATCTATGTCAGTGAACTCGCCTAGCGAGTTCAAGGCATTGCAGAATAGTTTATTTTCTTTCGATTATAAACTGGGTCTGCGCACCTGGCCCACCACGTAATTCTTTAGATTAGGGTATATTTAGTCTTCAGTATCATTTTAATCAGAAAATACACATGCATTTTGGAAAAAAATAGCAAACATATTGAACTAGACGGGCGAGTCTACGGCGCTGGAATAAAATTTACATGGACTCTCCGGGCGCGTCGGTGGCACTGAACGTGTTAAGTAGTAAACCTAACGATAGTCCTCCTTGCAATACTTATAGGTACATATAAAGCATAGGAGCATTCTGTGTATTAGGTAAGTACTTATTTAGAAAAATAAATTTATACAACATTTTCTACTAAGATGAAATTTAATTTACTTAGATGATTAAAATGAAATTGAAATTATAAGTGGGATATTTTTTAAATTTGCAAATTACTACATAATGATATGAACATTGTGTAGTAACAATGATATGAAAAAAGATATTTTCACAATACTCAGTAATCAGGGTTCTCAGTAAATTGTCAGATTGAATAAAACACAATTTGCAAAAAAAAGTCTTTATTTTTTCAACATAACGTTAAATTACTTACTTATTTACTAAAAATCTTATGAAGTAGGTTTTTAATTTCCCCATACAATTTAGAATATTATCTTACTAATTTATTATAACAATTAACCTATTATTAAAGTAGACCTAATATTAATGCAAAACTTACCGATTCTTAATTTTTAAATTATTTACATTCTTTAACTTAAATACATTCTTACTGACTTATTGTAAAATACTTGTTGAAACTTAAATTAATCTATGCTAAGAGTAAAAATTAAATTAAAATTAATCTATTACTAAGCTCTTAGAAACTAATCATAAAATTACACTAAAAATAATAGATATAAAAAAAAATATTTACGAAACTGTCTCGAAAACTAAAACCAAAGCAATTGTTTAAAATAAAATAATAGTAAATTAAAAAATATCAAAACATAACATAATAATTATTATAATCTTAATATAATAATACATAACATACTAGGCAATCACTTTGAATTAAATGCGTACTTTGTTCTATCCATCGACTCTTTGCAAAAAACAAAAAACAATCCATTTAAGGACGCTATTACGTATTTTTACAAAAACACGCTGTTTTACGGAACCATTTTAACTTAAAGCAATTACACGTGAGAACATAGTAATATCTTAATTTAAAGATAATATATTCAGCTCTACGTTCATCCTATAAAAATTGTACGACGTCATACAAAATTGTCGCTGAAATACGTTTTTCCCATCACAATAAACGCATAAAATGCAAAAAAATGGGGTCTAAATCGGTACCATTTTAGGAAAATTAAGAGCCTAATCTATCTTCTTAACTATATCTTATTGAGGGATATATAGTCCTTTATATATAAAATTTTATTTCAATTATGAGCTAAATTAAAAATACTTGTCGATTTCTTCATACATTTTGTTCTTGCGGTTCGTCAGACCGCGCTCAGAAGCGCTCTTGGAAGGACGGGTGTATCGCTCCTCGTGCCAAAAATAAAAACGAAATAAAAAAGATTATTGTGCGTGCACTGTCTTTTTCGTGATTTGAAATATTTGATACTTTATAAGAGTAAACTGTATAAGTTTCATATTCCAATTATTTGTAATTATTTAAAATTATGTTTTAAAAATTACCTTGCCTGAGATCCTCTTTTTTATGGGTTGTTGAATAGATTGCTGGGGTAAAACAATTCAAGATGGCGTCGACGAAAATTTGACTTTTTTTCGTCATGGGTGTCATTTTCATGGTTTTTGGGGTAGCTATTAACGAATATGAGGTCAAAACTATAATCCAAGATGGCGCTGACGAAAATTTGACTTTTTTCGTGATGGGTGTCATTTTCATGTTTTTTGGGGTAGCTATTAACGAATATGAGGTCAAAACTAAAACCCAAGATGGTCGTCGAATTTCAAGATCGCGTCATGGTAATACTGTCGCGTTATGGAGCAAGGCGGCGATTTTGGTATCTATGAATCTCGCCAAAGAAGTTTCACTCCTGACACGTTTTTTCGGCACATGTTCTTTTTTATTTTATTCTCTTCGTTTAAATGTTTTAGATAAACTTTATTTTAAATAAAGTTTAGCGAATATATTTAAAGTTAATAATATCTGTCAGAATATTAACATGATTGCCACAGAGTTGCGTTTTATATTACATTTCTAAATATGCATTTCAATGTTCTTTAAAATTGTTTTTTTTTTAAGATTTTCTACAAAACTGTAGTTGTTAACGTTTTTGTTATTTTATTTAAGTTTACTTTAAAGGAGTAAGAAAAATATACCTAATTATCGACGGTTACATTGGGGATTTGGTAATAGCTGTCTCAAAAACCTTGAAAATGACACCCATGCCGAAAAGATGTAAAAGTTTCGTCGACACCATCTTGGATTTTAGCTTTGACCTCATATTGGTAAATAGCTACCCCAAAAACCATGAAAATGACACCCGTGATGAAAAGATGTAAAATTTTCGTCAGCGCCATCTTCGATTTTAGTTTTGACCTCATGTTGGTTAATAGCTACCCCAAAAACCATGAAAATGACACCCGTGTCGAAAAGATGTAAAATTTTCGTCGGCGCCATCTTGGATTTTAGTTTTGACCTCATATTGGTTAATAGATACCCCAATAACCATGAAAATGACACCTATGACGAAAATATGTAAAATTTTCGTCGGCGCCATCTTGGATTTTAGTTTTGACCTCATATTGGTTAATAGCTACCCCAAAAACCATGAAAATGACACCCGTGACGAAATGATATCAAATTTTCGTCGGCGCCATTTTGGATTTTAGATTTGACCTCATATTGATTAATAGCTACTCCAACTCCTTGAAAATGACACCCATGACGAAAAGATTTCAAATTTTCGTCGGCGCCATCTTGGATTTTAGTTTTGACCTCATATTGGTTAATAGCTACCCCAAAAACCACCCACATTTGCAAATGTGTTTGCTACTTAGGAAAAGTTCAGATTTAAAGATATAGGTAATGTGACGAATTTAATTTATTTCATTCCGACTGTTTCTCGGAATAACATACATTTACTAAGAATTGCATACAATGCCGGGTTTAATATATTGCCGGTAACATAATATTATGTATGATAATAATTCTTAAAAAAGTATTTTATACATTTCTTAAAAAGCTTCGATATGAAAATGAAAATGAAAATGAAAAATATATTTATTTCATACACACAATTTTCAAATACAGAAAGTGGATGAGTCCTCCTAGTAAGTTTACAAAAACCTGTGTCAGGAGGACCCGCTCTTCCTTAACTAAATACAATTCATATTCAAATTGTTGTAAAATAGTCACACTTTTTTAAGTTGATTGAATACACTAAAATACTTATAAGGGTCGTACCATAGAAATCTAAATAACAAGACACATAGAAGTGCTATAATGTCATAATTCGTATGAAAACCGCTGTCGCCAAAATCAACACATTTAAACCGATAGCTAAACAGTACACACAAGTAAACTATGCCTTTTATTGGACAGCTTGATTTTAGTGAAAACTAACTTAAATATTAAATTAAGCTTTTTAATATGTATCCTAACGCACGAATTTACGGTTTATTTTAGAATAACATCCCTAAGTATATGAGACGTTTTGTTTCTTTTTGCTCCAATAAGGTTGAAATTTGTGTAACGTGATAATAAGAATGCTCGACTGTGTCATTCATTGTTATTTCGATTACTATGGTGACACTCGTAATACTTGTAAATATTCTATAATTTTAAGGAAAAACGACATTATTTCTAAAAAAAAATATTTACCGATGAAATATTATTCCTTTATTAGTATAATTACAACTTGTGGAAGAATTTCCGCAATGGGAAATGCTGAAACACACCATGTTTACACACATACGTCTCCAGAGCAACTGAACTGTGACGAACACACTGGTGGCACAGCTGGTGATGTGAAAGTCACCTGAGTGGCGACAAGGTCACGCGCGCTTACGACTTCTAGTGTCTTGTTATTTAGATTTCTATGGGTCGTACCTACTAATAAAAGTAACAAAATGAATTTTTAAAGTTCCCAGTAATCTTCTGGAATCGATTTCAATAAAAATATAAAAAAAAAAGACGGGTTGCACTCCGGGAGTGCCGACAGAAGTGAAAACTTGATTATTAACGTTCAGCATGTTTGATATTTTGGAATGGTATCCGTCTTACACATGGAATATAAGGGCTAAAAAAAAAAAAAAAAATCCGTCTTACGCTTTTTCGATCAGGCCACGTGTCCTGACGCGAGTTTAAGATTTTATACCCAACGCCGCTAAAGAAGTTTTCACTTCAAAAAATAATATCAAGTATGAAGATGATCTATAAAATGGATTGCGCTATGTTTACGTGAGCGTGATGTCCCGCGAACCACGTTGCGACGTTAAATACCTAAATTTGAGTAACGCAGATTTGTGACAGCGTCCTTAACTGTTTGTGATGAAATTTTAAGGATATTATAAGTCTGGGATATATTTGCATCAGTTTCACGCTGATAAACCAATACGTATTATAACACAAAATCGTCCGACGCGTCTGTCTGTCTGTTCGTAATTAACTCAAAAACTATGCATCGATTTTCATTCTGTTTTCACACATGGATAGCGTGCTGAGTGGTTCTCGAGGAAGATTATTGGACAATTTGTTAAATTTTATTCAAAAAGATACTTTTTTAATACATTTGTCACCGTATACAAAAATAATTTCGAATGGCTATTCCCTAATACATTCTACTAGCTTCTACGTGTAAACAGTTACTTCTCACTTGTCATAGGGCTTAGTGGTGTGACAAGCACTAAGCACTTAGTGCTAAGCACATGTGAACCGGCCATAAGAGAAACCTGAAAAACGTTAAAATATTTTTACCGAATTTAAATTCATATTTTTATTAATTCTTATAGATATAATAGATATAAAATAATAGAATATATTTATCTTTGGTACAAAACTTAAAAAAAATAATAATAATTTAATTGCTTAACCAATACCTACTCCTAACATATCTAATGTAGAATACATAAAATATACAATAGGTACTTAATACTAAAAAGAATTACAAAACTTATCGCATAAACAAATACGACGGTAGGAACTAATTTAAAAGTGAAATACCCGTTTCGTGAGCTTTACGACTCCTCAGAGAGATTTCATGTATTGAGACCCGTATCTAATTATAATAGACCAGTTTCCTAACTGTTGCCCAAAAATCGCTGTGGAATTTTCTAGAATACTTATACTAGGTGCTATGATTTGGCTATGAATAAGTAGATGCATATATTGAGGGTAGTTATTTAGACTTAAAGGCTTTTTTAGAGAAGGCGTACTTAGCTGGCTAACCTGACGCAGCGTTATGACGCCGAGATGCGTTTTTTTACGACAGATCAAGTAAAGGGGCAGGTGGGCTACCTGATGTTAAGTGGTCACCACCACCCATAAACATTTGAAACATAAGCTTTAATAATTTCTTTACAAATGAACACCTCAACAATGAACAGAATTTTCACATCTACAGCTATCGATCTGGACTATGCTTTTGTGAACGGTACGTTACGTTATTCGTAGCGCGGCTAATCTATGCGGTTTATTTTGATTTATTTATTTCGGACAAAATTGTAGTACAGTCATTAAAAGATAGTAAATAACTTACAACTAAAGCTGCATGAAAAAACGCGTAACTATAACGTTACGCAGCGTTTGGTAGACGTTCTAGGAATTGTCATATTTTAAAAACATTTTAGAATAATAAAATATATACTTGTTAGAGTTGTTAGATGGTTGCGTTATCCTAATTTATGAGTAATTATATAAATATTAAAATAAAAAGACGTGTGGCACTCGGGGACTGCCGCGGTAAAGCTATTGCATGCTATGCCTTCAAGCCACACCTCCGCGCCCGTCGAAGTGGGGAGCGTGAGGTTTTTCGTTACTAAATTTCTGGATTCGGTCCCCACGCTCAAGGCCCGCGATAGAAGCTATGCAATAGCTTAATATTATTATTATGAATATAATAACTTAAAATCCTATCTTAATATTAATCTAATCTAAGTATGTTAATCTAAGTGAGGCCTTAATTTACTTATAATTACTTAAATCAATCTTATAGTTATACATACATATGTAGCATAAATAATATTGGCACGGTTACATAGTTAATAGCCATCGCAAAGCATTTCTTACATAATGTTATAAAAAACTAACATTCATTTTTTTCTAAATTACAAGAATTATTCCATAAAAAATACATTCTTGCTCCCTTCTGGGTTAGTATTAACTAATTATTTACAGTTTTTGTTTAATTATATTTTGATTAGTTATGAAAATGTCTCTATTGTTAGTATATTTTGTTGCATTATTCGTTAAGACCATTATTCGAGCGCGAAAGAGACAGCACACAAATTATATAAAACATTCGCTTAGTTTCCAACAATCTTAATATTATTAATAGTAAGTATAACTAACAATAAAAAAAGAGCATGTGTCCGAGCACACGTATCAGAAGTGAAACTTCTTTAGGAAGATTCAAAGATACCAAAATCGTCGCCTTACTCCATGACGTGACGGTACTGGCATGACGCGATCTTGAAATTTTACTCTGAACGCGCCTAAAGAAGTTTCACTTTAAAAATATTACAAATGTTAATCTGTTATACATTACCACATTATTTTACAAGTTTTCTTTATTTGTATTGTCAAAAGTTCAACTTTTTCGCATAAAAACACCTCGTGTCTCTATAAGTCTTTGTTTCTTTAGTTCTATCTAGCTTCTCTAACCAACCAAACATCCATTCTCAATACTTTCACTTTACACACGCTTTACTCATTCCCATACATTTTATGAAAGGCGGAATCTTTTTCATACTACCCTCATTTACCGACTTTAAAAAAGTGGACATAATCAATCCATCGCATATCAATTCATTGTATTTTAATACATCGTCAATAGTATATAAGTCAACACTAATATTCCTTTCACTTTTGAAAAATAATGTTCATTCACTTTTAAAATTATTCACATAATATGAGTTTCTCGTCCTAACGCTTTTCATCATTATTCACAAATAGTTCATGTGTCCTTGACTTTAAGCACCACACTTCAAATTCGTGTCTAAAAGCGAGGAAAAAATATCTTACCATACAAATTCCAATACCAAAAATGGTTCACTCTAGAATGTCCTAGAAACCAATAATTGATCACTCATCTTCCAAGTTCATTGCCAAACCTCGCTGGGCTGAAATAATCTGTACATACAAGTTAAGTTTATTATCAATAACAAGTCCCTATAATCTATTCAAAGCGTAAAAAAATAAGTTTGATTAAATAAAACATATATTTAATCTTAATATTTGTAAAAATAAGGTAAGAGTATTATCTGGAAAATTACATAGTTTTTAATTCCAAACTAAAAGTCGTAGAAATGATACAAAACACAAATCATTGCTAAAAATCTTTAGTTTGTTGCAACCCAATTTTTTTAAACCCAATACAAGATAAGACAGATAGATCTTCATAAAAAATAGACTAATATTAGTGTAAGCTCACTTTAAATAACACCGCATAATAAAATCCCTTGAAAAAAAATAAGAAAAAATCATTAAAAAAGGATACGGAAACACCTCTCAGCTTCCGAAGGGTTGCCAAACTTGACCATAGCGCATCCGGGTTTTGTGAACTCTAAAGATACAACTTGTCCCACTTTTGACAACTTACCACAAAGACTGGCATACGTTACTGTTGGTGGTAGCTGCAGAAGGATGAAAAAATAATATTTTTAAGTAAAATATGAGTATTCTAATAAAAAAATATAAAGGAAATATTCTTCAGAATCTCTGAAATAAAATTAATTGTTGGTTAAAATCAAGTATTATTAATCATTGTAAGCTAATCGAAAAATTAAACTATAACTGGATAAAAATCATCGTAATAAATATTTTCGTAAACATTTTTTTTAAAGAAGCGAGACATAAATTCTTATATCATAGTCTTAATATCGTAAGCTAACAACTATTTTACAAAATCCAAGTGAACTTACATTCGTAATCTGTAAGGTCGTAGAATCATTTGTTTTAAGCACCAATATGCCTTTTACTGGTATTCTAGGATCTCTGACCCCTGAAGAATTCGGAGCAACAGGTCGTGGCACCATAGATGGATTTTGTCCCGGTTGAAGCATTCTCTGGCCATTCACATTAGTTGTCGCCCCTTGACCATTATCTAGAGGCAATCGATTAGGAAATTGTCCAGAATTTTGGAAATTGGAACCTCCTTGTGCATGAGGAAAGTTGGGTCGAGGAGGACCTTGAAAATTTGAACCGACGAAATTAGGTCCAGGAGCATACATCGGTATATTATGACCTTGCATAGGTATCCCTTGGTTAGGACCAAATGGAACTGCGTAATTTTGACCGTGGAATTGTGGAGCTTGTATATTAGTACCAGGATTGCAACCCGATGGAACTGGCACGTTCGGTACAGGTAATCGTATCCCCATATTCTGAGCTGGCAATACTGGTCGAATATTTGCGCCAGGCGTTGGCCCATTTATAGGCCTTGGCACATATGTAATACTACTTCCAGGCATTGTACTATTCGCGAACGGATAAGTTGCTTGTTTCGAATTATTCGCTCTACTTTCATCTGTACTCGTTGTTTTCCTTTGTCCAATCGGGCCAAATTGACCCAGATTTTCAGAGCTATCGCTAAGTTTAACGGGAACATAAGGTTCCGGGGACTTTTTCCGTTCCTGGCTAAATAGAGAGGGGTTAATATTTGAAGGTTGCCCCATGACAAATTGTTCGTATTCCGAAACAATATCGCGTAGGGGTTTTCCCGATTCCCCGAAACCAAGGCCATAGTTTAACAGGCCCTTGGGCAGCGGCAGAGCGATCTCCGCGTACGGATCTAATGACACTTTCAAACTTTGGCCATAAAAAATTTGGTCGTTTAACATTGAAATTGCCTGGAACAAGTTAAAAGTTATGAGTACGGTGTGATGTACGTTCGTTTCTGGGTAGATGGAACTGTATTATGTAATAGACTTTATTTTAAATTGTAGTTATGAAATATATTACATTTGTTGCAAACATGAACATTAGAACCTCACAAAAATGGAAACTAACAAACAATGGATCTATTATTGCTGCCTATCTTTTTTAACGATATTAATAAATGTATCGCCATAGAAATGCTAAAAGTTTGAAAAGATTTCAATGTTTTAAAAATCATATACATTGCGTCAATTGTACAAATAACAAGTTAGGGCAAGTCCACACGACGCGTTGCGGCTGCTTTGCGTCGACGCAACGCTACCGCTGCGTTGTTTTATGTACTACTAGTGGTCCGCCCCGGCTTCGCCCGTGGTACATATTTCGCAATAAAAGGTAGCCTATGTCCTTTCTCGGGTATCAAAATATCTCCATACCAAATTTCATGCAAATTGGTTCAGTAGTTTAGGCGTGATTGTGTAACAGACAGACAGACAGAGTTACTTTCGCATTTATAATATTAGTATGGATTAATCATAATAATAATATACACACGGTGCGCTACGTTGACGCAATGCACGCACGATGGTGCAGACCCCAAGATGAAGCGGGCGTGGTGTATTAATTGCGACGCCGCCGGAACGGCAGCGCTCAGTTGTTTGTGCGTTGATGACACACGCAAGCTCATCTCATTATTTTTACGTATTTTATATTTAGTTTTATTTGCAGAGTAAAATGACCATTGAAGAAATTGACTTGTTTTATTTCACAAAACGCAGCAACTGTCACCGCTGTGACGACGGAGCGTTATGACTGCGTTTAAATAATACTGCGACGGGACATCACCTGTGAGTGTGTTGACGAGACCAATAGCATTAAAATATTCGCTTTTCGTCTACGCAACGCGGCGTGTAGTTTAGCTTTTACAAAACCGAGATTTTTGTTTTTTGTATTGTTTCATTTTTAGTCAATTAAAATAAAACTTACCTGAACTGCTTCAAGAGGATGGCTGAACATAATCTTGGCGTATTTATTTATAGTATTCACCACTACACAGCTTATAACCCGACCAGCCATTTCGAACACATCTCTCAATTCCGTTTTGTCACATCTAAACTATTGAAAAGATTTAGATATTAACTGAGGAAAATATTTATTTATGTACATCCCATTTTCACGGCAAAATTGCTGAGCCGTTTTTCATAAATTTTACCAAAAGATAAATTATGATGAATTGAAGGTGCTTTTTATAAAGTAACTAAAACTAAAAAAAAGTTGTGTGGTTTTATGAAACTACGGTAAAAGTGAAACTTTCCGAACACTGCTTTATACCTACTCGGCAGCCGACCGTCACGCGACATGCGCTACACAGACCAAAAAGTTTGAGACGATGTAATAATTAAAGAAATGTAGAAACCACTTTAATGATGTGATAAAATGAAATGTACATGAGCAAAGCTATGAAAAAACGCATTATAGGTCTATAATTACTTATCAACTTCATGATTTATTAACTATTAAAAAATTAGATTTTTTACTGACTCCTATCTTATTCCTTTCGGAATGAGTAAATAAATTAAAAAATCTCACATTCGTCACATGAATCCATTTAGTGAGTGGTGGTTTTATATTTAAACTCTGCAGAAACTCTGGCTTCAGCCCATAGAGACCTTCTGACTCCCACTCGCTTTCATCCAGTTTCCATGGTTTATCCTCAGTTTTTATATCGCTGACAAAAATACTTTATATAATTAAACATGGACATATTAATTGTATTCTAATTCTTTCAATCATAGATAGCATAATAATAAGTAGTTCTTTGGCAATTTTTAAAGCATCTGTTATTGTTTAAAACTTCAAAACTACGACCAAATTTATCTACAGAAATTAAAGATTTTAACAGATTTTAAACGCAATTTGTTCATTGTAATATTTTCCCGACGTTTCACACACTTTGCAGCAAGCTTGATCATGTTAAAATGTTTAATTTCTAAATGTATATACTCGCGTAAAATCAAACACTTTATTATTATTATTAGCCTTTGATCAGACTTTTGAAGACATGTATGTATTATATTATATGGTAGGTTTTATCCATTTTTGCGTGTCCGTTTGCCAGTTGGCAAAGGCCTCCTCCAATCTCTTCCATTCGGGCCTTTCCATGACCACTCTACCCCAAGTTATACCCGCTACCTATTTGATGTCATCATCCCATCTCTTTTGGGATCTACCCCTCTTTCTCTTTCCAAAATCAAACACTGCAAAATAAAACTTTATTTTGATGTACTCACCTCTTTCCAATAATAAAAGTTGTTTCTGAAGAGTCGCTGTCACTATCATCCTCATCTAAAAAGATTTCAAACATTTTTAACCAACTGTTCCAAAAAGAACCGTTTTCAAATTGGGATAGTAGTGATTATAGTGAATACAATGAGAGATGAATTTTTTTATTTATTATTGTTTAGGTTTAAACAACTACTTCATATTTAATTAAACTATTTCATAACAAATCTACATAACACCTATTTACTCTCTTACTAATAAATCTTATCAGAACAACAACCTTGCTTTTAATAATTACACAAAAAAAACAGTGTGTTGGACAAGCACACATTTTAGAAGTGAATATTCTTTGGCAAGATTCAAAGATACCAAATTTGTTTTACTCCATGATATGATAGTATAATAAAAATTATTCATTCTTTGAGTTATGCATTACTTACAACCTATACTAACTTATAAAGTTGAATAGTTTGTTTGTTTGTTTGAATGCGCTAATCTCAGGAACTACTGGTCTGATTTGAAAAATTATTTTGGTGTTAGATAGCCCATTTATTGAGGAAGGCTATAGGCTATATATCATCACGCTAAGACCAATAGGAGCAGAGCAACGCAGGTGCAACCGCAGAGCACAACTAGTTCATTAAAATTATTTCTATCACTTACCAACTTCCACTTTGAGTTTTCCCTCAACTTCCTTTGATTTTAATTTACTGAGAACACTTTGATACTGGTCTTCACTTGTGAACCTTAATCGCAACTGATAATCTGACCTGTCTGTTCTTGAATCTGTCATTTTTACCACATTCACACCGCACTAATGTGTACAGAAAATACATGAATTTTGGGAGTCATTGTCACATATAAATGTATTTATACAAGTGCCGATAAGCAATAATTATGTATTAACATTGAATAAACAACAGGAATCTGGAGTATACAACCAGGCTTATTAAAAAATGTTAAGTTGTGTGAGTTCAATAATACATCATTTATAGTAATGGATAATATTATACTTACAATAAATTATTTTTTGCATTTTTGCAAGCTTACCTCATCAGTAACATATTGTTTAATTTTGTCATACGTCCATTCGCCGGGTAAATTGGATATGGATATGACATACATTTTGTTGTTATTCTTTGAGCAAAAATCCCTTACATCAAATTCACCAATTTCGCTATAATCTTGACTATCCGAAAATCGCCGGCGCTTTGTTTTATTTGTTACATTCAACGCACTATCGTCGCTTAAAACCTCAAAATCTGTTTTGCGCTTTGGAGCCAATTTATTAACATTACTATTTGTACTAGAAGTAGAGGGTTCATTTGTTTTAGCTATCTCATGAAGCTTCTTCAACTTTTCATAAATCGACTGGTATTCACCCATATCGCATACATTTTCTCCTTTTACCGACACCATATTTACATCTTCTTGTTTTGGAGAACCCGACATTTGTTTTGTTTTCGATATACCTTCGTATGCTTGTCATGTAAGCAATGTTTGTCACAGTCTTATTGGGAAAAAATAATGTAACTAAAAAATATTGTGCGTTTTATTTTTTATAGATTTATTTAAACGTTAATTGTTTACGAGGAATATTTGAAATTTTGATTTTTGAAGATTTAAATGCTGTAGACAGGAACTCCGTTTTGTTTTTTAATGTCAGCTGTCAATGTCAGTTTCAATTCAATTCTGTCAAATAATGGAAAAATCGAGATATCTCTGTATTGCCATTTTTTGTAAATTCATTTTAAGGAAGGCATATCGAGTTTTTATTGTTTTTAGGTCATTTGCATTGGGATTCCATTGACATTGGGATAATAATTAATAACTGTTAACGGGGTGGAGTATTTTAAATTATTTTTCTCAAAAAATGTTATTGACTTGTGTTTTTTATTTCAATTTTAGCCTGACGTCAAGTCTTAGATCAAAGCGTCAAGTAGATGTGTTTGGGGATATTAGAATGTTATTTTGAATTTGGTTTGTTTCTGATACTGTCGATCTTCTGACCCACGGCTTGAAAAGAAAATGAGTAATGAGAGTGATGGAAAAAAGAGTGCACTAGTGTATGCGCAGTATGAGCACATACGTATTGAGCACCGTTTAATAGAACTTATAAGCAAGTCACTTCCAATTGAGATTGTGTTGACCGAAATTCATGTAGGAAGACTTTTTTTAATAGGCCCATCATGCTGTAATATATTAATGTAAGTATCAAACACGTTTCATATATTCTATATCTTCTCGATGTATGCGATATCGCTCCCTTGTGGGCGCTTAGTACATGCCGGAGCGCAGTAAAAGATGTTAAATAAGGGTCGTTAAATGAAAAAGCAAGGGACATATTATTCTGTCCATACTAATATTATGTACATGCTTTAGTTACGCACGTTATGGTCGTTAATTATTATTGTAAAAAATAATAATTAGGTATATCCGGAAAGTGAAAGGAAATTTTATTGAAACTTCAAAAGTACACGTGAACATTTATATCTTGTATAAATTCCGCATGGTAATAATAATCACCACTTTGAAATAATTAACATAATGTCGTGGTCCGTGGAATGGTTTAAATAAACTGAAGATACTTACTTATAGACTTTTCCTTAATAAGTTGAAACCACATAAAATGCATACTTAGCAGTAGGTATAACGAAATGCGACAAGTACTTAGATTTCAAACATTTTAGAACATTATTTCAAATCCATGAATAACATTTTTATTCGTAGCTTGAAAACATAATTTCTGCATTAAGCTAGCTAGCAAGTTTTAGTTAAGGTATTAGAACTCTTACACTATACATACAACATCCATCAAGCTGTCAGTATAATAACAATATTATAGAAAAAATGATAATGATACATGGATGGGTTAACTCACGGTTAACTATTGTTGGGGCAAAGATTACAATATCGTGTGTGTGTAATAAAAATGTGACCACCTCCTTTACAATATGATTAGGGACGATACCGCGGGGTAACAGCGGGGTTATTTTAAAAATTTCTAGTAATTAAACTTATTAAACACCTATTTATTGGTTTTAATGATTATCATGTTAATAAAATTTTTGCAATAACCACATTTAGATTTCAATTTTTCGATTGAAGCCTTCTGAATAATAAAATGAAATTTTTAGGGTAGCTACCTGATAGATAGAACAAGTTTTTAAAAGCCAAATGGAAAACTTTTTTTATGTGATTTTATTTTTTTATGGGCCCTTGAAGTTGTGAACACACTGGGTAATTTTATCTTTGTTGGCATTTAATTCTTTTTTTTATTCCATTCGAAGATCTAACGATAGTAAATGTTACCATACTGAATTGGCCTATATTTCAGCTTAGCACACAAAAAAAATCAAGCATCTAGCGCAATAATTCACGTCACCATAAATAAAAATCTCATCAATCTCAATCGTACTCAGCGATTGATGAAAAATTGAAAAAAATGTCATAACTCCGAAAATACGAAAAATCGCATAACATACATGGGGGTGTTTCGGATAGCCCTCTAGGTCCTCTACCTCCCAGCTTCCGTTCATCACTACTTTTTGGGACACCCTGTATAGAGTACGTTCCAAAACTCCATTATTAATTAATCAAGTGTTCCAATGCGCGTGGAGTGTATTTCTCAGTTTCATTTAGGTTACCGACCGGCTTTATAGCGTACTATAACGCCATTATGGGTCATAGGAGGCCACGAAATGTTCCTTTCTTTCCTCGTGTAAAATTTTCAACATACGAAAGGCACAAAGGCGACAGCTATTCAATTCAATTGAAAAGGGTACGTAGGTGAGCCAATTTTGTTCAATTTTCCACAAGAACAGCGATTACGTTATACTTTTTGGTATGAAAGGATTAAATTTTTGGCCTTGTGTTTTTATTTTAAATTTCCTTATTACAGACTTTTCTTCGAAATTCTACACATGGACCCTATTCTCGATATTATAAGTAAAATTAAAATAAAAACAAAATATGTCGAAAGTGTGTTTGATATTATGTACTGAGGTAGTTGTTTTTATTGGAATTTTAAAAAATAGCTGAGTTTATCACACAGCCACACAACTCGGTTGAACCGTTATCGGAAGAAACGCAAATTTCAACAAAACATAAATGAATAATCTAAAAAATATGGTATTGTAAATTAACAAAACATTAGAAAAAAAATCCTAGACTTCAGAGTTAATTTCAAGTTAGGTACTGACTCGATACTACAATTTGTATTTTTTAAATTTTAATTCTATAAAATGTATTTTTTTTTCTGTCAATTAAGTATAAAATCATCCAGAAAAGCTATGGACTTACCACTGTGCCAATTATGGGATCGTTTATTATTATTATATTTACGTAGGTATCAAAATATATGCCTATTGTGTATCAAACAGAATTGCAGGTCAAAGGAAAAGCTACGTAGGTGTATACAAATTTGTCGGTTAAAAGAAACTGTAAGGTAATCTTTTATAATAGTTATTATTTTATAAAAACATCTTAATATTACAATGATATAAGTTTTACTACCTTCTGTAATTATTTCTGAAATGGCCTTAAATTAAATGTATAAAGCTAATCTGTAAAAATCATAATTTCCGTTACTCTTTAAGCGTCCACGAATAATCGGTTTAGTAGGTCATGCCCCAAAAAATGTAAAAGAATTTAAAGGATCGGAAAATCTGGCAGCGGCTATTTGTACCCGTCATGGCCAGGATCCGACAAAAAATATCTGCCAGGTAATGAGCGACCGTTTCGCGACATGATAAGGACCCCATTTGAATATTTCACCGCTGAATAAATCTGAAATTTTATCTCTTTGGTATAGGAAGCGTTTTTTGTGTAATAATGATGTCACGTGATAATATATTGTCGTTCAATAGTTTATAGAGTGATTATTATAATGCTATAAAATATTGCGTGTTTTTAAAAGTATGCTGAGGCATTCTGTTTGATTTATCATTTGAAGTGCATTATAATAATTATTAATTATTGTCTGTTCGTTACTAAATTCTAATTATTATAAATTATTGCACAATACTTAATTAATAAAGTCACAGGGCCGTTATTTCTGCGATAATCATAAATATTGCAGATGATGTGTATTTAGAGTAGAAAATACAGTTTATAATAATTAATGTAGTCAGTACTAAGATTTTTAAAATATTATATATTTTTTTATGTTTCTAAGGGTCAATCTTCGTAAGTCCTGAGTGGTACTGATTGGATCATAAAAACTGAGACAGAGAACTACACAACATAGGCCAAGCATAATGTACGCCTAGCAAAATGGGCTCGGGTCGGTTAATTTAAATGAAAATCACTCTTTTGAATAAAATTTAAAGATCGAGTCATGGCAATACCGTCACGTCATGGAGTAAGGCAACGATTTCGTATCTTTAAATCTTGATAAAGAATCTTCTGACACGTATGCTCGGCAGTCGGCATACACGGTTTTTTAAAGTGAAACTTTTATTACATCGTCTCAAACTTTTTGGTCTGTGTAGCGCATGTCGCGTGACGGTCGGCTGCCGAGTAGGTATAAAGCAGTGTTCGGAAAGTTTCACTTTTACCGTGGTTTCATAAAACCACACAACATTTTTACTGTTGATTTATTTAGTATTTTCAATTTCTTGCGTTGCCGATTATGTCTTATATGGATGTACGTAAAGTCCATTTATTTTTGATTTCGATGTTCTTGGTCTTATAATTATTTTTTTAAAGATTACGTATGGTGTAAATTAACCTTATAAATCGGGAAATGGCAATAAGCGTGTAGTCATATGTCAGTTTTATGTACGGTAATGTCAAATGTCGAAAAAAAGCGCGGGAACCTTCGAACGAAGCGGGTGTAATTTTAATTAATTGAGTTTATGTTATTTTATATCGACAATATCACTCATATACGAACTATTTAGTAGCGACATGTAGCAAGATGTGTGTTAGGTTTTGATATGTTCGGTTTTTAAAACATAGTTTTTTTTTGTTCTTGTCTGTTATCAAGCGTTTTATTTTATTAGAGGTTATGGGCCCAGATTTTTAGTTGAAAATGACGACGAATTATCTTGTTAGTGTGCCTAAATTGAAAGGACGAGAAAACTACAGCGAATGGGCTTTTGCGGCTGAGAATTTTCTGGTGCTGGAGGGATTGTCTGATTGCATCAAGTCGGAGACTGTACCAGCAGAAATAGGAGCAGCAGGTGACGCGAAAACCAGAGCTAAGCTGATCATGACAATAGATTCGTCGCTTTATGTGCATATAAAAAGTGTACAAACGACACATGAGCTGTGGAAGAAATTGAAGAACCTATTTGATGACTCAGGATTCACGAGAAGAATCAGTTTGCTGAGGAGTTTGATTTCAATACGACTCGAAAATAGTGCTTCAATGACTTCGTACGTGACACAAATCATTGAAACAAGCCAAAAATTAAGCGGTACGGGCTTTAATATCAATGATGAGTGGGTCGCATCGCTTTTGTTAGCGGGATTAACAGAAAAATATTCCCCTATGATAATGGCGATTGAGCATTGCGGCATACCATTGACATCAGACGCCATTAAAACAAAATTATTGGACATGGAAGAAAGTGGAAATGGCAAAGACAGTAGCGCTTCCAATTCCAGTGGAGCATTTGCGAGTTATAAGATGAAACGGAATGTTGGTAACACTGAACAGATATCAAACTTGTCAAAGTCAAAACCAAAAGTCATTAGATGCTACAAATGTAAACAAACAGGACATTATCGCAATCAATGTACATTTTCGGACAAAAATGCGTCGAATACAAATAAAAATGAACGCACAAGAAGTAACGCGTTTAGCGCCGTGTTCCTGAATGGTGAATTTTGTAAAAGTGACTGGTATATTGACTCCGGGGCGAGTGTTCATCTTACCGCGAACGAAGAATGGTTGTCAAATGTGTCGCGAGATGTTATGATCAAAGAAATTGTCGTGGCAAATAAAGATAAAATACCAGTAGTATGTACTGGAGATGTGCAGATTACGACAAAGACGCATGCCTGTGAATACGATATTACAGTGGAAGATGTATTATGCGTGCCGAAGTTGACTACAAATCTGTTGTCTGTTAGTCAACTTATATCAAAAGGAAACAAAGTTTCATTCAACAATAATGGATGTCAGATTTTCAACCAAGCAGGAGTATTAGTGGCTACAGCGAGTCTGTTGAATGGTGTGTATAAACTAAACATGCCTGAGTGTTGTTCATCGGCTGCAGTGATGGTGTCCAGTGAAGTTTGGCATCGACGTCTAGGTCATGTCAACAGCCAGTATTTGAACAAGATGCAAGATGCTGTACAGGGATTGACACTTGATAGTAAGACTGATATATCAAAGTCATCATGTGTTGCATGCTGTGAGGGGAAGCAGAGCCGCTTACCTTTTCCCAAAGAAGGTAACAGAAGTGCTGAGTTGCTACATATTGTGCATACTGATCTCTGCGGACCAATGGAAAATCTATCTCTAGGTGGTTCTAGATACTTTATGCTGTTCATAGACGATTTTAGTCGTATGACATACATTTATTTTTTGAAAAGTAAAGATGAGGCATTAACATGTTTTCAATAATATCTGGTCCCCGGCGTAGGCAGCAGCCAGACAGATATGGATTTGCAAGTGCTTGTATAAAAGATGACAACATGTTCATGGATGAGATATCCTTGCAGGAAGCTTTGGAAGGTCCAGAGAAAGAACATTGGTTAGCGGCAGTACAGGATGAGCTACAGTCATTCGAGAATCATAGTGCATGGGAACTCGTAGATGTACCAAAAGATGGTACTATAGAGCAGTGCAAGTGGGTGTTACGAAAAAAGTACGATAGTGAAAACAATGTGCGTTATCGTGCTCGTTTGGTCGCAAAGGGCTTCACCCAAAAATATGGTGTAGATTACACAGAAACATTTTCGCCTGTAGTGAGACATACAACTCTTCGACTATTATTTGCATTGTCTGTAAAGTTAGGTATGGATGTTCACCATTTAGATGTCAAGACTGCTTTCTTGAATGGTGATTTAGAGGAAACCATTTACATGAAAATGCCAGATTGTTATAATAGTAGTAGTTCAGATCATAAAGTATTGAAACTTAAAAAGGCCATTTATGGACTTAAGCAAGCCTCTAGAGCTTGGAATAAAAAGGTTGATAATTGTTTGATCAGTAATGGTTACAAAAGGTCAAAAATAGAACCATGTATGTATACAAAGAATATTAATAATTGTAAGACCATTGTGACAGTCTATGTCGACGATTTCTTTATATTTTCCAATGATATAATTGAAACTAATAACTTGAAACAGATTTTATCTAATAATTTCAGCATTAAGGACTTAGGTGAAGCTAAATTATGTCTTGGAATGAATGTAACCTTCAATAAAGATAAAGGATATGTAACTTTGAGTCAGGAAGCTTATATTGATCAACTTTTAAGCAGATTTAATTTAAGTGATTGTAAGACTGTTGATACTCCGATGGAGGTCAAATTAAATGTAAATAAAGGTTCAGTAGGGGCAAATAGTCATGTGCCCTATCAACAACTAATTGGTAGTTTGATGTACTTGTCAGTCTTAACTAGGCCAGATATTAGTTACTCTATAAGTTTTTTAAGTCAGTTTAATAATTGTCACACAAAAGAGCATTGGGAATATGCAAAAAGAGTATTAAGGTATTTAAAACGAACTAAATGTTATGGAATAAAATATTGTAAGGAAGGTAATTCAGAAATAACAGGCTATGTAGATGCTGATTGGGCTTCTAACTCTGAAGATAGGAGATCATATACTGGAATGTGTTTTTTGTTATCTGATGGTGTAATATCATGGGAGTGTAGAAAACAGAAATGTGTAGCCCTCTCTAGCACTGAATCAGAGTATATTGGTCTATCTGAAGCATGTAGAGAAGCATTATATCTTAAGGAATTACAATATGAAATAACCAATAAGATGTACACTATTTGCATATTTAATGATAACCAAGGTGCGCAGAAGCTGTGTGCAAATCCAGCATTTCATAAACATACAAAGCATATCGATATTAAATATCATTTTTGTTGTGATCTAGTAAGAGATAAAATTGTTAAGGTGCTGTATTTGCCAACAGCTGATATGCCAGCTGATATTCTTACTAAAAGTTTATGTTCAGCAAAACATTATAAATTTATGTTGCTTCTTGGCATAGTTTGTATAGAATAATTTTGTATATGATTGTTTAGTGAATATTGTGATAAGTAGGGGTGTTATTTTATATCGACAATATCACTCATATACGAACTATTTAGTAGCGACATGTAGCAAGATGTGTGTTAGGTTTTGATATGTTCGGTTTTTAAAACATAGTTTTTTTTTGTTCTTGTCTGTTATCAAGCGTTTTATTTTATTAGAGTTTAAAATTATCAATTTGATATATGATCAGTGGAGTTTGGTTTTGTATATATAGTTTATAATTGTAGAATTGTATATATTTAATAAATTTTGTATAGTAGTGTTCGTATAGGTAAGTTTTTTTTTTATATTTTATGTATAGTATGTAAAAACCAAAAAATTCATAGGGTAAGATTCGGTAGATGAACGATCCGCCGGATCCTAATCCCCCAGGGCTGGGTACCCCCGGTCCTGAGGTAGCCAGTTATGTTACTATTTCAAATACATGTCTAGATAAAAATTTAGTTCTTGAGAGTACTCCAAAAAAAAGGCGTCTTAGAAGGAAAGAAAATAATGAATTAAATGAGCTAATGTTAACAGAAAATACTTATGTTGATAATAGGCAAAATGAATCTAATATTCAACCTAAAATACTTGATACTAGTTCCATGCAAGATAGTTGATGTGAATATGTAGGGACAGATTCTTATCCTTACATTGTTCATGTTCAGCGAACTGAATCATCACCCGGTGATGGCTCCACATTGCACCCCATAACTTTCGGAAGGTTTTTAAAAAACAATAATATTAAGAATATTGTGTCTGGAAGTATAAAAAAAATAGGCAGAAACCATTGCATAGTTGCATTTACTACAGCACAGGATGCAAATGATTTTATCAAAAATAAAAATTTAAGCTCATACAACCTTAATGCAAAAATTCCATTGTTTAATATCACTAGAATTGGTATTGTTAAGGGAATACCAACTGAATGGTCACCTGAAGAAATAAAAGAAAATGTGTCCACCCCAGTAGGCTGCGGTAAAATTATTAAAGTCAGGAGAATAAATTACAAAGTAAATGTTAACAGTACTGTATCTTGGAAGCCAACACAATCAGTTGTTTTAACATTTGATGGCCAAGTTTTACCTGAACGTGTGTATGTGTGTTATAACTCCCTTCCAGTTAACCTATACATTTTCCCTACCATCCAATGCTATCAATGCTGTCGGTATGGTCATACTAAAAATCATATATCAATAAGTAATAAACATATATCGATAAGTGCTGGACTAGAGACGGCTGTATTTTCATAATTGGACCAAATGGCTCCCGCTACCGAGCAACCTGCATTGCAGATGTTGATGCAATATCCGTTCCTGATGCTGCTTGTTCTACATCTTCTCTTCCTGCTAGTGGGAATCATTCGAAAGACGACAAGATTGTAAGCTCTAGACCAAAAAGACTGCAAAAAGTGAAATAATATTGTGTAATTTTACTTTGTTATTGTTGTGGCTTTGTAAGTATATAATACTGCACTTTTTATTTCATCTTTTCGACGATTACCTTGTTATTTACTTTCTTATATTATATTCTATAATTATATATAAACTTTCTCTAAATAACATTTATTGTAAATTTATAGATAAATGTAGGGTAAATCTAAACACATCAACAATAACAACCTTCAAACTTCAAAGTTAGAATTTTTCTTATGTCACTTAGTTGTCAACTTGTCAAGTCAATGTCATAATCTGTCATAGTGTACTTTTTAGTCGTGTTGATACTAAGACTTTGGTTCAATTAATTGGTAAAATTCAATATTATGTTCTGCCTTGTTTTGTATAATGATTTGATTTATCAAGCGTTTAATATGTAATAATTTCCTTTTATTCTGCTGGAGGGTACAGGATAAATGCATATAACTTCGATTAGTTATATAATAATAGTTTATATATTATACATTTATTATATTTATTTATAGGTATATACTTTTTTTTTCTTATTTTTATTTATTTATTTTAAAGAATGTCTTTTAGCGATATAAATAGTAGCTCTGATGAATTTCTATCCATTTCCTCGTCTGGTAGCTCGTGCAGTAACGATAATTTTTACGATGCATCTTTTCCTTCTATTAATTCCTCAATTTCCTCCGAATTCTCCTCTTATCCTCAAAATTTCAACGTAGTTCACATAAACGCTCAGAGCATTCCGGCGCACTTTCCTGATATGTTGGTCTCTTTTGACTGCACAAATCTCCACGCTATCCTGGTGTCCGAGTCTTGGCTCAAACCTAGTCTTCCTTCTTCCTTCTATCATCTTCCTGGCTTTCACTTAATTCGTAACGACCGTGTCGGAAGGGGTGGTGGGGGGGTGGCTATTTACTTACGATTGCACATTCCTTTCACTATTATTAGCTCGTCACCTCAGCCTCCTCCATCCGATGCGGCGGAACATCTTCTCATCGAAATTTCACTCCTTCACACAAAAGTTCTTCTGGGTGTTTTCTATAGTCCCTCTGTAACCACTAATTTCTTCAACAACTTTGAAAACACTCTTGATGAGCACATCCCTCTATATACTCATGTCATTTTGATGGGAGATTTTAATACATGTTTATTAAGAAAAGATTCGCGTAGCTCTAAACTCCTTTCTATCACTGACTCCTTTAATTTACATTGTCTATCTTTAAAAGCAACACACTTCTTTCCAAACTCTACTCCTTCTCTTTTAGATTTAATGTTTGTCTCAGCGCCTAATCTGGTTCCTAAGCACGGGCAATTCCCAGCCGTCTCCTTTTCCTATCACGACCTTATTTTCCTCTCCTACAACATCCAGTTGCCCCGTGCTAAAAAATTAACTGTCCTGCGTCGTAACTTTGGTGGTGTGGATAAGGAGCGACTTTGTGATGATGCCCGCAATATTAATTGGATGCCTGTCTTAAACGCTGAATCGATTGACGACAAGGTTCAGAACTTTAATCACCTAATAACTCAGTTATACGATAGGTATGCACCACTTAGGCCAGTAAAATTAAAGCAAGCTCCTTCACCTTGGCTAACTCCCGAAATCCGACTTTTGATAAAGAAGAAAAATCGTGCAAAAGCTAAACTGAGATCCTGTAAGTCTGATGATAAACGTGAAAAATACAAGAATATAAGAAATCACTGCAACACTATGTGTAGGGATGCACAACGACGCCATATCCACGATTCGGTCGAAAACGGCGACCCCCAAAATATTTGGAAATTTCTTAAATCATTAGGAGTTGGGAAAAATAATAATCATCAATTCCCATCCGACCTCAATCTTAATAATCTTAATAACTTCTTCTGTTCATACTGTCCTATTCCTAATTTTAGTAGCCAAACCTGCATAAATCAGATCTCTAGCCTTCCAACTCCTACCTATCCCCCGTTTACTTTTACTCAATTTGCCGTTGGTGATGTTAAGAAGATTATCTTGTCCATAACTTCGAAAGCCGTTGGCACTGACCGTATTTGCCGTAACATGATCATCCCAATCCTTGATATAATTGTTCCCATCATTACTCACATCCTGAACTTTTCCATTACGTCCCACAGCTTCCCTTCCATTTGGAAAGATGCTCATGTTATCCCCCTACCTAAAAAAAACAATCCGACATCCTTCAATGAGTATCGTCCTATTTCTATCCTACCTTTTCTATCTAAAGTACTGGAACGCTTAATTCATAAACAGTTGAGCCAGTTCCTGTACAGTCACAACATCCTAAGTCCCTACCAGTCCGGTTTCCGCCCTGGTCATAGCACGGTAACTGCCCTAGTCAAAGTCGCTGATGATATTCGTTTAAGTATGGACAAGCAGCATCTCACAGTTCTAACTTTGTTAGACTTCAGTCAAGCTTTTAACTCCGTTGACTTTGAAATCCTGTTGAGTTTGCTAAAATCTATTAATATCTCTCCTCCGGCAATTGATTGGTTTCGTAGTTACCTGATTGGTCGTCGGCAGCGTATTATGAATGGTGATCAATATTCATCGTGGTGTAATCTCGTTGCTGGTGTACCTCAGGGTGGCGTGTTGTCTCCACTCCTCTTTGCAATTTTCATAAATTCTTTGACTCCTCATATAACGTCTCTCTACCATATGTATGCAGATGATCTTCAAATTTACACTCACTCAGACGCAGGGTCCCTGCCGGAGGCTATTAGAGCGACCAACACTGATTTAGCTTCCATCAGTAAGTGGAGTACACTTTATGGAATTCAGATCAATCCACGTAAAAGTCAAGTTATTATAATTGGAAGTCCACAAATTCGCTCTAAAATAAGCTGGGCCGATTTACCTCCTGTGCACTTGGATGGAATTGTCATACCATATAGTTCTGAAGTAAAAAATCTAGGCATAACTTTCGACGAGGTGTTATCATGGGTGCCTCAAGTCAAAGCAGTTAGTAAAAGAGTATTTGCTGCCGCAAACTCTTTGAAACGCTTGAGTCGCTTCTTGCCTATACCCACCAAAGTTATGCTAGCTCAATCCCTTCTCCTTCCCATTTTAGACTACGCGGACTCTTGTTACACGAACCTCGGCGAAGATCAGCTCAATAAACTTGAACGATTGCAAAATTTCGGCATCAGATTTATATATGGTCTACGTAAATTTGATCACGTGTCGGAATTTCGCAAGAAGCTCAAGTGGTTACCTATACGCCTGCGTCGGAATGCTCACACTCTCCATCTCCTCTATTCCATTCTTTTTCATCCCAGTACTCCTTGCTACTTGAAATCCAATTTCCATTACCTTGCTTCTGACTCCTATACTCTCCGATCATCTAATAACTTTCTCCTCCGTTTTCCTGTGCATGGTACTAAATTATACGGTTCATCGTTTACTGTATCGGGTATCCGTTTATGGAATGCCCTTCCTGAAACGATTCGTGGCGCCCAGACGATAAGATCTTTTAAAAAAATGCTTAAAGACTACTATCTATCTATATAAATATTGTATGTATATTGTATATTATATGTATATTGTATATTTTGTATAGTATGTATATATAGTATGTATGTTATGTATTTATAGTGAAGTATATATATATTGTAATCTTATGTATAATTATGTTTATGCATTTTACTTATATGTATATAAATATAAGTAATTTTTATATATAAATTTATGTTGTATTTATAAATTATGTGTGACGTTGTGCTTTATTTTTATTTTATTATTATTATTATTTTTTTTTTTCAAATTAATTATTTTAAATTTATTAGTTATTTGGCTTCCTAGCCTTTGGTATATTATGCTCTGTCCTTTACCTGAAGGTTGCCTGGCAGAGATGGCTTAGAGCCATAAGGCCGCCTTTTGTACATTTAAATCCATTAAGATATTATAAAATAAGATTAAACCTAATGTACAATAAAGAATAAATAAATAAATAAATAAATAAAATATATGCCGATCTAAACCCAGATGTTACAAGTGTGGCCAAGACCATTCCGGTGACACTTGTACAGTAGAAGAAGATTGTGCATCATGTTTGTTGTGTTCAGGGTTCCATTATGCAATCAACAAAATCTGTCCAGAGTTTAAACGCCAAAAAGACATTAAAATTAGCATGGCTCAAAAAAACATTTCATATGGTGAGGCAAGTAAACTTTACCCACAAATATCAAAGTCGTATGGGGATGTATTAATATCTTCACCGGCTTATTCATCCCCAAACAGATTAAATGTAAACACTACAAATTCTTCTTACAAAAAAACTTATTTTTTGAAACCAAAATCGCCTCCGAAGATGAACAAGGGTTTTGACAAAATAGCTCACAATACGATTATCAGGGAAGCTCAGATACCTACGCCTGAAAATGGATGTGGTTATCAAGTAGCCCCTAATGATACTGAAACTTCCCAGATAATGGACATAATTACTTCCCTTATCAACACATTATTAAAGAATAACACCTTAAAACCGTCCAACGTTGCCACTTTATATAAATTAATTGATAGTTTAAATAGTAATCATGGATTCCAAAATAATACAGTGGAACTGCAGAAGCGTAATACCTAAAAAGTCAGACCTAATTCACATAATAAATAAGCATAATCCTTTTTTAATCGCTCTAAATGAGACTTGGCTAAAACCAAATCCACAGAGTACTTTTATATATATAGGTATAGAGGCTTTACTCGGCGGGTTCAGGAGGAAAGTGATTGACAGCGCCATCTGTATCTACAAACTTGCAACTTTCCTGCGATGTATATAACTATAGATCTACTATCATTCCTGCTTTGAGCCTTGTTTGTACTAAGTTTTGTTAATTTATTTATTAATCCCGTAATTTACTCATAGTCAATGGAGAATACGTTTACTAAATTGACTGAGTAAATTACCTAACGGATTAATAAATAAATTAACAAAACTCAACTGTATTCAAATTAGGATGCAGAAAATAAAACCATATATTATGATAATCAAAATAGTTTATTTCTCACCACAAACAGTTACATGATTAAAACTAATTAAAAATTTTGGATACAATTTTGGTCATACATTAATCTTATGTTTTATCTTGCCAACTTAACTTAGAATGATAAGTTGACATGGGACGAATACTAGCGTCCTATGTCAACTCATCATAGAATATTAATTAAGACTCCGAAAAATTCTCCCACCTTTGAAATTTAGCATTTATGATGAAATTAGGTGCAGATTACAAGAAGTTAGTAGTAAAAAAAGATCACACTGAAACACGTTCTGTTTAAATTATGTACGAATGTATCATTTCGAAAGGAATCTCACAATTTTTCGATTTCAGAGAAACTTCCAAATTTCATTTATGCGTTATTACTTTTACTGAACAATAAGGTCTGCTAATTATTGTTATTAATTGTATTTTAATATCCTGATTACATAGCTTTGTTTATTATTAATGCATTCTTGATAATTCTCTTTTATATAAAATAAGACTGATAGTTCAGTAGAAGTTACAGCGTGAAAGTGAAATTAGAATTTCATTGTCTACAATTTAAAAGAGTTGGATTCATATAAATAACTATACTAAGTAGGTAGTACATTCGTATATAATTATACAGAAAGTATAATTATATACGAATCACTGTGAGGATTTTTCAACAATCAGTAACAAACAACTTAAAAAATAACTAACAACTAATAAAGAAATGGTAATAATATCCCCTAATTTTATCAATGCCAAATTACATAGGCGGGAGGGTTTTGGTAACTTAAGCCCCGTTGATTGGACTATTTAGGCTGGTTTTAGAGTCATGCTGATGGTCCACAGTGACAAGCCAGTACGCTCAGCGCTGGCGACCGATCGATGTCATTCTCAAATATTCAAAGCCATAGCTCTATACATGTATGTCGGAGAGGCCACCGGATGGCGAGTGGTTATCTCGACCATGGAGATGATCTAGTACAAATCCCCCTCATATCAACTGAATTAACTCCAAGTGGACTTTGTCGATGATACGGAAATTGAAGCAACTCATGGGATGCGAACAGATGGTAATGCGTTTGCTTGAAAGGTACCTTAATTATGTTTTTTATTACATATACTGGCCGTTTACACACTAGCGAAGGAAAACAAAGAGTTGTGTTCAAAATTGGTAAGTTCACTTGAGGTTGATACGAGGGAGATCCGTACCATTACAAAATCTACATTACTACTCGCCAACCTGTTCAAGTGTTCATGTGCCATAGCTTTAACTAAAGCGCTTCATAAGCTACCATACATATTGACTTGTCAACGCAGACCGTCAGCACACTGTAAAACCAGCCATAAAATTAGATTTTCTAATACATAACCAGAAAGGAGAATGCTCACGCATCATTGAAAAAAAAACCCAGCTTCGGCAGAAAGGAGTTGTATTTCAAATTAACAATAATGTAGTGTGATAAAATAATAACCGGTTACGATCGTGATCCTTACTGGCAAACATAAAAAAATGCAATTTTGTTGTCTATTTTAAAAGTAGTATGTTCCCCGATTTCTCAAAGACGCCTGGACTGATGAGGAAAATTCGTTTTGTCTGAAAGGGTATACTTTCCAGGTGGTCTCATTATTAAAAAATATCCTTTTTTTTTGGAGGCATTGGGTCATTTCTCAAATACGCCTGGACCGATGTTGAATTTCTTTTTTCTGACCTGTTTATTAAGAAAAGTATACCCCTTCAAAATAAAAAAAAGGAATTAGGAAAGTTCTTTGAATAATAGGGAAACATACTACTACTACGAAATACTTTTTTTATGGACAACTGGATAACAAAATTGGAAATTTTTATATGTTTGCCAGGAATCACGATCATACCCGGTTATTATTTTATTACACAATATTATTATTAATCTATAGTACAATTCGTTTCTGCCAAAGTTGATTTTTTTTTGAGCACCCTCCTTTGACATTATTCTAATAATTGCATTACATTGTTGGTACAATGCATTATTATAATAATGTCAAATTTTCCTCTTAAAACATCTTTTAAAATATTTTTGTGCTTTGCACTGCATTGCATCCTCATCGCTGTCTATATTTTTTTTGCCCGTTAAAATTTTATTTATATTTTTACAATATGTAAATAAAAAAAATCGACTAACTAAATTAATTAAAAAGTCTATTAATTTTTCTTTGTGTTCAGAGCATGTCATAAAATTAAAGTCTAAAAATAAAAGAATTATCGTTTTTATATTTTCCCTTAGAAATTTTTGTTTTAAATTAGTAGATATTATTGTATTTATTATATCTTGCATGTTGGATATTGATTCCAAAAATGCTGGGCTTGGGGTGGAAAGCCAACGACGATTGGCAAATTCTTTTCTTTGTATAAAATCATTTTCAATTTCACTATAGAGATTACCCTTACAAACCTCACAAGACCTAAATATTTTATTTTTCGTCTTTTTTAAAAAATATCCCGATACATACTGTAGAGGCCCCATTATTTGGGGCTGACTTTTTTCCTCTAAAGGTGTAAGGGTAATCTAATTAAAACTAATCGTATTCCTTTATATGCAGGATTTTCTTGATGTAGTTTTATAATGTGATCCCACTTAGCCGTCTTTTCTTTATCTGTTTTATACCTTAAATTTTTCTGTAATAGGTTG
Source organism: Colias behrii (assembly GCA_029959065.1). NCBI lineage: Eukaryota > Metazoa > Arthropoda > Insecta > Lepidoptera > Pieridae > Colias > Colias behrii. Next base: position 2,781,022 of record JARWMC010000015.1, read on the forward strand.
TTCCTTATTCCTTTTAATAAATGCGGGGGATCATACAGTGGAACAATTTTTTTATCATTAATTATAATTATTTTTGTTTCTTCTCTGACTTCTTTTCCACTTCTCAGCATATGTACCCTGCTTTCATGTAAAAGAATTCTCAACAACTGTATCAGGTTCAACAGTAGCTGGAAAACGAAAGTTATAATTAAGTAAGTTTATAGTTTTAAAACTATATAATTATGTACTTTTATAATATTTTTGCATAATGTGTTTTTGCTGCTGAACTGTTATATGTATAGTAAAACCTAAAATTTGCAATTAGCTAAATAGTAAGAAAAATTTGGATTATATTTAGATACCAACCTGGTGCTGGTGCTTCATTTTCTTTTAATGGTTTTTGGGAATCTTGAAGTGATAGTGGTCCTGAAACAAACACAATAGGAAAATTGTTATAAATGAATTTTATGTTGCTGCTTGCTGTTGCATGAAATAAATTTGCATTAAATTAAATATATATCTGCTCTTAAAATAATTCTTAGAGCAGTTTGAAAATTAAAAATGCTTTTCTGTAAACATCAACTTTTCTGTCAGTTTGTGTGTAGGGACCGATATATATATAACAGGCATTTATCCTTTAAATGCCAATTTATAGAAAAACTTATTCAGATAGTTACTTTAAATCAAAATTGAAGTGTATGGCTAAGAAATACATATTTTTTTGCATGTATTGCTTTTGCTTGGCTAACTAGGTAGCCAGGAACTGATAGCATGGGCTTAAACCAAGTTATTACCAGCTGGGTTAAAAGTTGTAGAGGTTATAGTAAAACAAAACATGCAAAAATAATATATGCACTTACGAATACATAGTATTACTTTGGCTGAGCATTATTTCAGTCACTGTAGCAGTTCTGGTCAAATTACAAGTGTAAAATAGACATGCTAAGTAACATTATCTCCTTAAATCTTCTTGAAGTGTTGACACATCAGTTATAATGTTATAAAACATTGTGTAACATGACAATATTTTGTTACAATTTACATACTTTTGAAGATTTTCTCACAAAACAACTTGAAACTTTCAGACAACAAGTGTTATGAAACATTCTATAAGATTATAGAATGTTTCATTTTCATTACACAACTGCTGTGTTAGCACCTTTATGTGAAGTTTAGGTGTAGGTACTGACCTTTTGAAGTAGAAGGTAAATTTTCAACTTCCCTCAATGGTTTTCTATCAGTGCAGATAAATTTTGATAAAGGTCCTGCAAAAATAATATAGACAATTTTAATAAGTTCAAAATCTCGTTTTGTTTCTACCAAAGTGTAGAAACGAAAGAAACAACCTCTCTGTTGTAAAAAATAATGTTGAATAACACATTGAATTAATTCAAGAACAAACTGAATAATATCTCTAAATCCTAAGGGTAATAAATATTATCTTCCATTCCAAATTCTAATTCAAATTTCCTGAAATGAACAGGTTAATTCTGATGAAACTTTCTAAATTATAGTAATGTTTTACTAGATACAATACATGCAACATTTATTTTCAATTTAATGTTATATTATGACAATAACATAAGGTGCCATAATTATTATGACACATTAAAAGCCTATAGCTACTAAAATATATACTTAGCTACTATAGATTTAATAGACAATTATATAGCTACATAGTTTACCAACCTGGCATATGTAATGTTGGAACAGCTATGTTAGAAATTTTGTTGTAACGGCAACAATATTTCTCTTCGAAATGAGCATGACAAACTCGACGAAGTTTATAAATATTTTCATTGCTCAGACTCAAAATTTCTCCTCCAATAGCATGAACCCATGTTCGGAAACGAGCAATGTCCTTATCAGGGTTTGGAAACCAATGAAGAACTCTGTAAGAGCCTGCAAAAAAGGAGTTTAAGCATTACATTTATAGAAAAAAAACTTGTGACAGACCTATGATATAGAATTACTTCAATTATTATTTTTAAGAGCATCTTCTCCATTATATTTATCTTTAAGACAGTTTAAATGCATAGAGACTATTTGTGTACTTTTCATTATATTATGTTGCAGGCATATTTCTATGTACATACCCCACTTTCTTAATAAACCCCCTTTCTTAATAAAAAATAATGACGTCCAGAGAAGTTTCAAGCTCATGTAATGCAAAAATAATAATACATGAGCTTGAAACAAATATTTATAAGAGCCCTTGGTCAGTGGGTTGTTATGCTCGTCAGGGCCACACCTCATGTTCACATTGTGGAATGCAATAAATGTATTGAGTATTGAAATAAGCCTGTCTGTACGCGCATTACTTTCAAAAGGCCATGTTTTACTTTCAAATTGCACCAGTGCAAAGACAGGGCGTATGAACTGGTTTGGTATCAGGTTTGAAACAGTCTGGTTACGTACCTTCGACTTCCACACACTGAGGAACACAACAACGTTTACTAGACATGGTAATGTCACTTAGAAGCACTATAGTCTCAGAGTCTCTATCTCGAAAAATACTAGAACAAACACTCGACGCTAATCGTGAGGAGCAAGGGCTCAACTCAACGAATTCACGGAGAAGCACTAGTTTGATGAAAACACTCGACGTAAACCCAAGGAGCAGTGGCTCAACTTGAAGAATTACGGAGATTCGGAGAAGCACTAGGTTATAAATTGATGAATTTATCAACAAAAACAACCGGCACTAACGACAGACAGACCGCCATTGATTGTTGACAGCTTGTTTCATTACTGCAAGTAAAAAGTACAAAATAACTACTACGACGCGAATTTTGTTAATTATTTAGATCAAGTTTTTACTGTTTTAAATTAAATTAAAATTATGGCAGTTTTTATAATTTATTTGTTTAAACTATATCTCAAAATATATACAATGATGATAACATAAAACTACTAAAATTTTTTTTTTTTTTGAATGGTAACATTTAGCATCCACCATACGGATTATAATGATTCAAGAATAAAATGGTCACTTCGTCACTACAGCTGTAATCAGGCTGTGCAATCTTAGAACATTTTACCGTGCAACTGGGCGAAAGTAATGATACCAAATTGAAAGAGCACCGTCATCTAGTGACAAGTCCTACAGTGAATGCCTTTTTAATTTTGTTGTATTATAAAACCATGTATTTCCGGTTTGTAGATACAGATGGCGCTTGTTGCTGTTAGCCGACTAAGTTGAAAGTACGGTTTTAGTTCATTACAGCCACAGAGTACTTTTATATATATAGGTATAGAGGCTTTACTCGGCGGGTTCAGGAGGAAAGTGATTGACAGCGCCATCTGTATCTACAAACTTGCAACTTTCCTGCGATGTATATAACTATAGATCTACTATCATTCCTGCTTTGAGCCTTGTTTGTACTAAGTTTTGTTAATTTATTTATTAATCCCGTAATTTACTCATAGTCAATGGAGAATACGTTTACTAAATTGACTGAGTAAATTACCTAACGGATTAATAAATAAATTAACAAAACTCAACTGTATTCAAATTAGGATGCAGAAAATAAAACCATATATTATGATAATCAAAATAGTTTATTTCTCACCACAAACAGTTACATGATTAAAACTAATTAAAAATTTTGGATACAATTTTGGTCATACATTAATCTTATGTTTTATCTTGCCAACTTAACTTAGAATGATAAGTTGACATGGGACGAATACTAGCGTCCTATGTCAACTCATCATAGAATATTAATTAAGACTCCGAAAAATTCTCCCACCTTTGAAATTTAGCATTTATGATGAAATTAGGTGCAGATTACAAGAAGTTAGTAGTAAAAAAAGATCACACTGAAACACGTTCTGTTTAAATTATGTACGAATGTATCATTTCGAAAGGAATCTCACAATTTTTCGATTTCAGAGAAACTTCCAAATTTCATTTATGCGTTATTACTTTTACTGAACAATAAGGTCTGCTAATTATTGTTATTAATTGTATTTTAATATCCTGATTACATAGCTTTGTTTATTATTAATGCATTCTTGATAATTCTCTTTTATATAAAATAAGACTGATAGTTCAGTAGAAGTTACAGCGTGAAAGTGAAATTAGAATTTCATTGTCTACAATTTAAAAGAGTTGGATTCATATAAATAACTATACTAAGTAGGTAGTACATTCGTATATAATTATACAGAAAGTATAATTATATACGAATCACTGTGAGGATTTTTCAACAATCAGTAACAAACAACTTAAAAAATAACTAACAACTAATAAAGAAATGGTAATAATATCCCCTAATTTTATCAATGCCAAATTACATAGGCGGGAGGGTTTTGGTAACTTAAGCCCCGTTGATTGGACTATTTAGGCTGGTTTTAGAGTCATGCTGATGGTCCACAGTGACAAGCCAGTACGCTCAGCGCTGGCGACCGATCGATGTCATTCTCAAATATTCAAAGCCATAGCTCTATACATGTATGTCGGAGAGGCCACCGGATGGCGAGTGGTTATCTCGACCATGGAGATGATCTAGTACAAATCCCCCTCATATCAACTGAATTAACTCCAAGTGGACTTTGTCGATGATACGGAAATTGAAGCAACTCATGGGATGCGAACAGATGGTAATGCGTTTGCTTGAAAGGTACCTTAATTATGTTTTTTATTACATATACTGGCCGTTTACACACTAGCGAAGGAAAACAAAGAGTTGTGTTCAAAATTGGTAAGTTCACTTGAGGTTGATACGAGGGAGATCCGTACCATTACAAAATCTACATTACTACTCGCCAACCTGTTCAAGTGTTCATGTGCCATAGCTTTAACTAAAGCGCTTCATAAGCTACCATACATATTGACTTGTCAACGCAGACCGTCAGCACACTGTAAAACCAGCCATAAAATTAGATTTTCTAATACATAACCAGAAAGGAGAATGCTCACGCATCATTGAAAAAAAAACCCAGCTTCGGCAGAAAGGAGTTGTATTTCAAATTAACAATAATGTAGTGTGATAAAATAATAACCGGTTACGATCGTGATCCTTACTGGCAAACATAAAAAAATGCAATTTTGTTGTCTATTTTAAAAGTAGTATGTTCCCCGATTTCTCAAAGACGCCTGGACTGATGAGGAAAATTCGTTTTGTCTGAAAGGGTATACTTTCCAGGTGGTCTCATTATTAAAAAATATCCTTTTTTTTTGGAGGCATTGGGTCATTTCTCAAATACGCCTGGACCGATGTTGAATTTCTTTTTTCTGACCTGTTTATTAAGAAAAGTATACCCCTTCAAAATAAAAAAAAGGAATTAGGAAAGTTCTTTGAATAATAGGGAAACATACTACTACTACGAAATACTTTTTTTATGGACAACTGGATAACAAAATTGGAAATTTTTATATGTTTGCCAGGAATCACGATCATACCCGGTTATTATTTTATTACACAATATTATTATTAATCTATAGTACAATTCGTTTCTGCCAAAGTTGATTTTTTTTTGAGCACCCTCCTTTGACATTATTCTAATAATTGCATTACATTGTTGGTACAATGCATTATTATAATAATGTCAAATTTTCCTCTTAAAACATCTTTTAAAATATTTTTGTGCTTTGCACTGCATTGCATCCTCATCGCTGTCTATATTTTTTTTGCCCGTTAAAATTTTATTTATATTTTTACAATATGTAAATAAAAAAAATCGACTAACTAAATTAATTAAAAAGTCTATTAATTTTTCTTTGTGTTCAGAGCATGTCATAAAATTAAAGTCTAAAAATAAAAGAATTATCGTTTTTATATTTTCCCTTAGAAATTTTTGTTTTAAATTAGTAGATATTATTGTATTTATTATATCTTGCATGTTGGATATTGATTCCAAAAATGCTGGGCTTGGGGTGGAAAGCCAACGACGATTGGCAAATTCTTTTCTTTGTATAAAATCATTTTCAATTTCACTATAGAGATTACCCTTACAAACCTCACAAGACCTAAATATTTTATTTTTCGTCTTTTTTAAAAAATATCCCGATACATACTGTAGAGGCCCCATTATTTGGGGCTGACTTTTTTCCTCTAAAGGTGTAAGGGTAATCTAATTAAAACTAATCGTATTCCTTTATATGCAGGATTTTCTTGATGTAGTTTTATAATGTGATCCCACTTAGCCGTCTTTTCTTTATCTGTTTTATACCTTAAATTTTTCTGTAATAGGTTGTTCCTTATTCCTTTTAATAAATGCGGGGGATCATACAGTGGAACAATTTTTTTATCATTAATTATAATTATTTTTGTTTCTTCTCTGACTTCTTTTCCACTTCTCAGCATATGTACCCTGCTTTCATGTAAAAGAATTCTCAACAACTGTATCAGGTTCAACAGTAGCTGGAAAACGAAAGTTATAATTAAGTAAGTTTATAGTTTTAAAACTATATAATTATGTACTTTTATAATATTTTTGCATAATGTGTTTTTGCTGCTGAACTGTTATATGTATAGTAAAACCTAAAATTTGCAATTAGCTAAATAGTAAGAAAAATTTGGATTATATTTAGATACCAACCTGGTGCTGGTGCTTCATTTTCTTTTAATGGTTTTTGGGAATCTTGAAGTGATAGTGGTCCTGAAACAAACACAATAGGAAAATTGTTATAAATGAATTTTATGTTGCTGCTTGCTGTTGCATGAAATAAATTTGCATTAAATTAAATATATATCTGCTCTTAAAATAATTCTTAGAGCAGTTTGAAAATTAAAAATGCTTTTCTGTAAACATCAACTTTTCTGTCAGTTTGTGTGTAGGGACCGATATATATATAACAGGCATTTATCCTTTAAATGCCAATTTATAGAAAAACTTATTCAGATAGTTACTTTAAATCAAAATTGAAGTGTATGGCTAAGAAATACATATTTTTTTGCATGTATTGCTTTTGCTTGGCTAACTAGGTAGCCAGGAACTGATAGCATGGGCTTAAACCAAGTTATTACCAGCTGGGTTAAAAGTTGTAGAGGTTATAGTAAAACAAAACATGCAAAAATAATATATGCACTTACGAATACATAGTATTACTTTGGCTGAGCATTATTTCAGTCACTGTAGCAGTTCTGGTCAAATTACAAGTGTAAAATAGACATGCTAAGTAACATTATCTCCTTAAATCTTCTTGAAGTGTTGACACATCAGTTATAATGTTATAAAACATTGTGTAACATGACAATATTTTGTTACAATTTACATACTTTTGAAGATTTTCTCACAAAACAACTTGAAACTTTCAGACAACAAGTGTTATGAAACATTCTATAAGATTATAGAATGTTTCATTTTCATTACACAACTGCTGTGTTAGCACCTTTATGTGAAGTTTAGGTGTAGGTACTGACCTTTTGAAGTAGAAGGTAAATTTTCAACTTCCCTCAATGGTTTTCTATCAGTGCAGATAAATTTTGATAAAGGTCCTGCAAAAATAATATAGACAATTTTAATAAGTTCAAAATCTCGTTTTGTTTCTACCAAAGTGTAGAAACGAAAGAAACAACCTCTCTGTTGTAAAAAATAATGTTGAATAACACATTGAATTAATTCAAGAACAAACTGAATAATATCTCTAAATCCTAAGGGTAATAAATATTATCTTCCATTCCAAATTCTAATTCAAATTTCCTGAAATGAACAGGTTAATTCTGATGAAACTTTCTAAATTATAGTAATGTTTTACTAGATACAATACATGCAACATTTATTTTCAATTTAATGTTATATTATGACAATAACATAAGGTGCCATAATTATTATGACACATTAAAAGCCTATAGCTACTAAAATATATACTTAGCTACTATAGATTTAATAGACAATTATATAGCTACATAGTTTACCAACCTGGCATATGTAATGTTGGAACAGCTATGTTAGAAATTTTGTTGTAACGGCAACAATATTTCTCTTCGAAATGAGCATGACAAACTCGACGAAGTTTATAAATATTTTCATTGCTCAGACTCAAAATTTCTCCTCCAATAGCATGAACCCATGTTCGGAAACGAGCAATGTCCTTATCAGGGTTTGGAAACCAATGAAGAACTCTGTAAGAGCCTGCAAAAAAGGAGTTTAAGCATTACATTTATAGAAAAAAAACTTGTGACAGACCTATGATATAGAATTACTTCAATTATTATTTTTAAGAGCATCTTCTCCATTATATTTATCTTTAAGACAGTTTAAATGCATAGAGACTATTTGTGTACTTTTCATTATATTATGTTGCAGGCATATTTCTATGTACATACCCCACTTTCTTAATAAACCCCCTTTCTTAATAAAAAATAATGACGTCCAGAGAAGTTTCAAGCTCATGTAATGCAAAAATAATAATACATGAGCTTGAAACAAATATTTATAAGAGCCCTTGGTCAGTGGGTTGTTATGCTCGTCAGGGCCACACCTCATGTTCACATTGTGGAATGCAATAAATGTATTGAGTATTGAAATAAGCCTGTCTGTACGCGCATTACTTTCAAAAGGCCATGTTTTACTTTCAAATTGCACCAGTGCAAAGACAGGGCGTATGAACTGGTTTGGTATCAGGTTTGAAACAGTCTGGTTACGTACCTTCGACTTCCACACACTGAGGAACACAACAACGTTTACTAGACATGGTAATGTCACTTAGAAGCACTATAGTCTCAGAGTCTCTATCTCGAAAAATACTAGAACAAACACTCGACGCTAATCGTGAGGAGCAAGGGCTCAACTCAACGAATTCACGGAGAAGCACTAGTTTGATGAAAACACTCGACGTAAACCCAAGGAGCAGTGGCTCAACTTGAAGAATTACGGAGATTCGGAGAAGCACTAGGTTATAAATTGATGAATTTATCAACAAAAACAACCGGCACTAACGACAGACAGACCGCCATTGATTGTTGACAGCTTGTTTCATTACTGCAAGTAAAAAGTACAAAATAACTACTACGACGCGAATTTTGTTAATTATTTAGATCAAGTTTTTACTGTTTTAAATTAAATTAAAATTATGGCAGTTTTTATAATTTATTTGTTTAAACTATATCTCAAAATATATACAATGATGATAACATAAAACTACTAAAATTTTTTTTTTTTTTGAATGGTAACATTTAGCATCCACCATACGGATTATAATGATTCAAGAATAAAATGGTCACTTCGTCACTACAGCTGTAATGAACTAAAACCGTACTTTCAACTTAGTCGGCTAACAGCAACAAGCGCCATCTGTATCTACAAACCGGAAATACATGGTTTTATAATACAACAAAATTAAAAAGGCATTCACTGTAGGACTTGTCACTAGATGACGGTGCTCTTTCAATTTGGTATCATTACTTTCGCCCAGTTGCACGGTAAAATGTTCTAAGATTGCACAGCCTGACCAAATCTCTTTTTTCGCATTCCAGGCTATGTTTGTATTCGAGATGACAGAGTTGATGGGTATGGTGGTGCTGCCATACTTGTTAAAAAGTCAATTCAATTTAAACGTCTAATATTACCAGCGCACAATAATAAATATGTAAATAGTGTTGGCATTAGCTTAAAAAATAATATTTCAATCATTTCAATATATATATCCACAGAACATTAAAAACAAATAGAAGTGCTATAATGTCATAATTACTATGAAAACCAGTGTCGCCAAACCCACACATTTAAACCGATAGTTATACAGTACACTACAAGTAATCTATGCCTTTGATTGGACAGCTTAATTTGAGTAAAAACTGACTTAGGTTATAAATTCAGCATTTCAATATGTACCCTAACGCACCATGTTACGGTTTATTTTAGTATAACATCCCTAGGTATATTAGCTGTTTTGTTTCTCATTGCACAGAAATTCCAAATTCGAAAACATCCAGCTACTCCACAACAGAGGGCGTTAGTTTTCGATAGATATAACTTTGAACCTCAACTCATAGAGATAAGGTTGAAATTTGTGTCACTCAACATTAATGACATTAACTTGATATTTATCTGATGCTATGCCCTGAGGGATGTCAGCCTTGTTATCGATAATTCACAAATAAATATTTTTTGTGTATTTTTTTTTCTTTCTATTATATGCGTATAGTATAACTAGCGGTCCGCCCCGGCTTCGCCCGTGGTACATATTTCGCAATAAAACGTAGCCTATGTTCTTCCTCAGGGTCTAAAGATTATCTGTGCCAAATTTCATCAAAATTGGTCCAGTAGTTTATGCGTGAAAACCATACATACATACATACATACATACAAACCTTACCTCTTTATAATATTAGTATAGATAGTATAGATGTGTCACATTTTGGAGTATGTTTATTACTACTAAGTACGTCTTTTTATATTATTATTATTAAATAAAAAACGGAATAGAATAGTATTAATCTATATTTACAAAATACAAACAGAAAATATGCATTATTTTAAATCTTGGAACTGCCGTAGGTTTGCTGTATCGGTGGCCTTTGTTAGACCGCTTAGTGCTGTTCGGCATCCAGTTAACTCGTCACGTTGCATTTATCCATTTCTCTTTTAAATTAGCCTCTTTGGGAAATCTATAAATAAATTGGACAAATGAAAGCTAAGGAAAAATAAAATAAAATTTAATATTTATAATGTTTGTCTTTTCTAAAGTATCGATACTGTCGATATGCGCCACAAGCATCACTAAAGCGACATTCGTTTGTTTATTGCAATAATATTCCAGAAAATCTTGTTTGCTGTTCAATCTATAATAGTACTAATTTCTTACGGATTAAGGTTCATTTTGTCTAGATATTTGTATACAATTTTGACAAATTACAAGCGAAGTTATAACATAAAATATTATATGTAAAATAAATAAAAATAAGACTTACCGATGGTATGAAATGCCTCCATTGCTGATATTATTTCGTCTGCTATCATTTTTGCACTCTAATACCGAACAACACGTCCTAATTAATGAATAAATATGGAAAAAAGGTTTGACAGCTGACAACCGACTCGAATATTTTTCTGCGCACAACTGAGAGCAAGTTAGGTGATCTTACCTTACAAGTGACACGTGGGCCACGCCCACATCACACTTCTATCTACTTTACTGTTCTGTGTATATATCGTATAATTCAGCATCAACGTTTAATTATTTACAAAATTTAATAAGATCAATTTCTACACCTTTATTGTTGCTTGGTGATTTCAATTCCCATCACCAATATTGGGGAAGTAGTATTACTACTAGTAGTGGTGAGCAACTTTTAGATATTATGGACATGCATAATTTATGTATACTTAACACAGGTGAACCAACGCGACGTACGCGAGCGAATGAAAATCTGAGTGCGGTAGATCTTTCTCTTTGTTCGCCAGGTTTAGCATCATCCATATCATGGCGTCCCTTATCATCTTCATTCGGCAGTGATCACTTCCCGCTATTAATGTCAGTTCCCATAGGAAATACTAATAACACAACAAGAAAGCCACGGTTGAAGTACCTATTGAACAATGCTAATTGGGATAAATTTAAAGAAAAGGTTGATTTACGTATTAAAGATCTACCTGAAAGTCAGGCAGGTAATGAAGAGATTTGTTCTGAATATTTAGCGAAAATATTAATTGAAGCTGCTGATGAAACTTTCCGGCATAAATCTGATAAAAGTTTTAAAGTTCCTACCCCACCGTGGTGGGATAAAGAATGTAGTGATGCAGTTAAAGAAAGGAAGCGTATGGAAAGAATATATGAAAATGACATGTCTGAAGTTAATTTTGAAAACCTCTCTCAAAATATTAACTTTACCCGATCACTTCTTAAAAAGAAAAAACAAGAAGGTTGGAAATCTTTTTGTTCGTCATTATCACCAGATACTTGTTCAAGTGAAGTGTGGAAAAACATCAGGCGCTTCCGATCTGCTTTCAGGGAACAAACATCTGTCATTTCTGAGGAATTAGCTCACAAATTTATGGATAATTTAGCTCCATCTACAGCGCCAGAGTACATTGGGAAATCATTACCTATTATCTCCCCTACAGACCACGATTATAGCTCTTTAATAGTATCTCCGTTTGTTTTAGAGGAACTTAAAGGAGTTCTTTCATGTGTTAAAGATTCTGCGCCGGGTATGGACGGGATTCCATATTCCTTTTTATCTCACCTATCAGAAATTGGTCTAAAATATTATCTGGACCTCATAAATTTAATTATGATTTCTGGGAACATTCCGCGATCCTGGAAAAAGAAATTATTCCTATTTTAAAGCCCAATAAATCTTCAAGTGACGTATCATCATATAGACCAGTGGCTTTATCATCTGTCCTTTGCAAAATTTCAGAGCATTTAATCAAAAATCGACTGGAGTGGTATTTGGAACACAATAATTTTTTATCAAATAGCCAATACGGATTTCGTAAGGCGAAAAGCGCCATTGATAACATCTCCATACTGACTTCTGATATTAATATTGCTTTTTCGGATAATCAACATGTTGTTGCTGCGTTTGTTGATATTCGCTCAGCATATGACAATGTGGTTATCACAATCCTACAGCAGAAACTTTTCAGACTTGGAATTCCTGACATTTTGATTAATTTAATCATAATAGCATCTACAGACGCTCCGATTTGGTTGGTGCCAACCATATCGGAACCGACAAGGCAACCATTCCAACATTGCTACAGATTGTCCGACGGTTGGCCTTCCAGCTGTCAGTTGACCATAGAGTAATATGTCAGTTGACCATAGTACGAAGAGAATGGGCTAAATTCTACTATAGAAATAGAGAAAATTACAGTCATATGCGGCTCTTACAACTTATTTTTTAAGGTTTTTAATGTAGCCGCACTGTCAATTTTTTTTAATACTTCTAACATAATAAAATACGCTTGATTTCTGGCATCTCTATTTGCGTAATCTTTGTTACTTAAGTCCCACAAACAGGGAAAGTCTTTATATAGTTCCAGCAATTTTATTAATATGTCACGTTCGGTGACCGTAACTCCCTCGGCGTTCATGTTGACGTCCTACACCGGCGGCGTTGCGAATGTGAATGAGCCAATTACCTATATTACTCTATGGAATGAGCCGATTTGGTCGGAACAAAGCTTCCAGACGTTCCAATTTGGTTGGATCGGATAGGAAGTTGGTTTGGTCGGTATCGCCGGCGCATCCGACCACGTCAAACCAATATTAATAATAATTATGTCGGACCGACCGCTCTCTACACTTTCCGATTTGGTCGTGGTCGGATGGTTGGCACCAACCAAATCGGAGCGTCTGTAGATGCATTATGTCTATTAGAAGAGAGATATATTGTTTTGAATATTGATGAATCAGTCCATTTTCAACGTACCATGAGTAAGGGTCTTCCTCAAGGGTCGGTCTTAAGTCCTCTATTATATAATATTTATACACAATATGATTTAGCTGATTCGTTTAATAACAGAATTAACACCCTTCAGTATGCTGATGATCTGGTATTATACACTATAGATTCTAGTTTAGATTCAGCTTGTATTTTTTTAAATAAAGGTCTCATCGAGCTTAAGGGCTGGCTAGATAAAAATGGATTGGATGTTTCTGTTGACAAAAGCGTCGCTCTAATTTTTACGAGATCGCGAATAGTTCCTAGGGTTGATATTAGTTTTAATGGGAAACGGATCCCACTCCAAAATCATACAAAATTTTTAGGCGTGGTCTTAGATAGCAAAATGTCTGGTACCTTTCACGTTGAGTACATATACTCAAAATGTGAAAGTATACTTAATTTGTTGAGGTGTCTTTCCGGAGTTTGGTGGGGTGCCCACCCTTTTTGTATGAAATTGGTGTATAATGCTTTGATACGCAGTATTCTAGATTATGGAACGTTTTTGTTAGAAAGCGGTAACGTAACGGCACTTAAGAAATTAGATAAAATCCAAGATAAAGCTCTGCGCATTGTGTTAGGTGCAATGAAATCGAGCCCTATTAATGCCCTTCAGGTTGAATGTGGAGATCCCCCACTGAAGATCAGAAGGCAATATTTATCCGATAGATTTTTATTTCGTATAATACAATTCACCAACCATCCATTAATAAACAAGTTGAAAATTTTAAACGATCGGATTCGTACATCTTCTTTCTGGAAAAATAAATCATTACCTTGTTTAATTATAAGTTACCGAAAACTCATTTCAATGTCATCTAGTATTTTTCAGTCCCCAGTTTTACCTCTGTATGCATATAACTTCAAGTGCCTTTTGATCAAACCAATTATACAGTACAATATAGGAATCAATAAGAATGATATGAATTCAAATGCAAACTTTAGGTTTAATGTCGATAGGGAGTGGCGCAATTGGCATCATATTTTTACGGATGCATCTAAAACCTCGACTGATAGTTGTGTTGGAGTTGGTATATTACACGTACAATTTAAGATTACACAAAAGATCAAGTTACCGCCGGAGTCTTCAGTGTTCACTGGGGAATGCTTTGGCCTACTAAAAGCAATAGAATATATAATATTAATGAAGCTACATAAATCTGTAATTTTTACTGATTCAATGAGTTCTCTGCAATGCTTAGATAAATATCCTTTCTATAATAAACCATTTTACCCTGTTATTTTTGAAATCAGAAATAAGTTAGCTGAATGCGTTAACCTGGGATACTCGGTGACTTTTGCCTGGATCCCAAGTCATTGTGGAATCCAAGGAAACGATAGGGCCGACAGTTTGGCAAAGGATGCGGTGCAATGTGGAGATATGTATCCATACATTAATTATCCTCATGATCTTATGACATTACCGAAGCGATATCTCTTTGAAGCGTGGAATACGGTCTGGGCAGATACTGGGCAGTGTAAGGGAAGGAATTATTATAGAATTCAACCGACAATACCAATAAAGCCTTGGTTTGTTGGTGTTGAAGCAAATAAATTAGTTGTATCTACAATAAGTCGCATGAGAATTGGACATATGTGTATTCCTAGCCATCTAGCCAGAATTGGCGTATTAAATACTGAAGTTTGCGAGTGTGGAGAGGGTGAGGGAAACTTAGACCATATATTTTTCTCTTGCTCTTTATACGATCATTCTTCCTTTTATAATTCATTAATTTCCTCAAATGTTCCTCTTCCTACTCGTATGTCATATCTATTAATGTATCCTAAAAAATATTTTATTAATATATCTATGTTTATGTTTAAGAATAATGTCAAATTGTAAGGTTTATTATTTTCCATTTAATCTATTTAGTTTATGTAAAAAATATGTAATAATACATATAATGTAATTTGTATTGATATTTTCTAACTCTTATGATCATCTTGCCTATACCGTCCTATCGTGGTCCTATCCTATTTTCCCGTGTATGGATTCCCTACCTTTTACTTGACACTGGCAAATAGTCATATCTTCTTGCCATAAAAAAAAAAAAAAAAAAAAATGTCAAATGTCAACATTAACTTCAAACCTCTGGGACCTGTCATTTGGATTGTTAAATTTTTGAAACTTAAGAGAAGAAGAAGAAACAAATTCACAAACACACTTTTGTAAATTTAAAAAGTTGAACGTGTCTTAGTGTTTCATGAAAAAATTATTATAAAAATAGCAAACATGTCTAAAAGTGATGTATTGTACGTTAAAGGAATGAATGTGGTGAGAATAAACATAAATTTTCAATCACGATAGTTTTGAAAACATGAAGTGCATCATAGTTTATTTTTTACTATTTACACCGTTGTGATATTTTAAATCTTGTTTTCAGTATCATTTTTAGTATGTTTCTTAATAATTGTTGACACTTTAATGGCATTTTATGAAATATATGTCACGGTACTAACAAAAAAGTTCTAAATTCTAAATATATCTTTATTTCAGTCAGAATCAGAAGAAGAAGAAGAATATGTGTGGGACGATCGCAAGCTTAACGATGCATATGATAAAGCTATAAGAATAGCCAATGCAGAGGTAGCTAAGCGGGTTGCGATGTCCACAAACACACAGTCAAATAGTGATCCTGTGAAGCAAGGTTTGTTAAAAACATAATTTATAAACTGATTCGAATAGAGATTTTATTTGTTCGTTTTTAGTAGTATGAAGTAGAGAAGTATATAACTTGATGCATGGACATACAAAAAAACTATTCATAAATATTGTAAACTTACTAATTTCATATAAAGAGATGGTAAAATGTTGTAATCGTTGTAAGTAAATAATTAAGTATAGAAAATGTCATTGAAAGTCTGATAAAAGTGTATGTAATACATGACTGTATCCTCATATTATACAGTTTGATTCAAACTTAATTTCGGTTCGAAAGTGAGCTGCGAATGCACGCATAATTTGGAATGTAAATTAAAGATTTGTGAATTGATAAAGAAATCTCACCAACCTATATCCAATTTTAAAAAATTATACAAAGGAATCTTTTTATGAAAATGTGAGCCTGCAGGTATCCGACCTTTTACGTTCCGGTAATATCTAAAATTGTTTTCTGCGGATCAGATTGTTCAATGTTCCGGCCCGCCATTAAGTTTGAATCATACTGTACCTGTTTGCACTACTTGAATTTAAAACAATAATAGATTAAAATCAATCTTAACTTGATACCTAAACCACCCAAATCTTGTTAATATCATTTACAGGTACTTCAAAAAATAAATCGACAAAGCCGCAAACACAAAAACCTAGGCCATCTAAAACCAATTGGAAAGCAGGGATGCCTTGCAGAGCTGTGTTTGAAGAAGATGGTTTAGAATATGAAGCTATTATACTATCTATTGTTAATGATAAAGAATGTATTGTACAGTTTTTAGGTAAGTATTATGATTTATGACTATAATCATAATTTATATGATTATTTTTATGCTATTACCGCACCAGTTTAAAGGCCGAATTTACCTCCATCCACATTTGTTATTTACAAATGTGGATGGAGGTAAATTAGTCCTTTGTTTTAAAATATTGACCCAATGATTTAACTTAGATTAATTGAGATTGTAACAGCATTGCTCCTGCAGAATAATATTATATTTTACCAGTTTACTTTTGATTGATTTTACTGAATAAAGAATGAGCCTAACCATATTCTGCTAGTACTTTTATCAATATTTTTAATCTGATAAAGATCTCTATATATACAAAATGTTGCTTATTTTAATATGAAAACTTTAATATGCCCATACTTTTATTGTTTTTTTTTATATATTTTGTTACTTCTATTATTCCAGGCTACAACAATTTACAAAAGGTCCTCTTAAACACATTAAATCCATCACTAGACAGGCATGCACAAACATTACAAGTAGAGAAAGCATTGCTGGACAGAGCTGACGATGGCTTCGAGAGTCAATCGCCGAATATTGAGGATATGGAGTATAATGATAGAGCAGCCAGTCCGCAGAGTACAAGTAAGATTGTAGAAAGTTTAGCATAAATGCAATACAGTAAAACCCCACAATGTATACAGGGTTACCGGGAAAGTCGTACAGAATATTGAAGGACGTTATTATTCAGGTCATTTCTGATCGAATTGGTTCCATAATATGGTATCCGAAACCTAACCGTTATGGAGATATTGAATTTTAAAGATATTTCATAAAAATCTTTTTTCTTTTGGCTTTTCTATCATTTTTTTTCGATTGGAGCTACTAGGGCCCGGTTTTTTTTATGTTTTCAATTAGAAGACATGTCAATTAATAAAAATGACCAACAAAAACTGAACCTTTTACTAACAGCTTCATAAAACTGCTCGACAACTGTTGAAATTAAAGGATTTCCACTAATTGTTTTTAACTTTGAAGTCCTTTTATAAAAAAAAAATGTATGGCACTTATCCTGCAAGTAATTTTATAATCTTCTACGTTTTTTTAGCTATTCAAAAAGGTATAACACTTGCTATTAAATAGGCCAAACATTGACAAAATAACAGTTAAGTTAGCAGAGGGTAAATTTTAGTTTGAGGTAAAAATTGCTAAAATAGGTAAATAAAACAAAAAAATACGGTAATAATTTTATAATTCGTGTTCCACATGTCCGCCATTATTTCTAACACAAATTCTCAATCTTTTTCTTAAATTATTAAGTTAAGATGTGCGCCACTTGTCTACAAATAACATTATTTTAATATTTTATGAACATACCCGGTTGATATTATACCTTTTTGAATAGCTAAAAAGACGTAGATTTTTTTTAAATTACTTGCAGGATAAGTGCCATACATTTTTTTTTTTATAAAAGGACTTCAAAGTTAAAAACAATTAGTGAAAATTCTTTAATTTTAACCGTTTTCGAGCAGTTTTATGAAGCTGTTAGTAATAGGTTCAGTTTTTATTGATCATTTTTATTAATTGACATGTCTTCTAATTGGAAACATAAAAAACCGAGCCCTAGTACCTCCAATCGAAAAAAATCGATAGAAAAGCCAAAAGAAAAAATATTTTTATTAAATATCTTTAAAATTCAATATCTCCATAACGGTTAAGTTTCGGATACCATATTATGGGACCAATTCGATCAGAAATGACCTGAATAATAACGTCCTTCAATATTCTGTACGACTTTCCCGGTAACCCTGTATATATACAATACAGTAAATGCAATACATACTTACGCTACCCCATTTAACGCGAATTCTGAGTTACGCGGTTTTATTTGCTGACCGCCTCGCATCATACAAATGGAAAATAACAAGACATTTGTACATAATAAGACATGAAAAATACTAAATTAATAGTGTAAACTAAATATTATCAAAGTCTGAATGTAAATTAAAGATTTGTGAATTGTCAAAGATATTTCACCTAACTATATCTATCCAATTATACAAAGGAATCTTTAAATGAAAATGTAGACTCCGACTTATGTAAATTCTATACTTGGTAACTTTGCAACCGTAAAGATGTCTCAAACTGTTCATTGCTATTTGCTATGTACCTATCAATATACAGTTACCACCTAAATGTATTTAGCTCTGAGGTTAAATGAAGTATTTGATTGAATAAACAAATTTGAATTTGCATTTCAATAATGTATAAATCACATTCACATTTCATAAAAATCTGATTTATATTCAGATTCTGAAGATATTGAATTATTTTTTCAGATACATTTTGCCAAAATAAGAAAAAATCTGGTAAAAAGAAGAATAAGCAAAAGCCTACAAATAAATTCGACTTGCCAGATATACCAATGCTAAATATGTCTATGCTGAAAAATGTGAGTAATAATATTTTAAACTAATATTGTTGTAACTTTTTTTAAAGGCTTTTTTACTAGACTAATAATTGAAATATTATGTATTTATACATTTCCAAATTACTGTTCCTATTTATTTACATTAATTCTAGAAATTTATTGAATTGGGTTGAAGCATACTGCTTTTTGCATTGATTAGACCTAATAAAATATTGTTAAAACATTCTTTACCCATTGAGCCCTTAACGGCCCGATCGGGCCACGACACAATAGATTTTCTATTGTGTCTGTGATTCCGGGGCCTAAGTTATTAAATAAGATAAATTCATCATATGATAATATTGTAACCAATCTTTTATAAGAATACGCACTTTGAATAAAATCTGTCCATTTCAATATCCATATTGAGTTTAAAGGAGTCAGTTACAGACATACAGGTGAAGATAATATAAACGTGTTAAAAAAACCTTTTGTTATTGTTGTGTCAAATGCGTTAGGCCACATTAACAGATGATAGTTATAAAATTATTTATTTTTAGGTTAAAATTTTTGTTATATTTTATCATATTAAATCATCGACATACTATAAAAAAAGTATTTATTATAAATTAATGTATAAATAAAAAAAATTCCAGCTAAACTCAATGGACATGCCGCTCCCCCCACCCCCTCCATTACACCTGTCTCATGGTGACGTAGACTCTGAGGAACAAGCGGTGTCCTCCATGTTGCTCAGCTGGTACATGAGCGGCTACTACACCGGTCTGTACCAGGGCATGAAGCGGTGAGTTTGTGTGTATCAGGGAACTGTTGGCTGATATGCCTGTGCAATAGCAGCAACAAGCGGTGTCCTCCATGTTGCTCAGCTGGTACATGAGCGGCTACTACACCGGTCTGTACCAGGGCATGAAGCGGTGAGTTTGTGTGTATCAGGGAACTGTTGGCTGATATGCCTGTGCAATAGCAGCAACAAGCGGTGTCCTCCATGTTGCTCAGCTGGTACATGAGCGGCTACTACACCGGCCTGTACCAGGGCATGAAGCGGTGAGTTTGTGTGCATCAGGGAACTGTTGGCTGATATGCCTGAACCAGTGTGTAGCAGCAAATATTGCTGAAGCCAAGCATTCCTTTATTTTTAAAAGGAAATAGAACTTCAAAGTTTATTAGAACTAACCGAATCTTCAAATTGATACAATTAATAATGTTAAAGTAAAAAGACCACAATAATTTGTACTTAGTTTAAGCTATCCTTAAGTATTTGTATTTCTTTGTTATTTTCTTTCGGCCTTACTAATAAAAAGTTACACAATGGATAAATTTCTACCATTTTCTACCATAGCTGTGTCCCGCTCTTGCTCACATGAAACGTCAACCATAAAAACAAGACAGGTTATTGCAATAACTAATCCATTGCATAGCGAATGGGTAACATTTTATATGTAAGACCGTTTAAGTGCAATAAAGGATTGATAAATGAATAAATAAATAAAGACTGATAATTTTTCGTAAAAATATTTGCTTTTAGAAATAGAAATATCATAAAATTTAACATTTTTAACGTTTTCAATCTAAAAAGTAATCGCTTGAGGAGCGAAGAAATAGAACTATTTTTTAGAACTAGAAAAATTTAGAACGCGTCGTGGCAATTCTTCAATTTTATTTTTTTTTTTTTATTGAATTCATGCGTTTTATACAATTTATGTAGTTATAATCAAAATTTAAATTGTATGAAAATGTTTGTTTACAGGGCCAGGGAAAGCAGAGGTGATAAATAATAGACATTTTTAAAAATCACTTTTATTAAAGTGTCTTAACTAACATTAAAAACCTGTTAAATAAATTAATTATGCCTCCAGATTTGTGTTTTATAACTATGTACAAATATACAGTATGGATACAAAATGTAGTTTTTTTACCAATTGGTGGGTTTATCACATTGATAATAATTATTATTTATTAGAACATTGTTACACTGTTAATTTTACACTCAAAATATGGATATGTATTTTATTAACCTATTGTGGTTTAAAAATTTTAAGAAAATTATAAGAACATTTTCATTTCTTTACTAAGAAAAATTGTATTTGTTGCTGTATGCAAAATGTGTATGTTCGCAAAAATATAATTACATAATTATTGGTCTTTTAGAGTATTTGGGTTTTTGTTCATAACAAAATTATAATGCAGACGGCTTATGATCGACGACCATAGACAAGGAATGGTCAATAATCGAATTTCTGGCACCAGAAAAAAATTCAAAAAAAAAGACGTGTGGCACTCGGGGACTGCCGCGGTAAAGCTATTGCATGCTATGCCTTCAAGCCACACCTCCGCGCCCGTCGGAGTGGGGAGCGTGAGGTTTTTCGTTACGCAATTTCTGGATTCGGTCCCCGCGCTCAAGGCCCGCGATAGAAGCTATGCAATAGCTTAATAAAATTATTTACGTTGTCTGTGGTATGGCACTCTGTCACTAATGAATTGAAGATTGAAGATAATAGTTGTGATGGTATACGTACTTAAATGTTTTAAATTATATTTTAAAACATAGAAGTGTCCTACATTTTCAAAGCGATTTTTATACTGCTTCTAACTATGTATTATATTCCTTGGTCTATGGTCATAGATAATAAAATACTCAAAAATAAAGTTGCCCATTCTTGAAAAGGGTATCTCTACAATTTTTTTTTTTTAAATAAGGCATAAACTAAGTCACTATAAATAAATACCTACTATATTAAATTAAATTAGAAATGGCGAATTAATTATAATATTATTTATTCATAAAACAATATATACAGTTATATTACAATTAACAATAGCTTAACATTATTAAGGTGGAACCATGTTGTTATTATTGTGATGTTTTAGTTTTTAAATGCTCGGTATAAGACTTGTGGCCAGTTGTATATTATTTACTTCTGGATAAAAGCTAATTTCTTTCAGGTAAAATGACAAAAATTTTGTACCAAAATATTGGATACCAAGGACTTGATTAAAAATTAGTGAAATTTCTAAACAGTGTCTCAATTTTCGTAGTTTTTAGAACATTTAATAATAATTTCATTCGTCCAAAATTTCGTTTTATATTTCGTAAACTCTAGAATTCATTTTCAATAGATTACTATTACTTGACCCCTATACATGATGACCCCCTGTAAATGATTCAAAAGCTCTTCCTTAGGAAGTGTTTGAATGATCGATATAATCAGACCCTTGATTCCGACAGCATGACGTACGTTTAGTCTAAGATTTAATTGTAAAACATTAAATCCTGGACTCGTACTATGCGATCCGACTAAGAATAGGATCGATTCAGCGCCATTTTTTACGTTAATTTATTGATATTCTTAGTTAAGCAATAACATTTGTATTTAAATTTTATGTAAGAGTCAGGCGAATAAAACAGTTATTGAAATGTAACAGGAATGCATAAATCATATTTTTTGAAATGACATTTGACAAAGATCATTGACGTTCCTATTCTTAATTGGATCACATAGTTTAATCTATCTTTCTATGTCTTATCATGGTACATTTAATCCTGTATTCATACAAGTGTGCTAAGTTCGTGAGTATCGTGGCTGAGGTCTATGGTAGCAGCTGGAACGCCTGGTGTAGCCGCTCCCTCACCAGGCGGCGTGCTTGTTGGTGGTCTGGAATGAGATATAAAAAAAAACATAAAATCATTAGAAAAAACACGATGTACAATATACCCTTTATTTAACACACACATACAAAATAAAAGAATATAATTAGAATAAGTTACATGAATATAGGTATGGGTAGGTACTTGGATGCTGCAAGTTAGCATTTGATTGTTTAGGATATTATTTTGTGTTTCACAGTACATATTAATAATTAAATCATTTGTAAGTACACAGTTAGCAAAGAAGCTGGCGGGTCGCTGATGGTAAGCACTATACCAACGTTCATGAACATTTGCAGAGGCGAAAAGCCAATTTTACATAACATATGTAGATTTTATTTCATTTCTTTTATTTGGCATCAATACAAAAATACAGCAAAATAAATAATCACCTTATAATATAGGGGCCTCCCTGTTGCAACAGCGTAATCGGATGCGTGAACGGCGCAGTCATGCTATGGAAGCTTACATTGCCGGCTCCCGTGTTATTCAAATGGCCATTCATGAGCACACCGTTCGATGTATTCATTGTAACTTCTTGCGCTCGAAATGCCTTCACCAAGTTCGTCTTTTCCTTCTGCCATACAAACACGTTGTGGACCATCGCACAACCGCAGAAGATTATCCCGACGCCAATAAACACAGATGTCACTATTGCTGGCGTTGAGTGGAATTGGATGAACGTGTATAGGATTATACCTGTAATGGATAGAAACATGTTTTAGTATCGTGTTGAGTAAATCAAAGGAAATAGTTCAATTAATGTCGTGACATACATAGTATCTAGGAATACCTACACAAACGGTATCTAGTTGTATCTTTGGCAGATTGAAAGAGAATATTGCCATAGTTTGTTATGATACTACAATGTACATTGTAGACTAAAATATCTTGTGTAAAGAAGTCAAGTGTTCGATATAACGCCATCTAGTTTCAAACTAAGCAAACTAGGACATGGAAACGGTCAACGGAAGAATTGATGAAAACTTTTTTATGTAATATCTTACATTTTCACACACCCGCACTCGCACCTCCACCTAACTTCCTAACCGCCATTAAGTTTGAATCGAACTGAACTTG
The DNA here is from genome assembly GCA_029959065.1 of Colias behrii. NCBI lineage: Eukaryota > Metazoa > Arthropoda > Insecta > Lepidoptera > Pieridae > Colias > Colias behrii. The sequence continues at coordinate 2,804,885 of JARWMC010000015.1, forward strand.
CTATTATCTATTATTAGCATCGTGTGAATATTTTTCATAATCATCTCTTGTAAGAGTTAACACAAACCAGATCGAACAGTTTTTGCTCTTATAATTCGATACATCATAGTTAACCACAAAAAATAAATAAAACATCCACCAACCTGTTAAAAACACGGGTATTGATATAAAAAAGCCTCCAACGGCGCATATTCTTGTAATGGCCGATTTCTGCAGGTACTTGTTTGTTCTGAAAACAGATTTATACTCATTATTCACTTATCATGTATGGCCAAGTTTTAATTATTTATTCGTAATTTGTAGGATTCATGTAGGTTTGCTAAAGCTAAACACGACCTGATTCGAACCCGCGTCTTTCGCCACTTAGTAACCCACCTCGTTTATACCTATTCTTTAAAAACTTATAGGTATTTCACATAAAAAAGCACTTAAATGCTATAAAACTAAAATATCAAAATAACCTGATTACTAACTTAACTAATAACTTGAAACATAATAATATATTCTTGGCTGCTGTACACGAGTAGAGTAAACTATAGAGTAGAGAGGTAGAGCATAGTCTTTACTCTACTAACCGGTCAAGTAGTTGGTAGAGTATAGTGCACGCCAGGGTGGGAGAAAGATAGTGGTAGAGTAGATTGCCGGCGTTGCTAGCTACTCTACTCTACCAAATTTTAGTACTCTGCTCTACCAATGGCATCTACTTTAGTATAGTAAGTAGGGTAGTTAGTACTCTACCACTCTAGTCTACCATTTACTCTACCCCTGCAGCCATAGGTATAAGCGACTACACACGAATGATCTTATTTTAATCCTCATAGTTACTTACATCCTAAAAAATGAAAAAGAAATAAAAGTGAGAGTATTTTTTTTTATTTTCACTTAACTAGTTAGTTATGTTAATTTTTATCTTTATCTCTATTTAACTACGTACTTCTGAAAAATTCGGCACTTATATGAAAATTAACTCTCTTTTACATTCGTCAAAGTACCTACGTATCAAGTATGTGAGTAACCAATGACTGGATACATTTACAAACGTATGCAAGTTGAAACATGTACGAACTGAAAAATCTCTAAGCTCACCGGATTCCAAAGCTGCGTGGGATATAATTAAAAAAAGCATAGAGATTCATTATGCTTACGTTTTTAATATTAGAGGCAAATAAAAAAATCAAATACCTAACTATTAGATTCTTATCGTGCTAATATTCATGACAATTGACAAACATTTTTTACAAAAAGCGAGTAAGAATTTAAAAAAAAAATGAGTTTACGTTAAAAAATATAAAAAATTTGGTAAATACGACAGGACTTTCTTTCAAACAAGTAGATACCTATATTAAACATAAATATAGGTATTATTATTTCAAAAGCTTTCTTTAACCGACATTTGCAGAACGACAAAAATTTATCTCCTCTCAATATGTAGAGCTTTTTATGTCTTTTTATGTCAGAATCGGTATTCTCATTTTGTTTAAATTCGCGTAAACGAAAGTGGGTCAAATATTACAGAGAATTACAGATTAGGTAATATCCCATGTACATCACACATGGGTTTTGCAACTTTAACGACCATTTACAAATTATCGCTGCGTAAACCTTTCCAAACTCGCATGCAAAATCAATTCCCACCTACGCAATCTTCACTTCCCACGATAAATCAATGCAAAAACGATGAAAAACCAGTTGAATATTACACAAAAACTCCCTAACAACCCTAAGCATAACACGGACAAATTAAATCACTTCTTGTTCCGCCAAGTTCCTACGTGGGTACACACAATATAATCGGGTTATACTTGTTCTCAAGTCAGTGACATTTCATGTATGATACATAATAACTGTCATTATGGCAGACCCGTGGTGTTTTGTAACATTACCTTTTATGTCTGAAGTCCGAGTAATTATGATTAAGTATTTTTTGTGGGCTATAACTAGCGCCGCGGCCGGCTACAACCTACGCCTGAATAAATTGATTTTTGCTTCCTCAAAAGAGCACTTAAATATAAATGGTATTGGTTTATGAGATTGGACAGTATAACAATGTATAATATATTTACTTGTGCTTTTTTAGTCAGTGTAAATAAATAGGTAGGTAGTTGTCAAAGTAGAGTTCATAACAAAAAATATAAGCTTTTAATCGAAACTGAACAAAACAACGTATTCGTATACTACACGAAAATCACTACATAGTATAAAACAAAGTCGCTTTCTCTGTCCATATGTCCCTTTGTATGCTTTTTAAATTCTTTAAAACTACGCAACGGATTTTGATGCGGTTTTTTTTATAGATAGTGATTCAAGAGGAAGGTTTTAGTATATAATTTATTAGGTTTAAGACAAAGCGGGCGAAGCCGCGGGCGGTAAGCTAGTAAAGTATAAAACTAAATACCTAATTCATTTGCACATCAACAAAGTTTCACATTGTACTGCTTATCAGTTTAATCTAGCGCTTATCTAAACCCTAAAGAAACGTTATAAGACCCTCTCATAAGCCCTAGACCGTGACATGCGGTATAACCGTTACGACATCTGTTTATATGTACTTACTAGCTTTCCACCCGCGGCTTCGACCGCGTAGTTTAAGGAAAACCCGCATTGTTTCTGTACCCGTGAGATTTTCGGGATAAAACCTATCATATGTCCTTTTTCAGGTATCAAACTATCTCTGTACCAAATTTTATCCAAATCAGTTTAGTGGTTTAGCCGTGAACAAGAGACGGACAGAGTTACTTTCGTATTTATAATATTAGTTAGGATATTAGTCGGAAAGTAGAGATTCAATAAAAGATGAAAAAACTTTCTAAGAACCTCTTTATAGTAGGTATCAGTTTAGATAATATTATGTTCGTATAAATAAAGACTTCTGAAGTACCTACATTGACTGACCTATTTTATGACCTAGCAAGAGAGTTTTGAGTAGGTAAAGCATTTCTAGGTAAAAGCTAGGATAATATTGTTATTAGGTACATAGTAATTAGTTTTATTGTTTTTGATTAAACAGACTCATTTTTTCTTTAAATTTTATCCAAGCTTTAAGAAATAATACATTTAACTAATGTCATTTCATCGTTAGTTTCAGTTTAACGAAATTCAATACATAGGGCACTAAATAAATATAAGATCCTGGTTAGTATTATAACGTTATTCTTTCTATCTTTTGCTCTCTGAATAAAGATCACTCGCCCGACGTCTTACCTTTCTCATATTTCCATGAAAATATAAAATCTAATTTCCGATGTCCTTAAAATGAATTTTGATCCGTATCAGTGACTCGCTCGGTGACCAGATGGTGTTTTCCTTTCTTTAAAGTATCATGACGACAAAATATTCATAAATTTAAGGTTATTTTGAAGACCAAATCAGTCTAAAATCTATACTTTTAATATTATAAAGCTGAAGAGTTTGTTTGTTTGAACGCGCTAATCTCAAGAACTACTGGTCCGATTTGAAAAATTCTTTCGGTGTTGGATAGCCCATTTATCGAGGAAGGCTATAGGGCATAGGCTATATATTATCATCGCTCTAAGACCAACTGAAGCGGAGCCACGCGGGTGAAACCGCGGAGCACAGCTAGTAAGTAATATTATCTACACTTATTAATACGAATGAATGATAGGAATGAAATGCGGTTTATAAACATTTTAAAATTAAAAAAAAAAACATTATTTGAGGACTGAGGTGGAACCTGCGCCTAACAAATAACTAGGCTGTTTTCGAGACAAAAAAACTGAATGGATTTGAATATTTTATTAAATTAGGAAAACTTTAATAAATTCAATGTCTGTGAATACGTGTAAAAATACCACTCTTCTCTATTCTTCACTCTACCACAGAATAAAAATGGTAACTACATGACTCTACTATTCTATAAGATGATGTAACTCGCCGGACGAGCGGTTATCATCATTAAAAATGTAATATTTCTAATGGAAACACCTCTGTAATTGCTGTATCGAAACTGGTTCCAGTAGCTCTTGAGATAAAGGCCTACACATTTACATATAACATTAGAGGCGTTTAATAAACCAATTTGTGAGATTTATTTTAAAAACTATCAAATGTCAAGGTAAATTGTATATTAATAAGTATGTCATACTTGATTAAAATAATAACCACTCCTTATAAGGAAATATAATTCGGCTTATACGATAGTTTATTTCAGGCCTTATAATAATAGTATAAAGAGGAAAGGTTTGTAATTATGTATGTATGGTTTTCACGCATAAACTACTGGACCGATTTTGATGAAATTTGGCACAGATAATCTTTAGACCCTGAGAAAGAACATAGGCTACCTTTTGTTGCGAAATATGTACCACGGGCGTCATCTTGCGGATCCTTTCGTTTAGGTACAGATCGCTGGATTTCAATGTCTTGGTGATCTTACAAATGAGATGTTAAGCTCATTCATTGTAGAAGGTTACATAATATCACATGATGTCCAGCTGTTTCCTATCCTACTACTACTAATACTTAAGTAATATTATAAACGTAAAAGATTTTTTACGTTTATAATATTACTTAAGTAAGTAAGTTTTAGATTTTGATGATACATGGCAGTGCTGTAGCTAATGTATCAGGATAACACATGAGCATTATTATAGAACAATATACTTGATTTGCCTCTGGTTCATCCGCGGGTGAATCCACCACGCGGCGCAGCGACTCTAATATATTATTTTTCAAGAGGGTTGTATGTATCACTGACCTTGATACATAATGTTAAGATACAATGTCGTTTATAAACCTATAATTATGTTCTGATTATAACACAACTGCATGTGAAATAGATTAACGAGAACAATAGATTATTTATAATCTATGTAAATTAAAACTGCATATTATGATAGTTGAACTGTAAAGGTACCTATGGAGATGATTTTAAATTTATTTTTTAACTATGTTTTTATTTGTAATTTATAAATACGTTACGTCACGTTAAAATATATTTGCCGTGTATTAATTTGAATTTTGCTCACTGGATCTATTTTCCTCTAATTAATGATACTAATCCCGTCACCTGGATTTTGAACGTTATAATATATTCTGGACATTATAAGGGTAATATTAAAACAAGGAGAAAAAAGGTAAGCTATAAATAAAAATATTGGTAGTGAAAAAAAATACACTTTAAAATGTAATTAAAAAAAAATTATTAACTCAATTGTTGTATCTCTAATACTCGTCACTCCTTAATAAGTGTAGACAGTTTAAATTAAATTTGTCCGTTTAAAATGGATCAAAACTCAAAATCAAAAAAAAAAGTCTGAATCTTTTACGTAAGTAGTATACAAACATACAGGTGGAGCTAATATAGGTATTAACTAATTGCAATTCTCTACTTTTCCTGACCATCTCTGGTTGACTTTTTTTTAGCGTGATAACGTTTTTTTTTTTAGCGTGATAACGTTTTTAAAATCGTTTTAGTCGGGTGACATGTTCAGAAACTTGTGTCACACCTAAACCTCACGAGCGCGATCGCAGGTATAACGAGAGAGAGACGGACCGATCTCCCGTCTCATCTCGAGCGCTGCCACTGCATTATGTTATCACGTAAACATCTCGATCGTAAACCTACTTTACAAACAACCAATTTTTTTTTATTCATAACAGAGCAGGCATTTGACAGCGATCCCGCCTGGTGGTAAGCGTGGATGCAGTCGATCGCAAATGATGCCTGTCCTGAAAGAGCCTATTCACTCTGGTTTTAAACAGTTCCAAATTATAGTTCTCAGGGAACACAGAAGGCGGGAGGGAGTTCCACTCCTTCGCAGTTTGAATTAAAAAAGACCTTTCAAAGCGTTTAGTGCGTAATCGAGGTATATCTACTACGAACGGGTGGAAGCCGGCCGCTCTTCGCGAGGTTCTATAGTGGAATGGAGATGGTGGAATAAGATTGTGTAGCTCGGATGCACATTCACCAAAGTGCAACCGGTAAAAGATGGAAAGGCAGGCTATTCTTCTTCGGTGTTCTAGAGATCCAAAACTTTTGGTTATGAGTTTAGGTTCCGCTATAAGTCTTTTGGCGCGTTTTTCCATTGAATCTAGAGCCTGAAGGTGGGTTTTTGCAGCACCAGCCCATATGTGGCTGCAATATTCCACACAGGACCGCACTTGAGCATGGTATAGTCTGAGGAGTTGGTCAGGTGTGAAATATTGCTTTACTTTGGCCACAATTCCAAGCTATTTGGCCGCAAGTTGAGCTTTAGATTCAATGAAATGACCATAATTAAGGTTCGATGAGACGGAGAGGCCAAGCAACTCAAGATGGTCAGATACTTCGATAGGCACGTCACGAAAAGATGGTGTTAGTTGAAGAAAGTTGACTGACTTTGTCTTCTGGTTCAACAAATAGGCAACTGGCAAGACGAGATAGGCAAAAGTTAAATGTATCAGGGAGGCTGCGAATATGCGGGAGAGACGTCCTCAATCTATCTATCTATTAAACTTCATAATATTATCTATGTTATTCTCTTTCCTTTATTACCTATTAAATTTCTCTTATGCTCTTCTCCTATAATGTAAAGCTACATAATCTCATTTAATATTCCTTTTACAAATCACTAACTAATTTGCTTAATTACTTGGCTTGTAAGTTGTACAGTTATTTCAAGAGAAAAGAAGTCGAAAGTATCAGTAAAATATTATGAGTATTACTACTCATAATATTTATACATAAACATTAAATACTTATTAGCTGTTATCTTGTCGTTAAAAAAAAGTAAAATTTTTATTACAATATCTTCCGTACAACTAAATATAGCATGACTTGTATAAGGCGTTAAATAGCACAATAATTACTATCTAAAATACCACCGAGTCCATACTATAAATTAATTAATAACTAAAATAACTGGGCTACTCCACTACATTTCCTGTTTCTAGCTGCTTAGATATCCTTAGATCTATGCTAATCTATTACTCTGATAGTGATGTTTAGATATCCTTAATATCTAAACATCATTGTTATTATCGGTAAATAAAATGAAAATTTAAATGTTCATGAATCAAGATTGTGTTATCAGTTCAGCGTTAGTGCACTCGACGCGGTCGGCCATATTTGTAATTCACTTCTGTCAGCTGACGACCGGTTCTACTCTAAGTATCTACAAGAAATTCCAAGTAACAGGTACGTACGTTTTATACTAAAGTAATCGCGAACATTCCTCGTCGGTTTCGACTCGTGGGATTTTATTTTGGTGCGTGTGTGATCTGTGGTGAAATGGCGGGAAGCGTTTGCCGCGTCACGCCGCCATTGTTGACTTTCGTTCGGAAGTAATGTATTTTTTCAAGCATCATTAATAATTACAATTCATGTTTAATTTTTACTTAATAAATAAATAAATAAATAAATAAATAATTCTTTATTTGACAACAAAAAATATACATGTACCTACATGCAATTATGGGATAACTTATATATAAGTAAAACATAAACCGTAGCTGTAGGTACAATTAATTGCAATTCTTTGATTTTAAATGCATCAAAGACTAAATATATGTTACTAGGTAGTCCTAAGTCAATTGCAGCGGCTGAGCAGTATAGTATAGTGTTAGGGTTATGATTAATAGCGTCGATATTGAAAGGGTAAAAGAGGCTCGTAATTTGGGAGTGATATTGGACGAACATCTAAGGTTTGAAAGACATATTAACAATATTATATCTAAATGTTTCTATAGGTTGAAAATGTTATACAGGATAAGGCGGTACTTGACTACTGAACTCAGGGTAACTTTATGTGAGGCTCTGGTATTATCAAAATTAAATTATTCTGATTCGTTGTATGGCCCTAGACTCCTCTATAAAACTAAGTGCGCCATACAACGCGTGCAAAACGCGTGTGCTAGGTACTGTTGGAATATTCCACCAAGAGAGCATGTCAGTCCATATCTTAGAGAGGCTAAAATCTTGAACATGGAAGCTCGGAGGCGTCTGCACCTTGGCATATTACTCTTTGGTATAGTCAATCTTAAAACTCCCCAGTACCTATACACAAAACTAGAATGGCTTGGGCAACATAACTTAAATATCAAAACAAGATCAGCGCTTCAAGTTATGTCAGTGCCCAGACACCACACCACTGCCTTCAGGGGAGGTTTTAGATACAATGCCACCAAGTGCTGGAATGATATACCACCACCATTAAAACAAATTAAATCAATTTATAATTTTAGACTAAAATATAAAAAACACATTTTTGAAACATTACATTACTAAGCCTTGGTGAGCATGGTATTCTTCAAAAAAAAAAAAAAAAAACAATTTGAAACCTTTTATTATTATTATTATATCTTCTCTCTATTTTTTTATTTTTTCATTTATATCTACTTATATATATTATATATTACATTATGTTATGTTTCTCTATTGTATAAGTATAATATAGTATGTATGACACACCGTATTCTTTTACGTAATTTAAATATATATATATTTTTATTTTTTATTAGTTACACAAAAAAAAAAAAAAAAAATGTAAATGTACTGTGTACGTACTCCATACGTCACAAGGGGTTGCTGAAAACCAGTGTTGTGTAAGGGCCCTGGCTCTTGCACAACTATTTGCTGAGTCAGCCCCTTTTGTCAGCAACCAACGAGCCGCGCAGTATGCTGATTTGCCCTATCTTCTCCGTTCTTTTTTTTATGTAAAAAATATTATACAAATTAAGGGTCAATTAGTTTTTAAGTTTTTTTTTTATGTGTTTTTTTTATTGTTATATTGTGTGGCATATCGTTATGACAATAAATTTCTTTCTTCTTCTTCTTCTTCTTCTTCTTCAATATTTGAACAATGTCTCCTATGCTAGGAAATGCTAGGTAATGACTAATGACTTTTAGACAGTAAGTTATCATTTTGTTTCATGCCATGCCCCTGATTTTTTAAGTTAAATTATGCTCTTTTTTTTCACTGATAGGATAGAATCCATTAATAGTTTGTTTTTTATTACATTATCAACTTTGGATAGAATAGATGTGATACAATAAAGGTAATCAAAACCTCTTATGACAACAATCTGTTTAGTGTTTGTTTTATTAAGGTGTTATAAAATGTCAAAGATCGTCAATTGTTGGTAACTTACTACTGTGAAATTTCACGCGTGTATGGCAAGATTTTACAAAATATCCCAATTGACCTCTGAAACGTATAACAAAAGACGATGTTATACCTAGTAGGTATTGTATAACAGTTTTCTACAGTAGTCTCTTAGTTCTTTTACTACATTATTCTTCAAGAATTTACAATAATAGTTGGTTCTACGAGTTCCTAATAGATACTAAACTATGCAAGTGTATAAAAAAATAACCTGCCCACCCATTGTACAAAATTGCAAAAGGCCGCTCCTATTATCAAACATCGCATTCTTTCAAGGTTTAAGCATTATATTTATACGAAATTAAATCCTTTTCCAACTGCCTAAGTTATAAAATGCAAAATCAAAAATAACTATGAATGTATACCGCGCATCTACCTGCAAAATCCAAGGCCGGAGGAATTGCCATAATCATCTTATAATGGCTACTTAAAATTATAATTTGAGTCGTAAACGTATTAACGAACGGATAAGCTTCTATTATCTTAAGCTCTCATCCTAATCACCTATTGGAGAACTTGAATATTTCTCATCATTCTAACTATAATGTAGGTCATAAAAATGAGAGCAAACATAAAATTGGATCATAAATTAAAAAAAAGGGATACGATTTGTGTTGTACATTTTCAAAGAGTAATCAACTTTCGTATTAAACTAATAAGCAAAACACGTTCCGGTGATGAATAAATCTTTGAATCAATATAATTGCCTAAGTATAGACTACTATTCATTTACTATCATTATTTTATTATAAATTTTTAACACTTCTTAAGACGATTATGTTTTTGGAATTTTGTAACCAAACGAATGTTCGTTGACGCTTCCAAGGATTTTGATTTCTATGTTTTGAATTCTAAACAAACTGTTTACTTTGTACCTTGTCATTTTTATATAATAAAACCAGAAATAACTGAAATATTGAAAAAAAAACATTTCATATCAGTATTTATTTAATGAGCATACATTCAAACAAATTTGTTGTATTTGCTTAAATACTTATTTCACGATGATAAAGAGATTTTATCAGACATTTTCACACGGTCATAGAATGAAATTTATTTTTATTATTAATATGCAGAGGGTCTTCTCTTAACTACAAGCAACTATAAAAGTGTTTTCTCTACAAATCGGGATTCGCGAAATAGATTCAAAACATATGGCCTGTACCCTCATTGTAGGCCCGTGTCCCAGCAGTGGGAAGGTATATGGGCTGATGATGATGACATAATATGTAAAATGTTCTTCTAAGTTCTAACATACTGCAGTATTGTCAAATTGTGGACCTAAGACCAAGAGATCGTTTAATTTCTTGAGTGACTCAAATAAATGAATCGTTAATACAAAATCGAGTGTGAAATCTCATCTTTTGTGAACATCTTTTGGTACATAATAGAGGTATATACACATTATATGGAAGCGCTTATAACGTACATCATTATAATATTATCTCGCATGAAATTATTATATAAGATATAATTGCTAGTAATTGTGGTTAACGAACCACGGGAATTTCATGCAATGCATTCATTAATTTGTACAGAATAATGTGCAATATTATGTTTTACTAATTTAAATCCTCTGATGGTTCTTCTAACCACGTAGCGTTCAAAATTATATGCTATAGGCCTCCCTCGATTTTATAGCACTTTATAGGCCGAAATCCGTCATTTGTCTTTTACGTCTTGAAAACCAAACAAATGTCAGTAAGTAATAATTTAAATAACTATTTAGGTAACCTATCCACGGGTTAAAACATTATAATTAAATGACCAACAGATCTCAAGCATTCATTCTATAATTCCTACGTAAAAATAAACTAAACAACGTATGGCATAATTCGCATTCCACACAAGTCAGCAAATGCATGCTGATTTAGCTCGATCTTAATCCCCTTACGTTTTAAATGGTTTAGCGATATTCCTTGCGTTGTTTATGGCTTCTTTAGTAAAAAAAAAAAAAAAATACTTCATGACGGAGTTAAAATATACAATAGCCTACCTACAGATATAAAACAAGTAAAATCATTACGATTATTCAAAAAGAAATTAAAACTTCATATACTACAAAATGAAAATATGCCCTGAAATAACTATCGTGTGTGTGTAACTTAAAAATATAAGTGAATAAAATAAAATCAGCAATATAAATAAAAACTAGCTGGTGCGTTGTGCGCGGGCTGCAAGCAGCCCGCGAGCCCCTTTTGCCCCTGGGTTGAAGCAATAGGGCAGTCATTTGAAAATGCATCAAAATCCCCCGTCAATTTGTTATTATTTGCCAACAGCGATTCCACAGTCAATCGGAAGTGCTTATAAATTCCCAATTCAAATATTTTCTATTCTGGAATGCTGTCGACCTTCGAGGGTGCGTTGTGCGCGGGCTGCAAGCAGCCCGCGAGCCCCTTTTGCCCCTGGGTTGAAGCAATAGGGCAGTCATTTGAAAATGCATTCGAATTTTCTGCCCATTTGTTACATCTGCTAACAGCGATTCTACAGTCAGTCGGTAATGCTTATAAATTCCCCATTCAAGTATTTTCCACTCCGGAAGGCTGTCCACCTTCGAGGGAGCGTGGTGCGGAAGCATCCCAGGGCAGAAATCTTCAGTCATTTGAAAATGCATTAAAATTCCCTGTCAATTTGTTATTATCTGCTAACGGAAGTGCTTATAAATTTCCCATTCAAATATTTTCTATTCCGGGGGGCTGTCCACCTTCGAGGGTGCGTGGTGCGCGAGCTGCAAGCAGCTCGCCGCTCATCCCAGGGCAGAAATCTTCAGTCATTTGAAAATGCATTCGAATTTCCTGTCCATTTGTTACATCTGCTAACAGCGATTCTACAGTCAGTCGGTAATGCTTATAAATTCTCCATTCAAGTATTTTCCACTTCGGGAGGCTGCCCACCTTCGAGGGTGCGTGGTGCGCGGGCTGCAAGCAGCCCGCGAAGCATCCCAGGGCAGAAATCTTCAGTCAGTTGAAAATGCATTCGAATTTCCTGTCCATTTGTTACATCTGCTAACAGCGATTCTACAGTCAGTCGGTAATGCTTATAAATTCTCCATTCAAGTATTTTCCACTTCGGGAGGCTGCCCACCTTCGAGGGTGCGTGGTGCGCGGGCTGCAAGCAGCCCGCGAAGCATCCCAGGGCAGAAATCTTCAGTCAGTTGAAAATGCATAAAAATTCCCCGTCAATTTATTAATATCTGCTAACAGCGATTCCACAGTCAATCGGAAGTGCTTATAAATTTCCCATTCAAATATTTTCTATTCCGGGGGGCTGTATACCTTCGAGGGTGCGTGGTGCGCGAGCTGCAAGCAGCTCGCGGCTCATCCCAGGGCAGAAATCTTCAGTCATTTGAAAATGCATTTGAATTTCCTGTCCATTTGTTACATCTGCTAACAGCAATTCTACAGTCAGTCGAAACTGTTTATAAATTACTTATTCAAATATTGGTTAAATTCTTGAAACGTGATCCCCGAATTTCATCATTTTGAGGTGTCTAATCGATAGCGGGCAGTGACTTTTCATAATAACGCTCAAGAGTTTACTTAACACGCTCGTCGCTTCGCTCCTCGCTACCTATTTGAATATTTACGCCGGCCGCTGACGTGACTTGCTCGCTTCGCTCGCTTGGCTAGTGCGGTAGTTCAAAAGTAACCTAACTCGCTCGTCGCTTCGCTCCTCGCTACTTCTTTGAGTATTTACGCCGGCCGCTGACGTGACTTGCTCGCTTCGCTCGCTTGGCTAGTGCGGTAGTTCAAAAGTTAACCTAACTGGCTCGTCGCTTCGCTCCTCGCTACTTCTTTGAATATTTACGCCGGCCGCTGACGTGACTTGCTCGCTTCGCTCGCTTGGCTAGTGCGGTAGTTCAAAAGTAACCTAACTCGCTCGTCGCTTCGCTCCTCGCTACTTCTTTGAATATTTACGCAGGCCGCTGACGTGACTTGCTCGCTTCGCTCGCTCGGCTAGTGCGGTAGTTCAAAAGTTAATCTAACTCGCTCGTCGCTTCGCTCCTCGCTACTTCTTTGAATATTTACGCCGGCCGCTGACGTGACTTGCTCGCTTCGCTCGCTTGTCTAGTGCGGTAGTTCAAAAGTTAACCTAACTCGCTCGTCGCTTCGCTCCTCGCTACCTATTTGAATATTTAAGCCAGCCGCTGCCGTGATTCGCTCGCTTCGCTCGCTTGGCTCGTGCGGTAGTTCAAAAGTTAATAAATATTTTCTACTCCGGGAGGCTGTCGACCTTCGAGGTTGCGCGGTGCGCGGGCAGCAAGCAGCCCGCGGCGCCGTCTTTTGCCGTTGCTATTCAATTACCCTTCCTACTATGGAAATTTCCATACAAAATTTTCGAAGAAAAAAATTTCGCTTTTTACCAAAAAATTTTATATGCCTGGAAGCGGACCAGGTTTTGAAGCATTTTTTGCTTCGGCGACCCCGACCTACCTGCCACCGGTTCAGAGAGCCGTTGAATTTCGTGATGTATGGAAAATGGAAACCGAGGGTCGGAGAGAAATTCTGAGTATGCAGTTTTGTAAATCTGGCCGATTAGAGCATAGAAGTCAATTTTCAGACCGATCGTAAAGTAACCGGCGCCACCATCTTGCTTTGAAAAATTGGCCATTTTTGAAAAAAAAAATGGCGTCCAATTTGAAATTTCTCCATTGCCCTGGTAGTGCCCCATCTTCCTGATCATTTTTTAGTTCTACACCCCCCACCTATCTCGCGCCGTTTCGGAGAGCCGTCGAATTTCGCGTTGTATGAAACTCGGAAACCAGCGGTGAAAATTCAATTATGAGTATCCCACCTTAATGTGCGGCTCGATTAAAGCCCCTGTGCCAAGTTTCAGCGCGATCGGCCCAGCAATGGCCGTTTTAGAAATTGTATGGCGGCGGCCATTTTTTCCGCCATTTTGAATTTTTTTCACTATCTGTGGTAATTGCTCGAGGTCTACTCCAAGTTTAGTTCGAGCACCCCAGATGTAGCTGCTACCGTTTGCGCGGGCCGTTGACCGTCTTCGAGAGATGAGGGAAAGTTTAAGATTTCGTATTTTTCTGGATATCCTGGGAGCTGGGCGAGTACCAATGCATCATTGGTGTATTTCTCCGTTGCGCCACCTCGTCTAAATTTACGTTTTTATATTTGCGCCAAAAATGGAAAAATTCCAAAATCGAGCGTCCCACTGTGGCTCCCTGGTAGCGTCCCAGGGTGGTGATCATTTTTAGTTCCGACACCCCCCACCCAACTCGCACCGTTTCCGCGGGCCGTTGGATTTTACGTTGTATGGAAGTTGGAAACTGGGGCCCGGAGCCACTCGAACGGGGCACCGATCGATTCGCCGGCTCGAACAGAGCACGTGTGCCAAATTTGAGACGTAAGGATTCATAAACGGCGATTTTGGCAAAGTACGGCGGCCATCTTGTTTTCGCGAAAATCCCCATTTTTCCACCACCCCTGGTAATCGCCACCAGTTCCGAGCATTTTTTGTTCAGACACCCCCCCTCCAAGTGCCACCGCTTCTGCGCACCACCAGGGGTCCACTCGGTATTCGAAGGTGATCGAGATCGCTATATTTTTCCTCTGGTCGATCGGAGCACCTCTACACGATCACGTCGAAATCCCCCCAACTTTCCACGTAGTTTCCGAGAAAAGCGATGTCAGTGAGTGAGTGGTAGTGTAGCTTTATATATTATAACTAGCTGGTGCGTTGTGCGCGGGCTGCAAGCAGCCCGCGAGCCCCTTTTGCCCCTGGGTTGAAGCAATAGGGCAGTCATTTGAAAATGCATCAAAATTCCCCGTCAATTTGATATTATTTGCCAACAGCGATTCCACAGTCAATCGGAAGTGCTTATAAATTCCCAATTCAAATATTTTCAATTCTGGAATGCTGTCGACCTTCGAGGGTGCGTGGTGCGCGGGCTGCAAGCAGCCCGCGAGCCCCTTTTGCCCCTGGGTTGAAGCAATAGGGCAGTCATTTGAAAATGCATCAAAATTCCCCGTCAATTTGATATTATTTGCCAACAGCGATTCCACAGTCAATCGGAAGTGCTTATAAATTCCCAATTCAAATATTTTCAATTCTGGAATGCTGTCGACCTTCGAGGGTGCGTTGTGCGCGGGCTGCAAGCAGCCCGCGAGCCCCTTTTGCCCCTGGGTTGAAGCAAAAGGGCAGTCATTTGAAAATACATTCAAATTTCCTGTCCATTTGTTACATCTGCTAACAGCGATTCTACAGTCAGTCGGTAATGCTTATAAATTCCCAATTATTCAAATATTTTCTATTCTGGAATGCTGTCGACCTTCGAGGGTGCGTTGTGCGCGGGCTGCAAGCAGCCCGCGAGCCCCTTCTGCCCCTGGGTTGAAGCAATAGGGCAGTCATTTGAAAATGCATCCGAATTTTCTGTCCATTTGTTACATCTGCTAACAGCGAATCTACAGTCAGTCGGTAATGCTTATAAATTCCCCATTCAAGTATTTTCCACTCCGGGAGGCTGTCCACCTTCGAGGGTGCGTGGTGCGCGGGCTGCAAGCAGCCCGCGAAGCATCCCAGGGCAGAAATCTTCAGTCATTTGAAAATGCATTAAAATTCCCCGTCAATTTGTTATTATCTGCTAACAGCGATTCCGCAGTCAATCGGAAGTGCTTATAAATTTCCCATTCAAATATTTTCTATTCCGGGGGGCTGTCCACCTTCGAGGGTGCGTGGTGCACGAGCTGCAAGCAGCTCGCGGCTCATCCCAGGGCAGAAATCTTCAGTCATTTGAAAATGCATTCGAATTTCCTGTCCATTTGTTACATCTGCTAACAGCGATTCTACAGTCAGTCGAAACTGCTTTAAAATTACTTATTCAAATATTGGTTAAATTTTTGAAACGTGATCCCGAATTTCATTTATTTGAGGTGTCTGTCTAAGATTCCAGAAAGTTATTAGTATTATTAATATTGAATAACTCAGACTGATTGACCCATTGATGGTATTATATTATAGATGAAAAATAGTAATAAAGTGTATAAATTTCAATTTGAATAACCATGATATCTCTGAAAACTTGATAGCTATTGCTACTGTACATTTTATACTTCTTACTATAATATACAGAATATACCTAATAAGTGAAAGCCGTCTACATTTTAAACAACATTGTTTGCTATAAGAAAAAAGGAACCGAGTATAATAATTTGGCCATACTCTTTATCAATTTTAATTCACCAAACATCATAAATTTAATATATCTATCCAAAAAATATCTTTCAAGAACAATGTAACTCGGGATCCCTGCAGAAGTCTTGACAAAAATATGAAATAAAAGTTACTGTATCATTAAAATATTAATTTAAACATAGTACCTATACCTACACCAAGTCATGTTTATAATTAAATTAAATAAATAGTTATCATATGGTTTGGATATTATGTTTTCAGTGTAAATATATTATAATGAAAACTTTTTAATGTGTTTCATTTTCTTATTAATCTAGTGTCTCTTAGTAATAATATTCATAAAGTAGAAAAAAATAATTTAAATTGCTTTCATATAATTTTTTAAAATACCTTTATTTTAATGTTAGATAACTTTGCATATACCCATAGCATGTATGTTAAAGTAAACTGTATTGATTTATAAAATTCTCATTGAATGCTTGTTGATTATTAATTTTTATTATTCCAATTTGGTTTGAAATCATATAAATATTTGAAGAGGGTGGGTAGGTACATTTTATTCACACTTAATTTTTATTACAACATTGGTGAAAGCTAAATGAAATAAAAAATCAGTAGATATAAATAATTATTAATAGATAAATACTTATTACTATACATGTTTAATGTGATAGTATAGGTTCCACACTTATTCTACAGATCTTGAATATTAATGATTTAAAAATTTATAATTAAAAATAAAATTAATGTTCTATTCTTAAGAATCTGTACCCAAAGGGTAAAAAGGGGACCCTATTACTGACTGGCTGACTGTTTGTCCATCTGCCACCAGGCTGTATCTCATGAACCTTGATACCTACATTTGAAAATTTCAGAGATCATGATGTCGATGTCGCTTCAACAACAAAAATAATAAAAACCGTAGATTAGCAATCTTGGCAAGGTCTTATATTGAAGTTTCATACTTATACGGAAACCTTAGTGTTGTGTGAGAACCGTCCGTAGAGAATCTGTATAAAAATATGGTTGTTTAACCTCGATTTTTTACAATTTGTTTTAATAACATCAATAGAAATTACTCATCTCGGTTCGTTACCTATATTATTATATTATTATTCACAACTATGCGGATTCTTCAACTACGCTGGCGCGCGGAGAGCTAGTACAAAAATATATACCTATAATTATTCACAAATCACATTCAAGTGTTTTCAAGTTTCATTAAAACTTTTGATGTAAGTAACAATTTAGGTAGGCAGGTCTATATTAATATCATCATCATCAAAAATTAACTAAGAAATTACCTAATTGGCTAATTTTTTTTAGGAAGTCGGTTTATATCTTCCCAAGGTCGAATTGGTTCAAAATTTGGAATTGTGTCTGTATCGTATTGACTTTGAATAGCCTTTGTAGATATCTAACTACTTATTGGCTTAAATACCTATCTACAAATCTTCAGTCATTTGAAAATGCATTAGAATTTCCTGTCCATATTTTGTTACCTACTATCTGCTAAAAGCGATTCCACAGTCAGTCCGAAATGCTTAAAAATTCCCTATTCAAGTTTTTTTTCTACTCCGGGAGGCCATCTTCCACCGAAGTTGCGAGGTGCGCGGGCAGCAAGCAGCCCGCGGCACGTCCCAGGGCAGTAATCTTCAGTCATTTGAAAATGTATTACAATTCCCTGTCCATTTGTTATGATCTGCCATCAGCGATTCCACAGTCAGTTTGAACTGCCTATAAATTACTTATTCAAATATTTTCTACTTCGGGAGGCTGTTCACCTTTGAGGTTGCGCGATGCGCGGGCAGCAAGCAGCCCGCGGCGCCGTCTTTTGCCGTTGCTATTCAATTTCCCTTCCTACTATGGAAATTTCCATACAAAATTTTCGAAAAAAAAAAATTTCGCTTTTTACCAAAAATTATTATATGCCTGGAAGCGGACCAGGTTTTGAAGCATTTTTTACTTCGGCGACCCCGACCTAAGTGCCACCGGTTCAGAGAGCCGTTGAATTTCGTGATGTATGGAAAATGGAAACCAGGGGTCGGAGAGAGATTCTGAGTATGCAGTTTTGTAAATCTGACCGATCAGAGCACAGAAGTCAATTTTCAGACCGATCGTGAAGTAACCGGCGCCACCATCTTGCCTCAAAAAATCGGCCATTTTTGAAAAAAAAAATGGCGTCCAATTTGAAATTTCTCCATTGCCCTGGTAGCGCCCCATCTTCCTGATCATTTTTTAGTTCTACACCCCCCGCCTATCTCGCGCCGTTTCGGAGAGCCGTCGAATTTCGCGTTGTATGAAACTCGGAAACCAGCGGTGGAAACTCGATTATGAGTATCCCACCTTAATGTGCGGCTCGATTAAAGCCCTTGTGCCAAGTTTCAGCGCGATCGGCCCAGCAATGGCCGTTTTAGAAATTGTATGGCGGCGGCCATTTTATCCGCCATTTTGAATTTTTTTCACTTTCTGTGGTAATTGCTCGAGGTCTACTCCAAGTTTAGTTCGAGCACCCCAGATGTAGCTGCTACCGTTTGCGCGGGCCGTTGACCGTCTTCGAGAGATGAGGGAAAGTTTAAGATTTCGTATTTTTCTGGATATCCTGGGAGCTGGGCGAGTACGAATGCATCATTGGTGTATTTCTCCGTTGCGCCACCTCGTCTAAATTTACGTTTTTATGTTTGCGCCAAAAATGGAAAAATTCCAAAATCGAGCGTCCCACTATGGCTCCCTGGTAGCGTCCCAGGGTGGTGATCATTTTTAGTTCCGCCACCCCCAACCCAACTCGCACCGTTTCCGCGGGCCGTTGGAGTTTACGTTGTATGGAAGTTGGAAACGGGGGCCCGGAGCCACTCGAACGGGGCACCGATCGATTCGCCGGCTCGAACAGAGCACGTGTGCCAAATTTGGGACGTAAGGATTCATAAACGGCGATTTTGGCAAAGTACGGCGGCCATCTTGTTTTCGCGAAAATCCCCATTTTTCCACCACCCCTGGTAATCGCCACCAGTTCCGAGCATTTTTTGTTCAGACACCCCCCCTCCAGGTGGCACCGTTTTCGCGCACCTCCAGGGGTGCACTCGGTATTCGAAGATGATCGAGATCGCTATATTTTTCCTCTGGTCACTCGGCGCACCTCTACACGATCACGTCATTATCCCCCCCACTTTCCGCGTAGTTTCCGAGAAAACCGATGTCAGTGAGTCAGTGAGTGAGTGGTAGTGTAGCTTTATATATTATAACTAGCTGGTGCGTTGTGCGCGGGCTGCAAGCAGCCCGCGAGCCCCTTTTGCCCCTGGGTTGAAGCAATAGGGCAGTCATTAGAAAATGTGTTAGAATTCCCAGTCCATTTGTAATTTTCTGCTAACTGCGATTCCACAGTCAATCGGAAGTGCTTATAAATTCCCAATTCAAAAATTTTCTATTCTGGAATGCTGTCGACCTTCGAGGGTGCGTTGTGCGGAAGCATCCCAGGGCAGAAATCTTCAGTCATTTGAAAATGCATTAAAATTCCCCGTCAATTTGTTATTATCTGCTAACAGCGATTCCACAGTCAATCGGAAGTGCTTATAAATTTCCCATTCAAATATTTTCTATTCCGGGGGCTGTCCACCTTCGAGGGTGCGTGGTGCGCGAGCTGCAAGCAGCTCGCGGCTCATCCCAGGGCAGAAATCTTCAGTCATTTGAAAATGCATTCGAATTTCCTGTCCATTTGTTACATCTGCTAACAGCGATTCTACAGTCAGTCGAAACTGCTTATAAATTACTTATTCAAATATTGGTTAAATTTTTGAAACGTGATCCCGAATTTCATTTATTTGAGGTGTCAATCAATAGCGGTGACTTTTCATAATAAACTGTTCAAGACAATAAATGTGTGAAGATGTATAAAACATATTGAAAACTTCTAGTTTTTTTAGTAGCGTCGTTTAAAATCAAATTCATTATGCTTTCGGCACTAAAAATTTCTAAGTGAAAGCCATAGGACTACAGTCAAAGGGTGTATCGAATTACATATTGTTACACTATAAAAATAACTACTTTAAAAAAACCGACTTCAAAAAAATAATTAATTACTACATATTATTTAGTTGTGTTATTCACTATATAGGTTTGAAGTCGGTGCCAAGCACTAAACACTTATTAAACTACGCTATTTTTTGATACAAGAACTAAGATTATTTCGATACAAGAACTACCTACTTGCAATTCAATTACATTATTCGCAACACAAAAAATTGGGTATTTTCGATACAAAACCTACACTACTCTTGGTGTAAGTCCTATGCTGTGTATATTATTACATATTGAAAACTTCAGTCTTTTTAGTAGCTTCGTTTAAAATCAAATTCATTATGCTTTTGGCACTAAAAATAAGAACCTACTTTTCCGTTTTTGAAGTCGGTTTTTTTTAACGTAGTTTTAATAGTTTTTAACCTATCGCCCTAAAGTCGCTTCTATTCAAGAGTTTACTTAACATGCTCGTCGCTTCTCTCTTCGCTACCTATGATGATATTTACGCCGGCCGCTGCCGCGACTCGCTCGCTTCGCTCGCTTGGCTAGTGCGGTACATAGTTCAAAAGTTAACCTAACTCGCTCGTCGCTTCGCTCCTCGCTACTTCTTTGGATATTTACGCCG
This sequence comes from Colias behrii, assembly GCA_029959065.1. Classification (NCBI taxonomy): domain Eukaryota; kingdom Metazoa; phylum Arthropoda; class Insecta; order Lepidoptera; family Pieridae; genus Colias; species Colias behrii. The sequence goes on from JARWMC010000015.1 coordinate 2,825,774, forward strand.
GCCGCTGACGTGACTTGCTCGCTTCGCTCGCTTGGCTAGTGCGGTAGTTCAAAAGTTAACCTAACTGGCTCGTCGCTTCGCTCCTCGCTACTTCTTTGAATATTTACGCCGGCCGCTGACGTGACTTGCTCGCTTCGCTCGCTTGGCTAGTGCGGTAGTTCAAAAGTTAACCTAACTCGCTCGTCGCTTCGCTCCTCGCTACTTCTTTGAATATTTACGCCGGCCGCTGACGTGACTTGCTCGCTTCGCTCGCTTGGCTAGTGCGGTAGTTCAAAAGTTAACCTAACGCGCTCGTCGCTTCGCTCCTCGCTACCTATTTGAATATTTACGCCAGCCGCTGCCGTGATTCGCTCGCTTCGCTCGCTTGGCTCGTGCGGTAGTTCAAAAGTTAATAAATATTTTCTACTCCGGGAGGCTGTCGACCTTCGAGGTTGCGCGGTGCGCGGGCAGCAAGCAGCCCGCGGTGCCGTCTTTTGCCGTTGCTATTCAATTACCCTTCCTACTATGGAAATTTCCATACAAAATTTTCGAAAAAAAAAATTTCGCTTTTTACCAAAAAATTTTATATGCCTGGAAGCGGACCAGGTTTTGAAGCATTTTTTGCTTCGGCGACCCCGACCTACCTGCCACCGGTTCAGAGAGCCGTTGAATTTCGTGATGTATGGAAAATGGAAACCGAGGGTCGGAGAGAAATTCTGAGTATGCAGTTTTGTAAATCTGGCCGATTAGAGCACAGAAGTCAATTTTCAGACCGATCGTGAAGTAACCGGCGCCACCATCTTGCCTCAAAAAATTGGCCATTTTTGAAAAAAAAAATGGCGTCCAATTTGAAATTTATCGATTGCCCTGGTAGCGCCCCATCTTCCTGATCATTTTTTAGTTCTACACCCGCCACCTATCTCGCGCCGTTTCGGAGAGCCGTCGAATTTCGCGTTGTATGAAACTCGGAAACCAGCGGTGGAAACTCAATTATGAGTATGCCAACTTAATGTGCGGCTCGATTGAAGCCCCTGTGCCAAGTTTCAGCGTGATCGGCCCAGCGATGGCCGTTTTAGAATTTGTATGGCGGCGGCCATTTTTTCCGCCATTTTGAATTTTTTTCACTATCTGTGGTAATTGCTCGAGGTCTACTACAAGTTTAGTTTGAGCACCCCAGATGTAGCTGCTACCGTTTGCGCGGGCCGTTGACCGTCTCCGCGGGCTGTGAGAAAGTTTAAGATTTCGGATTTTTCTGGATATCCTGGGAGCTGGACGAGTACAAACGTGGTGAGAGTGTGTTTCCACGTTGCGCCACCTCGGCTAAATTTACGTTTTTATGTTTGCGCCAAAAATGGAAAAATTCCAAAATCGAGCGTCCCACTACGGCTCCCTGGTAGCGTCCCAGGGTGGTGATCATTTTTAGTTCCGGGACCCCCCACCCAACTCGCACCGTTTCCGCGGGCCGTTGGATTTTCCAATGTATGAAAGTTGGAAACCGGGGCCCGGAGCCACTCGAACGGGGCACCGATCGATTCGCCGGCTCGAACAGAGCACGTGTGCCAAATTTGAGACGTAAGGATTCATAAACGGCGATTTTGGCAAAGTACGGCGGCCATCTTGTTTTCGCGAAAATCCCCATTTTTCCACCTCCCCTGGTAATCGCCACCAGTTCCGAGCATTTTTTGTTCAGACACCCCCCCTCCAGGTATCACCGTTTTTGCGCACCTCCAGGGGTCCACTTGGTTTTCGAAGGTGCTCGAGTTCGCTATATTTTTCCGGTGGTCACTGGGAGCACCTCTACACGATCACGTCGAAATCCCCCCAACTTTCCGCGTAGTTTCCGAGAAACCCGATGTCAGTCAGTCAGTGGTAGTGTAGCTTTATATATTATAATAACAACGATCACATACTTACTTACCTAGTTAAAAAAAAAATCAAAAGTAAAATTACTTCAAAAATAAATTAATATAATATAAAGTGTTAAATATAACATAAAAAGTATATATTTTAAAATAATCAAGAGTAAAAATCATTACAACATATTATGAATACTTATACATATTACAAAAAAAAAAAAAAAAACAAGATTGTATTAATTAAATTACTTTAAATAGTTAAATCAACACTAAATTACTATTTACACTAATTTTTAAATAAACTTACAATTAATATTTTTTAGTTCATGAATGCAATCGATGTCACATTTAGTTGCTTTATATCCGTGTAAACATTCCTCACGAACACAGCCACCGTCATAAGACGATATTATTGCACAAAAATAATCTCCACTCACCCGCAAATTTTTTAATTTTTTTTTTTGTCAAGGTGTACAACTTTATAAAATATTGTGAAACGTTAGAATAAGTGAATTGTAAATTCTTTGAAAATAAATGTCTCTAAACCTAAAAGAATACAAATGCAATAATAAGGAGATATTAGGTATGTTGTATGAAAAATATGCTTTATTGGTCAGGTAACAAGATTATGCAGTAGTAATCTCAATATTATCCTTCTAGTTAGGACTATTAGCAATCTTTGTTACAATACTTACTAAGCAGGAGCAAGAAAATACTTCACCACTTCTATTTTAAAATTTGCTAATTTCTACCGAAATCATTAAACTCTATCTATTTTTAGCCGACGTTCCCAAACACAATGCCTACTTAATTCGTAGTTTTGGTCACTACCATTCAATCGCACCAATAAAAAAGCTTTAAGTCAATTCTAATTGATTTTGTAAAGCATCCTTTTCACTATTAATTATACTACTTTTATCTTGAAAACAACAATAAAGTAAGTAACTCAACCGTCCTAGGGCCAATTATACTCTGTCTGTGTGTCTGTGTGTGTAATAATATAATTATTATTTGCTTTTTGAAAGCTTTACGAATTACGCCTATGAAGGATTGAATTGTCTATGTTAAAATAACATACAAATAATTATTGTACTTCATGGACAGGCCCCGCCCACTTAGTGATGTCTACACAGAATAATTCAACGATGGGTCGATAGATTATAATAATCGATAGAAATACTCTGTAAAATATATCCGATACAGAAAAACTCTTCTATTATGTTATATAATTTTAACGTAAAGACAACCAAATTGTAAGATAGAAACCAATACCTAAATAAGTAATAAAATATTAGTTTAGTTAAGTTTTAACATAAAATGCATAGATATGTGGTCTTATTATTGCATATCTTATTAGTACGTTTACGTTGTAATTATTATTTACGTACTTGATTCGATTTATGATAATATTTTGAATTTATAATTGAAATGGTATCACAATCGATAATCTTTTGAACAACACTTCTGGTATCACCCGTCGAGCTGTCAAAAAGCAATTCTTATAGTGGACAGACTATAGTAACTAATATAATATCTATCTGTTCTCACGTTAAGGCGACATCACTACCGCCTGTATCCCGCAAACAAAATTCAAGAAAGCAACCACTTTGATTTATTAAACACATTACAAGTAAGAGCCGTAAGTATACCTACTTAAAATATTGTCTTTTTGGCACCAAAATATGCATGATAGTTTTTGCGTTTTTTTTTTGTCTGTATTAGACATTGTTTTACAAATGAATTGCACAATATTATAAAAATAAAATTTCACATTTCAAACTATGAAGAATGTTGTCTATTATAACCAATTATAACACATACTGTTCTCAAATAATTGACACTAGACGTTTAAACGTAAAATTCAGTTTAAAACCATCTAAAGTATATCTGCACCTTAATGACTCTCTAAGTAACTTGACACACAGGAATTCCGGCGCGAAGCCTTTTATATAGTCTGTAGTCTACAAACCCGTTCGTATTTCCCGTAGGTATTTCCGTGCCTTAGTAAAGCCACAGATAATGTAAAGCGATACATTTCTGAACTGTTAAATGAATCTGAAACAGCTAATTAGATCTAATTTAAAAACTGGATAGTCCCGTTAAATATATTTAAATGACTATTATTATTGCATTAGCTATTTTGTTATCGATATTGATATTTGCATTGATAATTTATTGTGGTTTTCTTAATTTTATTTGTAGCATTAATGATGTTATGTATTAGAAATATTAATTTGAAAATTATTTAGGACTTGACTCTTCCATATTGCAGTATATTTATGACTCCCTTCAATCTTAAATTTTGTCTTTTTTATCGTGAATGAACCTCAAACATAACGGTCATTTACAACTCAATATTTCGTGGATATTTTTTATGGAAACCCATGAATATTCGTAAACTAGACGCTGCCAGTGTCAACTACGCGAGGTCACAACAAAACTAGCTAGCCCACGCCTTTCTCGTTAATGTTTGAGCATATTCAATTTACAGCTTCTTCTTTATACATAGTAAATTGTGATTTATTATGTCATCACTTTTTATTTTTTCTTTAGGTATCACTTTATCCAACATTATCGATTAAAAATCATAGTTTTTTTGAAGTGAACCTTTTTTAGGCGCGTTGAGAGTAAAATTTAAAGGATGCGCTATGGCGATACAAGGGCGATACCCTTACGACATGGAATAAGGCGACAATTTTGGTGTCTATGAATCTTGACAAAGAAGTTTCACTTCTGACACGTATGCTCGACACATACGCTCTTTTTTAACTTTTTCAAAACTATCTGAATTGACTATTACAACTTGCATTTGTTTTACCCTTTTAAGGGTACCTACATATTTCAACACGTTTTCATGATTGATTGTATGAATATTGATGTTGAAGGAACGCTATTTTTCAAACTGTAAAACTACGGCTGCAAAAATGGAAAACGTGTTAATCCAAATCTAAATTCGATAGCACGTGCCGATGACAGATGGATAGCATCGGCGGGAAAAAAAATGATGCGTTTAAAAACGCGTCTATATTAGGTAAAAACTTTTAATAAAATAAAAATTTAAAATATAACACCTTTTTGTAAAATACAGTTTTCTACTTTTTATTTTGTCTTGTTGGTTAAAAATGACAATGTATAGGTAGCTTTAATTTTTAAATGGTTAACCATTTACCTTTTTATCTTGTTTTGGTGTTAATTATAAATAACATTGTATGAACTAAGAAATATAATAGAAACATGATAACTAAGCAATAGTACCCCATCCGCGTTCTGCCCTGCTTCGTGCCAGTAATACTATCCTTTGGGCTTTGACACTATTCCTGACCGTGACTGTGACTACTCTCAAACATTTATTTATTTAAGGGTATCTTCAAGAGAAAATAAGTCTTAAAAATATACTTCTGTAGAAAAAGTTCAATGTAGGTATTTACTCTACGTTGTGTTCTAAAATCAGGCATTTTATGGAAAATTTATGGTAGGTAGGTGTATATCTACATTATTTCAAATATCGAGTTCGGTTATGATTGATATTGAGTAGGTACAATTGTTTAAAAAGAGACATGAGTATGTAATTATGTTATTTTTAATTAGAAAAATGTTACCTAGAGCACGGATGTATTCTTCATAGAAAGTCTTCAAAATTATTTCAAAGTTCGCGACACACGCATACCTTAAATTTGAAACAGATTAAAAACCCTTCCACATCCGATCTAACGTTCTGAAACAGGTTTCCAAAGATAACATAAGATCCTTGTACAAGGTCAGAAGGCCGATTATTTCCGGTTCATCTTGGGCAGTTTGAGAATTTGAAGAATGTTGAAACACGTAATTGTTATGTGAATTTGCTAACAAAATTCATATTATAGTTGGAACATTTTACATATCAAAAAGATTATTATAAATCTCAAAGAGGTTATTATATTTAGAGTTTTTATTTATATTATTTATCTATTTGCGTAGATGAGCTCTATAACTTCAATGAAGACTCTAGCAAATCCTGAATTAAGTTTTGCAAAAAAAGAAGATTTTTTGCTTACGCATAGCATGTTAAAAAATCATATTATTGTACACTTGACAGCATTTATTTTTATAAAGTGGAGCATAAATACAAGTGTTATAATAAAAATATAAAGTAGAAAGGCGGATTTTTTCTGAAAAGAGAAATCAGTACACAGATTTTACTTCGAGGATATAAGAGTTACGGCACTTAACCGCACGTGTAAGTACATAATATTAATAAAAAAAACTATCTACGAAGCTTTTCAACTCAAAAAAAGTTTCTTTATCAAAAATTCAAAATTGGACTAATTTATACCTAGTATTTTTGGGCTTTTTACTTTTACACATGTAAAACGCTTTTACAATACAATATGCTCTTTGGTCTGCTATTCAACGTACCTACAAGTTTTCAAAAATCATGTTTTTAAATGTACCTAAGCGGCTATGCAGTTTATAGATAGAAGTTTTAATGGGGTAAACTTGTTTCTTTAACCTTTTCTTAAAGTCGGTAAATTAAAATCAACATACCAAATTCCAACCGTGATAGGTACATAACTTCTAAACATTTTAAGAATTCCGTCCTGTCTAATAAATTATGTTTCTGGCTTTTTTTCTAGGTGCCAGTTTGACAAAGCTACTCTAAAATAATAAAAAAAGACGTGTGGCACTCGGGGACTGCCGCGGTATAGCTGCATAGCATGCCTTCAAGCCACACCTCCGTGTCCGTCGAAGTGGGGAGCATGAAGTTTTTTCGTTACGGAATTTCTGGATTCGGTCCCCGCGCTCAAGGCCTGCGATAGAAGCTATGCAATAGCTTAAAAATATAATTTTATAATAAGTAGTTATCTATTTTTCCTGCAATATAAAAACACTTGTAAAGCTATAAATAGATACCTATTGTAGTACTTACTGTAATAGTATTTAAATGTTCTAAATGAACAGTTTAATAAATAATAGCATTTAAATACAGATAATAAATTACATCTAGTTTACGAAATGACGTCCATAAATTATCTTCAAGAATGATTTTACTCGCTGGTAACCCCATTGCAAGTTTGACCTAAATATGGCGTATTTTGTAACAGTTGTTTACATTTTCTGCGATAAGGAAGTGTTACTTTCATATAGCATTACAAGTTGCTTCCTATGGCCGAATGTTAACATCCGAAGAAGAATCTGTTACGAATAAAATTAATCTCTTTTATGAGTATTATGTATGGTTCCAAAACGTATTGGATGGATAATGGATTATTATACTTCATAACGTACCCTATAGTAGCTGAACGGAACGAAAATATAGCCAACTTCAAAAAAATATTCATTAGTTTTTTTTTTTTTTTATTAACTATCTGCTTGTATTTTTTATGAAATTTCGATAGAGTCTATGAACTAGGCAATATTCTTATAATAAACTAGCTGCGCTCCGGGGTTTCATCCGCGTGGCTCCGCTCCTGTTGGTCTTAGCGTGATGATATATAGCCTATAGTCTTCCTCGATGAATGGGCTATCTAACACCGAAATAACTTTTCGGATACGAATCGGATCAGTAGTTCCTGAGATTAGCGCGTTCAAACAAACAAACGCTTCAGCTTTATAATATTAGTAAAGATAATTCAAATAGTAAGCACCGAAGATTTAGCTGGCCAATTTACTAACTAAAATGTACAATGTATCGTGATTTTTAAATTGAAACACGTACTGACATTCATCCAAATGCATATGCATTCCTAACAGAGGCAAAAACCAGATAAGTGCATTCACCTTGCCAGCCTTATGTAAGAATTATAGATAGGTTTCTAGTTTTTATTCATATTCTTGTTTGTTTGGAATATCCTCGCGAATAAAAAGTGCCCAGTAGTTTTTATTACGTTGTTTTAAATTCCAGTCGGGTTTATTTAAAGATTTCTATTTCTCACGATTACGTCTTATTCTTTACAGAAAGACAATTAGCATTTTTCTTTGTTTTAGGACAATAATTCTTAATTTAGGTACTTATTAACACAAAAAATGTGTATCTAAATTCTAAACCATTGTAATGCCAAAAATGCTCTCATTTTAAGTGAAATTTCTTATGAATATTATCATTTATTTGTACATGTAAATTAACCTTAACAGTTCCGATCCCTTCACTATATGATAAACCAGTATATTTAATTATGCACAAACTTTCAACAATATGTTCATTATAATTTAAAATTACGTATGACGGAAAATTTAAAAGTAGGTAAATAATTTACATTATTTCATCACGAATCAAATACATAATTAATTATAGGAATGAGAGATCAATAATAATGAGAGTGAATTGTTTAATTGTCGATTGTACTTACAATTTTCTACAGTTTATAATGAGTAGAAGATCAATTTGTTTTTTTTAATTACTAAAATAAAATTTAATTCAAATTTAAAACAAAACAACTAAAAATACATTTACTTTCTTACATAGGTAAGAAAGTAAATGTATTTTTAGTGAAATTTCACTGAAATTTCTTACCACTTTCAAACAATTTCATATCACTGAATAATAATATAGTTTTGTAATTTGTCAAAAAAAATCGATAGCAATTCTTTGACGTACTCAAACAAATGAATGCATCCAGTAGCAGGTTTAAAAGAAAAAAAAAGCATTCCGAGCGTTCTAAGAAAAAGCTCTATGGATAAGTGCCTAAGGAAAAAGTTCTATTCATTGAGAAATGTACCAATCACGCACAATCCTATCGCCTATCTTTCTAATGCATTGCCCGTACTTTAAATCGAGTCATGATGCAGCGCTCAAATTAGGTCGATTCGGTTTTAAGAGATTCATAGATGAATATAATATAGAGAACAATGTTTGATAATTTTCTTATAATACATTTATGCATACTCTTTGGACTCAAAAATATTCCTGGCTGAATACATTTTTATTTTTTTTATAATGAAGAAAAGGAACATTCTTAAAATAATCCACTCAAGAAGCTTATATCTAATACACTGGAGATTTCGGTATGAACATTAACGTGTAACAAGAAAATATTGCCCAGTTGTTGTTTTTTTATCACTTTCACACCTAACTTGGTATTGCCACTGTAAATACGAAGTTTTCCCAAGGCTACTATGTATGCTGTAATATTCTGTGCAAAAGGTTAGTTTTTGTACATGAGTTTGTTGATAAATTGCCAACAACGTCATTCAGAAGCATTGTTGGATGAGACAATTATTATTTATGCTAAATAAAATAAGTATCTGAACCAATTATTAAAAAGCGATACTCACTGATTATGGGTAGTCACCATAATAAAATTGTAGCAACTCTCACTTTGTCAATATGGCATGTGTGTCAAAAAAATTGCGTCGCTTCGAATATTTAAGTTAATATTGTTGCTTATTTAATAAATATTTTCCGAATGTAAATAATGCATTGTATTGTGCAAAATTGCAGAAGTGTTTGGACACCAAATTCTGGCATAGAATTTCACAGGCAAGTGTATATTTACGTTATTTACAATATTCCTCAATACTCCTGCATTTACCTGTTTAGAATCATTACAATGGCAAAAATTGTAAAATTTTGCATCATTTTAGTAAGCAGTCATGTTAAATTTGTTATTTTCCTAATACTTTATCATTTTTCAACAAGTTTTCAATAAACAAATTTAACAAGTAAGGTAACCATGATGACGAGTTTTTATGGATAGCGAAGAGAATATATTGTAATAACAATATTATGATGAAATTTAGAACACCATTTTTAAGATTGTTACTAGTAATGAAACAACACACGACATCGGTATTGCACTCACATGTAGTTATAAGATTGTTCGTTTTTACATTGAAATTTATACTTTTTAAACTTACCTCATATTTTTTTGTTTTACGTATTTCATCTTTCCAAAAAGTAAAATAAAAATAAATATATGTGCCCATCAAGGGTAAAATTACTGAGGATTACGACCCTTACGAAAAAAATACCTTTTGAAAAATAAACTTTGTAAGGTTAGCTGAAATTTGTGCAAGGCTGCTATAAACAGTTTTTCTTTGATGATTTTGGCTTGAAATTGACCCGTCGAAGCAACGCGTTTAAAAAGAAGATCTGAGTAGCTTACAATTTGGTAAACAGCATCTGATGCAAAACACAACTTTCCTCTATTTACAAAGGATGTTAATGCTATATATTGGTTCATATCCAAGCTTTGTAGCCAAAAGTTATTTAAAACTATCATTCTATACCAATTAAAATTGTATGTATAAAGTAGACCAGTAATATCATCACTATCACTACATAGTATAAAACAAAGTCGCTTTCTCTGTCCCTATGTCCCTATGTCCCTATGTCCCTTTGTACGCTTAAATCTTTGAAACTACGCAACGGATTTTGATGCGGTTTTTTTAATAGATAGAGTGATTCAAGAGGAAGGTTTATATGTATAATAACATCCATTAAATAGTAGAGAAGTACTTTTATTTTTGAGGTTTCTAATGTGATGTCGTAAAAAATTACATTTTTTACCGCTTAGGTACATTGCAAACGCAGGCTGAACCCTACGGGTTTTATCAAAATAATGTACTAAGTATTATACACATTGAAAAGATCTATAGAAAAGTCAGTGATGGTATATGTCTATCTCTTATGGATAACCCACAATAACTTTTTTTTGTCATTTACTTTTTACGACAAATAATGGCTAATTTTCGAAGCGATTTTAACCAATACAACATTAATCCTTAACCAATTAAATACCTTGAATACATTGTTCATTTAATATAGATCTATATGGCCCTTTACACCGTATGATTCAAGTCAATATTTTCGAAGATTTTACAGATTTAAAAATTGCGGGACGTAGCGTTTGCGGCGGTACCGGCCGGCGGCTATATATTTTATACCCGTGCGAAGCCGGAGCGGGCTGCTATGTTTTTATATACAACGTTCACAGTTTTTCTGTAGGGTATTTAGTATCAACATTGCACCCGTGCGAAGCCGGGGCGGGTCGCTAGTTATAATATAAATACTGTTCAAAATATATGTCGTTATTATATAAAGACCATGATTTTTAGTTTTTTCTATTTCGAAAAATCCTGAATATACAAACCAGTGTGGTCACTCCACAGAAAGAGACAAAAAACAACACTGACGTCATTCAAGGTCATATTTTCTTGTTACAAGTTAATGGTCATAGTGCAATCTCCAGTGTATTAGATATAAGCTTCTTGAATCCACTAAACGATTTGGCATACACACGCAATAAAATTTATCAGATATTCTTTTGATTGTTCGTATTTAAAGTCATAAAACAAAATGCTGTCCGTCTGTCACTTGCAAAGTCGAGTGGAAGTGTCAAATATTTGTCACGGGATTTAAACGAAAGTACTGTATCACTTTTGATGAAGTCAAAGTGTGACGTGAGTTGTGAAGGGTCCTTTAAGTTTCTGTGTTTAAGTTCGTCTCATTGTTTTAAGGTTGAAGTATGCAGGTACAAAACTTTTGGTACATTTATGCATATTATTTCTCGGATTGTTTATAAAATAGCAGAGGCAGCCATATCGTATTTTTTTAAATACGATATGGCTGCCTCTGCTATTATTTTACGTTAATTGCTTTAAATGAAGTTTAATTTTACTGCAAATTGTGTTAAATAATATGTTATTATTCATCTGTTAATTGAAATAAATCAATTTTAATTCCAAGAAGAGCACGAGCTCACTTGGATTTGTATTTTCCAGAAAAATTGTACCTCCTTACTGTCAACAATAAAAAGTAATATAAAAATAAGTCTCCATCGGTTTGCGCTATTCTCTTGAATACAATTAAAATTTAACTTCATCTAAATTTTGTACAATACCAATTTCTTTGCCACATTCTCTTGAAATCGCAAGCCAAACCTAGGCTACCTAAATTTTGTAAACTACACGTAGTCAAGGCATACGAGTGAACCTAAACACTGACCGTGATCTAGTGCATCCATCGCTATGCGGTCACAAATACCTAAACAGCTCGCGGAAGTCTAGAACAAAGAGGATATAATCACTACGTTGGTCTAGAACTCAAGACTACCGGTACATACCTATTACCTATACCTATATCTGTACATATACAAGCCTCCGGTTCTGCTCAATACAAGTTTTTATCGGTATTTATAGTAACGGGAATAGATTATAGAGGAAGTTCAATATTAATTGATTTGAGGATCATTAATATAAAATTGTACTATATACACATACTACATAATATTGGATAAGTTTATATGTTGGTATATAATTGAATAAAATTTTAAAGTTATAAAGAGAGACTACTGAAATCATATTTGAATGTAAATATAGAGATAATTGGAATTAATAAAAATATTACCTACCTAAAATAGTGTGACCACGCTCGCTGCAAGTGTTCGAATCGTCTCAGTATAATATTGTCAATTTTACTAAATCGCGTTTTAAATCCTCTCAATAAAAGGTCTTCAAATTGTGATATAAAATAAAAATTTCTAAAAAGTATAATACGGTGTAGGTACTGTATTTTTTGTGTTTAATTTTACCTACACGCGTAAAATTAAACACAAAATATACGAATAATTGACAAACAAATAAACAATATTTTGAAAGCAAAGATTGCTTGAATTCGTTTTTATCCAACAGTCTTAATTGTAAACTACCTATCCCTGCAATCAAAACTTTCACAAAAGGTACAACTTCCGACACAGTTTTTTTGTAATCTTATCAAAATAAAAGAACTAAGAAGCTCTACCGGATGGGCCCAATACTTCGGTAGCAGTTATCCATTCAAATTTTATCTTCTGACGTGAATTTGTAAAACAAATCTTTCAAAGCATGCAACAGCAAATGTTACGCTAATTATAAATGATAACAGAACAATAAAATAGCGCGTGCGAGCGAATTATTATTAACCGTTGAACGCGGAACATTTTTTTTCACCCGACATTCACAAATAACCGACACTGGAGACCGTTAACACCTGCCTACTGCCTACCTAGTCACACAGGCCACAAGCTACCTACCTATATGATAAAGATGCAAAGATAAAACTGAATATATTTTCGATTAGAAACCAGAAATTTGAATTCGGAATTCTGATACGTTAATAAATCATCGAATCTAGCCGATGAATCTAGCACACAGTTATGATTCTCGAAATTAAAATCAAAATACCTTACAGTTACGCGTTTGCGATAACCTGAATTAAGCTTTAGAGATAAAGCGTGTCCCAACTTAAATATTTAAATTATGCCGTAAGCACACGTATCTTTTATCCTAACGTACTGGAACGTAATCTGCGCGACCGGTTTCAAGGTATTCTTAACGGAAACGAGCTGAAAATACAAGAAATTGATTGATTCGCTCACCGGCCGTTCGGCGCTGACGGGGAGTGCACCAGCTTCACCGCGAACAGGAACTGTATCGCACACACCAAGAGACAGCAAAGGTTCAACGATAATGTCAGAGCACACAGAGCTAATGTCACTTCGTACACTACGGCAAATTCCTCCGGCGCAGTCGTCGCGGGCGCTGAGATTTTGAGCAAGAACAGCAGAGCCAGCAACGCGAGCAGCAAGCTGATCAGACACAGCAACGCTAGAGAGGTCAGTGCTTCTTCTGTGGCTGCTCTGTTGCTGCGACTTCTCGTCTGCCTGGCTGTTGGCGCTCCCGTCGCGTTGCCGTTGGCAAGTTTCGGCGGGGAAGCTACGGGTATCGGGGCGACCACCGGGATGGGTGCTGCAGTCGGTTGCGCACCCGGGCTGACGCTGGCGGAGGTGCCTCCGACGGAGTGCTTGGAAGAGTCCAGGGTGGAAACGTTCAGGGGTATGTGGTGGTGCGGCCGCCGCGGCATGTTCTGATAGCGGTGTTCGGCATCGTTAGCCGCCGGCGGCCGCGTCGCATGTTTCAACATAGCGCAGCTCTTACACCGTGGCCCGCCATCCCGCCGACAGGTTTCCCGGCATTCGGGCCGGTTCTGCAATACACCACACGACCGCACAGCACGACGGACGCGATTTAACTGTGGCCGCTAGTCGACGCTCCCCCCTCGGCTCTACCTGCCGTAATAATGTCAATCAAACCGGTGCAGGGTGCATACAATACCGAATACTTGAGTTACCCCAACAAAATACAAAGAATGAAATAAAAACATTACATTGATACAAACAACAGAATAATGATTGTTTGAATAGAGGCGTGCAGAATGTTTGTAAACTGACATTAGAAAGGAATTGCAAAGCCTAAACATCTACGACATGCGATTTTCAAGATCACATGTTTGTAAACTTGTTTATTGGGTTCCTTAATGTATCTACAACGGTGATTATAGGCGGTATCATTATTGTTCAAATTAATATCAGTTTATACATAATTGCTAATATCATAGATAATCAATAAATTTTGGTTTAAGAATAAATTATTATTAGTACCACATTTATCGCATGTCTGTTTAGTGTAACCCCTCCCCTTGTTTTATCTCTATGGCAAAAAAATATTAAATCGATAATAATTTGATACCACTTTACCGATAACTGCATACTTAGTGTGTTTTCGTTCCAGCAAGATAAATATTTGAACAATTTATCTATAATCTATAAAGTTTTAATGGGCTTTACTATCGAAAATATCAATGTATCAATAAAAAAACAAAGTAAATTCGTTTTTAATATCGAGTCTAGACGACCCGTTTCATAAAATGTGGAATGAAAAAAAAATGTAGAGCTACTAAAAATATTCACAGAAATTGTTTTCAGTATGAAAAATTAATTGAACTATACAATTCTTCAGATGCTTACAGGACAATAATACATATAACAGTGCATGATCAAACGAGCGAATGCTCGTTCTTATCCCAATATGTCAAATTATTTTCGTATAAAAAGGCGTAGAGCATTCTTTCGTTGTTAGTGCGTTCGAAAAGATTTGAGAGAACAACACTGAATACGAGTTTTCGTTTGTACAAAAAGGTCACGAAAGATTGCTCTTGCTCTAGCTCTAGCTCTATATTCGTTTGACCAAAATGCACCATAATACCCATACCCTTTTTATCATACTGAAATTAGGTCCATCTATTGTTTTTGTTGACTCTACATTTACCTTTACCGCAGCTCTATACCACGAACATACCTGCCATCAACTTTGTTGAACAGCTATAATAACCAGGCTTATAGTAAGGATTATAATTCTATCATCTATCTGATAAAATGGTAAGATTCGACTATCCCAGATTCATCAAAATATGGTAATGTACGTGTACCCAGCTCTGATCGTTCATATCCTATTCTAGCTGAAACACAAAACAGAGTGAAACATGCCTTTCATGCCCTCATTTTCTCTATTTATTTTACCCACTTATTATGCCAAATTTCGAGAAAATAAAACCAAATTGGTACTTCCCTCTTTAAAATCTCCCAACTCTGTACCGTTCTTAGCCGTTCATTTAACAGGTGCTATCGGCAGCTCTAAAGCAAACATACATCAAACAAAAAACTTAATAAATAAAGGATAGATATAAGTTCAATCGGCCGAGACGCGTGCATCACCTGTATAACAGCTGTTGGTGCCAGGAAAAAAAACGAGCGAGACAGGAATTAAGATTATACGACGACCCTGATGATGCCTGAATATATATCTAATTAATAATTCGTTCTTGAAAAACTAAAATCTACGTGAACAATTGGTTCTTTATTGTTGTATTATGAAATCAACTTTCGATTTCAAGACTACTCTACTCTTCAGTTCTCTCTGGTTTTAAAAAAACTAACATTATGTATGAAGGTAATAGTTATGGCGCCAAATATCCACCATTTGGGTCGTAATTTTATGATATATCATAATCTAAAGTCTACATAGCTAAAGTCATAAACTTTCTCCATAAAAAGTAAAAACGTGAAAATATGTGAAGACTGAAGATTGTTGAATGGATGGATATTTTCCGGGTTTTCTTGCAAGTGAAGCCACATTGTCGCATAGTAAATTATAAAACTTTCAGCTAACAATTTAAGGAAATTTAAAACATTAAATAAAATCAATATTGTATTAAAGGACATGAAAGCCTCAGGAGGTCTCGCTGATAAAATGATATCAATAACATAGTACCTAATTGCCTGTACATAAATTTAATTTACAGCCGGGAATCGAATCCATGTCCTCAGGTAATAAATCTTACACATCATTGAGAGGACGTTGTCCGTACAGTATAACGTTGCATATACTAAGTGACCATGGTTGAAGAAAATTCGGGATAAGAAACTTAAAACTTACATGAAAATTTATGTATGCAGAGCCCATACATAATTTTTCTTCCTTATTTCCTTTTATTTATCCATATGTATTATTTCCCAAGCGCAAAATTGTCAACAAATACGATTCATTGAACCTTTTATTCAAATTTCAAACAGATTTTAGTAAATAATTTTATTTGCCGCTAGACTCACTTCAAATTATTGGTTCCGTGCACACAATCACATCACGTTACTGTCGTTACCTACTAAAATAATTTAATTTCCATGTATAGAAAAGAAATAAGAACTACTTACCTACGTTTTATCCAAATATAAACCTTGATTTATAGGATTATACATAAACTAGGTTTCCGCCCACGGCTTCGCTCGCTTTGTAAACTTAACAAATTACGTAGTAAAACCTTCCTAAAGAACCCCGCTGTCTATTTAAAAAAAAAACCATCAAAATCTGTTGCGTAATATTTAGCATACAGAGTACAGACACACAGACGGCGAAAAGCTACCTTGTTTTATACTATGTATGTAGTGGTCCTATTGAAATACGTAAGCCACAGACACCCTAAACATCTATATACTTGTCGCAAACAGGCAAGTATGAAAGAATGCAGTAGGTCTAGTTTAAGTCGCGGTAAACCAAACATTTTTTTTCAAAAAAGTAGCCCGTGTGATATTTCTTTTCGTTAAGCGTCATTATGATTCATGAATATTATGGATTAATTGAGAAGACAAATTAATTTGTATCTTCTATCTGGGAATTAAATTTCTTAGATTTGTCTCTATCATCAAATTAAAATTTCCTGAAAAAACAAACAGAATAAAGTTTTAGATACAACCTAAGTTGTACAGCATAAATACTTAGTAGCGATACAGTCGATTTTACGATTTAAAATATTTACAACAGATAACTTGGTAACTACTACTGCTCAAATAAAGTATAAGTACTTGGCTCTTTTTCTTTTTGCATCTATCTGTCTTCTCTATCATTCAGATTTTAAAGGAATATTATTATTAGCCTTTTAATACCACGTGCTTAAAATGTTATTCCTGAATTTTTAATAGTATAAAAGAATCTTAATAACACTAACAAAGAAGCACTAATTAATAGCTCAACTTACCTACACGCTTCCAACATCGCATCAGTAAAACCAATTCTATCACAAGGTCATAAGAACTACAATTAAAATCACACGTCACTAAACCGGTATTTACAAAATACACGTACCTATGTATTTTTCTCAAGATAATTAGAATATAATCAATTAGGTACGTAATAGCTGGGGTCAGTGAGATAAACTCGCGTTCACGTGTGATTATGTGTTAATTAACAATAAGGAATGGTTGTGTGAGTGCTTAAGCTAAAAAAATGGCGGCGTAAGTAAATAACTCTAAATTTATCGATATAAATATTAAATTTCCAATTTTTTGTACGTAATTTTAGAATTGTGTATGAATTTCAAATTCAAAAAGTAAACGATTATTGTATGTGGCTTCCAACATATTAATATTATCATTTATCACTATGTAATGCCGGTTTTAAACTTAATATTATGGCTTCGTATATTATGATTTTTATGTTATTTGTACACAACCTTGAATATCTGTTTCGTGCAAACATAATTAATGCAAATTAATGTGTTATGTGTATCTACATATTTTAGATTATGTACTTCTGCTTGTAAGACCGTAATGCGTTCATATACAATACACTTAGAAAAATATCATTTATTTTAGGTAGGTACATAACGTAACGGCACCAGTCTTGTACAGATTAAGGAAAAAATTGAAGTTTTTTGCAAATCTCTCGTAGGTTTTTTAACATTATTGGATACTAGCGGTCCGCCCCGGCTTCGCCCGTGGTACATATTTCGCAATAAAAGGTAGCCTATGTTCTTTCTCAGGGTCTAAAGATTGTCTGTGCCAAATTTCATCAAAATCGGTCCAGTAGTTTATGCGTGAAAACCATACATACATACATACATACATACATACAAACCTTTCCTCTTTATAATATTAGTATAGATTTTTTAGTTATGCCTTTAGTTCAATGTTAGTTTAACGTAACCAATGTTAGAAAAAAGATTACAATGCATAAATAATGAAGTTATTTATAAATTAAAAAAACACTTTTTTGCACCAGTGTTGGACAGTGAAAATCTAATGATGGACACCCAGTTTTGGACAACATCCAGTTATGAACACCCATTTATGGACTGTACCTAATGTAGTTTCTCCAGTTATTTACACTTGGAGAAGACTTATAGTAATCAATAGAATCTTGAAAATGATGATTGGAATACAATAAATCGGGGATGTATTTATAAAAAATAGTACTTATTAATTATTTTGCATACTTATAACATTTAAAACAGTCTTAATTTCCATTTTCTAGGCAAAAATTGGACAAATGCATCGTTAAATACGAGTTATGTCCGTCAAGAAACACCAATATGGGTTTTTTTTCTCAATAAGTCAGGGATGAAAAATATAACAAAAAAAAGTACTGCCATTCCATCCATTTTGAGATTTCTTCTTCTTCGTCATATCACTCTAGTCAGAGCGAACGTGGTCAACATGAGGTTTGGGGGGGGTAGATGTTACCCGCTTCACGATGTTCCGCCATATCTCTCTGTTTCCTGGCATACCGCTACACTCGTGAAGTGAATCGCCAATCTGAATCCGCCAGCAGCCTTAATCTGATCGGTCCATCGATATGGATTCCAAATTGTAGCACGAGGCAAAAAGCTTTTTTTAAACTGTTGTCAAGATGGTGTGGATGAAATTTAAGCGTGTGTGCTATATGGTGGTGGAATTTAACAGCAGACAGCGATCCAAACAGTTCATCAGAGAACTCTCTATGATAGATGCGTTACAATACGCATAAGTATGCGACTTCTCTACGCAGTGATAGAGAATGAAGCCGAGAACGAGTCGCACAGCACATAATGACCCATTGTTATAAAATATATTCTTCATGTTTAGATAGATATTATGTTGCTGTACCCATTGTGTAATTTTAACAAAAAATATCAATGTCCATTATAGGAACCAAAGCAAATCCAGTCACGGACTATTGTTGTACAATATTGGAACCCTTTGTTTGAAATGGTCGTGATAGGTATATTATTAATCAGAAAGAAAAGACAATACAGAAAAGCGCATGTAATTAATACCTTTAAAAAAAGTTTAATTTCGACATTTGTCCATAAATGGATATATCCATAGAATTAAATCCAGTTATGGACACTGAAGAATTTTATTTAAACAACATAACCTATCATGATACTAAATCGTGTAATATTTCGTACACTTAACTACTATAAATAAAAGTAATATCAAATTTTGCTGACATTTAGGTATACAAAAATTCTTATAACCAAAATTGTGTCCTCACTTCCTTAAGGATTTCCTTAGTAAAAACGGATTTCTTCGAAATGAGTCGCAGCCACTAAACATAACGTTCTGCCATCTTCAAACATTTTGGCCGAATAAGATGAAGTGTCGTATTTTGATAGCTTATGAACCAAACTTTTATTTTAAGTATTGCCAAATTATATAACGTTAATTTTGGTCTTAATATTTAAATTTAATATTTATTTTGTCCATTACTGGATGCTTGTCCACGACTGGTGCCGTTACCTTATTATACATATTTTTGTTATGTTAACATGAACGTTATTCTTACCTTATTCAACTAAAATAAACGAATGTTTTATGTTTGTTTGATTAACCTATTGAGCAAATATCTGCCAAATTTTATATACTTACATGTTTTTGTAAGTAAGCAATTATCTACTTATACATATTATAATTTAGGACAGCGCTAGTCGTCCGCTAAACGGATGAATAAAATAAATTAGTCGTCCGATTACCGGATGAATAAAATAATTTAATCGTCCGATAACATCTATTTATCTATATAGTTAGGTTATCGGGGTTTCTTTAGAGAACTGCCGCACGTATTAGCATAGGTTTTTTGTGGGGGGAGGAGAGGGGGGAGGAGGGCACACGTAGGTATTTGATTTTTTTTTTGCGCGTCGACGGAGCCCCGCTTCGCGGGGCTCCTATTTCTGTGTAGTTTTTTTTTAAGAAACCTAACCTAACCTAACCTAACGGCTAACCTAACCTAAACTTGATTTTTTTTGCGCGTCGACGGAGCCCCGCTTCGCGGGGCTCCTATTTATGTGTAGTTTTTTTTTTAAGAAACCTAACCTAACCTAACCTAACGGCTAACCTAACCTAAACTTGATTTTTTTTTGCGCGTCGACGGAGCCCCGCTTGCGGGGCTCCTATTTCTGTGTAGTAACCTAACCTAACCTAACGGCTAACCTAACCTAAACTTGATTTTTTTTTTGCGCGTCGACGGAGCCTCGCTTCGCGGGGCTCCTATTTCTGTGTAGTTTTTTTTTTAAGAAACCTAACCTGACCTAACCTAACGGCTAACCTAACCTAAACTTGATTTTTTTTTTGCGCGTCGACGGAGCCCCGCTTCGCGGGGCTCCTATTTCTGTGTAGTTTTTTTTTAAGAAACCTAACCTAACCTAACCTAAAGGCTAACCTAACCTAAACCTAACCTAACGAATTGAGGGCGAATATCTCGGCCATTTTTGATTTTAGAGAAAAGTTGTTCCTATAAAACATGCTTATATTAGCGTAATCTTTACGATAAAACAATAATAAATAGGTGTTATAATGACACCAACTCCATCAAAAATCAAAGTCCTGCGCCCCCTTTGCTTTAGTCCAACCCAACTAGCTTTAGTGTTAAAAGGTTATCTAGTAATCCGAATAATCGGACGATTAAATTATTTTATTCATCCGGTAATCGGACGACTAATTTATTTTATTCATCCGTTTAGCGGACGACTAGACACTTCGTATAATTTATATGGGGCATAATTTCATTATGACATAACTAACGTAAGAGTAAATCAATGTAAAATTATAATGCCATTAATATCTCATTATCAAGTTCAATCCACTGAGATGACTTCAAGTTAGTTCCTGAGTCCTTATAACAAAGTTTTTATCAGCTATCGGCTTGTCAAAGGTACAGAAAGTACTTTCTTTATGTACTATTTACTTTATCATATATAACATCATACTAACTGAATATTGACTAAACGGACATTCTTATATCTAACTTAGTATGTAATTAGTTTAAGGTAACTAATTGTAAGTAGCTGATGCTCTGAATAGTCCGAAAAAAGTCTAATATATTGTGCATTATTTTTATGTACGACTAACTATATATTATATACGATATACGACTATTGAAGTTCGAAAATATATTTTATCTCTATCAAGGAATCTTGTAATATAGGTTGTTTATAGGTAATATTAGCAGGATTTGTGAGCAGAACATACCCTTTTTATTTATTTAGCATAGAAATCGGATATCGCAGATCCATTTGTTAGTAAAAATCTTGAGTATTAATGTTAGTAATTACATCTAATCTATGTATCCTACAATCATATTATGCTCTATTTTCCAGGCAAATAATGGACGTCATAGTCATAGGATGTGGAGCGTCAGGTATAGCTGCTCTGAGGAAGCTCCATGATGCAGGACTGAAGGTTCTGGGCCTGGAGGCTGAAGACAGAATCGGGGGGAGGATTATGACTGTTCAATACGGAGACTGCTACTTGGATCTTGGTGCTGCGTGGTAAAATATTAAATACTAGATTTCCGCCCGCGGCTTCGCCCGCGTTTTCAAAGGAAAACCCGCATAGTTCCCGTTCCCGTGGGATTTCCGGGATAAAACCTATCCTATGTGTTATTCTGATGTATAAGCTATATTGTGGTAAAGTTTCATTCAAATCCATTCAGTAGTTTTTACGTGAAAGAGTAACAAACATCCATACAAACTTTCGCCTTTATAATAGTATTAAGATTTCGTACACTAGTTATGCTCTAGAATTCTAGGAACGAAGGCAGTTACAGAGTTCCTTTTTATGTGAAAACGTATGAAAATAATAATTATACATTTGAAATTGTTTTACGAAAAAATAAGCCGTTTAAGTAACCTATACTTATATCTATTTTTTATGAAAGTACCTACCCATCGTTTGATCGTGAGCATCTTTTTTTTATTTATGTCTCTTGTCTTCTTTTTAACTTACCTCCAACAATGCATACGGCTTTAATTCAATATCATTGCATCTCTATTCGTTTCCAGGTGTCACGGTGAAAAAGACAACGTGGTATTTGAAATAGCGAATCCCTTAGGTCTTCTAGGGCGTCCTAAACCCGACCACAAATGGTACGTTCTCTCCAATGGGGAACTGCTTCGTTCTGACGTGAGTGAAGGCATCCTTACTGCTTTGGATGGAGAGGTGGCTAAAGCTGATAAAAACTCGAAGCAATCCATCTCTGAATGTGTTAGGAAGGCGTAAGTTTTTTTTATTTCGATAATATAAGGTTTAATCGTAAGTTAATAAATGTTTGGTTATAGGATGTAAAAGGATTTAAGTGTTTATGACCATTCACCGTTTTTCGATTCGAGGTACATCCTTCGTTTTAAAACTCGTCTTATTTGTATGATGTCGAACTAACTAAGCAAGTATTTCAGAAATATCTAACTACCATACACAAGGCAAAAATAGCGATGAATGTTTTTACACAGTTGTTTTAATAGTAATAGCAGCAGAAATCAAAATATTATGTTAACACTGAGAAAAATTATAGTTCAACCAGTAAGCAAAACATTTCAGCGTGAAGATTTTCTAGTCTTGTAGGTACCTACTAAAAGTAGTTTTCGAAGTTAACTTCGATTATTGAATCGGATTATGAAAATATTACCTGCCCGGTCATATACCTATAGCATTATTTTTCTAACTTTTAAACTAATTAGTAAGAATACTTAGGTATCAAAAATACAATTCTGTTACAGAGCCAAATCCAACCCTACATTGAAAAAGGACCCAAAACTATCCCAAGCGTTTGTAGAATGGTTTGAAAAGAACAACCACGTTGGGGGTCAAACTGATCCACTGAAAGGAAAGTCCTTGAAGGGTTTGGAAGAAAATTGGGGCTGTGAGGGAGAATTCATGCTGAACTGGAAAGGAAGGGGCTATAGGACTATCTTGGATGTTTTATTGGTAAGTACCTACCATTCCTTATTTAACTTACGACACGATACTACGATAAGGTCTACGATATAAATGCACTTGTGGTAACACTGGATATGTATCTTAAAAATATGATTGTGATATAATCTTTACAACTATAATTTCAGATGATAATGCATCGATCGGCATTGATCCAATTTCAATCCCTATTAGCATTACAATTCAACACGGGAATATGTATATCACTTCAATAACAAACATTTCTCATTTCCAGAACAAATACCCTGAACCATCCAAAGAGTTACCAATTCAAATCCACTTCAAGAAGGAAGTGGAAACGATAAAATGGCGCTCGAGCCAAGCGGGGAACCCCCTCGTTCACGTCAAGTGCAAGGATGGCAGTTTGTACTCCGCTAAGAGCGTTATTGTTACCGTGTCTTTGGGAGTTTTGAAGGAGAGGTAAACAATTTATATACTTGTGAGAAATTTGCTTTGGTATTACGACTATTTTTCGTTCCAGTTTAGTCGTAAATTTCTAAAAAAATATACGAATTTCCTAGTCCGTTTTTAATGCTATAAACTTTAACAATCAAATATTAAAAAATTATAAATAATTAAAAAATGCAACTAACTAGGTATGTCATTAAAACAATCGGGAAATTAAGTACGTAACATAATTATACCTATGAAACATACTGCTATCGTTGAAGTGTAAAAAGAACTACGAAACTCAACTAGGCGCGTAAACTATTCAGTTTAATTATGTGTATTTTTTTTCAGGCACAACAAACTCTTCAACCCGCAATTGCCAGCTGAAAAAATTAATGCCATAAACAACCTGCAGCTCTGTGTTTTAGACAAGATTTACATTGAATTCAGCAAGCCTTGGTGGCCAGAGACCCCGGCAAGCTTTTCGATTCTCTGGCAAGAACAAGACAAAGCTAAATTTACTAAAGACGAGCAATGGATTACTGAGATATCTGGCTTTAATACCGTGGAATATCATCCTAATGTACTATTGGCTTGGATTTATGGAAATGCCGCTGAAAAAATGGAGAAATTAACCGTGGAAGAAGTAAAGTTTGGTGTTGAGAAGCTATTGAATGTGGTGTTCAAGAAGAGTTTCAATGTTTCGCCTGTTAAATTTATTACCAGGTAACGTAACAATGTATACAATGTACATGTTATGTATGATATATGCGAGGTGAACTTGTGAGTTTAAAGATTTTTGTTATTTTGAGTTAATTTACTACGTACCTTCAGAATATGATTAAATACGATCACCAGTACCTAGAACAACAATTTAAAAATAATATGATATCTTCCTACTCTTTTCATGATCATAGCATAATTTGAATTTTGAATTATTTCATTTAAAAAATGTACTTACATAATATCCCAAATTATATTTTCAAACGAACTAACTATATTAATTAAACTTTATCATATTTCAGAACGGAGTGGGCTTCAAATCCGTTCGCAAGAGGCTCGTATTCGTACCGCAGTGTTGCTACCGAAGAAAAAGGCGGCAGCGCGGTAATTCTAAGTGAACCCTTGTATTATGGGGAAAATTTCCCCATTGTTTGCTTTGCTGGGGAAGCAACTTCCCACCATAGACATTCAGCGGCCCACGGCGCCATAGAGTCCGGATTTAGGGAAGCCGACAGATTGATTGCCAGCTTTAAAAAATGATTTTTGTTACTCTTACTGGCAAGTGGCAACAATATATCAAATATTTGTTGTGATGTTTTATGTACATACACTGTATGTTTTGGATAAATTTTGTTATTGTTGAAATAAAACACTGAGAAATATATGTTTGGCTTTTTATTTAAACATAGTAATAAAATGACATAATCATAAAATAATTACAATTTCTGAAATGGTATAATACCGATGGTATTTAAAACAATTACTTTGATTCAAGCATTTTTAATGCATTACAATGCATATAAGAAATAAATACATTTATTTTCTGAAAATGAAATATAGTTAGTTATTAAGTTCTAACTTCACACCAGCTTGAACTTTAATACAGTAGAAATATTTTAAATTTAAAACGATTGGATATGTACCTTTATATCACCCACACAAATTATTAATCCTACAATTTAAGTAACTAAACACGTGGTATAAAAGTTAGGCGACCACAGATAATTTAAAACTTATGAATAATAAAAAATAAAATAATTGAATGATGATTTTTTTTATTAAAACCTGATGCAGGTAAGAAGTTTCAATTAGCAACTTGGTATAAACTTATTTTTTTTTTAGTTAGCAAGAGATATAGTCACACACATTTATGTTAAAGGTAAATACAAATTACAGACTTTAAATAGTCTAATAATAACAGCAATAATTATTATCTTAATGAATCCAATAATTCTGTATCCCAGGACAAAATCACATTTAAAAGAACAAAATGAGCTCATCTTTCAGTTAAAATAACAAATTATAATGTATGAAAATATAAGTCAAAAGGTGTCAGTAAGTCGTGAAAATTACTTTCAATAAAGTATCTTATCAGCTTTCAAGAAAGAAATTTCGAAATTGAAACAAAACAAACACAAACATTCTTAAATAAAAAAAAATAGTAATAACTAAGTATAATAAGTTATTTCATAATCCCCTTTATCCCCTTTATAAAGCATTTGAATGCCATAAAACAAAAAATATCAATCCCTTATTTTTCAAAACAAGCATTCTCCCCTAGGTTTTCAGTCATAACTGTACATTATATTAGATTCAATAGTTTCTGTTTTAATAATATTCCCTTGATCATCCATATCACACATTTCTATGACTAAAGAATTATTCTGTGCAAGACTTTGCAATTCTGGCATACTAGATTTCGAATCTTCTTCAATATCCAATTTTTCCTCTTTAACTTTCACCTTTTTACTTGAAACTCTTTTCTTTTCTTTTATTATTCTGTCATTTTTTCTTTTAACTCCTTTTGGGTCTTGATTTTCAATTTCTGTAACAACTGTTTGTTCTTCTTTTAATTTATTTTTTTCTTTGTCTGTATTTTCTTTAATTACGTCATTGTTTTTAATATTTTCACTTATATCAGAATCGTCATCTGAAGCTTCGTTGACTGCATTTTTGAGTGTTATTTCAAATCTTCGAGGGGTGTTCGCAGTTGCGTCTGCAACTGGTTTGATATCAAAATTGAATTTGTTGGTGAGTGTTGCTTTAGGACCTTGGTAGCCATCAACAATCTTCTTGGAAATTTCTAGAACTTCAAATCTTGTTGTTGTCAGTCTGTAGAAACCGTCTTCACTCTTTTGGTACCTGAAATAATGTAAATATAACCTTTGAAAAATATTTGCAATTTAATGGTTGAATTTTGTTTATGGAAGATTTTTAAGTATATTAATATACTAGCTGTGCCGCGCGGTTTCACCCGCATTACTCCGCTCCTGTTGGTCTTAGCATGATGATATATAGCCTATATTACTCGTGGATAATGTAGCTTTCGAATGGTGAAAGAATTTTTAAAATCGGTCCAGTAGTTTATGAGCCTATTCATTACAATCAATTAAACAAAGTTTTCCTCTTTATAATATTAGTGTAGATATATTTTGCATTGAAAAGTTTTGCTAAGTGAAAATTGTAAAGTAAGGAATGTGGAATTCCTCCATCGACTCATATTTTCAAAATTAAATTGTAATACTGAAATGATTTAAAAGAGCAACTATGGAGTTTCTTGCCGGTTCTTCTCCATAGATACTGCTTTCCGAATCGGTGGTAAATGTTAAAAATATGTATAAGTATTGACGTTTCAAAAGTGCTTCTCGAAGAATTGAATAAATAAATGTTTGAGTTTGAGTTCGACAAAGGGAGGATTGCGACCTGTCTACTCGACTCACTGGCTGTTAAGGCCACAGGATGAATGATGTCGGAAAGTTGTATATATGCTCTGTAGCGAAATCATTTCGCTTACGCGATTCAGAGCGAGGTCTCGCTACAATATTTCATAAAAATTTCTATATTCTATATTCTTTAAATAACTTACCTAAACCGGCTATGCCCACAAGGCCATCTTGCTTCATGCTGTTTCACCAAGTGCGTAGTTAACCTCGTGCCCCTACTGAATATAACCCGCTTGTTGTTGGGGCACATATGGCAAATGTACTGCCTCTTTTCGCGCGGCTTTTTCTTTGGATAATCTGAGTCGTCAGAGTCCTCGGGGTTTTTCGTTTTGTGGATCACCATGTGCTTCTTGAGGTCGTGGCTCGTTTTTGCACTGCGAAGTTGACGATGTTAGGGAAAATTAGATCGATTCGTTGATGGGAAGAAAAGAAGTAGCAGATAAGTGTGGAATAATTTAAATAGATATGTACAAATTAGAGTTCGTAAAAATTTATTACTATCGGATTCAGATAAGTGTATTATAATTAAATAGATATTATAACGGTAACTTTACAAGCTGGATTTATCGGATTAAAAATAAAACAAATATAAGCAGTTGTTTGATATACATAGTTTGTTTGTTCCTATGACATTTATTAATGAAAATCTGTATCACATGTTATTGTCTCACCTGCACACATTTGCAATTCGCTTTTTACCTGCGCTGCGGTCACCGATGCATGCTTGTTTTATCTATGTGTGTTAGTTTTATCTATCCTCATCTGTGTGTACTTGTTTTATCTATCCTCATCTCTGTGTACTTCTTTCACCTGTTTCTCCTGTGCATGTTTGTTTTACCTGTTTTCTTCTGTACGTGTTTGTTTTAGCTGTTTTCTCCTGTGCGTGTTTATTTCATCTGTGCATACCTGTGCACTTTTCTCCTGTAGGTACATGTTTATTTTACATGTTTTTTCTGTGCGCATTTGTTCCATCTGTGCATACCTGTGGTCGCACAGCGCGCACTGGTGCGTGCGCACGTGCTCGTCGCGCATGTGCCCGCTCTCACCTGTGCACCTGTGCCCGCTCTCACCTGTGCACCTGTGCCCGCTCTCACCTGTGCACCTGTGCCCGCTCTCACCTGTGCACCTGTGCCCGCTCTCACCTGTGGCTGTGCCCGCTCTCACCTGTGCTCCCTGTGCCCGCTCTCACCTGTGCACCTGTGCCCGCTCTCACCTGTGCACCTGTGCCCGCTCTCACCTGTGCCTGTGCCCGCTCTCACCTGTGCTCCCTGTGCCCGCTCTCACCTGTGCCTGTGCCCGCTCTCACCTGTGCTCCCTGTGCCCGCTCTCACCTGTGCTCCCTGTGCCCGCTCTCACCTGTGCTCCCTGTGCCCGCTCTCACCTGTGCTCCCTGTGCCCGCTCTCACCTGTGCCTGTGCCCGCTCTCACCTGTGCTCCCTGTGCCCGCTCTCACCTGTGCTCCCTGTGCCCGCTCTCACCTGTGCTCCCTGTGCCCGCTCTCACCTGTGCTCCCTGTGCCCGCTCTCACCTGTGCTCCCTGTGCCCGCTCTCACCTGTGCTCCCTGTGCCCGCTCTCACCTGTGCTCCCTGTGCCCGCTCTCACCTGTGCTCCCTGTGCCCGCTCTCACCTGTGCTCCCTGTGCCCGCTCTCACCTGTGCCTGTGCCCGCTCTCACCTGTGCTCCCTGTGCCCGCTCTCACCTGTGCTCCCTGTGCCCGCTCTCACCTGTGGTCGCACAGCGCACACTGGTGCGTGCGCACGTGCTCGTCGCGCATGTGCCGGTAGCGGATGTGCTGCGCGAGCCCGGTCTTGGAGGGCGAGGACATGTCGCACATGGAGCACGCGTAGCACGACACGTGTTGGCGCACGTGCTCGCGTAACAGGTACGCGGTCGCGTAGTACTGCTTGCATATGGAGCACTGCTGCCCGAGGGATGGGTCCACGTTCTGTATTGGTCAAATGTAATATTATAAATTTATGATTTTATAGTATTTAACAATTTATTAACTTAAAGAATATTCATTCTAAGTTTTAGAAAGTTACTAACTTAGATGATAATTTATTAGTTTTGTTTGTTTTCATATAAATGTTTAATTTCATTTAGGGCTGATTTTTCAATCCTTGGTTAAAACTTATTCGTCGAATAATGTATAAAACTACCATTTTAAAAACGTATTCTAATTGCCCGTATTTGACAGTTTACGTGACATTTTAATATTATCGTGTATTACTTTATTGGACGGATAAGTCTTATCCAAGCATTGAAAAATCGGCCCTTATAGAAAAAATGATGTCCCTAATAATCTTAACCATTGTTCATTAAGATCATTATGGACAAGATAATTAGCGACACAATATATACAACACTCAACCCACCTGTCTCAAAAGATGATTCAATAGCTTTCTATTCAGCGCAAAATGATGTCCACAATGATAGCAAGCAATCAACCGTTCCCCCGTATGTGATCTCACATGTGTAGCGAACATGCCGCGGTGATAGAATGACATTCCACATCCCGCCCATGAACAAACCATCTCCTTTATGTCATAACTCTTTATGTGCTCTTTGACATGGTCGAGGAAGTTCTGAATTAAAAATTAATGTATTTAAATATGAGACACCAAGTGTTGCTAGTGTTAAATAGTCGTTACTTATCAGTTTGTCCACTGATTCCTTTGCCTTTCTACGATAAAAAAAATTAATTGCTTTTGATTGAACTCTATTGCAGTAGCTTTCACATAAAAATTTCAAGTCACTGAAATATGTTATTTTTCAACTAGTAAGAATAAAATATAAGATGGAAAAATGGAAAAATTAATCAATAAACAGATACATAATTCTAACCTATACCCTGAAAGAAGCTCTACCATTACTCTTATTTAAATTGTTTTAATTTCTAATAACATAGACACAATTTATAATATTTAAAAAAGTATTTACCTGCATAGAATTGAAATATTCTTTACATTCATACCACATGCAAACATGGTCACCCTTTAACGGAGGTAGTACATTTCTTTTCGTTGAATCTTTCTTACATCTTTCCAGTTTTAAAGTGGCTCTTGCATTAAATCCTATCGCTAATAGCTTAGCATGATACGCATGATAGTTTATGTGACGAACAATCTCATATTTGTCTGTTGTCTTGTGCCCACAGACATCCCATAAACATACATATTCAACTGCAAATTGTAAAGTATTTTACTATTACAGGAATACACAAAATATCATAGAAATGTTAAATAGGTCAGAATATATATCTAACTTAATTAACTATAGAATTAAAGATTGAATGCATAAATCTTCCATAATTGTGGTATATTAAAATGGGATTGATAATTAATAGGTAGCAAAATAAACAATTGATCCTAGAAAATATATAATTAAATCTACACTAATATTATAAAGAGGAAAACTTTGTTTGTTTGATTGTAATGAATAGGCTCATAAACTACTGGACTGATTTTAAAAATTCTTTCACCATTCGAAAGCTACATTATCCACGAGTAATATAGGCTAGGTTTTATCCAGGAAATCTCACGGGAACGGGAACTATGCGGGTTTTTCTTTGAAAACGCGGGTGAAGCCGCAGGCGTAAAGCTAGTATATAATAAACTAAAAGTGTGTCCTTATTTTCCAGAAACTTAGTATGTCTCTAGCATAAAGCATGAATGACATCAAAAGTACAAATTATATTGATAACCATTTTAGTACAGAAAAAACTTGTATTGCAATACACAACATGATGTCAATACAGCATTCACATTGTTAGTACATGAAGAAGTAGCAAGTAAATATTTTAAATTCTAAATTGTGAGACTTTTTTCTGTAATTTGTTACTTTTTTACCAACAAATACATTGTATACTTACTCTCTCCATCTTTCTCTATAACATGTACATCCCCTACATGGCTGGTCACATGCACTTGAAATGCAATATAATTAGAGAAAAATAGTCGGCAAGACGGCCACTCACACTCCAAACAAAGCTGTTGTGTGCGTAAGTACTTTACAGGCTGAAAAATTAATATTTACTAAAATGTTATAGGGAATACATAATAATTATCAATAATCTTATGTAATGTAACATACATTAAGAGACAACCTTATTTAATATTATTAATAGTTGCTTATGTTTAGATTAGACAGGAAACATGTATATCAGTATATCAATAATTTAAAAAATTACACTCTGAACACTGTTTACATTTTGTAAAAGTATAAAGTCTTATCTTTCATCTTCCAATGTAACATTTAGATAAAATATCATGGACTGATGATGATCTTCAAAATAACAACCAGATATAGATAATATGTTATATTTTTTATCAATAAAATTAATTTATTAACATGCAACATGCAATAGACTATTATTTTGTTAAAACTTAATGTTGTTCTTTAAAATTCATGTGATCTCTCATATAACTAATAGTTTTCTTAACTGTATGCTATTTAGAAATATATATTTACATACCACATTTCTAGGTTCGAGCTCAATATCATCAACTCCCGCCGGAACAGTCGCGTCATCTTCAGCAGTTAAAAAGAACTTCTTTCGATGGGCATTTGTTTCGATGATAAATTGAATATCATTTTTATTTTGTAAAGATAGCTTTTTCGGATTATTCTGCGTCTTTAGCCATTCTATACATCGAGCAATTCGTTCTTTGGTTGTAAGACTCTGTTGTTTATTTTCAGCCATATTGGTATGCCGTATGAAATGCTGGGAACGCGTAATAACACAAAAAATTTCGTAAATCAACATAATAAACATAGTATTTACAACACATGGATTTTATTAAGACACATGTTGGATAATTAATTATTAATATTCTGGCTAAGTTAATGCTGGCGCCAAATTTATCTGCTGTGTTAATTTCTAACTTTTCAAAACACTATACTTCATGATTAAAATTCGTACCTGTAACGCAGTATAGTTATAGCACCGATCTAACTTTGTCTATTTATCAACACATTTATCTAGGAGTCATTTCATACAAAGATTTCAAATATTTCTTTGAATTGAAGAAAATACAAACTGCTTCACTTTTGAAAACAACTAATGACTTTGACATTAACCACATTGAAAAATATTTACAATGAAATAATACAGGTAACTAACAAAAACGTGCCACAGATTTATCAGTACTGTTCAGTTATTTTCAATTGTACGAATTAATAATAAATATTTTCTTTAGAAATAAGTATATTTGATAATTATACTGATTATAATAACGTTTTGTTAAGGTTAATATTGACGCAACATTATATCCGCAATTAGGTATTTTGAATGTAAACAATACATAAACAACGTATCAAATAACACAAATTTACAATACAATCTTGCAATAATTACGTAGTGTTAAAATTACGTGCCAGATAAATATAAAAGGAGGGAAAGTAGCCATTGGTTTAGCTGTTACTGATTAGTAATTAAGAACCTACTTGCAAACTTATAAAAAATTAAGTGGTCACACTGGTATTTGCCCTTGCTCTGTTTCTTGTCTTGACTTGACATATTCATTCAATAAATTAGAAAAACGTGCGTGCGAGGTGCCTTAATCTGTCACACTTATATAGTTCTTGAGTTTATTCCCGTCGTATATACCGTGAGCGACGGACCGGAGGTCATTTCTCTCCGGCGCTGATGAAATCAACTATAAACCTAGAAGAAGTAGTAAATAGATTAGATAATCTTCCGTCACCGTTAACATCCAGGATGCCGAACATCAAAGTTTTCAGCGGAAGCTCCCACCAGGACCTGGCGCAAAAGATCGTCGACCGCTTGGGCAGGGAATTGAGCAAAGTTGTAACCAAAAAATTTAGTAACATGGAGACATGTGTGGAGATCGGCGAATCCGTTCGTGGTGAAGATGTTTATATTGTGCAAAGTGGCAGTGGTGAAATTAATGATAACCTGATGGAGTTGTTAATTATGATTAATGCGTGTAAAATCGCGTCAGCCTCTCGAGTGACCGCAGTTATTCCTTGCTTCCCCTATGCGAGACAGGACAAGAAAGATAAAAGTCGTGCCCCAATCACTGCTAAGCTCGTCGCCAACATTCTATCCGTCTCTGGCGCAGACCATATCATAACAATGGATCTCCATGCTTCGCAAATTCAAGGTTTCTTTGACATACCTGTGGACAATCTATTCGCTGAACCAGCAGTCCTAAAATGGATTAAAGAGAATATTCCAGACTGGAAAACAAGCATTGTGGTATCTCCTGATGCTGGTGGTGCTAAGAGGGTGACATCCATTGCCGATAGACTAAATGTAGAGTTTGCTCTTATCCACAAAGAGAGGAAAAAAGCGAATGAAGTGGCATCCATGGTGCTAGTTGGTGATGTGAAAGATCGTACAGCTATCTTGGTAGATGACATGGCTGATACTTGTGGAACAATTTGCCATGCTGCTGAGAAGCTGATTGAAGCTGGAGCGACCAAAGTGTATGCTATCCTAACGCATGGTATTTTCTCTGGTCCGGCTATATCTAGGATCAACAATGCGTGCCTGGAAGCTGTTGTCGTAACAAACACTATACCGCAAGAGAAACACATGCAAGACTGTCCCAAAATCCAGTGCATTGATGTATCCATGATGTTGGCGGAGGCTGTTCGACGAACACACAACGGAGAGTCTGTGTCGTACCTCTTCTCAAATGTTCCATACTAGTTTAATTTTTTTCCTTTATTTTATCCATACATAGGTTAAGGCCTTTGACATCTTCAATATGATTGTTGCTTTTGTTTTGAGTGAATTTATATTTACTGCTATAACTGTAGCAGTTGGCTTATAAAGAACTTGAAAATAAAATTAGCTTATGTACACAAAATTTAAAGAAATATTATTTTATATAATAATTTAAATAGTGTTGCTATAAAATCATTCTGCCAGTTTATTGCTGTCAAATGAATTGTACTTGAAATAATCAAACTCATTAAAATTTTATTGGATATCAAAGTTTATAATATTGAATCAATATAATCCAAGGGGATGTTTATTTTTGTTTGATAAGCAACATTCATTTGAAGATAACAATATGCGAGAATGTCGAGCCCATTTAATTAGTTTTAGATGTAATCTCATTTAGATTAAGTGTAAGATGTATCAAGAATAAGGCTATTCAAGCTCTGCATATAAAATTCATACTGTAGTATAAAATTTTTTTTAATAATGTGCATAAAAAAATTGTGACCATTACTGCATTATTGGCTATTCTTTGAAATCATATGCATGTTATGTTCATTCTATATTCATTGGCATTCTCTCATTTGATTATTAATTTAAAAGACATTATCGTTTTTATCATATTTTATAGTCTGTGCCAATCAACAGCAATAAATTTCAATTAAAAAGTTTAATTGAAGTGTAGTTTTTGGAAAGACTTATGAAGTAATTTGTTTCAATTTGGAACTATGTATTGACTGGCACAGATTAATAAAGGTTATACAAAAACTTTTCGTTGAATATGTATAAGGGAAAATTATTTCTCATCTGGTTTAGTTGTTAAAACTAAAAATTTAAAACTATTTTCGTGGCATATAAAAGTATATAAATTGTTAATAAATATTGGTAGATGGCTTAAAGTTGCCTGGAATAACTGTAAATTATGAGATTTTTCTAAATTTATAGATTAAATCTGTATATTTGGTCCATGAACTACAATATTAATAAAAAATGAATTTTCATTTTGTCTTATTTTTATTTAGCTGTGTAGTTATGTCTCAAATGATTTCTTTAAAGTCTATTTTTATGACTATCAAGTATCAGCGTAACAAGCTTATCATACCTACGTATATTTTCGTTAAAATAATCAGTTTCATCATATTGATATCAGTTTACTTGACCCGAGGTCGGTTTCAAATGATGCAAAGTGTATGCTTACGGCTAACTACCGAAACAACTATATTTGAATACAAGTTGTTATGTGGATAAGTTTTATTATTATACCATGCCAAGTGCTACGCATAAATTATGTTAAGCCAAAAAAAGCGACATGAGTGTGTGGCCTTGGATATCTTGTATTTCATATTTATAAGCGTAAAATAATCAATAAGTGATCCATCTTGGTTCGCTCACTTTGCTTAGACGACAAAATTGTACGTAGTCGTAGACGCTTGCGTGTATTTCAACTTTCAAGACTCAAGACACAGCTCAAGTTATCGCTTGATAGCTGTTGCCCAGAATTACATGTAAACATTCATGTTTAATTTTAGCGATAATGGGTAGCCTAGTTCTTCAAAATCCAATTATCTGTAATTTTAATATGATAATTGCTTCAATATAATCAACGTGTCAATGATACTAAAAAACAAAGAGCCTAAAAATAATAATGGAACAAATTCTTTTAGCATGCATCAATCAGTAAATATTTAATTTGATTTATTTCTAGTTTTGCATTAGGTATTATTAAAGTCCATCTAGCTTTTTCAATATAAACTATTGAACTTTTATATAGCTACTGCATTATTATAAGACTATTAATAATTATGGTTTCATATAAAATGTCAATGCAATTATTGTATTACTTTAACTCTGTGTTTATGTCGTGAGTTCGAATTTCTACAACTCCTATTAGGTACATGATAAAGGAAAGTTGTCATTTGAATCCTAAAGCCTCGTGGAACTGATCAAAGTCCACATATTTTAATTGATTACGAATGAGGACTGAGGATCCGATAGAACTACGTAGTATAATTTATAAAACGCGGTAGTGTTCGAATTATTTGACGAGGTCAATGAAGCAGTTGAAGCTGTTATTAATTCATGGGTAACGTGTGATGTTAAAAAAAAAACTAAAAAGGTCGTTCTAAATTCTAAAACAATGTGACGTTAGCATTGTTTATCGGCATTCGGCACTATTAAATATTCCGCGATATTCCTGCAACATTATCTGTTGTTTTAAATACTAATAAATCGATGACAATAATGTGATATTAGCCAAGCGCGGATCCAGGGGGGGGTCATGACCCCCCCCTGGGCTAGGTGATAGGTCCACGACCTAAGTGGACCACTAATTTAATATTAACTTTTTTAAAATAACAAATTAATACTGTTCAATATGATGTTTTTATTGAATTTTGAGACATAAAAGTAATATAGAACAATGAAATCAATTACAAACGGTAACGGAAGAGAATATAACAAAAATTATAGAAAAAGTTTATTAGGGTCGACCTGTGGTCGTAATTTAAGGACAAATAACAGGTTTTTCGATTTAAAAAAAAAACTATAACTGCGGAATAAAGTGTAATGGTAAAGTTGTATGTAATTAATTTTTTTTCTACAACTTTTGCTGTTACACTTTTAACACAAAACCTCAAATATCGAAATATCCCAGTTCGTGGATAAGACATAAAATAGCAAAATTTTTTTTAAATGAACAATAGAAAATACAGTCAAATTACAACAAAAAATCGGCCAAGTGCGCGTCGGACTCGCGCACCGAGGACTCCGTGCAAACATATTTTTTCATTATGTTGTATCTTACAATTTTGTTTAAAGGATTTTTTTCTTTATCTGTGCTTGTAAGTGATTAAGTCGTTGCTTTTAACCAAATTTCAAGACTGTGTTCACGGGAAGTACCTTGTAGGTTTTGATTGATGATTCCCTTGCAAGTAGTTGCGAATTACAGTATATACCGGCTCTAATTGCTTTTTCTTCAGATTGCGTTGACATAGAATTTGAATTAAATAACAGATTTAAGTTATTATAGACCTGAGTTCTGATGTGAATATCAATTAAATACATGTAGACGTTCATGAGTAAAGGGATTGTAAGTTTAAAATTATTAAAAAAAAAAAATGGTTGCCTGTAGGCGCTGACTCCACGAGCGAGAGAATCGCGACGAGTCCGCCCTTATATCGTCGGACAATCTCCACGAACGAGCGATAATTCCGCCGCGTATCGTCGCGAGTCGTAACGGAATCGCAGCGTTTCCGCGGCGACTCGTTACGGTATCGCCACGTTTCCTTGAAGAGAACTACGAGAAGACCAGAGGCAACGCTGAAATGACGCTGCGTTTGACAGCGCGCCCGCTGCGCGATCGTCGCGAGCGCGCGGCGGGCCCGTTGCTAGTCGCGGCGGGCTAGCGACGATGTAATGACGTTTCGCACGCTCATTGCCACTCGTCGCATCGCGGCGATAATATCGCCGTGTGGAGACGGTTCCATAGAGAGTGTATAGAAATACGTGGCACGACGATAATATCGCCGCGATTCTCTCGCTCGTGGAGTCAGCGCCTTAAGTCGGTTTTACGGGCGAAGATTTTACGTGACAACGTCTTTTTCTCGGTAGAATATTTATGTGCTGCGCGCGCGGCAGACCGCGGGCCTCTCTCTCGTTCGGTGACTCATCGTAACGTTACCGAGCGTTACACTTTTTCATAAGTGACTCCCAGTCGCAACCTAATTTAAGACGTTGTCACGTCAAAATATATTTTTATTTAATTTAATTAAATAATTAGGGTTTTCGCAGTTATTACTATATCTGTGCTATAACACGATACTTTTTACTCAATTTCAAGACTGTGTTTACGGGACAGGGTGCTCCCTGCTGAAATCCTACGGTCTACGGTCCCTTGTTGCTGTGAAAAATTCAAACGTTTTAGCCAACGCAATCAAAAGATGCAGCAGCTGTAATTGCTGAAATTTTTCGACACTCCCTAAGAAATCAAAACCTACAGGGTAGTTCCCGAATACACAGAGTCATGAAATTTAGTAAAATCAAACGTCTTATAACGCAGACTAGCTTACCGCCCGCGGCTTCGCCCGCTTTCTCTAAAACCTTATAAATTATATACTATTCCTCTTGAATCACTCTATCTTTAAAAAAACTGCATCGAAATTCGTTGCGTAGTTTTAAAGATTAAATCATACATAGGGACATAGGCACAGAGACAACGACTTTGTTTACTAATTGCGAAAAGCATGAATTTTTCCTTAGATTATATAATATAAAAAAATATTTAAAAAAAAATTTAACTTACAACCCTGTTACTCATGAACGCTGACATGTATATATGACGCCGTAAATGACGAAAAATTTCGCAAATTTCGACATTCGCAAGGGAATCAAAACTCAAAACCTGCAGGGTACTTTCCGTAAACTCAGAATCTTGAAATTCGGTACAAAGCAACATCTTATAGTACAGATACAGGAATAATTGCAAAAAATATATATTTTTCAAGTTTGTCTGCCTGTCAAGACCCTTTTTCTCAGGAACGCGTGGAGGTATCAATCTGAAATTCATACCGAATACTCAAATCTACAATTCCTTATAGTTGTGAAAAAATCAAACTTATAAGCCAACGCAATCAAAAGATACAGCCGTTTATGCCGTAAATTATCGCAAATTTCGACATTATCGCAAGGGAATCAAAATCTATAGGTATTGTACTACTTCCTGTGAACACATAGTTCTGAAATTTGGTTAAAAGCAATGTCAGCACAGATGGAGGAAAAATTGCTAAAACATACATTTCATGCTTATCAACATTCGCAAGTGTTGCCAGGAATCAAAACCTACAGGGTACTTCCCGTGAACACAGAATCTTGATATTTACTCTTTATTTAACAGAAACTTACGTCTTATAGCACTGATAAAGGAAAAATCGCAAAAAGCATAAATTTAATATTAAAACATATAAGGGTCATTGTCAAATTTTGCGCAGGTAAACGTAACTGCAGATTTCAAAAATGTGAAAAAGAAAATATTTTAAAATTGAACTTTTCTTTATGCCTGTGCCTGTTAAAACAACTGAAGTAGGGTTAATTTAAGTTGGCCGCGATGTTTAGCTAATAATTTAAGATTTATTTCAGATTTAGTGCGTCAGGGTGGTGAAAAAATACAACTCTGTTATCATTATACTTTACCTTTTATCATAAAATTAAATAAGCCAGTCGCACATATTTTGGCTTTTATATTAATTACAGTCTTATAGCTTATAATCACCATTAGAAGTAATAGCTTTTTTTAAGTTTTACAGTAATTCATTTAAAGTTTTAGTCAACTCTGTTACTTTATGAATAATAACAAACCTTAAATTCTACACAACTCCATGAAATATCTATAAATTAACAGCTAATTACAACATATAACCGCTTCATTAACTGGCAAATTAACCTATTGTAATATAGCAGTATTATATTGAATAGCTTTTCCTAAATTTCGTAAATATGTTCTTTAATCTTCGGGACACGAAAGTAACAGAGTTGTAACACAGTAACTTAGTTGTTCTTTTTGTACTATAAGTGAATAAATTGCATACTCTTGATATGTTTTCACGTTCGAAAAGATTGATTT
Source organism: Colias behrii (assembly GCA_029959065.1). Taxonomy (NCBI): domain Eukaryota; kingdom Metazoa; phylum Arthropoda; class Insecta; order Lepidoptera; family Pieridae; genus Colias; species Colias behrii. Next base: position 2,865,071 of record JARWMC010000015.1, read on the forward strand.
TGGTTTTTAAAACATTTTCCTTAAATGTGGGCTGATTTTTTTCATATGAAACTTTGATCCACAGCAAGACATTCTTTTATAATTAGTATTTCCTGCCTAGAGAATTTAACGGCCTTCTTGTCAAATATTTTATCAATAGCATACTTTTCCTTCCGATTCTTAACTTTTTCATGGCGTTTTTTAATAGCATTTACTGGATTTACTGGATTGCCGTCCTTATTTTTAGACTTTTTTCGTTTTTCTCTGTTGCATTGTTTTTAATACGTCTCGTATCTCTTGTTAACTGTTTGTAGTTACTTCAATTTTATATAATCTGTAAATAACTGCGATATGTTTCTCTTAACTTGCTTGCTGCTCAGCTAGCGTGAGAAGCATTTTAAGGGCGTTAATAACGGCAGAATATCCTGTAACAATATCTTCAAGGTTACATTTAATTATATATGATTTATTTACATAAAACAACTCAAAATTACTTTAGGAAACCGATTATTAAGAAAAAAAAATATTACAAATATAAAATTTCAAACAAAAGTTAAAGAATACATGCTTACTCAACTCTGTTACCATGAGCTAAGTAACAGAATGATGATAACAGAGTTGTAAATTTTACATTCTAAAAGACATAAATCATAGAATAATGCATTTAGTTATTTTTTTATTTCAAATTGAGCATAATTACCCCTTAAACAACAAATTGAACGTAAAATAATAGAAAAAAACGGTTTTACTTACGTTAATAGGGAGGTAACAATGTTGATGCGGAATAAAAACACGCGGCACGTTCAACGCCATGCGGTCGACTGAAATTCAATGTACCCCTCCCCCCGACCTAACGAACGACCACAATGGCTGCAGAAACCTTGCTCAAGCTAATAGAAAGTCGAAAACAGCGCCACCTCTATTTTGAGTAATTATTTATTTAGTAACATAGTAGAGCACACGATTCTAAACACTACGTGGGACAAAGTTAAAAAATTTTTTATAAAATAAATTTTAGCACTGATCGGTTTTAAAATCTACTCTTAGAAATATTTACAATATTCTGTTTATGAGTCGTTTTCAAAATAATTGTACATTACTACAAAATGTTTGTCCCCCTAAAAAATCTTCGAAAAAAATATGGTTACGACTGAAATAAATCATTGTTAACGTTTTACAGACTAAACTTAAGCATACTGCATATCATTTCTGATAAAAAGCAATGAATTGCGATTCAAATTCTTACATAATTTTAATGTGAAAATAAAGTAACAAAAAAAACTCCATACATTTTTTATTGTCCCCTATGTGGACGACAATGAAAACCAATATTTTTATCAGAATTTTTGTATGAAACTTCCTATTTTTTTGTATCATAATTAAAAAGCAATGTTTGAAGTGTTATATCTGATAGATTAAACTATTTAAATTACCTTAAATAAACGAAGAATGACATATTATAAAAATGTCCCTATCAATCGTTACAATTTCGTGACACTGATTTATTGACATAATTAACCAACTTCTTGTATCACAAAGAGGTGGAATCTAACTCTAATCATTGGTAACACTGGTCATGTCACGAAAAGTAAGGTCACATTAACGCGCCGCCATTTTGTTCGTCGTCCAGACACGGAAGAAGTCCTGTAGTGTGCTGTGCAAAAAATTTAGTTACATTTTCCTAACGACGTATTCTCAACAAAAGTAAGTACATTTTGAAGAATTCACCTACCGCAATTGTAATATACTTAAATTATGACTAGAGTAATAGATTACACTTTCAATCTAATGGTAAATGTGATTATGTTTTGTGTAAAAGTATTTCTTAGGTTATTTTTTACATGTTACTGACGAACAATTTCTTGACATTTACTGACGTCAGTAAATTGTAGACGGTAAAGCTGTGGTCTCATGTGTAAAGTATGAAAATAAGATATTAAAATGTGTGTTAAATTAATGTAACGAATAAAAATAAAGGAGAAAAACAATAAATCTCTCAAGATTATTTTTTTGTAACTACAGGCCATACTTTTTTAAACCATGATGTAGGGTTAGTAAAGTCGGGCTTAGGGACTTGACTTTTCCTGGGATCTGATAACTTTTTTATAGTGAAAGCGGATCAGTGAGTCTTGGCCTCCAATTTTACAAGTGGTTTCTGATGGGATAACGCTTGCCTTATTGCATTTAGTGTTGATCGCTTTTCCACCCACACGAGTGATGCTTACTTTTGTTTTTATTTTTATTCAAAAGCTTTTTTAGTTTCAGAATGCCGCTAGCCGGTGCCGAACGGCAAAAAAGTACATTGAAAAAGTAAAAAAGCGCAAAACCCTGAAAAATATGAAAAGAAAAGGAAAAAACACCTCGAGAAAGTGAAACAAAGACAAAGAAAAATATCAGATCTTAATGACAGTGAAAAAGAAGCTCGAAGACAAAAATGGAAAGAAGCTAATGATAGAAGAAAAGAAAAGGAAAAGCAAACAGAGAATTATAAAAATTGATTGTTTGTTGATTATTTTGTAAATAAAAATATATTTTTTTTAACTAGTGACTTCTTACTTTTTTATATGTAATATTACCTTATTCTGAATACAGCCTTACTTTTACAACTTCCTGACATTTCCTAACGAAACAGTTTACTGACAATTTCGTGACGTACAAATATTTTGAAAATGACCCTTATAGTAATATTTTAATTGATGTGGGTTGGTATATTGGAAATTGTAGTTATTTTATATTTTCTGTAACGAAGTGCTACTTGGGACAGGTCAAATTTGTATGGAAAACCCTTCTGTTACCAGAAAAAACCACAATGTTACTTTAAAAAATAAAATAAAAAATGAAAAATAGGCCTTTATTTTATTAATATATTATTAGTAATGCGATTAAGTTTGTATTTGCTGTAAGTTTTGAGTGACAGTTAACTTTTTAATGGTATAGAAGTAAAAAAGTTTTGAGGGACAAGTTTACCTGCGCAAAATTTGACAATGACCCATAAAAATGTTTGTACGGAACTCTTGGTTCGCCAATCCGACTCGCACTTGACCATTTTTTTTTAATCTACGTATCAATTAAATTACCAAAATATAGCTTTTGAAAATTGACCACGTCTATGTGACCCCCCCCTGGCACTAAAGCTGGATCCGCCCTTGATATTATCTAAAGACTAATACGTATTATTAGTCTTTAGATAATTGATAGGTACCATAAATAATTCTGTGTACCTAGGTATCTTATTTATATCGTGACTATACATTCCGTGCGTCTAAATGGGTCCCGTTAATTCTCCTTTGTTCAATTGATTGCTGCTTTTTTGTTTCCAAATGTGAAGTTTAAGAACTTCAATTTTATATTACCTTTTTCCTTTGTATAGAAAATAGAACATCGCTTTAGTTTTATGAAGGTTGCAATGGGGTTTAAAAGTTTCATTCAATAGAGTGGTGTACAGTACAAATGAAAGAGCTTGGGTGGTAACTGGTACGAATCTTTAAGAATAAGTTGGAAACTTCTATAGTTACCTAGATAATTTGATCAATATCCAAATTATTGATAGAATAAAATAATAAGTTTTTCTTTCAATCTTATTTCCTTTTGAAGTTCATTATGAGTCGTGCCCTCGGCCTCGGTTTCGTTATACGTAGTCGAAAGAAAAATAGCTTTTATCTCAGACTTTGAGCGCGGCGACCGAATGTAAAAATTCCGTTACGAAAAAACCTAACACTCCCCAGTCCATCCGGCACAGCGATGCGATGCTATGCAATAGCTTTACCGCGACCACAGAGTAGGTACATTGAATACCGCGGCAGTCCTCGAGTGTGACACTTATTTTTATTTATTAGGTACTAATACAATATACATACTTCTTTGGCTTTGCTGATGAAGAAAGTCCAGTCCGATATTTGAATTTCATAAATCTAATAATTATCTCTTTTATAGTTAAGTGAAGAAATTTTTTATTGATACCCACGGTCCCCGGAAAATGAGCCGTGGGTTATGTTAGGTTATGGTTTCTTACCAACTAAAATCCCACTGTGTTCCCGCACGGGTATTGGTTGGCATTCCTTCAGCTTCGCGACCAAATCTAATAATTACGTAGGTATTTACATGCCTTAGAAATGTAGGTAGGTAGTTTTCTTATACTCATTCATCTGCTTACATTCCAAAAATTTTAATAAGGATTAACACTTAAAACACCTATGCCGTTTTCACCAACAACTAGCTAGACTAGCTTTATTTAAGTACAATCGAAAAAGCTGCAGCGAAGTTTAGTAGGTACCTATCTACCTAAAGGTTATTTTAAATTCCGTAAATTTTATTTATTCTAAACTACCTATGTACTTTAAGCGAAGGCGGGGTATAGTTGTCATAATATTATTTTACCTACGTCAATAGTTTCGCACTAGTTATCGTGTTGATTATAATATCTCAATAAACAGATATCGCTGCAGTTCTTTGCATGACGTAAACGGTAAAATACATTAACACTTATTAGTAATAATATATGCAGTATTAAACGTCCCTAATAGTGTGCTTACAATGCGTGGTGATTTATGCAATATTGATTGAAGGAAGGATGTCGCTTTCTAACAAAGCTGATTGCTTTGAATTAATTCCGCCAATAAAGACCTACTTCCATTTTGGTATATAACTAACTATTTGTTCATTTTTTTGTTTATTAATAATTGATAAACATATAATCGATTACTTATACCTACTACGTGCTAAGGACTACATAATACTTGCTTTATCGTATAGGTATGGATAGTTCAAATTATAAAAGAATATTTATCATTCAAAACACTCGCAAAAGCAAGCGTTTAATAATAAACATGTTTTCTGTATACATTAAGATTTAATTAGTTAAAAACGAAATTTATTATGATATAGGCTTTTCAGTCTCGTTGCATTAGCTACCTTAGGTATGCCATTTTTTAAATAATGAAAACAACACCAACTTCCTAGTTAATATATCTCGAAGATATCTCGTAACGAACTATTATCTAAATAATATATTTTTTATTACTTGTAACAAAAGCTATTTTTATTAAGTAGGTATTTGATCTTATTTAAAATATAACGACGCAATTTTACGTGAAAGATATCGACTTGACCTCTGCAAGCAACAATAACAATTATTTTATTATTGATAGAATAGAAACTGTTTACAAAATAACATGTTTACGTGACGTTGAATTCAAAATGATAATTTTATATAGAAGTTGCAAGGCAATGACTGCGATTAGCCGATATTATTGCATATTATTAATAATCGCAGCATAAAACATATGTATAGGTAGGTATATAAAGTAGGTAGATATTACCATAGGGGCTATGCATATTATATATTATTTTAGAATTGTGGCCTTTTGTCTGGTCTTTTTCTGGAAGAAAATTTACTTATTGCTATTTTTTTAGATGGTCATCATATTTTTAAGAAATACAATAATGCTTGCAGCGCCACATGAAATAACGGTCATTTACAGAACTATATTAGTATATTACACAGAACAGTACAAAACATATAGAAGTGCTATAATGTCATAATTAGGTGTAATTAGTATGAAAACCAGTGTCGCCAAACCCACACATTTAAACCGATAGTTATACAGTACACTACAAGTAAACTATGCCTTTGATTGGACAGCTTAATTTGAGTAAAAACTGACTTAGGTTATAAATTCAGCATTTCAATATGTACCCTAACGCACCATGTTACGGTTTATTTTAGTACTAGCGGTCCGCCCCGGCTTCGCCCGTGGTACATATTTCGCAATAAAAGGTAGCCTATGTTCTTTCTCAGGGTCTAAAGATTGTCTGTGCCAAATTTCATCAAAATCGGTCCAGTAGTTTATGCGTGAAAACCATACATACATACATACATACATACAAACCTTTCCTCTTTATAATATTAGTATAGATAACATCCCTAGGTATATTAGCTGTTTTGTTTCTCATTGCACAGAAATTCCAAATTCGAAAACATTCAGCTACTCCACAACAGAGGGCGTTAGTTTTCGATAGATATAACTTTGAACCTCAACACATAGAGATAAGGTTGAAATTTGTGTCACTCAACATTAATGACATTAACTTGATATTTATCTGATGCTATGCCCTGAGGGATGTCAGCCTTGTTATCGAAATTCACAAATAAATATTTTTTGTGTATTTTTTTTTTCTTTCTATTATATGAGTATAGTATAATGTGTCACATTTTGGAGTATGTTTATTACTACTAAGTACGTCTTTTTATATTATTATTATTAAATAAAAAACGGAATAGAATAGTATTAATCTATATTTACAAAATACAAACAGAAAATATGCATTATTTTAAATCTTGGAACTGCCGTAGGTTTGCTGTATCGGTGGCCTTTGTTAGACTGCTTAGTGCTGTTCGGCATCCAGTTAACTCGTCACGTTGCATTTATCCATTTCTCTTTTAAATTAGCCTCTTTGGGAAATCTATAAATAAATTGGACAAATGAAAGCTAAGGAAAAATAAAATAAAATTTAATATTTATAATGTTTGTCTTTTCTAAAGTATCGATACTGTCTATATGCGCCACAAGCATCACTAAAGCGACATTCGTTTGTTTATTGCAATAATATTCCAGAAAGTCTTGTTTGCTGTTCAATCTATAATAGTACTAATTTCTTACGGATTAAGGTTCATTTTGACTAGATATTTGTATACAATTTTGACAAATTACGACAAGCGAAGTTATAACATAAAATATATGTAAAATAAATAAATATAAGACTTACCGATGGTATGAAATGCTTCCATTGCTGATATTATTTCGTCTGCTATCATTTTTGCACTCTAATACCGAACAACACGTCCTAATTAATGAATAAATATGGAAAAAAGGTTTGACAGCTGACAACCGACTCAAATATTTTTCTGCGCACAACTGAGAGCAAGTTAGGTGATCTAAACTTATTATTGACACGTGGACCACGCCCACATCACACTTCTATAGCTATTAGCTATTATGGGTTAGGGCCTTGACCGACACAAAACATAACACAAAGAACTCTACAACATTATTCGATTACACAAAGTTTAATTTTGTTAAGTTATCGTGGTATTTTTATTATTACTATTTATAATTATTAAACTATAAAGATAGGTACTAACCACAGACTAATAATAATATACTACGGTACTAACCATCGAGATATGTACTAACTATCATTTTTCAATACCTATATCACAGACTAATAATAATATACTACGTATCAAACCTTCTAATAAAATGATATTAGATTACCTACTATTAACTATAATATTGCTTTCAGTTAACAATTATATAGGTTCGTAATAATATTTTGCTAATGTAATATTGTAGAATTTAACATTTGCCTAACTATGTTTTTTGAAACTTTAAAATATTTTTATAATGCACTCATACAAGATGATCATTACAACTTAGATCATCATTACACAAATACAAAACATTCGTTCTCCAAACAGGGTGAGCTGTTTTTAATAAGACTTCACATCCCAGAGCCCACTAAATAGGAGCTGTGTATATATACTTAAATAATAATATTGACGTTGTTTAGCAATACCCAATAAGTACCTATGTTTTTATTTTATAAAGAAAAGATATATATTAAATTAGTAAATTTTAATCTCATTTTTAGAATATGACGTGTAGTGTTTTATCTATGAACGCAACTCCATAACCTGATTTAACGATTATTTTCAAAAACGAAAAATGAATAATCATATGAAATCATAGGTGCTTTTATTACAGAGCTAAGCTTAGAGCATTATGCGCCATATAATTTCATAGCAAACAAAGAAGAAAGCGAACTCAAAAGTAAAAGTGGACAAATTATCGAAACTATTGAGTACTTTTTTATCTGCATCGCTGTCTGAAGAAATAGCGCCATCTGTTAGGTATCATAAACACTAAAAACTGTCACTAAAAATAATTATTTTTATCTGTATGTTTATCGAGCAAATGGTACGGGAGCTATTAACGTTTTAAAAAAAGTCATTTTAGTATAGTTGGATTTTTGATATACTGTTTCTCTTGCTATTTCGGTTAGAGTCCACGCTGTCTGGATGGCGCGGGCGGTTGTGGTTGCGTTTATTAGTGCGCACAGGAAAATATCCGTAATTTAAAGTCATTTATTAACGCGTAATTTTTAATCTTTTGCCTTTAGATAGATCCATCAGACATAATTTTTTTATTGCAAGACGTTTTTTTCGTTGTTAAATAGGTGCCATACGCAATTTTTTATTTCAAAATAATTAAAATGTCATCGAAATAAGTGAAATTACATCGACGTGAAATGACTTTAAATTACGGATATTTTCCTGTGCAAATAAGATGCGCACTAATAAATGCAACCACTGCGGCCAGCCAGACAGCCCGGAATCTAACCGAAATAGGAAGAGAAACAGTATATCAAAGAACCAACTATACTAAAATTCTCTCTTGTCAACGTTGGTAGCTCCTATACGAAAATAGCGAGAAACGAATCTTCAATGGCGGCCAAAGCTGACACTGACATATGGTTGGGTCAGTAAAAAAGAAAATAAAAATAATGTAAATGGATAATTATTTTATTATTTCAAATTGTTTATTGACAAACTTTTTTGTTATGGTATTTAAGTATATGAATTATCATATTTACGTATACAGAATGCAACAAAATCCCTATAATACTTTTAATGAGCCCATAAAACTGAACAACTTTTCCCAAAGAACATATTTTGTCAAATTCCAATAAAACATTATTTACTATCGCAAATACATAATTGTCATTGTAAATTTATGATAAAAACTATTCTATGTAGGTAAAATCAAATGACAAATACATTTTAGTGATTTTACTTATCCCTATTTTTTTTGTATGCCGTACGGCCGTGTGTAAGCGAGAGGGAATGATAAGCGCCGCCATTTAAGATTCGTTTCTTTCAAGAAGCTTATATCTAATACACTGGAGATTGCACTATGAACGTTTACTTGTCACGGGAAGGTATGACCTTGAATGACGCCTGGTTGTTTTTTGTCCCTTTCACACCAACTTGCCAAGCTAGGTGTGAAAGGGACAAAAAACAACCAGGCGTCATTCAAGGTCATACCTTCCCGTGACAAGTAAACGTTCATAGTGCAATCTCCAGTGTATTAGATATAAGCTTCTTGGTTTCTTTAATGAAATGCGTTATACCTATATTTTTATGAGTTACAATCTTTATTTCAGTACAAACAAAAAAAATTAATGGTCTAGCTTTTTTCTAGTAAGTAGTTAATAAAATTGGACATTATGTGCTTTCGAATCATAGTTAGGTACATATTAAGATGGTTGAAATTTTCAGATGATGTAGGTATATATTTCCGAACAATATGAGTTAAGCAACGTTTGGCACGGTTTAAAATTGGATGCGATTTTTTGCAGTTACTCATAAAAAAGCATAAAAAGCCTATTTATGCAGTGTCATGTGTTCATAGTATATTCAGGGTGCTTTTCCACTAATAATGTGCGAGGATCAATGTGTTTGTAAATAACCAATCATTTCTCCTCATTTAGTTTGTAGTCTGAAGCGATATTATTGCTTATTTATTTACAAACACATTCCTCGCTACACATCCTAGCACATTTTTGGTGGAAAAGCACCCTAACGCAATGGGGTAGTAAAATAAAAGTCGAAAATCTTAATAATATTGTATTATCAATGCGCGTGGTGGGCGTGTGCGGCCGCCTTCCTCATTTGTACGAGCACGTTGCTTAGTTCTTCACGCTTCCTCTTAGCACGGATGTGTGTGCCCAGACGTCTCTTCAGGAATTTCAGAGCGCGCTTGTCCTTGGACACCTGGAAAAGAAAAAAAAAGTTATATCTACTTCTATAATTAATATGAATCCCTATTTTCCTTGGTGATCTATTACGATAATTCTTATTTTGATGTGTTTGTTATCATCAGAAGGATCTTATGGAAGAAAAAGTTAAGAATTGGCGCTAAAAATATAAAAAAAAAACACTAAAAATATTTAGTGAAAACCTAACGGGTTGGACAATTCACGCTAAAACAGGGTGCAAACATGAATAATTTTTCATTTAAATTTGAACCAGAAGTTATGATAAGAACAGCTTAAGAATCAGTCTGGAAATTTTATTATTTGAAAAAGTCAATATGTACAAAAAAAGGAATATGTACATTTAAGTTTGACTTTCAATTCGACAACGAGCGCCTATTTTGCGTTTAAAGAAGGCAGGGATAGGGAAACAGTGAAATCTGTAACCACCCCCAACTTCTCCATGAAGTTTAGCAACTTATGTCTGTCAAAAGCTTTATTGAGGCCTGAGGGACTTAAGAAAACTTTGCTTCGGATGCTTGCCATGTACTCCAATCCACCGTATATACAAATATTGTACTATGCTCAATTTATAAAAACATTAAGCTATATATTACATGCTCTGTAAAGCATGTGTAACTGTGATAAAATATTGCTGATTGGTAACAATTATCAAACTGACTGATTATTTCACCCCCGTAGCTCCACCCCTGTTGGTCGTCGCGTGATCATATAATAGTTTATAGCCTTCCTTGATAAATGGGCTATCTAACACCGAAAGAATTTTTCAAATCGGACCAGTAGTGAGATTAGCGCGTTCAAACAAACAAACTCTTTATTATGTTAGTATAGATTAAAAATTAACTTTACTTGGAAATTGAAAATTAAATTTAAAAGACAAACATAATATCTTGAATTTCTATTTATATTCAATAACAGATTTATTACGAGAATACTAATTTTTATTTGACCAGTATTTTGTTATTTCAACTTTTTTATGTGTATTCTTTAGTTTACATTTATACAAAGTAAATCACTACATAGTATAAAAACAAAGTGGCTTTCTCTGTCCCTATGTATGCTTAAATCTTTAAAACTACGCAACGGACTTTGATGCGGTTTTTTTTTTAATAGAACGAGTGATTCAAGAGGAAGGTTTTAGTATATAATTTATTAGGTGTTAGACAAAGCGGGCGAAGCCGCGGGCGTTAAGCTAGTATACAATTATCTTAAATGCAAGCTTACATTACTAGGTTGGTGATCTTGGATGAGATACAATCAAACACATCTCCAGTATTCAACAGAACAAACACACTAAAATTAACTGCATGTAAAATAAAACTGAGGGTCAATATCACTAAACAATATTATGATTAACAAAATATTTGCAATACAAATATCTTAAGCATAATATTTACTCATTTGGCAAGTATTTATTGGAAGAAAAATAAATATTTCTCTCACTTGTTTGCATGTCTATGTTGTTCACATTCTGAATTAGAGATGCGCCGAATAGAGGTTTCACCGAATAACCGAATACCGGTTCGGTATTCGGTTCGGTAAGGTTTTAACCGAATAATAATTCGGTTAAAACCTTACCGAACCGAATATTCGGCCGAATTATTCGGTTCAATGTTTTGACGTGTTTTGATGCGTAAACCGGTTCTAACGGGTCGCAAGTAGCTGCTGGCTCGGTGACGAGCGAGCCTTACCTCACCACCCGCCACCCGCGTATATCGCCCGCGCACTCACACACATCGCACGAATACAAATTAAAACAAAAAAAAAAATATTACAATTTTTATATTGTTTAAAATTTTTATATTTTTACTTAAAGTGTTTGCAATATGAGCGGACCATGAGCGGACGTAATGTCATTTTCTATTGGGGCTAAAAGCATTGTCTTTAGACTTCAGGAATTAAAGTATAATAAATATTAAATACTGACTAAGTGCTAATAATAAACATGATTAAATTATGTTGATGTAAATTTACAAAATAAACGTTGATTTGAAATGTAATGATTGTTTTATTTTATATACCTTAGGTTCAACACATTCTTCATAGGATTTCTTTGACTTGTGTATAGTATGACATAAATCATTCATAATATGAAGTTATTTATTTAGTTCTATAGCCAAGAAAGTAGAAATAATCATACCGAATATATTCGGCACCTAAACCGAATAATTCGGCCGAATACGAATAGTGAAAAAGATGCCGAATATGCCGAATACCGAATATGTATTCGGTATTCGCATCCCTATTCTGAATATTATAATCTACTAGCTTTCTGCCAGCGTTTTCAAAGAAAAACCCGCATAGTTCCCGGCCCCGTGGGATTTCTGGGACAAAACCTATAACATGTGTTGTGTCCAAGTTCTAACAATATGTGTGCTAAATTCATTGTAATTGGTTCAGTAGTATTTGCGTGAAAGAGTAACAAACATACATACACATACAACCATCCTCACAAACTTTCGCATTTATAATATTTGTAGGACTTCTGTTGTGGTAACAAAGCAATCTTTTGCATTTTAGTTTCTGTTCCATTTGTTTAGAAATTAATGTAAAATATGACAAACCTTAAGCAATTCCATAACTCTCTTTTCATAAGGAGCATGGCCGACTACTTCACGTACCAGATCCCTCACAAATTTTGAGTGTTTGGTTTGAAGCTGAAATGTAAAAATAAACAAATAAGTAAAACAACATATTTGGAATTTAAATACTTAACATACATATTTTGGAAGTCAATAATGGTCATCGTTAGGTTTTGTTTCAGTACAATGGACACTGTATTAGGTTAGGAAGACAGTGTTCTTTTTAACCGACTTCTCAAATATATTATCCATGGATTTATTTGGACATAATATTATGAATAAGTGATAAAACTAGGTTCTCCAATAAAAACCAATCGATGCCGGCTTGAATAAAAATTGTCATAGAATTTCGACTATAATTCAAATATAGTTTATAAACAATAACACTACAAAGTACTTACGCCCTTGAGCCTGGCAGGTCTGATTCTGATTGCTTTGTCTGTAATACCCTTCTTCCCTCCGGAAATCTTTGTTGTTTTGTGGCCTTTACGGAGACCTACCGCGATCTCGAACCTCGGAGCCATGCTGAAATAAACAGGCACAGGGTGAACTTGGCGATTAAATACTCAACTACACATAACACCAGTAGTATTTCAATGCTGAATGCACTTCAGTTATCACAAAATATTTAAAGATCTTAATGATAAAAATAAATTAAATTTGCGAAAACGTACTTGACTGTTTGACAGTTTTCACGAAAAGAAATCCTAAAAACTGACGTCTGCGGTCTGACACTTTGTGTTGATGTTTGACATTGACATCTGACAAGTTTCATTGTCTTTGGTTTTGCAGTTACTAGCTGTAAAATAAAAGATTTTATGTCCACGAATATTCTCATTGAAATTAATTTATCTGTACATTGTCCAAAACATCGCTGCTCAAATCAATATTAAAATATATTCTAGCGATTCTACATTGTGACTCAAGGTGAAATCAAAACCGGTATGACATTGGGGGCTGGGGCTATTAAGTAAATAGCGAAATTGTTATTACGATTATCACTTAAATAATACCTACAACCAGTATTTTTGTAGTGTTATGGATTGAAGTAAACTTGAGTATAATGTTAGGCCGCCTTTCCATCTGCAAGAAAACTTCCGCGAGAAATGTCTGACAGCAACTTGCAAGTCTCCACGTTTCCACCTGCAAGTAGACTTGCAAGTTGCTGTCAGACAGACTGTCGGACATTTCTCGCGGAAGTTTTCTTGCAGATGGAAACGCGGCCTTAAGCTGCATCCTTGCCTTGCGAGCTCTACTGTTTCTGAACCTCTCGTAAAATTAAGTATTAAAATAAATTTATAAAAAATATTTATTTTATACAATATGACGTGATATAATATTTGCATTGCCCACAGGTTTATCATTTATGCAAGTTTATTGTACGGTCATAGTTTTCCTTATGTATTAACAAGAATAACAGTACTAAAAGACTAGTATTATTAAGCCAAGAATTGTAAAAAAAGGTATATTATTGACACATGCGAAATTACAGATGATAATTATTGACAGTGTCAGAATTCAGAAAACCTAACCTTAAAAAATAAACAAGTTCGGTCGAGCGAATTATTGATAAGAATTATTTTATTGAGGCTTCCTCTTTTATACATTGTTATTATCTTTTAAATAGTGGCATGCTGTTCATTCTTACCAAATATTTTATCAGGTGTGAAAAACACTAAGAACAAACACAACAAATAACATAACCTATCATTCAACTCGTACTCATATTTTACGTGTGCTATGGAAGTCGGAGCTGTAAAACAAGCTTTTAATAACGAGGTATTTCTTTTATTTTATTTTTTTATTTCACATTAAACTTCATTTATATTTTATACATAAGAGTTCTAACACCAATGTTTGGAATTTTCAGGTTATCCATTTGAAAAAGAGTTTAAATCAAGCAAAAATCCATACTATTCATAAACTAACTAGGAAGGCAAAAACTTTCAATGAGAAAAAGGCTCCAGATAAAGTCAAGGAAAAGTTGAAACGGAAAGCAGAGTCAGCTGTGAATGAAGTCTTAATTATCAAGGTATTTTTAACTACCTATAATCTGAAATAATATCTATAATGTTTTGTGTTTTAAATACACATTAATTAAATTTATACTTTGTTAGAATTATACTTAAATTAATTCAGTTACAAGTAATATCTTTAATTAGGAATATTGTTTAATAACATCACACAGCGCTTACATTTTTAACAAAAGGTCTGTCTTTAATAACCTTGCTTTCAACTTCTTAGATTAGCTTACCAAAGTATAATTATTTCTTGTAATAAACTTTCCCATGAGAAAATAGTTCTGTGGCATCTGGGAGACACCTGTTAACTCCATTTTTGGCAAAATTTTGTTAGATACATGTTTGATAAGTACAGAAAGCGCAGATTTTTTTGATCCAGGCGTGATATCTCTACGTCCACGGGAAGTAAATGAAAAAAAATTGTACACTCCTGTTAAATCCAAAATTTTTTGCTACAATCAAGATATATTATAATTATCATTAATATATCATAGTAACTTTTGATGCCAAACCTGATAACTAATATAACAAGTACATAAATGTTAATTCCAAGCTTTATGCCTATGGACTAAAACTTGTTAAGTCCCAGTTACCGCGTATGTACCAAAAACATGAGATACCTACATGTTAATTATTGCAACTTATCAGATTTGGATTTATATTTCCAATTTGGTATATATAACGGTGACTACTAAATAATTAAAATACAGTGTTATTTTAATGTAAATATCTATTTATTTTCAAAATAACCACCATTTTGCCGATGGGGGATAATTGATGTGGCTCCAGGGCGACTAGGAGAGTAAACTCTATCGTTATGGCGGTTATGAGATTGAACAAATCGGAAAAATTTCTTCATCTGTGAAAAAAATATTTTTCCACGCTTCACCAGCGGAGCGCGCTTTCAGTAAGCGACATATTTCAAGGAGTATTTTTTATCTTTATCACCCAACCGCTGCGCTTTTCGCAGCTTGTATGCTGTTAACTTGAGCTCATTTTTAACAACTCGTTGCAACGTTGAATGACTTACACCTAAATCTCGAGCCATTTTTCTTACCTTGGCTTGTGGATTGCGGGTCAATCTTTGTTTGACGATATGTCGAAGCCTAGGCGTCCTCAGAGTTCTTTTTCTGCCTCTTCCCGGACGATCACCAAAATGGCCAAGCACATCGTATTAAAGTCGCAGTATCTCGCACTGCCGCTTACCATATAAGGATATTATTGCAAAAAATTACTAATTTTTAATTTATTCTCTTTACAAATAACTTTAAGTTGGCGCCAAATCATGTGAAAATAATAATTAAAAACAAAAGCAACGCAGCATGTCCCATTTTTTAAATTTATTATTTTCAAATTTGTCAACTTAATTTAGAACCACCCTGTATATTACCTGTTATGTATTGTATTGCATTGGCTCAAAAATCTACCCTTAAAGAAATCCACCACAAGTTTCTCGTGCCAGGTCACACTCATTTTATTAGTGTGACGGTGATCATGCATTGATAGAAAGATTTGTTAAAGAGTACAACCCGAATATTGCAGTTGAATGTTATAAAAATGACAAGCAAAAATTTCTCGGTGAAATTTATGACACAAACCGAATTTTACGGTTTTTCGAAACTACTAAGAATTTTGTCAAAAAAATATTGACACTTCAAAACAATCTTTTGCTTGGAAAAGTATTTTCTGGCTAAAATTTGAAAAAAAACCAGCGGAAGTAAGTTTTAAGTATTCATTGGAGAAATCAGAGCCTTTTAGGACATTTTCAATGAAAAGAAGAGGAAGGCAAAGTATATTTTGTTTAGAAACATTACTCCCTGAACAGGCATATGTCGGAGGATTGGCGATTGATCCATTAAATCTTTAACCAAAAAGTTTAAAGATTTAATGGATCTTATGCAATTCATTGATCCAGTATATCGCGATTTCTATTCTAATTTAAACCAATCAGCTTCTGTTTTGGAAAACTACTCAGATAGCGAAGAAGATTATGATTAGTATCCAAATGAGTGATTCTTTTGTTTTGGTATTTATTTGATATGTGCCTTTATTTAAATTTTTCGTTGCATGTGCACTCCTGTTAAGTCCATACTTTTATTAAAATTAGCCATAAGAGTGATTCCATTGTGAAATTAACTTATAAATAAAGAAATATAACAAAAATAACGTAAAATTGTTTTAATTAAATGAATAGCAATGAAATAATCATTATTTTTATTTTGCTCATTTTGAGATAAGTCCATTCCACTGCAATATTTTTTTTTTGGTTAAAATCTGATAAGTCACATTATTCGCTAAACTACTGCGTCAATTTTGTAAACTGTACAAGCAAAAAGAGGGTTAATATATGATATTTCATTATAATATCACATAATTCATTTATATCTTATATCCGATTTTTAGCAGCCAATAATATGTTAAATTGCTTCTCCTGAAAATTTAACTTTTTGGAGTTAACAGGTGTCTCCCAGATACCACAGAGTTGTAATGCTAACATACCTACTTACTTTTAGTATTGTAGATTGATCCATAAATTGTCTTATATTTTATACATATTGTACCATTATATGATCATAAAATACCTTTACATTTGTATAACATCATACTGCTATTTCACAGAAAATCAAGCCTCGAGATGTTGCAAGATTCATAGTCACACATAAAGGTAATCTAATTGATTTTATAAATAAACCTGAAGTAGACCAGAACAAGGCATGTGCGAGGCTACTGCTTCATAAAGCATTGCAACAGAAATATAAAACTATAAAAGATAGATTCGGTAACATATCTATCAATGATTTGCTCATGTCAAGGCATGAACGCAGAAAGCTCAAGAAGGAATTGAGAGACAAACAGAAAGAAAAGCGAAAAGGTAAAGGTATAACAGATGATAAAGTGCAAAATGAAAAAGGCATTGAAATGGTTAAGAAAGAGAATGGTGATGATGATGAAGATAATATGAGTGTATCACATGATGAAAATGACTCTAGTGACATGTCAGATGACTCAGAGAATGAAGAAATTGAAAATGATGCTAGAAATACAAAAGAATCTGACAATGAAGATTCAGAAAATGAAGAAATTGAAAATGTTGCTAGTAAAATAAAAGAATCTGACAATGAAGATGATGAAATGATAGGAAATTCAGATGAAGATGTTGGTAAAGATGTAGATAGTGACAATAATGATGAAACTGTTCAAAATAATGATGATAATGTAGTGGGGAAGTTTGTTAGAGCTACTCCAATTAAGGAAAGCAGTGAAACAAAACCTATAGTTAAAGTTAATAAGCCTATTGTTAAAAAGGATAGTAAAAAGAAAGAGAATAAAAACAAAAACATCAATGAGAAAATCTTAAAACGGAACTTTAATAAAAAGGAAGATGAAGCTATAAAAGCAGTGAAAGTGGTTGATCCTTTCTTTAAAACATCAAGTGGTGATAATTACATGTCCCTAGCTGAACCTAGGGCTCCAGATGAAGTCAAAGAAGTGCATAAGCAAGGAAACAGGCAATATAGAAGAGCTGTTATGTTTGGACATGTACCTAAAAGTAAACCTAGAAATTACCAACAAGATAACAGAGATAATAAATTCAAAAATTCATACAATAAAAATGCAAATTCATTTGATAAAAATGATGATAGATACAATAAGAATAATAATTTCAAGTCATACAATAATAATGATAGGAAAAATAAGTTTAATGATCATCAAATAAAGCATAAATTTGATGAAAAGCCAGAAAAATTACATCCCTCATGGGAAGCTAAGAAGAAACTGTCATCTGTGTTACCATTTCAAGGTAAAAAAATTGTTTTTGATGATAGTTAAAGGATTAAAAATATTATTCAATATCTAAAGTCTTTAATCTTTATTTCTTAACTATTAAGATAGAATTTAAGGTAACCCAAATAATAACATTGATTAATGTTCATTGAAAATACTAATAGTTGATTTGTCATTTGGCAGAAGATTTGTAATGGTATTTTGAATGGATAAGTAAATATACATAATGCTTTTGAAGAGAAACTTCTTTATCCGCGTTGAGAGTAAAATTTCAAGGTCGCGTCATAGCAATATCGTCACATCATGAAGTAAGGCGACGATTCTGGAATCTTTGAATTTTGCCAAAGAAGTTTTACTTCTGACACGTGTGCTCGGCACACACGCTCTTTTTTATTTTTAACCTTCACTTAATAGTTGATACACATGCTATTCTAACTAATTATTGTGCATTAATTTTCATCAAGTATTAAAAAAAAAATCAACTACTAAAAACTCTTATATGTAGTTAAGTTGATCTTTTTTGGATTATGAAACCGGGCTTTTTTGATCTTATGAAAGTAGAAATATATTTTTTTTTGTGTTTTCGGTTCATTCGAGCTAATAATGAGATTTTGATAATGAGAGCTTTTATTTTCTACAATCAGTATACATCAGCGTTTAATATCTCTTATGAAACACCATAAACAATAATACCAATAGGAAACACAGACCATAGTCATTATTTATAACAATGCTTTTCATTCCTGTCTATTCACATTCTTTTGTCTTCATAATCATTTGCGTCTTATATGCATTCAAGTCGAGAAATTCATCAAGGAAGTACGAATACACAGTACTCATAGCTTTCAATCTAACAATAGTATGCAACTCATAACTGTAAACCGTAAACCTTCAGTGATATATTGTTCACGCGCGCTAATAAATAGATAACATAAATTATCACAGATTATCACCGCACAAAATTAAAGTCATCTGTCACTCCAGCTGTCAACGCACCAATATGGCGCCGTAAATCGCTTGAAGACATCTAGAGTGCATTGAACATAGAATTATGCATTTCAGACCAAATCCACGTCCGAAATTAATAGCAGGTCACAGAATTGTGTTTCCGCATGCAAATTCCACGTTTATGATTATTGCGCTGCGGTATTGTTGATAAGGAATGTTCTATTTGGCGGGATTTGCAAGGTGCATTTCCCTTGTTAAGGCAGGTAATGGCTGCATTAAAGAACTGTTAGCGCTTTAGTATTAACTACCATTTAAACATGCTGCGTTATGCATAAATTTGAATTTTCAGATGTAATATTTGCAATATTGTCTTTACATCTTAGAATATTTTTGTGTAGAAAGTACCTAAAGTGGGCAGCGTAGCCGCTCCTATATTAAAATCGAAGTGTCTAGTCGTCCGCTAAACGGATGAATAAAATAAATTAGTCGTCCGATTACCGGATGAATAAAATAATTTAATCGTCCGATTACCGGATGAATAAAATAATTTAATCGTCCGATTATTCGGATTACTAGATAACCTTTTAACACTAAAGCTAGTTGGGTTGGACTAAAGCAAAGGGGGCGCAGGACTTAGAAAATTTTTGATGGAGTTGGTGTCATTATAACACCTATTTATTATTGTTTTATCGTAAAGATTACGCTAATATAAGCATGTTTTATAGGAACAACTTTTCTCTAAAATCAAAAATGGCCGAGATATTCGCCCTCAATTCGTTAGGTTAGGTTTAGGTTAGGTTAGCCTTTAGGTTAGGTTAGGTTAGGTTTCTTAAAAAAAAAACTACACAGAAATAGGAGCCCCGCGAAGCGGGTCTCCGTCGACGCGCAAAAAAAAATCAAGTTTAGGTTAGGTTAGCCGTTAGGTTAGGTTAGGTTAGGTTTCTTAAAAAAAAAACTACACAGAAATAGGAGCCCCGCGAAACGGGGCTCCGTCGACGCGCAAAAAAAAATCAAGTTTAGGTTAGGTTAGCCGTTAGGTTAGGTTAGGTTAGGTTTCTTAAAAAAAAAAACTAGACAGAAATAGGAGCCCCGCGAAGCGGGGCTCCGTCGACGCGCAAAAAAAAATCAAGTTTAGGTTAGGTTAACCGTTAGGTTAGGTTAGGTTAGGTTTCTTAAAAAAAAACTACACAGACGGCGACGGAGCCCCGCGAAGCGGGGCTCCGTCGACGCGCAAAAAAAAATCAAGTTTAGGTTAGGTTAGCCGTTAGGTTAGGTTAGGTTACGTTAGGTTAGATACCTACTGCTTAAATACCTACGTGTGCCCTCCTCCCCCCTCTCCTCCCTCCACAAAAAACCTATAATACGTGCGGCAGTTCTCTAAAGAAACCCCGATAACCTAACTATATAGATAAATAGATGTTAACGGACGATTAAATTATTTTATTCATCCGGTAATCGGACGACTAATTTATTTTATTCATCCGTTTAGCGGACGACTAGCACTGTCCTATTAAAATACGTCAAAGAAAAAATGATTGCGGTCTTTGAATGTTTTAAGCGTAGCATCTTGTGCAAAAATAAAGGAACTAAATCTTAATAAAAAGAGGAAAAAACACGGTCGCTCCTAAGTTTTCGGGTTAAATATTCATATATTCCACAAGGGGTCGAGATAGGGGCAAAAACTTGTATATTGTTTTTGTCCGAATCATTTGACCTTTACTTTTTACCAAATCTTTTCGGGACTGTAATCCGTTCGCTTAATACGGTAAGTATTACATTTATCTCGAAAACAGGTGTTACCATAATCCTATTGCGGGAAAATAATTGTAATTAACTGAAAATATTGTTAATTAGTAGGAATATGCTACTTACTTTTAATCGACTATAACTACATAAATACATATTAGATACCTACAATTTTCGATTTGGCTACACTCAAAAATATACTTTAGCAAAATCGAAATAAGTAAGTACATAATGCAGACTTTACTAATAAGTAATAAATATAATAATTGATTAATTGTTTTTATTTAATCGGCACTTAGTGCGTAACGCGTAGACCTGAAATATTAAAATTTGTAGTGATGTAACGTACACGCGTATTTATCGATGAAAATGATAAAGCACTTTTTTCATATTCCTTTTGTCACGTGCCGTTAAATGGGGTCACGTTTAGACGAATAATTACGATTGTGATCGCGATTTCACACAAAAAGCAAGATTTAATATCCTAACTCGGTGTAAACCGTTTTTAAATTGAAAATATACGTGACTGTTTCAGCTTCGGTGTTATCTATTTTGTGTAACTGATTTCCTTGGGTATGAAAATTTTAGGTTGTTAATTATCGATTGAAGTTTTAATTTTGATTGCCTTGTTATTGTTACTATCAAATGCGAGCACTGCAGTCTCATTGTATATACAATTCCCATACAACGTTGGTAATACAATAGGCATGACGACAGTATCCATAAAGGATCGTATTAGTGTTATTAAGGGAAAATGTATAATAAATAAATTAGATATAGTGACTTAGAAATCTTAAAAACATTAAGATTAATGAGATTATCAATAAAATAAAACATTGAAATTCTGCAGTTGGCCATTTTGACTAAAACACGCGTGACGTCACGCTTAAGTAAACAACTCACGTCAGATGTGTTTTGTTGTTATGAATATGTTGAGAATACGCATTTTTATTTATTGACGTGACAACGTCTTAAATTAGGTTGCGACTGGGAGTCACTTATGAAAAAGTGTAACGCTCGGTAACGTTACGATGAGTCACCGAACGAGAGAGAGGCCCGCGGTCTGCCGCGCGCGCAGCACATAAATATTCTACCGAGAAAAAGACGTTGTCACGTAAAATCTTCGCCCGTAAAACCGACTTTACAGGCAACCATTTTTTTTTATTGTTTCACGTATGCTTTATCGACTCAGAACAGAAATATAATTGCGAATTCACGAATACCTACATGGTTCGGGGTTCTCCGCGCCACGTTTATACAATCATTTCTTATTATTTTCTCGCTTGAAATAATTACTAACATTTTTGAGCATTATTTTTATGTGGATTCACACTGCAATACTGCACACCACTTATAAACTTTGAAATTAGTTTCTATAACACATATTAAATAAACATTTTTTTAAATTTCTTCGCAATGCGTACAAATAATTACGTATTTACTAAAGAGTGACGTCACGCCTACGCCATGACACCTGCGAGCTGTTTTGGCACAGTTAATAAATATTTTTTGAAAAATGGCTTTTATCTTCGTTAAATTTAAGTATATTACCGAAATATAGGGTTTTTCTTGTATAGTAAACGTATACACACATTATGGAAGAGGATTTCAAAATCTTTCGTCATGCCTATTGTTGTAGATATTTATGAATACGACATAGCTTTTACTTGTTTGTCGCTTGATATTTCAGTCTCTGGTTGTATCTATAAACATAATATTTATTTATATAAATAAAAAATAAGGAACACAGAATAATTTATTATAAAAAGCTAGTTTGTTTGTTTAAAGAAGGAAAGATATTTAAATTCAAACTTTTATTTTTAATTTCTGCCTTGCTCTGCAATTAACCGTTAAGAGGTTATTAAAATAAACGTTTTGATTATAAAAACAAAATAATTCACTGAATATAACATACAGAAATGCAGGAAAATAGGTAAGAAAAACAAAAAAATGTTTAAGTACGATAATCCTATTTGCTGTTATTCTTTTTGTATTGTTTTATTTGGTGTACAATAAAGAGTTAATTATTATTATTATTATTAAGTCATTTTTATCACTTCATATAAATACTTACAATTCAATTACGTTTAACCAACTCAACGTGAGATCAAATTTTGTATCAAATATACCGCTTTGTGTTACCGCTTACATAATGTACTCTTTGCTATACATTATTGTAACATATAGGTAGTATTTCAAAATTTACAAAATTTGATGTCATAAAATTGTTTCTATAATAAATATTTATATACCTACTGTGTATATAATACACGTATTAAAGTATATTTTGATTTTGAATCAATGTAATATGTATTGAAGTAAATACTTTAAATAACGTAATTTCAATAAGTCTTTAGGAATGAACTTTATAATTTTATACATATTAAATTCAATTAACAGCCTTTAAAATTAACAATCTACAAAAATATTGATTCACAAAATATTTTCAGATACTTGTGTTTATTTTTTAGTTTAACTTCATAAAATATCTCAATAATTTAGACCCAAATACAGTGAGATACGACTGTAAGGACCTCCTAGAACCTAGAGCAGGTTCAATTCCTGGCAACCATTGTATGTTTCCACGAGAAATAATTTAATAACTGTGTTTTCTATGATTGGCCACAATTTTCAAATAATCTGATAGAATTATGTAGACTTTTAAATTATGAAAAAAATAAATATCAATGGCCACAACTTGATAAATAATAAGACTATGAGCTGAACTTAATTGCTAAATATATAGCTACTACCATTCAATTATAAAATTGATATTTTGCACCTAGTACAGTACAGTACTCCCAAACTGATAATGCGCATAGAAAAATTCGTCACTGTTCGGCAACTGTCATATTCCTCGAGCCTCCGAAGACGATATGTATATAGAGTGGTTAAATGTATTTTCTTCATGCATAGTTTATTAGAATTATGAGTTTTATTGTGATTTTATGGTAAAAGAGATAAGTAACGAAATTTGTTTCGATAATTCAATGTAAGTTAATAGCGAGGATAAGCCACACGATTGCGAATATATATTTGTTGTATTGATTTACTCGGAAAATTCTATACTTAGAACTATTAAAGTGTCTTACTGAAGCTGGCGTAATGATGGATGTATGGAAGGTTAATATAAGACAGTTTATATTTAAAAAAAATATTTTAAACACTGGTTTACATTTAAATTGTAGAAATCTAATCATTAAAATCTCAGTCCAAAAGATTTACAGAATCAGGGATTATCTCTATTTCTGATATCGTAGAATGATCAGAACTTTCATTATGCTCTTATTAATTTTCACTTTCCCCACTGCTATCTAAATATACCTATGTAAATAATCATTTATCGGAAAATTCAACTTTGAAGCAAAACTAAGAAGGGTATGTAACAGCAGCTCTATATAATTCCATACAATGATAATACGTGCGGTCACCACCTATATATAAAGACGACTGACGGATTTTTGAATTTTTTGACTGACAGGCTACCGTCACCTATCGCCTGAATTGTTTTCGATTGTGTATGACTCTGAATTGACTCCTATTTCTTTTGAACAAGGTGCAAGATGCAAGTGCATTGTTTAGGGCACTTACAATTCAATGATTCGGGGTGATTCGGGTGTTTCTGGAAATACGATAATTAGCGAAGAACTGCATGCGCATTATTAATTTTGGAGTACTGTACAAACAAGTAATTTTTTCAAACAGTTTTTTCACACGTGAATGTAGTCACACTTATTTACATGCATGTTTTCTTGATTGTATCTAGAAAGTCGTATGAAATAGTAATTACAATGTACACACTTTTTGTTTTCAAATTAACTTTTTATAGCACAAGATTATTTCTTCAATTTTATGTTTTTTGATAACACCAAAAACAACATATTTAGTAAAGTTACCACATTTAACACATAAAACATTGGTTCACATTTAAAAATCGATATTTAAACTTATCGATATAATCACAGTCCATCACTATTCAGTGTTCACAGTCTAGTTTTGTTGTCTGTGCTTTTGTCGTCTTTCTTTTTGTCCTGTGCTTGCGCGTCTTTTAATGAATCTGGTAGTTTTTGGTTGTTTGTCTCTGGTAGAGTCATAACTATTAAACCTGAGATGGCGGACATTACGCCAAATAGTAATGTTGGTAGGTAAACGTAGTATTTCGACTGAAAAAGTAATAAAAATTAAATATAATATGACAGTTATAAATACTGATTCATAACGAAAAGTTTAAATTTAAAAAAAGTAGGGTAGAGCTCATAAAACTAAAACTAAAATTAGATAAATACACATTCTGATCACAGAACTACGATACATTTTAATAGGGATTTATTATTTGAGACTAAAATAATTGCTTCTAACCAAAAAAACAAAAAAATAAATGCGCTCTCTAGCTTTTTAAGAATCATAAAAATTGGTTCACCCAGTCGAATGTATTGAGGTGACAAACACAGAATAAATACAGCTGAATTGAGAAGCTCTTCCTTTTTTTGAAGTTGGTCAAAAAATATAAAAAAAATAAAATAAAACTTACCAACAACGGTGTCTGTGGAGCAATAGTAGACCCGATTCTACCAATAGTAGAACAAATAGCAAGGAGGGTAGTTCTATAATTTGTTGGGAACACTTCAGCCGCGAAAATGTATAGCGAATTATACGCGAGCGTTATAAAGAACTTGCCGCCGAGGTAGAAGGTTGTGGCCCAGTTGCCGCCTGAAATAAATTAAATTAATTTAAATATAATAATATTATACTTAATATGATAATAAAAAATTAAAAATATATGCACAAGTTGCTTGCTTTGATGAATAATAAAAACATAACCTATAATAATCTGTGATGTACTTTTTATGAGGTCGTTAAAAAGTGACCTTTGCAAAGAATTAAATTATTTGTGCAGATAATACTTGGTAGGTATATTTGTAGAAGAGTTTGTGAATTAAAAGCCTGCCAAAACTGACTGGAAGTATTAAATACGCATGACTAATATATTACAGAGTTATGTCATAAGCTTTATTTCATGAATATACTAAGTTAACATTAAAAAATAACAATTACCTGGCACAAAACCATGCGTAATGAGTATAACTCCAGTCAACACAAACGCAGTAGCGATCACCCGCTTCCTCCCAAAGCGATCCAAACATATCAGCTTGCACACATTAGCCGGCGCTTCTATTAGAAGCACCACTATATAATTCAAATAACTGTTCCCGGAAAGTTCTATAGCATTGATCGAAAGACCATAATAGACGAGAGTAGACGACGTCCATAAAAAGGAACAAATGAACAACCTTTTCCATATTAAACCAGACATGAATATTTGTCTCACACTCGACTGGTTGCTTTCTAAAGACTCAAACTTTCTTGCGTCTCTTTGCTTGACGGCATGTTTTTCCACTTGATCGTAATGGTCCTTTGGAACGGATACGTTGTTGAATTTCTCGCTACTTTTTAGAACGTTGATGCCTTCATCGAATTTCCCTTTGCTAAAGAACCAACGAAAGCTTTCTGTGAGGACCCAAATGTAGAATAATGTTATGATAGCTGGAGTATAGATGATGAGGAGGAGGTATCGCCAGTTCTGCAGCCACCAGGAAAGCATGGTTACTGATACCCCTCCTAATATGAACATTGTGTTGAAGAGTAGACTGACGAATACCCTTCCTTTGGGACCGACTAGTTCCATGGCTGAAAAAAAATATCATTTGTTAAATCCATACCATTATATTATATTCCATACTATTTTAATATTATAAATGCGAAAGTAACTCTGTCTGTCTGTCAATAATAAATTTGGTATAGAGATTTTGATACCCGAGAAAGGACATAGGATAGGTTTTATCCCGGAAATCCCACGGGAACGGGAACTATGCGGGTATTTCTTTGACTGCGCGGGCGATGCCGCGGGTGGAAAGCTAGTAATCTATAAATACGGACATAATTATATGAAAAAAAAATGATGAATTTTATATATGTCTAAGAACATTTTTACAATAGTACCTACATAAAGTAAGGTTTTATGATAACGCTAAAATATCCGTATTAGTGTGATGGAAGTATAAAATTTATTCGATACACTTATTTAGTTAAGTTAATGTTGTGATGGTGAGACATGGGATATCTTAGTCTTTTGTAAAGCAAATATAATTATTTATTTAACAATGACATCCTGAATCCTGAAATACTATATTGTTACACATATAATTGCGATGTTTTG
Organism: Colias behrii; assembly: GCA_029959065.1. NCBI lineage: Eukaryota > Metazoa > Arthropoda > Insecta > Lepidoptera > Pieridae > Colias > Colias behrii. Next base: position 2,892,184 of record JARWMC010000015.1, read on the forward strand.
TTAATATCAAAATATATCCTAATGACGTAAAAGATCACGTTCACTCTATTCATCTAAAAATATCCTGTAATACATTTCCATTGTGTTCTATTAATAAAACCTAATACCGAGAATATCGGCTTTCAGACTTGATAAACAAACTCGATTGATCTTTCACAAAATACAAATCCAAGGACGGTAAACAAGATAGAATTTGTAGCTATTAACGTGATTCGTCCTCTCAAATTAGACCATGAACATGTCATGGAAACGGGAATTAACTCCGGAAGAGTTAGAAAAAGTATAATTAGTTACAAATGATTGTTGATGCATAAAACACGAGGTTGAATCGGCGGTGGGTGACCAGGGTGTCGTCATTATATTATGATTTGCAAATTCATCACAATGGATATCCTGCCGATATCGGAACTAATTGAGATTTTGATCATTGTAATCCTATAGAATTGGTAGTTCTCTGCTTCATGGTCTTGAGATTTCTCCAATGAAATGGTAAATGATAACCATACTTTTCATTTTGAATATTTACATATACAGAAATAATACGACTGCTTTCTTAAGTAATAAGTAGATTGAGTAAGAATTTTTTCGAGAAGTAATTTTTCGATTGCCTTCAGGCTTCAGCGTACATATAGTATGGTTCTTTTTGAATCACACGTGTTTGCCACTGTATCAAGACAGATTTAGAAACAAGACAGGTAGGTATTAATTATTATAAATCAGTCAATTAACCAGCTTGGTGTTTAAAGCTCTAATAGCTTTAAAACAACACAGTATATTGTTTCTATTTATAGCATTGATTTGCTCATTAACTTAGAAGTAACTACTACAAGATTGCTAATATTATTACTCACATAGTCTTTGTACATGTTATATATTATGTTACTATGTGTTATAAGGATAGAATAATTAAGTTGGTGACAAAGTTAGCTCAGGATTATAATCAAATGCATTGCAATAAATGACCAATATTAATTATTATAAATAAATTTAGTATCTCTATAGTGTAGTTAACGAGTTTATATTACAAGAATTCCGATGATAAAACATTCAATTAATGAAGATTCACTAAGTTGAAATGGTATTTTTCTACAGCAAATCAAAACTTCACTCAAAACTGTTCAGTCATTTAGAAGTTATGGTGTAATAATGAAATTCATGTCACGTAAAAATACCTAGACTTGTACCTAAATATAATTCAAATTCAAAAAAGTCTAATATAGCTAAAGCTATATACGAATTTAATAATTAATTATTACTCTTCATACAGGCTATATTATAGCTATGACGTACATCATTTTGTAATTGAAATAATTTTAGTTAATTAACGATGTGTATATTTTGTACGTGTTTAAAATTAATCATGGTATCTATTTGTATCTAGCAATGATATTTGTTTATCCTAATTATGAATTAATGGTATCATATCAGATACAGTGATAGAAAAGCGTGAAAAAGAATAAAAATAGTTTGAAAACAAAAAAAAAAAACTTAAAATAAAACACGCTTTATTAATATGATAAACTCATGAAATTACTGTATTGAAACCGCGATCCTTGATATGTTTACAAAGTTTGAATTAATTCTGTCCGTATAAAGTGAGTCTGAAAGAGTTGGAATATATAAACTTACAAACATACAGGTGAAGTTAATGTAAAAAAAACGTGTCAAAAAAGTAAACATTGGATTTCCCTCTAAACATTTCTCTTACAACTTACCATAGTCGGCTAATAAATGAAAGTACCGTACAAAAATATTAGATTGAAAATGCTCTGTTAAACTTGGTCTATTTTTTATAAGGACCAGTGAAGCGCGGACTAAACTGTCGGACACCGTTTAATTTAATTGTTTTTACCAACTGTATCTAGCTGGGAAAATGTTTTTGCTATGTTGTTTTTTACGAGAAAGTGTATAAATTTTAAATAGCCCTATATTATCGGGGAATTGTTTTTTGTTAAATACTCTGAACTTAACTTTTATTTTTCGAAGGTTGGTGTTCGCGTCATTGACAGTGAAATACTCCTATTGTATAAAGTATTGGAATAATGAAATGCTATTTATATGTTAATTTATGTAATGGGTGTTTATTGAAAAGTTATCTTCGTTATAGAAATCTACTGATAATTTTCAAGATGACTAATAATATAGAGGGGATGATAAAATATAAAATTAATAATTACTGCCTGGGGCTTAGAGCATTGAACAAACTGCTCTAAGGCCTGGGGACACCTATACACTTGAAAAATAGATTTTTTAACGTTATTGATAGAGAAACTTACAAACTTATCAAACAATTTGGTATTTTTTCACAAATAGTTTTTGTTCTGGTCTTGTTAATAAGGATGAAATCAGCTAGATTTTGTAATTCAGTAGTTTAAAAAAAACGCCAATATTTGGATCTTTTCGATAGATCATAATCCTATCATAAGGTCCTTTAACAATTTAGAGTATTTCCCGAATGATGTCAGAAGCAACTGCTAGTCTTGCTATCTTATGACAATTATTCATTTTATCACTCTGAAATATTTAAAATTAATATTTATACGATAAATAATAAAATTCATGTATTTTAAACATGTGTATAATTATTCATGTAATTTATAATTACAAATGTTGATTTAAACATGCATAATTACGTATTTATCTCTAAATAGATTTTTATTTTGTATTGTAAATATTGGTTGATTAACTCAAGACTCAAGCTTTGTATGTATAGAAATGAAAATGAGCTAAATGTTGAAAAGCTGAGTTACGTGGTTGTTTTTGATTGATTAAATAGATATCTTTACATTAGTTATATTACATTATGTAAGTAGATACTTAATTAACCTCACGGCAAATGTATGCGTTTATCTCATTGTTCTACTTTTGGTTCAACTTTTACCGCAGTTCAAATTTTATCAAAATCGGTGCAGTAATTTAAATAAAAGATACATACCAATACGACACGAAATCGGCCCTTATTTATATGACTTCTCTTACAAAAAACTCTTATCAAATTACGTACTTTGAACAAGAAAAAACTTAAACACCTTTTTAAAAACAAGTCGTTTCGAAATTTCTAACTATGAAACAGGCAATTTAAATGTACTAATTTTTAAATAAAAAAGGCAATTCAAGTGAAGTAAAAAAGATAATAATTATTAGTACAAAAAATGTCGTTAAAAATCAATTAAAATTGATTTATTGTAAGTTATTCGTAAGGATAAATGTGATCTTACGCAACCAGATATCTGTAGATATGAGGAGATGATCATAAATCATATAATGTTATAAATAACTTGTAAGTATGTTGGTACAACTAACGAGTATAAGGTACATATACCTAATGACATTTTTCTGAGAATAGTGGTTAATTAGTGAAGTACTTAGTGACTTTGAGTTTGGTCTCGTCGAAAATTAACTAAAATAAAAATATACAAGGGTAAATACAACCTTCTTTTTGCAGTTTGCTAAAAAGATTCTGCTCTATCAGAGCACATGGCATACTAAGCATAAAGCACAGGCTTTCCATAACTTTCTTAGATACGGTAGTAACCAAATATAGTAATCTTTATTGATAAAATAATATGAATATTTCTTCCGATATAGAACCAATATTCATTTTTATATCTCTTACAAAGAAAAATTTCATAATATTTTTATAAGTGGAAATTGAACCAGTTAAATATGTGGCGTATTATTATATTTAATGCATCTAACACTGCATCTAACGGCGGAGGCACACGATGCGTTGCGGCGGCGGTCCGGCGCCGGAGCGGTGTCGCTGCGTCGTCTTTACATATAAATATCTGTGGCATGTCACACGATGCGCTCCGGCGCCGCACCGGACTTGCAACCACCAAGACGAGGCGGGGAGGGGTGAATGCGGTGCGACGTCGGAGCGGCACCGCTCAGTTGTTTTGCGTCACAAGGAAGGACACGCTGTGCAACGCTGCTACGACGCCGCTGCGACATACCTAACAACGTTACGGCGCCGCACCGCTCGTGTGCCCATTGACACGGTGAAATCTTTGCGGTGCGGCGCCGCAACGCATCGTGTGCCCCCGCTCTTACAGTTCTTTATTTATTTATTTATTTATTTATTTTTACACTTTATTGTACAATACCAGTAATAAAAAACATATATAATTTAACATGGAGAACATGAATATGGTAAGTGCACAATTGGCGGCCTTATTGCTTAAAGCAATCTCTTCCAGGCAACCGTAAAAATAAAGGACATGTCCGATGCTGGTTAAACGCGAAAATATTAATGGCTAAATAAAAGTTCTTTATTTAGCCATTAATACTAAAATTATGACTGTCTGTGTATCAAAAAATTTCGCTATTTGTGTGTACCTATCTGTAACGCTTTCACAGTTTGTAATTTGGAATGAAAAACGTTGGAGACCAGAAAGGTCAAATAGGCTACTTTGTGGTTTTTACATGTGTTTTTTCCCGTGTGAATTCGCGGGGCACACTTATTTGTAAAATAAATTGCAAAGTATAATCTAAAAATATAACAGCGTATCTAGGTCACAGATTATCCCGTACGTTCTATACAATTCACAAATTACACATAGGAAACCACTGTATTGTGACCTTAATATATTTCCTATATTTTGTGCGAGTTCCTATGTCATATAGGAAATCATTTTAGATTTATTTGTTACTTATTCTATACGTTTTTTGTTACGCACGGCTGGTGCTATTAACACCGTTTAAAAATCTTGCGATTGAGTGATAAGCAAAAAAGGATTAGAGATATCTCAATTGTGTAGAGCTTTAAATTTACACTTGATATTTGAGTGAGAAATCTCTTCTTAAAGTCTCTATAGCTTAAAGTAGAAAGCTTTTTTTTAATGAAAAGCTATCCCATGATCACAAATCACAACCACGTTTTCAACTATATGGCATTGTATCGCATAATTCCTGACTGAAAAAGCTGGTGAGCAGCATTTTACTGCAACGATTACCTATATTGATTCATATTCAAGTTTATAACTAACATTTAAAACTAACTAGAGAAAGACCTCTCAAACTATCAGTTATGCATACATGCATTTCAATTATTTAAACTTATTACTAATACACTTAAATCAAAATTCGTTATTATATATTTAACAGCACTTATTTTTAAGGTTGTATTGGTAATAAAGGTGTTTGTTAGTTTGTTTAAAAGCCTGTCAATAAATGATTTAAAGAAATAGTACTCACCAAGAACAAAACAAGCGGTATACACCCCGCCACCCAGTGCCGGCTCCAGAAATTCGAGCACAATAAACATCTCATAGTTTAAGGAAAACGCGCGAATGACGCCGAACACGCCGTTCGCAACGCTCGCGAACACGACCGCGAGGCGTCGACCGAACTTGTCGGATATCAGACCGGTCAGTGGTATGGATATGAAGAAACCCGCGTTGTGGACTGTTCCTACAAGGGAACGCTTCCAGTCTTGGCAGCCAAGGTCGAACTGGAAAGGTAAGTTTGAAAGTTATTGTTTGGTATGTTGGTACTTATGGTACGTGGTTTGGTGACGATTTATAGACAAACATGGATTCACAAACAATAACACACATAACAAATAATGACAAAACACAGAAAAATAGATTAAGTGCATTATGGGCCCTCTTCACAATCGTGAGCGTTGGCCCAACAAATGATCGTCGTTTGCCGCCATGATACAAAAATAAAGAAGAAAACAGTAAGTATACATATTTGTTTGTACTTTGTATATACAATATGCATGAATTTATGTAACTAATTAGATTTATTAATTTGAAAATAATCAAACTGTATATATTGGCTGTGAGTGAGAAAAAAATAGGAGAGATATAAATAGAGAAAATATAGACAATATGAATTTATTCTTGTAAGAGCAATAACTGTGGCAATAAGCTTTTTATAGTACTATGTTATTATAGTAGTCGAGTGCCTATACATTTGCTTTTGACCATGTACACTTGTGAAAAGTAGCCTTTTGAATTTGAATTTGAATTTCCATAATGTGATATTTCAGGCGTTCCGCTTTATATAATTCATACAAAAGTTTAGTAGTCTGCATCAAAGAGCATCAAAACCAACTTCAAACAGAAATTTAGGGGATTCAGCTCTACACAAACATTTGGAATTATAGTATTAGTTTAAGTGCACTAAAACCATATAATTACTACTAATTTATTCTACATTCCATTCTTCCGCGAACAAAATTAGCAACATTTATTCCATTTTTATAGCCCATTTATCGAGGAAGGCATATATCATCACGCTAAAACAAACAGGAGCGGAGCAATGCGGGTAAAACCGCAGGGCACAGCTAGTATGTAAATAAAGAATATTTGGAACCCGAAGGAATGTAAGAAAATAAGTTAATTAAGTATTTAAGCTGTTCGATAAGAGAATCAGTAGATTTGTTTTCGTAACTAACAACCGATAAATTTTAATTTTACGCTGCTGATAAGTGAATACTAAACCTCTACGCGTGCATTTAATTTTCATTTTTTATTATTCATTCATTTTTATTGGTAGCTTTAGCATATTCAACGTGAGTCATTTCAAATCAATTTATATTAAACAAAGTTTTGTTTTTATAATGTTGGTAAATGCTACAAACTATGTTTTTTGTACTTAATTCGATATTTTTTTTTTCATTCTTTAAAATGATTGTTATGATTGATAAGCTTTAAAACAGCTGGTATAAGTTACCAATGAAGTAAAATGTGAAAACGAGCATTGACATTATACATGTAACATAACGATTAGTTATACATATTTGCATTGAAAGATGTACTAAAATAATTTATTAACTTTACAGAATGATATGCCCTAATTTATTACATATTTTCAATTATATTGAACAAGTTCATGCTCTCATTAATTAATATAACATCTATCGATCTTGTTTACACGTATTTAGAGATACTATTCAACATCCTGTACTATACAGTTATATGACATTGATTGGTTCCGCAATCGTAAAGTACCATTGTACTGAATATTTATAGATATATGTGGGAATAAATGCCACCATGAACTATTAGAAGAACAAGCACACATTGAACGTGAATATTTAATGTTTTATTGTGGGTTTTTCGTAATAGCTTATTAGTTTAGTTCAAAAAACTATTGTTATTAAATGATGAGTATGTTCAAACTGTGTATGATAATCCATAATAATCATACACAGTTTGTGTAGAATGTAGATCCTATCAATAGATTCCTACTATATTATAAATGCGAAAGTTTGTGAGGATGGACGTATGTGTATAATATTATGTATGTACACTTTACGATACATACGATTACAATGAAATTTAGCACACACATAAAGGTAACTTGGATTAACACATAGGACAGGTTTTATTCCAGAAATCCCACGGGAACGGGAACTATGCGGGTTTTTCTTTGCAAACGCGGACGAAGCCGCGGGCGGACAGCTAGTTACATATACCTACAAGAGAAATGTATATTGCTTTTCTGCCTATTCATTCGAAGAATATTGTCAAAATTTATAATAAAAATACGATACGTTGGTTGCGAAATCGTGTTTATGTTTGTTTTTTACTTAGACATATTTTAATTAAGTTTTTACGTCAACAACTAATAATTATACCTAATTATCAAATACATACGTAGGAATAACGTGTAAAAACCATTTCTCTCTACACTAAACTCTATTGCACTTAATAACATAATAATAAGTATGTAAGCTCAATTTTACAAAACCGTGTAATATCAGTGAATTAACTGAATTAAAAATAGTTATTACAGTAAGTCCACATATATGCAGTAGATTATAATCCAACAATTAAGCTAACATAAACATGAATTTAAACTACAGTTCACACTATTGTATCATCGCAATTATATATGATTATTATTTAATAGGATGTCGCGTAACTTTGACAAATCACTGTGTTTATAAAGCAAATTACAAAATGATATTATTTTGCTTTATTTGCGAGTGTATGCTGTAATCACAAATTGCAATAATAGTTATGAATTTAAAGTTAAATGGAAATAATTTTGTGGAGGAAAATATCATCTTTATTCGTCTAGGAAACGTACACTATTTATGCGACAATGTGTATGGATGTTTCGTTTTGATGAATTTTACCGATAAAGTCGCCAAAAGAGATAGGTAAGAGAGGGCAAAGGTATATCTAAATTAAATAAAAGTTAGATTATATAAAAAATATTAAATTTTTAATGTATTGTACGTGTAGGAATAAAAATTAAGTAAGACTTCCTCTTTGTTATCTAATGCTAGGCGTCCACTAGGCGGATCGGGCCGGGCCGCATCGCAACGCAAAAATACGCCGGCCTATGTTTTGTATGAAACATCGTCCATTAGCGACGGATCGGGCCGGGGCGGGCCGCAACGCATTGGCGGATATCGCTTCGCAGGCGGATTTCTGCCGGCGGTGCGCTGCGGCCCGGCCCGCCCCGACCCGTCTAGTGGACGCAGGCAGGCGGATGTGAGCGGCGAGCGTCTGTTAGATAAAATCCGCCTAGGCGGTCCGCCGCGCCCCGTACAGGTGGACGCAGGTGCAAACAGCGCGTCCATTAGAGACGGCCCGTTGCGATGCGACCCGCCCCGATCCGTCTCTAATGGACGCCTAGCATAATAAATAAAATAATTGCATGGGAGAGCAAGTATCGTAAGACTTGTATACGTAGTATATTATTATTAGTCTGTGGTAAGACATTACATTTTAATGTTTTGAACTAACACGAACGAAGTCACGGGCGCAGGTAGTATTCAAACATATCATTCAGCCATCATGTTCTATAAAGTTATGTCTATATAATATCTATTACCAATAATGTATAGAGCAAGTAAATATGTACGTGTAAATTACTTATATCGATTCAACGAACCTTGAGCGAGGATTAAGTATTTTCAACACTTTTCTTTTAATATCTTTTTGAAAAATCACTACAGCTACAGCTTATTTTATGGTAATTTCAGATATAAACCGTTGTACTACAAAACATATTACATAAACAATATTTATTATGTCTTATCGTTTGAAAGGAGTATGAATTTTGAAACATAAATACCGTGTCCATCTCTACTAGAGCGGCAATAAACACGGTTTTACAGTGATACCTGTTTTACGTAAAAGGGTGAAAAAAAATTGCTTGCGGCCAAATTTTGACTGGCAACCTAGTCGATATATATTCTCCTAATTATAAATATACATGAAAATTCGGTTTTCAGCAAAAAACCGATCAACGCACTAATCCTATATTTATAATTTTTATAAGCCAGCAACCCTTATTTGCGGCCGGATTTAATTAGGCAACCATATATGATAATAAATAGAAAAAAATTAGCTTTAATTTGATATATGATCCATAAATGTGCGTTATGAACGTAAAAATGAATCGAAATCATACCTGTTTGCACCAGGCTGCCAAGATGTTGCGGCCAGGTGAAAAGCGGCAACCGTGATTTTTTAGAATTTTTATATCATTTGACGTGATGTAGACAACATTTTATTCAAAAAACAAGTGAACGAATTTTTTTTCCAAAAATCGATTTGAAAAATTTTAATTAAACATGCTTGCGGCCAAATTTTGACTGGCAACCTAGTCGATATATATTCTCCTAATTATAAATATACATAAAAATTCGGTTTTCAGCAAAAAACCGATGAACGCGCTGATCCTGCAGCCGGATCTCGTACTATTAAGTCAACGACCGATCCTAAGATATCACGGTCCATCATCTGATAATTCCTTTGTACTCAAATAATGTTCAGTCCGTTTTGCATTCCCCCATCTTCTTAGAAGTCAAACATACCTACATATTATAACAAGACAAGACGTATAGTCGATGATTGATTACGTTAGTAATTGCTATTTATAATTTATTTTATTTATATGTAGGTATTGAAGATGTATTGAAGCAATGACACTTATTTTTAATTGGAATATTGTATTATAAAAATAATTAAATGATTTTTATACAATACAGAAATACAGTTTAAATAGCTACGTACTTATTAGAATTACTTATGTTTTATAAATTTAGAGAACAATTTTCAAAAATATAATGAATAACTAGTGTCTTCCTTTGCCTGATGCAATTTTTTTTATTTACATATTTGTAAAAGGTACCTTACAGCTAAACATAAATTAAATAAAACATTATATACAATTCTATACGCTAATTATTACAAGGTACACCAATAACAATCAGATACAGTGTGTAAATCAATATGGCATAATATCTATAGAAATAATTATAAAATATGACCTATCTGCTATCTGAAAGAAAATTAATTATTTACCATTGAACTAATTAAGAAACACCTAGTATAAATATTCAAATGATGGAATATCGTGATTTAAATCAGGATTAAAAAACCATTGCATGATTGAAAACAAGTCGCTCCTAAAAACTGTTTAGACATTTCAAGGTAGAAATTAATATTGGTAATAAAATGATCTTCTTAGAAAGGCACGCAAGCCCTTGACATCGTAGGGAAATTAGGCTAGTAGAACTTGACACGAAGTTAAAGGAATCAGTTTTTATGGAAAGAGTAATTAATTTAAATTTATATTGATATCAGTGGGTTAGGATTTAGGGCATGTTTCAATAGGTTACAACAGGAAAAGACACAATGTAGATGGAAAATGAAGAGAAGATGCTTTAAAATCTTTATATGTTTATAATATATTTTTATTATCTAAAACCTTAAAATGAAGCTCTCGGTAAATTTCTCTATATATAGGTACCTATTTTGTTGTATTCAAAGCATTTTGAATATTATTAAAGCTCTCGATATCTCTCAGTCACACCTCTAAAATTTAACCGTAACCACATTCATAATGAATCTCCACTAAAACCAACTAAAACTGAATGGATAATCAGTGAGCATAGCACGGTTACAGTCGATAAGAGAATCAAATCAATTGCTAAGCCTGAACTTGACAGCTGGCGGAATGTGCAATTATAATATTACTAGCTTTGTGCCAGCGGCTTCGCTCGCGTAGTCAAAGAAAAACCCGCATAGTTCCCGCTCCCGAGGGACTACCGGGATAGAACCTATCATTTGTCCTTTCTCAGGTCTCAAGCTATCTCTGTACCATATTTGAGGTAAATCCATGCCGTAGTTTTTGAATTTAGCCCGGATATACCTACAGACAAATATTCTAAAACTATATCATTGGCTTCAGTATCTAGTGTAGATCACGCCCCAACCAGTGGCGTAGCTATCATATGGCCAGGTGGTGCAGTGCACCAGGGCCCCGGAGCTCAGGGGGCCCTCAAACCTCAGCTTTGAAAAAAAAAATTAAATTTTTTTTTTTCAATTAAAAAAAAAAAATTTCGATACACTAAATTCATCAATGTTTCCAGTAAAAGTGTTCAACTGTCAAAATTAGATGACATCACCGATTTTCATACTGTACGCAGCAGCAACGGTTACAGTGTTACAGTATTGACTACAGACTACAGAGCGATTCATTTAATTTTACAGTGTGGCACGGTTGTTTCACTGTTCTTTATACGGTTAGTGACGTTATCACCAATACACGGACACACAACACTGTGTTTAACAGTGTTGAACTGTTAAAATTTACTTTGGATTACACTGTAATTTGAGCACTTGTTCGACTTCCTGATGCCAAAAAACTTGCTTAGCTGGAATGAAACGATTTTACTCGAGAAATGTGATCAGTTTCAGACTTTCAGAAGAAATATTGCGATATAATTGGACCCAATTTCTCGCTCCAATTTCTTAGTGTATATCATCTGATTCTCCCTCAATTGATGGAGACGTGGTCTATTCGCCAGCTTTGCAAAGAAATTATAACAAAATTTGGCGTGCTCGAATGTGACCTTACGGAAGTGTATACAGCGATGCTACTGTTTCATACAATTCCTGTTACTTCCGCGGCAGCAGAAAGATCTTTCAGTAAACTGAAGATTATAAAAAATTATTTAAGAAACAGCATTCGACAAGATCGCCTCCGACATTTATCGTTAATTGCAATAGAAAATGAGGCGGCATCAAACTTGGATTTGAGTGAAATTATAGACGAATTCGCAAAAATTAAAGCGCGCAAGAGATTGTGAATTGGGCGGGGAATTCTGTTAAAAATCGTTTTTTTCCATTAATTAATCTCATCTGTATAATAAATATTCTATATTGTCATGTGCGTCGTTGTTTATTTATTCCCTTTTTCTTCTATTAAACACATGGAGACTCTAATAGAGACGACGTATGGATTTAGCCTACTAGGGATAAGTTCACTTACTGTTTTCTATTCTTATCAATAATTTTGAAGGCAAATATAAGTTCAAACTACGCGGAAAGAGGGGAGGAGGAGGGCCCGATTCTTTCCCTATGCACCAGGGCCCTTGTCCCCCTAGCTACGCCACTGGCCCCAACTCCCAAGTATTGTTTTAAAAATATATTATATGTACAGTTTTAACTTTCCTACGATTTTATTATATTATGTATAGATTAATATTATTTTACTTCATAGATTATGCAATGTTTTCTAATCATTGCACGTGGATGTTTTACAAAACTACGATCTTAGTTTATGTAAATATGCGATTGCATTTTTCGATTCACGTGCTAAAAGCGCATGTTATTGTTATACTGGTAATATCTAGTTTTATATGTATTGTTGTTGCACACAACCACAGAGTGGTTGGTTTCTATTTTTATATATTTAAAAAAATAAGAAAAACATGCATTATATTTGATATATATTTGTCACAGATGTGTGAAACAAATTAAAAAGTGGTTATGTAAATGATTCATCTAAAATATTATTTTTGATCATCCAATTCTCTGCCGAATCCAGCTTTCTGATATGTTATGCTTAGATTAATTATCTGTTAATGAAGTACCAAATAGGCTATCAGGGACATTATCAACAAGAGGTGATAATGTTTATGTTAAAGTACCTCCTAAAAAATTAATTAAAATTAAAAAGAAACTCACCTCCTTAACAATAGAATGTTCTTCAAAGTATACGTAAGAATCACACTCGATTTCAGTAGAAGTATCATAGTAGTGTGGGGAACAAGTATCATTTGTACTACTAATGTTTGTGAAGGGAGCGTATCTTCGGCACTTGGAAGGTTCCCCATCTTTTGTATGGGGTATCGAGTAGTTCACTATGGATGGGTCTTCGCAATCTGGTACTGTACATCTGGAACAATTTTTAATATGTTTATTAGCTTCACCTGTATTTTTGTATGTAAAAGACTCATTTAGACTTGATTTTGTATATAGTTTTGATTGCGTGTGTGATTTAAAATATGTAATGTTATTATTATTAATATACAGTGAAAAAAAAGCGAGATAAAAGTGCGATATTTATTCCGTTTTCTAATATTTCTATTTTCGTTTTATAAATTATTCAGTCATTAGGTATTTATAATGAATGTTATTATATGATTGAATAAGTAGGTAAGTAATTAATTTATAACAAAATAGTTAAAACTTAAAACATTAATAAAAAAGAAAGAATTTCTTTATTGAAAAGTTTTTGATGTAGTAAAATAGAAATCTCTCACAGAAAATATTTTATTTTATATTTAAATATCATTGGTATCTGAAAGCTTTTAAACGAGTGATAGACGTAGGAACTTTAAAATCGCGGTTTTAAAGTTCGCGTACTTACTCGGCTCGACGTCGGTGACACACGTAGAGCTTGGTCAGTAGCTTCTCACGTGTCACCGATATCGGACGCCACTTTGTTATCAACGGAGGGAATTTTGTGTTATTCAGGAATTATATTATATTACATCCATAAAACTAAAAGCAGAAGACGAAATCGGCAAAAGTGGGTGAAAAACTGACTTTCAAAAAAGAGCGTTTATCTCACGTAAATTTGGTGAAGTAGCTAATACGTGAAGAGAAGGAAGACTTGCATAATTGTTTGAGGATGCCTACGCCGTTATATGATGAACTTTTGCACTTAATAACACCTATTATAGCTAGACAGGCTAGGCTCACGGCTCGCGGCGGTGACAGACGTGCGAGTGAAGGCGGGTTACGAGCAAAATTTCAAACATGTTGGATCGTCAACGAACTTACTCGACGGCTTTTAAGTACGCGTACTTGGGGTGATACACGAGCGAAAAAGGTCGTCGAGCCACAAGTTCGCGTACTTACTCGTACGTCTATCAGCCCTTTTACTCGCAATATCGTTTGTGAATAAAGCCTTTGAACCGCTTAACGGATTTAGATAAATTTTGATATAGATAGATGGATATTCCGATAAGGGTGGAGGCTAATTTCGTCGCGAGGTTTTTAAAGCTCGTGAAAGAAACCGCGGCGGTAAGCTAGTTATTACTTCGAATTTCTAAGTTGTTAAAAATACAAATAATTTAAAAATGTTTGTTTTTTAGGTAGGTAACACAGGTATGTACTATCCTACTTAAAGAAAACTAGCATGAAATAATAATTTGTCTAGTTTGATTTTTCACCTTACCCTTACCATTGTCTTATATTTGTTGTTGCAGGATTATTTAGTACAAATAATGGCAGGATTAAATATATTTATTATAAGGTATTTATTTCGATTTTGACGTAAGTACTAGAAAAAAAAACATATTTATGTAGAGTAAGTTCACATAGTTACCTATATAAAATCATTAAACATCCGAATTTTATACAATTTTCTTCGGCTTATTGGCAAGAACGGAGATTCCCTTTCTCTAAGGAATTAATTTGAGGGGGGGGGGCGGGGCAAGTGTCCGCCTCGCGGCGCGGCGGTGCTGAAAAAAGCTCCGGCTGAGGGGCCAGACAGCCGGAGTCTAGGGCGACTGAGTGAGGAACCTACGGGCTATCCGAATTAATTTATTATTAACCGACTTCATTGACGTAAGATTTTGATTGTATAATTAGGTCCTACAACTGAGTTATTACTAGAGATGAAACGGATAGCAGTTTGGCCGGATACCGGATACCGGATATTCGGCCGACCAAGTGGCCGGATAGCCGAATATCCGGCGAAACTTAGCCGTTTGCGTAGGCGTCGCGCGAACAATAGGATGGACTCGGTTCGATTCGGGTCTTTTCGTTGATGAGTGAAGTTAACAATTGTACAATTTTATTATTGTGTCGATTGCATGCAGGGCAGACACGTGCGTGATCGTTTTTAGGTTATAATTTTATTTGTGCTCTTATTATTTTAAGTACATACATATATACATAGGTCTAAAAGATTTAGCAACGAGAAATGGCATCGGTGAAGAAAAGATCGTCTTTATGGGAATACTTTGACATAAGCACTGAAAATAAAAAGTTAGCTCTTTGTTTATTATGCAATGTTAATATTTCTCGTGGCGGCGAAGCGAAAAAAGCAGGTAATGTATCTAATAATAAATAATCTAATTGCAATAATTTTAATACCTATCAAGTAAAATAATATCTTGCAAGTTTCGTAACATATTCAATAATTATTGATTTCGGGGAAATGTGATTCTTGCTAAATAAAGCAAATAATTACTCAAAAATATGTTTCTTTTATCCAGCTATTTTTTTTTAATCGGCCGGATGTATATCCGGCCGAATAGTAGCTATCCGGTAATCGCCCGGATAGTATTATGGCGGCCGGATAGGCCGGATACCGGATAGTTACCGGATATCCGTTTCATCTCTAGTTATTACGGAAAAAAACTATTACAAAATAGCTACATAAATACATCTCTTCTACGCGTTCTATCGATTTAATAGATTCTGTTATCATACGATTATCATATTATCTAATTTAAAAAATTTTCAGATTTAATTGCCTCATTTACGCTTTGTAATTAAACTATTAATGAGTTTATTTAATACTAGCTTTCCGCCCACGGCTTCGCCCGCGTTTTCAAAGAAAAACCTGCGTATCTCCCGTTCCCGTGGGATTTCCGGGATAAAACCTAGCCTATGTGTTAATTCAAGTTACCCTCTATATGCTAAATTTCATTTAAATCGGTCCAGTAGTTTATGCGTGAAAACCATACATACATACATAATAATTACCTACAAACCTTTCCTCTTTATAATACAGTGCAACCTTAATATAACGTACCTCAATATAACGATTTCCTCGATTTAACAAATTTTTCGTAATCCCCTTGAATTGTCCATAAGATTCAATATAAAATATCCCTTTACATTACGAACATTTTTTGCGAACAACCTCTTTATAACGAATTTTTAACTATCAAGAAAAGTATATTATACCTCTAATTAACGAATTTCGTCAACCCAAAACCTTTATATAAAGTTCCAACCAATGTATGTGATTCATGTCGCGACAGGTTTCGACATGCTTTTGTTCGTAAAACGATCATTTTTGTTTAATTTAAATTGGAAAGTAATGTGAACACTGCTGCTCGTCACTAATGTTAAAGATTCAAGCATGGATTCAAGTTGAAATGGATCAGAAATGTAAAAGACCTCTTTATAACGAATTTTAGACCAACCTAACCTCAACATAACGAACCTCAGTTCAACGAATTACTTGATATAACGAATATTTATTTGTTCCCTTCAGAATTGTTATATCGAGGTTGCACTGTATTAGTATAGATACAGGATGTCCCACTATTGGTATAATAAGCGCGAAGGGACTTGTAATATTGCATACACCGATCACGTAAAAAATACTTAAACATCAAAATTACATCAAAAAAAAAATTTGCTAAATTTTTCCTGAAAATCCATGTTTTCTTCTCTAGCTTCGCGCAGCCGGCATATACCGCAATGTGAGCATTTTGTCTATGAAAACATAATCTTAAACGATAGGTCACGTGCTGGTAGCAAAGCTGGGCGGGTTGTTTGTTATGGGTGTACACATAGAGTTTTAAGAATTCATCTATTTGAAAAAAAAAAAAAAACTTTTATACGTATTTTTTACGTACTCAGCGTATGCAAAACTATAACCTCCTTTGAGCTTAGTATACCAACAGTGGGACAGCCTGTATATGTATTTATAATTGTTATTTGAACTTTATATTAAATTTCGTTATTTATTTTATATTTTATGAAATTGATAGAGTTATTTAAAACTGATTAAACCTTGAATTCTTTAGAAATGAAATAAGCTTTTTAACAGGGTTTCATTTTGTCTAATATAAATTCTTTTACCGCCATTTATTTTCAGCAATTGCAGGTACAAATATAATTATGAAACATATGTATTTATTAATTTAATTCTCTATTGCGCACACAAAAGAAATAGAGATACTTTAAGAACATAGAATTACAGGAAAATATGTATAAACGGTGGTTAAACATACTATTTTAGCTATGGTAAAAGTGCGTTAATACTTTGTATTTACAATTCCATAATGTACATACTTACTACATTTTGGAGCAAAATTTATACGGGCTTTTGCAATGAGAAACAGGCAATTCAGATAAGACAGACAATTTGAAATATTTTTAAATTGGTATTAATTGCAACAAAATTGTTACCATTCATAGCAATAATTGTCCTTAAATATTAGGGATAAGTAAGAACAAACGAATAATTTTTGCGTATCACAGATCCTATCCTACTAATTCCTACTAATATTATAAATGCGAAAGTTTGTGAGCATATGTATGTGTGTGTTTGTTACTCTTTCACGCAAATACTACTGAACCGATTACAATGAAATTTAGCACACAATATATAGAGGGTAACTTATCAACACATAGGATAGGTTTTATCCCGGAAATCCCACGGGAACGGGAACTATGCGGGTTTTTCTTTGAAAACGCGGGTGAAGCCGCGGGCGGAAAGCTAGTAATATATTATTATATATTTATAGTAATACGTATTATGTCGGAAGAGTGGCCGCTAACGAGGGCATTAGTTCTAAATATGTTTTTAGGGTTTTGAATAATGAATATTAATTTTACACGTGTTTATTTTATAGAATTTTACAAGATAAATATTTATTTACTCTAAGAAAATAAAGAAGGAACTGATGTCAATACTAAAGTAAATAATTAATGCAAAAACTACTGTAAAGGCACATCAGGAAGTTTTAAATATCCTATAGTAAGGTATGAATAATGCCTTATGTCTATATGAAATACTAGCGGTCCGCCCCGGCTTCGCCCGTGATACCTACATGTTTACGTTTTTTTTCATAAGAACCATCCTCGTACTTCAAGGAATAGATTCCGCAGCGCACGCGATGATAGAATTTTTAGTAAGGAATTTTTTACACCTTGGGTTACATTAATACATTTTTAGTAAGGATCTCAAATTTTTTTGAAAATGCAATATAGCCTTTGTTGCTCAGTGAAAATAATTACAAACCTTTCCTCTTTATAATATTAGTATAGATAGAGTCGGTATGTAAATCGTAATATTTAAATATGTTTACTTGTAGTTGATTTGTTTACTTGAAAGTAATCACTTCGTTCTTCGACAAGAGCGATCGTTGTAATATGACTGCGGGCGCGTTAGTTGTGGATTTTTTTGTGTTCGTTTATTAATTTAGAACAGTTAAAAATTAATAACTACAAACTTCCCCGATAAATGGATTTAGCAGCACACATATAATTGTTCAATCGAACTAGTGTAATGAGTAATGACTTATATTATCGTGTTAAACAAAATAAACTATTTAGCTGTACTCCGAATAGATTTACTTTTACACATAGGTACATACATCATATAAAATTATAAGTTCTGTAATATTTCGTCAGTCAGTTAAGTCTCTGAACTTGAGAGAAAGCTTATTGAGACTGCCTCTCAACTTAGGAATTATGTATTCAAAGACCCATTGAGAAAGTCGGACTTGAATTTAGTACTTTAGACTTACCTAGAAGTATAGACTCCTATGTTTCTCTACCTTATGTGTTTGTAATAACTATACCTATGAAGCAGAATATTGTTTATGTCTTGTATTATAAATGCGAAAGTGTTTGTTTGCCTTTCTTTCACACCCCATAGTTATGAATTTAAGGAGGCAAGAGAGTGCCACTTTTGTCCGTAGTGAAACATCTTATTTTGATGGGTATATTTCCTTTGACTGCGCGAAGCCGCGGAAATCAGCTAGTATCAAATAACAGATTAGACTAGTATTATTATTAATGAAATGGTGTGGATTAAAAATTTAACGCATTATTAAATTAGTATGTTGAAGAAACACTGAAAGCAATTATTATCACATTGTCTTTAATAAACTACAAGAAACTAATGAATGTCAAACGATTATTATTGTTATGTCATCAGTGAGAATTTCCATTGTCTTTGACATAATTTTAATTATTTCTCCTATGTCCATTATTGTGATTCAATTTGAACATAATTAAAATTGTATACATACCTAGGTACATACGATAAATATTGTAAAGTTTGTGTATCTGTAATGCTGTCACGCCTAAACCATTATAACGATTTAAATTTAATATGGAATAACTTTAGTTGAAAGCCAGAAATAAATATGAGCTTTTTTTTAAAACACAAAGAGCAGAGTCGGGGCGTGTAATATATTTAAGAATTGAACATTACATTATCTGGTATTTAATTGTTCTTTTAATAATTATTTTATGTGACGTCAATAAATATCATAATACTTTACACAATATACACGATTGTTTATTGTTCGTCATATTTATAGCTAATTAATTATTATTTTGTGTTAAATATGCACTATACATTTGTCAAATATTAAATGAATATCCTAGTTTTTATTGTGAGGCTAGTTCCTGTATTGACTCTAGGTATATTTATTTGCTTTTCATAGAATTAGTTTTTATTTAATATTATAAACTAGGTTTCCGCCCGCGGCTCCGCCCGCGTTTTCAAAGAAAAACCCCCATAGATCCCGTTACCGTGGGATCCGGGATAAAACCTATCCTATGTGTTAATCCAAGTTACCCTCTATGTGTGGGCTTAATTTCATTGTAATCGGTTCAGTAGTATTTGTGTGAAAGAGTAACAAACACACACACATCCTCACAAACTTTCGCATTTATAATATTAGTAGGATTATTTTTGTACAATTAATTTTGTTGATGATTTCGGGATACATTCTTGAACTTGTAGATAAAGTCAGAGATACCATATTTTAACATATTTTAACTTTTAGTCATTTTGGTACTGAAATTGACCCTTAGATTTAAAAAACAAACATTTAATAGATAAAACGTTATTTAAATTAACAGTTTTAAACTTTTCATCAGAATATGTAGAACATTGAAATTGGATGATTATATACGAATTCGATACACTTTTAAATTAACTCGAATGATAAATGTGTTTGATATTGAAGTGTTATACGAAAGATAATAATAAACTGTTTCCATGAGCACTATATAAGAAAATGCATTATTTCAATAATTTTTTTTTCTGTTTTAAAGTACAAAAGGTTACACAGATAGGTACCTATATTATAACGTTGAAAAGTGGTTGGAAAGTTTACAAAAGTAAATAATAATAAAATAAATCAATACGATAATTTTAAAGTGGATGAGTTTGAATGTTTGTTTGTTTGTTTGGATAATAATAACTATGAATCTAGATACTGTTTTTTTTTATATATCAGATAACTGATAACCCATTTATGCAGCAAAGCTATATGATATTATAATATACCATATAGCCTTCAGGCAGTATAAAATTAACAAAATAAAAAAGGGACACTGAAAATGAATGTATAAATATCTGGTAATTATAAATTATAAATAGTAACGGTTTTATAGGATTGTGAATATTATATTTTTATTGAAGTGAAACTTCTTTATCGGGGTTGGAAAAAAATTTAGTGTAACATTTTTTCGTTACGCGTGACATTTTCCCGTTACGCGCCATCTTTTTCTTATCCCTACCACGTGATCCGACGTATTTCTGTAAAGTTGCATATAATAAATTATTTTTTGAAAAATAAGTTTCACTTCTTACGTGTGTACACTAGTACACGCACACATTTTTATTTTATTTTATTTTTTGTATATAAACAATACGTTTTTATACAGACTTTTACAAGTTCTTATTATGGTCGTTTTGACTGAACAATCTTTAATTTAAATCTTTTTTCTAACGACAAAAATAGAATAAGAATAGTACACAATTACTTTTTAACAGTAAACAAAATCTGATAAAAAATGTCCTATTCATTATTTACTTTTGTTGTTCGCTTCAAGATTTTAAACATTTATAACTTTTACTTTATCAAATTCGATATTAACCATTCATCAGATTTACTTGAACACTAAGTTTCAGATTCATAATTTTTCAGAACATAATATTATGGTGAAGAGAATTTTCTTACCTGTATTTAAGATCCATCGCTTCAAAGTTATACACTGAAGAATACATTCCCGCCAATAAAACGGGAAATAAAATCAATACAGTATTCAATATATTAAACTTCCCAAACGGTCCAAGTATATGCAGTATATCGTCCACGGTTACTTCTTTACTTTTTTCCATATCAATTTTGCTCGCCATTTAAAAAATATAAAATCAAATAAAACTGATTTGGCGGGATCGAAGGAATGTCAAACTACGAGATTAAAAAATTAATCGTCTATCACAGCAATTCAAATTTGGAACGTTATTTTTTTTAATTTACAAAATGGCGAACGCGACGGTGTCGCGTCGGTCACCGGGCTTTAGTGCGCGTCAGACCGTTTGATACTGACTTTTTATTGTTAGTATAAGAATTGCAGCTTATCACCTTCAAGGAACTGTAACTATATTATTCAATTATTCACGTTACGTCAGATTACTCTTACCCTTTAAAATCATTATTTTTTAGAATTATTGTGACAATTATATGACCATAATTCGTAATTACTACGAGTGCCTTTGACATGATTTTCATTGTTTTTATTATATTTATTGATCATTTATTTTATTATATGTATATACACATTGTAAATTAATACAAGGTTCGATTATTTCCATCATATTTCTAAAGTAAATGTTAACTATAAAAATTTAAAAATGCATTAATAAAGACAAAAAAGTAATTACTAGATACTTCAACGCATTGTATTAATTTCCCAATGAAACGTCATTCTTTTAATTTTTTCTATGCATCTAGTGGTATCTATCTGTATTTTTTTATACATGAAATAAAAATATAGTTAGAAAATTGGCGCAATTTTAAAATTAAATTCAATAGACACGGAAACACGCACACACACCCGCCGTAACTATGGCAACACTAATCGTTTTCAAACTTAAGAATTGATGAGTATCTAAGATTTTGAATGTTTGTTTGATCATTTTAAAAGTAAATTTAAAATGGAGTTTTAAATAAATATTTTTGTCTGCTTTGAGTCACACGTGCAAACTATATTTAGGTACCACAATGATTTGTATGCAAATATAAAATTCGTATTTACAAGTAAATATTTTCACTGAAAAGCGTACCGAATATTGTAAAAGTGACTTGTTAATTAATATTGGGCGTCACTAAAATGCAGTGTTATGAAAACAATGGTTTAATGAAATGCCTTTTATGCATGAATAAATTGTTATTAACAATTATTGTTATACTAGATTTCCGCCCGCGGCTTCGCCCGCGTTTTCAAAGGAAAACCCGCATAGTTCCCGTTCCCGTGGGATTTCTGGGATAAAACCTATCCTATGTGTTAATCCAAGTTATCCTCTATATGTGTGCTAAATTTCATTGTAATCGGTTCAGTAGTATTTGCGTGAAAGAGTAACAAACACACACACACGCATCCTCACAAACTTTCGCATTTATAATATTAGTAGGATGTAAAGGAACCCCTTTAGTCAGGTTTATGTTATGTTTAACGAACATAATGGTTTCAGTATGAGGCCTTACTCCCGCAGTATCCGGAAAAAATAGCCTCTAGTCTAGGCTATTCTATCAACACAATATCTTTCACCATAAAATATGTAATCCTTATGGTTTTGCGGGTTGTCTGGCAGAAATCGCTTACAGCGATAAGACCGCCCTCTGTACATATTTTAACTTGTATCGCTCTTATTTTGTAATCCTGTATTTTTCTGTGCAATAAAGAATTTTTCATTCATTCATTCTGTCCCTTAAAACAGTTCAATGTTCTTGTAAAAGAGCTGTTTTTATTGAATAAGTACATACATTATTGAAAATAAATATCATATAAGTTCGTGGGCTAGTTAAATAGTGAAGTTAAATATAAATAACACGTTCAAGTACAACTGTTCAACTGTTCAATCTCTATAGAGTGGCGAAAAATTTAAATTCATGAATATAATTCAAATTTTTTTTATTATATTCTTTCTGATTTTAATTCAATCCCATAGTTCTTCTTTATATCCATAGTTAGGTATTTAAAGTTAATAAATTATGCAGACGGTCATTATTCACTAATGTCATGGCTTCACAAAAACACTTATATCATAGAAAATGGCAGTACCTTTGCGTAAAGAGCCTATGCAATTGCCTTTTTTACTCGCCTGTGTTAAAAGGAGGGTTATGAGTTTGTGTATGCATATTTCTTTGGCATGATGATGATGTCAGATCCGTTTTTTTATGACTAAAATGTTACCGACGATCTGTAAAAATATGCTTGTTTTATAAAAAAAGCTCAAATGCTTTTATTTTTCAGAAAATTGATATAAGTGGTCTGTGGTTAATGGTTTACATAACAAATAACAAATAATGATTTCGCTAAATCAAAATGATTGAGGAGAAAATCGTATAAGTGCGTCATGATAAAATTATATTGCATATTTTTATTTTTATGTATTCAAATAACTATAAACACTCAGTCTCATCATTCATGACAGTAAGTTTTATTTCCAACCTCATATATCTAATTAATAGGATTTTAATCATTTGCCTTATTGCAGTTTTACCGCAACATCATCTATTATGAAAAGACAGTAATTCATGAGTTAACCGCAAACACTCAACATAATATGTACATATAATCATAGTACATACTTATTATATTATCTATGCTAATAATGTATGAAGACCACAGCTTATGTTGCCATCAAAATATGTATATATTTTAGTTCCGATGAATTGAGCGCTCTAATATAATTTTAATAGATAATAAGGTAGTGCAATTTAGGTATATTGATGTGAAAATGTATGTAAATGCATATTGCATAAAGAAAATACGATGGATTTCCGATTTCGACGAATTTTGATGTATAGATCGAACCATAGACATCATAAAACTGAATAATATTATATTGTAACAAAGCTTCAGAAATCGTATGTAAAACCGCCTATTTCCTATTTCAATTCCTATCCTAGTTTAAAACTATCCCTATTATTTAATCCATAAAATGTATTGTATCTCTTGTTGAAAACAGAGCAAACACACTATCGCATTTACAATATAACGTGGCAGAAAGGTAAGAATACCTCCTAAATCTTCATAACAATATTTCTCTTTCAAGTATGAGTGTACACCGAATCACTTAGAGATTACACCACGACAGTACAATATCATTCGGGCCGACACTCAACTTGTGTTGCAGATTTTTCGCGTTTTATTCCGTTGACGTAACCCTGTATCCGATATTGCACTCTGTGTAAGTTGTAGTGATGTGTGGAGTCGATGGTTTTTATCGATAGTCGGTAGTAAAATTCGTAAAAAGTGATGTTAATTTTGGTGAATAGATACTTAAACGAGTAGATAATATTATATGAATCGATCAAAAGACATTGTGGCTAAATGTTAGATTTCGGATAATACAATCAATTAATAATACCACGAAAATGCCTTAACGATTTTTCTTAGCAAAATCTGCTTCAAGATGAAATGCTAGGATATTGAAAACAAGGACCGTTAACCTTAAAATAAAGTAAGTGTCATACAATGTAATAATGTATTATAGTGTTACTATAAAAAAATATAATATGGCAATACATTAAAACACAAACGCTTCGACCACGATCCTAAAATATATGTACCAAAATGTATTTCAATATAAGTTTTAATTAGATATCGTACTTATGTAAAGCAAGAAAAAACCAATACATGTAAGTATTGACGTTAGATACGTATTGTTTTTCAAATAAAATCAAATAAATAAATAAAATAAAATTAGCACATCACTACACTCCGCCTACTCTCAAATAAGCTCTTTGCGGGATTGAAAGTTTTGACTCACGGGATTGTTGTCTACAAACTTGTATGCGCATTCTAATCATATAGTGTTTTAATGTTTTTTCTGGGTTCTAAGAATAGATCCTTTTTTAAGGACTTAACAGTTTCTTTTTCAGTTGTATGCTTTATGTTTATTTCAACTTTGTGATCTGACTTAAAATGTTCAAAGGATTTATTTTCAGATTGTTCATATAGCAATGCGGTTCAGTAGTTGGGTTCAAAATTAAAATGTCCTATCAAGGAAAATTAAATTGTTTACCTTGAGTTAATTCTGGCACTTCATTACGTCAACGATTTCGACATTTTCACAACCTTATCCCACGCTAGTAGTTAGCACCAAAGTGTTAAAAACGATTATCTTATTTGTTAGTAGTAATTTGTTTGTTTAAAAAATTATAAGGTTCATCCCATCTATGGAACTCCGTAGGTAGCTTAGTACCTATAGATAGATTAAAAAAGTCGGAAAAATTTGGTAACTAGAATGAAATATTTTCTTTAGCAGCATAAATTTCCAAACAATATATCCGACCCAACCTTTTGTTTAATTAACATTTCTTTCAGCCTCTTTCTGCTAAATATTTATACCCCTAAATGACGTATTTTATCCCGTTCACCTTCATGCAAAAAACATGAATCCTGTTCCATGTAAATTAAATAATTATAATGTTAATTAAGACGGTGATACATCATGCGTAATTCGCTTAATGCTTTACCCCCGGGGCGGTTAATAAATCTGCCTTGTACAGACAATATGGGAACAGATTCTGTTTTCTTCTTGGATATTGTTTAAAGGGTTGTGCTGATGAGCTTGAGCTTGTTTAGGAAATGTTTCATTAATTTTGCTACGGTGTACCTATATTTAAACATTTTTGCACTTTTTGCTTGCTTCTTAAAAGTGATAAATATCTATTAATAAAATAAATATAAATAAAGTTTTATTTTTTCACAATTCTATCATGGAAATTCGCAATATGCAGGATGCCATGCTCGAAATCCGACCTCTATTGATGGAATACATACTTTCCACTGCATCTAGAACCTTGAAACACAGCTACACAAATCTGCACAGATGATCTGCAGAATAGAAGCATATCAAACACTACTCCAATGGTGTACCATTTCATCACACACCAATAAATAAAATAAAAAACAGTGTCTATCTTACAGCTACTCTGCTAAATATTCCCCGCGTAAGTGCAAGCCCGTGTTAGTCGTTAACACGTAAATAATTTCTCGTCGCCTGCACCCCAAAGGGCTTTAAATTTCCTCCGACATGTCTTTTTTACTCTGTCACTTTAAATCTTTGATTGCAAAACATACATTAATTATGAATCTATATAGTTCTAATTTTTGTGCTCTCATACATTATGGCTTTGATTTACTAATCTACTCAATAGTTACGTTTAATTTTTCGAAAAAAAGTCTGGATGTAAGATCTTGGTCAAAGATAGCTTTTGAATTTTTCTGTGTTTCGATGATTATCACTATAATTAAAAAAAAAAACTTAACCATCATTACCTGAAAGTTAGCTTAATAAAACCAGTTTTTCTTGACGGACGGCACGTGGAAAGGCACGTGTAAACGTGTATTTTAATACAAAAATATACGTGAAATATCTAAAAAGCATCCGAAACGTCTTATTTCCCTAAAAGCTCCTTTACGTTATCAATCTTTTATATCCATTTGCTTCTAAAATTAATACATATTGAAACGGTACTAATATTCAAATATACATGTATTTTAATCAAATGCATTTCTGCGAAACGTTATCAATCCGCAATCTATAAATTTCATATCAGCTAAATCTTTTTCTAATATCATTGAATATCGTTTGAAGCCGGAGACTCGAGTAAGCCCGAGTTCAAAAGCACTTATATGAGAGTATAATGCAATATACGTCGTATAACTAGCTTGTTTCATTATAAAATCATCATTTTGTTACGATATACCGGATATTGTGTGCTGAAATTGAAGGGAAATGTATTATCATTTCTTTGTAGTGCGATCTTTGGATAAGGATAGGGTATATGGGTCGGAGTCTATTGTCTAAAATGTTATGATTTGGATATCATTTATAGCTTATTCAGTTAATTACGAAAAACATATTATTATTGAAAAAAATGTTATTAATTTTTATATTCCCTATGGCCTTCTAAAATAGTGGACCTTTCCAAACTTATTATAATATTTATAAAAATACGTAGTAAATATAACTACAATAAAAAATATATACAAAAAAGCCCAAGCGCAAAGAGTGCGTAATTCGATAAGTTATTCCACTAACTATTCCAGGGTTAATTCCGGGATTAATAATGAGTCTAACCTTTCTTGTTAGGCGGATAATGGTGCAATGTGGCCGGCTATAACGCGTAACGAACTTAGTGTGCCCCGTAGAGAACTAAACAATTCACGACAATCCTAATTACAAAGGTAAAACATTCTGAGAAATTAAATACAAGACCGGCGATTGCCGAATGACCTTTTCGGGGTCACATACGGTCCCTTGTTGGACTGTTTTACGATACCGCTTCGGTTTTGTTGTAGTGGCGAATTATTAACTTTTGATTCTGTGTTTATTGTTGAGAGGTTTTGTTTAACCAGCACTTTGGTACTTATGAGCTAGTCTAATCATTGTTTTGTTCAGTACAGTGACTCCGCTTGTGAAGTATTCAGTTGAAATAAACCACAGATAATAAAATACTATGTATATACTTACACTAATACGACAAACAAAATTATGTAAATTTTTATCTCGATGTGGCAGATATAAAAACTGATATATTTTCGAAATGACGATATTAGTCGAATAGTGATGTTGTAAATTGTATGTGTGAATTGTTGTGTGTATTAAAAAAATTATTTTGTAGAAAAAACACGAACTTGCAGTAAGCAACTTTAGCTAAAGAATAAAAACCATTCTCCATTAAGTATCCACTTACAACACTTGCTAACTTAAAACACGAGCATGAGACATATTATATCACTCATAATTAATTATGCAAGAACATCACTAATCATTGTATGTGTTGGAGGCCTCAAGGTATAGGAAACACGGCATTAATCAAAAATTCCGCGTCTCGTAACCGCTCTTCAATCCCACAAAGAGCTTTTATGTGTGTATTAATGTTTAGGTATGTGCGTGTATCGATATTTCGTGTCGATAGTTTGTGTTTGTTGTAAGTGTAAAAGTTAAAAACAATATATTATAAATTTCGTATTCAAAACTCTACAATGGAGAAAATTTCAATGGTTTAACATGTAATTCGGTCTAGGCATTTAGAAGTCATGTTTAGTTCCTGTGCATATCTTAATTTAGGTACATACCATAAATCTAGTATAACTGAAAGTATAATTTCATCTTTGTTACATACAGACATACAATTTAGTATTTTGCCAGCACTTTCAGTAGAATCAGTCTTAGAAAACTTGAGTATGACGTTTCATTGAACAAACTACCTAGCAGCAAAGATCAATTAAAGAATCTATTGAAAAAGTATCGTATTGACTTTATTCATAGAGCTTTCTTTTATAAGACTGCGCCAAATTGCAGTAGGTCAGTGGAAACTATCGATAACTCGCAAACATCACTATAGCTTGTTTAAGAGTGCAATATTAGGGGTCCGCGACCCGAGTAAAAGCACAAAAGAGAAGCAACAGCTGTTACTTGCAACTCTTAATACTTGCGTCTTGCAATCACTCAGAACTAGGTGTACAAAATTATTTGAAAGCCTCCAGCGATATTAAAATATGCATTGTCTAGATTGAAAACGGGAGTTTTTGTAACTTATAAGATGGTGTGCTGAATGTGGAGCATGCAGAATGGTTAAGATATATTTTGTGTTACATATCTACGTCTGTATTTTACTATTTTATGGAACTAGCATTCTGCCCACGGATTTGCCTGTATTGTCTAAAACCTAAAAATTATGAATGAAAAAAAAAGAAAAACAGAAGGAAAATATTGCAGTATTTTTTGAGTTGATGGTGAACATACAAAAATACAAATAACATTTTATTTTATAATATGTTATGATATTCATATGAAAACGTCTTTACTTATTTATAACAAGATTGTATAATATTTCTGTTTTATGACAAGTCGCGAAGTTTTTCTTGACCAATTGGATAAATTGAGGCAGTAGTGGTGTTGAATTGAATGTTCATCTAGTTTCGAAAACATTATTTCTTAATTTTGAGTGCTTGAATTTAAATCTTAAGCGTAGATATACTTAAAATAATCACATTAATTAAGACACAATTACATACATACACTGAAGCCTACAAGACATGGCTTGAAAACACAATTTCGAAATTATAAGGTTATTTGTACCAAATATAAATAGCTTTTAAATTAAAAAAAAGTCTGTATGTAAAACTAGAATATTCCATGTCTTTATTGTCAAAAGCATTGTCTGGATAGATAGGCCATTTATAACATAAGAATGGTTAGACCCTTTTTTCAAGAACTTTGATTTATTGAATTTATCCGTCCCGAATAACTGAATAGCTAAACATCGACGATTTACGAAATAAATACTTAAAACAACTGTAAAGTTTTTTGATAAT
The DNA here is from genome assembly GCA_029959065.1 of Colias behrii. Lineage (NCBI taxonomy): Eukaryota > Metazoa > Arthropoda > Insecta > Lepidoptera > Pieridae > Colias > Colias behrii. Next base: position 2,921,787 of record JARWMC010000015.1, read on the forward strand.
TATTTGCAATTTAAAAACCAAATTTTAAATAAAGTTTTCAAATGAAAATTAGAAAAGAAATAGTGGAATATTTCCAGTGAAATTTGAAAATGAGTGTTGATTGGTAATTATGTGGTAATTTACTTCAAAGTCGTTCGTTCAATTTTTATTTCAGTAATTCATTTTTAATTACTTAAGGTGAATTATAGCTCTTTATTAGATGTACTGTTTCTTTAAATAGACAATATATTTTCCTGGTATCTTTATTTATAAAAAATTCAGAAATTATATGGCTAGATATCGTGACATCTATACTAAGAGTTTGTTTGTTTGTTTGTTTGAACGCGCTAATCTCAGGAGCTACTGGTCCGATTTGAAAAATTCTTTTGGTGTTAGATAGCCCATTTATCGAAGAAGGTGATATGTAATCACCCTAAGACCAACAGGAGCGGAGCAATTCAGGTGAAACCGCGCGGCACAGCTAGTCATTTAATATGCTGTAAATTATTTGATATACACAACTCAACTCAAATAAGTTGTTTTTTCAATCTATAATAATACCAGAGGTTTTAAGCGACCGTAGACAAATCCGCGAGTCTCGACTAGTTAGCTTATATCGCCCTGAATAATTATTTGCCACCGTTTCCGTAGTAATAAATTGTCGTACATTTTAATTATTCATGCGTGCCATCGGCCGCAAGCTGTTCTTGTGAATATTTTAGCAATTACTTAAGCTCACTCTAATATTTAATAGCTGTGTGACAAACATTCAAAATGTTTGTAATACTCTGTGGTCTATGATATTATCTATGACTCTCTATTTGCTCTATACTCTGTATTCGAATGTTCTACGCGGGAAAAGCGGGCAATATTGAAAAATAAACTTGGTCAAAGTTTCAATCGATAATTATTTAAGTATTTTGAAGCGCTATTTAAATAAAAATATTTTATAGACGGTTCAAAGAGATCTGGGTTAAATAAATAAAAGACACACATATAATTCAAAATTTATTAAATCGTGAATAACATATACATTTTGATTCAAAATAATTTAAAGTGTTCACAATTTGATTATTTACAGCGACATAGAGACAGACTGATTGCTAGATAAAAATTTCCGAATGAAAAAAACTATTTTTTTTTAAAGACAGATATATTTTTTAATTATTAGCATAATTTTCATTATATTCAGTCTATTCTCTATAAATAAATATACAGTATCAGATAGCTACATTTACAAACATAATTAACTACAATAAGATTCAATATAGACACTCGATTTAAGTAGATTGATTTTATTTTTTATTTGATCGTATTTTCTCTTATATTCTTCAGTATGTATGTATTTATTTTTTGCTTAATAGGTAATGCAATTTTATAAAATATTCTAATGTAAATTATTTGAAAATTACATTATTTTGTAGCAAATTTATTCAGATTTAGTAAATTCTAGTACAAAATGAAAATATTCATATCTATGAATTATATCTATGAATAAAATAATACATAATATAATTTAATAATTTTGTTATGTAGGCATGCATCTAAGATTTAAATACTGTGCAAATTGGACATTTTCAATATATTAAATTAATATTAATATAAACATAATTATTAATTATTATCTACCTATTAATTATAATGAAATGATGTGTATAAATAAAAGATCATCGGAAATTAATTCCTAGTTATATCGTATATTGAAAATTTTAATAAATAATAAAACAATGGCATTACTTTTTGGTTAAAAACATTGAGGTATTATTACTACGTATAGAGAGGATACCACGAACAAAATCTGTGCGAAAAGCGCGGCGGCGCGGGGCGGCTAGTGAATCAAACACTTTGTAGATATTCTGCCTCTTATACTTATAAATTAAAACCAATCAATGTAACAAATAAATATTGTTTATCTTATTAAAAAAATATGAATAAAATTATCAATTAAAACCAATCAATGTACTTAACAAAAAAATTGATTTGAGACGATTGACTGTAACTCGTGTTAGAAATAGTGTAGCAGCGATGTCCTCTCTAGTACGTAGTACATAGTAACTCAATGGTTAAAAAGGAAATTCTTATTTTTTATCATTGAGATATACATAATATGGAGACGACACCGCCTACATCACTTATGTTCCGCTCAACATACGCCATATGGCGTAACTGCACGCTCATTTTTTATTTGTTTTAAAGTGAAACGCATCAAATATGCCTTCGTGTGTGTTACGATATTGCACAAATAATACAAATAATACGGAAAAGTGCAAAGGAATAACTTTCATCGGTAAGTACTTAACTAGATAATAATTTTTAAAACTTAGTTAGAGCAAAAAAATGGCGCACAGATTTTGTTCGTGGTGTCTCCTCCATACGTAGTTTATTATCTCAATGTTTTTTATTGGAATTATAATTTAAACGAGTAAAGGTATTCTAAATTATTACCTTAACTATAATTCATGCATATTTAGAATTCATAAGGTCTGAAAATAAATGCTGTTTTAAGTATCTAGGAATACCTACTTTTCATGAAAAACAATTAAACATCAATTTACAGCTATGTTAATTTTTTTAAATGTCTATTAAGTATGTAAATAGTTCATTAAGTTCATTTTAATAATCTATTTTTAGTATAACAATATGTATTTAGGTTTTCTAAAGGTTGGTTTTCGCGCGTTATACTGCGTTACTATTGGTCAATATATTGTAAATCATTTGATAATTGACGTTTTGATTGGTCATTGTTGTGTTTATTACATTTTCCGGTGTAATTATGTATTCTATTGGCGATTATTCATAATTATAATAGGTGTCTGTGGATCCGCTTGTTAACAGTGATGTAAAAATATTTTATGTTTGTGATATTATAATTTACCTATAATGTGACAAAAAAAAAATGGAAAATGGAACGGATAAAGGTGTGGTGTGCAAAAAATAATATATCCTATACAAATTACGATAATTAAATACATTAAATAGTGGTAATAACAAGTAAGTATGAATTTAATTTAGTAATAAATATTCGATTTAGGTTATTTTAATAATTACCGTATCGCATTGTATTACGTATTATACCTAAATATTAAATACCTTCAAAAATATCAGTTCTTACTAGTTTAATTTTAATGAGACTCTGTTATAAGTTCTTCATTGTATTTCAAACTATAGTAGCCCAAGGTGATTTGAAAAATAGAAAAGATAATATATTAAAAAGCCAATTTTGCGATAAATTGACAATATAAAATGGCTTTGCAAATATTGGTGAAAAGCGCACATGCTAAAAGCATTCTCTACTTATCCATAACAGACTAAAAATGTTTTATTATTTATAGAAACTTAACATTTTTAAGAAAATGATTTCTTTTTAATCTATTGGGCTCATCTATTCTATAATAGACAACATGGTGCAAAAAATTACGTTCCTTTTTTTGTTTCACGGGAATTTTAATTCTATAGAAGATATATTTTCTCATGGCAACCCTGTAATGTATACGTCATTGTAACAACAGTGTTGCCACAATGGAATTATTTGATGAAGATACCCTCATTGTGTTTTAAAGACGCCGTAAAAATGGAATCGTTTTAAAAACTTTACCACTATCGTGGTTTTTAACAATGTATGTCATATAGTTTAATATCCATTGTTCAAGATATTCACTATTAAATGATATAGGGAAATATATGAGTCATTTATGTTTGAATTGTGTTTTTCATGCTACTTTAACTTGTGTTTATTATTTTAACACGAGACAATAGTAATAGTATAAAATTATTGAAGTTTACAATTGTAAAATATGTCAGTTTTATGGAAAACAACTGTAATAAGTAGTTTTGTTATTTTATTATTGACGCAATCGAGGATGTATATTTAAGTTTAATATGTGTGTGTGTGTTGCTGTCTAATGCCTATCGATATGGTTCTGAAATATGTTTCGTGAAAAAAGAAAAACTTACTATGAAGTTGTAAAGTTCTCATTATAAGAAGAATGATTATCACTATCTTGACTTGTATGACAAAACATTTGAAATTAACTTATAAAGTTGTTATGTCACGGTGCATTTAGATCAAACGAACATAGAGCTAGAACAAGAGCATTCTTTCGTGATCTTTTAGTGTAAACGAAAACTCGTATTCAGTGTTTTTCAGTATTAGAACATTGCATAAAATCTTTTCGAACGCGATAAGTTGCTCTACGCCTGTTTACACTAAAACAATTTGACATAGTGGGGTTAGAATGAGCATTCGCTCGTTTGATCTAAATGCACATTGCACCGTAAGAATCTCATACATTAAACAAGAAAGTGAACATTAAATTATTATTCAAAATTCAATGATCTCGTCATTATTATAGAATTCAATTGAAAGATAACAGCAGTAATAAATATATGTATTTAGAACGGTTGTGGAATATTTTTCATTTTACGATTGCATGTCGAATTGATTGAACTTGGGTCTAATTATGACACTGAATAAATATTATTATTTTTATGTTACTAGCTGCTCGCCCCGGCTCCGACCGGGTTTTTTTTTTAATTTTTATAGTTTTTGGTACTAAACGAGGCGGAGTAAATTTGGTCGTTACGTGACATAATGGCAGATTTCATAGACCGGGAGATACTGACACAAAATTTCGAGTCATTTGTAACAGGATGGCGGTTCTACAGGGGTCTTAGTACGCAATGACAAAAAGAAAAACGATGGTGTGAACACTGGTACCGGCGGCTTAGTCGCGTGGGCGTTAGTCGAACTCGTCGTAAAAATAGCGAAAGTCAAACGATTTGTAACACAAAAATTTTAGAATTTACCGATAGCCCATAAAAAAGAAGTAGGCGGTAGTGTCATGCCATACTTTTCCGGTGTGACTTACAGCCCGCCATACCGACGCGAATGTGTTGATTTAAAAAAAAAACAATTCAACCATTTGTACCAGGCTAACTTTTGCACAGGTAACCATCGTCGTGTAGCCATTTACGAAAATCACCATACCATACTTTTCGGACGATTCCAAATGGTCGCCATACCGCCGAAAATCTGCAAAAATTTTTTTTTTCGCCAAACTTTTTGTACCAGTATTGCATTTGGATTTTTGGAGAGTATTTGATAAAATGTGACCATTATTATATTTGCCATACTTCTAGTAGGGGGAAAAAGTGCTGCCATACTTCATAAATAAATTTATTATTAATTTATAGAAGTGAAGATTTCTACCACCTAGATCTTTGAAATTTTGTATTTATATTTGTTGAACCTCAAACTTATAGGAAAGATTAATGCCATACTGTTACAAATCGTTCAAAATACGAATAAAATCATACAATAAAAAAAAATCTTATACACATTCGCCACCTCCCACAGGTATGGCATTATCACACTTCTATTTATAATCATTCAGGAGTTGTTGAAAAAAAAATTTAGGGTGTTACAAATGGTTCGGCGAAAAAAAAATTTGCAGATTTTCGGCGGTATGGCGACCATTTGGAATCGTCCAAAAAGTATGGCATGGCGATTTTCGTAAATGGCTGCACGACGATGGTTACCTGTGCAAAAGTTAGCCTGGTACAAATGGTTGAATTGTTTTTTTTAAATCAACACATTCGCGTCGGTATGGCGGGCTGTAAGTCACACCGGAAAAGTATGGCATGACACTACCGCCTACTTCTTTTTTATGGGCTATCGGTAAATTCTAAAATTTTTGTGTTACAAATCGTTTGACTTCGCTATTTTTCCGACGAGTTCGACTAACGCCCACGCGACTAAGCCACCGGTACCAGCGTTCACACCATCGTGTTTCTTTTTGTCATTGCGTACTAAGACCCCTGTAGAACCGCCATCCTGTTACAAATGACTCGAAATTTTGTGTCAGTATCTCCCGGTCTATCAGTTGCACTTATAGAAAATCTCTCACGCTTTACGTTGCGCCCGAAACAGCGATTGAACCCGAAAAAGAATCGGAAGATCCTCCACCTGATTTAAATTCTAATATATTTTCAACACCGATTAAAGTTTCCGACAATACTCCTTCTTATGCCGATATTGTTAAAACAAAAGTTGGAATTCACGCACAAAAACAAGAGAAAGCTGTACCTAAAAAGAGAAGAATAAAAACCAGAAATAATTTTCAAAAGAATTCGGTATTGGATTGGGATTTTTCATCATCGGCATCGGAACAAGAAATTATAGACGAAAAACCAGATGATCAGGCGGCGGCATCTAGTGATAGAATTAACTTTAGCGAGTTGTTATTGAAACTGAAAGACATAGTATTTTTGAATAAACTTAGTTGGCAAGCTAAAATAAGTAAATTGATAAAAACATGCATTGAATGGATTATACTTTTGATGGTAGAGAACATATCAGATTGGCCGTTAGTTAAGAACATTATAGATAGTGTATTTAAGTTTAGCAATGGATAAAAATTGTTATTTAAAATTAAACGTTATTCAATGGAATTGTCAAAGCTTAAAACCTATGATTGTTATATTAGAGAGTTTGCTTACCCAAGAAAACATTCATATTGCAGTATTAAATGATCTTAGCTTGTCCGACCTCAAATGAAGCAAGAAAATTAATTAAAATTGTATCCTTAGGTTTAAGTAGACGGTAGATAATTATTATGCTTTAGGGCCGATTTTTCAATGCTTGGTTAAAACTTATCCGTCCAATAAAGTATTACACGATAATATTAAAATGTCACGTAAACTGTCAAATACGGGCAATTAGAATACGTTTTTAAATGGTAGTTTTATACATTATTCGACGAATAAGTTTTATCCAAGGATTGAAAAATCAGCCCTTACTGTTAGAATAATCTGTTTTGTTATGTTTTGATTTTATTTTTGAGAGTGACATGATCAAGTATGATCAAACTCTCGTATTAAATAAAGATATAAAAAAAAGTGGTGTTAGCTAACAAGAATTTATTTTATATATAGACAATAAAACCTGATATAGTACATATAATAACAGGTCTGCGTTCGTTTCTGTACTATTAAAAAAATCCTGGTTAATTTAAGTTTATAAAATTTGATAATATGCCGTTAGAAGTGCTTCCAAAAGAGACTCAATTAGGATTTATTTTTTTTATTTTTATACATTTATAAACAACGTCTTTGTATATTAATCCAATTAAAAATTGAAAATAGTTCCTAGATCTAAAATCACATTAAATAATTCACAAGTCAAAATCGACGATGGAAGGTTTGTATAAGTCTTTTGAATATTATTATTTACTTACTTATTTATTTTAGAAATTAAGAAAAGGTTAAGGAATATCTGATAATACAGTTACATAAGTAGCGTCTTTTGAACTCAATTCTTACAACTGCTAAAAGATCAAGTACGTTTGGTCGCTTTAAAAAATATTAATCAATATTAATTGTCTATTAAGATGTAAAAACAAGTCTTCATATCGCTTATTTGTATAATAAATACATATACAGAAAAATTGTAAATTTTGAGTTATTTACTTAAGTATCAGAATTTACTTTAAGTCCGATAGGATATATGAACCCTGTTAAAAATACTTGTGATCTAAGGTCAAACATTCCATTCAATGTGAACGAATACAATTCAAAACATTAACATTTGTTTTGCTCAGCACAGATAAATAATATATTTAAAATACATTTAAAACGTGATTTATTTCATATTTTTCATGTACCCACAATTTGTAAATACATTGCAATTAAAAGAAATAAAGCACGTTTTAAATCGTCAATTGCTTAATGCAAAATAAACAAAAAGTATGTCAACTTTATACCATTTCATTCACAGGCTGTCTTTTTACAATAAATTAGATATCACTTCGATAACGTATCACGAATTTTCTTTTACACAACACTAACACTCCAAAAAACATAAATAAACACAACTAAGAACAGAAAGGAACGTTCATGTACCAAAATTCATTTGGAATATACCTACTTAGAAGTCCATTTTTTGCATATCAACAGAAAAAAAACACAAAAATTCGCTTGAATTAACAGCTATGTCGTCACAGCACAACATGGCGCCGGTTCAATCCTATTCTAAGTTGTATCACACAGTTGACATACTTTTTATACAACTACTCCTTTTGGTCCTCAAATTAAACTATTTCATATCAAGAGTTTGGTCAGTTCTGTTTCTCATTTTGGATAGTTCCTCTGCTTCCTCAATGGTGTCCGGGAGACGCATGTTCCGTGTCTCTGGTAGGAGGAGCACGAGCATGCTGCATATGATGCACATACCTCCGAATATCACGGTCGGCATTGATTTGTGGTAGAGGGACTGAAATGGAAGATTAGAATTAGGAACTAACTCTGATAAAAATATAAACTAGCTCGAAAATCGAAATCTAGATTAGTTTATAATTATAGTGAGGTGTCACGATGTTTTTTTAAGATAAGGTTTCTGATTAAATGCAATGTGCAATTTTGATATAAAGAGCTGCGGGTTTTGAAGTGCACAGCAAGAAAAATAAACCATAGTAATACTCTTACAACGGTCTTTTGCTAAAGTTATGACATAGAAATGATATTAAACAACTTCAAAATTATTTTTATCTCATTAACTTTTCTAGACCTTTCTAATTTTTAAGTATGTACATATTCATATTTTGATGTGCAAACCATAAATAGTCTGTTGCTGATCTAAACTACTTCAACATAATACCACTACCAATACAAATCACATACCAATAGCGGCGTTAGAGGTGCAATAAGCGACCCGATCCTGCCAGAGGTGGAGCAAACACTCAAGAGCATCTGTCGCATGTTGGTCGGGAAGACTTCGGACACGTAGATATACACTGAACTGTATGTTAGCGTGACGCTCCATTTGCCTATTAGATACAGGACAATGGACCACCAGTTACCTGAAACAATTGTGATCGTTGTAAACTTTGGAAGGGCATAGTAGCTAAGTAAAGGGAATGCTGTTGAAGACAAGTGGCTTTAAGTAGTAGATGTTTTAGTTAATAGTTAATATAAGTTAATCGATTGGCTTCACTACTTAATATAAGATAAAGTCGATTTACGCCGTAGGTGTGTCTCTATGCTTAGATCATACTTATTTAATTTTTAAAATCTAAATATCATACGTATTTTAAGCCGGCTACTCACCTACCTGCCGCAGGGGCAATATTGGAGTAATCTCGGTTGCACGGTCGCGGTAGGTAATTGGAGCATTTTCAGCTCTTCTCTAACAAAAATGAACAAAAACTATACAAATCTTGGCTTGGCTCAAAACTAACGCTTGGCTATACAAATCACAATTATGGAGCCAATTAAGGATGCATTCCAATATTGCCCCTGCTGCAGGTAGGTGAGTAGCCGGCTTTAGAAGTAAAGTCTAACATATTTTCTTCGTGGATAGTTTCTCTTAATTTCTTAGTATGTAACAAAAATGTCTTAGTATGATAATAAAACACCTATCAAAATTTAAAATAACACTTATAATGTATCACATAATTGTAGTAGGTACATTACAGCTTTAATACTAATATTGTAGAGAAAATATTCGATGCTTGTTTGATACGATTTCCTCAAAAATGATTATACCAGGCACTAGGGACTCAATAATACCGATTTTCCGTATATATTTTAACTATATATATCTTCTACTAGGTACTAGAAAGCTACAGCTTCGCCGAGCAACAAAGGCTACATTTTTTGGTCCAAGTAAAGTCGGGGGAAGCGGCTTGTTATTTTAAATTTAAATAATGAAATGCATGAAATCGTGACCACAACTTTTGGTAGAATGTAGCGTCGGCGAGTGATGGAAAAACCATGTTAAATCGTTAAAATATTTTATTGGATACGCGCGTAATTTAACTTAATATATTTTTATTGTAATGCTGTTTTTCAATTTATAAAATAAAAGTATAATTAATTATCGAAATAGTTTAAATACAGGAAATTTTATATTTTTATAAACTTAATAATTGCTTAGTAAATTACCTGTTTAATTCTTCACTACATAGTATAAAACAAAGTCGCTTTCTCTGTCCCTATGTTCCTATGTATGCTTAAATCTTTAAAACTACGCAACGGATTTTGATGCGGTTTTTTTAATAGATAGAGTGATCAAGAGGAAGATTTTAATATATAATTTATTATGTTTTAGACAAAGCGGGCGAAGCCGCGGGCGGAAAGCTAGTTTATCACATAATTACCTTGTATGCCATGCACATGCCATGTTTGAATAAATAAATGAAAAAGAAAACTCTTTCATAGAGATATTTTGTAATATAGTATAATATTACAAGGATAAAAATAACTATACTTGACATTCAATATGCGTTACAAGGTCTTTTATATTATGTATATATTACATCTATACTAATATTATAAAGAGGAAAGGTTTGTATGTATGTATGTATGGTTTTCACGCATAAACTACTGGACCGATTTTGATGAAATTTGGCACAGATAATCTTTAGACCCTGAGAAAGAACATAGGCTACCTTTTATTGCGAAATATGTACCACGGGCGAAGCCGGGGCGGACCGCTAGTTATAATATAACTTGCATATATATTACATTATATATGCAAGTTGTATTATTTATTTGACCATTATTCATGGCCTACCTTAATAGACTTGATAGTTGTTAATCACTGGGTGGTATGAATTCTTATCATTTATTGAATTACTCATAATATATCGGTTCGTTATTTACGTTAGGTACCTATATTATGTTACGTAGTAACATATTATGGAAAGAGCATTGAGCGTGTCGTACGCGTGAAATTTTTTTTTTATAAATTTCTTGACAAAAGTTGAATACAATCTAAATAAATTTAACAAAATACCAAAGTATTCGCAGTTTTACAAACATTTAATAAGTACCTACTGGTAATTGGTATAAAGTCTATTTTGAATTTGTGTTCACATGATGAAAAAAGTATGTTAAATTCTACTATTTTTCTGATTTCTAACTATCGCTTCGTAGTTGAAAAAAATGCTTCACAAGAAATAATTTTAACAACGTAAATCAGAGATCACGTCCGCGTCGGTTTTCTCAAATCCATACTAATATTATAAATGCGAAAGTAACTCTGTCTGTCTGTCTGTTACTCAATCACGCCTGAACTACTGAACCAATTTGCATGAAATTTGGTATAGAGATATTTTGATACCCGAGAAAGGACATAGGATAGGTTTTATCCCGGAAATCCTACGGGAACGGGTTTTTCTCTGAAAACGCGGGCGAAGCCGCGGGCGGAAAGCTAGTGTTGTGATAAAATAGTAATTAATAAAATGTGCTTCGCAATCAATAATTAATACACGTGTATTCGTATTTCACAACGTTATCTAGGTCATTACGAACAAGAGAATCCCACGCATATTCATATACTGAGATATATTATGTTTAGTCTGTGGGTTTACTTGTGTAATGTGTATATCTTATATTAAAATTGTGAAAGTGTATGTTACGCTTGGATAAACCAGAACTAGCTCAAACACAATTTGGATGAAATTTTGAAGAAAAGCTCTTTGAACCCCTGAATGTTTAAATTAGGAATGAAAGTTTTTGTTTGCGTATGAAACAGCGGGGCACATAATATTATGTATAGTAATAATATATTAGAATAATTCAGTCATGTTTGTTAGGCAAATTATGAACTTCTTAGATACTTGATAAGGTTGTAATTTAAAGGTTCATGTTAAACAAAAATCACTTGACGTACTGATATTACCATAATATCTATACTAATATTATAAAGCTTAAGAGTTTGTTTGTTTGTTTGAACGCGCTAATCTCGGGAACTACCTACTGGTCCGATTTGAAAAATTCTTTCGGTGTTAGATAGCTCATTTGTCGAGGAAGGCTATAAGCTATAGATCATCACGCTACAACCAACAGGAGTGGAACCACGGGGGTGAAACCGCGCGGAGCAGATCGTATAAAATATTACGAAAAAGGGATGAACAAAAAACTTGAACATTTCCACGTTTATATTATTCTTAATCTATATTTGGATAATAAAATACGGATTACATATTTCATTTAATATTAAGTATATGATTTTTTGGCGAATATATTAATATTCTATCTGTTTTCGTTATCGATACCGATTGCTTTTAGTAATAAAGACTTATTAGAATATAGTCTCAATATCTCGTTTCATATTGATAAGTATTAAGAAATACTGATACTTTTAATGAAATATCTCATTTTTTTAGTGAGTAATGCATTAAGAAATAGATATTAACGAATTTAAACGCTCATTTATACGTCTTTACCATGCCCTTGTAAATGTAATGTTAAAATGTATTAGTTATAGATAACTAGTTTTTTGTTACGTAGGTACTTACTGTTTGCACTTAACGTATTATTACGTAGGTACTTTTCCTTTAATTATTGTCAATCAATTTAAAGTAAGTATAGTTTGTACATATAATTTCGAAGTAACTAAATAATTAATTATAGTGTTTTATTTCAATAGAAAAATTTAACATCGAAAAAAATTTAAATTTAAATGTATAATTTCTGTAAATTAACTATAAATTAAGTAATTGACGTATTTACTATATTTCTTTTAATCTTATTGTATTTCAAAATTAATTATAAAGACACAGAAATAATATTGGCTTTTTCTAACTTCCATGTTAATTTGAAACAAAGATAAAAGATTCAGACGTCATTCATTCTGTCAGACATTTTGTCATGACGTCAACACAAACAGATTGTACATATTTGGTTAGTTTTTGTACTAATTTAAAAGTAATTAATATTTGGACGTTAAAGTCATACTAATATTGTAAAAAAATCGAGGATGTTTATTTCAAACAAAAACAGTTGATCGATCTGTTTGAGGTATATGTAGATAGACACGAGTGAAGCCACGCGATATACGAGTAGTCAACAAAACATTGTGCAAGATAACCATTAACATTAAATAGCTTATTTACGTATACATTCTTTTTACGTAAATAAGCTATTTATTCTAAAGGTAATTAATAAAAAAACCCGTCACCACAATAATTTTAATCGAAAAGTAAAGGAGAATGGCGAAACTGGGCCTAACTGTTACAGAAATCATAATATATTTAAAATTCATAATGTTAATTTTAATAATTATTTGTAAAATATTGACTTCTGATTCTATGGGAAAACAAATCTTTGAAAAAAAAAGATAATTCGTTCACTACAGGTCTTATCAAGCAGAGATGTCAGTGTTGTCAGGAGTAAAATAGTCAAATATATAGATTAATACGAATGAAATGTACCTACCTAGTGATTGTTGATGTTTTGGTAAGTTAAAATGTGTGTTGAATAATATGTGTTGGATCCAATATTTCTATTACCTGACTGTTCTACTGTTACACTATTATTAGCTAGACAATGTAGATAGAAAATAAACTTACCTGGACCTAGAAAAAGGCAATGCTATTCATTTAACTCAAGCAAACTAATTTTTATTTTTGTTACTTTACACCCCAATATCTCTGCTATCCCATAGAACAGATCTTTAATTATTATATTTATAGAATTTGTATATTTTTATCTATTTAATACCCCATAAATCATCAGTGTAACGATCAGGCCCAGAGTCCTATGGGAGTTTGCCATTCTCCTTTTACAAGTATCTACTAATTTTATTTTTACAATGCTCCAATTTAAAACAAAATGATGGATTTGAAAACGCAGCCGTTTGTAAACTGAAACTGAACCGTATGTTAATAAATTTTAATGTTATTATTTTATTAACTTGTCTATTATTCTAAAAACAATATCTAAATACGTGCCAAGAAAATGTTACATTCAAATAATCCTAGTCCAGGTGTCAATGCATTAGTTTGGCTAGGTTCAGTAATTGGGGTATCTTTGGAAGATTTCCCCACTATAAAAAAAAAAGGTTCAGTAATTGGTATTTTTGTTCCGCCCTGATTAGTTTATATTTAACTGCTTTGTGGCACAGTTAAATATAACTTTCTGTGTGTCGCTTTGATATCCTGGTTATCCTTCGTTTTATGAAACGAATATATGTATTATGACGTGTATTAATATTATACACTATTTAAACATTATTCTCGCAAATATTCAAGATTTTAGCAATATAGACGTATTTAAGCAATATATGTATCAAATATTGGATATTCCAAAGCGAATTTATTAATGACTAATTATTATTTTATTAATCAATTTATCTAAAGCATACCAAAGTCTCTATACTAAAAGCATTTTCTTTCGAATTTTTATAAACACTGAAATTTATAAATTTCAAAACCATTTAGGAAACATTTCAATTTGGTTACGTGTAAAGATTTAATCTAAATAGCATTATTAATATATTTTCATAGTTTATTTTGAGCAAACATTTCAATCTATTTACTTATTAGGATTTAATCAAAATATCTTTTTTAATGCACTTTTATAGTTTCCATTCAGCTTCAAACTAAGGACTTTTCAGTAAAAATATTGACGCGTTTATCTCTAGGAGGCGGTCGAAGTACGAGCCATAACTTAAGTAACAACATATATTTTACAAAGTTACAAAGTACTTGAAGTAACAAGCTTCGTGCGACCATATGTTATATCTAGTGACATAGGGTAGACTAATTTTAATCTTAGTAAGTGCGCCATCAATCAATACTAATATTATAAAAGTGTCTGTTTGTTACGCTTTTACGGTAAAATCATAGACCGATTAGGATAAAATTGGGCCTGAAAATAGTTAACGATTCCGGGTCAAGAGTAATTGACTAACTTTTTTTTAATCGATTCCCTTAAAAAAGTACGGGATAAAAGTTGTTGATGGTTTTGTCGGCAGGCGAAACAGAGGACCTTATAATAGTTATGAATATTATAGGTATAAGATTAGAAGCCAGACAATCAACGGTAATAATTGTTACAGACACTTATTTTCATGATAGAAAGTTTATTACCATTTTCAAAATATCATTATTTTCTGTCTGATCAATAAATGAAACCATATAAAAAATTGCTATCGATTTTCATTTTAATCTAATTTCTTATTATTTTATACTAAACTTGTTTCAGCACGTGACTCTACTCGTGAGGTAGGATAAAAAAAAGCTCAGGTTTTAATGTATGGTAATAAAATATGGGTCTGTCATTCTGCCGATGAGGAGGTGCTTTCGTGCAAGGTTTCAATTATTTGATAAAATTAAATTAAAATGGTTTTACAAAATAATATTAGCAAATAAATGCTATTCTAACTTACCCTTAGGCAAGAACGCGAACATCAAGCTCGTCACAGCACATGTCGCATAGTTCACTATCATCGTCTTCTTCCTCCCATATTTATCCAGCACAATCACCACAACAATATACGCTGGTATCTCTACAATAACCACCAGCATAAAGCTCACGTACTTGTTACCACTTAAAGAAATAGAATTGATCGACAACCCGTAGTAAACTAGCGAACAAGTTAGCCATAAGAAGGAGCAAATTATCAAACGTTTCCATATGATACTCGATCGTATTGCTTTCGAGAATTGTGACTTCTTGTCTGTCTGTACTTCTGTTCGGAGTAGGGGATCGCTCAACGCGTCCAGATCGAGTTTTGCAGGGTCCATGTTGTTGATTTTTGCCGCGCGTTTTAGAGTTTTGATGGCATCTTCTTTTCTCCCTTTGCTGAGCAACCAGCGGGCGCTTTCGTTCATTAGCCAGACGTACAAGCCCACTATGATTGCAGGACTGTATAAGATGAGGATGTATGTTCTCCAGTTGCTAATAACCCAGGCTAGGAGGTCGAGTATCACAACCCCAACTACGAAGGCCATGTTACACATAGCGGAGATGAACACTCGCTGTTTGAGCCCCACGAGTTCGACCGCTGTGAAAAAAATATAAAACATTGAATTACATTAATCTTCGTTTATGAAATGACGCTGTTAAAATAATTAACTATTGCACTGACGTTATTCTATGTACGTAAGTATATTTTTTACATTTTATTTTCAAATTTAGAAACAAAAACGTTATAAAAACCTAATATTAAAAACATTTGCATTTAAATTACAATTGCAACAAAGTGACTAGAATGGTTTTTAGTTTTTGCATGTTGTAATTTCAAATAAATTTAAAAATTTAAATGAATACCTATTTAACCAATAATAGAAAACGTACCCAAAACATAAGCCGACGGGTACAATCCACCCCCCAGTGCCGCTTCAAAGAAATGCATTGCCAAATACATATTATAATTCGGTGCAAACGCGCGAATTATGCCAAAGATGCAGCTGGCCGTCGCCGCCATACCCACAGCGGTCTTCCTCCCAAACTTGTCTGACAGAATCCCGGTAAACAGCATGGCAACGAACATGCCGCTGTTGTGGACTGTACCAACCAGGGCCCGTTTCCATTCTTGGCAACCCAGGTCGAACTGAAAGGGAAAAGGTTATTATGATGTATTATGGGAAAACAATCGAGAGCGTTGGCCCAACAATTGATCGTCGATTCTTTATCGTCGAATAAACATAAAACATTTTCAATTATGGCACATCACAGTCATTTAGGCCATCTATACTATCGACTGCCTCTACTAGCTCAACGCTGCGTGAAGAAGGCCTATTTGCCGAGGCTTTTGTATTTCCATCTTTTACGATGGTCAATTTTAATTTTCATGTCTAAACTGATTTTGTTGTAAAAAGAGGCAGGGAAAGTTAGTATTGAATCCGTTTGATTAGGTTCTAGATGTTTATATTCTTATTTCTTAATAATTATATTACTTTAGTCATAATTTTCATGTGTCCTGAATATCATTAATTATTACCAGACAATCGTTTACTCAACGATGTCACAAAGTCAATTTGCTAGTTATCACATAATATATTGTGGCAAATTATAATTCTGGTATCGTAATTTTGAATATCCCGTACCTCCATGATAAAACAAAAATGTTTTTACAAAAGACGGTTTAATGTTTACTAAACACTTAGTATGCAAGTCTCAACATTCTACCAATGGAAAACAGAACGAATCATTTTACAATAAAGCATCTCATACACTGTTTTAAACACTGTAGCACAGTATTACCATATTTCCTACAGTAGTGCGACGAATGTACTTGTGCAGAGAAACGGAGGGGAACTGGCGGGGGTCGGGCGACGCGGGCCGCGTAAAGCAATCACGCTGAGATTGCTTTACCTATCGCGAAGGGCAGACGCTTCAGAGTTTTTTTGTGTAATAATTTATACTTACGTATTCTATAATGGTGGGCATAAACTGTTGTGTTTATGGATGCAAATCTACATTTAAATCCAAGGACATAAAGTTTCATAGATTTCCTCGCGACGAGAGGTAGGTTTTTCAAATTCTGTTTAGTACCAATTCAAAGATGTTGAAGATGTTTTTGACTATACATATTTTAAGTAGCTATAAGATAAATATAAAATATATTATTGATGATTTTCAAGAAAACCAATTTGTTTCTCTGTTAATTCAAAGTTTTTATTTTAAAGTTTTCACAATAGTTAACATACAAATAGTTTGTTACTACAACAACTTAAAATATGTAATCTCACCTGTAAATTCAAAGAAACGACATTTAAAGTCCACTTATAATAAATCCTCAATTACAGTAAAAGTTCCTTATTCGCGGGGTAGGTATATGTTCCATAAATATGCCGCGAATACAGAAACCGTGAATACGGAATGGTAATTTATATGGGATTATAGGGGATACGTTCCTAGGTGACGATTGAGATTTTTTTCGTGTCGAAACTCGTTTCTCATTTTTATTAGTTGACATTATAAACTAGGAAGAGTGCAGTGGATCACAATTTTTGTAACGAATGTGAAAGACGAAACAATAAAACACGCAAAGCGGCTTTTACTATAAACGGAACTACATTTAAAAATATACTTTATTTATTGAGTTATAAGATTGCTTCCATTCTGTTTATTTACATTCTCAAAAACATCAATCGCAGTAAAGGCGGCTTGCGACAAAGGCGGCTTGTGTCAAAGGCCTCGGCGATATCATTTAACAACATAATATGTACTTTAGGCTAACTTGTAATAAGATCTATTTTACTTTCTTATTAGTCCATTTGACAAGGATATTGGGTTAGATACCTATTGGAATAATTTTATTATCATGTATGTACGTCTTATTAAATCCGCGAATAAAAAAATTTTTAATCGTTTCTCGCCATTTTTTCTTTCTGCTACGTCAATCCGAGCCACAGATAACATGAACACGCGAAGCGCGCCAAATTTGAATAATGATGAAATGTTATTTCATTACATATAATATATGTTACCGGAAATGTATGAAATCAAGGAATTGTATATGTTTTTCCCATTTGGTGACAACCCTAGCATATTTACACGTGGCAGCGTGAGTACCTACACTGGCGGCGGCATCGCGCGACATCAAAGGCGATTCCTTACTGTAGGAAAATAATATTGTAATACTGTGACTGTAGTTTGTTTTATTTACACTAAGTTTCCGCCTGTAATTACGATGACGTGCACTTAAATTTTCATGCTCTATTTCAATCGCTTCACTTTAGTTTTGACAATATTCTGTATCTTTTCATAATGTTAAGTCTTTCTGTAATCTTAACTCCATCAAAATGGGTTCTAGAGTTTATGCGTAAAAGTTTAGCATATATACAGATAGAGTAACTATCCCATTTATTATTGTGAATTCCCGTGTATACGGGGGGTTTTGTCAAATGCATCATGCATCTGTTTTACCTATAAGTTATCTTTATTTTTCGACTGTATTTATAACACTCATTATTATTCTTACCTCCTTAACCAAAGATCCATTGAGTTCATACACATAACTGTCACAAGGTATAGTAACATTGGAGAATTCTTCAGGAAGACATTGTTCTACCGTGTTGTTGTTTTTGGGGGCGTATCGTAAGCAGCTGGCTGGTACGTCCCTTTCTGAGTCGGTGGGTATAGCGTATTTCAGCCAGGATGTATCGTTGTATGTTTTTTCACAGCCGTCGACTTCGCATCTAGAAATTATCTTGTAGTTAGTATTAATTTATAATTTTATTGATTTATAATTTTTTGAAGAATACTTATAATCATTTTACTAGGTACTTAGGTTTTTCTTAAAATAAGGAATAAAATTAGTTTTGGTCGTCGTAGGTACCTTTTTCAAAAGCAAGATGTAGTGATTTCGTTTAACAATTAAATGGATGTAATTGTTTGTTATAGCTTGTTAACACGAGATAGATAGATTATTAGTACCTCAATACATTTTAATTTGATATTTAATTCATTATTCAGTCAAATTCATCTCCTCCGTAGTGTGCTAGTGTTGAAATAATGTTATAATAGAAAAGTGCATGATGTGCGATGTTATTTTTACCGCGTTGTTTTTAACCAGTAACAACTGAAATATTTATCTCTACATTATTTTGCATGAAGTTTTTTAATATGTTAATAGATTATTTTTAGATATCATCACTTACCATTCATATCTTACGGTTTTATAATAATGTACCAAAGTACGAATACAAAATACTTTAAACAAAACAAATCACCACAGACATTATCACAGACTAAACAAGCAATATTAGTCACGACCTATTTTTAAATTCTTTACGATTTAAATAAACGAAAACAATAAAATTTAAAATAAATAAGTCCATATCTAATCTACGTTCACTGACTATAATTATCATTGCTCTAAGACACGCTTATCAGCCAACCTAAATTATATTATCTGTGGCATTAATTTTTATCATACTTTAACGACATGACTAATCTATTCAATGAGAAGATTTACTAATGTCTATAAGATAATTGGAGTGGATAAGAATTTTTTGAAGACGATCGTTAAAGAGTTATCTATATCATCTGTGTCTATAACAAACTAGTTGTTCGCCCCGGCTCCGCCTGGGTTTGTAAGATTTGCAAATTATTAAAAGCTCAAATACTTAATACAAACCAAAAATCATTAAAAACTGTTCAGCCGTTCTTGAGTTTTCGGTGCTAGGCTAACAAGACTTTCTTTTCAACCGACTTGAAAAAATCAGGCTCTCAATTTGACTGTATTTTGAAATCTTTAAGTCTTTTCTTCAAGTATATAAATGGACAATGACACATATAAATTTATTTTCGCGTAAATTATTATACAGATTTGTCGAATGTATGTTTCATCGCGATACGTGCATTGGAACGCAGCTGCAGGTGAGAGTCGTCAGAATGTGTTGGAATTTCGATTTCTGAACGATGCAGATGGTAGTATGGTAGTATGTATGTTTACGCCAGGGGCCATCCATTAATCACGTGATGTTTTTTTTTTTGGCATTTTTACCCCCCCCCTCCCCCTTGGTGATACGTGGTGAGGTTTAAGACTACCCCTCCCCCCTCTCCCCTATATCACGTGTATTTTTTCGTACCTGCAAAGAATCTATTTTTTATTTATAAAAAATTCTGGTATAAGTATCATCTAATTTTATTATAGAAAATTAAAGACTATAATAAACGTTTAGAGTTTAGAGGGAGACAGAAAGGTTGCAGTTTGTTTTTGACTGACATAAAAATAATGAAAGAAATGCGAAAAAGTTTGTTTGTACTAGTACATGAACATTATTTAATGTACAATATTTTCGGACCACGGATTAGCAAGACTTTCTTCAACGCGAGTAACTGGATAAGCATCTTATTCATCATCATCATCAGCCCATATACGTTCCCACTGCTGGGACACGGGCCTCCTATGAGGGTACAGGCCATAATCCACCACGCTGGCCAAGTGCGGGTTGGCAGATGACACATGTCGTCGAACTTTTGATTCTTCGACATGTCGGTTTCCTCACGATGTTTTCCTTCACCGTTCGAGCAGTGGTGATGTTACAACATGCGCAGATAAATTGAAAAATCAATTTATTTCCTGCGCGCTCGCCTGGTCTCGAACCCCGGACT
Organism: Colias behrii; assembly: GCA_029959065.1. NCBI lineage: Eukaryota > Metazoa > Arthropoda > Insecta > Lepidoptera > Pieridae > Colias > Colias behrii. The sequence continues at coordinate 2,942,619 of JARWMC010000015.1, forward strand.
TATCGATTCGAAGTCCGAGGTCTCACCACTGAGCCACCACTGCTCGCAAACGTAAGCATCTTATTAACTAAAGATAAATACATGTAACGCCGCTTTTCGGTTGAGTATCGCGCGCTTGCCGAAAAAATAAGTACACGTGATACTTGGCTTTACCCCCCCTCCCCCTGATGATATTTCGTGATTTTTTATGGACCCCTCCCCCCCTTTCGAGCCTCACGTGATTAATGGACAGCCCCTTAATTATACCGTTAGTTTAATTTATTTGTTGTAATTAGTTAATTGTCTTATGGATATATATCAGAAGCACTGAAAGTTTTGGATTCTCATGCCGTTCAAATCTATATTATAAAGCTGAAGAGTTTGTTTGTTTGAACGCGCTAATCTCAAGAACTGCTGATCCGATTTGAAAAATTATTTCGGTGTTGGATAGCCCATTTATCGAGGAAGGCTATAGGCTACTATTTCATCACGCTAAGACCAACAGAAGTGGAGCCTCGCGGGTGAAACCTCGAGTACGAAAATAAATATTAAAAATTTTACCGTAAAATTATGATTTTATCTTAAACGATACTACTTATTTTGAAATAGCACACAATAAATGGAAAAATAAAAAGCTAAGAGTAATAAACTAAGGTCACGTTAGAATATTTTATTTAATGCCCGAGAAAAATTATTCCACGTAAGAATAAATTTAAATATCTCATCACGGAATGCATCTTATATTATTGTTTAAAAACATCTGTTAAATAAATAAATAAGTACTTAAGAAATAAAATGAATACGATAAATAATTAAAATACAGATTAATCCGAATGTATTAGTAGTATTTTGAAGTCTTTCAGCCACGTTTGAAGAAATATCTAATTAGTTTTCAAAGAGCGTATTATACACATCTAGAAGGGGGGTTATTAGAAAACGCATTTACATTTGAGACTCTTCTTTTTCTAAGTATATCCTAGAAGGTTATTAGTGAACGCAATCACATTTGAAACTTCTTTTCCTGCGTTCCAAAGATTTCCCGCCAAAAAAACTTACCGATAAATCTGTTGCTGCGCTTCAAAAATGAAACCGCACTCGTAGAAACTGCTCAAAAGCACGGGGAATAGTAAAAGGACGAAATTCAATAGGTTGTAACGTCCGTACGGGCCCAGGCTTTCGAGCACCGCGTCCAAATTGATTTCTTTCTTGTCCGCCATCTTGTCGCCTGCGAATGGAATGAATGCTTTAACTTCGATGGGTTTTAAGTGATTTTAAAACGCATAACTCGGAACGTGAAACGTTTAACGGTTTTGTGTTTTAAAAGGATTGATTCGATTTAAAAGTTTACGGTCGGTGTTTGGTGATGGAATCAGAAGTGGTCCGTTTAGAATTTAGAGCAAGTCCGATGTTTTGCGCAGTATTAGAAATTTCCCAAATATGCAGTTTAGGTATTCACTATGCTGTATGTAACTATCATTCAACATCAACAAGGAGCTCTTTAATTTAATTTATTTAAAATATACTCTATCTTTCGGTTGGATGTATTTTTTTTTCTAAATTTAAACTAAGAGAATTTACGCATACCTATGTAAGTAAGGCATATTTAAACATATCTACCTACTTATTTGCACTTCACTTAATCAACAATTTAGATAACTATATTTTGCGTACGTAACCTTTAACTATTCTAAGAAAAAATATGTAAGTAATGGTAAGTAAAAACAATGTGCCCTGCAATCTACGTAAACATACAGTACTCCAAAAGTAATAATGCGCATAGAAATCTTCGTCACTGTTCGGCAACTGTCATATTCCCGCGGCTTCCGAAGACGATATGTTTAAAGAGTGGTTAAATGCATTTTCTTCATGCATAATTTAGTAAAATTATGTGTTTTGTGCTAAAAGAGATTAATATTGATTTATAAGTCACGATTTTGTTTCGATAATAACTTGTAAGTAAATAGCGAGGATAAACCCACGATTGCGAATAATATACCTATATCTTTGTTGAATTGATTATATTGGAAAATTTTGTAGTACTTTAAAGTGTCTTACTGAAGCTGGTGTAATGATGGAAGAAAATAAGGTTTATTTATTTATTTATATAAAACCATTCCTACCGTTACGTTAAAATAACACAAGGTTTATATTGTATAAAATTAAAAAAAAAAAGACAGGTTTATGTTTAAATCGTAGAAATCTAATCATTAAAATCTCAGTTCAAAAGTATTTACAGTACTCCAAAAGTAATAATGCGCATAGAAATCTTCGTCACTGTTCGGCAACTGTCATATTCCCGGAGCTTCCGAAGACGATATGTATATAGAGTGGTTAAATGCATTTTCTTCATGCATAATTTAGTAAAATTATGTGTTTTGGGCTAAAAGAGCTTAAAATTGATTTGTAAGTAACGATTTTGTTTCGATAATATCTTGTATGTAAATAGCGAGGATAAACCCACGATTGCGAACATATCTTTGTTGGATTGATTTAATTGGAAAATTTTGTAGTACTTTTAAAGTGTCTTACTGAAGCTGTTGTAATGGAAGAAAATACGGTTAAAATAACACAAGGTTTATATTGTAAAATCTCAGTTCAAAACTATTTACAGTACTGATTATTCCACAATATTATGACAATTACAAAAAAAAAAATAAAAATAAAACAATCAGAATAAAGGATTATCTTTATTTCTGACATTGTAGATACATCGGAACTTTCATTATCCTCTTCTTCATTTTCAATTTCCCTACATGCTATCACCTGTGTTAATAATCATTTCATCGAAAAATTCACCATTAAAAAAAAACCAAGAAGGGTATGTAATAGCAGCTCTATATAATTCAACACAGAGAGAACACGTGCAGTCACCACCAATATATAAAGACGACTGACGGATTTTTGACTGACAGGCTACCGTCACCTACCGCCTACCGGCCGAATTGTTTTCTATTGTGTATGATCGTGAATTGACTTCTATTTCTTTTGAACAAGGTGTAAACTGCAAGTGCATTGTTTAGGGCTCTTACGATTCAATGATTCGGGTGTATACGGAAATACGACAATTAGCGAAGATCTGCATGCGCATTATTATAGGTAAACCAGAATCTGATGGCAATTAGGGAAATCAAAATTTTGAGTGTGCAACCCTGGGGAAAATGGACTGAACGATCTTGATACTCCTTTTTTTATTTTGTCCTCGATATCATTAGTCACATTACATAAGTGGACAATACTGTACTTAATAATGAGATATCCACTTAATATTATGTAGGTACATACTTACATGTAGATATAATATACATATTACTTTTATATAGGTAATACATATTATTATTTACACATACCTATATTTGTATATTCATTATCATTATGCCATGTGAAAATATGGATGTAATGATAATGCAGATCAAAACTAGATTGCTTATATTTTTTTATAAAATAAAATAAAAATAAAATAAAACTATGTTTATTTTCGTAGGTATTAACAGATACACACATTATAAAATTGACTTGAACAACTTGGACTTGACGAATAGCCGTATTGGAAACTCCTGTAATAAGTTTTCATAAAATTACATTATAATCAACAAACAATATTAAAGTTACCTACTTATAATATTTTTAATTTAAAGTATCAAAACGGGTAAGTCCAATTTACCAATAAAATCTTCAAAATTGAAAATTGTGATGTGTTTGACCCTTCTTCATCGAATATTTTTCTATACACATTATAAACAAAACCTCTTGCTTGTGATCGCAGCGGCTTTTTCGACACTTTCGAAGATTTTTTAGACAAAATCCTAAAAATTATTCATCAATGCGAAGAAGACAAATAATTTGACAACCAATTTGATAGTTGTCAAATAAAGTTGCCACATGAAAATCTTTTATTTCTTATATATAAATATGCCATCAGATTCTGGTAGACCTATAGTTTTGATACATAAATAATGACAAAACGAAATCGCGTTAAGGAAAGAAAGAAAGAAAGAAGAAGAAAGAAAATGTTGTGTGGTTTTATGAAACCACGGTAAAAGTGAAACTGTTCGAACGGTTCCGAACACTGCTTTGTGTAGCGCATGTCGCGTGTCGGTCGGCTGCCGAGTAGGTATACCTACTCGGCAGCCGCGATACACGCGACATGCGCTACACAGACCAAAAAGTTTGAGACGATGTAATAAAAGTTTCACTTTAAAAGATCATTTATTTGACTCCACAATAATAACAAACACAATTGACACAGAATACAATACTTAATTAAAATTAAAGCAACACAACATGAAACAAAACAATACAAGTAGGGTAAGAGGTACAATGATTGGCACCTAAAGCAATTTTCTGACTTTTAACGCTTGAATAAAATCAACCGTTTATAATAGTGTCCTACACTTTATGGCATTTGATTGTAAAATATATTAGGAACCATTTCGAATCAAAATTTAGCTGTATTAATAAGACTTTACATGATAAAATTAAACAAATATTGAAAAAGTCCCCAGGGCACTATTATTGGCACTCGTTGGTATAGTGATTAACATAGTGAAAGGTACAATGACTGGCACTGCCAATCATTATACACGTGGTATGCCAATCAATACGACGGAGAACAAATAGTGTTGGGAATAGGATTGTAATAATAAAATGCTGTAACAAATAGTAGCTAGGTACCTATTAACTGTTATAAGCCATGCAGATAAAGAATCGAATTGAAAATGGCGTCCGCTCGCTTCGTGATTGGTCCGCCTCGCATACGTTCTCGCTCTCCCTAATAGAGATTGAAAAAAAAATGCAAGATGTAAAATGATTTATCTTGAATATCTTTGTTGAATTGAATAATAATAAAAAAATCTGGGTTAATTCACACAGCACCATCCAACATTGTGTTTACTACCTAAATTAAATACCTTTTTTTAATTACATATTATTATACCTACATGTTATAGCACCTTAGACACAACATGATTTTGTTATGAAGAAATCAAATCCAGGACCTTCTGCGTAGGTGGCAATGTTACTTTCTATCAGGCCTGTTATTGTTATTATAATTATTTACCTAATAAATCACATGAATGTTAGCACATCACTACTACTCCTCATTAAAAGTAGGTATAATTATTGGCACCATATGAGTATAATGATTGGCCCTGCCAATCGCCTTAAAAGTACAATAATTGGCCCTGCCAAAATTTGGATGCAGACTCACTATCACCATAATATGGCTTTTTATGAATAGAACTTTTAATACACGTCTTATAAAGTCCAAAATCTAACATCGATAATTGTTAAACCGTTATCTATTCATTGGCCCCCGTGCCAAAAAACTGTACTCTCATACAAAACATGGGCATAGTCATTGGCACCCCAAGAACTCAAAAATCAACAGATTTTTATGACAAATTTTGCTTTAAAACTGTAATATAATAACTCATTAACAAGTACAAACAACAAACCAATCATTTATTAATCTAGTAACAAAGAAAAACAACCTACAAACTTAGCCAGTATCAGCAAAATTTGTTAAAAAATCACGATAAAGTTGTTGCGCTCGGAACCATGACAGAAAAGATTTTTTTTCTCAGTGTTACCAGTTATTAAAATTCATAACTACCATTTAGTGTTGCCAATAAATAATGAGGGCATTATTTGGTAAATTTTATTTTTGGTTATTAGTCAGCGAACCTTAATAATTGCATATTAAACCTCAAAGTGCCAATCACTGGGGGGGTGCCAAGGTTAGTACCCGTTACCCTACAATAAATGAAAGAGTAAAATAAAATAAAATAAGGGTTGACGAAACTTGAAGTAAAGTCACAAACGGCCATTTTCTTTTATGGCGATGTTTGATGCAGTGCACTGTGCGATTAAACTTGTATGAATCATTATTCTGTAGCCGTGAGCGCCGCGTGGGACGGGCTTAGGCTCGTTATGCACGAACGACAACGATTTTCTAAGTTGTATTGTATTGTGAATATCTAAATCAGAATGAAGTAAGTTGAAACATCAAAAATATCAGGTCGATTATTAAAGTAGGTAAGTACTCTATATCGGACTGTGTGCTTATTAGAGTTAAAATAAGAATTTTCAGATGAATGGAAATTTGTCTACGCATTGAAATAGCGATTTATAATATAATATAATTTTATGTAGTATACATTTAAAACTAAACTATGATCAACTTAAATTAAGTAAAATGGTTTTATTTTATGATAGAGTAAAGAAAAATGTGTCATAGAGTCTACATGAACTTTTTGTTAAATGAATATATTAAGATAATTTTAATGTATCCAAATATGTGCCCTGCTAAACATATAACATTTTGAAATGTATTGTTTTAATTCAAAAGTCGTTATTTATATCATGCCCTTATTTCTAGTACATTCTGTCGTACTTCTGTTCTACACAAGTTCGGTTGTACTTCAATTAGACTCGTCGCAAAATGCTAGCTTTGATCAGTGGGTTAATTCATTCACTTGACCCGTTTGGGATTAGCTGCAGGGTTAATAGAATTTAATTCGTTTTAGTTGCGTTTTTGCGATTATTGGACCGTCTGCAATGTGCTTGGTGGTATGAGCAGTTTTAAATATTGTTATTTGAATAATATATATGGGAATTATTTTAATCTATAAAAACATGCCTGTAACACAATTTCGTACAAGATAATTGTTTTCACATTTAAACTGAAGAAAACACATGATAAATGTAGAATACATTTGATAATGTGGATAATTTTAAAAGTCGAGGTCATTGTTATTCAAACTGATCAAATAATTCGTTATCTAAATAACCCTGTTGCATGCAGCTACAACTTGTTCAATATATTATTCAATTGATTTTTATTTAAAGCCGATAATTATGAAGATGCTTCCTTAACAACAAGATAAGTGCTAATCACTACATAGTATAAAACAGTCTCTTTCTCTGTCCCTATGTCCCTATATAAGCTTAAATCTTTAAAACTACGCAACGGATTTTGATGCGGTTTTTTAATAGATAGAATGATTCAAGAGGAAGGTTTTAGTATACAATTTATTAGGTTTTAGACACAGAGGGCGAAGCCGAGGGCGGATAGCTAGTAAATTGATAAAATCCATGGTGGTATTTCCAACGTAAACTATAATAACTAATGATAAAAAATCATGTCCCATTTCACAAATATCCTCTTCAATATAATCGTGATTGAAAAATTGTTTTCACATGCGTTAATATGATTCTCAATTCTTTCGATTGCTTTCAACCATTATTCACATCCATGCTACGTTGTGACGTTGCATAATATGGGTTGTTGAATAGTGAATACAGTACCGTAGCGTGCATTATGGGGCCCTGTCTAGATATTGGAGCCCACAAGTTTATTTATCTAATATTATAACTGAAAGTTGTGTTGGCTTGAATTTTAGGAACCACGGGTTAGATTTAAAAAATGAATTCACTGTTAGATAGTCCATTTATCTAGGAAGGCTATTGGCTATATATTATCACGCTAAGTCCAATAGGAGCGGAGCAATGCGGTGAAATCCGCGCGGCACAGCTAGTCATAAATATTTATCCAACTTTTTTTTAAATGTCGATTGTCGGTATTAGTTTTTAAAGCTAGCTTTTTTATGGTATATAGGTACTATTAAGGAACGTGGGGCCTTATTTTAGGGGCCCCGGTAGCTACGCCCCTGCTTGAATAGTTAACATAGAGCCTTCGATCGTGATTGGTTAGTTTGATCGCGTTTGGTAATTGTTTTAAAGGTTGCTATGACGTCTTTGTAATATGAAAGTAAAGTATACATATCTACTTATAATATAAATGCACGTGTTGTGAGCCGAAACGGCTTGACCGATTTTGATGAAATTTGGTACACTTGAATTTTGGTATGTTGTATGACTATGAATGTTTTTTTAGCTTAAGTGATAGAGGTATTTTGGCAAAACAATGTTTGCTTTTTTATATCCAATAGACCGATTTTATTATAAGGAATTGGGTTTTTTTAAGAAAAGAGGACTGAAACTGGTAATATGTAATCAACTAGTCAAAATTTATTAACGTTTTTATCATTCTGAAGTTAATTAAGAGCTATAATTAGAAGAAAATAATTGACTACACTTGCTTTTGCAGTACTAATATTATTCAGATAAACTATAATAAAATTAATCGGCTATCTTTCTCAATACCGATTCAAAGCATAAAAAATATATTTATAATTTAATATTAAAGTAAATAATGAGAAAACAGAACCTAATTTGTATAAATTAATTTATTTACAATTATTATCAAGAATCTATTCTCAAGGGTTCTATGAATTTCTCGAACATTTTTGCTCTAGGCAAAATTTGTACTTAAATTGTAAGTTTTAATCGACAGCTGTATTTTATGCTTAAACACTGAAACGTGGAAAATAACATGATAATGTTAGTTAATAATATGTTTGTAAATAATAAATGCTTAATGTTAATGTCTATATTTAAAATAATTGCTATATTGTTGTCATTATTTCGGGTATAACAATTAACGTGTTTACAGAAAATTGCTGCGATAAAACCATACTATTAAAATAATTATACAAAAGTATCTCAGTTTCTATTAAATCTTGGTTGATTAATTTTGGATGGGTTTTGACATATACATAGATAGATTAAATTGTCGGAATAGACGTAATAACCTAAACGAAGCCGCGTTTTATACTAGTATATAAATTACTAGCTGCGCTCTGCGGTTTCACCCGCGTGGCTCCGCTCCTGTTAGTCTTAGAATGGGCTATCTATCACCGAAAGAATTTTTCAAATCGGACCAGTAGTTCCTGAGATTAGCGCGTTCAAACTATCAAACGGACAAACTCTTCAGCTTTATAATATTAGTATAGATAAATTATTGACAACAGTCACGCTTCACCATACTATATCTTTTATAATAATTCAAAGAACAATAGTTTTCGTCTCGTTTATGATTTTCTATGACCATTTACGTAAAAGTGAAAACATATGCCATTGTGACGTTTATGGTCATAAATATGAATTTTATCATTGTTTCTCATTGTCTATGGGAAATAAATCACAATATTTATGAAGTGTACAAACTGAATTGATGAAATAGAAATAATCTATACAAGTTACATCACTACATAGTATAAAACAAAGTCGCTTTCTCTGTCCCTATGTCCCTTTGTATGCTTAAATCTTTAAAACTACGCAACGGATTTTGATGCGGTTTTTTTTAATAGATAGAATGGTTCAAGTGGAAGGTTAGTTAGTAGGTTTTGAACAAAGCGGGCGAAGCCGCGGGCGGAAAGCTATATTATATAAGTATTTTATAAAAACGAAAGAATGGGTGTTTGGATGGATGTTTGTTGCTCATTCACGCTAGATCTACAGAACGGATTTTGATAAAAACTTGGAAGTGTTGTAGCTATAAAATTTTTATGCTTATGTCATTGTCCGTGTTAATAAATAAATAATAATAATAAATAAATAAAATTCATTTAATTCAGGCCACATAGCCCATAAATGATGGAACAAAGGAATCGAAAAGGATTATAAATAGAACCTTAGCGTATCTGTTTAGGTACTGGCAGAAAATTATTAAAACCAAATAAATTCATTTTCTGATCATATAAGATTGCCAAAATGCATGCTATTTTTGAACAATCGGTGACCCGTACCCGTAATCGGTACATAAAAAATGTCGAATTAAGAACTTTTCCTCTTTTATTCAAAGTCGGATAAAAGCGGACGTGCAACAAGCTAGCACCATATTGAATCGATTGTCGCAGTTGATCCTTATCTATCAGGTCAAGGATTCGAATCTCACACTAGAAAACTATTTATGACTTCACTTCTATATAGAATTAAACTGATCTACGATCAACAGACACAAACAATGGAAATTTCCTATGAAACAGACGCAGAAATAATAAAAATAACTAGGTACGTTAAAAAAAACAGACTTCAAAAACGGAAAAGTAAAAAATAAAAAAGATTTGATATTATTAATTAGTACATATTATTTAGATGTGCTATTTACTCAATAGGTTTGATGTCGGTGCCAAGCCAATGTAAAACTTACGAAGTAGTAGCAGTAGTAGTTTTGATTTCATAAACCCCGTGTAAACCGGGCTAAAAGTGCTTAGTGCTGGTGAAGGTCCAATTTCTCGCAAAAGTAAAAACGACTGAACCGATTTTGGTGCACTTTAGTTGAAATATCTATGGAAACTATTTGAAAAAACTAAAAGACGCGCTTTCACAAATATTTTCAGAATAATATAATATGATTAATTTAAATTCGCAAAAAAATCCGAATTTATAAATATAGTCATAGGTTTTAAACATTTTATATGAGAAAAGTATTTAAAACTAAAGCTTAGATAAAACAAGAGAAACTTTGTAACTTATCAATGTATTAAATTACATTTTATAACTCATAACAATTTCTTAGTCTGTCTGTTCATTGTTTGATCATAAATCTTTCAAATTTAATTACATCTCTCATAATTGATTGATACGTTATATGATACTTGAAATACAATAATGTATTGTATTAAAAATGCAATTTTTAAAGCAATTTATTTCTGTTGAAAATAGTGAGAAATAAGTTACTACTAAGAAGATAATATATTCGTATGTTTAGTGATTCCTCAGTCCAAAAATACTGTATCGATTTCATTGAAGTTTTCTCAAAATATCTAGGCATTAAAAAGACATATTTAGCAACATAGAGCAAGCATTTAGAAATATTATTTAGTTAAAGGAGAATGGGCATTTTACTATGGAAGTTGGGCCTGAACACTTGAGTTGGACCAATACACATGAGATATTGTTTTTATAATAGATCATAACACATACATAATGGGAAAAATATATATAAAAAAATAATCAACCGGGTTTTTGTACAGTGTGTATAATATTTTTTGCAATTAATAACTGTTATAAGACAATGACAATATCTTTATGTTACTGCAATTCACTTTCACTTACAAAGACGTACTAATCTAACCGAAATACACTAATATTATGTTTTGTAACAGGTGCCTAAACCGTGTTTATTATAATTCAACGTAGTTAGACGTTCTTTGTGGTTAAACTCAGTCACTCCAGTGACATTTAGGTTTATATTTACTTCACTCGAATTAAAAACACCGTTATTGTGCGCAAAATAATAGCCAAATAAATAAAACTTTTTGCCTTGACTGTACAAGAACCCGGTTGATTTATTTTTTGTTTTATTTTTTTCGTTATGTATGTGTAATGATCTATCACAAAAACAATATTAGGTGTGTATTGGTCTTAACCCAAGTTTCAGGCCCAATTTGAAGCGTCCTCCTCAGTCTTTTGTTTAAACATTGTTATTAGCTTTAATGCATAAAAGTTTTTATACGTAGGTGTATTGGTACTTAGTTTAAAATTTACTAATTTCAACTAAATACTTTCGTATAAGGATTAAGTATAGGATTGATGCAAAATTCGCCAAAATATAAATTTTCCATTAAAACCATGAAGCTGTTGCATGTGATGTATTGTATTATGTATAATATGAACACAGTAGGTAGATAAATGTTTAATTTTTCTTTAAACGAAGTCAAGGTGGTCTTCTCTTAATGCAACGAGTTTTAATGCCCTTTATTTCTACAAAGGCTTAAGAAAGAAATATTATTATTAAGTAGTTTAATAGATAGGCTAGCCTCTTAATTAAATAGTCGAAGACTAAAATATAAGTGTTTTGTTATACAAATAATTTGACGTTTACGTTCATAATCTAATTTTATTTTCAATTAAAGATAAAAATGTAAAGGTTTAAATTTTTGTCATTTGTGAGACTTTTCATTCATAAATTAAATTTTCTTTTCTGCAATTATTGTTATTTATATTATTTGTGTTTGAGAATTAGGTCGATATTAAATCATTGCTTGATATAAAATTTGTGAGATACTAATTAATATCGTTATTTTTAACGACTTGTCCAAGAGCAAAGGCGCCTTATTTTTGACTCTCATAATGAAACTGGTTCAACTCATTTCAAACTAAATTAATAAATATTTGTTTATTACTACTTATTTATAGATAAATAGGTCAGCATATTTGTAATAATAAGTGGTTGTTTAACAGCTTTCTGGTATTATGTTCAGTTTAATTTTTCTCTCCGTTAATAATATGACAATTAATAACGTGTGAAAACGTACCTCAAAAAGAATCAATTACGATATCTGACAAATTATCAGCAAATGGTGAAAGTAGCTCTACTTTTTCTCCATTAATAAAAATGTATAATTCACTTCTTTTCATTAATCTGTATTTACTTGCAACTAGGGCATGCACCCGGGTTTACCCGGTTCCGAAAAACCCGAGTAAACCCGGGTTTTTTGATGATCTTGAGAACCGGGTCTGAATAGTATGAAACCCGGTTCTCCCAGTTCCGACCAAAATATTAAAATATGAAGTATTATTTATATTTTGCTGCATTATTTTAACAAATTTATTCTATCTGGCAACGTCAGACTCACGTGCATCGCGAATTTTCGTGTCACGCCTCAAGCGTGGCTCTGATTGGTTGTCTAACCTTAGATGCTATAAGTTTCCTACGGGTGTATTACCAAAAAAAAAAATTAGGCTTCGAAAATGACAAAAATTAGGCTACTGAAATATTTTTATTAGATTTGTCGTGAATTTGAAAAGCTGTTGATTTTACTGTTTCATATAATGATCCAGTCATGTTTTTGTTTTTGGTATCAAGCTGAAATTTATATTGAATACTCAAGTCGGTCGGTCGGTCGGTCGGTCCCTTGATGCTGTGAAAAAGTCAAACTCACAAGCCAACGCATCAAAAGATACAGCCGTAAATGCTGAAAATTTTTGCAAATTTCGACATTCGCATTGGACTCAAAACCTACAGGGTACTTCGCATGAACACAGAGCCTTTAAATTTCGTAAAAGTAACGTCTTATAACACAGATAAAGGAAAAATTGCTAGAAACATAAATTTTAAAGTTACAACATTATAAAAAATAGGTTTGTTCGGAGCCCTCGGAGCGCGAGTCCGACTCGCACTTGGCCGGTTTTTGACGTGACAACGTCTTATAATTCGATAGAGCCGGCTGCACGCACGAAAAAACATGACTCATGCGGCGTTACCTCGCTCTGAGGCGTTCCGTTAGGTTTTAAGTGCAAGCGAGAGCGCGGAACGAGCGACAAAGAAGCAAAATCGGACGTTGTCACGTTCAACTATCGTCAGTAAACCGACTTTACAGACAACCAATTTTTTTTGCTTTACAGTTTGCAGTTAATGAATAAGGTTTAAGTTTATAATGTGATACTAGCTTCCGCCCGCGACTGCGTCCGCGCGGATATCCGTCTTCGCGTGGATGGTTTATTTTTCCATATTGAGTACCTAATTTTGACAATGACATTTTATAAAAAAAAAGAATCCACTGCGGGTAACGCAACGTGTGTTCGCAGTTCTACAGAACAACGTGTATGGATAAAACTGAAAAATTTAGATTTATTTTTTTTCCACGTATTTTTCCAGGATAAAAAGTATCCTATTTTATGCCCAGGATAATAAAGTATAATAATACCAAGTTTTATCGAAATCGAACCGTTAGTTTTCCCGTGATGTCAGCATATACAGACAGACAGACAGACAGACCAACATTTTTTTAATCACATATTTGGGTTTGGTATCGATCCAGTAACACCACCTGCTATTTATTTTTTCAATATTTTTAATGTACAGAATTGACCCTTCTACAGATTTATTATATGTAAAAATTATGATAACAAAGTACTTTTATAAGACTGATAAATAAAGAGAAGTATTGAAATTTTGTTTCTTAATTTAATAAAACAAGACACAAGCCGCGTAAAATAAAAGGCCTATCAGGTACTTTTATAGTTACTTTTGTTTAATTTCGTATTTTTTTCCGAGGTATTATAAAAGAACCGGGTAACCCGGTTCTACCCGGTTCTGAGCTCGATTTGGAACCGGGTTTCAGAAACTTGGAACCGGACTCGGTTCTGCATGCCCTACTTGCAACATGATATTAAAACAAAGGTTTTTAAAAGGTTTATCATTAAAAGCAACCCTCAGGGAATTATAACTATGAATGCCTGTCTATTTAAAACAACTCATCCTTGTAAATAAATCATAACTCTATTGTCAATACAAAGAATTGTGTTAATTTTCCCGTGTTTTTGCATATTGAGGTCGCGGATTTTACTATCAAAATAACAGTATGCATAACGTGGACACGATGTCGTTGCGTGGTCTTAGCCCCTTCGTACACAATGCTAGTATCTATACATATAATAAAATCGTAGGTAAGCCAAAAATGTACATTGAATATTTTTTAAAGAATAGGTACCTGAATCTACAATTGATATCGACGCAAAAATATAGTTTTAGAATTTTTGTCTGTTTGTCTGTATGTATGTCCGGGCTAAACTCAAAAAGTAACGCGTGGATTTACTTCAAATTTTACATGAATATTACTAACAGGTCGGGTCAACATATTATCACGCTAAGACCAGCAGGAGTGGAGTTAATATGTAAAATTCTCGTGACTGGTTTGAAGTTAAACTCCTCCGAAAAGGCTAAAATCGATAGTGTAGCATTATATTATTATCTGTGCTAACTGCTAATGCCTCGTGTACGAAGGGCCTTATTGACTGATGCGTTTATGTAAGCGTGGTATTCATTTAATGTAATGAATTGGTTCTGCATAGGAATTTGTATGTAGTATGTTTAATGTCTATGGGTACTCTGCTGTATAATAAGTTGTATTTTTAATCAATAGTGTAGCATACGTTTTGCAACCAAACTATTTTGTAGCGCATTGCTATTTCTATATAATATGTATTTGTGAATTTTATGTGCCTATTCATATTCTATTCTCATTATAGTCCTGTTATTTTTTATATTATTAATTTTATTTAAATGTCTACACGTTATAAAATACGATAAACAGCTTAGCAAATTTTCCTGATTTCTTTTTTACCTACAGCAGGATTACCAAGGCGCCAATGTATTTAATGTCGAGCGAACTCAAAAAAACAAAAGAACATACTTACATAATATTACCTAACAAAATAATCATTAATGTATTCCTAACAATTGGTTTAAGGGGAGGCTCCCTAAATTTTATGTGAATTTGCATTAATATTCTGAAACAGGCACACATACAATCAAAATTGAACTTTAGTCTATGATTTATTGGGTCTTTTTTTTTCGATGTACAAGACAGTTACGTAATTGTAACATTTTCGCTCGATTCATTTTTTATTCAAAAATTATGCCTTTTTTAAGGATTATTACATTTTTTTTAAGATTTACTTGGACTTTATGCCTAAAATAAATGTTAACAGTAAGAAAATAGAGTTTACTATCGAATCGCAAGATATTTTTTCTCTAGATCAATTATTACTTTAGTTATAAACGAAATAAGAATTGAGACTTACTTTTCGAGCTCGAACGCGATCAAAGAGCGCACGCGATATTCAACTTTATTACGGCTGTGTTAGCGTCTAGTACCGTAACCGGTCTCTCAGTGCCAGAAATTATGTTAGGGATCCTCGTCTTAAACAAATTCTTATAAAAATGAATAATAATAACAAAGACATGTTGCAATCTGAAAATACACATCCCAAGGGCGTGAAGTCAGGACCGAGTCATATCCAAACGCTCCAATCCGCACGAATTTCACGTCATAAAGGACGGAAGTCAAAATTGTTGATGGAACCTTGCAACAATGGATGCGACTCATTGTATAGAAACTATTGTCGAATGACAAACGATATTTTTTTCTCACAAATGTTATTTTTGGAGAGTTCAAGAACCGTTCGCCAGATGACGATGCGATTGCAACGATACGATAGAAATAACTACAGGGTAATGCGCGTCTTTTGTTATACGGAGTCTTATTTTTGAATATGTATTTTAATAAAGGGAAGTATTAAGATGATGAAGACAATGGCAAAGTTAAAAAATAAATAAATAAAAATAAAAATAAAAAATACTTTATTGCACACACAAAACAAAACAAAATCAAACAAAAATAATACACAAACAATGAAGCGGAAAAAATATTGATAATAACAAAATTATAATAAACAATTATTCATTAAAAATTGTTATTGGTTATAATATCTGTTAAATTTAGGGGTTGTCATAGTTTTATTTAATCTTGCGATTAAAATTAAGAACTTTGGTTTTTCATCATACATATAGCTAATTATTGATAAACGAATAAGCGTAAAACTGGAAGCTGATAGGTCCTTGGTGGTCTAAAGGCACATATTAGATACTCCAAAGTAGAAAGATAAAGAAAGTAATCAACAAATTGTAAATAAAATAAACAGTGAAAATTAAAATGCATGTTTCTTCTTCGAGAATTTATAATAAACATATTTTTAACTTTAAATATGCTTTTTATAAAGTGATATAAAAGAGATGGTCAGTAAATAAACTAAACTAAACAAATAAAGCGCTTTCATTTGTCGACAACAAAGGTTAATCAACCTTGTACAAACGTAAATATTTACAAAAAAGACCGTTTCAAAATTAAATTTTTGATATTATGTATGTCCATTTATGAAACAGGCGGAATTTATTGATATTCTTTTCTTTGTTGTTATAGACTCTGCTTTTATGGTTACATATAGGTTACATAATATGTATGTATTGAACTTGTTGGGAAATTTTCTTCTATTCATGTGGGATGATAAGATGAGATGAATGATTGCGGTGCAGGAATGGCCGAGTGTGGGATGATAAGATGAGATGAATGATTAATTTATGTTTCTGAACGTGTGTAATATTAGTTTCTGAACGATGATTAGAATGGAAGAACGAAAGACTATGAGTGAATGTGAAGCAGAGAGCGAATGAGGAATGATCTTTCTCTTTCATTGAGATCGTGGGTGAAGACGGCATTCTTTAACAGAGAAACACTCAGTTAAAGAATTTTCTAAAAATTAAGATTGTGGTCTGAAAATAAATCTCAAGAAGTTCAACATACTCTTATGTATAATACCAATAATTAATACATACAAAAACCAAGATAACTAAAGTACCTATCTATTAACCTTATTTTAGTTCCGCGTAGTTTTAGACTTCCGTTTCTACAGCGTAAAGTTCCTAGTAATGTAACCTTTGGCCTCATAGTAAATGTATTGTTAAGGTTAAGTATTATCTCGAGAAATTATTTATAAGTGAAGTCCCATGTCCCCTAGTGGGGTAAGGGGCAGATGCATTGTGTACACATCTGTTTCACTGATCGATTTTCTTTAGGGACAAGTAGGCGATCAGCCTTCTGTGTCCTGCCAGACCGAGACATTTTTCTGCGGCTCCACCGGGAATCGAACCCAGGCCTCCTCTTTTCTACGATCACTTGTCAACTGTACCAAGGAGGCAGTCGAAGTGATTTATACTTGATTAGCGGTTTTACCCGCATTGCTCCGCGAATATTGCTCTTGGCGTGTTTATATATAGCCTATAGCCTTCCCCGATAAATGGGCTATGTAACACCTAAATAATTTTTCAAATCGGACCAGTAGTTCCTGAGATTAGCGCGCTCAAAGAAACAAACTCTTCAGCTTCATAATATTAGCACAGACGATATTAATTAATTTCTACGTAGTATTAATTATGTATAACTAAGCCAATAAATAAGTTTACGAAGGATTAACATCGAATATACAATTCATTTACAAAAGAGATTATAACCTAGATTACATTCGAAAGTTTCAGAATTGCATACGAAAGCTTACATGGTCAGAAATATACAGTGAAAATGATCCTAATACAGCATTTAACGAATTCCATGATTTGTTTTGTCTTTTTTATTATCTTTGCTTCCCTACAATTCGTATCAAACTTAAAACAAATAAATATAAACAAAAATGGATAAGTCAAGGACTCAAAATAAGTTGTAATACAAAACGTCACCTACGATTTTGTTATTATAAAAATAAAAATTCATTTAATAAATATAACTATACTTCGTATTCTAATATATTAAAAAAATGTATATTTAAATCTAAAAAAATTGCAAATATCAAATACATAAATAATAGTAAAAATAAATGTATGGCGACGTGGAAGGTTATTAAAAACGAATTTAATTATATGAATAATAAACAAGATATAAGTGGCATAAAGGTTGGTAACAGTATTTTGACGAATCCGGTGGATATAGCCGCCGCTTTCAATAATTATTATATTGAATCTATTGATAATATGACACCAGACAATGAACACATAAAACAGGCTTTATCTGATGATATTATAAATCCTGCGACGATGTTTCTAATGCCTATGTCAGAGAATGAAGTCAAATTTGAAATTTTATCATTAAACGCTACTAATGCTGAAGGTTACGATGACATAAATACTAAAATAATAAAAGAGTGTGTAAATGAAATAGTTTCAGTTCTAACATACCTTATTAATTTATCATTTGAAACAGGAACGTTTCCAGAAAAACTAAAAAAGTCGATTGTAAACCCTCTTTACAAAAAAGAAAATAAAGAAGAAATTTCGAATTATCGCCCTATAACACTTATACCTATTCTATCTAAAGTATTTGAGAAGTGTATGCTCAAAAGAATCAGAAATTTTTGCAATAAATTTAAAATAATTAACATAGATCAATATGGATTCCAAAAAAAGAAATCGACTACTCTAGCCACTTTTTCACTGATACAAGAAATATTAACTGGAATCAATAACAATTTTCTGACAACATGCTTGTTTTTTGACTTATCAAAAGCATTCGATTGTGTATCACATAATTTATTATTAGAAAAACTTGACAGACTAGGAATAAGAGGATTAACCCTCCAGTGGCTGTCATCCTATATAAAAGATCGGAAACAATGTGTTAGAATTAGTAAAATTGACAAAAATAATGAAATAACATTATATACATCTAGAGAAAGAGTAACTAAATATGGAGTACCACAAGGAAGCGTCTTGGGACCAATTTTATTTTTGTTATACATTAATGACATTTTTAATATTATAAAACATAGATGTATACTATTTGCAGATGACATCTCAATTGTCGTGACATCTAATAAAATTAATTGCACTATTAAAGATCATGAAATTGACATAAATTCTACAATTGACAAAATGATACGATGGCTTGAAAATAAAAATTTATTTATTAACCTTAAAAAATCAAAATTCATACAATTTAATAAATCTTCTAATAAAAAATTTAACATTGCTTTAGACATAAACAAAATTGACGCATTACAAAATATTAAATATTTAGGTATTACAATAGATGATAATTTGGACTGGAAGGCTCACGTAGGTGATGTATGTAATAAAATTAATAGATTCGTCTACGCGCTTAGACGGGTTAAAGTTACCACAAATTTAGAGACTGCCGTGACAGCATACCGTGCCTACGTAGAATCACACCTTCGCTATGGATTGGTAATATGGGGTAACAGTACTGCTAGGGATAGAGCATTCATTGCGCAAAAACGATGCATGAGAGCCATCTGTGGAATAGCACCCACTGAATCATGTCGACCCTTATTTAAAAAGCTTGGTTTATTACCCCTACCTTGTTTATATATTTTTGAATTGTGTATGTTTGTTTTTAGAAATAGTAATTTGTTTAAAACATCCTCCCAACTAAACTCGAGATCACGAAGGGATCCGAATAAATTAATTTTACGAGAGAACCCTCGTATCGTCAAATACAGGGAAAGTTGCGTGGGGATGGCCGTTAAAATATTCAATCATCTGCCAAATAACCTAAAGACGTCTAATGATTATAAATTTAGAAAAAATCTTCTTAATTGGCTTAATGAAAAAAACTTCTATACCATAAAGGAGTTCATGGAAAGTTCAACCCGAACGCACCATTAACTCCTTTATGGTAATTATTTTATTATTTTATTTTTGCATGCTTGTATTGGCTGAACATGTTTGTGCTTTATTAATATAATTGTATCACCATTGAATACCATGTTTAAAGCAAAATAAAGATTTTATTTTATTTTTTTATTTTCAAATGTCTGATTCTGAATAATAACAACTTTATTAAATGCATTTTAAAATAATTACGGCGCCTATAATAATGAATTGAAAATTGTTTACCTGTCTGACTATTTATGAGATGATTTTATAAATTTCACAACTATCTCAAGAAATATTTATTAAAACTGGTAAATAGATGATGCTATAAGTACAAATTTCAGAAAATTTTATGTTTCAAAAACATTAGAGCTTTACAAATTTTCAACTTCATGTGATAATCATATTAAATCTCGTATTCCACAAATACGAAATACACGCAAAGTAAAAAAAGCTCTAGCAACATTTTTAACTCACTTGCTTTTATTTTATATATGTATTAATGATTTACTTTAACAAAACAGAATCCTTATAGCATCTTAATTACCTACCTTTTAATGTACATATTTGACAGTCAATTATTATTCGATTACGTTAAATCTTAAGATAATCGTATTTTTTTTTTCAATAAAATATTTATAAGCAACTAGCTTTCCACCCGCAGCTTCGCCCGCGCATTCAAAGAAAAACCCGCATAGTTCCCGCTACCGTGGGATTTCCGGGATAAAACCTATCCTATTTCCCGGGGTAAAGAGTAGCCTATGTCCTTTCTCGGGTATCAAAATATCTCTATACCAAATTTCATGCAAATTGGTTCAGTAGTTAAGGCGTGATTGAGTAACAGACAGACAGACAGAGTTACTTTCGCATTTATAATATTAGTATGGATGAATATAAAGCCAGGAACGTTTAAATATTGCATTATGGGCTCAGTATTGGTAAAAACAGGCTAAAATTTAAATGCAATTTAGTTATAATAATTAATTGAATTAAACAGTACAGAAATATACTGAGAAATATGACTCAGTGCGTAGTGTCATCCAATGCATTTATGGATACGCAATAGAATCAGATGTAAAATATATGCAGCGCGATTTCTACATTTTTAATCATTTTTATCCGACTTTGCCAGAAGAAGTATGATGTTCTTTCGATCAGGTTTCGGTTGTATACATATGTTTATCTCTAAAGCGTAATCAGCGATAGATTCGAGCTTAAGAAGATTACTAGATTATACTTTACTTTTTTATAATGTTAAAAAAGTAAAGTATAGATTTTTCTAGCAAGTTATTAGTATAATACATAACTAATATATATATATATATATATATATATATATATATATATATATATATATATATATATATAACTATATATACGTATAACTATAAAAGTGCTTCTTATTTTTTTTGGAAATTTGCACATTTTCGTAATTGTTTTCCAATACGTACCTATATTATTTTTCCTAGTTATTCGATTTCCTCTTTATAAATGTTATTTCAATAAGACAGATTACAAAATAAACTTATTTAATTTTATATCAATAATTATTTTATCTATCTTTTTTACTTTACTTCAATTGACTGGACCAGATAAATCATAATATTTAAGACAATCAATATCTTGTTCACTGTGCATTCATTGAATATGAAATAAATAATAATCTAACTTATTTCCTTCAAGATAGAGTCCAAAGTCCTCACAGCAACTTCTGCTTATTATATTATGTACCTACTCTTCATTTGCAACTTTACATTGAAAAATGTTCCAGAAATTTCTACAATTAACCCCCAAGAACTAATTATATATAAGTCTTGATGCAAAAATAATAATTGTAATTTTTATCAAGATTGCATGTTACATATAAAAACACAATATATTAAAAATCTGGACTCTGTACATAATTGTAATATGTTTTATGATTTGTTATCTACTCATTAGATGTATTACATTTATTAAATTAATGTACCTATGTTGTAATCGTCTATCGCACAAAAAAATAATATGATGGCTTTTGGAAAATCGTTGTATTGATCAAATTATATAATTTTTATTGAAGTGAAAACTTCTTTAGCGGCGTTGGGTATAAAATCTTAAACTCGCGTCAGGACACGTGGCCTGATCGAAAAAGCGTAAGACGGATGTTTTTTTTTTTTTTTTTTTTTTTTTGCCCTTATATTCCATGCGTAAGACGGATACCATTCCAAAATATCAAACATGCTGAACGTTAATAATCAAGTTTTCACTTCTGCCGGCACTCCCGGAGTGCAACCCGTCTTTTTTTTTCAATATGTTTTCAACCCAGCAAGAAAAATCAAAATACACCCCAAACAAATATTTTATGGCGACTAAAATTACCTAGATGAGCTCTACATAATATATCTCTACATCCTCACCTATCTAAATATGAAAGTTTATCAAAATTAATCTAGCGATTGAATCGTGAATACTGAAAAAGTTATACAAACAGTTACTTTTGTCACCATAATATTTAATATAATATTAATCCAAAGTACTTATTTTACTATCACTACATAGGTAGTATACCTAAAACTTAGTCGATTTCCGCTGTCTGTGTGTCTGTATGCTTAGGTCTTTAAAATTACGCAACAGATTTTGATAGGGGTTTCTTTAAAGATAGAGTGATTCAAGAGAGAGGTTTATAATTTATTAGGTTTTAGACAATTAAGCGGGCGAAGCCGCGGGCGGAAAGCTAGTAAGTAATAAATTATTTGAAATATTGAATACTGAAAAACTCGCTTCGATAGTGAGAATTTATCATGAATATAAATTTTATGATATAATTAATTAGCTATGCAGTTGAATATGCATGAATATAATATTTAAAGGTAAAAACTTTTTTTATGTAGGTACTTTACGAAGAAAGATTTAACAATGCTATTTTCTGTTTTTTAACAATTAATAAGATTTAAAAAATAACGTAACTTCAATTAATTATCTACAAAAATTGATTTTAAAAATAAAATAGCTCTACCTCTCTACTTCTACGTTTTTTCTATATTATTTTGAAATATAGCTTGAACAATATATTTTAATTATATTTATACTGATTAATTTCAAAACCTTTTTTTAAATATTTTCGTAGTATTCATCTAATTTTAAATACCTAAATTCTAATTTGTAGAGTCATAAGCGACTCTACAAAATGTAGGTTTCAATTGGAAATTAAGTTACTTGCATTTTTTAAAGTTTAATTATCTAAAAGTGTGTACGTGAAAAGGTGAAAACTATGAAAAAATATTGTTTATGAAGCAAATTATATTATGTACCTGTTATAAAAATTACTACGTGATAAACACGAGAATTCTTTACAACAGAATATGATCTAAATTGACCATGTGGATGCAGCATGCAACAGATACGAATTGCATATATTCACATTTTAGTTTTTCCTAGTTAACCTATTTAATCCAATTTGCAAAACGCGTATGCTCTGTCATCCAAAACACTGCCCTAAATTACCTTAACCCAATATACCGTATTTGATAACTTAAACAGTACTTTTATACAACATGGGATCTAATTTAGAAACTAAGTACTCACCTGTAAAACTTCTTGCTAATTATAGATGAAAAAACACAATATTGTAAACTAAAAACACGCGTATGCACTTTATTGATACAAAATTGATTTTAAAAGGGAATTTTTGTTAATTTAATACCGGCACGGACAACGCACATGTATCTTTACGCGAGGGGTATCCACCACTGATTGGTCGAAAGCGAGTCACTACGAACTCGACGTCATTTTTATGGCGCGACGCGCTTACGCAGATACATCACACTATCGACACTATCGTCTTACTGCGATACATTGCTGGTTATGTTACAAGCCCTGTTAGTAATGTAGCTAGTCACGCCACAATGGATTGTGTATGAATAATTGTAGTCATGTTGCAAACATTGACATAATTATGGATGGAATGCACCATATGGCTGAATGCATCGAGATGCGATGTGGGGGTTTATTTTAAAATGTTTGTGATTAAACAATAACCTATTGTTATCGGGACCGGGAGTTGTAATATCCCATAGCGATTAGCTTTTGTGTACGGATAAAGCATTCAGTTGTTTTGTTAGGGAATTTTCAGTTGTTAGTTTTATGGGCGTTTTGTGACAATGATTGGATGAAACAGCTACTTTACTGATCTGATGTAGTGTTGACAATTTACTCATGATGGAATACGTGATGATTTTTTTATAATGCGAAGAAATGTGATGTTTATTTAAATGGAATATTCTGACTCTACCTAGGTTTAAACTTCTGCTTTTGTGACACAATTCAAGTCGATTGAGCCTTAAATTAGTAAAATGATAAACTCATTAGAATATAGGACATGGAGAAAGTGTGTTCTAAAATAAAAATAAGAATTAAAATATCTCAAATTATTTTTTGTAGAGCTTTGACGAGAGAGGTCACGTGTTTATCATATATTCCTTTTTATAATATGGTGACTTATAGTATTATGTGTATAAGTTAATTATATATAAATTTTTTAAATTAATCTCAAAAGTATTTAAAGATAAACAAGCGCCTACATAAATGAGTAATGTTAAATATATGCTATTTGCAAGCTAAGTTTAACTTAGGTATTTAGTATTTACTCGGTCTAACCCTATTAGGACTAAATCGAATAACTAAAATACTAGCATTTTTGGAATTCAATGTGGGTTTTTAGGCACGACTTAGTTTATGTTAAAATGTCACTTTAACACTTATTTAATTTATTTATTATGCCTACTAATATTAAAAATGCGAAAGTAGCTCTGTCTGTCTGTCTGTAACGCTTTCCCGCTAAAACCTCTCAACCGATTTTGATGAAATTTGGCACAGACAATCTTTAGACCCTGAGAAAAAACTAGGCTACCTTTTATCAAAGCTGGTGTACTATAAAGGTGTTAAAATATAGACATTATTATCGACAAACTTTTTACGCCAAGACTTAAGAAATATGAATAATAATTGTTGTAAATAATAATTGTAATAAATAATATTTAATACCGATATTAACTGATAATGTGGTAAATGAAACTATTTTATGACGATTCAAAAGTGCTTCTAGAAGAAGTCTAATTGAATAAATAAATGTTTGAGTTTGAATGATTATACTTATAACAAAATAGTCTCTCACTTATTCACCAACCAAAAAATAAATGTAAAGTATCAAGGAAAACAAATGATAAGTAGATTAGCCTATTTTTTGTTGACGCTGCAGGGACATATAGGCTTCGAAGGTAATCCACTGTAATGGCCAAGTGTGAGTTATTACATATCACACGTCGTCGAATTTTCTGGTATTCAGAAACCATATTTATTTACGTTTTTGACGTGACGTCTTATAATTCGATAGAGCCAGCTGCACGCACGAAAAAACATGACTCATGCGGCGTTACCTCGCTCTGAGGCGTTCCATGTAAGGCTTGAAGTGCAAGCGAGAGCGCGGAACGAGTGATAAAGAAGCACAATCGGACGTTGTCACGTTCAACTATCGTCAGTAAATCGACTTTACAGACAACCAATTTAATCATTCATGGAATAGTGTGTGTTGTGGTTATATGCAAAAAAATTGGAATCACTTTAATTTTTTATATGTTCGAGTAGTATCGAATCTTCTACCTTTTGATTAATTTTAAGGCCGTAACCACTGATCTACCATTGCTGCTCTATTCAGTTGTTATTATAATATTTAAAAACTAGGTAATGATATAATAAGTAGATAAGGGGTTATGAATGTCAATAGGGTGAAATAGCACCATAGAGTCACCATGATAGAGCTAGTTAGATAGATAAAGGAGATTATTTTTATCATGTTCTTTTGGTATCTACATAAATAATTTAGTACATTGTTATAAAACAGAGTTTTTATGATACTAACTTCATTTCACACCATTTCCGGAATCTTGTAGAATTGTAAATAAGTAGGTATGAAAGGTTCACTAAGCAGATAGTTAGGTACATAATATTGAAGTATGTTTTCAACCTACCTACCTATTACCTACCTACCTATTCGTATCGATATAATAAGCTTAAAAGTATCATACTTTCTTCTATGTAATTTAACACATAAACCATGAGTTCCCTTGGTTTTTCCAGTACCACATTTTATAAGTCAGTTATACCTGAGTAACAATATATTGTTTATCCATTGCAAAAACTACAAACACAATCGTCATACAATACATATGAATCATGTCAAACGTACCTCCAAATCCTCGTATTTGCTTTTATTTCAATATTGCAACTTCGACATGTGAGAAATATGAAAACAAAATTTAGATAGCACTCCACCGTATTGTTCAAATATCGTTCCACTCTAATCAATCAAACAAATACAAGCAACAATTGAGTTTTAAGACAAAAAATATGGAATTTTTTTGGTGGCTTTCCGAATTTTCGAAGTGGGGAAGCGTGGATGCTTTCTTTTGTATTTGTTACTACATATTTATGTTACTGTTTGTTGTGGGTTTATCTTAACCAACAAGGTATTTAATTAATGGTAATTGATCTTACTTATTTAACTTAATAAAAATTACTTCTTTTATAATGTTGTAAAATATTTAGTATCAAGTGTGCATAATACAGATAAACAGTAAAGTATATTTTATTCCATCATATACAATTTAACTTGTTTAACTCAATAAATAATATATTCTAACAAATTATGCACCATGCTCCTTCTAAAATATTACTTTTAAATAAGTTAACAGGCTTAAAGACCTCGCTCGGCTTTTGTTTTCTGGACATTGGGGGCATATGTATGTCTTCATTTGTTATTGATTGATTTTAATAAAGGCTTGTTAAGTGCTTATCAATTTAAAGAAATATTTTTATATCGACTGTAACTACAAATTTCAGTAGTGAAGGCGGACTAAAATCGTTTTTTTTTGTACTTGGTACATATTTGGTAAAGAGTTCGTAATGTGTAAGTATATTATTAATTAATATGTGGAAGGAGGAACACACTTGTATCATTTTTTTGCCACTGTAAAGGAATTTTAATATCTAGTTGCTAGAAAAATCCTATAGGTAATGTATGAGTGTTGTATTTACACTTGATTTATGAACAGAGAAACTGATAGACGTTAATTGTATGGGACCACAGTATGGGACGATCCAATTATACAACTAGGATTCATGTGAATAAAATAGGCTGGTAAGCGTCAAAATTACAAAATGCGAATGTTCAGTATTTTATCCGACACTGTTTTGCTCATACCGTTATACGAATATAATACAATTTGATATAATACAGATTTTGATATTTACAAATAATTTTGATACAATACGTTGATAAGCAACTTTGCCATACTAATTCTATTAGGGATATGCAAAATTATAACGACTATCCTATATAAAATTTGTGTTATATGGATTCAATTAGAATTTTAATTAAACATTTTTGTATCATAAATAAAGTTATTATTATTACTATACCTTACCAAATATTTATATCCTCAATATTTTTACCGCAGGCAACTCTACCGTTCAGTTTTCAGGAGAAAACCGCTGAATTAAAAAAATAAAAAGAGCGTGTGTGCCGAGCGCACGTTGCAGAAGTGAAACTTCTTTGGCAAAATTCAAAGATACCAAAATCGTCGCTTTACTGCAGTGCGCGTTACATACGTATAGATGTCCCACAACCTCTAGATGAAGGAGATCTGAACTGCAAGATCGCGATATTACACTTCCCAGTGCTCCATACGCCTGTTTATGCTAAACAGGTAAGTGTAAATGTGTAAAAAGCTCAGCTTATGCCTCATAGACTGTATCTAAGTTGGATTACTGTATTAGACAAGTGTTATAAAGATTGTAGCAAAATAAATATATTAATTTGCATTCTCATGGACATAATTAAAATAAATGTCTTCCCTATTACTATTAATTGTATTTTTTAATAGTATCAGTGTGTAAGAGTCAGTCATAATCTAATACATTTTCAATTGCAGAGGGCTTACTTTCCAAAAAGACATAATCTAAAGATCAATTTTAAAGTTTATTCTTTTATTATTTTTTAGGTCATAAATTCAATACACCCAGACATATTCTTCTGTGCTCACGAACACAAATCAAAGTATGTAAAGCAAACACGTGACTTTGGATACAAAGAGACATACTTACTGCAATACAATCATCCCGTTCTGACGATACCATTAGAGGATAATGTGGAACTGTATGAGATTTATGTACCAACATGTTCATACAGAATGGGGACCAGCGAAATTGGTTTTGGAGCCGCTATAGTGACGTGACGGTATTGCCATAACGCGACCTTGAAATCGTACTCAACGCACCTTAAGAAGTTTCACTTCAAAAAATAACCAGGAGGCGGGATTAGAAACCCCATCTTGATCTTTTATTTCATTACATTCAGAATAAATTGCTTGTTTAACTTTATAAAAAGGGTAAGGGTAAAGAAAAATAAATCACATTTAATATTAATAAATTTATTGCAATAGCAGGTACATATAAAGTAGGTCGTCCATAAAAATACATAGGTAATCCTTACAAAGAGTTTTAACAATAAGTTTGAGCGGAATTAACTGTAAAAGTAATTCAAAATGTACGAGTAATAAAAAACATACCAAAAATAATATATCTATTAACTGATTTATTTGTTTATAAATTTTTCCGGATAGCGAAAACACGAAGCAATCCATAGACTAGAAATAGAGCTTGTATAGAAAAGTGCATATATTTATAAAATTTCACAATACAGTATACAGACAAATACAATAAACTTTAGTTTTATATATAAAATCACTTTTATCACACTTTTATTAGTATGTATGTAACCGACTTCTTTAGACTTTGTCCACTTAAAACGAACAGATTTAATTCAAACTTTACACTTATCAAGGATCGGCAATTCAATAATTTCATCAGTTTAAGCGTGTTTTCTTAACTATATTTTATTTCGTTATAAATGTATTATGCACTTTCTTTTTGGTGTTTTCTTTGAGAAAGTCTTTCGGCGTCTTCTATCGTATCAGGGAGAGGCTGGTTGATTGTCTCTGGTAGTGAGAAGACCAGCACGCTTGCCACTAGGGCTAAACTGCCGAAGAATATGGCGGGCAGATTGTCGTAGTATAGCGCCTGTAAAATAAACATAATTAATTTTAATGGCAAGATATATTGATTAGGGATTTTGTATTAACTTTTGTAAGATCTTACTAAGAAAAGATAATCTGTAGAATAAGATATTTATAATACATATTTGGCACAATTCAGGATATGCTTTATTTACTGGTAATATTATGAGGGTGAACAAAATTATTGTTCTCATCCAAAATCAAACGGAGGTCCTTTAGGAGTGCAATGCGGACGCGATTAGTTAATCTTCAAACAACAACATTTATAACTACCAACCTAACTTTGCTCTTTTGGTCTTGTGACGTCTACAAAGTCTAAACAGCATTTAAGGCGTCTCTACTTTATGATTACTGGGTCACACAAAACTTACGAGATTTTAGAGTATCAATAAGATTTTCAATTAAATCTTAGTCTTTTTGTAAATATTAACATTCCAAGCGCTAATCTGTTAATAGTCCTAATTGTACCAGGACATCATAACTTACAAGCAGTGGAGTCAAAGGCGCCAGCGTAGACCCAACTCTGCCCAGCGAGGAACATACAGCCAGTAACGACTGCCTCACACTGGTCGGGAACACTTCAGACACGTAGATGTACACGGAACTGTAGGCTACTGTGATCGAGAACTTTCCAGAAAGATATAGAACTAGGGACCACCATTTCTGACCTGTATTGAGGATATAAGTTTTTATTAGTATCTGTAGTTATATAAATAGTGCTGATAGAATGTTTTCAATTTTGATGCCACTATTTATATGTGAATTCTGTTAAAAATGGTTGAAACTACGGGCTGTTTTTTCAATGCTTGATTCACTATAAAATACAATTAAAGAATTCCTACTAAGATTATGAGACTTTGAACTCTGCTCTTATTATAAATATGTATTTCACATTGTACCTTGTTATTTTAAAAAGAAGCACAAACAAAACAAAATACATTTTCAAATCTCTTTCAGGGTCGATTTGAGGCAAACAAAGGCGATGATCCTTAAGACAGTTTATGCTAAATTGACTTTCCCAAGTTTCGACCGCGGAGTTTCACTGGTCTTATCATAAATAATTTATGATTTTCTTTGCAAATTTTTCGCCCGAGCCCACAGTATCAGATTGAATTGGAATGTTAACAAATTATGGATGTTCATCAAAAAATCATGGGTACACATTTGAATATTTTATCTTTATATACCATGATATTATGATACCTAGATGAAAAATATAGCAAGTATAAGATTAGTTAAGAAAAAATAATGAAAGCATTTTGTCATGTAGAATATGAACATTAAATAAAATTGGTTAACTTGCTTTAAGGTTTTTCTTTTAAAAACATATGTATATCTTTCCTTTTTATAAGCATACATTTTATTATACTACTGTAGATTTCTCACAGGAAACCATAGTTTGAGACTGTTTCGTACTGGTTTCTTCAAAAGTTGACGCACGGGTCACCAATAATATAGCTTTACTGTTGCTATAATAATATCTTGGGGTAAACTTGAGACGGTCGTTTAACAAACATTGCATGAATAAATGAATGAACCGTTAAACGGTTCTCAAGTGAGCGCCATCGCAACTTTGATGGCGACACGATAAATATGAAGCAACCTCGACTTCGATTTAAAATATTTTCTGCGAAATCTACCGTGGATGTTTAGCAAGCATCTAAATACTATGTGTAGTTTATACATGTTTGGCTAACCATCTTACCATCTTTTATATAATATTTTAGCTATCTACCATTTTTGACCTTACTTTCCTGTTTGATATTTCTAGAAGCAAGGGTTACAAAGGGTTTAATTATTTTCTTTCAATTTGTAACATACAAGTTTTCGTAGAAAAATTAAAACATATAATATGAATGATAAATTTTCTTTACAGGCAAAGATTACGAATTACGATCAGCTTACTTTGCTCTTACATTATTACAGGGAAGTTATTATGTCTTGCACATTTTACTGTATACGTCTTATCTTAGATATTTATTATGTACCAAATAACTTTTAGTAATACTACGGAGTTTAGGAGTGATAAAGTCTAGTTTAGGAGTAATAGAGCAATCTTTCAGCTTTTATCATCAGATTGCATATATGTAGCCTTAAACCATTGACCATTATTTAGATTTCTATGGCCTTAAACACACACTATCATTATTGAGGCGTTATAAAGAGAAGTCGCAATATTGTTTATTGAAGTTGTTTTATAAACTTCACTTACCTTTAGGCAAAAAAGACAGACTGATGCATAAACATGCGCTCAGCACATACGTAATGACTAGCACCCTCTTTCTCCCGAATCTGTCCAACACTAGCAAACACACGAAGTTCGCGGGTATCTCCACAAAACCCACTAGCATGAAGTTCACATATTTATTCCCAGCCAACGACACTGAGTTTATAGACAACCCGTAATACACAAACGTACATGTAATCCACAGAAACGAACACACAACCACTCTTTTCCTTATAATACTCGATTTTATCACACGCATGAACATTGACTCTTTTTCTTCTTCCACTAAGTCTACTTTGGACTTCTCGTTATCTGGATCACTGGAGAGTTTGTCCAATTCATAAAGGGGAGTCAGAACTTGATCAGACAAGACAACTTTATTCATTTTTGCTGCTTTCTTTAAGATTGCAGTTGCTTCTTGATGTCTTCCTTTGCTGATCAGCCACCGCACGCTCTCGTTAAGAAGCCATAGATACGAGAACACGGTCATGGCAGGAATGTATATTATTCTGAGGAGGGTCCTCCAGCTTTGCAGGTACCATGACAGGCCGGCTAGCGTCATGAGACCTAGCACGTACACTGCATTGATCAGGGTATTGCCGAACACTCTTCCTTTTGGTCCAACCAGCTCCATCGCTGTAAAAACGACACTATGTTAAAATAAACTCACACATATTGGAATAAAAACAAGGCTTTCTCCAACTTACCAATAACAAACGCGGTACTGTAAGCCCCGGCACCCAGAGCCGCTTCGAGAAACTCGAAAATGACCATCATAGTATAACTAGTGGAGAAAGATCTGAGAAAGCCAAAAATGCCGTTCATAAGGGAAGCTACAGATAATGCTAACCTTCGACCATACTTGTCTGATATGATGCCTGTTAGTGGCAGAGATATGAACAGCCCTGAATTGTGAAACGTGCCTATTAGAGTCCTTTTCCAATTTTGGCATCCGAGGTCAAACTGTAAAAGAAAATATTAGGTATTTTCTAGAACATCTTTGATACTATAGTGAAGTATTTATAAAATACCTATTATTTCAACTCAATGATGTTGTCTTATTAGAATCATTCAGTAATTCAGTAAGCATATTGAAGTATTGAAAAGACCGTGACCTATTCTTTTTATTGAAAAAAAAAAAAGACGTGTGGCACTCGGGGACTGCCGCGGTAAAGCTATTGCATGCTATGCCTTCAAGCCACACCTCCGCGCCCGTCGGAGTGGGGAGCGTGAGGTTTTTCGTTCCGCAATTTCTGGATTCGGTCCCCGCGCACAAGGCCCGCGATAGAAGCTATGCAATAGCTTAAAAAAAAACATTAAATTACAAACAAACACAACACATAAACGAATCAGGAAATCTTCATTCATTTCATTTTGTGTCTAGCCATTAGAGATCATGCCTTGATCATGCACTCTATAATTCTGTTAAACACACATCCGGAACAAATTGTAGGTTATTAATTTAGATCGCGTTTATAGTTTTAATTACTTGTCATAATATGTCTCTGTTGTTTTGAGTAATTGAAGATTAACGTGGAATTAAAAACTCAGGTTGGATATGGTAAGAAATTTAGTTTACTCAGCTAAAACAATTACAGGAAAATACATCAGAATTTTTAGAGAGAATTGCCTAAACATCTATTTTAAACCAATGTATTATTTTTATGAAAAATATATTGTGCATTCTGAACTAGGCTAGATTTATTACTTTTATTCGAACCCAAATGTTTGTCAATATTAAATTCATTAATAAAAACTAAAAAGGTAAATTTTTACATTAGAATTTAGAAAAATAGCTTCAATAGCAAATACATTGATAAGAGATCATTAACAACAAATAAAATGTAGTCGTATCTTCTAATGATAAGTCGTGTCGATAAAATGATCATTAAGAGGTCGTATTTTCGGGTCACGGTACTAAATTATTGTATCAGTGAAATAATGTTATGTCATTAAAACTATTTATAGTAGGTAGTAGTAGTATATCCTGTATTCCTAGTACCAGTAGTTCCTAGTAAGTTAATTTTAATGGGTTTTTGTAGTAACTGCTATACATATGTTTTTTCTTTCTTTCTACATAATATGTACCTAGTATTATTGAACTATTTTATTTTGCTCGTGCAGTGTTCTACTTTTAATTTTTATTGTAGGTATTTAATTCTCTTTTCGCTCTTTAATATTATATTTACTAGAAGTATTGTGTTGTGTTTGATTTATGCGAAAATCATGCATTTCTTGTTAGAACCTTCGGGTCATAAATAATAAATTGCGTTTAAAATCCATTAAAAAAATATTTGTATTTATTTAATTCACAAAATAGTAATAATATATTAATATTCCTATACATTTGTATATAATGTACTAAGCTATACCATTGTTGGTTACTAGAGATGTTGGCTATAATATTCTATTTTAAAAGTTAAGCTAGAATACTGCACAATAATTGCATCTAACATTTCGCATCCAAATATTATACCGCAACGGAAATTAGAATTCTACAAATGGACTTAATTGGACCAAATGCCTATAAGAATTATCTTTAGGTGTTTAATATGTTCCTTTTATTTCCATGGTAAAAAAATATTACAAAATTATTAAATTGATTTTTTGACGAACATAAATTCATAATATCTTTATTTCTGAAGTGAGTCAATTTTAATATACGGAACCAGTTAAATGTGTATTAACATAAACTAAATAAATTAAATATATATGTTAGTATTGAACTACATTGATTAATGATTAGATAATTAAAAAAGTGATAAATTTTTACGACTGGTCACTTTGATATTTACATTATGTTAGTGCTTTGCAAGTATTTACTATAATTTATTTATACGGATGTCCTTATTTATATTTGTTGTTATTTCAGTCGCATCTTGACCTGTTCTGCAGTTCATGGTACCACACAATAAGATACTTACATATTATTGAATTTGATATTTTGGTTTTATGGCATTCAAATGATTTATAAATATAAACTTTTAAAAAGTAGAACAAAATCCATCACGAGGCGGGATTCGAACCCGCGTCTACATATCGTGTATACCACAGTATACAAACATACAAATGAAGCTAATAAAAGCGTATTCAAAATAGCAACCTGCACTTCTCTATATTAACCACTAGCTGCGCTCCACGGTTTCACCCGCATTGCTCGGCTCCTGTTGGTCTTAGCATGTCTTAGCGTGATGATACTTTAGAATAGATATATAGCCTTCCTCGATAAATGGGCTATCTAACACCGAAAGAATTTTTCTAATCGGACCAGTAGTTTCTGAGATTAGCGCGTTCAAACAAACAAACAAACTCTTGTGTTTTTTAATACTAGTGAGTGTGCCAAATATACGTACTCATCCGTACACTTTTCGTAAAAATGGATACAAAGTTTTTGCTTCACGTATTTATAAAAAGATATATTGGCATCTAAAAATACCTCGTGTCAAAGTCCCCCACGTGGTGGCGGCATGTTGATATGATATCAAAACATTGTTGACATGGCGTGATGCTCGTATGTTGATAATATTTACTACATAGTAAAACGAAGTCGCTTTCTATCTGTCCGTCTGTCTGTCTTTCTCTTGCTAATTTTTGAACTTTGCAACGGATTTTGATGCGGTTTTTTTAAATGGATAGATTAGTTTAAGAGGAAGATTTATTAACTACCACCAAACACAGTGAAACGTCTCATTGCCAGGGGAAAATCATTATGATGAAGCATTTGAAACACTCTTAAATTTATAATATCCGATCTTATATCCGATACATTAGACATGTCACATGACATGACATGCACTATTTTCTTTGACCACTCGAGCGAAGTCGCGGGTACAGCTAGTTAATCCTTTTGTCTGACTTGAATGCACCTTGAACGATTGTGATAATCTTGTTTGATATTCTATTCCACGATAATGCCATGTGTGTAAAGCTTAGATCATTAAGTAATCTAAGGTGTAAAGTGATATTATTTATTTGCTACGCGTGTACTCAACGGGTAGGTGTGCCTCAGGTGTTATGAAAATAGGATGCCTGGTGTATGTTTGTTTACGTTTAGTGTAGCAATGTTTATTAAAATTAAGTAAACGAAACGGAAAAAGCATACGAAGAGTTCTCATAATTTTTTTTTAAATATTGATGGGAGATTTTTGTGAAAACTTTATTTCGTATAAAAAGTTGATACTACTATTTAATTTTTGAATATTTTGCCTAACACTTGAAAATCTTTAAATTACGTACCTACTTATTTTGTCTCAAATACAAAAATATTTTTGGGTAATAATTATCTGTTATGATTTCATTGCTTTTCTAAAAAAAAAAAAAAATAGTAATTACTCAATTCCCTAACTTCTTATCGCCCAGACATATTATGATGACCGATTACAGCAGTCTAATACTATGATAAATAATACAAAACAAACTTACATCTCTAACAGCGGAATCCTCATCGCTATACACAATCGATTCACAATCCATCTCAATGTTTTCAAACGAGTCCTTACTGCATGTATCATTTGAGTTCTCTCTTGGTACATATTGCTTGCATCTAGAGGGTCCATTCTTATCCTTGGGTATCGCGTAGTCTAGCCATGATGTGTTTAGACCTTCGCATTGGGTTATGTTGCATCTGTGGACAATTATTAATTAGTTATTGTTTTACCTCAGAGAGAAAAGGTAATAATATATGGTTTTTTTATAAGGGCGATTGATTTATATGGCTGATTTAATTGGCACTAAGTAACTAGGTAAATGGAGGAGGAACCAAATGGTAGAAGTACCTATAACGATGTTAAAATTTTGATTATAATATAAAAGCACTAAACTCTAGTTGTATTGCTGTTGCTAAGTTGAATTTCACTTGCATGGTAAATCAATTAGATACATTGTTATTAATTTTAAGACGTGAAAATTTCAGCAGCATGGTAGACATTACAAATATATCAAATAATTATAATTATGTATATACGTATTGTCTGGATGAGATCGCTTATGGATTCTCAATTTCGATTTTTTGTGCAATAAAGTATTTCTCTACCTTACAAATGTATTTTAAACGTTTCCGACCTAAAAATAATCTTTTCCCACTCATCTACAATAAACCAAAACAATTTTGTCATACTACCACATACACGGAGCGAAAAATCCCTACACCTATCTACTACGAAGAGGTACAATATGCCTGCTGGCGCAATCCTTGTCCGAGTGATGTCCAACTACACTGACACTTGGTCCAATGTTTCTGATTATGTGGCATTAATTCGCGGTATGCCCTGCGGCAGTACGTTGTGTACGTAATCCAGGTACTAATTTTTGCTACTGCTTATGTTTCTGTACTGTGGTTATGTTATGTTTTGTTTGATTTGTAGGTAGTTAGGATTTCTTCCATCAAATTCAAATTAAAATTGATTTATTGCGATTCCCAGGTTATAACGGTTATAACAATATTTATATCATTGATAATGCTACGCTTCTTACAGTTAAGTTTGATAAAAATTTGCAATATACCTAGGTTTAGGACACTAGTAAACAAAAGTAGTAAAGAAAGCAAAATACATTTCAAAGCACACGCGTAAAGCTTTCACTTTATGTAATAATATTTTCTGCGAAATACACTATTGCTACATTCTTCAGTGAAATATGAATTCTGCAGATATTCGTATCATCCATAGAATTAGGATTATGGTGAGTACCGACGGAACTAATTTTTAACAGGAAAGGATTTTACTTGACGACATCAACATCACTACATAGTATAAAACAAAGTCGCTTTCTCTGTCCCTATGTCCCTATGTCCCTATGTCCCTTTGTACGCTTAAATCTTTGAAACTACGCAACGGATTTTGATGCGGTTTTTTTTAATAGATAGAGTGATTCAAGAGAAAGGTTTGTATGTATAATAACATCCATTAAATAGTGGAGATTGGAGAAGTACTGTTATTTTTGAGGTTTCTAATGTGATGTCGTAAATAATTACATTTTTTCCGCTTACATTGCAAACGCAGGCTGAACCCTACGAGTTTTATCAAAATAATGTACTAAGTATTGTACACATTGAAAAGGTCTACAGAAAAGTCCGTGATGGTATATGTCTATCTCTTATGGATAACCCACAATAACTTTTTTTTGTCATTTACTTTTTACGACAAATAATGGCTAATTTTCGAAGCGATTTTAACCAATACAGCATTAATCCTTAACCAATTAAATACCTTGAATACATTGTTCATTTAATATAGATCTATATGGCCCTTTACACCGTATGATTTAAGTGAATATTTTCGAAGATATTACAGATTTAAAAATTGCGGGACGTAGCGTTTGCGGTGGTACCGGCGGCCGGGAGCGGGCCGCTATGTTTTTATATACAACGTTCACAGTTTTTCTGTAGTGTATTTAGTATCAGCATTGCACCCGTGCGAAGCCGGGGCGGGTCGCTAGTCTATAATATTATGAAGTCTATCTTTTGCATTACAAAAGGGTTTAAAAAATATAATTCCATAGAGTCCATTACCAATTATTCCCTGGCTAACAAATCATCCATAATTCGATTGTTCGTTCTAACTGCACTTAATAAAACTGCCACAGTATAAACTAAACGGTAGCCCATGTGGATATCAATTTAATAACAAATACAATTAATATCTCTCCAGGCGTGATTGATTGTGCGGTGTACGACCAGTTGTATATGATAGCGTAATACTTGGTTTCATATCAAGTGACGGCTGCTTTGTACGCTGAATGAATGAATTATGTACGCCTGTTACATCTTTGTTTGCTAGATAGCTATTTTTGCTCGCTCCCAGTCATAAGTTTGTGCAAAATTTGTCCAAATTGTATTCTAAATTCAGTCACGACATATAAAGCAGTTAAGTGACTAATTACAGCAATTTAAGTGACTAATTTCAGTAATAAACTTTACGGTTTTTAGGATCAAGTTCTCTCTTCTTTCATTGTTTTTTCTTTAAATATAATGCAGGAAATAAAGCATTTAAAAACCTTCCTAAATTATGTTTTTTTCATTATTATAGGACTATATTGGTAAAAGGTAAACGGGCAGTTTTTTATACCTATAATATAAGTGCAATACGTTCGGTACAAAAAATACTTTAGAACTTGAGTACCCAAACCACGTTCCTTGTAAGAACTAAGATTTATGTCAACTGTGGCATATATCAATATTCGGCGGGGATTCGTTGCATTGTCACTTCTATCGAGTTATGATACACACAGGATATGTTTGTATAGGTATATTTGTACGTAACAATTGCCGCTCGAATTGGATTTATACGGCCGTGACGTTACGTTTGTAGGTTTTGGATTACAATGGACTTTTTCGAAAAATAACCCCAAAGGTTGCTGTAGACTGTAGAGTGTAGGCGCGGGACAGACACAAGCGGCGCGGCGCGCCTCGGGCGCACTGCGGGCGCGCCGCGGGCGCGCCTCGGGCGCACTGCGGGCGCACTGCGGGCGCGCATCGGGTGCGCTATTGGCGCGCATCGGGTGCAAAATTCACGTAATTGACGCATTTTTATGTGAATGTACGCGGCGCAACCGTGGCCGTGAAGAGGTGTGCATATGGCACGCCCGCGCCCGTTTATGCGGCGCAACCGTGGCACAACCGTGGCGTGCCGTCTCAACGCCTTTCCAAAGTTCTTTCATACAAAATGTAGAAGAAGGACGTGGTGCAAAACAGATTGAAGAGGTGCGCTTATGGCACGCCCGCGCCCGCGCCGCTTGTGTTTGACCCGCGCCTTAGGTATCGGCAGTTGAGTGCTTCGGAATGCGCTTTTTCTATGACATGTGTTGTTTATTTTGCGTGCATTGTTGTGCTTTTCTGTCGTAACTCGTAGGTATATGCATATAAACTTTTCGCGGCTCCTGGGCTCTGTAAAAATCTTTGAGTTTTCTTTCAATTTAAATATTAAATTTAAAAGATTTACTTTTTTAAATATGTTTTAACATCTTTTATATGGTTCATGAATTTGTCCATCAGGTACTCTGAATTTTGCCGCACTTG
Organism: Colias behrii; assembly: GCA_029959065.1. NCBI lineage: Eukaryota > Metazoa > Arthropoda > Insecta > Lepidoptera > Pieridae > Colias > Colias behrii. The sequence continues at coordinate 2,981,798 of JARWMC010000015.1, forward strand.
ACAATTTTCCATACAGGAGGCTCTACATAGTTTTAATTTATCTGCGTTTCCTTACTTATTATGTCTATCTTTGTATTATTGTAACTAGCGGTCCGCCCCGGCTTCGCCCGTGGTACATATTTCGCAATAAAAGGTAGCCTTTGTTCTTACTCAGGGTCTAAAGATTATCTGTGCCAAATTCCACCAAAATCGGTCCAGTAGTTTATGAGCCTATTCATTACAATCAAACAAACAAACAAAGTTTTCCTCTTTATAATATTAGTGTAGATAAGAGTGTAGATGATAATGTATGTAGGTACTTTGTTAATATTATTTTGATTTAACTATTTTCCTATATCGTAACCTTATCACGGTTCAATATCGATAAACTTATATTATTTCAAAGATGAACACTATCTATTATATTATTAATTAATAACATCACGGATAGATCCTAATTAATTACATAAAACATGAAACCGGCGTGTTGATATCAAAGTGTAAGCATACAGTAATTAATCGTATGTTTTGTTTACAAATATTCGCTTTTGACCTTTTGTGGAGGTGTATCCGTATATTTGTGATAATCTGTTTGTTTTTCGCGATTGTTTCAATGTTAGATTTTCTTTATTTATTTATTTATTTATTTATTGAAACAGAATTATTCTTTGTACTAACAGTAATAATACCAAAGCGTACATAGAATTTAGTAACAATACGTTAACAAAAAAAAAAAAAAACAAAACGGAGTTACATATTACGTGCGGCTACATACATCCAAGTAGGTACCTGTTACAGAGGTCTGGGACAGTATTTGTACTGCTAGCAAAAATATCAATAACTAGCTGCTCCGCGCGGTTTCACCCCCGTGGCTCCACCCCTGTTGGTCGTAGCGTGATGATATATAACCTTCCTCGATAAATGAGCTACCTAACACCGAAATAATTTTTCAAATCGGACCAGTAGTTCCCGAGATTAGCGCGTTCAAACAAACAAACAAACAAACAAACAAACAAAAAAACTCTTCAGCTTTATAATATTAGTATAGATTGTGGCATCGGAGGCCATGCACACGATATTGTGTTGTTGATGTATAATTATTATGAGAAAGTATTGGGAATCAAAGTGTAAGAGACTCTAAGTTAAATTAGTTATTTATGTGCTTGATTTACGCAAGTAAAGTTATTTCATAAAGCGATTTAGTCAAAAAGCTCTATTATTTCGTAAAGTTCATTGAATTCCGTTCAGCCATAACTAATTATTCACTCACTACTAAATACACATAACACTGTCACATTTGATAAGCATCAAAGTTAAATAAAAATATCGTGCATTCACACACAACATTTAAACAATTATAGAGAAACAAATAAACCGCTTAGTACTGATAAATGATAATCCTACATTGAATGAGTTTATCACATTCGTACGTGACTAACGAGCAGACAAAACGTTTTTAAACTTGTATATATAGTCACATTTAAGGATATTTAGAATGTATTTTTGATAAATTGTTTTGTGAGGTTTTAAAAGTTGAAAGATTCGCAAAGAAAAATAATGCAAAAATTGTATGAATTAATTGAGGGAAGTTTTAAATTTTAATAAAGGTTAATCTTTATAGAAAACGTGTTTACGATCTTCACAAATGCCAAAAAATATTTAAAATATAATATTGTCACTTACAATCATCACTACATAGTATAAAACAAAGTCGCTTTCTTTGTCCCTATGTATGCTTATATCTTTAAAACTACGCAACGGATTTTGATGCGGTTTTTTTAATAGATAGAGTGATTCAAGAGAAAGGTTTTAGTATATAATTTATTATGTTTTAGACAAAGCGGGCGAAGCCGCGGGCGGAAAGCTAGTAAACTATAAACACAACTCACAAAACGATCTATTCATTCACTCTCTAGACCTTGCCATAAACATACACACATGAAAAACATAACCCTCTTTCTCGAAGTCGGCTAACATAAGGTAATCGTAACAAATGATCAATACAGAGGTATTGAGGAGAGATATTTACATACATTTGCATGCCTCTTGGGGTGTCGCTGTCATATTGTGTATTGCCGAATATTGTGTCAATGGAATCGTATGTCATATAATACATGGTAATGTGTTTATACCTTTAAATATGTATGTTAAGTTCAGGTAAATTAGCTTGGAGAAATTTTTGCGTTTGTAGTAGTGTATGGTCAGCAAATAAAATAAAACAACATTTTATTTTTAGTTTTTATTTTATACAGGGTTACTTGTAAAACACCAGCAACCTCGCAGGACAAGATAGCTAACATCATAAGTAACAACATTTGTTCTACGACTTTTGGCATAACGCAATAAATTATTTTTAAATGATTTTTTAAACTTTTATTGTACTCTCCTTACATTTGTAAGTCTATGTTCTATTAATTATCGGATGGACGACGCGACGCCCCCTTCCCCCTCTCGTTCGCTTTTTGTTTACGTAATTTTTGGGAGGCGTAGAGTTTATAATATTCAGACGGAAAATTAAATGAATATTTATTTTTGTATGAAAATAAAATCTAACAAATTATCAAAAGTCGAAATGTTGTTACTTATGATTTTAGCTATCTTGTCCTGCGAGGTTGCCGGTGTTTTACAAGTAACCCTGTATATATAAGGGATTTTAAATTAAACTATATGTGTTTCTCCTCTGAAAAAGATGAGACTTTATTTTAATATTTGCACATTTAACATACATATAACTTTTACATTAACAATGTTACTAAAATGAAAAATTTACTAACCTGAAAAAGAAACGACATTTAAAGTTTAATTCTTTAGTTTGAGAAGTCAAAGGCTTGCCTCGACCATGTTTTAACACTGGAGCCATATTGAATTAACAATATAAAGTTACAACACTTACACACAAATTAAACACTAGTTATGGCCCTGCCTTCATACAAAACTGCTGAATACGCCGTTCGCACGGGAATAGAATGTGGATGCGATTTCCCTTAGTTAGCATCCAAGCTTACGTCTTTATAATTATTAAACTGTATAAATTCATTCTTTAACTCCGGTCTGCATCGTGCAGACATGGGTGTAAAAGTCTCATTTTAGCTATTAAATGTAGTTTTTAAGTACATCTGAGTTTTCATTTGTAATTCACTTCAACAAATATTATAACAATAATAACAAATAATAACAACAATCAACAAATACAAAATTTATCAATTAAACTACGTACATAATAATTATAATTTTTGAATGAAATGTGCTTTATGTTCTAACAGTACCAAACGACTGCACGTGGCACCTGCGGACAGCGTAAACTGGTTTATTCTGGTTTTGTGCGTGTTTCCACTTTCCACTATCAAGTGACGATTTATTTATTTGTTTTGTTTCGTAATTATTATGGTCAAATATTAATTATGAAACAAATTATTATGGACACGATATTTTATTGTTTCACGGTAGTCGCCTTGTCGTTTGCTCAAGGACGTAAAATTGAATGATATATTTTTTTTTATAAAGTCAAAACCATTTTCTTTCAAATAAAAACTTGTTTTTATTGAAAACAAAAGTGTTGCTAGGAATAAGTATAAAATTAAATAGTAATGTTAGGATATCGAAACATTTTTGTATAGGCCAGAACGATATAGTGGAAACGCGCTCTAAGATCTGAGTAATATACACACCACTACATATGCAAAAATTTCTCCAAGCTAATTTACCTGTTGTTATGTACCTATTTTAATATCATACTCAAAAATTTTGAGGTTTTCGAAGCTCTATCCCTACCTATATTATAAATGCCAGAAGTAACTCAAAACGAGGTTAAATTTATTCGTATGCTATCTCCTCAAAATGTTTTTTATTTATTCGAAAGGGTACACGAAAAGAATTTGTAAGTAGAGGCTAAAAAGGAAATTATAAGACATCTAATGATAATGATACGCAAGTTCCTACTCTATTTTAGAGGGAAGATACGACCTTACGACTTCGGGAGGAGGAAAACCTTTTTTTTTTGCGAACTCTACTGCCCACATTAAATAAAGCTTTACTAAATAATGTTTCAAGAAACCGTCTCAAATTATGAATATAAATTTAGAATCCCGTAGTAACTAGTTTTTAGAACATTAGGTTATTGACCGTGCTAATTTTACTGAATCTTTTTTTTATTTTATTTATTATTAAACATACATACATACAATTACAATTACAATTTATTACAATATACAATTAATATTCATGTAAAATTATATAAATAAAAAGGCTACCAAAACAATTTATACAAGCCAATATTTCCCTAGCTAGGTTACTGGGCAACCTGTGTTTAGGAGAAACAGCTTGCCTCAATCTTTAAAAAGCTTATTTTAAAAATATCTCCATTCAACGACATATTTAAACTATTCATATCTAGGTTATAGTCCGGGATACATCGCCCATTTTTGCAAGTGATTACTATCAAGCTAATTTTTCGTGAGTAGCTTTATTTTGATGAGATGCCCAATAATTTCATGTACGAAACTCTCGATTGTGGTAGCTACCAGAGGAAACAAGGATAAAATATTTTGATTTGATGTTTCTCAAATATTAATTACTAACTGAATGTTTTTTTTTGTTCAATCTCAAGATAATTATCTAAATTATTCGAAAAAATATTTGTCCTACAAAATCTATGGTTTGATCAAAGAGTCCCCCTTTCCAATGTGTATCGATAACGAAGTCATCATCAATGATTACTAACCAGCTGATTTTTTTATTTTCACTTATTTAATACTTATATAATTCAACAGACATATTGTCCTACAAATTGCGTAATAAATATTTGAGAACCGTCAAATCAAAAATTTTTATCCTTGTTACCTCTGTAAGCTACCACAATCGAGAGTTTCGTACATGAAATTATTGGGCATCTCATCAAAATAAAGCTACTCACGAAAAATTAGCTTGATAGTAATCACTTGCAAAAATGGGCGATGTATCCCGGACTATTAGGTAAGTCAAAGATTGTCTATAATTTTTTGTGTAAATGTAGATATTAGTTTGTAAAATAAGGTTTTTTTTTTATGTCAGAGCAAGCAAAGGGGCAGGTGGGCCACCTGATGGTAAGTGGTCACCACCGCCCATAAACACTTGCAACACTAGAAGTGTTGCAGATGCTTTGCCGGCCTTTTATGGACAAATAAGCTCTTTTCTTGAAGGCTCCAAGGTTAATTTGTGTTTTACCAATTACGTCGATTTGTAAATAATTTTTATAAAACACATCGCATAAAAGTATGAACCAGAACTAGATACGAATGCATATTAAATAATTCAGCTAATAAAAACTTTTATAGTTACAGATGAAGAATTTTATATTCACCGTAGCGTCGCCAATAGCTAGTATTAAAAAAATTGTATCGAATCAAATTAGTTCCATATTTACATTTTTATAATGAAGAAAAGGATACTTATCACATATTTATAAACTGAAACGTTTAGAGTTCAATTATTATTACAGTGCATTACGGCGGGAAAATTATCTACATCCTAATATAATTTACGACACATTGTAGTACTCTTATGAGACTATTGTAGTATTAAGTATGTCAATTTAAGAATTCATGATTATTATTTTCTCTCGTAATGAAAGGATTTTAACTTATGTCTTGTACGAATGGAGGTTTTTTAATCGTAATAATCCATGTTTAGCCTCGGCTCTACCAAAATCTTAATATTAGAAAAACATCAAAATCAAATTGTCATTTAGTGTAGGTTAGAGAGCATAACACACACCTACATAATATAATATTCACAAGCACACTCTAAATAATAATTATTTAATTCATTTGGTCTTAATGTAAACTAAAGTTAACAGAAGTTTACTAATGAAAGATTTTAGATTGAAATCAAGATAGAGGAAAAATATATAATTTTTTTATATAGTCTACTGTGTAAGATACATACAAGATTCATTTACAAGAAACAATTTGCCACTTGGCAACAGAAGTCTAATCAAAGAATATATTGCCAAAGGTCAAGGTATCAAATGATTTAATTTCACCTACTTATCAATCGTACCACTTAACAGTAATTACCTAAAGAGGGGTCAACGACAATATTTGAAAAGAATCCGAGTAGGTTATTTTTATGTTCATTAATATGGGTTTTCGTCAAACTAGTTTTGGTTGTGTTATTTTGGCAGGTGTTAAAATAATACAACCATTTGCATACTACGTCAGTACTTAATCATTCATCTAATATTTACGTTTTCTCTACATAAGAACCATCCTCGTACTTAATAATAAAAAAAAAAAAAATAATTATCGAAATCGGTCTACCCGTTCACGCGTGATGCCGTGACCAAGGAAAACGGGTTTCATTTTTAAATATATATATAGATTAACTATTAGGTACAGAATAAAAAACAATACAATTTCTGGTTTTTAACGTTATTGTGCAGGGTTGGCCCTTGAAAATCATCAGTTACAATCGTAAGATCGTAAAATAGAAAAATTTAAAGATAGTTACAAAAGCTTTCGATATCCATTCGTTGGCATTCTCCTTCACAGAATAAAAATCCTATACTGTTTGAACCCATGTCAGAAGATAGATAAGAATAATCAGAACCACACCATCAATATCCTACAACATAAATTCCAACACCGTAATTATCACATCAACTTACATTTACGTCGATCCAACTTGATTTACTGGCGTGCAAGATTTCCCTTTGTAAAATTATAACGCTGGCAAAAATACTGGGAAATGTGGAGCTGGGTCACCTAGTAATCTATGTTATATGTAACGACGCCCCGGCTTCGCACGGCTGCAATTATCCATGTTATGTGCAGATATAGCTATTGAATTCTATCTATTAAAAAACCCGGATCAATATGTAGAGCATATATTTTTTAAAGTTCTGAGCATACAAAAAGATCGCCCACAGACGAAAGTGTATTTAACTATGTTATAGTAATGTCGATAAACCTAGAGACTTCTACTTTTAATTAAATATTAGATTATATCCGTAGCTTCGATATCATAGACATTTTTAATATTCTTTGAGCATAATTATCAGATATATCTACCAATTCATTTACTATAATATTATATCATCATGTTATATATGACACTAGCAAACCGGGCGAACTCCGTTTCACCACCAGAGACACCTTTTCTTTGCTATAAACCTCACGGAGCCCGAGACCTTTCCAACGAATGCAAAACCGTGGAAATCGGTTCGTGCATTCTGGAGTTATAGCGTCAGGAAGGAAAACCCGACTTATTTTTATATAGCAGATAAGGCAACTAGTTCGGCTTAGCTCTACCAGATAATAGTTTAATTCGCATGATAGTGTTTAGATAGCTCATTTATCGAGGAAGGCTATAGGCTATATATCATCACGCTACGACCAACACGAGAGGAGCCACGGGGGTGAAACCGCGAGGAGCAGCTAGTGTTAAATATAGCATAGATTAATCTATTACGTAGTAGGTACTTGTTTTATTTTACGATCTGTCTAGGTATGAAAATTATACTCCAATTACAAAGTATAATAAATTATTAATGAAATACTGTGAGTAAATTAAACTGGAAGTCAGTACACGTGTAGATTATGAAATTAAAACATTTTTTTTATTCCTTGAAATCATTTCTTTATTATGGAAAATTGGAATTTTTTCATCCCCAAGAAAAATAGAAAAACGCTTTTATTTCGTCGTCGCTGGTCGACTGGGATTAATATAATTGGTACTTTATAATTAAATTTGGCATTACCAAATCCAATATCTTTTCTCTCTGTAATATGAAAAATATATAAAACTTTTATATCGCTTAAAAAAATGTAATTTCACTTTCCAGGAATAAATAAATCGAATCTGATAAAATAAGGTTATAGATAAAATCAATTAAAAACAAAATTTGCTATTGAGATAATTTTCATACTTATATAATATATATAGTGTTATGTCAAAATTTGTAAAATCGCACGACAAATAGGAACAACCTTGGTCTTTAAATTTTCGTTTTTAAATTATACAATCGTAGAAAAGGACGTCTATAGCACAATATACAGATACATACAGTAAGGAAACTTCATACAAAACGTCCGAAATGGCTCACGCACACAAGCAAGCGTGTTTACGAGTATCCTAAGGGTATTGAGGGGGATCGATAGTAGCGGGTGACACATCCACAGATTTTGAATGACAAAGATACATAGTATAGAAAAAAGTTTGTATGTGTTGGTAATATTTTCGATGTGTGAAAAAAAGTGATGTCAATGATATACTTCACATTAAATAAATATCGATTGTTACAGTTTGTAGCCCTTTCAATAAATATATTTGTAAATACCGTATCTGACTACAAGTTAAAAAGAGACTATTTTTTAATTTCTATAGATATGGCAGCATGAGTTTTAAATTATGTTGACATATTTTCTACCAAAATGATAGCTACAAATAGTCACTATTAGGAGTCCAGTCTGTTTAAAGATCGCATCTATTTTTTACGCAATCTAGAAGAGCACACAAATCTAAAAAAATGGAAACCTTAAAAAAAATCTTGTTTAAATTTATGTGCATAATTAGGTAAATATTAAGGAAGAAAAAGATAGATATTATAATTATTGTATTTTTATCGATACGTGACTTCACCACTTTTTCAAGCACTAAGCCTGTCAAACTATTTTCCTTTTCATCCTAAAACAAAAAGGTGGAGGAGGTTCTATGCTCGTATAATAATAATTTTAATTTATTTTTGCATATTTTGTGTTTTTTAATTTAATTTAATTTATCGTTTTAAAAATAATTTAGTAGGTAGGTATACCTACATACAAGTATTGTAAATTCTGGTTTAAAATAATTATTGAATATATGTATAATACAAATATCAAGCATTATAAACAATTTAGGTACATTAAATAGCCTTCGGCGTCCATAACAAAACAAGATTTCGAAATATAGCACTGATAAAAACGTATTTACTTTTACAAGGTGTATTAATTCGGATTGTTTCTTCTTGTAAATTCATAATTAGGCTACACTATTTTTGTATTTTAACGGGTTTTAATCTCAAAATTACCACAAAATCAACTGTGAAAAAAAAAGCAAACAGAAATATACAGGCCGAATTGATAACCTTCTCCTTTATTTTTGAAGTCGGTTAAATATCAAAAAGGTAACAGCCCTATAGCTATAACAGTGCTTACGTCATAATTTCATTGCAGGGGCTTAGTTTCCTAACTGTATGTACGTATATATCTGTCAACTGTGTCTATAGATTATAATATTATAATGTGTAGATATTATATGTAAGTCATGTTATGTAAATAATATTATAATCAAAGAATGTTAACGCACGTAGTTTTTTGGCTATAAACCATTCTGTAAACATAAAGCTCTCTAAAAATGTTTGCGCATGCGTGAAAGCTTTCTTCTATACACAAAACCTTTAAAAATACATGGAAATACCAAAAAATATGAATTAATAATATAATAATCATTGTGTTTAACGATATCTACATTTCTAAACACATAAATATTATTTTATTATCATAGAGATAAGTAAGCAAATATAATACTGTTATAATTTCGTGTTTAAGTAAAATTTGTTTTTTTAATTCATAATTATTTGTTTATCATAATAAAAGACACTTACCTATATCCGATATCCGATGCTTCAAACACATACACTGAACCATACATTCCCGCCAAATATATTGGAAACAGAAGTAACGCATAATTCATAACATTGTACCTCCCAAACGGTCCTATCTCCTCCAATATCCCATCCAACCCCACATCACGAGCCATTTTAACCCGAAATTCGTACACACAATAAATAAAAACTATAAAAACATCTTGTAAAGCTCAAATCAAACTAATAAAAATGACGCGACGTTGACAGCTGATGTATTTTCGTCAGCACGCATGCGCGAAGTTTTGTGTCAAATCAGCAATTTTTTCCAAAATAAATTGGTAATGTGCGTAAAATTACGATTTAATCACTGACGAACTCTCTTCACTGGGGTCTGTGTGTGTATGATTGTAAAAGAAAAATAAACAACGGTCCGATAGCGTCTATTCCAGCTAATTCAATATGCGAAAGAGATAAACAATCGGTTATGTGTACGTGTAAAAGAGATGGATATTCATTTCGTTGCACGTGTTCATGAATTTTTAATGAGTTATGAATTTGAAAGAATTTGAACTTAGAGTATATATACTATCTATAGAGTGCGAACAACCAAGTGGGAACAGTAGGCACAGGTGGGAACAACACGACGTTCCCGCCGCGAGCGCTCGTAGTCGTGGTTGAGTGCTGTCGAAGTGCGTTGCTCCGGAATTTTTTTCATATATACGAATAAACATGGTAAAATGTGCAGTTCTATCTTGCAAAAACGATACTAGAAAATACACAAAATTGAAATCCAGTATCACATTTCATCAGTAAGTCGATTGTTATACCTATTTTAATGAAAATAAATCTAGCATCGCGGGGGTGAGGGGGAGGTGGGAGGCGGACACGCGCAGGCTTGCTCGCGCGCCTCACTGCCGCCATTTTATTGTAGTGATGTGACCTGATCAACGTTGTACTCGATATAAAGTTTACTAGAAGAACTATATTTTTACAAATTACCTATATATTTAACTTTAAAATTAAAACTCTTTTAAAAATGTAAATAAATTTTTAAATAAATTTGTGGTGTGTTTTGTATGATACACTTTCTAATATAATGAATGCGAATGTATTATAGTGTAAATGTAAAGTATGTAATTTTACGATATATTTTCTGAACCGCTAAATTGATTTTGAAGATTTTGATAGTAGAATGGATAAAATGAAATAAAAAAATTATTAATATTATTTATTATATTATCATTTTAAATTATTAATTATTTCTTATTTTTATTTAACATTTTTAAAACATTATTATTATTGTTTGATTTATTATTCAAGAAATAGCACATATCGACCTTTTATTTTATTAACTTTATTATTTAAAAAGTACTCACGTTTTTCTGATATTCCAATTAAACATATTTTTTTAAAGTACTTATAATTAATAGAAGAAATATTCAAATGGAATAAACAAACTTAATTCAGTTGGTAAACAAATTTAAAATTACATATTTATACTTTATTCATATATTTTTCCTTTAATAACTTATTGAACATATAATTTACTTATGATACATATTTATTTACATAACTTATCGATAGTTCAACACGCAATTGATAGTTGATACCTACCCATCCCTATTTGTCACACACACATCGATAAAGTATCTATAGCTCATCTGACTACGATGCGCACTAAGCAATTTGTGCAATACACGCGCTCTATACTATTGTATTAATATATACTCTAAGAATTTGAATAACTATTGTTTGAATACGAATTGTCGTATTTATTATCTGTGAAACAAAACAAAACTGAGATACGAAAAATTAAATTTTGATTCTTGTTAATTTCAATATTTTAGGCACAAGCACAGAATAATAACTAGTAGCTTGACTCAAGGAAGATTTTAAAAAGCTTGATAACATTCACGAGAAGATTGCTCTACATAACATAATAATTTTAATCAATTACGTTTTAAAAAACTTAATTAAGCTGATATGGTAAAAATCCTAAGGACCTAGGATATATAAATAAATAAATAATAAATAAATTCTTTATTTGACAACAAAAAATATACATGTACATGCAATTATAGGATAACTTACATATAAGTAAAACATAAACCGTAGCTGTAGGTACAATTAAATTGCAATATTTGAACAATGTCTCCTATGCTAGGAAATGTCCTAACCATAAAAAATATGAAGTAATTGGGTAATTTTCCAATTTAGAACAACTCAGGACAATGCTCAGAAATTAATATTTTCATTGTTATTTCCCGGAGCTGTCGTAACTGGAGTCTGAGAAGGATGTTATGTACTTCTTGATGAATTTGATATATTTAGCCATTGGTACCTTTTTAGTTATACCACAGATTAAAAGTGAAGTCCCATGTCCTCTAGTGGGTACGGGGCAGATGCATTATGCATCTGTTTCACTGATCGATTTTATTTAGGGACAAGTAGGTGATCAGCCTTCTGTGTCCTGCCAGACCGAGACATTTTTTTTTCGTCTCCACTGGAAATCGGATCCAGGACCCCTCGGTTCTACCTCTGTCCTCTACGCTCACGCATCAACCACTGTACCAAGGAGGCGGTCAAATACCACAGGTTAGATAATAGTTACTACGTGTTATACGCATTATCCTAAAATTAGGTATTTATTAAATAAAACCATAAAAAATGGGTTTAAATTTTTTTTAAGCTTAATTAACTGTAAGTAATACGCATATTTTTTGAAGTGAAACTTCTTGGTGCGTTGAGAGTAAAATTTCAACGTCATGGCAGCATCGTCATTCGTCACGTCATAGAGTAAGGCGACGATTTTGGTATCTTGATTCCTGCCAAAGAAGTTTCACTTCTAACTCGTGTACTCGGTACACACGCTCTTTTTTATTAACATCAATACTCTATCTATTTATTTATCTATAGATTTAATATTAGCGGCCATAATAGTCCGGGATACATCGCCCATTTTTGCAAGTGATTACTATCAAGCTAATTTTTCGTGAGTAGCTTTATTTTGATGAGATGCCCAATAATTTTATGTACAAAACTCTCGATTGTGGTAGCTACCAGAGGAAACAAGGATAAAATATTTTGATTTGATGGTTCTCAAATATTAATTACTAACTGAATGTTTTTTTTTGTTCAATCTCAAGATAATTATCTAAATTATTCGAAAAAATATTTGTCCTACAAAATCTATGGTTTGATCAAAGAGTCCCCCATTCCAATGTGTATCGATAACGAAATCATCTTAAATGATTACTAACCAGCTGATTTTTTTATTTTCACTTATTTAATACTTATATAATTCAACAGACATATTGTCCTACAAATTGCGTAATAAATATTTGAGAACCGTCAAATCAAAAATTTTTATCCTTGTTACCTCTGTAAGCTACCACAATCGAGAGTTTCGTACATGAAATTATTGGGCATCTCATCAAAATAAAGCTACTCACGAAAAATTAGCTTGATAGTAATCACTTGCAAAAATGGGCGATGTATCCCGGACTATAATAATATTCTTTATAGGTAATTACAACTTTACCCGTCGACTATACCGCTCGATAATGCAACTACGCAAACATTTGTTCAACAAAGTTACCCTCCATTGAGTGATAATTTCCCCACAGAAATTTGATGTTAGCACATCTACTTTATCTAGATAGTTGTGATGTTTATATCCTACGCTACACTGTAGTGAATAAAGGCAGGTGGTATCAGCGCATTGTGAGCTGCCAAGTGGATTATCTCCGTTCCATGTTACAGTTTCATTGTACTTCTGATTCTGCAAGAGATTGTTGTATTAGTTTCGGAATCTTAGATTGTTTGTATTTCTCCTTGTGTATTTTGCGATGCAAGTTGACGTGGTACACAGATTTTGCGCTGCGTTTTTAGTAGGCGATACAATTTTACATCTTGTCATTAGAATAATAATATATTTTGTGGAAGTTGTAACTTAAAGCTTTAGTCCAATTTATTTGCATTGTACTAATATAAATACTAACTATTGCTCACAATTTACATCCTTTTATAGTAAACAAAATATAAATAATTCACGTTCCGAAAATGATTGCATAAATATCAACAAAGCAAATGTAAACAGAATAACAGTTTAGAATATATCGCCAAATTTACTGCGAGCGAGAACGTGGCAGAACTAAATTTACACGAAACATTATAACTAATCTGTAAATGGAAACTGTTTGTCAATACGGGTGTTTGCTTGAGCTTCTTATGCGTGATTCATGCTTTAATGCACAATTGAATATGTTTGAGACTAGTAATTATTATTAAATAGCTGTTTTGAAACTTATTTTAAAATAAAGGCTAGTGATTTTCCCACCTACCGTATATTTTCACGTTAAATAACAGCATCACCCCTTCTGAATCAAGGATAAAACAAATGATTAATAAATAATTACTACCTATTATTTCATTTTATTTTATTAAACAAAGTTGGTCGGTTATCCAACTGGAAAATCTACCAACTTTGTTTATACAAATTATATACGATAGGTATATTAATATGATCATATGTTTTTTTTTTTCAATTTTCTGATTGTATTGGGTATGTCCATGATATCATACTGTCATGCGATATTTGTTTTAATTCAACAGTTAGAACATTTTGTAGGTTTGAAAAAACAAATAAGAAATGTTCTATTTCGTATTTCATGTTCATAATACCACAAGGAGTCCGTAATAAGGGCTACAAAAAAGTACTCAAGAAATAACACGTCCTGAATTTCCCTCACTGCCACACTTTATTACGTCCTCAGAAACAAACAGGATAGTTTTTCAAGTATTCCAATAAAATGCCACCTGTAATATTGACGCTGTCGAAAATAAAATAAACATCGGTTGAGATAACGAGGACCTAACAAGCGGATCATAAAATGAGATAGCATTTATTTGTAAGCGTCTGCCGCTTTGAAAATACAAACATAAAAAATAATGATGTCTACCACAGATTTAATTGGCCTTTCATGGGACATTTTGTATTTTTTTTGGGCAAATTTCAAAATGTTGCGACTAGTTACCGCGCTGTGCTTGTGTTTATTTCGCGACGTGAAAAATGTTTAGCTAATAAATTGCAACGTTTTATTATTCGGGATAAATAATTTACTAACGTTTATTAAAACAGTCCACCTGTTCGAGTTATAAATTGTGTAATTAAGGCGCCTTTGTTTTTTAGAAACGCCTGAATTTATTCATATTGCTAAGATTTTTCTTTTAATTGTAGGTCTTATAGTTTCGGTATTTTTAAATTCACTCTATTAATAAATACCTAATACATAATATCCAAGTTACAATTTACAAAAACATTATCATAGAGTTTAGAACTAACTACATCAAAAAATGTTATAAAAATGGTACCTAATTAAAAAATGTAAAGGTAAGTTCTAATCTATGTCTGTGGTTCCAATATAATATACAGTTACAAAGGTATCATAGTGTCAAAGCTTATGTTCTTAGTAGGTACACGGAGGCTTTACTAAGCTGGGTTGGGTTGTGTATTCACACGCATACAAAAGGAGATATATTTATTATAATATTAAATGTCCGTCTAAATGAAATATTGTATACCTAGTAAGTAATTCTTGGTCGCTCTGGACTCAGGATCAAATAAAATAACCCGTGTCACTCCTGAATAGTGTAGTATTCTGTTAGTTAAAGAATTTTTATAATCGAATCAGTATTTCCGAAGATAGACCATCCTGAAAACATACAAAGTTGGAAATTTACCTCATCATAATATTAATAGATAGTATTATCACAGATAATATAATACTATACGTATTAGTATATTAGTAGTTTTAGTATAGTCGCTTGCTGCGTGCTGCTTTGTGAACGAAATGGACCTGTGCATTTTGGAAAAAGAAATCCAATTATAGGTAACTTTCTAAAGCGGACAAGTAGTTTTTGTGCATTAAACAATCCTTAAATTCCTTTTTCGTACAAAATTCTTTAGAATAATGTTATTCTATTTGATTAATAGGGTTGAAATCCTTAAAACTTAAAAGGGATTATAGTCCCAACACCCTGCATATCCTATTATTATAAACGCTGTATTATGTGAGGATGTTATTAATTAACTACTTAAACAATATACAGGATTGGTGAATTAAACTTTTAATAATTGATATCGGTTAATTTGAAATAAGAAATACGTATTTTAAGGACGCACTTCTTCAACTACTCGCGTAGTAGGTACCAGCAAAACAGTCTTTATGGTAATTCAGAAAAAAGATATTTAAAAAGAAATTAATTTGATCAGTTTTTGCGTGAATATTCATCCATATTCACAAACATTGATATTAAAGAAATATCACAATTTGTGCCGTGATATAATCTGCTATGCATAAAATCCTTTGTTTTCGAGAAAGTTCCAAACCGCATATAAAAATTAAAAAGCTTCCATTCGGAAAAAGAAATATCCTTAACAACTTTTCTACTAAATACTTCCCAGTAAACGTTTGTAAGCGTTTAAATTTTAAATTTCGTCGTTATCACAACAAGGAACAGCCTGATTTTCGATTAAACCTTCAAAGGTTTCTGGTACATTTAGTTAAGTAAGTTTTTGGAGCGAGTTACGAACTTTCCTCGCTCGTACTTTTTGTTTTCGATAATTATGATTCAGTTTGGAAATTGGATGATCACAAAAATGACTTAGAGGGTATGGCAATGGTTCTTGGTTAGGAATATATTTCATACAAGCTGTGCCCCGCGGTTTTACCCGCAGTGCTCCGCTCCTGTTGGTCTTAGGCCTTAGCGAGATAGCCTTCCTCGATAAACGGGCTATCTAACACCGAAAGAATTTTTCAAATCGGATCAGTAGTTCCCAAGATTACCGCGTTGAAATAAACAAACAAACTCTTCAGCTTTATAATATTAGTAAAGATAATCCCACCAAAAACATTTTCATGTAAAATGTTGCCAAGACGAGCCCATATGACTCGCACTGTCAAAAAGTTATCAGATCTCATGTAGAGCCAAGCTTCTAACACTACACGCCCTAACTCTACAAGGCCTAACCTAACTTCACAAACTCTACACCTTAGTCAAAATATGTGGCTTGGCCATTTCGCTACATTCACATCGGCGTAAGGTGAAAAATTAATTCACTGTTCATTACTTTTGTGTTATACAATGGTTCTTGTAGTAACGAACGGCCAAGCCACATATTTTGACTAAGGTGTAGAGTTTGTGAAGTTAGGCCTTGTAGAGTTAGGGCGTGTAGTGTTAGAAGCTTGGCTCTACATGAGATCTGATAACTTTTTGACAGTGCGAGTCATATGGGCTCGTCTTGGCAACATTTTACATGAAAATGTTTTTGGTGGGATTTCATTTCTTTTTGTAAGTTGTTTGTAACAAAATTTTTTTTTATTTTTTTCTTCTTTTTTTGGGGTGTATTTCTTGCACATTAGAGACGCCTTTTTTTATAGCCCACTCTCTATCTTTGCCTTTTTTCTTTGTTGATTTACTGTTTATAATAAGTGATAGATCAGGGCGATACTTGGTTCTTAGGCGATTGAAACTATTAAGCGATGAAACTATTTCACAATCCATGTTCACTTTTAAATCAGTAGCAAAATTGACAATGTTCAAACTAACGAAAATTCTCAACGAATACTGGATTAAATGCAATTCTAAACGAATACTGGATTAAATGCAATGCAACAACTTTTTGTCAACTATATCTAAGCATATAAGATGTATGTCTAAGACAATCGACAATCAACAAAACAAGACAATCGACAATCGACGCGCTCGCTGTCAAGGACAATTTTTTTTTATTTTTAGCTACTGTGTGGACGTAAGAGGCAGGAGACGTTCGCAACACTTCTATTCATTCATATTTATATGATCTGATCTGAAGTATATGTCTCAATATATGTCGATTAAATTTTTAATTTTTTTTTTAACAAGGAGTACCTATACATATATATATATATATATATATATCTAGGGGAACCAAGTTTTAGATTATTAGATTAGATCTCTAGCGTCATCAAAATTTAATTTAAAATTACAGGTCTCATACAAACTCCCATCCCCTAGTTTAAGGGGTTGGGGGATGAAAGTTACAAGTTTTATAATTTTTTTGTTGTTTGTGTACTAATACTAGCTTACATACAACATTTCAGCTTTCTAGGACATTAGGAAATACCTTAAGAATTTTGATGATCATCAGTGAGTCAGTGACGAAATTAGCGTTTTTTAGATATAAATAAAATCTGAAGTATAAAAGCTAATGTAATTAAAACTTAATATGTTCAATAAGTCCGCTATTGACAATATATCCCGAAAATTTTGTTGATCTAGCATAATCCAAACCCAAGTTATGAGGGTTCAAAAAAACGTCGAAGCGCTTCGAGAAAAGGTAGGTAGTGCCCGTGCTCTTCGCTTGGCTTGTCTTGGCAGATATGACCGTGAATAACCGTAAAATTAAGGAGGAGCTTTCTTAAACATCTATTTATCATTCAAGCAGAAAATGTAAGCAATTTTACATAATTTCCATATCTAATAGAATATAGTGACTATAGGAACCACCTTCAAGATTAGTTACAGAATCAATCGCATATTCAAAATCTGAAATACAGTTGAGAGTGCGCATGTGCCTAACGAAAATCCTTATTTTTGGCGTCAGTTCGGTGCAGACAGCAGCCAAGTTTACACCTATCTTTTTGTGTTTTAAATTACCTTTTGCTTTTTACCTTTTGCTATTTATTTTTACTATAAGGTAGCCTGATGCAAGTATTACGTGATTGGTGGACATTGAATTTTAACTGATTCTTAGAAGTCTTCTTAGAATGATCTTTTAATCCTGTAATAAGTGGTTGATTCGTCTTCTATTCCTTTCTAAGGAGTTTGACACGCTTTAAATTGTTTTGCTTTTAATTAAATTTTAATTTGAGACAGTGATGCAAGATTCTTGAACGCGACTTGGTGCGTCAATTCATTTGTCTATTAGCTAATTTCATGTCATATTTCTCTTTCGTGATTGGTTGTTTCAATTAAAAAACTGATGCTCTTAGTTGGGGCTGCAAAGTTTTAACTGCTAGGAAATCCTATCGCTTGAAAGTGATGTTTAAGGCTTGAGACATCGATTAACTCTTGAGTTAACAGCACATTCAATGAGTTTATAAGTTTTCAACAATACTTCTTTTTGTTATGTAGGTCTCTTGGCACAAAAAATGTTAATTATCTTTGTATAACTTTGTTTGAGATGTAAGGTTGATGTAGTTACTTGAGCATGTTTCGTTCTTCTGCATTGTGTTGCATTTAATTAGTTTTTAGGTAACAATTATAAGAGGACGTTCTAAATAGATAGAATGTAATTTATATAATCATCAGCATGTTTAATGTTTATTTTGTAGAGTACCTATCTATTAAAGTTCCTTGTCTATCTGTTGGTTTACGAGGTTACTACGAGGTTTTTGAAGCGACTTTTACCATCAGGTGGTCATGATGTACGTTATTATTAGTCCATGAGTGATGGCAATATTTTTTGAGTTCCTAAAATGATTTAAATACCGTTTAATCTAATGATGTAAATTATGGCATTAGGATAGTGAATATTTCGAGAAAAAAAATGAACAGTGAACATGTTGAATTTAGAAGATATACCTACAAAGTTTGCATTCACTTCATAAATTTCAAGTGAATGTCGTTCCAGAAACACCAACTTCTATAGCAACCACATCAAGATTTCTTAAAACTATAAAAATGAACACAACCTAATAAAAATATATTTCAGGAAAAGAGTATCTCTTTATCGGTACTTAAACCGACTCTATCAACATTCATGTAATAACATTGTAATTCATGTAATTTGGAAACTTATTAACACAATATTAAAGAAACACTGATTTACCCTGATTTACCAGCATTTGATCAAACGTTTTTGAACAAAGACGAGTGTTGTCATGCGAAGAGGTTGCATTTCTAAAATCGGTTGCAAGCTTCACAGATATTGAATTTTTAAAACTTAATCTGAATTCTCGGCACTAGAACAGATCTCACACTTTACTGGTTATGATGTTAAATTATTGATGCGTTTGAAGAATTGTTTCCCGCTAGATTTGTTCCGTGATTGGCAGATTCTACGAAGTAGGAATGGAATAAATTGAATTGAACTTTCTGGAATGTTAACAGCGTTATATGTGTTTATATTGAATGTACCTGTATCTAAAGTTCCTGAAGAAAAGAATATTGAAAATTTTCTTGCTCTGTCTTTTTGTCTGTTTGTTCTGGATAGATATCTAATCTATTATCTACCACTTATGACGCAAGTAGTATGAAACTGCTATAATTTTGAAAATTGCTTTCAAAATTCCTACAAAACGTAACATGCACTTTACTGATTGCAAGTTTAGTTGCAATGTGTATGAAAATAACTATCAAACTCACTTTCAAAGAACAAAACAATAACCGGAATGAGGAAGTACTACACTTTTATGTCATAAACATTACTGGCAATGACAAACAGCCCTACATACGGGAAAGTAAACAGTTACTAAAGTAGCACTCAGATTGTATGACACTGAAAAATCACTCCTGAAGAGAGCTCTCTTCGAATGCTGCTACTTATAGAAATAACTGCTATTTTTGAGGGACTGTTCAAAATAGTGTTTCAATAGTAACAGCATACCTATGTAACAGTATTACCTATGCTGTTACTATTAATATGTATAAGTTTTAAATTAAAAGAAGGCTGGATGTTCGTAACTTTTGGATTTCGGTGAAAATTGGTTAGAGTATCTTTTAGGCCTGAAAAAGTAGGTCCGTTGTGAATAAGATAGATTTATAAAATAAAAAAAATAAAATAAAATAAAATTTATTAGCAACTTCAAATATAACATTAGAATATTGCTCTGCCTTCTGAACTAGGTAATTACCTGTATCTCAGAAGGCAGTGCCTTTCCTTACAAATTCCATATTACAGTACTCCAAAATTAATAATGCGCATGCAAATCTTCGCTAATTGTCGTATTTCCGAAAACACTCGAATCATTGAATCGTAAGAGCCCTAAACAATGCATTTGCATTTTACACCTTGTTCAAAAGAAATAGAAGTCAATTCACGGTCATTCACAATCGAAAACAATTCGGGCGGTAGGTGACGGTAGCCTGTCAGTCAAAAATCCGTCAGTCGTCTTTATATATTGGTGGTGACTGCACGTGTTCTCTCTGTGTTGAATTATATAGAGCTGCTATTACATACCCTTCTTGGTTTTGTTTTTAAAGATGAATTTTTCGATGAAATGATTATTTACACAGGTGATAGCAGTAGGGAAATTGAAAATGAAGAAGAGCATAATGAAAGGTCCGATGTATCTACAATGTCAGAAATAAAGATAATCCCTAATTCTGATTGTTTTATTTTTATTTTTTTGTAATTGGAATAATATTGTGGAATGATCGGTACTGTAAATACTTTTGAACTGAAATTTTAATGATTAGATTTCTACGATTTAAATATAAATCTGTGTTTGAAAACTATCTTTAATATTATAATATAAACCTTGTGTTATTTTAACCGTATTTTCTTCCATTACACTAGCTTCAGTAAGACACTTTAAAAGTACTACAAAATTTTCCAATTAAATTAATCCAACAAAGATATTATATTCGCAATCGTGGGTTTATCCTCGCTATTTACATACAAGATCTATATTATCGAAACAAAATCGTTACTTACAAATCAATATTACCTAATCTCTTTTAGCACAAAACACATAATTTTACTAAATTATGCACGAAGAAAATGCATTTAACCACTCTATATACATATCGTCTTCGGAAGCTCCGGGAATATGACAGTTGCCGAGCAGTGGCGAAGATTTCTATGCGCATTATTACTTTTGGAGTACTGTACATTATATTTGACAAGTTAAGAAAATAAATTTTAGTGACTAATGATGAAAGAATACAAAGTAAATGATTAAGAAAATAAAAATAAAAATAAAATATACGATTTGGCCGATGGACATTGAGGGACATTTAATTGAATTTTATTTAAACACTAGCTTTTGCCCGCGACTTCGTCCGCGTGGAATAGTGACTTCCGGCAGAAAAGTATAGATAGCTGTGCCCGCGACTACGTCAGCGTGTAACTCCTTGTGTATTATTAATTTAAAATGTATTGGTAATATTATTTACATCAGGTTCACATGAGGCTTAAGGACCTATAGAACCAAAATACTTTAGCGCAAAGCTTCCGGGTAAACTATATTGAAAGTTGACCCGTCCGGCACGTGAACATAAAGATTTCTAGAACTGCTAACACGGGAAAGAGCAACGTATAACTGACCATGCGAGAAACAACTGACACCGAGATCTACTCCGGCAACATGAAAAGTCTGCCCTTGAGCCTTATTTATTGTCATTGCATAACACACCGATACTGGGAATTGCGTCCTTTTAAATTGGAATGGAAAATTATTTGGTATTAAGGGTATTCTGGGGATAAAGACGGTTTCTCCTGCACCGCAACCTGTTAAAATTTGAGCCTCGATTATATTTTGTTGCAACTGGGTTACTTTTAGTCGAGTTCCATTGCAAAGTTGTGGTGGTCTTAAATTTCGGAGTAGAATAATCGGAATGCCAATTTTTAAACAAATTTCGTGAGAAGGAAGTCCGGGCATATTTAAAGAATTTAAAAATTCTATCGGGTAATTAGTTGCTTCTTGTTCATCGACCATTCTATTTATTGATCTATAAACTTTGCTTTCCCCCTGTATATTCGACAGTATTTTGTTATTAATCTCAGATGCCTGGTCATTGCGAGGAGTTAAAATAGATCTTTCGCATAGCCAGGAATTGTCCCTATTTAATATATTTGTTACGTCACCGTAAACCGACGATATAAGATGTGGTTGAGATTGCACTATACAACATAATTCAGGCGTCAGAATAAGTTTTCCTTGGTGTAGTTGTGGATAGGTACCTTCACCAATCTTTAATAATGAATCAGAAAATTGACTATCATCCGGGTTATCTCCAGTTCTCACTCGCATGTTTATAGTCAAATGCACCGATTGTATATCACGCCACAAATAAGAGCTTTTCAGGCAAGCCCTAACCTCATCAGCTCGGGTTCCCCGTGGTATTACCGGTAAGGTTTGTCGGAAATCACCACAAAATAAAACCGTGATACCGCCCATTGGTCGATCATTTTGTCTTATATCCCTTAAAGTTCTATCTACCGCTTCTACTGCTTTTCGATGGGCCATCGTACATTCATCCCATATGATTAAATTACACTCGCGTAATACCTTTGCTTTGTCGCTATTTCTTGAAATACTACAGGTTGGACTTTCCGTGCGATCTAAATCAATTGGTATTTTGAACATAGTGTGAGCCGTTTTACCTCCTGGTAGCAATGTTGCAGCTATCCCAGATGAAGCTACGGCAAGAGCTATTTTACGCTGATTTCGAACATAAGCCAATATTAATTTAGTCAAAAAGGTTTTCCCAGTTCCTCCAGGTGCATCTAAAAACCATATTGTTCCCAAATTATTTTGAACACTTCCGCACACGCGGTCATAAACTGAACGTTGTTCTGCAGTCATCATTGGGACACCGTTTTCTAATGTTGTCAGCAGTTCCATTAAGTTGTAACCAATCTCTGCGGAATATTCCCTATTAGTTACCTCTCCGACTGAGGTTGGTGTTGGCAAACCATATTCACATAGTGATTTACCGCCAACTGCTGTTAACTCATCCTGAAGAGCTAATAAGCACTGATTTATGGCAAGATCACGGAAATTATCATTAGTTGTGCCTTCATCATTGTTAGATATATTTCTAAGAAAGTCTTCTGAAAATTTGTCTTTATATTTTTCCCATAATTGTACAGCATCTGACAAATTACAAAATGTAAGTAATGTTACAAATAAATGACGTAACCGTCTTGGATTATCACTAACACAGGATTCTGCTAAAGCGTCATCCCAATGCTGATCATTTTCAAGCAAATGACGCGCTTGGCAAGCTGCATGATAACTGGGATAAACAACATCGTCTACTTTTATCAAATCTATAAATGAGGTTGGTCCTCGCACAGTATGTAATAATAATCGCAAATAGAAACACTCAGCGTTGTTAGGATGAACGGTGTATACTCTACCAAGAACATGTTCTTTGAAAATACCTGACTCGCCATCTACAGGCCTGCCACGGCGTCTACGATTAAAGACACCTCGTTGCTTATCGTAGGTATAATACGATGGAACTTCTTCATATAAAAGAGATTTTGCAAAATCATCAGTTTGGCAAAGTCGAAAGAATGCTAATAAAGTTGTTTGTCTAGGGTTCTCTAACCGTTCTGTGACATTTTCGGTGTTGAAATATATACGTTGACCGCCTTCAAGATGAACATCCAGATGAGTCACAGGTGGATATCTTTCATGAATGTTGAAACTTAAGATCCGCCACACAGCTTCTGAAGAACTTATATATCTGCCTGACTGAAATCTTGTAACTTCATCATTTTCATTTCTCAAAGCAAATGTAGCTTGGTCACTGCCCTTATTAATGTACTTACAAATATATTTTATTGACTCTACACTATTACACATTTCAACATTTATGTGAGCTTGAAATGCTCTGGACAACACAGGAGAATACGGAACGACCCACCTATTGTCTAAAATAACCTGTTGTCCAGACACTCGCTTTTCAACAGTGAAACCACCAGTATCTCTTGAACGGCGACGATATAACGGGTATCCATCATGTCCTGTTACAGTTTCTTCCACTAAGGCTTTTGGATATCTTTTAGTGCAACGACCGTCTTGCATGCAAGAAGAATTCACGTTAAATGCACCACATGGACCATGTATCATATGAGTTTTAACAATGTCGTATAACTCGGAATCTGCAATCGGACTTGGAATTTCAGCACTGATTAAACTGTCTACATCATTAGGTCGAACCTTATCTTTTAACCAAAGCAGGATATGTGCGTGGGGTAAGCCGCGTTTTTGCCATTCAACACTATACATATAACACAATACTTCTCCAAAAATGTTATCTTTGGTAAATAGATCTATCATTGATTTTAATTTTAAATGAAAAACTCTTGCGATGATATCATGGCGGTCATGCGGTGCTTGACCCTCAAGAAGCTCCCGAGTGATTTCATCCCACTTAGGATTGGTAGTTACAGTAATAAATAAGTCGGGACGTCCATATTTTCTTACGTAGCAAAAAGCATCTTGAGTACGTTCGTGCATGTAGCGTGGACCACCAGTAAAAGAAGAGGGCAAAATAACTAAACGGCCCATATTCACCGTATCATTATCTTGCTGCATGGCGTCGCGAATGTGCACGTATTCTTCAGCGCGCAGCTGCCTTTGATTAGATCGTATATAAACTAATCTTTCGGTTTCAATTTTTGCGTACATGTCTACAATAAACTGATTGAATAAGCCACGAAAACGTTGCAAGTATACAAACCTATTCCGTCTTACTTGCAATTGGTAACAGTAAAATTGAAGGCATGAAATCTTTTTATTATAAATAGGTGCGCCTGTATGCGGATCAGTTTGGTATAAAGCAAAATTATAACCATCTTCCCCTCGACAATATATCAAAGGATATTGTAAACCGTCGTAAGCCCTGTGGGTTTCGTAAATACGTTGTAAACGATTGTCTCTGGAACGGATAACGATATCACGCCTATCACATTCCTGGTCGACCAATACCACAGCAACTTCATTCGTGGATGGAGCATTATAACGCCCAGGGTGTTCCTGCGTTGGACGCCTATCGGCATTTATAACAATTTTATAATTGTTATCATCATCTCGAGGAAGAGCTTCTAATGCCGATTTAAAACTGCATACATACGAATTAATCTGATGCAACATGTTCTGAAGTTGTGAAATGAGTTCAGCATTTAAATTTGGGAAATATTGATTTCTTATATTCGACTGTTCGTTGTAGTCGGATACAAAATATATTTGAAGAAACTTAGGTTGGTCTTCAGGCAAAAGAGATCCTATCAAATGGTAAACCTGACCTTGTATTTTAAAAGTAGGCATGAAAGGACCTTCGGAGATTTGTTGAGCACCAAAGGATGTCATCTGAAACGCACTATTATAAGTGCGAATGTTGTCGAAAAACTGTTTAGATTGCACATGTTCCCCTAATAGTAATGATTTCAAAGGTTCCGGTGGGTCTTCGAATGAAGGCAAATTTATTTTACCTCCAGAACAACAGAATCCAGCCGACTCCTTACTCCACTTTAAAGCATTACAAAAAGAACATACCACGTTCATATCGCCTATTACAGAAGATGATCTGTAATCAATTGTGAAGTTATAAGCAAACCCACTTTTATATTTGTCGGACCACGCCACCGTATTTCTAGATTGATCTTCTATGTGTACATCTAAGTTATTAAGACTATGTCGAAATCTGTCTGCAGTAAGACGGGCCTCTCGCTGTTCGTCCGTTTCAAGAGACCGAATATTTTCGATTCTTAATCTTTCATTAGACAAACTTATTAATCGTTCTTGTGTCAAAGAATTGTAATGTTCGCGTACCGACTCTAGTCGTTGTTCATGCTCATGTTCATCTTCGAGTGATCGAACAATATTATGGTGCACCCTATCATTTGTCAAACGGTCTTCATATTGAGTAAAAGTTTCAGATTCTCGAGATAAAATATGACGTTCGCGGTCAGCTGTGAGACGCAATTCCCTCTCAGTGAAGGTTTCTGACTCGCGAGACAATATATGACGTTCGCGGTCAGCTGTGAGACGTAATTCCCTCTCAGTGAAGGTTTCTGACTCGCGAGACAATATATGACGTTCGCGGTCAGCTGTGAGACGTAATTCCCTCTCAGTGAAGGTTTCTGACTCGCGAGACAATATATGACGTTCGCGGTCAGCTGTAAGACGTAATTCCCTCTCAGTGAAGGTTTCTGACTCGCGAGACAATATATGACGTTCGCGGTCAGCTGTAAGACGTAATTCCCTCTCAGTGAAGGTTTCTGACTCGCGAGATAATGTATGCCGTTCGCGGTCAGCTGTGAGACGTAATTCCCTTTCAGTAAATGTTTCGGACTCGCGAGATAATGTATGTCGTTCGCGGTCAGCTGTGAGACGCAATTCTCGTTGTGAAGCAGTTTCAGCTGCTCGGGATAACACATGTTGCTCTTGGTCAATGGTAAGCCTTAGCTCTCGTTGAGAAAAGCTTTGAGACGCCCGTGATGTAGCTCGTCTCGCTCTGTCAGCTGCTAATCGCATCTCTCTCTCTGAAGAGCTTTCATTGGCTCGAGAAGTTGAGGCACTAACTCTCATAGAGTTTAACCGATGTGCTCTTTCCTCTGCCGATTCTTGAGAACGCGCATTTCTCATCCTCTTAGCATCTCTAGAATTTCGAGATAAAGATGGTCTTTTTTTAGGTGGCATTGTGTATTTTTAATCAACAGTAACTGAAGCTACCTTGCACTTATGAAATCTATTAATATTATATTATAATATAAACACTACTAAAATAACTAAAATGCGTACCTACTACTACTTATAAAGGAATAAAATGTAAACTAATAATATGCTTAAACACTACCGAAACCTATAGAATAACAACAAAAGAAATCTATAAATGAACTATAATAATTATAGTTAAACACTACTATAATAAATATATGATAATTACGAAAATAAACTATTAATATCTACCAAAATAACAAAGATACGTACCTACTGCTACTTCACTTATAAAGAAATAAAATGTAAACTAATAATATGCTTAAACACCACCAAAACCTATAGAAAAACAAATAATTACGACAATAAACTATTGATATAATTAAACACTACCAAAATAACTAAAATACGTACCAACTGCTACTTCACTTATAAAGAAATAAAATTTAAACTATTAATATGCTTAAACACTACCAAAACCTATAGAAAAACAAATAATTACGAAAATAAACTATTAATATAATTAAACACTTCCAAAATAACTAAAATGCGTACCTACTGGTACTTCACTTATAAAGAAATAAAATGTAAACTAATAATATGCTTTAACACTACTAAAACCTATAGAAAAACAACAAAAGAAATCTGTCAATAAGGTCGAACACTCTGAACGTCTATTCGCATCAACAGCCAAATATTGTATGAACCTCGCACGCGGACCCGCCGCACGTTTTATTTTACAACCTTTACAACTTGATCATTTGGAATTTATTATCTCTATTGTTCGAACAAAAATAAGTTGCCGACTTTAAGAACTTGAACTTTTTTGTGTACTTTTTATGTAAAACAATCGATGTACAGCTGCTAATGAGCCTTAATAAAATAAAATAAAATAAAATAAACTTGCCGACAATGTAAGTACACTATTGTTTCTTAGAAAACATTTTAGGACTATACCATAATAAATTTATGACTCACGTAAACACGTGTTTGCATTATCTGATGACGAAATTATCGATTCAGTAGCTCAGAAAACCGAAGATGACATAGAAGACGTGCTTAGTACATGCGCTCCATGGGTTTCCATCAAAGAGGCGCGAACCGCATTGAATACCTTACGTAATTTTATATGTATAACTTTGGTGTTTCTACACCGATTTACATGATTCTTATTATTATTATTGAATAGGTAATAATGTTAACTTTTTTAATTAGGAATGAGTGAGAGTGTTGTAAACGTAAGAGTCGACAAATATAATCAGAAAGCTCCGAATTGCTAAGCTATTGAAACTACGTGTTATTGTGAGTCAATTTTAAAAGATAGACATATTATGCTGTCTAGGAATTTATTTTTATATAATAATAATAATTTAATCTGAACATTTGTGTCGTACATGATTTCTATGTAGCTTTAACCATTAAGGCTGCACACGCGACGGAAGCTTAAAAAATGGAGTAACTTCTCCCGTTTTCCCAATATTTCACTTCACTGCTCTGCTCATATTGATCGTAGCGTAATAAAAAGTATACTATAACCTGCCCAGGAGTATGAAGAATAATAATTGTGCCAAATTTCGTTAAAATCCGTCGTGTAGTTTTTGTTTCTATAACGAATATACAGACAGACAGACAGACAGACAGACAGACAGACAGACAGACAGACAAAAATTTTACTGATTGCATTTTTGGCATCAGTAGCGATCCCTTATCACCCCTTCATAGTTTTTTTTTTAATATATTTCATGTACAGAATTGGCCTCTCTACAGATTTATTATAAGTATATAGGTAATAATGTTAACTTTTTTAATTAGGGATGAGTGAGAGTGTTGTAAACGTAAGAGTCGACAAATATAATCAGAAAGCTCCGAATTGCTAAGCTATTGAAACTACGTGTTATTGTGAGTCAATTTTAAAAGATAGACATATTATGCTGTCTAGGAATTTATTTTTATATAATAATAATAATTTAAGAACATTTGTGTCGTACATGATTTCTATGTAGCTTTAACCATTAAGGCTGCACACGCGACGGAAGCTTAAAAAATGGAGTAACTTCTCCCGTTTTCCCAATATTTCACTTCACTGCTCTGCTCATATTGATCGTAGCGTAATAAAAAGTATACTATAACCTGCCCAGGAGTATGAAGAATAATTGTGCCAAATTTCGTTAAAATCCGTCGTGTAGTTTTTGTTTCTATAACGAATATACAGACAGACAGACAGACAGACAGACAGACAGACAGACAGACAGACAAAAATTTTACTGATTGCATTTTTGGCATCAGTAGCGATCCCTTATCACCCCTTCATAGTTTTTTTTTTTAATATATTTCATGTACAGAATTGGCCTCTCTACAGATTTATTATAAGTATAGATTTAATTTAATTGAAAAAAATAGGATGAATTAGAATTAGCTTTTGAATGATTGGTTTTGTCTTCGGTCTGAATGACATTAAAATTTATGATAGAAGGAGAAAGTTGAAATAGTAAAGTTTTTAAGTAGGTAGATGGTACAATGTAAGATAAGTTTTAAAATGAATAGAACAATCTAATTAGAAACTCAATAATCTTACAAAAAATATATTTATTTACCTTCATTAACGTGTGTTTTTGAAAGATTATTGAGTGGTAATTTACTAATTACATTAGCTTTAACAATAATAATTAGAAACATATTTGTTTCAAGGGAGGTATGAAAACAAAATGTTTGCTAACAATTATTTAGGAAATGAAAAATTTCAACAAAAACGAACAGTTTGGCTTTTCCCCAACCGCGCAGATTTTCATTGATACATAGGCACATAGCTTTTATTTATTGCCAAACTGCGTGAGACCTGATATAATTTTGGCATAACATACGAGATTATTTAGTTACCTATTGTCTGAGGTATAAATTATAATTCATAATACTTTAAATACAAAATCTAACACGAGCAGCGTGAAGTAGAATCTCTGGAACAGCAGATTTTTACCCTTTTTCAAATCACATCGGAAACGAAAGCGAATGGTCAGCAAAGCCTAAAATAATAGGAGCATCCAGACTTCGGCAGGTGAACAAAGGCGTTCGTTAGCGTTCACCAACTTTCCCGCAATTTTGTGTGAACCGCCATTTTGAAATTCGACTAGCTTACGATTTTGTGTGACGTAAAACTTATAATTAAAATTTGTTTATTATAGTTTTCAGAAACGCTAATCATTGGTTTACCGAATAAAGTTGAATTGATTGGATATAGGAATATACACGCAATATAAAAAAAGGCAACGCAGCCAGCGTTTTCCTTCCTTATATTTTTTTTAAACAACGCTCTCTTACGGATGTCAGTATACGCTTTTATGCGAATCAATCATTCTTGTAATCAATATCGAATTCATTGTTTTCATTTAGTTTAGTGTTTTGTCACAAGATGACGCTATTCACAATTACATACAATTATAGCTATGAGGTTTGCGCGGCAGATACAGTTAAATTTTTAGGTTATATTATTATATTCTCTTTTATTTATTGATCTTTCTTGACCTGTTTATGCACTGGTTTTTCAATAATAAATTTAGTATCCAGTCGATAGCACAGTATTCGGTCGTATCTTTGACATATTTTGGAAGTGGGGCCTCTATCAAACTTTTTTTATCTGTTGCAGTTGTTTATTTATAACTGCTATTTTGTGCATAATTTATTCACTATGTGTGTTAAACGCATGCGAGTGGTTTCGTAGCACGTTTAGTTTTAAATACTTAATAGAAATTACGACTGAATAATTTTAAATAAAATGACAAATACAGTGATTTGTTAGTGTTTATTATACGTTCATATTATTGTTACTTTGTGATTTATTTCGAAGAATTAGTGTGAAATATGTCGAAAGGAGCGGCGGGTTCCGCTTTGGATGAAGTTTGGAGGAAATTGGGTCCATTTGGTAAATACACGGTTGTGAATTATGCACTTTTGCTTATTCCATGTTGTTTGTACGGAATGTACGGGTCTGTGTATAATTTTGAAGCTATGGATATAAACTACAGGTGAGCTGAAATTTATTTATAAAGTAGAATGAGTTTCAGTTCTAGTAGAAAGCTACATTATTTTCGATATTTCGATACTTATGGCATAAGTATCGAGATAGCCTATTGGTATGTAGGCATAATAGGTGTAACATATTTTGATTATAATAATTATTTTTAGATATAAATAATTTTCAATTAGGCATTATTATTCATTATTTGAATATAATTTCGAGCAAAACATTTAAGATTCATTTGTGTATAAAAATGATCTCATGTAGATTCATACCTATATTTAAAACTGGTTTTGATTAGGATTTAGAATACATAATATAATGTTTCATTTAACCTATTTACCGGTAAAAGTGGCAGATATTTATGTTTTATCATGTGTAGGTATTACGTATCTGTAGCGATTTATCTTGAATAAATAAATAAAACCTAAGTAGGTACTTACTTATATGATTTATTTACATTTATTTTTATAACCTAAACGAACACTAAGCAATGAAAAAATAATAACAAGAATATAAATTTTTTTAATTAAATTATTGTCAGTCTGGCGCTTTTACGTCTGAACCACACTCACAAATTTGGATGATATTTTGAATGAAAACAGTTTTAGACCGAGCTAAGAACAGAGGCTACTTTTAACGGGTCACAGCTAGTATTTTTTATATGTAGGTAGGTAGGTATATGAACTAATTGACTTGAATCTCGTCATATAAACTGTTTATCAAATTACAGTCGTTTCAGTAGATTTGTGTCCAATATCAAAATACTTCGCAATAATCAAATGTAGTATAATTGCAACGTAGGTATGTAGTAATGTTATTAAAAATATATTATTTCTCATAGGATTTATGTCAAGCATACCTATTTATAATTAAATCAAAAACAACAAACTCTTTTTATAAGCCACATTAATAGTTATTAGATACCTATGTGATGTACCGAGGACAAATCGAGAAATACTTTCATTTCGTATTTCAACCCTTTATAATAAGTATCTAAATTTCGCCTTCAACTACTTATTTTAATGTTATCCAAATAGGTTATAAATATACATAAAATTTTGGTTTTAGCAAAAAAACTATGAACGCACTAATCCTGCGGTGGGATCTTATACTATAACAAATAGTCAATAACGCAGACAGAGTTCATAATATTAGTATTCATAATAAATTTAAACTATAGTCATCTTATAATCAGAGCGTACGGTACAAGACCTCACTAAACCATACTAATGATGTTGTATTTATTACCCCGCAATTATCCACTAAGAGCGATGCACGCTATGGAATGGACCAATTAACTTATATCAACCTAATTGTTTTGTATTGTACAAATAGTTAAAGCTCGTCTATATTATACTATGTATAATATTATCTATCTCTATATTTATAATATTCTCGTGTCATTGTTAGTAACCATACATTTAACGTTTGCCGTCTGAAGAGTTTAAACTACGGGTCCGATTTGAAAAAATCTTTCAGTGGTAGATAGTTCATTTATCGAAGAAGACTATAGACTATCACACTAAGACTAATAGTAGCGGAGTAATGCGGGTAATCCCGCATACGTATGTTGGTTAAAAGAAGCAGATCATCACTATCAAGTAAACGCTACAAAATTGTATTGAATTTTGTTGTTGAATGCAATTAGCTATATTACCATTAACATACCACTAACATATTAGCAGAAGCTAATATGTTATTATTTTTATAAGAAAATAAAATCGAGAATCTTGCAACAAGTAAATGTATGACTGACTTCATTTAACGCCTCGTAGAGTAAGATGCCGTAATAATTTTGAGAGCTTTAAGGCGTCTGTTAAGCAAAATGGCCTACAGGAAGTGTCTAGGAGTACTGACATTTTATTTTTATTAACTGTATATTCTAAAACATATGTGAAAATCAGCCATGACAAAATACGTGCAGTATGTACTGTTTTTATGAACCTTGATCACCTGATATCTGGAAATTGGCCCATTGACCAAGCTAGCAGGTAGGCGTAAGATGGTAGCACGTATTAACACTACCCAATCGTCCACATTTCATCCGTCAGAAAATAGGTGAGGTCTGGCGGCCCTGGGATCTTGTACTATAATATGCAAAGTATTGTTTATGAAAACAATGAATTATAAAAAAAAGTCAATGAAATACCATATAGATAATAATCTAACTAGTTCTGTCCCGCAGTTTCACCCACGGATGACAAACCACGGGCAAAACTTTCATCCTCTATTTTAACGATTTATAGGCAGATTTTTGTAACAAAATGAGCCATGTTTGATCCTGATTCTTTTACTATTTTCATTCAAAAATTTATTTTTACATGTCTTATGCTTTAACCATGAAAGCACTGTCTTTCGCCTTTCATGTTGAGTCAATAAAAAGCAACGGGCATCTAATTAGTACAAGATTTTACAAACCGAAACTTTGCAGATGCGAGATACTGGAATGCGAAGGTGCAAACGAAGCTATTTGGCTCGAATACGCTATTCCGAAAGAAAACAACAAATTCGAGAGGTGTAAGAGATTCCAGTATAATGGTACAGATAAGTGTGAAGTTAGTGGGTTTTCTACCATCGTAGTGGGATGCGATTCTTATGTGTACAGCGATGAAGACTCCGTGGTTAAGGATGTAAGTGTAGTGTGTAAGTAGTATAAGTGTAGTTCGTTTGAGTAATCAACTATGTTTGTAGTTGGAAGTAGAAATGAAGTATCTTATACCCCAGCCACACGACTCGACGAGTGGTATGGGAAGTGACGAGGGAAGTAGGCAGGGACGTAGTGTGGCCACGTTACTCGTCATGCCACTCGTCGTGCTCATCGTCCTGCTCACTGCTCCCTATTTTGTCGGCTTTTGCGCGCGAGTCAAAGGACCGGCAATACGAGTGCGAATTAGGGATGGGCGTCATGGAATCAACGGACTAGTTAAATTAACCGTCTATATGTACACTCAACGTTTCGACTAGTCCATCGCTCACCAATGCACTAGTTGAATTCAAAGGCTAAACAATCTTATTGATAAGAATAAATTCTTTTCTTTGAAGTTTTTTAAAAAAAAATACTTTGGTTTACAAGACCAATGTTTTGAATTTAAACTATAAAAACAAACGATAATAAGTTTTTTAGTAATACTTTTTTTAGGGAGTATAATTTTTGTAAGAAAGCATAAACATTTATTAATTGTTTTATTGAGATTAGAATTTATTGTTTTAATAATTTATTTAATAATAGTTATTTATTTTACACATGGACAAGTCGAAGATTTTAACTAGTTGAACGACTAGTTGATGAACGACATTTAACGATCTAGTCTCGTTGATGAAAAATACGTCGACGACCCATCCCTAGTGAAGAGCGTCGCGATTAATCGCGCGAGTAGAGCAGTGTGTGGCCAGACGGCAATATCGAGGCGAGCGGCAGCGCGATGAGCAGGACGAGGAGCAGGACGAGGAGCAGGACGAGTAGCAGGACGAGTAGCATAGTGTGGCTGGGGTATTAAGGTAGTGTGTAGTAACTATTTGCTTAATGATTTGTGGAAGTGTGTAGTTTATGAGTTTGAACACGATGTAGTCTGTGGTTGATGATTTTTGTTGAATGGTAGCAACATTTTATAAAAAATATGGAATGACTAAAGACAATTATTTTTTTATGTGTTGGTGGCATTTTAAAGTACAGCATTAAAAAAAATTGCAATGTTATAAGTCCATACATATGTTATTAAATAAGTATCTGTAAATATCAACATTGTTTTATCAAAAACAATAAGTATATAATTATACAGAACAATACAAACATATACCATGAACACTATAGCGCGACCTATCTACTCTAGTTTCTTTAGTAAACATAATATCGGTCCATTTATATACAAATTACTATTATAAGTGTCACATTGATACAAAACAATATGAAACAGAAAATTATTATCAAGATGATAAGGTATTTTTATAACTCTAACTTTCTTTTTTAATTGTTTTTATCCCGTTTTTCCAAATTTATGGATAGTAAAAAATTCTTAATAATATCTATTATCTCATAATAATATATGCTTAATATCTATTTAAGGGCCGATTTTTCAATCCTTGGATAAAACTTACCCGTCCAATAAAATATTACACGATAATATTAAAGTGCCACCTGTAAACTATCAAATACGGGCAATTATATAGAATACATTTTGGTAGTTTAATACGTTATTCGACGAATAAGTTTTATTCAAGGATTGAAAAATCAGCCCTAAGTCAAATTCCAAATCAGTAGTATGTAAATATTTATTATAGTTCAACCTTGGCTGCCAAAATTGGAAGAGGACTTTAATAGGTACAATGTATGGAGCAGGCTTTTTCATTTCTCTGCCTATTACTGGGATATTATCCGATCAATTCGGAAGAATAAAAGCAATGGCTGTAGCGTCTTTTTTGTGTGGTATATGTGGAGTTATAAGATCATTCTCTACTAGTTACATTATGCTGATTGCTACAGAGTTCCTTGAGACTGCCTTAGGCGCGGGGGCTTATAATGCTGCGTTTGTTTTTGGTTAGTATATTGAAAATATGGATGTTATTTAAAGGAACAAATAAATAGTTAAAGTATTATAACGATCAGCTTCTTTAAATAACAATAGATATTACAATAGAGATACATACACAGGAAATAATGACTTAGTGAGATGTAGACCATGATGCATCTATATAAAATAAAGGAAAATATACTCGTACATTGAATTATTTATTGTTAGAGCTAATAATATGCACAATCGTGTTAAAAAATAAAATAATAGATGTGTTTCTATATAAAAATCGACTTTAGCTTCGGGAAAATATTTTGCTCTGAAAATTTTTCGATATTGAATGTTTTGAAGTTGCCTAGAAATCGTATTATTATTTGGCTCAATTAGGTATGTTTAAAATATAGTTTGACTTTATTTTTAGCTATGGAGCTAGTACAACCAAACGGACGAGTTTTTGGTAACACATTAATAAATTTCGCATA
Organism: Colias behrii; assembly: GCA_029959065.1. Classification (NCBI taxonomy): domain Eukaryota; kingdom Metazoa; phylum Arthropoda; class Insecta; order Lepidoptera; family Pieridae; genus Colias; species Colias behrii. Next base: position 3,017,824 of record JARWMC010000015.1, read on the forward strand.
CATATGTGGAACAATGACGCTATCACTGCTCGCATGGTATCTTCAAAACTGGAGATATCTACTACGATGCATTTATACACCAGCGATTTTGGTTATATCTTACTTATTTTTTCTCAACGAAAACCCTCGATGGCTACTTTGTAAAGGAAGATATGAAGATGCTCTCTCAGTAATAAACAAAGCAGAAAAATGGAATAATATCAAACTACCAGAAGATCTATTAACTTCTTTAAGGTCAGAATCTGACGTGAAAAATAAAAAGGAAGAAAACGAAAACAAAGAAACGCTCGTATCAGTTCTAAAGGAAGTTATAAGATCAAAGACGATAGCTTCGAGATTGATGTTATGTTGTTACCTTTGGGTAACGTGTTCATTTACGTACTATGGGTTATCAATAAATTCAGTCTTTTTGGCTGGTAATAGATATTTGAATTTTCTTCTGGTAGTGTTTGTTGAGATACCAGCAAATGCTATTTGCTTGCTAGTGCTGGACAGGTTTGGCAGGAAGAAAGTTCTGGTCATCGTTTATATGCTGAGCGCAATATTTTGTATGAGCCTGTCATTTATACCTAAAGGTGAGCAAAAGAATTAGATGCAAGTTATAAGGAAAAAAATGTTAAATATCTCTGATTCCATGACACTTTATATTTTGTAGACCTTTATAGAACGATAAAAACATCTAACTTTTTAACAATTTACTATATAAAAACAGATTGATGCATGATGCATTGGATATTGCCCAAGTGACTATGGCACTTGATATCGCAATCAAACTTATTGTGTCAAGATGAAATATAGCTCAATTTAAAGCTTGATGTTAGTACTTTTAGAAACGATTAAAGTTTTTATGTAAATAAGCAGCAGTTCGCGACAATAAAAATAAAACAATAGTTTTATTCAACGCTTCAAAAAAATACTTTATCGAGTTTAAACTAACGATGAACGTTAAGTTTTACATTTATTACATAGGTAATATTTTAATTTACAATACAAATGTGAAAAGTAAATCGTAATAAACATTATTTCAAAATAAATAACGTCGAACAATTGGTACGGGAGCCAGGAACAGATTTTATGACCAAGTTCCTCTCAAGCGGTAATTAGTAAAATGCATCAAAGTTATAGTATTATGAAGCCTCGTGAACGTCAGCTGGAGCTCGGTTGGGGGGAAGAGCGGTTGTAGCCTCCCGTATCAGCTGACGGTTTTTCCACCAAGATACAGCCAGCTGACCTATATATTTATCCACAGTTACATATAAGCTATCATCAGGTAAATTTTTGTTTGAGAGGAAATCACGGAAAATAAATTTTTCTTTAAATTTAACTTTCATGTTCGAGACACCAGCTGACGTATAATACACCATGTTGTAACCAGCTGATTATTTTTTTTCGTTGAGATATTGGGTTAGCTACAATTTGACAAATTTTTAGCTGAGAGGAAATGAATGAATGAATGTATTTTTTTTCCTACGTGCGTGGGAGGCTACAACCGCTCACCCCCCCAACCGAGCGCCAGCTGACGTTCACGAGGCTTTATAATACTATACTCTGAGGCGTCTGACGAATTATCTCTTGAGAGGAAATAATTAACCAAATTTGCACCTGGCTCCCGTACCAATGCGTCGAACACATTCATTCAACATTCATTTCAAATAGAAACATATGACGCAGGACGCTTGCAAGAGAGATAGATATATATGTGTCAAAACAAAAACTTTTACTTTTATTTCTATTTATTCGGTATAATTAAGACTTAATATTGATACATATGATCATTATAAATACAAATAGGAATTAACAATATCACGAATACGTGGCACAACTAAAATTTTACCGATACCACCCGTGGTCATTCTCCTTTTTCCTATTTTTATTTATCACGCGTTACAGAGATGACTCGAATATATTACCATTTTGAAATGATGTGCATTTTTGTGTCATAGAATTTACCAAAATTTACCAAGTAATTTACTAATTAGCCGAATTACGCAACTTGGAGGCCGTCAATTGGCAAAAAACTGCGTGCGATCGAGGAAAGTGGCGTAAACTCGTGTCGGAAGCCAAGACTCGGCTTGGGTCGCAGAGTCTAGTTAAGTATTACAAATATAATTTACTAATTAGGTTTGTTTTTGCAGAAACATCCGTATGGCCATTACTCCTATATTTAGGTGGCAAGTTTTCCATAACAATAGCCTACAGTACAGTGTATGTGACGGTCTCTGAGGTGTTCCCTACGAATGCGAGACAATCTCTACTCGCTTTCTGTGCGACGACTGGCCGCGTTGGATCTACGTTAGCCCCTCAGACACCTTTGTTTGTAAGATTTTGAAAATTATTTTATAGATTATATTAGATTTAAAATGTTTTAATGTTTTGCTGGGTACTTCCTCTTTTTCATCTTGTACCTAAAAAGAAGACTTTTGGATCATTGAAAAATGTTTTTAACTTTCTATTTTGAGAAATTACATAGAAGATTTTGATAATAATTAGTCTTTTAACTGCATAGTTCATTAGAAAGTGTGTCGAAGACGATTTTTAGTTTTAAGTGTTTTTGTTCGAATCTATAGGTACTTAATTTCCCTGAAAAATGTCATCTAGAAAATTACTGGAATAATTTGTAAATGAAATGTATGAAAACAAAAATGCTATCTAATTTCAGGCATTATACTACCACAATCTGCCAACAATATTTTTCGGGAGCGTAGCCCTACTAGCTAGTGCTTTAGCCCTGACTTTACCTGAGACTATAAATGTGACTTTACCTGATAATATAGAAGAAGCCAAACAGATGTCTAAATTAAAACAAGCTGCCAAAGATTGAATTATATCTAAAAAAATGTGTCATGAGTATATTAAGGAGATATAAGTTTAAATGTATCTTAATACTCATTTTTCTATTGTCATACTTTTATGTTTGTTTATTTATGTTAAGACTTAAGAAATATCACTACATAGTATAAAACAAAGTCGCTTTCTCTGTCCCTATGTCCCTATGTCCCTATGTCCCTTTGTACGCTTAAATCTTTGAAACTACGCAACGGATTTTGATGCGGTTTTTTTTAAATAGATAGAGTGATTCAAGAGGAAGGTTTATATGTATAATAACATCCATTAAATAGTGGAGAAGTACTGTTATTTTTGAGGTTTCTAATGTGATGTCGTAAATAATTACATTTTTTCCGCTTACATTGCAAACGCAGGCTGAACCCTACGAGTTTTATCAAAATAATGTACTAAGTTATTGTACACATTGAAAAGGTCTACAGAAAAGTCTGCGATGGTATATGTCTATCTCTTATGGATAACCCACAATAACTTTTTTTTGTCATTTACTTTTTACGACAAATAATGGTTAATTTTCGAAGCGATTTTAACCAATACAGCATTAATCCTTAACGAATTAAATACCTTGAATACATTGTTCATTTAATATAGATCTATATGGCGCTTTACACCGTATGATTTAAGTGAATATTTTCGAAGATATTACAGATTTAAAAATTGCGGGACGTAGCGTTTGCGGCGGTACATACCGGCCGGCCGCCATTGCACCCGTGCGAAGCCGGGGCGGGTCGCTTGTGTTTAATAAATTATACAATTATTTCGTACTTTCTTGTGTTTAATTTAAAATGATCTACAAACACCCAGATGTTTTTACCATGTAAGTAATGAAAGAAAAAGTCACTTAAGTTCTTTGTAAATATTGTTTTGAACGAAGATACAAAATATATGTACCTACTTACAAAGAAGACAGGATAAAGTCTAGGATGTAATTACATAGTATTTATAATAAATACTGATATTAAATGAATGTTTATTTTATGTTTCATGAACATGTTACAATTGTTCAAAATAATTAGCCATTTTTTATACATAGAAGGAAAAGTTCCTAGTTCCTAAAAGGAAAAACCTTAACCGTCGTAGTTTGCGATCTATGCAGTTGTAATTTAAATAGTTACCCAACTGCGCAAAATGCGTAATGTAGATAATAATAATGCATGATCTTGAATTAAATTTTGTTGCAATTTTTCCGTCATAACATATCTTGAGTTTTGGATTGAGTTAACGATTTCTTCAGAACAGTAATTCAAATACATAAGTAAATAGACCAAATTACAGATGGTTGGATGGTGGTATAAGTCCGATCAAAATCGATTCTGTAGTTTCAGATTTTATATGCGAAATTTTGAAATATGAATTGTATGAAATGACTATCATAAGGTATCTACTGATAATAACAATCTCTATTTAATGGATCTATTTAGTAAAAAACAAGGAAAGACAATTCACAATAAATATAAAATTATCGAATTATGCAGTACCTAATCAAATTAAGAATTTAAATTTATTTAGGAAATGAGTAGGAGTAATTATATTTTTTTGTTTACTTGTCCTACGTAATCCTTCGATGCGAAAACAATAGAGCAATTAATATTATATTGTTTTCATAAAATGAACGGTAACGCCAAAGAATACAGTAGTGAACCAACAACTACCTTAACCTTACAAAGATAATTCTAATAAATATCTCTGCTCTTGCCTCTTCAGATTATAATTCATAATATAAGCAAACAGTAATAAAACCAACCAAGATAAGGTGTATCAAGCGATATTTAAGATAAAATAAAAGGTGAATATAATAGAAAATAAAACATTTAATATATTTACGGCTCAGACACAATGTATATTTATATGAGATAGCAGTTATAAGTTATTTTCCGTGTGTGTATCTGTGAAAATGTCTCAAGGAATTGGTGCAAAACTAGATCAGATTTGGAAGTGTTTGGGACCTTTCGGCAAGTTTACTGTGTTGAATTATTGTTTATTATTATTCCCATGTTTTCTAAGTGGTATGTACACTTCTTCGTTTAATTTCGAGGCCATGGATATAAATTATAGGTAAGTGGCTTATTGGCATTACGTGGAAATCACGTCTTTGCTCAGATCAAAATTTATCTCAATGGCAATTATCAAATTCTGGGTATTTTATCGTAGACAATAAACAAGATGAATTTTGTCAATACCGAAAATTCATTATGAATAACAATAACATTCAATATTTCATGTTTATTATAAATAAATATATTATTAATTATTATAGCTCCTTATTCTAATAGAACTGATATAAGAATATTTATTATTTACCTATATTTGTCTAAGTATTTGATTTTTACCATTCCCAATTTAGGAAATAGGTAATACTTACTTTCAATACATTGACCATGTTTATTTGTATGACGTTAGTGCCTTTCTATCTATAAAAATGTATTTGAGGGAACGGAAGGGAATGGAGTCTGAAATATTTGATAAAAAAATAACAGAAATTGATAATAGTGCCCTCCAGGTTACGTTTTACACGTGGCCAAGTATTTGAACAATTGGTGATTATGTACTGATATTTGCCATGATTTTTACGATTTCAGATGTAAAATACCACAATGTGAAGGTTTGAATGACACCCTTTGGCTGGATTATGCAATACCAAAGGTTAACAATAAGTTTGACAAATGTAGCAGTTACGAGTTTATTGATGAAGATGGTAAATGTGACGTTAATAGTTTTAACCGTTCGTCTATAGTTAAGTGTGACGCTTATGTTTATAGTGATGAAGATTCAATTGTTAAAGATGTAAGTATGTGGTTGTGGTTAATGACTAACTTTTGGAAATTTGTGAATACGACTATAAGGATCGTTTAATTGTCGCCTAGATATAATGTGAAAATGTATAGGTTCGATCCTAATAAAAATATTTTGAAATCTACTAATATTATAAAAAGTTAAAGTGTTTGTGATGTTGTAGAGGTAATATCTGGATCTACAGAACCACTACAGAACTGATTCTTTTTCCAATAGAAAGCCACGCTATCTAATCTGTGAGTATTATAGATATTTTATTTTTATACCGCGTCAACCCGGGCAGATCCGGGACATGTGGTTAGTAAATTATAAAAACAATAATTAGCTTCGTATGTATTTTAAATTATTTGTCAGTTCAATTTCACTATCGTCTGAAATTTCCCATCTTAGTTCATATTATGATGTAGGTACTAGGTTTAAACATTATTGTATAGAAATTAGTATTGAAAAAAGTTCTATTGAGTGTATTATACTGATAACTAGCTTCCACCCACGACTTTGTACGTGCATCCCCGTTTTTCCCCGTTCCCGCAAGAATTTCGGGAAACCTGCATGCCAAATTTCAGCCCGATACGTAAAGTGGTTTGGGCTGTACGTTGATAGATCACTATATCAGTCACCTTTGAGTTTTATATATAGTTATATAGATTCTAAGTACTGATATTTATTTTCAGCTAATCCGTTAGCATTCTATTCAATATCACTCCCACGTATTATAAACCACTTTACAGGGAAATCGAATAGTTTATAGTCATGTAATTGACGTATTTTTAGTATTGTGTAATGATGTCTAAGTACAATATTTTGCTATCGTTAAGAATTGAATATTAAAGCACTCAAGATACCATTTTATATGAGAAGAAAAATAACCTCTACTGTTCACTTATATTTCTACAACAATTATTATTATTATGTAGTTAATTATATATTCCCGTATGAGCCCGTGTCCCAGCAGTAGGAACATCATTGGCCAATGATGATGATAATAATACAGTAGACCCGTATTACACTGGCCCTTGGCCTATCCGTAAATAATTTTCGCGTCGATCATGCAAGATTTAATAACAGTTTATAACCTGTACAAAAACGTGCCACCACAGATTTACTTTACTCGAAGATATTGTGTTAATTCTAACATACGCAATGAATCATGATTTGTACCTCTTTCTGAAACAGAACTAACTAAAACATAATATTATCTTATCTTTAGGTTCATAGAACTGTACATATTTTTAAAAATGACTATACATGATATTTGTTTAATAAATTGACCTAAATTGTTTTCTTCTAGTTTGATCTTGGATGCCAATATTGGAAGCGTACATTCGTAGGTTCAGCGTACAGCGCAGGATTCTTCATAGCGCTTCCACTAACTGGTATTTTCTCTGACAATTTTGGCAGAGTGAAAGCCATATCCGTAGCAACATCAATGTATGGAGTGTTTGGCTTATTGAGATCGTTCTTTACTGGTTATGTAATGTTCGTTATGGCAGCGTTCCTTGAAACTGCATCTGCGGCTGCCGCGTATAGCGCTTCTTTTGTTTTTGGTAAGTTTGCTGTTGTTATTTTGAATTTTGTATGGGCAATTCAGATGACGTAAATATATTAGATTGTTTTTAATTTTGTTGATAACAATGATCAACCTAAATTCTAGTTAAACATGTGAAAAAATCTCGTTAATGGTATCCATACTTATATATATTTATTTTGATATAGTTACATCTTATTGCTAAAGGAATTCACAAATAATATAAAAAAATATTATATAGAGAAAGAAAGACAGAGAAGTTAATAATTTTTTTTCTTTTAGGAATGGAATTAGTGCAACCCAGTGGACGGGTATTTGGCAATACTCTTATGAATTTCTCTTACATCTGTGGGTCAATGACTCTACCAATGATTGCTTGGTGGTTACAAGATTGGAGACACATGCTTCGACTCGTTTATACACCATCATTTTTCGTCATTTCTTACCTTCTTTTCGTCAACGAAAGTCCAAGATGGTTACTCAGTAAAGGACGACACGAAGAAGCAATAGCAATAGTTAAGAAAGCTGAAAATATGAATAATATAAAAGTGCCAGATCATTTACTAGCTTCTCTCAAAGCTAGTCCTAAATCTGAAGAAGAAAAATATGAATCGTTCTCATCTGTTTTTGTTCAAGTAGTAAAATCAAAAACGATGTCACTCAGATTGATTTTGTACTGCTATCTGTGGACATCTTGTGCCTTTGGGTATTATGGTATGTCTATAAATTCAGTGTCATTAGCTGGAAACAAGTATTTGAACTTTATGCTGGTGGCTTTTATAGAAATACCAGCGAATACATTATGTTGTATGGTTCTGAATAAGTTTGGAAGGAAGAAGGTTTTGATTACATGGTATACGCTGAGCGCAGTTTTCTGCATTGGTTTGAGCTTCTTACCGAAACGTGAGTATTATTTCTTAAATTAATGTTCTTCATTGCAGGGCTTTGAATAATTGGTATTAGTGTAACAAAAGTTATATGAACAAACCAAATTTAAGGCATTAAACCAGCTAGAATAGGAAAGTTTTGTTGTAAATCTAGTCATACGGTACTAAAATTTAAAATTCTTCTAAATCAAACAGACACTCAGCTAAAACAATGCTAATACGTTTTCCATCATGACTCTGATTCTTCTTAGACAATAAATCATAACATTCTTCGTCTTTGTGTTTTTGTACTTTTTAATATTTAATAATGTATTCATTTTTTGTATAGTACTATACTGGCAATGTCCTGTGTGGAAGGCATCGGTCGCCTCTAGCACAGGTTTATACCTAGTTGAGGCGATCGTCGAGTTTAAATTTAGGTCAATGTATACTAAATAAACGATTTTTATTTATTTATTTATTCACATCATTGGAAAGAAGAGAGAGTGGAGTTATAATGTTCCATTATCTAAATACCATTCGAATGCTTATAAATTTTGCGTTCCTAACTTTTATTATTTTTATCCACAGAGGATTCCATATGGCCGCTAATCTTCTACCTCGCTGGGAAGTTTTCAATAACAGTAGCATACACTACAGTGTACATCTCAGTATCAGAAGCATTCCCTACAAATGCGCGGCAATCTCTATTGGCTATATGTTCTAGTACGGGTAGAATTGGTTCCACTTTGGCACCATTAACTCCATTACTTGTAAGTATTTGTTAGTAATATATTAACTATTTAGTAATTTGTGGTAGTAGTTTAAAGTATATTGTTTTTATCTATTTTTACGCTTTGAGTTTTATCAAAATCAATATTCAGTAGTTAGGAGGTGATGTAGAAATTCTAAAAACAAACAAAAAAATAAATACATGGTGGTGTTAGATGTAATTATAACCTTAATACGGTGAACCCAAAAGGTCTCAGATTTAATATTTTGATTAAAATATTGCCGTATTGTTTCAGAATTATGTATTCTAATCTGATAAAATTATTCATTCTAAAAGCTTTTCTGGATGGTTTTATTCTACATCATGTGACGATAAATTCAGTATTCCCATCAGAGCATAATTTCGTACTTTTGAACGCGAATTTTTCGTAATCAGTTTTTAAACTTATTTCCTGTTATAAACTCTAATAATTCACATCATGATGGGTTATTATTTATGTTTCTCAAGCGATAAAGTAACCAATAACAGAGAAAAGTTTTCATCTCATAGTTTGTAACTATGAGTTCTTTGTAAGACTTAGTTCTTGAATTCAATTAGCCACAGCAAATTAGATTCAGAATCGTCGATCAGATCGAATAATTCACGAATTATTAAACTACACGTAGTTTTGAAAGTTACTACAGTTATTCCTAAAGGTGTCCCGATGAATATACTAAAAGCCCTCGAGGGAGGGACACAAGCCTGCGGTGGGGGAGGGGGGGAAAGGTCTCTTTTTCAAGGTTTTGATTTGTAGCTCGAAAATTATTCATAATATATGTTTAGTGACTTCTGCATTAATTATTAACATTAAATTGCCTATAAATTACGTCTAAACATTTTTACCGTACGATCAATACTTTAGGAGATACATAGTACTTAAGGTGATAAAAATAAGAAACAACATCGTTATAGGTACTTGACTTGACTAAGATGATAGATAAGTCGCGCTACAAAGATCCTCGCTGTTTGCCTCGCCGCATAGCAACTGGCACTGGCAGGCAGGCTACCGCACCCCGCGTGCCGCCGTGCCACACCGCCCGCGCCCCCCGGGCCATCATTACGGGCCATCTTCTACCGTAGTGTTTGATGGATACGATGACGTGAAAAATAGCACAAAAACGTCTGAACAAAGAAGGAGGGCGGTGAAATCGTCTGTTGATATAAACATCAATCTATCGATGAAGGTCACTGTTCAGCAAGAGCATTTTCTATCAAATGCAAAAAACAAGTCCCAACTGATTAAACTTCTGACAGAAAAAATGCAGGCTGCAAACATAGAAACACGAATAGCTGCAAGTGATGCTGACTGCACCATTATTCGCACTGCAATTGATAAAGCTGCAGACAATGTTGTGGTCACTGTTATTGGAGAAGATGTTGATCTTGTAGTCCTTCTAATGGCTCTTACTCCTCCAGAAAAAGAAATATTTTTTGTCAAACCAGGAAGAGGAAAAGTGGAAACCAAAATATTTTCCTCCCAAGAACTTCAAAAACATTCATTTTGTGATTCTATTCTCTTTCTGCATAGTTTCAGTGGGTGTGATACAACCTCAGCTATTTACAGGAAGGGAAAAACATCAATTATCAAGATTTTTGATCAAAAGCCGTCACTAAAGGAAACAGCAACTGTATTTTATGACCCAACGTCAACTCAGGAGGTTATAGCAGAAGCCGGAGAAAAAATGTTTCTTGCAGTATACCGAGCGCCCTGTACTCAGTCTGAGATCAACAGACATCGATTCACAGTTTTTCTGAAATCTTGTACCAAGCCCAAACCGGATCTTTCTTCCCTCCCCCCTACCAAAGGGTCAGCAAAATATCACGCCTACAGAGTATTCCATCAAGTACAGGAGTGGCTTGGGAACCAACTGCCTCCTGAAATATGGGGTTGGAAGCGAAGAGTCGATGGATACTTAGAACCAATCACGACCTTGGATCCTCCTGCTCCTGAAGCGTTGTTAAATTCAATTTTTTGCCGATGTAAAAGTGGATGTTCCGGAAAATGCAGTTGCCGAAAAGCGGGCATTATGTGTAGTCTTATCTGTAACGGCTGCCTAGGAGCTTGTACTAATGGACCCCCTATCGATGTTAGTGATAAAGATGACGAAGATGAAACACAATTTGACTAATAAGTCGGCATACTCGTGCAAAAAAAGATGTTATTTCTTTTTATAATTAAAATTTGTAAAACTATGTTGTTTCTTATTTTTCTTACCTTTAATACTCTGTATCTCCTAAAGTATTGATCGTACAGTAAAAATGTTGAGACGTAATTTATAGGAAATTTAATGTAGATAATTAATGTAGAAGTCACTAAAGAGATATTATGAAAAAAATTTCGAGTTACAAGCAAAAACCTTGAAAAAGAGACCTTTCCCCCCCTCCCCCGCCGCCGGCTTGTGTCCCTCCCTCGGGGGCTTTTAGTATATTCATCTGGACATCTTTAGGAATAACTGTAGCAACTTTCAAAACTACACGAATTATTCGATCTGAATAAATTAATTTTCCCATACTAAATGTATTTCCAATAGTTTGCTATTTACTGGACGATCTAGAACAAATCTTTCTGTAGCAGACTTCAGAGATTAGTTATGAATGTTAGGAAGATTCTTTAGATACCTGGATGGAATCAAATAATAATATTTATACGTATAAACATCTTCCTACGTCTCTAAACCGATTTTCTTTTGCCACGATAATCGATTTGAATCGATTAATCTATCATTATATAGTGTTTTCTATTTGTTAACACAAATCAATTGTTGTATCATATGTTTTACATTATTTTAAAATTACAATATATATTTTATACCTCTTCCATCAATCAATAAAACAAGAAACTAACTAATAATTTAAATATTCTATATAAAACTAATCAATTTTTTACAGGCGCTGTACTACGAGAATTTCCCAACCATATTCTTCGGAAGTCTAGCTCTGACAGCCAGTGTGTTGTCCCTCGCAACACCGGAGACAAACAATCTTACTTTACCAGATAATACGAAGGAAGCTGAAAAGATCTCTAAATAAAATTAAGTCAATGAAATTTCGTTGTTTTTTTTTTACCTACGATTAAAATTCCTGCTTTATTTTCGAGTATTCTGGCGAGTAGTGCTATATTTTTCTTAAAGGTCATCACACGTATTTTAAGTATGGGGATTTCTTTAATATTTGCATTTAAGTAAGATATTTCTAATGTACACTTTCCACCAGTGGCGCTTTGAATTACGATTTTCTCTCTTCTGTCACCCTTTTATTTCTGAAACATAAAAATGTACCATCAATTAGATGTAAGTCTATATAATATGACCTAAAGAGCGAAAACTTAACTTTAATATCATTGAGATTTATGTACCTATGACTTGAGGACACTCGATGCATTATACCTACAATACGTATAAGATAAATGCCCTATCTTATCTTAAATATAACCTGAATGTACTCAACATCGTAACATTGTAGTTTATCGTAGTAAATGATAAGATTGAATGATACGTCTTTATTTTAATAACGATTTGCTTTATTCGTGTTCTGACGATGAATTTTGATATTGAATCTGCTGGGGATTGAAACATAAACTGACCTAATTATTATATTTTCTTGTTCTTCAAGTTAAAGACTTTCAAATAAATTTTAAAAGCGACTTCTTATAAGCAAAATAACACAAAATTCATTCCCACGCGCACGGGAAGATAAGAATATTTTCATGTGTTATAAATTTAATTCGGAAGACTATTAAGTTATTTCTATAAATATCAGGTAAATCTCTATTTAACAACTTTCTTTCAGAAATGGAGCTTAATATTAAGCTTCAGAAAAACTTCTATAATAGTTCGTTCGATAAGCAAACGTATTAGTTTTTTCTAAAATTAACTATTCCTGGACGAATGATTTTATTGATTATTTTGGGTTGGACGATTTAGGACTCCATTGATGTAAAATATTGATTTATAAGTATTGTGTAATGTTACCTAGATGTAGAAACATTGTTTAAATATAAAATTACATCCAAAAGCTCGTCTCAACATTGAAATTCACATATTTTAAAACCGAAATCCGGTCCATTTATACATGCTAGCAATAGTGAAAAGTCGACCCATATTTGTCCCTTTGGCCGAAGCTCGGAAAATTGGAGAAACGTAATAGAAACAATACTCGATGCGGGTTGTTTGTCACGGATACTTTACAATTTGGTAGGGTTGCCATGGTCCCTTTGTAGAACCGAGTATTTGACTTGAGGTTGCCTAGCTTGTGTTTTTAGCGGACAAATTCGAAGGACTTGTGAATTATGGTTTTATGTACTTAGTTCCAATTTTACGTAGGTATAGTCCATTGAAATGTTACATTTTTTAGGCCTAACCTTGCGTTTTTTAGAGGACGTAATTTTATTTTTTTGATATGTAGGGGGGGTCAGTGCGAAGCTAAAACCAAGTTTGTGGGGTCGCCACCCTTGTCCCACGGCCGCCATCTTGAAAATAGCGGTTGAAATGGTTTAAACGATATATCTCTTTAATTATTTATCTGATAAAAAAATACTCTTTACATTATTTGTTGCAAATTAAATTCTCTACAACTTTGGTCCAGTAACTTTTTGTCGTAGAACTATAAATAAAAAAGTTATAAGCGAAAATTTTCAGAAATTAGAGCTATTTATATTTTTCAATGAAACTTTTTTTTATCATTTTATTTTATAAACGTACGTATAAACCGGTATTTCATCCTTAGTTCTAATAGAATGCTTAATTTTATTCGTAAATGTTAAGTTTTCTCCTTCTATATAAAATACATCCGCATACTGTGAACATAATGACTCTAAATTTAAACGTTCTTCATTATTTAAGTGATCAGTACGCAAGCGAGATAATACCTGTTTCACACGGTCGGACGAACGTTTGGTGCGCGTGTACTCGTTATTATAAACCTCGGCAGATACTGGTCGATCCATTGAAAAAATTACATCATTACGGGTTGGATTAGAAATTTCCACGATAGCGCGATTGCTAAATATGACAATTACATATAATTTGTTCCGGTATAATAGCGTCTCCATTCTCAACATCTACAGGTAATCTAACTAATTTACTACTTCCTGCGGGTATGACATCCTCATAAAGATTAGCGTTCCGTGAGTCATATACTAATAACCGATTCGTAGCATTGCAAGTATTTAAAGTTTTAGTTTTATAATTAATTGATGCTTCCCATTTATCTAACAAATCTGAACCTATTAATCCGTCGAAATAATTGTAAAATTTATAAACGAAAAATGTGATATCGTCAGGGTCATTAAATTCAGGAAAACTAGGTAATGTTATAGAATAATTACTACGTGTTACAGCATGAACATTACTTACTTCAAAGGGGTCATAATTAAGAGTAACGTCAGGAAAATATCTCTGTACTGCATCGGGGCTAAGAAAAGATTGGTTAGCTCCAGTATCAATTAACAATTTAAGTGGAGGATTATGAATTTGATAAATGATAAATGATAAATGATAATTTATTTGTAAGAATTGTGGTTACAAAGTTGTTATATAATAAATTTCACATCCGCACAATTCGCCAACAAATTGGCATACAAATATTTAAGTTAAGTTATTATTATTATAGATATACATTATAATACAGCAATATTACAATTTTATTTATTAGTACAATTTGATTATTACAATATAATTGATTCTTAACGTTATTATTTTCTCCATTACAAAATTCGGGAATTATAATCTAAAAAATTCGTTTAAGGAATAGAGACAGTGATTTATAAGCCACGATTTTAATTTTTTGTGCATTAAATTTTTTGGCAGTTCCCTTATATGCTTTGGTATATGGTTAAATATCCTTATACACATCACACTGGCATTCTTTTGGTAGAGTGCTGAACGGCAGTTAGGCATCATAAGACGTGTAGGATCTCTTTGTCCCAATCTAGAGTTATCTTTCATGTTTTTAAAAAGTTCACCGTGTTTTTTGACAAATAAACATATTTCCAAAATGTATAAACCCGTGAGTGTTAAAAGATGGTGCTTTTTGAATAATGGTCGACAAGAATCTAAGGGACCAATATTGCACAAAGCCCTTATGCACCTCTTCTGTGCCAAGAATACATTTGTCACGTCTGTCGAGTTGCCCCAGAATATAATTCCATACCGCATCACAGATGTAACGTATCCGTAATATGCGGTAAGCGCAGCATTAAAAGACACTGTCTTTCTTAATCTTCTTAATGCGTAAACGAACTTATTTATTTTTCCAGTAATCATGTCACAATGAGCTTTCCAGTTGCAATTTTGATCTACATTTAACCCTAGGAACTTTATGTAATGTGTTGGTTCGATGGTATGGAATTTGTCCGTTACATTAAGCGGTGTGTGTCGAGCTTTATAATTCGAAAATTGAATAAATTTTGTTTTAGTCATATTAGCAGATAGATTATTATCATTAAACCATGTCAATACTAATTCTAAATTATTGTTAATTGTCGTGTTATAGTTAATCTCTTTGTGATCGTCAGAATAAATTATTGAAATGTCGTCTGCAAACAAAATACACTTTTGGTCCATTATGTCAGGTAGATCATTTATGTAAATTAAAAATAATAAAGGCCCCAATATGCCCTAATATTTGAATATAAGGAAGTTGACGTTGCGTGTGTAGATTTAATTCTATTTTGGTTTTTCTAATTTTTGGTGGATTCTGAAAATCCTGGTCCTGTTCTGAACGTACGTCACACATTTCAACAAAATTTTCAGGTGCGTCTGTCTGTTCGTAATGTATATAGGGTTCATATTCCGTACAGTAATATTCATTATTATAATAGTCATCTTCATAAGGATATAAATCGGTACAGTAATAATCTTCGTCACCTATATATTCATTATGATTCATCTCCCTAGTCTTAAAGTAATTACTCGGGGGTGGATTATCAAATTTTGACCAATCATGAGCGCGTGCAAAAGGTGTCGGTGGTAAAGTCTTTGTCACGTAATGGCTAACGCCACTCATAGGATGCGGTTTCGGTTGCGCGGGATGTTTAGGCTGTAATCTGAACGTATTGCTCTGCGGGTTATAGTTAGGGGGTGCAGCGCGGAAAATTTGCATAGTACGAGTAGGACGTGCTGGTCCCTGTGGTTGATTAAAATTTCGATTAAAATTTGGTGGCTTAAATTGCGGTCTGAACGAATGCAAAGGCTGTAGTTTAGAAGAGATAGGTTCACTAAAATCATTATGTCTATAAAACGGTTCATTCGAGTACGGCATTCTAAAAGGTACGTGGGGTTTCCTATCAAAAGTTTCATTACGTTGTTGAAGGTATAAAGTGCTTTGTTCCTCATTCACGTATTCTAATGCTTTTTCAATGGTTGCAGGGCGCATGCAACGTATACGCGAGCCTAACGGATCTCGTAGGCCACGCAGGAAAGCCTGTAGTGTTAATTTTTGATACAGGTCCCTTTTTGCCTCACGAGTAGTAACGACTGTTTCATGTAATGCTATATACATCATTATAGTACTAAAAAGATGTTAACATTTTTCGTAAAACTCTTGAGGAGAGCTACGACCTTGCGTTAATAAGGCTAAATCGTTATAAAGGGCGGTCTCATCTCTATGGTCAGAAAAGTTATTAACTAATACGCTTTTAATACCGTGCCAAGTAGTAGGTATACCGTTTGCATTAACACGAACACGAACTCAAACACAAACACAAACTCAAACTCAAACTCAAACACGAACACGAACAAGAACACTTACTTACTAAACTTAACACAAACACAAACACAAACTCAAACTCAAACTCAAACTCAAACTCAAACTCAAACTCAAACTCAAACTCAAACAAACACGAACACGAACACGAACACAAACACGAACACGAACACGAACACGAACACGAACACGAACACGAACACGAACACGAACACGAACACGAACACGAACATTAACACGAACACGAACACGAACACGATTACGAACACGAACACGAACACGAACACGAACACGAACACGAACACGAACACGAACACGAACACGAACACGAACACGAACACGAACACGAACACTTACTTACTAAACTTAACACAAACACAAACACGAACACGAACACGAACACGAACTCAAACTCAAACTCAAACTCTCTTACCTACATACTACAAAAATATTTTTTTTTAATTACCTCTCTCTCTCTCTCTCTCTAACTCTTTCAACCTGTGTTCGTCCACTGTTGGACGTAGGTCTCACCCATGGCACGCCACTTAGCCCTATTGTTGGTTTCTTGCCGAACACGAACACGAACACGAACACGAACACGAGCACGAACAACTTTCTTTCTTTCTTTAATTACCTAGGTACCTACTATTTCTAATATTCATTTTTAATTACATATTGTGATAACATACATACTTATTAATGTTAATATATTTATTTTTATGCTTATTTTTACGTTCGATTTGTACGTAGAAAATTTAATTTTGAATTGGGGTCTAAATTCATTAGGTGAATACATTGACAAGTCGTCGGTGAACGACTTGATATTATGTCTGTTTTTGTTATGATAAAAATCAAAATAATTAAATTCTATGTAATAATCTGAAACGTTGATTCTTATAAAATATAATGCAATTAAAAAAAAAAACAAAAATACAAAAAAAATGGATTTACCAATAAAAAAGTAAACTTCAAAAGGCTGCCCTGAAAAGTATGCATTTTCGACTTGTCAACCTATTTACGCCATGTACGGAATTAATTTTATTGTCCTTTCTGGTGCTAGGTACAAACCTGACTTGCATGATAGGGACGTATATATTTTGCTGTAAAGAGTTAAAATACGAAACAATATCACGAAGGCAAGGAAAGTATTTATGTCTTTAAACTAATAAGTCTTTTATTAAAGCTTTCATTGTTTTTATTTATTAGGTTGGAAGCTCCTTGGTTCAGTAGTTGCGATATCAGTAAAAAAGTTAAGGGCCCTTAGTAGGTGAAAACGGCAAAATGGACTGTTTTCTATGAGCTATAATTGAAAATATTAAAGTTTTTTCGCACTGAAATTTATAATATGTATTACAGAACGTATGTGTGATGGGATGACTGTTTCCAAAACACGATTGGAAAAATTTTGCTCGATAAAAAAAAATCCGGAAGTTACCTCTAAAATATCATATTCAGACAGCTCATTACAACCGATTTACGATAATAATTCATATAAAATCACAAATACATAATAAATTTACTTTCTCTATTTCGTGACTGTTTTAGATTTAGAAAATACTAAATATTTTCATTCACTTTATGATAAAAATGTGAATGGCGCTTACGATTTTTAGTTTCGAGCACGTTGATTCCATACTAAACGCGGTCCCCCTCACCCCTTACCTCAGGCCCAAATATCTGAATTTTCGCTGACCGCTTAACACCCCTTAATGATTTTGAGGACTCTAGCTAATATTTTTTATTATTTACCTGATTTGCAGGTAACCTATGCTCTCTAGACTGAAAATAAAACTTACAATAACACCTTAAAATATATTTTAGTAAGTAGGTAAGTATTATAATTGCATGATATAAATTATATTTATTACACAACGTATTATATGTATACTTTAATTGTTCATATTAAGAGATTAATCTTCGAAGTTATTTTCTGCAAAACACAAAGACAGACAGGCCTTTCGCAGCTCTTAAATACGTTTCAACATCGGAGCTTTAATAATAAAATACTTAGAAATCAATGAAAACATCAAAGAGGCTATTAGATGACTTAACTACGAGGCTTTCCCGCAATAAGCAAGTCTTCGAAAAGCTGAATTTAATGAGAATATCAACACGTTTGGTTAGACAATTGGGTAGAAAAACAGTGAAAAATATATGAAGCATAAATAAATAAAAAGAACGTGTGTGCTTAGCACACGTGTCAGAAGTGAAACTTCTTTGGAAAAGTCAAAGATACCAAAATCGTCGCCTAACTCCATGACATGACGGTTTTACCATGACGTGACCTTGAAATTTTACTCTCAACGCGCCTAAAGAAGTTTTCTTCAAAATTTTCTTTTGTATTTTCTTTAGTGGCTGTGTAGTGTGGTTTTCATTGCATTAATAGATTAAGTAAAAACATACAAGACAGACATATTCTTCCTTTTGATTGTGTGTAGTTGGTCAATAAAGTTCCTTGAGATTCGGGTTATTGAAGCAAATAATAACCACAATCTGAATAGAGAACAGTAGTGTCAAATAGAAATTAACAGATATTTGTTATAAAACTGGAAAAATAAATGAAAATAGAAATTTATTTTAAATTTAGTTTTGTTGGTGTGAACTCGTAATTAGTATACAAACTTGTGCCTCTCTTCACATTAATAGCATTTGCAAAATGTATAATTTATTGAATAAATACACTTCTTGGAAGCGCAATAAATGGTTGCTAATGAATGAAGTACTTAAATTGCATGGAGTAGAAAATAGTGAATATATTCCCATTAGAGAGAAGATTTATTTATTATTTAAAAGCATTCTACTTAACAAAAGTAAAAATGCTTTTTATTATATTTTATTTTTTTAATCATATGAACTAAACGAATATTTCTCCAATAATTTATGCAGATAAATATTGTTCTTCATCACTGCAAGCTGTAACGAAAAGGATAGGTATAATATGAACTGGTATAGTAGGTTGTAAAAGTGAAAAGTTTTGAGATTTGAGACATCTGCCAAATCGAATCTTTCTAAAAAGACCAGCAAATTGTAACATTACTTAAAGTTAAAAGAAATAATAAAAAATAGCGCCTTTGGCAATAAAATAGCGTAGTTGCACGGAAGCGTATTTGTTATTTTTTCTCAGAAAATAAAGTATCTACGTAAAACATCGGAATTCGCATTCTTGTTTTTATTAGAAAAATTCAGAGAAGCTCCCGAGATTTCGCGTGGGTTATTAGAAGGGCCTTTTGGCGAATTTGTGAGATTTTAAAGGCAACCTTTTCATTTGGCTCACCAATTACTCGTAAACCCTTTTAAAAAAGCCTAATTTTACTCGTGAAATAACCAAAAAGACCCTATTACATCTATTTGTCGGTCCTTAATCAATGTTTTAATCATGTCATTACATTGAAGAATGTAAAGGGTCCCGTAAAAAGAGATATTTTTTCCTCCAAAATAAATTAAAATACCTACATATACAATTTATATACTTACTAGCTGCTCCGCGCGGATTCACCCCAGTGACTCCACTCCTGATGGTCGTAGCGTGATGATATAATATAGCCTATAGCCTTCCTCGATAAATGAGCTATCTAACACCGAAAGAATTTTTCAAATCGGACCAGTGGTTCTCGAGATTAGCGCGTTCAAACAAACAAACAAACAAACTCTTCAGCTTTATAATATTAGTATAGATATAACATGTATACGTAAAATTTATATTAAGAAAATATACTTAAAAAATTGAAGAATAAATACCGAATTTATTATGTAACGTGTATAATATAATAATATGACGAAATTAACCTCATTTAAAACTGAAATATCACACGGGAGTCTACTAAGTTAATACATAAACTAATCAACAAAGGCTGTGAAACTATGAACGCTTTATAAGTAACTAGCTGTGCCTCACAGTTTTACCCGCATTGCAATTGGTCTTAGTGTGATGATATATAGCCTATATATATCCTTCCTCGATAAATGGGCTATCTAACACCGAAAGAATTTTTCAAATCGGATCAGTAGTTCCTGGGATTAACGAGTTCAAACAAACAAACTTTTCATTTTTATAATTTTATTTTAGGTTTAGATTAAATTGCCTAATATTATAGCTCTGAATACAACAAGAGATTTAAACCTTCTTCTTCAATCTTCTCTTGATTTCATAAACATAAATAAAATTTAAATATATAGTATAAACAAAATATATCGAGTTCATTTCGCATTAAAATAATTTCGACGAACTAAATATTAATTACAAACCAAATATTAATATCTCGTTAATTATAATATACACGGATAAGTCGAAATCCATTTAATTTCGCTGCACTCCCATAATGAATTACATATGATCCCAGTATTTACGTATATTTTCGTATATTACGAAAATTACCATCTGTATCATATCAGCATAATGTTGGATTAAATGCTTAAATAGCGTAATAATAACAAATATTATGTGTCGGATTATGCAAAATAACGTGTTGACTAGTGAAGCTATTTGGTTTTGTTTCAATTGTGGGAAAATAGGACTCCAGTTTGGCAATTTCAATTTTTTTATGTGTGGGTTTGATTTTCTTTAGCATTCTGTTGCCTGTCAGATAGTATCATACCTGGATCTGCAATCCTATACAATTCGCTGAAAACAAAAAGAGAAATTTACCATAAAAAGGGCTACTATTATAGGAAGTACCTACAAGACTAAGGATCAAAAGGTATCAAATTTTGACTGATCCTCATAGTGACCCTGAATAAAATTCAGATTTGCCTTATAAAACCTCCTCCGAGGGTAAAACCGAATGTTCACAGCGATCCCGATAAGGTAAGTTTGGGATCTCCCGAAGGATGAAAGTTGATGTAATCATGCTAGTCTTTTATGTTATACTGATTTATGTTTAAATTGGATACATGTTACGTGTGCGCCATCAATTATTAACGCGATTTTGTTTTGAATGAAAACTTGGATGTACTTCTTAAATCATAAACAAAACAGGGTGTATGTAATACATGTTGCAACGTAAACATATGCACATGCTTGCTAGCTGGGTGGTTACGTCTTAAAAATATTAAAAAGTAATAGAGAAATGAGTGCTTTAAAAAAGTCAATTTTAACTTTACATTTTACATAATATTTATATCATAATTATGATGCCTGTGGTTCTTAAACGACAAGAATGATGATGAAGAAATGTTTAAAAAACATTTACTACAAGGTTTTCTAAAGAAAGGTTTACAATTTACTGTAGATTAATAACAAAAAATAAGACTTGTAATTTTTTCCTAATTTCTAAATTTAATTCGGTCTTGAGAGAGATAAATTGTTTCTTCATGATAAGGCAAAAGCGAAGCGACGGAGGAAAAATTATTCACTTTTAAAAAGTATTTTGAAACACTTATTTAAACCATTCTGGAGATTTTGCGGAAAATCTTCTTAAAATTGCATGTTTTAACAATTTAAATGAATGAAATTGTTGGGTGAGTTTGTATGGTACTTTAATATTAGTACATATTATACTCATTAACCTAGAAATAATTTTTGATCATAACTAATTAACTTAACTTTTTAACTTATTAACTGTCACGTTGTCATTCTAAAATTACATTTGAATAAATGAAGCAATTCATTATTTATAAATTAAAGAAGCTTTTAATACAAGGAATTTTTAAAATTCCATATGCCTTGCCGGGTAGGATATGGCTGGACTTCATCACTACATAGTATAAAACAAAGTCGCTTTCTCTGTCCCTATGTCCCTTTGTATGCTTAAATCTTTAAAACTACGCAACGGATTTTGATGCGGTTTTTTTTAATAGATAGAGTGATTCAAGAGGAAGGTTTTAGTATATAATTTATTATGTTTTAGACAAAGCGGGCGAAGCCGCGGGCGGAAATCTAGTAATTGGAATAAAAAAGAAAAAACAATTAAAAAATGGAATACAATGAGGTATCTGCGATTTTTAAATTCTTACGTGATGACAAGTTACTATTTAATAACATTATTATTCATTTCCCTTTGTTAGTAGGAGCCATTCAAGGCTTAGCATAGCTTACGATTGCCAATCCTTTAAAGCAATAAGAGGTTCAAATCAACATATACCGTGATAGTAGTAGGTTCAATGGGTCGTTTGTATCATTTTATTCGGTTCTTTCGTGACTAGAGCTCATATGGAAGGCTTAATGGAGGCGAGTTTATCCACCTTTCGCTAAATATCTACTCAGCATGGAATGTGAGTCTTATTTACTTGAACCAATGAAATATACATATTATTATCTATACGTAGGTAATAGCATTAAAAAAATCAAGTAACCACTTATCCATGAATGCTTCCAAAAATCATTAAATAAGAAATTAATAAATAACTGAATGAGTAAAAACATGTTTTCTTGTTATTGTAGAGCAAGCAAGCACAATAGTTGGTGAGGACGGATGTGTTAAACAATAATTATATCATACGTTTATCATGGTCTCGATTTCATATTGACTATAGTATTATATTTTATCTTTCTGGATAAAGCTACTATTATATCATTCTCTGATAGAGTTAAGAGAAACCTGCATGACTCATAATTTCATAACTTTTATTTCGTTTACCTAAAACAAACAAGAAGTCCTTGTAATTCTCTTTAACTCTAAACATAGTAAGTTCAAAACAGACCTTGAGAATTAACAAATAAATAGCTCCTTTTTTTGCTAATCCTCAGTGACCGATCAGGTAGTAATTGTGCATCGAATTCCCAATTTGATCCTTAATTTATTCACGGTAACGTTCAAATTACAATGCGACATAGTTTAATACAAAAATAAGAGGACAGACATTAGCATGCATAATATAATGTCATAGTCTGTGAATAAAATTTTATTTTTAATTTACTTAAACTAGCGGTCCGCCCCGGCTTCGCCCGTGGTACATGTACACAAACATCCTCGTATATCAAGGAATATTATAAAAAAGAATTAATTGAATCCCTCCACCCGTTCATGTGTGATGCCGTGACCAAGGGAAATAGGAATTCATTTTTATACTTACATAGAGATAAAACGAATAATTTATCGAATCAAATGAAACAAATAAAAAAAGTTTAATTTCACATTAGACACAAAAAAATATTTTAAATAAATACAATAAAGGTAGAAGACATAAGCAAGAGCTGCAAGAGCACTTTTACAGAAGGTATCTTAAAATTGAAATATACTAAAAAGTAAATACACAACTGTACCTAAATCGTCTTGGAGTTACAAAGCATAATTAAGTAAATTGCTTCTAGACATCTATTTAACCTATATTACCTACCTATAACTGTCAGCTCCATATTAAATGTAATTACAATTCATGTTAATTTAAACACAAACAGTTGATGGGAAATGCAATTATTTATGTTAATTATTAATCAAGAATCAACATCACCAATTAGTCTTGTTCAATACAATTTATTGAATTAGTATTAAGTATCTAGAAAAAATGCAAACGCCGTCAGATTAAATTGATGCATGTAAATTTTATATCAAAGTACACACTCCACGTTCATAAAGATAAAAACCAACATAAAAACAAACACAAGGCAATTACTAAAATTATTCAATGTTAAGCACGAATATCAGATAATATCTGCATATCAATAGATAAAATTAAAACTACATTAAAGCTAAAAGAACAATATAGAACTCAGTCTTCCGCGTGACGTCGAACCGTAGACATGCTTGATAAAGTGGCCATCGTTACTGGTGCTAACAAGGGGATTGGTTTTGCGATAGTCAAGGAGCTATGTAGGCGCGGTGTACAAACCGTCTACCTAACCGCCCGAGATGTGAAGCGAGGAACGGACGCGGTAAACAGCCTGAAAAACGATGGGTTCAACCCGATATTCCATCAACTCGAAGTCACAGATAAAAATAGCGTCCAAGCGTTCGCTGATCACATAAAAAAGAACCATAAAGGCATAGATATACTCATAAACAACGCAGCGGTCATCAGCGAATTTAACATAAAGTACGAGAATGCGTACAACGTCATCAATGTCAATTTTAACAGCCTTCTCATTATAGAAGAGTATTTGTTTCCTCTGTTAAATGATAATGCGCGTGTTATTAACGTTTCGAGTGATTGTGGTCATTTATCTCAACTAAAAAATTCATGTTGGATCGAAAAGTTAAGTAGCGAAGATGCGACGTTGGACGATGTGAAAGGTTTTACTAATTGGTTCCTGGATAACGTTAAAAATGGTACGTTCAATGCTGAGGACTTTAATATTACAATCTTGTATCCGTACGTTGTATCGAAGATAGCTCTGAGTGCGTACACGAGAATTCAACAAAGGAATATAGGCAGAGGAATTTGCATCAACTCCATTCACCCAGGGTTTGTTGTTACATCAATGACGAAAGACACCGGTATGTTAACACCTGAAGAGGCAAGTGAAGCTCCAGTTTATTTGGCTTTGGACGCTGATGAGAATGTCAAGGGAAAATACATTTGGTTCGATAAGACAGAAAAGGAGTGGACAGATATTAATTTGAAGTTTGATTACGCTGATCCTGATATTGTTAAGGAATTTCTTAAGAGGATGTCGGCATGATTCCTAGCTGGAGGATGTATAGATTCAGATTTCGTGTTATTCAGGCAAATTTTAATATGAAATGTATCAGTATTTCTAAGAATTATATGTGTCATATTTTATGAGCAATTTTTTATTATTACTAAACAAAATACACTAATAAGTAATTAAAACGTCTTTTATTTTTTCTAACGTGTATTCATATACATTAATTCACGGCATTATTTGTTGTTTATAATATTTATTACTCTAGTTAACAACGAATAACATTTAACGCATATAAAAATGTTTATACAATCGATTACTTACAGGAAATCCATTTTTGTCTTAAAAGTAAAATGTGGCAGCCGTAAAAAACCTATAAAATGACTTTAACAACGGCTGCACTTAACAATGCAATCTCTAGAACATTAACAAAAAAATTAAAAAGAAACAGATCAATATCTATTCAGTATCGGACCAATTATTTCTTGAGTTCCTCTCATTTCCACTGAAAATAAAGGAATAACATCGTATCCAGACTTGATAATAATTGGAATGTCAACTGTGGTATTTTTGCAGTCGATTCAGCGCTTGAGTTCGGTTTGAACGTATAAAATTCGAAAGCGCTTGAAGCGACAATTGTATTGGATTTGTAGTTAGAAGTTATCTTTTCGTACGAGGTATCTTATTTACTATTTTGACTTAACAATTTGGAATCGTATTATGATTTCATAGGTATTAGTGCCTTACTACAACTTCTATATGAAGATAGTAATGCATTGATAAGCTGTGTGTATTTTTTTTATCTGTAGCGCTGTATCTCTCGAACGGTTGCAACGATATCAATGTTTTTTAGCACTGCTATCTAATCCAAACATTTGATTTTATTATGTACAATAGATAATGACTCTAAATGTTTTGTTTTAGTATCTGCGATATTTTATTTATAGGCCACAACGTTAAGATTATCTCCATTGTACTAGGTCATAGGATACCAATTAAAGTTTTATTTGGCCACACATAGTTATGGTCAGATGGCCAAAATTTAATTGAGACTAAAATAGGCTAACAGTTTTGTCCTCCATAAATTCCTTTCAACATTTGTGAATTTTACCAAGACAAAATAATCAAATTTCACTCGGAATAAAAGCTTCTTGAGTCAACGTTACAAAAAAACTCTTGATGCAGGCAAATTCGATTAAAGTCTATTGTATTAACAGCCAACAACTACATTGCATTTGCAAGAAAGTTTCACAAATTTTATTACAACTCACGGATATACTGAAGGAAGTAGGTCAAAATACGTACAGGGGTATTTGATTGAAACTTTGAGGTAAAGATTTTGCTATTTCCCGACGTACTTGCTAAAACTTGGCTTGTGGTTTCGCACACTATTTTATAATTAACGTTTCTTGTTTTGTTTATTTAAACCCAGATGTAAGTTTGTGTAATTGAAGTCGTGTTTATTTTTGTTTCGTTCACGAGCTTTTTTTTTAATTAAACACCATAAATAAATATCACTATATAGTAAAAGCGGATTCACTTCTTGCTGTCTGTCTGTCCTATGCTTCGGTCTTTTAAACAACACAACGGATTTTAATGCTGCTTTCAACAGATAGAGTGGTCCAAGAGTAAGTTTTATATGTATAATCCGCATTGGCCGTGCAAAGCCGGGGTGGGTCACTAGTCAGATATAATGAGATGTTTCACTTGATTGTAAAATGAAATGTAGGTATGTACCTATATTTTTCTTCGCTATTTTTTCACTTTTATTGAACAAAAATAATGCAGCTCTCTGACGCAAATTATATAACATACTCGTTCTTATGTAAATACAAGATAAATACTCTGTTCCTGTTTGCAAGTACTCTTATGCAAATATGATAGTTGGAGTAAATATATACCTATATTTAGAAGTATTTTTGTGTTACTACTACTACTAAAAATAACTGAAAGAAAGTACTTTTGTAATATATTTAAAATGACATCAAATTGATGAAAAAACAAATAACTTCAATTTATTTTATTGAATTGATTATTCAAAATAATATTAATTACAGATCGCAATATCGTATCCAAATCCCAAATCATTCAAAAATTTCTTAAAAAAACATTTAGCTTAATTGAGAATTGAACACATGATAAAACTTTTATTATATTGGTATGCTTCTTGCATGCTTACATTTGAGATCAACTTAATGAAATAATCCAAACTATAATTATTTTTAAACGAAAAACTCGACCGTCTACAAATTATCAAAACAGGAAAAAAAAATGGGACCAACCGGAACTAGCGTTCATATAAAAAGAATCATCAAAATCGGTTCATCCAGTCAAAAATCCCAAAAGAAATACAGTCGAATAGAGAAGCTCCTTTTTTGAAGTCGTTTGTAAATAAAAAACCGCACCATTGCCCCCAACACTACAAGACAGACCTTTTTCAAAAAACATTATTTCACGTCAACTTGTATTTCAACAAAGCGTTGATAAATGTGCCATCTTCTACATTTTAATTTACATTCACGAAAATAATTTCCAACGAAACGAATGAATAAAACGGAGGTAATGCCTCATTTTTATACAGCGAACCGATTTTAATAATGTTTCAAATGTACGGCCTAAATATTGTGTTTTTAGATACGGGATCAAGTTCGATGATGCATAGCATTTTAGTTATTACAAGTATTATTTCATTTTTGTTCTGTGTTAAAATTAGTAGGAATATATTTTATACAAATTATTAAAATACATTCAGAAAACTCTACTCTAAAATGGAGTCTATAGTGTTCAAATGCTTTATTAACAAATTTATTAACTATAGACGCGGTTCGAATGCCTCCTCATGATCGATTTTTTCTATGGTTTGAAAACTCTGCGTTTCATTATAATATTATTATTGCAATCCAAAAAGAATATTGTTAACTTGTGCCTAGTTGTAGATATCTCATAATAAATGATATTGATAAACATTAAAATCGATTATTGATAAGATCGGTGTCTCTATCGTGCTAAAAAGTGCACATAAACTTGACAAAAAGTGTACTTGGACTACAGTATGCCTGGAAATTGGAATTACATTAATTATTTATCATAATTACTACATACTGCACTAGCATAAGATACTCGCTCGGACTAGAAAAGGATAAAATGAGCGGGAAAATTTTCACAAGTAATTTAATGTTACTCTGAATATACAGTCATTTAACTCAATAATTGTAAAGCGTGCGCACATTTAACAAAGTGTTTTATGGGCCATGATTCGCATAATACAACAATTTTAACTTTGCTATCTCATATTGTAGTTTTATATTCACTGACCGCTTATAGATCAGGGTTTCCTTTATAAATTTAGGTTTGTTATTTTCTGTTGTTTCAGTTGAATCTTTATTAAAATGTATCTAATTTAAGAGTGGGTATAATGTTTTTAACTAGTTGCGCCCCGCGGTTTTACCCGCGTGGCTACGCTCCTGTTGGTCGTAGCGTGATGATATAATATATTATATAGCCTTCCTCGATAAATGGGCTATCTAACATCAAAAGAATTTTTCAAATCGGACCAGTAGTTCCTGAGATTAGCGCATTCAAACAATCAAATAAACAAACTCTACAGCTTTATAATATTAAGTATAGATATGAATCTAAAGGCTAAGCGTCTTTAGATTCATATCATATCATTCAAACTGTGAGATTTATTAGGAGGAATTACGTTCTAGTAAATATAATATGAATCTAACTGGTACATGAAATGTCAATTTCGGGGTAAAATATACAAAGAAAATAGGTGTCATTAAAGCATAATTAAGTAGTTTTCTTGAGTGAAATAATGTTGATAAATTCAATCGATATAGGTAATTATGAATTACTATTAGTAGTACATACAGACAATGAAATCTTTCCTCAAATATATACGTGTAGATAATTAACTTACTCTATACATAGCCTTTAACGAACCTTTGCCAATTTTAAATAAATACAAATTCCATTATGCAAGTGCATTTCATTTAGAGATTCACCCCCACGATACTAGTTACCGTCTCCGTGTTTACATGGGCTGCTGGCTCGCCTCCTGCTCGTTAAATTTTATTTATCTTTACTTTTTAGACTTGGATAGGGCTGTCACCTTGTTAAAAGTAGCTTTATAGTGTACAGAACTGTGTTCGTGTGACGTTAAGCTGAGTTGTAGATAATTATGTATTATGTATGTTTTAAGGGTACAATCAGGTGTTATATAATTTTTTTTCGTAATTTTCGAAATTTTCGTAGCTGTAACTTGATTTTCCAGTCAAAGATATTATGTAATGAAATTGAAATCTATTGTGACAAGGGAAAGCACTATGGAAATACAAAGTAAAACGGTATTTAGTTTAATTTATCAATAAAACAGCAGTCCAAATGATAACAATCCTACTTTGGATTTGAAACACACACATCCAAGTATTTTAGTTAACCATTAAAATATCATTGTGACAACCCTAAAGTTGGCGACTTTGTTGATCACGATCAAGAATGAGCCCCGATAGTTGAAGTTTGCGGCCAAATATGTGAACATCTAGCTGTGAGTGCCAAAAGATGTTGATTTCAGAACATTTAAATGGACATAAATATTAAATTATGCGGTAGAAGCACACACGAGTCTTCCATTTTATATTTGAGAAATAAATAAACTTTTATCATGATTTATTCGATGGGTAATGGAAAATTGAAATGGATGGACGGCTAGAAAATACCTATTCTGATACAATATTAAATGAAGACTGTAAAATGAATTGTAAACGCTTTTCATTTTTTATAAAACACGACCGATAACAAAATAATAACACCCCTCTTTTTGCATCGGGGGAAACAGTAATATAATGAATATAATTGTGTGTAATATGAATACTTTATTTTGAAAAATAATAATCCATCATCACCAAACCAATTACATAATAAAACATAAATATTAAAGAAACATTGATACACAATGAGCTAATTTTCGCATTCTATTCGATATAAAATTTTCCTTATATCGTTCAGAATTCCTCCGTAAACGTTCTTAAAGTTGAATTCAATAAGAAATCAGCTCAAAGGGAGTCATTGGAGGGAAAGGGCCTTACGATAAGGGCCCCTCTGTTTTTTGTTTATCCCGTTCCTCGTTTCATTTGGCTTTGTTTTTTCGTTCCTTGACGAGAGTACTTGATGCTATCGGAGACAAAACGTTTGCGGTGCTCAGTTGGATGCTTTGAATTTATTTGCGTGTAGTAGTTTGGTTGGTTATGATTTTTATTGTGAATGTCGTATTGTTTGGTTATTGGTGAACTTTTCAATAAACTAGTTTATGTTAAAATGTGATCTTTACTTTATGTTAAATGTGTTCAAAAGCTAAGTATAAAGTTATTGTTCAATTGTTTGCATAAAATCATTTTGTAAAACATGTAAAATTAAAATAGTCAATAGTTTAGATGTTAAACCAATCAGGAGTTCTATGAGATGGAAGCACCTTGTCATTGATGATGTCGCATTGACTCAGGGCAGGGACATTATTTTTACTTACCATTTGAGCAGATACAGCGAAAAGAACTGAGCTACAACTACCTGAAATTGTTACTCGTTTCGATTTAAATTGTTAGTTATTTTTTACCAAATTTTACAAAAATAGGAGTTATTAAAAGTTTGTCTTTTGTGAATTTGAGTCTTTATTTGAGTATTAAAAAGAACGCCTTTTAGAAAGCAACGAATCAATCCATTGTGAAGGGTCACAGCAAATTTCTAAAGGCCATTCAAACATTACGTAGATTTTATCAAAACCTTGCCATTTAAAAAGTTACCGAGATTGGCTTCTCGCGAGTATGAATGCCGATAAAACAATCAAAAAGGTATTAAAAAGTTGGTAATCTATACATAAAATAAATGTAAAGATGATTGATTATGAAAATTCCTTTAATATCCCCTAAAACTTAAAACTCATCGGTTCAAAGGAAATGAATTCTACTTTGGCCTAATGAAAATTCTTTGATGCTTATACCGGGCCCTTCGTCATATCGGTAACGTGAATTTTGACAAGGAATCTTTACGTCAATCAATGGTTTAAATCAAGAAGCTTATATCTAATACACTGGAGATTGCACTATGACCATTAACTTGTAACAAGAAAATATGACCTTGAATGACGCCTGTATGTTTTTTTATCCCTTTCACACCAACTTGCCAAGATAGGTGTGAAAGGGATAAAAAAACATACAGGCGTCATTCAAGGTCATATTTTCTTGTTACAAGTTAATGTTCATACTGAAATCTCCAGTGTATTAGATATAAGCTTCTTGGTTTAAATAAATATACAATAGTTTAATGGAAATAATTGTTGTCTATTGATACAATTGACAAGTGATAATGTCTGGGTACTCCAACAAAGTTTTGAGAACTAGATAGCTAGTTGAGACAAGAATCGGAAATTATTTGCAAAGATACGTTTGATTAGAAAGTAAAATTGAGTAGAACCTATGAACATTTTTATAAAAACACATTTTCCTACTTAATTAAGAATTTACTTTTTACAACAAGTTTTTCCGTTTTAGTTTTGAAGATGGTAATGAAATGGTTTACTTATATCATACTATTATCTTTTTATCATACTTGTTTATATTACAACAGCTAAAATGTTTTTTTTTTTCTCTCATTACGTACACAGCTTATCACTAGTCAAATAGATATAAAAAAATATCTTTTAACTTCCAATACAAGTAATTTATTACTGACAAAGCTTCCGTAACACACACACCTAAACGAGACAATAAAATTTCATATTCACAACATATTTTACAGCCTATAAAATATAATTGAATAAACTCCGTATAAAACGAACTATGAACAATTTTATTCAAACATTGGCCATAGATATTTGCCTCTATTTTGTGTTCATATGATAGGACTGAGGGGTCATTTTAGACTGGTTTATGTAGGCAATATTTCATAGTGATGTGTGATTTATACGCAGTCCCGGGTTAGAATTGTGCAAACAAATTGATTCAATATGTCTTCCTGTCCGGACAACAATTATTTGCACTTGGAACTTGCGTTAAGTTTCGTTACATTTGTTGAATGAGTTTTGATTATGTTAATTGATGTTGAGAGTTTGTGAGTGAGGTCAGAGTATATTTGCGAGTTCTATTTGTGGTTATTTTA
The DNA here is from genome assembly GCA_029959065.1 of Colias behrii. Taxonomy (NCBI): domain Eukaryota; kingdom Metazoa; phylum Arthropoda; class Insecta; order Lepidoptera; family Pieridae; genus Colias; species Colias behrii. The sequence continues at coordinate 3,050,010 of JARWMC010000015.1, forward strand.
TTTATTCGGTTTGCTGTTTTTTGAAGGTTGTTTTCACTTGAGGTTTGAGTGTGTTCTGAGCTATAAATTTTATGTGAATCGGTACAGTCATTTTGGATGTTAGAGAAATATAAATTTTCATATTTTTTTTGTCTTTATTCAAAGATGTCCCCCTTTTTAATACTAGATGTGCCCCGCGGTTTTACCCGTATTGCTCCGCTCCCATTGGTCTTAGCGTGATGATATATAGCCAGCCTTCCTCGATAAATGGGCTATCTAACACCGAAAGAATTGTTCAAATGGGAACAGTAGTTCCTGAGATTAGCGCGTTCAAACAAACAAACATAAGGAAATCTACATGACATTTAGCTACATTTTATCACAACTTTCTTTCATGTGTTTAATTCAAAACTGTTTTATTTTCACGTCAGTCCTTTTTTGAATGAAGCTAAAATTTTAAATATGGAAAGCCGACGTCAAGTGCATTTTTCTAAGTTTCTTTTTGGGATTATTATTAATGAGCGTCCAACGTACCTTTACCAGAGGCTTCATTTTTGTAGGGATAAAGAACGCAAATCGCTTTTCAATGAAACCAGGGGTATGAGTCAAAAGCTACTTATTGTGCCCAAACATCACACAACCGCTTTCAGAGGCAGTTTCAGTTATAATGCTACGAAGTGTTGGAATAACTTGCCTCCACCCTTACGTAACCTTCGTTGCATTAATAACTTCAAAAATAAAGTTGCTGCTTTTATTTTTAAAAACCAACCGTAACCTACCGTAGAATGTAGCATCTCTCTTTTGTGTCTATTTATCTATATGTATGTTTATTAATTTTTATTATATTCGTTATTATACAATTTTCTTAATGTTCTAGTACATGTACATTCCTATGCCTTCTAAAGTTCTATTTATATGTATGATATTTATAACGTGTAATATTTGTTTATTTTATTAATATAATTTCTATCCCTGTATACTTCGGTCTGTAGCTGTACTTCAAACAATGGGGGCCACTGAAAATCAGTGCTGTGCTGTTGAAGGCACAGCTTAATACTGAGTTGGTCCCCTTTTTGCTAAAGGTCTGCCACACTTTTGTCTTTTTCTCTGTTTTGTATTTCTTATTCTTTTTATTATATCTGTTGTTGGCTTTTGGCAAAATAAATTATTCTTTCTTTCTTTCTATTTTAGTTCATTAAATATTTTTCATTCATTTTTTTATACTACAACCAGACACATAAATGTATGTTTGATTTACTGTTTTTCTTCATTCAATATATTCATTACAAAAATACACATACAATTTATCTTTGAGTAATAATATGTAGCTTGTAGTTCTTACTTACTTGTAGCTCTATGTGAGCGTATAGTTCCCTACACTTCATCAATTCCCGAACTAAAATCTCGGCATTTGCGTAATGTATTCTTTGCGCAGATGCTCACAATGTATGTGCATATTATGTATTCATTTACATACTACACTTCTATTTGACAATTTGGCAGAACTTAAAAAAGATGGCAGATAAAAGATAGATACTTATAACGCATTGAATCATCTCTTACAAATTGAAGAATATTGTAGTTTAGTTAAGTTGTTATGAAAACTAATATTAATAATTAATTTAATTATGGATACGCCTGAAATATTTGGTGTCATAAAGATGTAACTAAATTAAAAAACGCGGAAAAATTTGTTCATTTTTAATTATTAACTGTTTCTTATAACTCAAATATAATTTAGCAGTAATTTAGAATTTGTTTTTTTCTGGTTTAAGCCTTGTGTAAATAATCATATATATTTCAATATATAAATATTTGCACGCCTTTCAAATAGATTTTTGAAAATAATTGAATATTTAAATCCTCTTTTGTAATTCAATGGACACGATATTTATGTACCAATGACATTTCTAAATCAAATATATGGACACAAAATATTAATTCTCATATACAGAAGTGTTAAGCAGTGCAATTTTTCCACAAAACTTTTATGAAAAACACTTTTTCCACAAAACTTTTATTACAAGTTACATCATACATAATATAAGCAATTTTATGCAACATATAACCAAAACGAGCTATATATCTTGAGCAAACACTCCAAACTTACATTTCTACAATCAGTCGGAAACTACCCTCTTAGTTACAGACCATTATGCATTTGCAACAATAAACTTGACCATTTCAAGTCATGTCACGCAAAAATAGCGTCTATACCCTTTGAATAAGAGCTAAAAGACTTCGCTGGTACCTTTCTAAGTGCACCAATCTATTCCGCTTACAGGACAGCCAATTTCGTTTGCCTCTGAACATTTATTGTGCTGTAGAAACGTTTATTCAGCGAAAAAATGTGATTTAACTTATATTAATTCGACCGTTCTACCGGCTTTTACATTTTGTTGCAATGCCCGCTTTGAATAGACTTTTCTGTGTGACTTTTTCTCGGTCTAAAAATAATTTCAAACTTAATTTCGTCTTGTGGAGTCAGGATTTTCTTCGTCAATGTGTCAAGTATATTTCTTAAGAAGTCCTCTATACTTATAACGTAGGTTGTAAAAAATTAGGAACAACAATATTTTTAAGACTTAAACACTTAGTGTTGTTAATCTCTATCGCAAAGATCATAAACATTTCGTGTCTGAGTGATTAAACATAACTTTAATCTGAAAGATAAATCCATCTGTTTTATGATTTTATTGTAAATCCAGAATAAATAGTACATTTTTTTTATAACATACATCATAGTGTCAAAACATGACTTTAATTTTCAGTCTACAAGCTGAATTATATATAAAACCAAGTAAAACCTATAGTTACATTTTTTTTTTCATTTATTTCGTTATTGCAAGTACGAGATGCAAATATTCACAAACTTCACAATTAGGTGCATACTAGACTTATTTGACACTAGCTTTTGCCCACGACTTTGTACGTGCATCCCCGTTTTTCCCCGTTCCCGCAAGAATTTCGGGAAATTCTTTCTTAGCGGATGCCTACGTCCTAACATCTACCTGCATGCCAAATTTCAGCCCGATACGTCCAGTGGTTTGGGCTGTGCGTTGATAGATCACTATATCAGTCACCTTTGAGTTTTATATACAGGGTGTCCCACTGTTGGTATACTAAGCTCAATGGAAGTTTTAGTTTTGCATACGCTGAGTACGTAAAAAATACTTATAAAATTCCAGATACAGTTTTTTTTCAAATAGATGAATTCTTAAAACTCTGTGTACACCCATAACAAGCAACCCGCCCAGCTTTGACACCAGCACGTGAGCTATCGTTTAAGATTATGTTTTCATATACAAAATGCTCACATTAGCGAAACGGTATATGCCGGCTGCGCGAAGTTAGAGAAGATATCATAGATTTTCAGGAAAAATTTAACAAAAAATTTTTGATGTAATTTTGTTATTTAAGTATTTTTTACGTGATCAGTAAATCTACAAGTCCCTTCGCGCTTAGTATACCAATAGTGGGACACCCTGTATATAGATAAGTATTTACATAGAATTTAATGCTTTAGAAAATAATATACAACGTATGATAATAAAATACACATCCTATGAGATTTATTCCTTATTTACATAAATAATCATTCACTTTAGAAACTCATTATCAGTCAAGAAAAGGTCCGATCAAGGTCCAATTGTAATCTGCTTTTAATAACAAAAAAATTAAATTGGTATCAAACAGTCATGTCAAAATTCAAATCGACATTATATTCAACACTGCTTTTCACATCCTCAACGCGTGTTTCGAAGTCTTCAAATGCGTCAAGTATGTCAAGGCTAGTGTCTGCCCAGTCAACTTCAGTTTTATCGAACCAGAAGTACTTGCCTTTTACTGACTGATCAATATCAAGAGATAAATATGCGGGAGTAATACTGGATTCATCTACTGTCATATCACCAGCCCCTTTAGTCATATTTGTACGAACAAATCCTGGGTAAAGGGAATTTACTGATATATTTTTCCCTACTTGTTTTTGTTGGACTCGAGTTAGAGCACATAGCGCCACCTTCGACACTCTGTATGCCAGAACTGAGTATGATACGAAATCCTCTTCCTTTACTGTTCCATTCTTGATGGAATCCAGGAACCATGTGACAAAAGCATTGACGTCTTCAAGGCTTATGTTTTCATGAGTAAGTCGTTGTATCCAATAATAATTTTTTATGTTCGTTATATGGCCCCAGTCACTAGACACATTTATAACTCTTCCATTATCATTCATGATTGGAAAGAAATACTTTTGCATTAACAAAACTCCATAATAATTGGTATCAATAACTCTTTTTGCATCTTCATAGTTTGGTCTGAGATAGTCAGGATCAAGTAGGCCGGCGTTGTTAATTAGAATATCTAGTCCATTATGCTCCTTCTTGATGTATTCAGCGAATGCTTTCACACTTTCTTCATTACTTACGTCCAGTTGATGATATTTGGGATGTAGATTTTCCTTTTCCAAAACTTTCACAGCCTCTTGGCCGCGGTTCACATCTCTTGATGTTAAGTAAACAACCCCAACTCCTCTTTTGCACAATTCTTTAACTATGCCGAAGCCGATACCTTTGTTAGATGTTTACTGCACGGCTTTCTATATATAATTGACGCAAAACGTTGCAGTTTTTTATAAGCAACAGATGATAAGACGCGTATCAACATCCTCACATTTATATCACAATCGTATTGACGAAGTCTATTTATGTAATTGTTATCAATGTGTATTTTTCTTAATTGGATAATATTTTTATAACCGATGTTCCCAAACACCCAAAGTAGGTTTTTTAAATTCGTAGAGATTTTTTGTTTTCATATGAACGTGAACTCTTCACAAGAAGGAAGAATTTCTATAGCAGCAATAAATTGTGTAAGTTCTAATCGTAACTACCAAGCTTTTTACATTCTCATATTTTAACAATATTACAAAACTATACAAGTATGTATATAGCTAATGTTGAAAATGTCAAGTATCATAATGAAGATGCTACACTTTAAATATTACTGACTTTCCTTCTTTATTTAAATAGGAGAATAATGCTAACCTTTTAAAGTAATGCACTACATATTTTTGGTTATTATCTTCTAATACAATTAATCTCCTAATAAAACATTGTAATGTTTTGGTAGAGATACGCTTTATCTTCAATGTAATTAAAAATTATTACAATAATTATTATGATGATTATACACTGCAAACTGCACAAAAAGAGGTAATCTCGATAACAACGCTTAATTATTTATATGATATACCAAGAGTTACAAGTAGGTATGTCATAAAGAATACAATAAAAAATGTAGGTACTTTTAATGTATTAGTTATTTATAACTCTCAAATATATCATTATATTGGATATAATATATAATTTCTTATGAATTTGATATTTTTGATTACTAATTGCTGCCTCTGACTTCACCCGCAAGTGAAAGGAATTTTTTTTAGAGTTGTGTGAATGTTTTAACGCAATTGTAGACTACAATATCACTCTTTATTCTCATATCACCACAAAAATCTCACCATCATGTCATTTATGAGGCTTATGAAATTAAAAATATGTATAGGTAAATAAAACACATGTAACATGTACAACTATTTTTATTAGATACTAGCGGTCCGCCCCGGCTTCACCCGTGGTACATATTTCGCAATAAAAGGTAGCCTATGTTCTTTCTCGGGGTCTAAAGATTGTCTGTGCCAAATTTAATCCAAATCGGTCCAGTAGTTTATGCGTGAAAACCATACATACATACATACCAACCTTTCCTCTTAATAATATTAGTATAGATTAATACTAATTAATTATTTCAGGTACTTTCGTTTACTTGATCCTCTCCCGAAAGGTGAAATGTAATTTATAACAGGCTTTTAAATACTGAATTACGATAACTTTATAAACTTAACTCATAAAATTAATAATTATACGTATTGTTTTGTTATTTTACTCACTCATTGACAAGACTCTAAAAGAGAAACGTTAATGATCCCGAAAATTGTTATTTTTAGCTGCATCAACATAATACTTTTCGAAGACTTCAAACGGGTAAATTATGTCAAGGTTAGTATCTACCCAGTCCACTTCAGTTCCATCAAACCAAATATATTTACCCTTCACAGACTGATCGGCATCAAGAGCTAAATATACAGGTATAATACTAGCATCATCTATAGACATATCCCCAGCTCCATTAGTAATTTTAGTACGCACAAAACCAGGGTGCATGGAATTCACTGAAATATTCTTCTCAACTACTTTTTGTTGTATCCTAGTAAGAGCACACAGAGCCACCTTTGACACTCTATATGCAAGAAGAGTGTGACAAACGAAATCCTCTTCTTTCACTGTGCCATTTTTTACGGAATCCAGGAACCATGTTACAAATGCATTGACGTCATCAACACTTACATTTTCTTTAGTTAGTTGTTGAATCCAATACGAATTTTTTATATTCGTTATATGGCCCCAGACGCTAGACACATTTATAATTCGTCCATTTTCGTTCATAATGGGAAAGAAATATTTTTGCATTAATAGAACTCCATAGTAATTTGTATCTATAACTCTTTTTGCATCTTCATAGGTAGTTTTATGGAAGTCAGATGCAGTTAAACCCGCGTTATTAATCAGAATATCTAGTCCATTATGTTCTTTCTTGATATATTCAGCAAAACTTTCAACACTGTCTTCATTACTTACGTCAAGTTGATGAAATTTGGGATGCAGTTTTTCTTTTTCTAAAATCTCTATAGCTTCCTTACCCCGATTGATATCTCTCGATGTTAAATAAACAACACCAACTCCTCTTTTGCATAATTCTTTGACGATGCCGAAGCCGACACCTTTGTTAGAGCCAGTTACTACAGCAATTTTATCAGACATGTTTACTGCAGCACATTTAATATTAGATTGACAATAAAAATAGTAATATTCGTAAGCCGGAGATGATAAGAAGCATATCAGAGTAGCTCGTGATTCAATGTTATTAAAGTAGTTTATTTTACTGTTATCAAATGTTTAATACATATAACACAAATTTAACAGTACTTTATTTGAACATGTCTGTTGTTGTAAAGTAAATCAGAAGGATATTTTAAGTAATAATTTATTGTTATGATTTACCTGCCTGGTTCCTAATATGAGAAAAAAGTAAATTACATTACACTGATATTTTGGGACACAAATTCCCATTTGCATTAAATTTTCAGTCTATCATAGACCATCTACTTTAGGGATTGTTATTAGAGGAATATTGAACGAAAATATAAAATACCTGACTACAATTTTTCATTATTCTCAAACTAAAAACAGTGGCACAATATTTATTTAATTCTCGCATTCTAACACGAATCGTTTAAAATCCACGCTATTTTTTTACCAGTCGGTTAAAAATATAAAATGTTGAGTTCTACATCTAAGGTTATTTAAATAACAAATCGCATCAGCTGGAGCAAAGTTTAATCGGGCGTGTTGAATGTAGACAGAGTAAAAAAATGTAGAGACAGATTGTAAGTGCTTGATTTTTTTTTCCGTCTTCAATCTTTGATGCATTCAATATGTTCTAAATTTTTGATTGAAATTGAACATTATGCATTTATAATTTTGTTGCAATCCATACTATAATATTATAAGTGCGAAAGTAACTCTGTCTGTCTGTCTGTTACTCAATCACGCCTAAACTACTGAACCAATTTTCATGAAATTTGGTATGGAGATATTTTGATACCCGAGAAAGGACATAGGCTACTTTTTATCCCGGGAAAATGACGCAATCCCGGAAATCCCACGGAAACGGGAACTATGCGGGTTTTTCTTTGACTGCGCGGGCGAAGCCGCAGGCGGAAACCTAGTTAAATATATATATTTAATCAGTAACCGCACAATACAATATCGTAAAAATACTCTTAAATAATTACATAATAGGTTTAGATGTTTGAATATTTTGATATCATTTACGAGGAATCACAACTTTTTGAATGCGTTTGTTTCAAGAAAATTGCAACGTTCATATGATATTTTTGGTTAAATGGTATTCAAATGCTTTATTATAAATATAAATTTATAAAGAATAGAAAAAAAAAATCGATCACGAGGTGGGACTCGAACCCGCATCCTTTCGCGCCAAACCGGGGCGGATGCCTGACCAATTCAGCCACTATATGCAATATTCATTTTTATGGAAGTTAATTCAGTCGTAAAATTAAACACAGCTTTTTAGTAAGGTGTCTTTTTTAATTTTTATAAGAAGTAAATAGCTACCAGTGTGTTTGTTATATAATGAGTATAAAATAAATCAGCAATCATACTATTAATAATAATCGATCAATACTTATCTATTAGGAATATTACATTCTGTACACAGCAAATAAATAAAGATACGAACATTGAGATATACATATGGAGACGACACCGCCTACATCACTTATGTTCCGCTCAACATACGCCATATGGCGTAACTGCACGCTCATTTTTTATTTGTTTTAAAGTGAAACGCATCAAATATGCCTTCGTGTGTGTTACGATATTGCACAAATAATACAAATAATACGGAAAAGTGCAAAGGAATAACTTTTATCGGTAAGTACCTAACTAGATAATAATTTTTAAAACTTAGTTAGAGCAAAAAAATGGCGCACAGATTCTGTTCGTGGTGTCTCCTCCATACGTAGTAATATTATCTCAATGGATACGAATCGTTAAAATTTCAAATATTCTCTGATATTTATTATCTGTGCAATGCGCTAACTTCATATCTTACGTCAGGTCAGAGTTACGAACTGTACATAATATAATATTTTATATAATCTCTTTTTATATGAGTCTATTTTAAAATTTATTGATGCTTATTTTCCGAAAAGGGATCATATTATGTACCTACATTAAAACCGTCGCGTCGTCATTTAATATGGATAAATAGCGCAATTGTGTAGAATGGTAACGCAGGTAGGTATATGTTAAATTATATAAATATCAATATATTTTAAAAAGGCTATCAGTGACTTTATTAATAAGTAGTACAATTGATGAGCTTTCCATTTGTGAAAAGCCACTCTACAAAACCAACCTATGCTGGGTTTTTCACGGGTGAAACCGCGCGGTAAGGTAGGTGGTTATTTTATTTTACTTTGGCCAACCAGGTCGCCTATCGGAAATTACGTCCGACAGTCGAGAAAAGTAGTTATTTATAACTAGAAGTTCCTATCAAATAATTTAACATTATAAAGACCTGTCTAAGGATTACGAAAACAATCTACGTCGATATAAAAGCTAAAGATTCCTTATAAATTTCAAAGGATAGATTAAGAAATACAGGTGAAGGACAAAGTTAATATTTTATGCTATTTTTAACTCACAAGACCTTTAGTTGTGGGTCAACGAGATTCAGTTCGTACTTCTGTGGACTTCAAGCAAATTATGTTCTTATAACTTTGCAACTGTAAGAATATTTCTGGCGTCTCTTTTAGTTCAATAATTGACTTCATAATATATTTATTATACTTATTCACTTATAAGTAAATAATTGAAAATTTCAAAGCATGACAGGCTTTTTTTTAAACCACGTAGAAAACTAAAAAACCTTCATAGTATTCACTTCAAGCATTTCTTTTATAATTTTCAATATACAGTTGAATGTACAGTGTAATCGTTGGTATTTACTTAAAGAAGGTAATAAGTTATTCCATCAACGAAGCTAAAGTACTAAATATAGTTTATACGAAAGTTGTATGGATTTGAATTGTTAAATTTTTTGTAGATCTTTAATAAAAAAGCTCTGTACCAACAGCATAGCTAATGTAGTATACAGATAGATTATGTCCCAGATTAATACTTCACGTTTAATTTTCACCCCATTCATAATAATTGAATGCGTTTAAAGTTGACCAATCGCCACTTAACATTTAATATCCAACAATTAAAAGCAAAATGTGAAAGTGACGTCAAGGCAACAATTATTCATCAAAGCGTTTGATAATCTCGTAACGTTTGTAAACATCGCGATAAGGGCAAATTGAACGACGTAACGCTGATCCTGCCCGCAATCGAAATTAAATCCTACCAATTAAAAAATAAGGCTTAAAATATAAAATTGGCTGCTATTTCGAATCACGCGATGCCTTCCGGCAATGCCTTCTAACAATTCGTTAGGAAAGTAGATATAAATTTGTTTTGTAATCTAGCTGTAAATCCTTGCTCGAGTAATTAAAAAGGGTTGTATAGGTGAGATGGGTCTTAAGCCACTACGTAGCAGAGGTAATCCGGCAAAGCCTTGGCTATTAATAATTGCTGTCAGCGATAAAATCGGCTGTGTATTGAGATTAAACGCTGGTCCATTCGTACTCGTATCTCCTGGTGATTAAGTATTGATTGTTTTGTTATTGATGAAATGATGGAGTGATTTGGTAAGATAATGTGTTCACGGTGATGCATTTTGCATTTGTCTGACAAGCCTTGTGTGCCAATATTGTCTTTTTTTAATTTGCGTAAGCGTTTGTATCATCTGTTTTGAAACAAACAGATGATACAAATACGATATTAAATGAAATAAAAGATGTACTATACTTCATATCGTTCTCATGTTGTATATGCCATTTTAGTACCACTTTGCTGACAATAATACTAATTTGGTTAGCAATAGTTTTTCGGAAGCAAGAACCATAAATAAATGTATAATTTATTTTACTATTACGAGCGCCATTTTGGCTTCCCTCCAGAGCTTAGACCTGACCAATTAACTGATGACTTAAGACTATTTAACTCTAGAATACACAAAACAAAATAAAGACAACTAATTTAATTTTAATTTAAAGGAAATTTCCCGGTAACAAGTTTCCGAGAAATGCTAATGATTTAAAACTTATTAACTATTTCTTGGTAGAGAAAATCATATTTTCCTTGTAGTTTAGTGAAGGGTTCTATTTTATAAGTACTTAAGTAGTAGCTAAATTATGAAGTGTTTCTTGTGAGTTTTAAAGCACAAAAGGCAATAATAAAGTCTGTATACAAAGTATATAGGAATGTGTCTTAAAACTGAAAGAGAGAAAGAAATTCGATTGCTAAGGTAACAGGCACACACACTCACACACTCACTCCTGTGGCGCTGAAACCCCGAAGTGGGTCTTGGCCTCCGAGACGAGAACTCTCCACCTTCCCCGGTCCTGAGCGGTCTCTTGCCAATTGTCATTGGCTTGGAGCTTACTCAGGTCCCTCTCCACTTGATCGCGCCAGCGATACTTGGGTCGACCAACTGGCCGTCGGCCCGACGGACGACCCAAGTATGCTCTCTTCAGACCTCGCTCCTCACCCATTCGCTCTACATGCCCGAGCCAACGCAGGCGTCGTGATTTTATTTCCCCAAGTATATTTGGCTCGGCCATGAGTTTTTCTAAATCGGCATTCTTACGGACTTTCCAGCTTCCATCCTCTTGTTGGATAGGACCAAAGATCTTCCTAAGAAGCTTTCGTTCGGTAACTAAAAGGTTACGCTCTTCGTTCTGGGTTAGGGTCCAGGCTTCACAACCATATGTAAGTATTGGTCTTATAACCGTCTTGTATATCCGCAGTTTGGTTTTTTTACTTAAAAGCCTGGACACGAGCACTTTATGCAATGCTGCACCACACTTGAGGGTATTTTGGATGCGGATTTTAATTTCTTCCTCTCTGGTGTGTGTATCAGTTATCGTGCAACCCAGATATCTGAAGCTAGCTACTCCCGTGTACGTTGTATCTCCAACCTGTAGGTTTTGGCGCTGAGTTCGTGTGTCCCTATAGCGCTTCATGTGGAGATATTCCGTTTTTTTGACATTTATTTTTAGTCCGACTTTTTCTGCTTCTTCTTTCAAGATCTCAGCGGCTTTGCTAACTTCGTCACGGTTTTCACCAAGCAATGCGAGGTCGTCTGCATATCCAATTACCATATGCTTTCCATTTAGTAGCACTCCGCAGTCCGCAAGTAAGGTAACAGGCACACAAACAATTTTTTCTGTTCTTTAAATATTTTTTAAAGAAGTTAAAAATTTATGAAACTAACCGAACTATAGTGCAAATATTAAGCTTTCTCTGACCCTCGTCAATTATGTGATAGTGTAAAAGAGTTGCTATGGTATCCGTAGGCGTAGTTTCGACACATTAGTCGGTAATTATCGACAATTAATTTATAGTCCCGTCTTCAGCAATGAAAATGATGTCGCTTAATACCTCTCCCTAATTTGATGGAAGTATACAATAGATACATATTTGTTTATAATTTTTATTCTTCACAAAAGTTTCCGTAATGCATCAAAATATTTATATAATAATAGCCTTGTAGTAATGCATTTTTATCTAAATTAATAACATCATTATTTCAATTCCGTAGATATATGAAAAATAAATAAAATATAGATTTCATGGATTTGGAAAATCATTTCTTTGCAACACATTCGAATATTGTCAAAACAAATTATTCTTTGACATTGTCAATCGTTATGATACCGACGTTTGATCTCGACAAGATTTCGAAGGCCCTTCTCCCATTAGGCTACCGGTATCCTACACGTCCGCGACTAGTTTAATTGGTCGCTTTTGCGTCGCGTTTCGCGCGTATCTCTTCGGTAGAAAGATAAAAAATTCTTATCATCATGTTGTAGTTCTCGTGCGGCTATAAAAACTCTACAATTTATGTTTCTTTCAATATATGGATGAATCCAGTACCTACTTCCTACTTTTACGTCGTCACTGGAATCGCTCGACATAGCGTCCGTCTACAAAAACGAGGCACAATAATTATGAATTTAGTCATTTTTCAGTCGCATAATATGCGAGCATCGGGTAGCGAGCAAATATCTAACTAGTATTCTACTCGAGTATCGTATTCTAGAAGTATCGTAATGGGAGAAGGGCCTTACGGTTTGTGTGGGTTTGTAGATACGGTTGATAATGTCGGAAAAATTATAGATTATTATCTTTATATATAAAATTCTCGTGTCACAATGTTAGTCTGCATACTCCTCCGAAACGGGTGGACCGATTCTCATGAAATTTTCTGTGCATATCGGGTAAGTCTGAGAATCGGCCAACATCTATTTTTCATATGTACCACGGGCGAAGCCGGGGCGGGCCGCTAGTAATTTTATAATAAAAAGATATTTCACACTTCCGATGCTACATGATTTAACGCAATATTGTTTTCTCTTATTTAATGTTATTGCAATTAAAATAAAATAAACAAATAATGTTTTATTTTTAAGATGGTTTCAAAATTTTATTGAAAATGTTAAGAAGCCTCTTATATTATATTAAATAAATATTAAAATATTATGTAGTGTACCGCTGTCTGTATTTATTCAGCCTAAATTATTGCATTCATATTCGATTAATTTCTTTCTGAACTTCTAGGATAATAAAATTATACAGATGAATACAAATAAAAAACGATCGAATTAAGAAAAAAATTTATTAGAAAAATTTAATTTAACAGTTTATAATAGCGTAGTTGAAAAATTGGCTCAAAACCATCATCTCTCATCAACATAATTCTAGTAACTTGTTCATCTGTAAATTATAAAATTTATAGATAAATATTTATATTTAACACATAAATAATTACCCGTGAACCGCTAAATCAATTGCATATATTCATCCTTTGCTTATTAACTGTAATAAAATATACAATGATGCACATAATATAATATATGTAATAATACAAGCTAAAAATACAAGTGATACAAATTATCCGTTCCGTCCTTAGTTTTAGTTCCGTCCGTTTCTATAAGGTCTTAAAGATTTCTCGAAAGGCTTCGAATTGAGCAGAATTATCTTGTAGAGCTTTTAGAGTCTTTTGATTAGAATTTTATTGCACTTCACAAATAACAAAATATTACTAAACTAAAACTAATAGCTTTAACTATATAAAAACATAACGCAGATTGATATTTTCTTAGGATATTTGTTATCCCATAGATTTATAGGATTTTTAAGAACATAATTAAAAATTATCCTCTTGAAAACACAAAATTTATATTTATTTTGATAGAAATATTATTTCGATTGATTGATGTCAAATGTCATAAAAGTAAATAAGGAGATTGCCATACATGGTATTTTGGATTCCATGAATATGTAATAAATAGAACATTAATTAAACGATTGATATAAAAAAAATATCGAATTTGATTAAAATTAAATTAACTGCCATGTTTTTTGTGCATAACATGTGCTTTTTTCATATGCAATTGTATTTGTAATAATGCGAAAAATTTATGTAACTAATTTTAATTTACTATATATTCCCTAATATCAAGGTAAATTTCTTGGAAAAACAACACTAAATTTTTAGGTCCATACTATAGTTACTGAAAATCGTTAGTTACCGACCGATTTCGGTCGAGATCGATGTCGATTAATGTGTCGAGACTACACCTACTGCATTTGACGTTTAAAACAGCCTTTAGGGCGGTTGCACATAAACCTGTTTTTTACGTCTTATATTCAAGTTGATGTACTTTGTTAATCATTAAAATTGAGAACATCAGATTATAGATAACAAAATTAAACTGCTTTAAACCAAGTTTTTTTGAAATTTGTACAAAAATAAATGTCATATTTATAAGGGTATTTGTTAACTAATAAATACAATTAAATAAATTAAATTCATTCACATAGAACTTTAATAATCAATATTCCTATAAATTTATAAAGAATAGAAAAAATTCGATCACGAGGCGGGACTCGAACCCGCATCCTTTCGCGCCATTCCGGGGCGGATGCCTGACCAATTCAGCCACTCGTGACCCGCCAGAGCAATCGAATTTATTCTATTCTTTCAGTTTTATGTGTCTAAGGGACACACCGCGCGCCATCTATTGAGATGATTAACAACCATCTCAACCAATATGAAACACTTTTCAGTGAATACAATATTGTAACGATAGAACACGACCTTTTTTGTTGAAATTGATATTTTTGGTTTTATGGCATTCAAATGCTTTATAAATATAAATTTATAAAGATTAGAAAAAATTCGATCACGAGGCGGGACTCGAACCCGCATCCTTTCGCGCCATTCCGGGGCGGATGCCTGACCAATTCAGCCACTCGTGACCCGCCAGAGCAATTCAAATATCAATTTCAACAAAAAAGGTCGTGTTCCATCGTTACAATATTGTATTCACTGAAAAGTGTTTCATATTGGTTGAGATGGTTGTTAATCATCTCAATAGATGGCGCGCGGTGTGTCCCTTAGACACATAAAACTGAAAGAATAGAATAAATTCGATTGCTCTGGCGGGTCACGAGTGGCTGAATTGGTCAGGCATCCGCCCCGGAATGGCGCGAAAGGATGCGGGTTCGAGTCCCGCCTCGTGATCGAATTTTTTCTATTCTTTATAAATTTGAATGCCATAAAACCAAAAATATCAATTTCATCAATATTCCTGCCATGTAACAGATCATACAGAACGTAACGTATTTTATACATCATGCGTCTTAAACTAAGCTTTTTATTGGACGAATTTATTCAGTAAATATTGAACTTCGATTAATTTAAAGTAGCATTCTATCATTCTGCACACCGCCTTACATAAAGTCCTCAAGCCCCCGTCAATTTCGCGACTAAATAGCGAAAAAATGGTCCCCAGTAATAATTATCGTTAAGTAGGTAGATATAAAAATTACATGATGATAAATATGCTTCGTAACAGCGTAGTAATTATTTACTAGTCTGTAGTAACATCTAGATAGAAATAAGAAGATGTTTAAAGCCTTTTTCTTCAATAATAAATACCCTCTATGTATGAAGTTAAAAAAAATCTTATAGGTACTTTAATAACTTATTTATGTGCTTAAGTGAATTTCTTTAATTATGTTATTTGAGTATTAGGACGAGTTAAGTTTAATTTCTATGCATACCTATTGCCTGAACAAAAACAAAGCAAGCACTTTCATTTTTCCAATTAACTCCCTTCTAAAGCTTTGAAATTAATCACGAACGTTTTAATATTACCAATATATTATTAATACACCTCTAACGTAAATAATCGATCCCTTACCTTACAGTTTCATAATACAATATAATATACTTAGTACAAAAGCAAATTACATACCATTCTACTTAAATATTCACATATTGATATTCACATTTTCAACGTATTGCGTAGGACTATTAATTACATGTAAAATCATGGGCTATAAACCTTTGGCTTGTATTTGCATAGGTACATGAATATAATATTGCGTGGTCTCTATTAATAATAAATAAATGTGAGTCCGCCAGCTGTCGACAACCTTTGGCCTCTTGCCACAGCCGTGTTATGATGTTATGGTGCCATGTACCATATAATATTTGTAAATCAAAGCAGTTTCAGACCTCGTTCGAAACAATTGCTATGTACCTACGGTAAAAGTTTATGGCGAGGTTGTAAGGGGCTTTGAAGGGTAAAAATAATTCAACGTTTAAGAGCTTCTTGAGTTTTGAGGGGTTAAGTTCTCGGCTGGATTATTTACCTTTTATATAGGTACACTAAATGTATTCGTAGATGATTGTAGAAAATTCAAAATCTATCTGCATATACAGCTACAAGTTATAGGTATGGATAGAAGATAATAACCCTAATCTTCATACAGATATTACAATAACTCCAAACTTCTCCCAACTTTAATCACGCGAAAAACCAAAACTGAAGCGGCCATTTGCAAATGGCAACTCCCTTCGCGCAATTTATGAGATTTCGCGCGCAAATGACACTAGTAGTATGCATTAATTCGCAATTAACGAACACTTAATAGGTCAGAACTGTGTTTTACTGGGAAAGGCTAATCAAACATTCAACTATGCTAATTTCCAAGTGACTGTAACGACCGCAGGAATATTAAATTATATTTAAATGCTGCGGAATTATAACTCGCGCAGAATTACAATGGGAATTCATTGTTTTATACGTTGAAAGATTTTCAAGATGAGCACGGAATAAAATTGCTTATTACCACCATTTTTCTTTTGGTTCTAGCGTGGTTATTTTCATTGTGTTTAGAGTGTGTTCTTTAAAGGAATAAAAGGCAATATATACATTATTGTTGTTAAAATTTAAATAATAAGTATTTATTTAGGTTATTTACAAACACATACCTCGTTACACATCCTCGCACATTATTGGTGGAAAAGCACCCTTACCTATGCTTGTAGTATATATCAATATCATGTTACGATAAAGGAGAATGGCGAACTCCCATAGGACTTTGGGCCTGATCGTTACACTGATGATTTATGTGGGGTTAAATAGATAAAAATATACAGATTCTATAAATATAACAATTAAAGATCTGTTCTATGGGATAGCAGAGATATTGAGCATGTAACGTCACTAAAATTGAGGTTAGGTTTGCTCGAGTTCAATGAATAGCTTTGTTTCTTTCTAAGTAGAGGTAAGTTTATATCCTATAATATATGACGGAAGAAGGGCCCAAAGGCTATTTTTAAAAAGAGTGACGTCAGTGATGCTGACGTCACCATCATCAGAGCAGGCGCTCATACTCGAAGTAGAACGCCTGTGGGTATTTTACTGCTCTTTTTATCCACGTCGTAATTATAGAGAGCTCCGAACGCTCCGACGGCCGGCGCGTGAATGTGCTCTGTGCCGTCGGGCGCCCGTATTTAAAGCAAACCATGACTCACAAGAATTAGTTTCGAGTGTTGCCACTCGAATTTTTACAATGAATTTTTATCATTTTTAACAAACATTAATTATTTCGTTAATTTAATTATTTCATTACATTAATCAACCACTTATTTAAAAATATCAAAGTAAATTTTAGCTAGTTATAATTATTTAGTAGTTTGAGGGTAGTCGTATAACGTCGTTGCGCCGACATATACATTATTTAGATAAAGAGTGTAACAGAAGAACAGTTAGGTAATAGAGATATTGGATCGAACTTTTATTCTTTTAGAGTACCTACCAAAACATCGTAGGTACTTATATATAAAATAAAACACGTTTTTTCATAAATCGTTTATTCATCATTATCATCATAAACAATTAACACATCATCCAGAAACTGTGCTGGCGGCATTAAGTCTGGTTGATACCTTGCCCAGCTAAGGTACCATGTTATGGACATAACGTGACAGCAGCAACCTACAGTTCTTCTTCCTACTAAACAATTACAATAATAAACTGTTATTGCTTCCCTTCCTATGAGAGCACTGTCGACTAAAATATACCTATATAAAATAAGTTTTACTACTTCTATGCCTGGATTGAATGCGACCTCTTAAAAGCCATGTAGTACTTGATGTCGACAGTGCTCTCTGTAGGTCGCTGTCTGATTCACGGCACACTTCTATAACATATTTGCCATCGTTTCTTATGTGCTCACCATAATAGGACCTTGCTTGCTTAATTTGATATGAACCTAAGGAAACCAACTGCATTTTCATCTTCATAATTTTCAATCCTCAAAGAATCATTTGCAAGTTTCCAGCATGCATCACATATGTGATCAGAGTGAGTGATCTACAAATAAAGAATTAATATTACAATTGGACAAAATAAAGTGAATATATATCCTAAACCACTTAACCGATTATAATAAAATTCGCACACCATGTGGAGTTCGATCCAACTTGAGAGATAGGATAGTTTAAACATGTAGGTACCACGAGTGAAGCCGGGGTGGACCGCTAGTATATATAATATAAAACAATGTGTGTTTACATTTTTGTTTGATTTCAATAGCTAGTACTAAATACCTTAGATAATACTAATCCACTAACCGTTAGAGGAGCAGCCCACCGTTGTATAATTGATAATATTGCGTTATCTTGTAACAAATGCATACGTATAGCATTGTTACGATTAGCATTAATACCACAGTTGATGCAGAAAAATCGGATGCAAAGTCGGTGTCCAGGTAGGGTAGCAGTAGTGAGTCGTAAAGGCAGGTAATCAAAGTCCGGTGTGCAAGCGTTGGTTGGTAGTAATAACAGAGATCGTCAGTGTCCGTAATACGTAGCGAAAGTCGATAAAGATGAAGAAAATAAGTTAACCACAAGCACAAAGTCGAATGTAACGTAACGAAAAACCTCAATCAAATGTCAAAAGTCAAACGACAAACATGACATTGTAATTAAAATTGAAGCGGCCAGCTACATTTCAGAAATATTCTTACAAAGTGCGGCCGCCATGAGTAAAAATGTATAGAATTACCTAAATAAATAGCGTGCTAAAAAGTTAAAAATAAAATATGTAACGCAGTTAACTTATATTTCTGATTCATAAAGCATTTGAATTTTGTATAAAACTAAAAATGAAAATAAATATTCATTCGTTTTAATCGATATATCGACTATTTTACTCCTGACAGCACTGACAATCTCTGCTTGATAAGACCGGTAGTCATAGAAATCTAAATAACAATGCCGTTAGTGAACACCAAGAAGCTTATATCTTATACACTGGAGATTTCGGTATGAACATTTGACGTGTAACAAGAAAATATTGCCCAGTTGTTGTGTTTTATCACTTTCACACCTAACTTGGTATTGCCACTGTTAATACGAAGTTTTCCCAAGGCTACTATGTATGCTGTAATATTCTGTGCAAAAGGTTAGTTTTTGTACATGAGTTTGTTGATAAATTGCCAACAACGTCATTCAGAAGCATTGTTGGATGAGACAATTATTATTTATGCTAAATAAAATAAGTATCTGAACCAATTATTAAAAAGCGATACTCCCTGATTATGGGTAGTTACCATAATAAAATTGTAGCAACTCTCACTTTGACAATATGGCATAAGTGTCAAAAAAATTGCGTCGCTTCGAATATTTAAGTTAATATTGTTGCGTATTTAATAAATATTTTCCGAATATAAATAATGTATTGCATTGTGAAAAATTGCAGAAGTTTTTGGACACCAAATTCTGGCATAA
This sequence comes from Colias behrii, assembly GCA_029959065.1. Lineage (NCBI taxonomy): Eukaryota > Metazoa > Arthropoda > Insecta > Lepidoptera > Pieridae > Colias > Colias behrii. The sequence goes on from JARWMC010000015.1 coordinate 3,069,894, forward strand.
AATTTCACAGGCAAGTGTATATTTACGTTATTTATAATATTCCTCAATACTCATGCATTTACCTGTTTAGAATCATTTTAATGGCAAAAATCGTCAAATTTATCATAATTTTAGTAAGCAATCATGTTAAATAAGTTCTTTTCCTAATACTTTCATCATTTTTCAACAAGTTTTCAAAAAACAAATTTAACAAGTAAGGTAACCATTATGACGGGTTTTTACGGATAGCGACGAGAAATGCTAAAACAATATTTTGATGAATATTTAGAACACCATTTTAAAGATTTTTATACTAGTAATGAAACAACACACGACATCGGTATTGCACTCACATGTGGTTTTAAGATTGTTCTTTTTTACATTGAAATTTATACTTTTTAACCTAATATTTTTTTTGTTTTACGTATTTCAGCCTTCCAAAAAATGAAGTAAAAAGAAATATATGTGCCTATCAAGGGTAAAATTATGAGGATTACGACCCAGAAAAAAAATACCTTTTGAAATATAAACTTTGTAAAGTTAGCTGAAATTTTTGCAAGGCTGTTATAAACAGTTTTTCTTTGATGTTTTTGGCTTGAAGTTGACCCGTCGAAGCAACGCGTTTAAAAAAAAGATCTGAGTAACTTACAATTTGGTAAACAGCATCTGATGCAAAACACAACTTTCCTCTATTTACAAAGGATGTTAATGATGTATATCGGTTAATATTCAAGCTTTGTAGCCAAAAGTTATCAAGCGTTATTTAAAACTATCATTCTCTACCAATTAAAATTGTATGTTCCTATAAAGGTGATAATTCTTGTAAGTTGACCAGTAATTATAATATAAATACTGTTAAAAATATATGTCGTTATTATTTATAGACCATGATTTTTAGTTTTTTCTATTTCGAAAAATCCTGAATATACAAACCAGTGTGGTCACCCACAGAAAGAGACAAAAAACAACACTGACGCCATTCAAGGTTATATTTTCTTGTGACAAGTTAATGGTCATAGTGCAATCTCCAGTGTATTAGATAATATAAGCTTCTTGGTGAACACATTATCTTTTTTTTCAAACATTTGTTTTCCCATAGAATCAGAAGTCAATATTTTACCAAGAATTATTAAAAATAACATAATGAATTTTAAATTTATTATCATTTCTGTAAGGCCTTACTTATGTTAGGCCCAGTTTCGCCATTCTCCTTTATTTCTTGTGTTAAATATTAAATATTAATTAGTCTTAGCTCCATTAGAGTGAAGAGACCTTTACAAAAGATACAAAAGCTTTTTCTTTCTTTGCAACCTGATAAATTTATAACAATTGCTCTTGAACTTTTAATTAAGCAATAATTATCATTTCTCTGCACTAAATAACGAATTGTCTTCTCTAGTGATAGTTAAGCAAAATATAAAACTATAACGATCGCGATGGTTTCCAATAATCAATAGCAACGTTTTCACGATTTTTTATTTTTTTTATAACACAAATAAGGTCTATTTCGTAATTTTTATAATAATTGCTCGGAAATGTTTGCTTGTATCTTCAGAGAAGCGATGAGGAGAGTTTATTTTTATAAATAATTTTGCCTAATGCTTGGTAATATTATGTGTGGTCAGATGCAGGTACAAAACATGAAAAAAAAAATTAGCTAAACAAAAGAACTACATATTACATAGTATTACATGTATGTCTTTAAAATAGGTACACAAACACGCGAACAGTTAAAAAAATGAATTTTTAAAGTAAATTTAAGTTCTGAATTCAATTTTTAACAAAAAAAATCTATACTAAACATTGTGTACAACAAAATTGAATTTATAGTAAGAAATACTTATATAAGTATCTCTTGCAGTATTTTGTTAAATTCATTAAAAGGCGAAGGCATCTTGGCGGTTTGGCCGGCGGTCAACTCATTATATCGGCTGGGGCAAGGAAATGTGCATTGACCGGAATGAACCGCTCCTATTAAAGTGAAACTTTTATTACATCGTCTCAAACTTTTTGGTCTGTGTAGCGCATGTCGCGTGTATCGCGGCTGCCGAGTAGGTATACCTACTCGGCACGCGACATGCGCTACACAAAGCAGTGTTCGGAACCGTTTGAACAGTTTCACTTTTACCGTGGTTTCATAAAACCACACAACATTTTTTTGTCTTACTATTTCGTTTTTAACATTTAATTTATAGTTTCGAATGGAAAGCGGTTTGGAAAATCGTTTGTACTGATCAATGCGCTCATTAAAAACGTGCAATATTAATGTTTTTTACACATAATACATCTACATAACCTAAAATACTGAATACATGCACATGAAAAGACTGAATAAATAAAAAAGACACACCTTTCTTAGCACAACTATACGAGTATACCTTAAACCCGCCATTTATTTCATTCTGTTCTACAATCACGTTTTCTTTCCGCCATCTCAGGAAGTACTGGTCCGATTTGAAAATGTATTTCGATGTTAGATAGCCCATTCATCGAGGAAGGCTATAGCCTATATATTATATCATCACACTACGACCAACAGGAGTGTAGCCACGCGGGTAAAACCGCGGATCACAGCTAGTGTATAATATAAACAGGATCCCGGGATCCGCGGATCCGGATCGAAACTGACGCGATCACGTACGCGGAAATGGAATTTTAAATCCGCACATTGTGCTTAACGCCCAGTCGCGACCACACTCACGTTGCTAAGGATGGGGGTGCAATGAGCTGCATATGTTCATCACTACCTAATATAAAAGAAGGCACTTTCTCTGGCCCTATTATTCTTATGTATGTTTAATTCTTTAAAACTACGCAACGGATTTTAATGTGGTTTTTTGAATAAATATAATGATTCTCAAGGAAGGGTTAAGATAAAGCGGACGAAGCCGCGGGTGGGTCGCTAGTTTTCATAGTATAATATCAAAAATTGATGTAGGATTCAAAACTGTTCAAAAACGAATGATGAGACATGAATCAATAAAATTGTGAATCAACGAGCTGGCTATAATTTGATGGTACAAAGATAATTAAAAGAGTCAAAATAGAATTCTTGTCGAATGAAAATATGTGCCAATGTGTTCTTCTAGACTTTATTCTATCAGATTCCAATCCTGCTTAAACCGATTGTGAAGTTTAACCTGTCTTAAGGGCAAGTTGTACGTCAATCCGTCAAAAAAACATCACATAATAGATAAATAAATAGCTCCCACTGTACCCCAAACCTTAATATCTTCCTGCCTTACATATGATACGAACGTGCACTTAGAGGCGTAAAACTGAATACGCAACGAAACTACGCCATCGCCGTATATCCTTTAAAATATTTAGTGTTTGAATCTCAGATCTACACTATTAATGCGAAAGCTGGATTATTTAAATGTTAATCCACATCTATATTAATATCTGAGCTGAAGTTTGTTGATTTGTGTTAATCTCTTGAACTGAAGATAATATTATATTATTTCAGATAAAGATATTCCTTTGGATAATCAACGTGCTACGATGTGCTACGGCGCTAGCGCGAGTTTTCGCGATTCCGCGCGCATTTGCGCCAGCATGCGCTAGACTGCGCTTACTCGACATTCACCGTCATCCTTTTTGCAATTTTTCGAATCTAAATGGTATTTTGAACACATACATATTATATCAAATAGCAATTTGGTACAAATAGAGATAGACCGGATGAAAAACTTAAATAAAAATCGTTTATATAGTACAAAATTCAAAGCATCGATAAATATTATATTTTTGGGCTCTACAATTTCCGGTGTAATTCATTCATTAATATTAATTGTTTTTTCCTTGTCCTCAGATTTCTGTCTCGTCTGTAAGGGGACTGAATGAAAAGATTATCTCTAGGGAATAGCAGGAAAGCACTGAGTTTTAAACGCCATATTATGTCTACGGGTCTAATGACAATACTTGTTACTTTTAAAGAGTTTGTGTATTTCAATATGATTGATAAAATTGAAAATCTATTCATTTTCCGATGACAATAAGGAAACATGTGAAACCTTCTTTAAATAATAATAATAACATTTTTTCCATATTTTTAGTGAAAATCGATTTTATCACGTATTGAAAGACTTATTTATTCAGAAACTTTTTAATGATCTACCAGAAATAGACGACAATATACATAGATAGAAATCATTCACTTTTATCCTCTGCTATCCAACATTGTAACTAATTTTATTTATTTATTTATTTTATTTATTTTGCATATAATTCGGATATCGTAGATCCATATTTTGTTAGTAAAATAAAAAAAACCTAAGTATTAGTGTTAGTAATTACAACTAAAAACTAAAAACTAAGTCCTAATAACTAATAACTAACTAAGTCCACCATAGGACACTCTACGCGTAGACAAGTCGCTTTGATGCAACAAGTGTACGCACAAAGTGTCCCATGATGGGCGCACTTACATCCTCCGCGATGGTCCTTATTATACTGTTGGAACTGCCCCGCACTCTCCTTAAAAGAGAAGCTGTTTGTTTGCGAATGACGGCCCAGAAATCCGATGTGTGTGCTTGAGCGAACATCCCGGAGGCGCTGCAGAAGCGTGGCAGTTTCAACAGCATTCGGAAGGCATTATTATACAGGACACGAAGAGCATTTAGCGATCGATCCGCATAGTTGGCCCATAGACCGCTCGTGTAGAGATTCTGACAGAACGCCTTAAAAAGCATTATTTTTACGTCCTTACTACAACGAGCAAATCTACGAGCCAACATATTGGCTCTAACCGCCAACGCCCGTCGCTCCCGCTCAATGTCCACATTGTCTCGGAGGTCATCGGTAAGCATATGCCCAAGGTATTTAAATTGTTTAACTCTTTCAATATCTATACCATTAAGAGCTATGGTGGAAGTACATTTAGGATACTTACCGGTGTCCCCAAAAACAACATATTTACATTTATTTACATTGTATTTCAGACCATGTGCCTCAACGAATTTCTCACAAACCTTTAATAATTCCGACACAGCAGACGCAGTCGGAGCCAGCAACACCATATCATCGGCATAACTGATATTATTAACGCAGACACCTCCAATGCTGCAACCGACATGCATACTGCTGAGCCCGACAATAAGGTCATTGATATACAAATTAAATAGCTTGGGAGACGAAAGTCCGCCTTGCCTAACACCACACTCGAGCCCATACACTTCGGAGTATGAGTTAGACCATCTAACAACATTTTGTTGGTTAGCATACCAGAATTTAAATATATTTAATATGCCTGCCGGTATACCCTTGTCCCTCAACTTCCCCCACAAGACGTCATACGACACAAGATCAAATGCCCTGGATAGGTCGAGGAAACAAGAATACACAGGAGTCCTACGCTTGTTGTAGTATTGAACAGTGTGCTTTAGACTCAAAATAGCGCTTTCAGTGGAGAGTCCGGGTCTAAAGCCGAACTGAGCGTCATGGAGGTTTAAAAAGCCATTAAGACTAGCATCAAGCACACTGTCCAGCACCTTGGCTAGAATCGTTACGAGCGATATGGGGCGATAATTTCCCTTATCGGAAATGTCACCCGTCTTATTTTTAATCACAGGCACGACTACAGTTTTCATGAGAGCCGCGGGAAGATAGGCGTGGCTAATACATAAGGTGTAGAACATGGAAAGTATTCTCGGCAAATGACACCCCCCATACTTTAAATGTTCAACACTGAGCCCGTCATGTCCCGGAGATTTACCTCTACTCATGTTCTTTATGATAGATGCAACCTGCTTAGAAGAGACATGAAGCAGAAGCTCATCCCCATCCCTGCCGGGCTCCTCGTAAACCGCGGCTGAGGGCCCCAAAGGTGACCGCACTTTAAAGTGTTCTCTAAACATATTTGCTATATCTTCAGGTTGATTACGCCCCTCTACACTCACCGGCAAACTTGGCTTAATATCAAGTTTAGAAGTGGATTTCCAAAATTGAACAACTAAGCTTCAAATGCTTCAAAAGCTTCAAATGATGTTACATTGCGTAACCAAGCATACATCTTCCAAAATTTCGTACTCAAAATGATAATTCACATCAGCGTAATCCAACGTAAGAAGCACCTTAATCCAGAACCGTCGTTACGGAGACAAGAGGCACGTCAAATTAATTACAACATTTAGTCTCGCAAACCCTGGAGGACGTTCGCACTTTATAAAAAACTCCAGCTATTAAATAATAAGGAATTTTTCCCCTTAAATTCTAAAGGATTAAAGGCAAATGAAAGACTTAAGATAACGTTGAAAAGTTGAGCTATTTTATCTGGAGAGGCTTTTGATTTTTTCTTTGAACCTTTGGATACTTATGTTTCTAATGCTTTTAAGTAAAACATTCTCTTATTTTTGGTTCATTTTTGCTTTACATACACAATGTTTTTTTCGCTTTAATGGTGAATTTGATACCTAAACTTTTTTATACGAACACCATCTAAGTAGCATAGCCGTGACATATGAATACTAGAATAAATCTAATAACATTTAAAAATAAAGTTGAACATAATTTACTTACATACGAAAAGCATAGCCACTAATTATAACTTTTTATATATCATACGTTTCAACTCATATGTTTTCCCTTGCCATATCCAACCAATAATTCCTACCATTTTTGCATACCATTCACGACTACCCATACAGAATTGCTATTGAACTGTCACTGAAATCATAATCTTAAAGTCTTTAGATAGCATTCGTAAGTGTAGAGCTCTCGGGAGCCGATCAATCTTCCACGGCATTACTGGAGACATCAGTCCTACATCAATCATTTGATCCTAAGGTAAATGCAGTTTGTTTTGGTGGAATAAAATTGCTCTGTGAATGATTTGATGAGTAATTGGTAGGGATAGACGCTACACAATCATAATAGAGTTAGTTGCTTCATGAATGTAACTACATGATATATTATTAGTTGACTGTAAAACTCATGGAGGATTATGACTTTAGTGCGGAGTCAGCAATTTTAGTGTAACAAAAATTTAATATAATTTAATTAAATAATTGCGACAAAAAGTGATGTTACAAAAATTATGTTATTATCGTTATACAAGATTATTTCTTTTGTTGTAATTAGATATCTTATTAAAAAAAATATTTATAGAATTCGTTAAAATCACATCCCTTTTCATCCTACCCATGTAATTTAATTTTCCACAAACATTATTGCACTGAAATCCAAAATATTTATACTCCAAAAAACTCGAGAAACAACAATTCGATTTATACAATAAACCTCACGTAGGAATATCGAACGGTTTTTCCACGTTACCCTAACAACCGTTAGATACGTAATTGATGGAAACATCCTGTATAAACAGCGTCCGACCGCTGCAAAATAATTCATCAGATCGCATAATCCTCTTCCAATACATGCCTAATGAACCCCAGAGTGAACTTTATCACCAAACCATAAGGTGTAAGTACTAAGTTCACGATAGGGTTGACACAGCTAAGTTTTATTCAACTATTTATGTGTGTATTTTTTATCTAAGAAAATGTATAGACATATGAACAAGGTTCATTTTGCTTACATGTTCATTAAAATTTAAATAAATAGATCAATAACGCATACATAGTGATAATATTATTTAAAGATTTTTCCCCATCACGGCTATAGTACGAATATCACTACTAGTATAGGATCTGGAGTTATTTTATTCTGCTACTACTTTTGACGCCTATTCCTTTACATATTCGCCATAGCAATCTCATGGATTTTTCCCGATTTACTTATTCACTTAAAAAATTGTAGTTGGAGAGTAATTAGAGATCGCATGATCTGTCCTAAAATTTGATAAACGTAATAGAAATTACAAATAAAATCATACACATTTAAAGATTTACCATTAAAATCTCAACGCATGTTGAAAAATAGCTGAAAAATAACTCCAAAATATTGTTGGCAGCCCTAGCAGCACCCATGTTTTTCCCGATATGATCATGATCCCTGACAGATAGAGTAATTTGTCCCAGGCAGATGGGAAACGGGGAAAAATATTTTTTTAAATGACATTCCCCGTACAAACCCGAAACGCTTTTAGTGTGGATATTGCTTTCATGTCCCGAGTTATTAAGTTTGCTCTTTTATTGTCAAATGAAATTTAACAAACTTTCAACATACAAATCTGTACTGGCAATACAGATACATCTCTTTAAGTTTTTATTTCCAAAAATTTTGGGGTTTTCACTATTGAATACACTTATTGAACAATCCTAGAAAACATAAAAAAACAAAATTAAAATTTAATAAAAATATGGTGAGTGTACAAAGCGCGGCCTTATTACTATAACACAATCTATTCCAGGCAACCATTAAAAGAAAGGACATATAGGTTTACCGTAACGTATTGTAAAATTAACAACAAAACTGTCAGGTAATTTAATTTTCGTCGTATTCTTAAAAATTATAAACAGTGTACGCAAACTTATATATTATCTATTTCATTTATCTATCATTTCAACCACGTCTAAGCCCAGAGCAGTAACAAAAATGGCAACGCTTATTATGTAATTCAAACAGTTCAATTCCCAATCCACTTTTGTCCAATCACTATCTACCAATCAGCATGATGGAGCCTCAATTCCGCAAGCCTTAATTCAATTCATTTCCATTTCACACCGGATCTGACTAATTCTCCTTGATACTGTACATTGTACAATTGACTCAAATAGCTCTCGAGACTTCTGTTATAGTAATAGTGAAGAAGTTAAGACGAAGGATTAAATGCAAAGATCGGATGTTGTTTTCGTTAGTCATATCTCTTTGTATTTATGTTATTTGGAAATTTATAATTCATACTAGCTTTCCGTCTGCGGCTTCGTCAGCTGCTAGCAGCTAGAAAGCTATTAGAAATTTGCAATTTTATATCATTGGACTACACGTGTAGACCACGCGACTACTGTAGGGTTAATAAATTATATACTAAGGCCTTCCTCTTTAACCATTCTATGTTTTAAAAAAGACCGTATCAAAATCCGTTGCGTAGTTTTAAATTTCTAAGCATGTTAAAGGATAGACAGCGGGAAGCGACTTTTTTCTATACTATGTAGTGATTTTAATATTAGTCTGAACTTTTTTGATCTCCAATGATGAATGTAATAATATTACTTTTATTGTGTAATTAAAATAATTGTAGAAGGTATCCATGATTTACGCTAACAATTAGGTCCAGAATGAAAATTTTATTAGGTACTAACTACTACCTTTATGGGTCAGATTTTAATAGAAGTATGACGCACAAGAGTTTTATGTACGTCAATAGTATTCATGTGAATAGTTATAACTTATAACTAATTTTTTTAAATAAACTTATTATATTTTAAGCTTTTCGGTGTTTCGTACTACTCCTTCTTTTATTTTAATATTGGTATGACGCGGATGAACGTAACGATTTACGCAAGTTATCATTATTTATTTATTTATTTATTATATAGTTACAACTATTGTTATAAATAAAAAAATGATGTCCCTTGTGCATGATATTCTAGAATTACATCTTATAACCAAATCATTATATAAAATACTATTAGCTATTAATTATAATATATAATATTGACGTATTATAGTAGTACAAATATATCCCAAGGCTTCCATTAACAGTACGACTCAATGAAATTATATTGTTATTGCAATGGTTCTCATAATAATTTCCTTATGTCTCTAATTATCTCATACGAACGGTTTCTCTGTTATAGTTCGCTCTTCGAAACTATAGTATTAAGAATGATCGGCCTTTCAGAAGCACTGCTTAAACACCCCTTAATCCGGTCCTAATTCAATACCCATCATGGAGTATTTGAAGAGGCTGGTATAGGTTGAAGGAAATAGCGATTTTGGTAAACTATTTTTAATTGTATAAAGCTGAAAAGTTTGTGTGCATTTATACTGCACCCATTTCAAAAATGCTTTTATTTTGTTTATGATCTCTGTAGGTTATTATTTGTATGACGATTGATGCCGGGGCGGGTCGCTAGTCATATTATAAATATACGTAAGTTAAGCGACGTTTTGAATTGTTGCTTTATTATGATAAAGTACTAAGATATAGTTATTACTGTTAAAATTGCAATGCGAATGAAACGTAGCTTAAAATATAGCTTTTCCTTTTTTTCCAAAAAAAGTAACCTAATAATGTAGCCTCCCCGCAGTTTTGTCCGTATGCAAAACAGGAAAAAAGCCAGTTTAAAAATGATATCAGCAATAAAACGCTACATCATATAACTTAAGAACTAACATTTATTATTTACTTTTCCTATAGTGGGTCGATTTGATATTGATTTCGTTCTTGCTATCTCGTTCAAACACCCTTCGTTTAACAAATTATAGGTTCAAGCAAAATGAAAACACCATCATCAATCAATGATTTACATAATCAAGTTTTTAAATTTTTGAAGTGAAACTTCTTTATCGGGGTTGGAAAAAAATTTAGTGTAACATTTTTTCGTTACGCGTGAAATTTTTCCGTTACGCGCCATCTTTTTCTTATCCCTACCACGCGTGATTCGACGTATTTCTGTAAAGTTGCATATAATAAATTATTTTTTGAAAAATAAGTTTCACTTCTTACGTGTGTACCCTAGTACACGCACACATTTTTTTTCAAATGAATAGAATTGTTAACAAGTTTTATTCAAACATATTTTATTTATTACGCATAATTTAATTGCTATGTTTTATATATGAATGTGGAAACTATCTAGCTCACCCATCTCGGCCCAGGTGAATATTTTTAGAAAACAGTAATAAATGTGCTTTGATACAAAATCCTATAGAACGACTCTGACTTTAACCTACCACGCTGGCCAAGTGCGGAGGAACAAATAGCTTATGATGTTTATATTTTGATTCTAAAACAAGGTTTCCTCAAAAATATATTTATTTATTTAATTATTTATTGCACACACAAAAGAAATAGAGACACATAAAGTACAGATAATAGGAAAATAATGTGTACAAACGGTGGCCTTATCGCTAGGTAGCGATCTCTTCCAGGCCACCGTATGTAATATGTAAGGAGAGACGTTAAAAGGAGGTGGGTTAGCAAAAAATAAGGCTTAAGGAAAAAAATAAAAATATACTTCTATATATAACCAACTAAATACATTAACCTTCGTTATAAGTAACAATTTCGCAAAGAGCGGCTAAGAACAACAGAGCCAACTTGACCTACCGGAGTGTGGCGTAACCTTATTACTGTTTAATTCTATTACTACCCGCACTGAGCCTTTGTTAGGCGTAATTGTTATTATGGAAGAAGAAACAGCAGTTTTGTAAAGAAATAAATATTATATATTTACTGATAATAAATTAGCGTATAAATAGTGAGGCGATAAAATGTACTTAAGGATGTCTAGATACTTTTAAACACGCCTTCTAACTTCAGCTGTATTTTTGTTTGTAACCTACTCCTTTAGATTCAATTTTGAACCACTTATCAAGGATCGGTGACAATGCAATAATGTCAAGAGTTTTTCTGATTAAAAGCACAGTTGTTAAAAGCTTGTTTGCGATGTTTTAAACCGTGTTTAATAATTACATGTATATTACCTAGCTAACGTCAAACGTTTATCTGCCAGGATATTCTTATCAAGTAGGGGTATAAAAAATAGTTAACGACCTATTCCAAGACTACCAGATACACAAAAAAAATCATATTAATCGGTATATCATTTCATAAATTAATTGCGTATGTCTCACAGGGATAAGAAATTGGCTAGACAGTACTTAGTTTTTTGCTTCAGTACTCAGATAATTAGAAATAGGTTCAGACAAAAAATAGGCCTAAATAAATCCGATTAAGACAAGTCTTGATTGTCGAGATGGTACTTGTATTTGGTGGAAATAGTCACTTTAAAAATATTAAGCTGTTATTGAAGCTTTCGGTCAGTTTGAAACTAAATCTAGGATTTACTTACATTTTTCTAAACTTCTCAATAGAGACTGATATTATCTATAGTTGTGCTTTATTGCTCTGCCTAATAAATATTAGATAAAATTAACCTTTTTTTAAACCTTAAATTAAAATAATTAGCATTTTTATATTGTATGAATTAACTAAACTTTGACAATAAACCGATTTCTTCGGAGAGATAGTCTGGTATTTCCACAACTTTCATTGGAATGTTTAGGGTCTAGCCTAATGGCATACGATTACGCAATTAGAGAAACAATAGCTTAATGAAGATACTAAAATTTCGACCATCTTGATGTAATAATTATAAAATTGCGCAACAAGTGCTTGTAATATGAAAATCTGTGTATGTAGAAAATGTAATAGTAATAAATATTTTGGAATTTAATACAAAATTGTTGGTTCCGACTGTATTCCTTATTCCTGATGACCGATCGCCGATCAGTATTCTTCATCCCAATGATGTCTCCTTTAAGTATATAAATTAATTACGTATTTCTTGTAAAATTGAGTCCAAATTATGATTATAAACAACATGATGGAAATGTTAAATAGTTTACATTTCAGTTTTATCTAATCCACAACTATGTGCACTACTAATGACAATCGTACGCATGTAGTTCAGCCCTTAAAAGTTAACACAAAAGTAAATACAATCAGTCTCTATACATGGCTACTCTGTACCAAAAAGGGTCAACGTAATTATCAAAGTTAAACAATAAGAGAGCAAACTATCCCGGACTAATTCGGAGTTTAATGCATTTTGACGCACATCGGTTGTTTTGACACTTTTGCAAGTCACACACACAAAGTTTGTCAACTTTGTCAACTGGCAGGGTCAAAATATAATTGAATTTCTGACTCTAATTGTTTACAAGCCCATAAACCTAAGTTTTAGATACAGTAAGTGCTAAAGAAAAGAAGGAACGAAAAAAAAAACGAATTTACAAGCCTATAGCAGGTTTTATAATTTAGTGCTAGAGAGAAGAAAGAATAATACTTATTTGTGATTAAATATAATAAAGAATAAGAAAGGAAGGAGAAAAGGAATTTTCAAGGACTTTTCATGCGAAAATAATAATCCATTAATGCTGGCTATAGCTAATGCATTTACTAATGGTTTTCAGCTATAATTTAATACTGTATACTTTCTGTTTTTTAACTTTTTCAAAGAAGGAAAATTCACTGAGCTTTTTAGATTACTACTTTAAAATTTTGTAGGAAAAGCTAATATTTTTTTGTACAAAAATCAATTTGTAAATATTTGAAATCTCTTCAAGAATAAATAAATAAATTTGATCGTGAAGCCGGCTTCAAACCCGCGTCTACATTTACCGTAGCGTAGACATTTTACCGTAGCGATATCGTAGCGAAGCCGTAGCACGCTTAAGTTATTGAAAGAAGCAAAATCGTACAATTTTGTTATTATTCCAATATTGAGTCCCACCGCCAAAAATAACCCGTAAAACAACGTGAAAATATTCATTTCGAAGTAAAATTGCTTTCTATTTTAAGCTAGCTATTGTAATGTAAAAACATTAAATTTAATTTTGTATGTAGTAATGAAAACGTTTGAGTCAGTTCCAGTTCGCGCCTGTCACGGTGTAGTTATAACTTTTCAATGCTTTTCACGTATAATTGAAGGTTGATTAAGACGTAACAATGAAGGAATTGTTGGAAATGTTTGCTTTTTTATAATTGGATTAATAAGTCAATGATTCAAACGTTTTGTAGGTTTATAACTTAAGGCAAGGGTCAAAACTTTTATTTACAGATAAATAAATAAATGTTAATTTCTTAGTTAAAACAACACATTTTAACAAGCATATTTATTGTACGCGGTATTATAATATTTTTCTGTTATCTTCTGAAATTCAGAAATCACTGACGCGATTTTATAAAAAAAAAAGACGGGTTGCACTCCGGGAGTGCCAGCAGAAGTGAAAACTTGATTATTAACGTTGAGCATGTTTGATATTTTGGAATGGTATCCGTCTTACGCTTTTTCGATCAGGTCACGTGTCCTGACGCGAGTTTAAGATTTTATACCCATTACAGAAAAAGTGCTCAACGCCGCTAAAGAAGTTTTCACTTCAAAAAATGCAGGCAGATGGTTTAGAATATGACAATTTATTCATGTCAAAACATTCCCAATATTTTGATTTTGAAATCGTATTTTTCTACATAAACGTTCATGGTCCCAACCAAGAAGCTTATATCTAATACACTGGAGATTTCAGTATGAACATTAGCTTGTAACAAGAAAATATGACCTTGAATGACGCCTGTATGTTTTTTTATCCCTTTCACACCCACTTGGCAAGTTAGGTGTGAAAGGGATAAAAAAACATACAGGCGTCATTCAACGTCATATTTTCTTGTTACAAGTTAATGTTCATACTGAAATCTCCAGTGTATTAGATATAAGCTTCTTGGTCCCAACAGTGACATAGTTTTAAAAGTTTTCGATACCGGTATAGGTATGTAAATAACCGTTTTTTGGTTATTAACGAGTGATCGGTACGTGACTCGGTGATTTTGCAAGTCACGCCACGTCAGCAGCTCGAAGCTAACCTAATTGGGCATTACGTAATTGGCCTACGTCCGTTCAACGATTTTTGAGGAATAATTGTAAATATAAGTTTTTGACGTGATAACGTTTTTAAAATCGTTTTAGTCGGGTGACATGTTCAGAAACTTGGGTCACACCCAAGTCACACCAAAACCTCACGAGCGCGATCGCAGGTATAACGAGAGAGAGACGGACCGATCTCCCGTCTCATCTCGAGCGCTGCCACTGCATTATGTTATCACGTAAACATCTCGATCGTAAACCTACTTTACAAACAACCAATTTTTGTAAGTTAAATGTGTATTTAATATGTTGATTTTTTAATATAGTATAGCTTTTAGTGTGGTTCCTCTGATGGGTATTTTGATTTTTTTATAAGCCAAAGTATATTATACTGGCTTTCTTCTCTAATATTTGGAATATTTCTATTCCCTAGATGCTTCTGGGTAGTTAGTTACAACAGATAGTAAGCTGATATTATAATCCGTATTTAATAAATTCTTATTTATTAACTACATCGTAAAAATTAAAAAAAAATAATGATACAATGTTACACGGCATTTGTACAAGAGGCGGCCCTATTATTGAACAGCTATCTCTACCAGGCAACCTAGGAATATCTGAAGTTTTTATTTTAAAGAAGAATATATTCTATTCGTTATATTTTTTTACATGGTGACATTATTAATATGACCTACATTACACAGGAGTTATAAAAGCCGTTTTAGTATGTGACTAGCGTGGGTAATAAAAGTGAGAAATACATGGTACATTAAACGAGGATATTTCAATGTTTTACATATTTATCTGAAGTTCCTGGTATGAATTCTATTTATTTTTTAAATTAACATGTAAAATTTATAAAAAGTTGTTTAGTAAAGCAATAGAAGTTAATATAATTTTGAGATCCTTTGTACGAACGGGTGATAATCATTTATTAAATATAATAAAAAAATACATTGTTGTGAATTTATTACTTTAAAAAGTAAAATATTTTATAAAATTAACTAGAAGAAGAGTAGGTTTGCCTTTAAAGAATAAACATCAAATACTGTACTTATAATATTATCATGAGATTTTCCATACAGAAGTTCTAGGTAATAGTGCTGATTTACACAGGGTCAGTAACTGACTACAAATTCGAGGCAAGTCAGTGCTGACCCGAAAAAAACCCTGTGTAAACTGATTTGAAGTCAGTACAGTGGCTTGAAGTCAGCGCTGAGTTGAATATTCGGACACGAATATTTTAAAGTCAGTTAGCGCCCCCCGCCACCCGCGCACCCCCGCGCCAGCCAAATAAACCCCGTGTAAACAGACAAGTCAGTGGCCAGTGCGACTGCGTGGTTAGTCACTGCCGCTGCGTTGTAGAGTGACCACGTTTTTTTCGCTGGCGATAAAAATGACGCGTAAGCTTAGCGCAATAGCGCTTAAATTACCGCAATAAAGAAAGGCGGTCAACAGCGTTGCAAAATATGGCTCAACAAATGCAAATCAAAGGGCTCACTTCTACTGAAGTAAGAAATAAAATTAAAGCCATAAGGGCTACATATTATTTAGAGGGCTACATATTGTTTTCCCGAATTTATTTTTCCCACTGACTTCACACACGTGTGCTCACCGTGAGAAACGCACCACTACAACTTCATGTAAACAGTTAAAGTCAGTCGCGGCGCCGACATTGGCGCTGCGACTGACTAATCTACTGACCCTGTGTAAATCAGCACATACACTAGACAGATTATTACGAATAACGTAAAATATTCTCATTTCACAGAAAATACAAGGGTTTTCAATTATGAGAAAGAACATATTTTGTTTTATAAATCTACATATTTTGTGTGACCTGACCTTACATATTAAAAACTTTTTCTAAATATTGATAGAATTATTGTATTCATTTAGTGTTATAAGCATTTCTTGTCAATCCTTAAAAAATGTAACTAAACGTCAAGTATAATCCTATCCTACTATTCCTACTTAATATTATAAATGCGAAAGTTTGTGAGGATGGATGTATGTGTATGTGTGTGTGTATGTTTGTTACTCTTTCACGCCAATACTTCTGAACCGATTACAATGAAATTAGCACACATATAGAGGGTAACTTGGATTAACACAAAGGATAGGTTTTATCCCGGAAATCTTACGGGAACGGAACTATGCGGGTTTTTCTTTGAAAACGCGGGCGAAGCCGCGGGCGGAAACTAGTCCAATATAAATGAAGTATAAAAACTTTTAATGTCTTGCATTTGCATTCATTTAACGGTGCACTGAAAAGCCAATAAGTAAATGAGTTTAAAAGATACTCTTGAAGGTTTTAGTTAATTTTTTCTTACCCTTATAAAAATTACAGATCTAATGATACTTAGTTTTTCTTCTCTCTGCGTATTCGTCAGTCAGACGTCTGTCTGTTTTAAGAAAAATAACTTTACTTAGTACTCACGTATTTTGTAATTATCTTATTAATAACCAGCCCAGTGGAGACAAGGGTCGTCTAAATTTTTGGATATGCAATATTTACGATGCTTTTTTTACGAGAAAAGATTTGAATAATTTGCTGATAAATTGAAAATATTTTTTACAGGACCGTTGTATTCTCGATTCTCCATCTTGTTGATTGAAGTCCAAAGCCTGAAACTTAAATAAAATTATTTAAAAATAATTAAACCATAACCTCGTATAATTTTTGTACGACCTTTTATGTAGAACAAATATATAAAAAATCGTGCAATTTATTATAATGATGTTTATTTATCTTTCCAAAGTAATAAATAATAAAATCAACAAAGAAAATAATAAAATCTCCAATAACAGTAAGGCTTTCATGCATAAAGGTAAAATTGAAGCGAAAACGAGACATTGTTTCCACTTCAGTTGCTCTCAAATCTATATTTAACTTCTGCTAATTGTATTCACAATCACCAATTTAAATAGACCTATTTGTCAATCTAAAATCACCTCTATAACCCTAGTATTAGAGTCGTTTGTTACATAATGGGGTGTCTCAATAAATTAGTTCGGTAAATTAATCTCCTAAAAGCTGTTGTTACAACTTTTAATATGGTTAATATTTAAGTTCATTAATGGGTTTTTTCTTCGGAGATGTGATTCTATTGAATAAACCAATAGTATATTATTTATTAATATACATAGTAATTATTTAAGATCAATGTTTTTATTTTTTTTATTTGTTTATTAAAGTGTTTAATTTATTTTTATTCCATTTAAACATTTCCAAAAAAATGCCTAACCACACCTCAAGCGCTAGGCTTATTCCTAGACAGCCGTGTTAAAAACGGTTATAAACATTTATTATTCACTCCCCAAAAAGAACATTCTCAACTATTTCGCTCAAGAGTCCAAAGGAACAGGTAAATGTTACGTCAAAGCTAATGGCGGTCGTAACTCGAGTAGCCCCGCAGTAAACAACATGTAATTACGTGCGGCCAATTATTGCCGCATCCGTTCCGCGATCGTTCGCGTTTAGTGGCTCCTTGTTTTGGAACGTTGTGGAAGTATTTATAAAAATATAATAATAAATATATAAATATATATATATAAACTTAAGCTTTTTCTTATTTATTTTGATAAATCATTGAGTTATCAGTGAGGAATAATATGATATACACTTCGTCATTTACCTTCTTTTATTTATAAGAAAAATATTTATTAATCAATATTTATAGATCTTCAGAAGGCTAGATATATTGTGTTAGAAAAATTTCCTTAGAGACTCTGTACACATTTTTATCTGTTAACAACATATTAAAACAATGAATCAAACATATTTTATTGAAATAGCAAGCTCAAGTTCCATTTAGAGATCATTAGTAGACCAAAGTCTAGTGCACACGATAGCAAACTACTGAGCGAGTTGCAAACTGTAAGGTATAACCACAATATGCCGTAGAGTTAAATTCTTGATCTTAATACTGAATATCAAAGATTAATGAAAACATATAGTTTTTTATTTAATGTAGTAATGCTTCTTTTGAAGATAGTTTAAAATACCAAAGTATACAACGGTAAAGACATTTGCTAATGGAATTGCAAGCACAATAATTTCAATAATCTTTACTACATATTATTATAAAGCTGAAGAGTTTGTTTGTTTGTTTGAACACGCTAATCTCGGGAACTACTGGTCCGATTTGAATAATTCTTTCGGTGTTAGAGAGCCCATTTATTGAGGAAGGCTATAGGTGTATATCATCACGCTAAGACCAACAGGAGCGGCGCACTGCGAGTAAAACTGCGGAGCACAGCTAGTTTATTATACTTGATATGCCGATGCCTTTTGAATAAAAAGTAATAAGTTACTTAAATTATAATAATTGTTTACTAACCCAATTAATAGGATTTAGTAATACATTGGACTTTTTAGATAATTATTTTTTAGATAATAATTTCTAGAGTCTAGACAAATTCAATTTACTGTAAGTCTTCAAAGGTTCTAGGTTCTACCACACACAGCCCACAGGTAGTGTATTCATATTTGCCTAATATATAGATGATGGGTAATATACATTATTGATTTATGAAATATTAGTTTAAAATCACTACATAAAGATTTTAAACTAATATTTCGTAATATTCTCTGCCCCTGTCTGACATAGGGACAGAGAAAGACAAAGTCGCTTTCTCTGTCCCTATGTCCCTTTGTATGCTTATCTTAAAAACTACGCAACGGATTTTGATGCGGTTATTTTTAATGGATAGAGTAATTCAAGAGTAAGGTTTTACTTTATATTTTATTAGAATTTAGACAAAGAAGGCGAAGCCGCGGGCGATAACCTAGTATTAGATATAACGCGATTGTGACGTCAAATTACCACACATAATTATTAATGAAACTCATACAAAACGTCTAAAAAGATTAACATAAACACATACACTCATACCTTATTCATTTCAACGTACATCTTTTATACCCAACCTATATATAACGAATATTTAACCTAATTTCCTTTGAAACGATTCATTTGTAAATGGAGTGCAAAATCAGTAATTTAGTAGCGACCTTTTAAAAGTATTGAGGGTAGCATTTACTTTTATGTATAATTAATTTAGTTTTCGTAAACATTCAGTAATCTAATCCGGAAAGTACGAGTTAATTTATTTACAGTAGGTAATTATGGTGTAGGTATGTTTTATTTGTATTATTATGAGCAAACAAAAGAGCCGTTTTTCCATACAAACGTAGTCCCCTATTTCCTCCCTGGATTGTGCCATTAGAGCAATATATTTTTTACTATTAATCTATGGTAACTTAAGCCATGTTCCTACGTTTTCCTGTTTGACATATCTTAATTATTAAAAAAGATATGAATCTTTCAAAACGTAAGAATTAGGACAGATTTTCCGTTATGTTCCGTCTTCCATAGATTTTTGAACATTATATAAAAAAAAGCAAAACGTAGGAACATAGCCTATACTAAAATAATTAGTTCGGTCCAGTATTGGAGAAGGAAACAGAAGACAACGGAACGTCGAATTTGTGTAATTTTCCTAGGTATTTTCGCCCGAGCTGCAGTTGTCCCTGTCGCGCTCTACGGGGGAGGCTTGAGGCATAGCGCGACAGCAATAGATA
The DNA here is from genome assembly GCA_029959065.1 of Colias behrii. Taxonomy (NCBI): domain Eukaryota; kingdom Metazoa; phylum Arthropoda; class Insecta; order Lepidoptera; family Pieridae; genus Colias; species Colias behrii. Next base: position 3,089,952 of record JARWMC010000015.1, read on the forward strand.
ATAGGAAAACTTATTTTTGAATTCTCTCACTCGTTTGGTTGGCTCTTAAGTTAACAGTATCATACATGATGATATTATAAGTTAGAGGTATAAAATAAGCACATTTTAACTAGTCTATTAAGTATTTACATATTTTCATAATACATTTTTTTGCATTTTATTTCAATGCAATTTAATTATAAAAGGGACTAGACTAAAATGTTTTATCGGTACCTAAAAATCATTTTTGTATCTTTACCTGTGTATTCTGTTGTTAAAATGATAAACCGATCGAATAATATTGCAACATCACGATAACCTTTATCTTATTCTATGGGATCATATTAAATCGTTAGGATAACCTTCTCATCACAGATACAATAGATATTGTTTGCATAGTATTTGGGGCTTATTGGAATGATCTTAATTGATTCTAATGAATAAATTATAAATAGAATGATGAATATTATACCCTACTGTTATTAGAAATGATTGTCAGTATTTTTGTTTGCTACCTAATTCTTCACGCAAAATGGTTGATCAGATGAATGGAGCATTTGATACAGATTTATGTGAGTCTTGTCTTATAGTATAGATTAGTAAATAATAACATGATTATAGAACAAGACAGAACAAACAAAAATAAGAGATTCTGGAAGAGATCTATTTCCTATTTAATTTGGTGCAAAATAAAAAAATGTAATAATATTTCAATTATAATTTTTTTTTTTCGAGAACTAAGATGCCAATTTTCTTGTGCATTTACAGTAAACAGATCCTATTCCAACGTTCATTCCAAGATGGCAAAATAATTTCCTCACAATTAACATTAAATGGATTCCGAAATTAATTTGTGGACCCTTTCGAGTTTCATTCACACTATCAATTAGTGAAGAGGTATTTGCGTACAAACTGACGGGCCGTGAATTTGATTGTGTTGTGCAAATACATTGTTTGCGTTCTGAATTAGCTGGTTATTAGCGGTGAATTAGCAATATTGTTATGTTAATTGTTAGTGGATTAGTTTGTAAAAGAGGTTGTAGTGTGTTGACTAACTGTCAAGTTTGAGAGACATTTATATACTAACATAGTTTTAAGGTCAGTACTAACAATAACATGGATGTATAAACTGAAATAAATAAAACAAAAATAAATACGATATAATATGCGTGTAAAATGCTATTTACTTACATATCAGAATAGAAGGTAAATTATTAGATACGATTTTTGCCTTAAAATACTACTATGATGAATGAAAGCATAACTTTTATTTCAAAAAGAACAACGTACGGTAAGAGAAATATTAAATCAATATTTTCTTAATAGGTATTGCAGTACCGTACGCATTAATGACTACGCTTCGTTTCTAAAAGATGTTTCAGACAAGCAACCACAATTTCCCAACATTAATTTTGCTCAACTCACGAGTTTAATTAAAAAAACCTTCCATAGTGGAGTGGGAAGCAATAGAATTTTCCGTCGGTTAAGCAGCCGTATGAATAGGCCTTTATAAAGTGTTTCTTTTCATATCGCACAAAACGCTCTAACTTCACTCGTTCGCGTTTCCGTATATTAAATTAATTAAAGGTATGATGTGTTCTCTCAATTACCGACAAACTTCAAAGAGAACACCGCTTTTGTTTGAATGCGTTGTTAATTTCTGTCAAAAATGGCGCGCGCTGATTTTTGTATGCTTTGATATTTTCGCGCCAAAACTTATGAAATCGCTTAATCGCCTTAAAGATGAAAGGGGATGAATGGTGATTATGTGATACAGAAAAAGGGTTAAGTTATTTATAACTATTCTTATACATATTTACTGTTTGTATAACATGGTATCGTTTGGTGCCGGGAAAAGCATAATCAGCTTGATAGCTGTAAAGTTACCTCAAGTTTTGCTTATTATTCTTAAGGAACAAAATCCTGACATTTTCTTTATATACTCAAACTATAACATGGAGAACTAAACTTACAAAACTTGATGTAAACTTGATTAAACTATTAATTAATTAAATTATTGAAAATATTATGTATTACCGTTCAACATATAAAATATCGCTTCTATGATTTACTAACTTCAAAATAGTGCTTAAATGTTTAAAATTCTGTCAATGCTCCTAGAACATTTAAACCACAAATGTAATCAATAAAACACTATGAACTTAACCCGGCGTCATTGTTGCCGGGTATCTAATACCCGACGCATTTTAAAACTGTCATAATTTTAAAACAAAATGCGCACGTCTTTTGTCCGTTACAGTAGCTGCGGTCGTTGACCTCTGTTCGCGTATTCTCTTCTCTATTTAGTGTTGCTGCGGCTACCTCGTAGTGTAGACATGTGTAAAGAGCGCGCGGGTAAGTTATACCCGGCCACAATGGCCACGTAACGTTTATAAAGGCAGCGTGTTTGTTGTTTTTTATTGTTTATTGATAAATTGCATATCGTTTTTCAAAGTTTTATGAACCATGTCTTACGAAAGCGAACAATGTCGACTGCTAGCCTTGTTTGAACAAGCTGACGCCAGTGAAAATGAACAGTGCAGTAAATGAACAGTGCAGACGACGAGGGTGAAATCGACCATATTTCAGAACGAAGTCAAGGCAATGATACGGAACAGGAATGCAGCGATGATGAGCAAGAAGTAATTGTTTCAACAAGTAACCAGCAGTTTTATATTGGTAAAGACAATTCCACCAAATGGTCTTCGCAACCACCTCGGACCAACGTCCGCACAGGGTCAGAAAACGCTGCGTTGATCTCGATAGCGAACAAGTATATTATTAGTAAATAAGCTTTGTTTTATATAGTTCATGATTTCATGTTTATGTTCTAAAGAAAATTTTATGTTTTGTCTCTAAATGTCTATTATGTTATGTTTTCGAATAAACGTTTTATGTTTTGTTCTAAAAAAATTATCGCAGAATAAAAATATTTAATTTGATCATTAATATGCTCATTTTATGATAAATAAATGTTTGATTTTTATTAATAATGTATTTAACTACCTATTTCCCTATTATAGAAAACTAATAATGACATAAGCTTGATTCAGTGCACAATAATGTACATGGGTAAAATTTACCCGGCCACAACGGCCAAGTTCTGTTTAGTAGCCACAATGACGCCGGGTTAATACAAACACAGATTTAATCAATAAAACATCACTTAATAAACTAACCATCAACATTGGGATAGGTCCATAAAGCATAAATCTTCACCTCACGTACAAACAGAGAGGACGAAAAATTGGAATCACGATTCGCCCCCAAATTGATTCCTCGGCCTGCTCTAACAGTTGCATTAAAATCCTTGAGCACGTCTGTTTTATTGTGGCCCAAAGCAACAATAGAAACGTTCTGAGGAAACGTTCAGCTTCATGCCATTTAAAAAAATTGCAAATTCGTAATAGCGTGATTGTTCGAACGTTCGCAGCTTTCATTTAAAAAAATGTAAATAGCACATTCGAAATGACGTTCGATTTTTATTTGAAATGACACATTCGAAAGAACGTTCGATTCTAGAACATTCGATTCGTTCGTATTACAAAAATTTCAAAACAGAAATTGTGAAAGGTGTTATGTTATTTTTAGCAAAAAAATAACATAATTCTGATATATAAAGGATAAAGCAGCATTATAAATAAGAAATAATTCAAGGAATTGAAATCTACTTATAAGATTCCTCGTTCTATTCTGCGGCAGCTTTTCACGGAATATTTGCCTTGAGCAGGTATTTAAGTGTTGCAAGAATTAAAATTAAGGACCCTACTTATAATAGTATTTTCAACACCACGGCATTTCGAATACAGCATAAAATGATTGCATAATACCACAGATTGCTAAACAATTTCTACATAATACCATAGTAGGTATAAAGAGAACAAACTTTCGGAGTCGGCCTACTTGTTCTGTTTTTACTGTGATAATACTTACAATGCTACTAGGAGATCGGAATTATTCCTTTTTATGACTGTGAACGATAAATCTATACTAATATAATTATAAAGCTGAAGAGTTTGTTTGTTTGGTTGAACGCGCTTATCTCAGAAACTATAACTCTGATTAGAAAATTTCTTTCAGTGTTAGATAGAAAATTTATCGAGGAAGACTATAGATTATATTTCATCACGCTAAGACCAATAGGAGGGGAGCAATATGGGTAAAACCGTGGAGCGTAACTAGTATATCAATTAGGGTACCTACTGTGTGTATACGAACTGTGAAAATACAATTCATATTAAATATTCTTAAAGGAAAACAAAACAAGATCATTATAAATAATATACAGAACTAATATGTATTTAAATGAGAATACGTTTGCTTATATTAAAATAGTTATGAGGTCGTATCATAATAAGTATGCTATTCATGACCAACAAGATAGATATATATCTATACATATAATAAAATCGTAGGAAAGTCAAAACTGTACATTGAATATTTTTTTAAAAGAATACATAATCCATGATCTATAATCGATATAGAAGCCAAAAATATAGTTTTTAGAATTTTTGTCTGTTTGTCTGTTTGTCTGTTTGTCTGTTTGTCTGTATGTTTGACCGGGCTAATCTCGAAAAGTACTGCATAGATTTACTTCAAATTTTGCATGAATATTCCTAAGAGGTCGGGTGAGGATAGTTTAAACATATTATCATGATATCACCTTCGGGGGAGGAGCTGTGAGCCTTTATTTTTCTTACATATTCCGTGTACTACGACAGCGTACAATCTAAAGACTCATGTTCAAATGTTGGTTTCGAGCAAGCCATGCTATTATCTAGCTTTACAAAATAAAAACTATGTCATTTACGTAATTTGGGCAGAGAAACAGTTAAATGAATCTTAGCAGTATAAAGACAAATTTGAAACAGCGCCATCTATGAAGTGTTAGAAAAATCAAACACACGTTAACTATTGGAAATTAATAATCAAATGACGCATGTATAAATGTTGTTTGACAATATCTAGATTGACACTATAAAAATTATGCCATTTAAGTAACTTGGGAAGAGAAACATAGTTTAAAGAATGTAAGTTGTATAATGTTAATTTTGTAACAGCGCCATCTATGAGATTTCGTAAAAATCAAATCAATTTAGATGTTAACACTACTGAATACACAGTTGGAAATTAATAATTTAAATATAATTATGTTATTTATTTAACTCTTTAGCCCATATCTTCCCTTCCCTTTATGGTATATTTCGTGTAAATAATAAATATACTACATTTTTTTAAAGTGAGGGTAGATGGTGATATTTATAAAGCAATTGAATGCCATAAAACCAAAAATATCAAATGCAATCTTCGTGTTTTGTGAATTTTCACCATCATGCGTTCCCACAAAAAGTAAGTTGTTACTTATAGGTATTTATTTTTTATAATGATAGCAATTCATGTTTTTTGTTGGTAGGTATTATATTACACTTTTAGAATGAAATAATAAAATGATGAATTCTTTTATTATTTTGAGGTGCATTGGGAACAGTAGTTTTTGATAAAATTTTATTTGTAAGTAGCTTTTTTTATAGATTTACAGTTAACTTTTGATTTTGTTATTTACAGATTCAATGCTCATAAAATTATATCGCCTTTGGAAGACGATTTCTGCTGATATTTTTACAACACCACTTGAAAATTGATGATTTGATGATAAAGATAGTAGCAGCGAGGATTAAGTGGAAATTAGTAATCATCCGCTTCGTCAATTTTTGACTGAAGTTAATGTCCAACGTCCAATGGTTCAATCATTGGAAGTATCTCGGGAAATTTTGGAGGATATTTTTCAGGAAGGAGAGGAGGGGCAGCCAACCACATATCAAACGACTACGTTTTAGTACCGAAAAAAATGTTATTCCAAATGAAACGTAAATTTTGCACTCACAACTGTACAAGTAATGTTTTTATTTTGACTCTGCGGTTATCTGATTATAATATTTATCGTTATGGCTATCGAGGTACCGACCGTACTGAGATCAGAGTACATGATACAGTTCATCATCCAGGATTGCTAAGAGCATTTTAACACTGAAAAAGATGTTTTCTTTGAATCGTAGTTGCTTCATTTATTTATTTTTAATCATTTTACATAATATGTTTTATATTTTATAAATATAATATCATTTTCATTATTTAAGTAGATAAAATAAATTATGTAACGGTTTTATAAGAAAACACAGTATATTTATTAGGCGACGGTGATTTCTTCCAGGCAAAAGATATTCATCAGCTCAATAAAATTGAATAGTATGTTGTTAGTTATTCTTTAGATTCACAATTGTAATGAGCATTTCCGCAAGCAAGTTGTATCGTAGTTTAGATATATCATAGTTTTGACATATTAAAGTTCCAACAAAACCCTAAAATTTTTGAGCAGGGTTGAGCAAGATAATTTGAAAAATGTGCCGTGTTAAGTATTATAGAAAAGGTTAGTTCGTTGGTAATTATTATTTCTTCTTCATTTACATGTTGTTAGTAAAAATAAACTTTGACTAACAGTCAAAGTATTTTTTAACTAATACTACTTAATATCTATTATACCTACCACACCTACTTATGTTCAGTATTTATCTGTATTATTATTGCTTGGTAATTAATATATTTTCATGTCGTATACCTAATTATAAACATAAGTTTGATGTGTAATTAGCTGGATTTATTTTTACACACTCACAGACTTATATTTTATGTTAAAAGAGTGTTAATAGTGTAAATCATGATATTTTTTCACAATTAATAATAATCCTTTTTTCTAATGGTGTTGACATTAAATTAAACCGCGCTGTCGTTTCGTTCACAAAAAGTGATGTTATGAGGAGCATATTCGGTCCTCATATCATAAAAAATCTGTGCGAAAACAATAAACACATGTGAGGCCCTCACGGCAGATCGGGGCGGTCTGACGCGAAGTGGGGACAGCGTTGTCACTGTATCCCTCTTGCCACGCTGTTCAACAGACTTATTCGATAGTTCAGTTTTGTGTTAAGACCGCTGTGACAACCAACCCGTGAGACAACCAAACCCGGTCTCCCCTACTATCCCGTGAGACCGAAACCTTCACTGAGAGGGTATGACGTCTCACAGCTGATCGCAAACGGCATATTGTACTATCCCGTGAGACCGAAACCCTCACTGAGAGGGAATTACGTCTCACTACTGATCACGACAGTCATATTTTATCTCGAGAATCTGAAACTTTACTCAATATGAAGACCGTTTGACAAATGATAGGGTGCATCATAATATTATTCGATCTCTTGAAGATGAACATGAGTATAAGCAATGACTAGAGTAGGGACGCGAATATTACAATTATATGAGACAAGAACGATTAATAAGTTTGTTTAATGAAAGATTAAGAATTGAAACTATTCGGTCTCTGGAAACGGACGAATAGCGAGAGGCCCGTCTTACTACAGACAGATTTCGTCATAGTCTTAATGACTTCGTAAACAATCTACGAATTCGGTGGTGTGGTCTGACAAATATAAAAGTGGGTTTGCTTATAACCTCACAATTGGTTACAGATCATCTTCTGTAAAGGCGTAGTATGTTCTTTTTGTAATGCTTTAAAGTGTAGTAAGGAGTCGGCTTTCATTTGAAGATACACCGGAACCTTTGAAATCACTACTTTTAGAGGAACATACTGTGCAATGTAAACTGTTATTAGACAATATTCGCTCTTATAGTAGCGCGTTTCAAATGATCCTTTGGTGCTCAATAATTATCAGAAGGTCCGTTCATGCTTACTTTTAAGATACAAGGTCAAGTTTACCATTTGATAGGATCCCTTTTGCCTGTAGGCCAACCTAAGTTTGTTTAAATATATTTTGTATTCGACTACAACGAATAGTGGAATACAAGAAATCAATATTTCTCAAATTTAAAACTGAACTCATTTCACAATTTTAGAACAGGTTAATTCGTATGTATGCAGTTTTAAATCGACATTAGAAGCTTTTCCTCAAGATGGTGATATCGGCACTCAGGAACTCCCTGGACGTGTTATAACGCCCAGGCCACAGTATTACAAATTTTTCCTGAAATAGAGCAACGAATGTATTTTCGCATAGCAACGGAGGGGAACTCGCGGGGGGTCAAGTGACGCGGGCCACTTACCACAAACATGCTTAGTTTGTGGTACCGAGCGCGAAAGAAAGTCATCGTGTTTTTAGTAAAGTTACTATGTTAACTAACGTAATTTAATACTTAAGTACATATTCTATAATGGTGTGCTCAAACTGTTAATCTACATTTAATTTAGATTATTATATTTTGATACTAAGTAATGTAGAATTTAAATCACATTCATTCATGTTTTCTTTTGATTTTAAGATTTTCTTATCAGAGTGTTCAATTTTAATGTAAGTAGTTAAATTTTATAAGAGACAATAATTAAGAACATTCAAAAATAAAGTGTCACGTATTTTTTTTAAACGACGAATGACGAAAAACGACCTAATCGCGGACGAAGTCGCGGGCAACAGCTAGTTGCTTAATAAAATTCTTCATTATGCTTCTTAATATATATTTTTATGGCTCATACGAAGTAATAATATCATAAACACTTATATGTAGGGCCTAGCCAGGGTCAGAGATTACCTCCGAAATTTAAGTACTTATATTTATTAAGAAGATAATTCCTGCGTATATTAATAATATATTTTTTAGTTATTATTGCTTAGACGAAACTTGAATATGTATGTTTGATATTTATAAAAAACTAAAAAAATATTATGTTTGCTTTTTTCCTCGCCCGTCTGACAAAATAATACTGATGTATTTTTTACAACCGACTTATCACAGATGGGATATTTTATTGTATTTTGTAATTGTGTTTTTCTATATGTACAAGAGAAAAGGTGAAACTTAAAAACTATTGAATCGTTCATGTCTTTAATCAATGTAATTCATAAAAGACTAAGGTGTTAATTTCTCATTAATAATAATTCAACAATATTTTTATTTGATGCTATAATAAATTAATTAATTTCATTTCCTTTAATTACTACGTAGTGTATATTGTTGAAAAACGCATCCCTGTTACGATTATAATGTACTAAACAAACCAAGAACCACATTTGCATTCTTAATCACGTATTCTTTACCACACCGACACTTTCAAAATAAACAATCTCGTGTGCACATAGCTTAACCGTACAGCCGTTTACATAGGTCAGCCATTATAATTAAAAACATTAATTTTCAAGTAGGACATGAATTATAAAGGGTAGTACTCATTTTCGGGTTATCTCACGAACCCGCCTCGATAAATTGTCTTACAAAAGTCACTTAGGAAGATTTAGATTGAAGCCTGAATTAATGAACCTTTTTCGGCCGAAATGCTAAATACTCTGGGTTATAATATCCTTACGGCTTATCTTGAGTAATTAATAATTATTGTCGGATGAATTGGACGTTTGGATATAATTGTTACGTTGATAAGGTAAGGCTGGTGGTAGAGATAGATTTTAGGTTAATAGTTTCGTTTTTAGTGGGAATATTCCTCAATAATATAAGTGGAATTGAATGAAAATTGGTCCTCTAGGCCTATTTATGCTTATGGTTGCTACAGAGTGTTGGGACGAAGTTTTAATACACACGCACACAATATTGAAAAACTCAGTTCGTTTTCTATCGTAGTTGATCAAAAACGTTATCCAAATTCTAGCGCAGTCGAATGAAATCATAACCTTTCTCCTAGCTATTTTTGGTAAATCAGACAATCATCCTAAGCTTCACCTCGTCCTGTCGATAGCTCAATAACAAACTGTCGTTACCACATAAGCCATAACCTACATCCATTTGTCGAGCACAATAAAACGCCTGCAATTAAATTCCCAAGCTCGCCACTCCACCCAGTTCACAAGAAACAAATTGAACGACATATTCGTCAATACCGATTATAGATTACGACCGTGATAAATTCATATCCCATTCCCGGATTACCCGGGTGACGTCATCGGGAGTCGACAATTATTTCCCCGGCCTTTTAATTCCGGAGAAAAGTTGAAATAAAATATGGCAGCAATTATTTTAAGGACAGTGAGAAATACTATGGTATTACAAAGAGTCGCTGTTTCGAGAAGGGGTCTGGCAGCGATTTTTGTTTTAATGAATGTTTTTTTCGAAAGCTTATGTATTTTTTTGTTTGGGTAACATTTAATCGTTTTATTGTGTTTCAGTGTATTTTTTATTGATTCTGTCACACTTTAAACTGGGTTTAATTTCTTGTTTGACCTGGTTTGTTTATATACCTACCATTTACCTATTAGTTATTTTAATAGTGTAGTTTGTTTCTTTTTATCAGTAACACAAGTTACTCTTGCTCGTTAGAGGATTCTTGACTATCCAAAGTAAAGTTTGTAATTATTTCTCTTTATATATTCGTAATCTATTCCTACACATAGAGATGTTTCATTACATAGAGGGTTTTGACATTTCCATTATAAATAAGAGGTACATCTTATATCATATTTATTTATAACATTTCTATAGCAAGTAATAGTACATGATAATATTACAATATCAATTAATCCAAGCTCAGATTTCATTGTCCATTGTAACACGAAATCCATACAAAACACAACATCATCATTAATTACCAAAATATATTCATAACAAATGTATTTGCTCTCCAGTCATTCAAGCGCGAAATGAGATCTATTAATCAGGGGCAGACCGCATTTATTCTATCCCTAAGAAATTGGCGCGAAAACGGAATTAATGGTGGTTGTCAGAATTCGTTGAGCGTTGTACGTACAAGGCCTTCATCCCTCACTTGTGTCAACAATGGAGCAATAAAATGTACGAGGCATTAGTCTGAGAGCTCACGTAACAAGGGATTTAAACTCCTGCGTATGTTTGTACCCCTGGTACCTGTGTTCTGTATGGTAAAGGTGTAAATCAATGATATTTTAAATTTTGGTGTCATTTCCCCGTTTGTGTTTCGTCTAAAAAGGGATACTCCTGCGTATGTTTGTACTCCTGGTACCTATATGATTATGTATGGAGGTGTAAATAAATGATATTTTAAATTTATGTGTTATTCCCCTATTTGAATTGTATAAGTAAAAAGGTGTAGATAGGTTACCAACACAACATTCGATCTTCAAAAACGGCACGCTAACGCTCACACGATTAGACGTAAAAGTAAGATGATTCATCTAGATTCTAGAACATTCAACTGAAGTCAATTCTGGCTAAGAATAAGAGGCGCTAATAACCCACCTACATCTTTTTAAAGTGAAACTTTTATTACCTACATCGTCTCAAACTTTTTGGTCTGTGTAGCGCATGTCGCGTGTATCGCGGATGCCGAGTAGGTATACCTACTCGGCAGCCGACCGTCACGCGACATGCGCTACACAAAGCAGTGTTCGGAACCGTTCGAACAGTTTCACTTTTACCGTGGTTTCATAAAACCACACAACATTTTTATATCTTATTGAAACGTTCCGCCAATAATATTATAGCAGTTTCTTTATAATAGGTACATGTAAACGGTATAATATTGGAATCTTGTATAGAAGTGTAAATGGTGTGGAGAAAAGTGAGATATTGAAATCGCCTTGCAAATTGCAAAACCAAATGCTATTTTGGGTTGGCCTCTATCTATCGGATAGGCTATGAGCGTTTGTCGCTTTTCGGGACACGCTGGCTCGTTTGTAAAGGGTAAATAAAATATACAACTGAAATTGATGATACGTCTCGATAGAGAGAGAAATGTAGCAATATGCTGTACTAAAATATGTACTATATGTACGTTGTACTACATATAATTATAAATATGAACTGTACTAGTTATATTAAAAATATCATAGATCCTATATAAACGCTATAATGTAATTAATTAATTAATTAAATATTGTTTCTACTACTGCACTGCTACAACCTTTTAAATAAATAAGAAATCACTGTACTATCAACTTTGTCTTTACATATCATCTTTTAAAAAGGTTGCATATAATTTTATAAAACTCCTTTTTCAAACCCGAACCACAGAAAATCCTTTCTGAAATTCAAACGAATTCCATATTTGAATTCAATAAAAAATAAACCAGCGGCTCTTGCCAGTATCTACGTCTATGTAACGAGCACCGCTTTTGTGCTGCCCGTCAATTTGATACAGATTATATTATTGGTATCTGCTCTGATTGGTTGAATTCCGATAGAGGTAAACCTTTGTGAACGAACCGTTATAATTATGGCTATGTTGCTTGAGTTTGATGTGTGGATGTTGTGTGTAATTAGTTGAATTAATGAGGCTGAGTGTGAAATATAATAAGGTATTCTTGGTTAAGATAATACTATGTTTATGTCTAATGTTGGATAAGGACAAAATACGTAACATGACATTTTATAGGTTAGGATACGTAATAATTTGGTATGTATAATTTTGTTAGTAAGTGAGAAGAGGCATTATTGCCTTATATAAATAAATAAATAAATAATTATTTTTAACCGACTTTTAATATTATAAAATTTCATTAACCGTAAACCATGTTCAGCCAAGATAATTTAATTTTAGCTAAATAAGAAGTAAGAAATTTAATACTTTTACAATACATAAGTATGAAAAATGCTAATACGGATGCTGAAAGATCATAATAAAATTATTTATTTGAAACAATATTTATATTTAGAGTTCTTTCAAGATTCCAAATACAGTACACACTTTAATAAAAAGTCAAGAAGAAAGTAATAACTCAATGTTAGCTTAAACATAAATTATGTCAGACATTTTTACAAGACTTTCACATTATTTTAGCCTAAAATATTTTGTTCTTAGATGGCTTTCTTCATAATTTTGTACTGAAAGAATATTAACTTATCTAATCGACAGATTTATTTTTTTTTTTTTACTTGAAAACCTTACTAATATTTTAAAATGAAAGTTTTGAAGTGAAATTTCTTTAGGCGCGTTGAGAGTAAAATTTTAAGGTCGCTTCATTGCAATACCGTCACGTCATGAGGAAGGCGACGATTTTGGTACCTTTGAATTTTGCCAAAAAAGTTTCTCTTCTGACACGTGTGCTCGGCACACTCACTCTTTTTTTTCTTTTGGATTCTTAACTTCTCTTTCTTTCACATTTTCGTTGTACACAGAGCCCTACAAAACCAAATCTATAGGAGTTATTCTAATTACAAAACCAACCAAAATAGGCCGTCAAAATCGTTAATATAATTAAATTTTTAGACTAATAATTCCACACAAAATTGCCTGTCGCTTCGCGAATTAATGGCACCTTTTATTAATTTATGTTGAGACCCTTTGGTTATTTACATTTATTTATCTGTTGATATTAATTGTTAAATGGAGATCCAATATTTGACTTTTAAATTAATTAAACTTTACCTTAGCTTTGGCACTGGGGGCATACTGTTGTTTAGAATTAATTATTATTTTATTAAATTTGCACGCAGTTTACTCAAGGATTACATGTATTAAATTTTAAGCCGCTTTTCTTTATGTAATTACGCAAAGTAACCTTATTATCATAAGCAGTGTAGAACATTAGTTCCTTGTACGGAGGCATAATTATCTACAGATTTCCAGAGCATAGAAAGTACCTACATAATCTACTTGGACAAAAATAAGCTATTAAGACGATTTGCAAAGTTAATGATCATTGCATCAACGATATCAATGTCCTATTTTTGCAAACTTTCTGTGCCAACTTTTCTAAAGAGTGTAAGTGCATAAATATTGTTTTCCAAATAAACTCATCACTTCTTATACAGATATAGACATTGACTAAACTTTAATTACTGTCGTTTTCTAGGCATTTTTCAAAGCAATTACTAATATCTTCACATATCTACACACATTACTATCGCATCTTCCAAAAGCGGCCATTTTTAATTCAACACACAGAACATAAAGTAACAAGTAATACCCCTGTCCCATAAATTAAACGATAGATATAACCGTACCTCATCTCAGGATAAATGTCTCCTGGAATTTCAGCATTTATTACAATACCTTTATCTGGCGACAAAGTGGCCCATCAGGGGGAAATTTGACAGGCCCCATTAATTTGGCCCATGGAAAGCGTGTTATGACGTATCCACTGATCGTTTTACAAACAACTAAAACATGTGAGATTAATGATTGCGAAGTTTTCGTGCGTCAGTTGTGATTTACTCGTGGTTAGATGTATGTCTGATAGTTTTTGGAGTGAAGTAAAATGGATAAGAAATGTAGTAGTAATGCTATTATCAACTAATGTTCTAAAGTGGAAAAAGTTTGAAGCAGCATAAAATTAATTCAGGAAAAGTAACAGTATAGAAATAAAAGGAAATTCACCAATTAACAATAATATTTTGTTATTAAATTTGCACGTAGCAAAAGTAGAAATCTGGTTTTAAAAATAACAGACTGACAGAGAATATAATATGCATGGTATTAATAATTATGGTATTTATATATTTCCATCATTCCAAAAATTTCATAAAAAATGTTATGGACTATTGCAATTTCGAACAATTTATTTTTAATAGTAATACATTAGCGAATTCGCACTGGACCTTTGAAAATGATCCCTACGCAAAAATAATAAACTATACTATCAATTTGATTCTTCCACATGCATATCATTTTCAAGAAACTTCCCATAATCAAGACAAGTCTATCCAACTGAATCATGCTAATACAATTTTTCCCTGTTCCCGGCGAGAAATTTACATCGTCTGGCGTCTTCGTATTTAATTCGTTCATCTCAAGGAGCTTGCCTTTTTGAATTTTAAATAGCAGAAATTAAGTGAGAGTCCTCAACCGAGCGGATAGTTCCGACACTCGACACTAGTTATAGTAGTTGCAAAAACAAGCAAGTTTAATGGAGTGCGCGCTTGTTAATGTGAAAGTTCTAGATGTTATTGTAGAATTCTTGTAGAATTAGTCGACTCATGTTTGTCGAATGTACCGAAAACCTGTTTGTTGAAAAGTTGTACCGTACTCTATGGGGTTAGAAGTGTACCATCTGATCAGTTGAGTTAAAGGAGAAGCTTGTAACTTCAATACTACATTAATTCTTTCTGAATACGTTTACATAATAGATAGGAGTAACGTCCTAAATGAAATATAATAAGTTAGGCATCTATTAAAACAAGATTGACCCCAAAACCACAAGTACGATGAAAACAATACAGCTGAGTACCTATCGGTAATTTGTCATATTTTTATTCTATCCCATATTTTGCCAAATCAATAATGCGAAATTAAAGAAACAACTTTTAAATTATACAGAAGAAATAAGACGAAATCGGTCGCCCATAAATACGCAAAAGAAATATTTCCCGAACGAATTATATGTAACGAAGAGGGGACTAAGCTTATTAGGGGCTGGATTCTTTTCAAAACATTCCCAAGTGCTTAGGACAAAACTCAATATGAATGAAACGTTTTAAATAAAAAAAAGTATAAGGAAAATAAATCACTTCGGGAAGTTATTTCGCAGCATCGGAGGTGAGAGGGAACTTTTATCGCTCCTCCGTTCAAATTAGTTCTTTTTTCGGAAAGTTTTGAAGTATGGATTTCAATATTGAATTTCTACAATGTCGCGACTGGAGCAATGTGGATGTAGTTCCAAAGTTATAAGGAAAGTTTGGGAGTAAGTCGACTTTACAATTGCGTTAGGACCGCTGCCGTTTAAGAAAGCTGGATTGTTTTTGCTGATTTGGTTGTTATGAAGCTTTGCTGTATTTATTAGGATTTGTAATTGTAATGAGCAGTATCAGAATTTATTTCAAACATTTTGAAGATAAGAAATTGTAATGTTTTGGGTTGAAAAATGAATAACTTCGAAACATTCATGATGTTTCGAAGTTATTCATTTTTCAACGATGAAAATTAGTGACCCTAAGGACAATAAACAAACAAAAAAACGAATGTAAAACGTCTCTGAGTTTTTGTTCAACCATCTGTGCAACATAGTTTATGAATTAACAATACATAATATTGAATACGTACACAAGAAAAACATAATCTCCCATTACGAAGTCGGAAAAAATTAAGCCTTTAGAAAACTTTATGAATAGAAAAAGAGTGTTTTTTTTTAATACAGTTATTGAAAAACTAGTACCTACCTATTGGATTATTGAGCAAAGGACTTGAGAGAGTACTATGTAATTGATTAATCAAGGATTGAAAATAATTGGATATATTTTTACGATTGCATGTACGATATTACGATTATTCAAAGCGTGAGTTAAATAAAAGTGCAGGAATTTTATATAGTTAATTAATTCTGTGATTGGTGGAATTTATATACCCATTTGCTTTGCCAGTGATTTCGTTCGTGAGAATAAATAAGAGATGAAATAAGAGCTTGTTTGGAATAATCAATAGGCTGAATAGCTTATGGGGATTTATGACGTGACAACGTCTTATAATTCGATAGAGCCGGCTGCACGCACGAAAAAACATGACTCATGCGGCGTTACCTCGCTCTGAGGCGTTCCATGTAAGGCTTGAAGTGCGAGCGAGAGCGCGGAACGAGCGACAAAGAAGCACAATCGGACGTTGTCACGTTCAACTATCGTCAGTAAACCGACTTACAGACAACCAATTTTTTTTTTAATTATTAAGTGAAGAACAGTGTTTATATATATAAGTTAAAATACAAAATTCGGTTGCTCTTCAAAGGTTTTTCTTATTCCCATATTTTGTTATATTTTTCATGGATGTTCCACGATGACGCA
Organism: Colias behrii; assembly: GCA_029959065.1. NCBI lineage: Eukaryota > Metazoa > Arthropoda > Insecta > Lepidoptera > Pieridae > Colias > Colias behrii. The sequence continues at coordinate 3,106,632 of JARWMC010000015.1, forward strand.
TAAGGTAAGCCCATTCAAACAAACAAAGTCTTCACCAATGTTAAGAAGTGTGGATGTATCGTACAAGAAAATATAGAGAAATAAACGGACCTGTTTATTTGTAGACTTTCTAGACGTCTATCAGGTGCACTATGGTAAGTGTTTGAGAAAAAGCAAAGCCACGGTTAGAAACATTTTGTCTTCGAAATTAATATTTTATATTAATAGATCAAATAATAATCATAATTATTAAAGCTAGAACGGCTCAGGGGATCATGAAATTTCTTACAAAAAATAACAAATTCTAGTATTCTCTTGAATAACATTTTACTTATTATTCAGATACTCTTGTTTTTTTTTAATTATACAAAAATATATTATCACAATAACACGAAGCAAGTATTGTTGAAATATATTTGAATTTCTGGATTATGTAAATCGAAGAGCGCTTTCATGAAAAACCGATACTCTTACTCTGGAGATCTCATAAAAAGAATACGATCTGAATCGGTTATATTGCTAAATAAATGGTAATAAAATTTACCTATATATTTACGTTCTTTGTGTATGGAAGCTGAAGAATTGAGCGTTTTTGTTGTGTAATAAAGTTAATGAGTTGAATATTTCAGGCTGTGAACTTTTTGTACCGATTTTAGAGAAATATGCGTTTCTTTATATTTAAGTTTGTGTTTGTTAGGAAGTAATGTAATATATTGTATAAATTACTCACTTTGTGTATTCTTATAAGCTACCAAATTTAGTCCTTTTTTTAATTAGCCTCCAATTGAAGTTAGTTTGTTTAATTGCGCATTTTATGAAGGGAAATTACTGATTAACAAATTACAACTATGCTCTTGAGTCATGTAATTACATGCTGTAATTACAGCTATGACATATTTTACACAATAAATTGCTGTTTTACTTATGTTACATTATCCAATCGTATACTTATAGTACAACTATATACAAACGTACTCACAGAGAGAAACGGAACAACAAAGAGACTACACTACGTAATATTTGGTTCGTTAAGAAGTTCATAAGACCAACATCTGAAATTTAAGATCTGTACGGACGCCTCGGGTTGCTCATTTGAAATTTAGACTGTTCAGATGCTATATTATACAGATATTTTACCTAGAATGAAGACAGATTGAAATATTTTTAACAATAAATAATCTTTAGCATAATCATAGCAATACATAATATTTCTGAGAGGAAGGATTAGAAGAGGAAGAATTAAAAGGCATTTCATAGACTCTTACGTTTTGTTTAAAATTTAAATAGAAAATAATAATAATAAATTATGAATCTACAACAACAGTATCATATATAAATTTATAAAGAATAGAAAAAATTCGATCACGAGGCGGGACTCGAACCCGCATCCTTTCGCGCCATTCCGGGGCGGATGCCTGACCAATTCAGCCACTCGTGACCCGCCAGAGCAATCGAATTTATTCTATTCTTTCAGTTTTATGTGTCAAAGGGACATAAAAAAATGAAAGAATAGAATAAATTCGATTGCTCTGGTGGGTCACGAGTGGCTGAATTGGTCAGGCATCCGCCCCGGAATGGCGCGAAAGGATGCGGGTTCGAGTCCCGCCTCGTGATCGAATTTTTTCTATTCTTTATAAATTTATATTTATAAAGCATTTGAATGCCTTAACCAAAAAATATCAATTTCAACAAAAAAGGTCGTGTTCCATCGTTACAATATTGTATTCACTGTAAAGTGTTTCGTGTTGGTTGAGATGGTTGTTTATCACCTCAATAGATGGCGCGCGGTGTGTCCCTTTGACACATAAAACTGAAAGAATAGAATAAATTCGATTGCTCTGGCGGGTCACGAGTGGCTGAATTGGTCAGGCATCCGCCCCGGAATGGCGCGAAAGGATGCGGGTTCGAGTCCCGCCTCGTGATCGAATTTTTTCTATTCTTTATAAATTTATATTTATAAAGCATTTGAATGCCTTAACCAAAAAATATCAATTTCAACAGTATCATATTACAAATTGCATAACTTTATCAAAATAAAGGAATGTTTAACATTTTTATTATTTTAATTAACTTGATGTTCATAGATGATGGCTCATGCCATTTTCATAAATTCCGATACCAAATATTCATCATTCACGTAATATTAATATTCAACTATTTACAATAACTGACTTACACATATTTATTAATTTATAAAATAAGAGTCCTATACAGGCCCCTGACAGCCTAGTTTCAAAATGGCTAGTTGTGGCGCTGCATTACTTCCTGTACTTTTTTTTTTTTCTACTTGTTCCTGGCTTCGGCGCCATTTTGAGAAGCCATGTTATGACAATTGACATTTATTTGAATGAAAAATATATAGCAAACCAAACAAAAAATTGGACTACTGGACAAAAACTTTGTGCCATCGTCTCTAGTATTTATGATTAGGGGTGTGTGTTCGTCATGGCGTCAAACTGTGGCATTCTATTTTTGCGAAGGGACTGTTTCTTCAGCTGCACTTCAAAATATTTTGAAACAGCTTGTGAAAGAAGTGGCACAAACTGGTTTAATACCATTGGGTCTAGTTTGTGACCAGGGTTCTACATTTAGATCCGCCATTAAAAGTTTAAGGGAGATTACCATTCATAAAAAAAATAATCAGAATGAAAGAGATGGTTAGTTTTTTATTTAATTTTGGTACCTATCTAATATGTGTTTGTTTTTTTTTTCAATTTATTTTAATTTACTTTCAGATGGCACAGTAACCATTTGTGGATACAATTTAAGTGTATTTTTTGATCCACCTCATCTTTTGAAAGGATTGAGAAACAATTTTCTTAATAAAAATATAATTTGGAATGGCAAAACAGCAACCTGGAATGATATACAATTCATTTATGATTTGGATAGCAAATTAGGACACACAAGGGCATTGCCTAAATTAACGGTATACCATGTCGACCCAAATAAAGTTAAGAAAATGAAAGTGAGTGTAGCTGCGCAAGTTCTAAGTGCTCGAACTGCTGCTATGCTAAAATATACCAACACACTCAGTAAGTTAACAATTTAACGTTCTATATAGAACTAATTCGGCTTAAACTAAAATGTGGATATTTAAAAGTAAAAAAATGTCATTACAAATTAACTTTATGATTTTTTTAAGTTATAATTTCATATATTAGAGCAGGCTCCAAGGAGATGTTCGTTTGCATAAATAACGGACCTAAATCTGACTTCTGATATATATTGTATAGATCCCAGACATCCTTTAAACAGATGTTGCCAACCAGTTTTGTGGTCCCCTTCCCCGCACCCCGGTAATTAAATATGGCATACAAAGAAAAAAATAAACATTTCCAAAACATGCCGCGTGGGGTATCAAATGAAAGAGCTTATTGAGTAGATCACGAATATATAGCATACTATAACATTTCTTACACTTTCTCTAAGATTTTTTAGAAAATTTACGAAAATGGTCCATTTTTGAGTTAACTTTAAACCACTATAGATTGAAAACTCATGAATATATTTTTTAAATTATTATTTTAAATAATTAACAATAGTCCATTGTTGACGATTCTATAGTTCGTACAGTGAAATAGTTGCATGGGGGAGTGGGGGAAGCATTCAAAGATGGCGAGTATATTTTCAAGTTTATGCCAGAAATAAAGGCCTAATACAAAAATATCGGTGTCAGGGCTTAGAATAATAATTATCTCTGCACTGTCGTTGTGTTTGACAGAATGAAAAATATGGCAGAACATTCTTGAATCAGCCTCTTAACTTCATCAGCCTCTTCTAAACTTGAAAATATACTCGCCATCTTTGAATGCTCCCCCCACTCCCCCATGCAACTATTTCACTGTACGAACTATTGAATCGTAAACAATGGACTATTGTTAATTATTTAAAATAATAATTTAAAAAATACATTCATGAGTTTTCAATCTATAGTGGTTTAAAGTTAACTCAAAAATGGACCATTTTCGTAAATTTTCTAAAAAATCTTAGAGAAAGTGTAAGAAATGTTATAGTATGCTATATATTCGTGATCTACTCAATAAGCTCTTTCATTTGATACCCCACGCGGCATGTTTTGGAAATTTTTATTTTTTTCTTTGTATGCCATATTTAATTACCGTTGTGGGGAGAGTGGGACCACAAAACTGGTTGGCAACATCTGTCTATAGGATGTCTGGGATCTATACAATATATATCAGAAGTCAGATTTAGGTCCGCTATTTTTGCAAACGAAACTCCACTGAGAGTCCGGTCTATATAACATATAAAAAAGAACACTAATACCACAAAGAAGGTATGTAGAGCGGTGTTCTTTTGTTCAGAATTGACGCATTAAGGACGCGTTTACGAATCTGACAAAAATAAGCAGTTTTTCGATGCATTTTGCGGCAAAATAATACAAAACCAAATTTGACTAATAATTACCATAGATAGATTACTCCTTAATCTTTAAATGGTAGGAATTTTTTAGTCGAAAATTTTGGTTTATAATATTGTAAAAAATAATTTCCGTTGCCTCTTCACACAAAATTGACAATATCGTGCTGAATATAAAAGCATTTTTCTATTATTTAATAAACTAAATTTATTTATTTAAAAATATTTTAAGTAAGCAGACATGTCCAACTCAAAAAGGTAGGAACTAAAACTATCAAAATGTTACAAATAAGCTGAGAAAAAAATTAAAATCAAATCCTATTTTTTCACATATTTAGCTGTAACGCGTGATACTTATTGCATGGAAATAAGGGTTATTTTATTTGTCACTATCTTGATTTATTGCACAAAAATTTGTAATGAAATATTTTAGTAATTTAGTCTGCGCTCGGCCGCCGTTGTGAGTAGACACTGTGACGCTTGTAAGCAGCTCCTCGTTTACGAAAAGATCGCTGTACGTATACAAAATAGTTGACAAGGTCAAACTTGATACTTCACGCATTCTGCACCGAGAACCAAGGCACAACAAGGTAAGATTTTATTTATAGTATTTTATACTTATGGGATTATAAATTTCATATTTAGTTTCTGACTTGACGGAGTGACCTGAAGGTGTACTTCGAAGACTGCTACTGGAACTACTAGACGATTAGAGCTAGGTATGCCGAGTTTGGGCTCGTTTTGTTAGTTATGTTGAGACCTTACCTCCGGACTTGATGGAGTGACCTGAAGGTGTACTTCGAAGACTGCTACTGGAACTACTAGACGATTAGAGCTAGGTATGCCGAGTTTGGGCTCGTTTTGTTAGTTATGTTGAGACCTTACCTCCGGACTTGATGGAGTGACCTGAAGGTGTACTTCGAAGACTGCTACTGGAACTAATAGACGATTAGTGCTAGGTATGCCGAGTTTGGGCTCGTTTTGTTAGTTACGTTGAGACCTTACCTCCGGACTTGATGGAGTGACCTGAAGGTGTACTTCGAAGACTGCAACTGGAACTAATAGACGATTAGAGCTAGGTATGCCGAGTTTGGGCTCGTTCTGTTAGTTATGTTGAGACCTTACCTCCGGACTTGATGGAGTGACCTGAAGGTGTACTTCGAAGACTGCAACTGGAACTAATAAACGATTAGAGCTAGGTATGCCGAGTTTGGGCTCGTTTTGTTAGTTACGTTGAGACCTTACCTCCGGACTTGATGGAGTGACCTGAAGGTGTACTTCGAAGACTGCAACTGGAACTAATAGACGATTAGAGCTAGGTATGCCGAGTTTGGGCTCGTTTTGTTAGTTATGTTGAGACCTTACCTCCGGACTTGACATAACTAACAAAACGAGCCCAAACTCGGCATACCTAGCTCTAATCGTCTAGTAGTTCCAGTAGCAGTCTTCGAAGTACACCTTCAGGTCACTCCATCAAGTCCGGAGGTAAGGTCTCAACATAACTAACAAAACGAGCCCAAACTCGGCATACCTAGCTCAAATCGTCTAGTAGTTCCAGTAGCAGTCTTCGAAGTACACCTTCAGGTCACTCCATCAAGTCCGGAGGTAAGGTCTCAACATAACTAACAAAACGAGCCCAAACTCGGCATACCTAGCTCTAATCGTCTAGTAGTTCCAGTAGCAGTCTTCGAAGTACACCTTCAGGTCACTCCATCAAGTCCGGAGGTAAGGTCTCAACATAACTAACAAAACGAGCCCAAACTCGGCATACCTAGCTCTAATCGTCTAGTAGTTCCAGTAGCAGTCTTCGAAGTACACCTTCAGGTCACTCCATCAAGTCCGGAGGTAAGTTCTCAACATAACTAACAAAACGAGCCCAAACTCGGCATACCTAGCTCTAATCGTTTATTAGTTCCAGTTGCAGTCTTCGAAGTACACCTTCAGGTCACTCCATCAAGTCCGGAGGTAAGGTAACTAACAAAACGAGCCCAAACTCGGCATACCTAGCTCTAATCGTCTATTAGTTCCAGTAGCAGTCTTCGAAGTACACCTTCAGGTCACTCCATCAAGTCCGGAGCTAAGGTCTCAACATAACTAACAAAACGAGCCCAAACTCGGCATACCTAGCTCTAATCGTCTATTAGTTCCAGTTGCAGTCTTCGAAGTACACCTTCAGGTCACTCCATCAAGTCCGGAGGTAAGGTCTCGACATAACTAACAAAACGAGCCTAAACTCGACACATCTAGTTCTACTCGTATAATAGTTCCAGAATAGTTCCAGAAGAATAATAGTTCCGAAGTACACTTTGGCATGTACTTGTTTACCAATCAATCACTGTCCCATGAAATTAGGTAAATGGTATCTACTTTTGTGACCATTCAACGTTACAAACAAATCAAAGTAAATTATAAAAAAAAAAATATTGCAATAAAAATAAGTTCAATTATCAAGTCGTGTCAGTTTAGTCATAATTTCGTCGTTTCTCGCATTTCGCTGTGTGTGTGAGCCGTGCACGTGTAGTAGTAAGACTCAAAACTTAAAATTGATGCGCGTCAATTTGTAAATACGTCCTTAATTGTGTCACTGTATAAACTCATTCAAGCATAACTGGTCAACTGTCGCTTTAGGCGAGAGCAAAGGAAGGAGTTTTAGGGTCTTTGCTCAGCAGTGGGATTGATTAGGCTAAAAATAATATTAACAATAAAAACTATGTTTTTTTTTTTTTTTTTTAATTCTAGATAGGGAAGCGCTTGACCACAATCTCGCCTGATGGAAAGCTAAGATGCGGTCTAAGATGGTACGCGCTTCCCTAGTAGGTACCGGTTCACTCTTCGCTTGAAGACCCCCATATTGTACTCGTCGGGGAACACAGATTCAGGAAGCGCGTTCCAGTCCCTCGCGGTTCGGATGAAGAATGTGGAATCGAACCGCTTAGTCCGGGTACATGGAACGTCCACCATATGGCGATGCCTAGAATCTGTGCGCCTCGACGATCGATGGAAGAACGGGGATGGCGGAACAAGTTCGTGTAGTTCCGCAGCGCACTCACCAAAGTGTATCCGGTAAAAAACCGATAAGCTGGCCACTCTGCGACGATGAGCGAGGCTCTGGAGTTTTTTGCCTACTAGCTCATCGTCGTTTATGAGCCTCTTGGCACGCCTCTCTATCGCCTCAAGCGCCTCTAGCTGGTACTTGGCGGAACCGTCCCAGAGGTGAGAGCAGTATTCCATGCACGATCGGACTTGTGCTTGATAAAGGTTGAGCAACTGTCCCAATTTTAAAAATTTCCAAGATTTTAATTTCTTACAAATATTTTTAATTTTAGATAACATTCACACGGGCAGCAGTAGCAGTATGGCTACTACAGCGGAAGTTGTGGAGTTCTTCGACGAATTATTCGATAGCGTAAATTGTTATCCTGGAGGCGCAACAAAAGGGAAAATGAGAAAAGCAGTAAAAATAAACTCCCCACACATTCAGTTTTGGACAGAAGCCATAAAAAAATTAAAAGAAATAAAATTTGAAGACACATCCAGTAAAATAGCTTTACAATCAGGAAAACCTCGTCTTGTACGGGTGCCATCTGTAGATGGTTGGATTACAACTTTAGAAAGTTTTATTAGGATAACTAAAATATTATTTGAAAAGTATGGTGTAAAATATTATTATCCTCGAAATATTAATCAAGACCCACTGGAAAATTTCTTTGGACGTGTGAGGGCTCTGAATTATCGTAATATTAACCCAGATGCGAATACTTTTATTTATTCATTTAAATCGTTATTATTTTCAAATCTGTTGAGCCCTCATTCAAAATTTGCCAACTGTGAAGTGGACAATGGAGACACAATGATAGACACAAATTTTTTATTTGAAGATAATAATGACGAAAATAAGCAAACTATAAATTATGTCTCCACACCATCCACTTCACAGGAAACTCAAGTTTCAGCATTCCGTGGGTCAATCCAAAATGCAAATGTAATTTTGGAAAAAGTAAAAGTCCAATGCTCTGCCTATACTGCAGGGTACATTTGCAGAAAAATGACCAAAAGTGTTAATAATTGTAAAAATTGCATGAAGAGCTTTACTAGTAAATCTACAGAGGATAATATTTATTCTTACATGCGCCAAAGAGAATATAAACTTTTAAAAAATAGTAATTTAGTTTATCCAAGTTCCAAACTTCTAGTGTTGTACAGGGAAGCAAGTTGTTTAATACATAATTATTTAAACGATAACTGTATCCAAAATGAAATTGGGGCAAATTTAAGAGAAAAAATTCAAGATTTGGAGTTTTCCTGGTTAGGGTGTCAGAAAACACACAATATGTGTTTAAAAAAAATGTTTTTAACATATATTGTTAGGCTTCATGTCCATAACTGGAGCAATATTATAAATAAAATTTTAAAGGGAGCTATAGAGGAGAGATATGTGCAAAAAATGGCAGGAATCCATAAAATTGCTTTTATGAAATATAAAACAAATAAATTAAGAAAAAGAGCATTAAATAAATAAACATTGAAAACTAAATCTGTTTTATTTTTAATACCTATTCGCAATAATAACGCTTGGAACTTACTTAATATCTAGTACGTAGTATTTTTATCGATACAATGGGCACCTCACTAAAGTATCGATAGTCAGATTATAGATATCGAACTGGTAGGCAACACTACTTTTTACTGTCAAAATTGATAAGGCTACAGCAGCGCCACAACTGGCCAACTGAAACTATGGAAAACATCACTGTCGCATCTGTTACGTAGTAACTAATACTTAATCTGTGGTCCTATAGTCCGAACATAGTCTGTACATAAATGTTATAAAAATTAAACCATAAGAAAAAAAAGAAAAGAAAATTCTTGATAACATAAATATAGTATTAAAGAGAATTTCTTATTATCTAAGTAACTAACAAGTTTATCTCTAAGTTAATTCAGTAGTTAACCGAGTTAGTAACAGTTATTCTCTAATCTGTGTGGATTGTACATTGTTTGCTGTTTGTCTAAATATCTTCATGTTATAGACAAATACAAGTCTTAAATAGTTGTATCCAAGTGAGAAAACAGTTTATTAGCCTGTAGCCATAATATAAAATATTTCAATATAAATAGTAATAAATAAACAGAAACATAGACACTATTTTTATTATTTCATACTAAATTTCCGCCTGCGTCTTCGCCCTCGTTTTCAAAGAAAACCCCGCATAGCCTAAGTATTATTCTGGGTCTTCAGCTACCTACATACCAAATTTCATTGTAATCGGTTCAGTACTATTTGCGTGAAAGTGTAACAAACATTTATCCTCACAAACTTTCGCATTTATAATATAAGTAGGATTTTTATAAGCGTGGTTTAATATTGATATCTTCAAATAAGCCTCTCAAGATCGAGTTAGACTCGACACGTATAACAGACACATATACATATAGCGAATATAATTAAAACAAAACAAAAACACCTCTTGAAGTTGTTACAAACATTTCCGCATTTTGAGCTTACGCGTAATATGAAAAGGAAAAAATAATAACGTTCAAATGTAGAAAAGATCTTAGAAGCAGGGATATAACTCCGGCTCAATTAGACGATTATTCCTCCTATCTACCTCAGGATTCTTGGCTTGGCCCAAGGGAAAAGATTAAGTTTAAAATAATGTGTGGGTAGACTTCATATTATCTTCATAATATAAGTACTAGAAAGATTAGAAGTAAGAAGAAGTACTTGACGAATAATTTTATGAATTGAAAATAACCTTTTCAGTTTTCGTAGAATACAGTTTAAAGACATCGAGGCATCTACTTTTTTTTATTATAAATTGAACATAATGACGTTTCAACAATGTTTGAATGATTCCCTAGAACTTTTTTTTTAATTATACTTTTTAACGTGAAAACAAATATTTAATAGCATGAATCAGGAAAGAAAATCCTAGTAAACAAATGTCTATATAAGCAGATGAACCACAATTTTTATGATTTACTAGCGGTCCGCCCCGGCTTCGCCCGTGGTACATATTTACGTTTTCTCTACATAAGAATCATCCTCGTACTTCAAGGAATATAATAAAAAATAATTATTGAAATCGGTCCACCCGTTCACGCGTGATGCCGTGACCAAGGAAAACGGATTTCATTTTTATATATATTGATAATATTAGCCGTCATCTTATTCATAAGAAATACCAGGAAATCCAATGAAGAAACGGTCTCTTACATAAAGTCATACAAGCAGGATTAAGTTCATAACTTGGGCATGACGGTCGAGTGATAACACCGAATCGAGCCCCACTGTAAGCCGCCCTTGCGTATAATTGACTCTTCCCTGTCATTGCGCCCTACAGCCTGACGTAGAAGCCTTCATATTACGAATATTTAGGCCCCCCGATAATTTGATAATTTCATTTGGAAATTGAGTTCTGAACGTGTAAGTGACTGAGCTAACATTACCTTTTAATGGATCTTAGGCTTACGTACCTAGTTCGTTTTAATGACATTTTAATAAAGCTTAGGACGAATTTCGAATTCTGTAAGAACAATGGCAAGGTTATTAAGAAGATAGGTAAGTGGTAAGTGAAGTCCCATGTCCCCAAGTGGGGTAAATGCAGATGCATTATTCATACATCTGTTTCACTGATCGATTTTCTTTAGGGACAAGTAGGTGATCACCCTCTGTGTCCTACCAGACCGAGACATTTTTCTTCTTCGTCTCCACCGCGAATCGAACCCAGGACCCCTCGGTTCTACGCTCACGCGTCAACCACTGTACCAAGAAGGCGGCCATTATTATTATTAAGAAGATAGATACTGATAAATTTCTGGTTAGTTTCAGGTATGTGATTTGTTTTGAACACTAAAGTATGTACGACTTCAAATCGTAGAAGTTTGTAGAAAAGTTTTTTTAATGTAAAGTTAATAAGGTTGTTTTTACGATGAGTGTGGAGATAATATCCCAAGGGAGTAATTATACGATATACGGTAATAGAAGATAAGTGTTATTGTGATACTACATTATTTGCTGCTGCTCATTCAGAGGCGGAGACTAATATAATTATTGTGTAATTGTTATCCACCTGATAAATATAAAGCTTCATTTTCTATGCATTTTCAGTCCACATTACAAAATTTTAAATTTAATTTATTATAGATACTTGGTATTGTAATTGAAACTTATTTTTTTATTGCAAAAAGTTATACACATCTACGTATAAAGACGTATAGATACTTGAAATCCAAATTAAAAAATGGCATCATCAGCTGCAATCAAATAAATAATTTTCAAGTCAATTGATACAATAGAATTTCTCAGTCTGTGGTAGTATTGCGATAAAGTGTTTGATCCCGTTTGGGATCACCCAGGATCAATGTGAGACGCTGAGTGGCCAATCGAGCGAGTAACTGGAGCTTACTGCAGTTACATCGGCGTTATACCTACCTATCGCTGTATAACATATAGGTTTTAACTCGAAACCTATTGTTGACTTCTTTGTTGAATTGTCGTTTATACAGGGTTTTCCAGATTTAGTGACTTATTAATAGAACTTGTAGTTTAAGTTATTTTCTTCGTCGAGTCATTGATTAAACAGGATTTTCCGGATTTGGTGTAATATCAATTGCTCTAAGTTATATAATACATAGGTTTTCAGTCGCTTATAACGTAAAAAAAAATAGTTATGACTTATGACATCCCCGCCATGAATGTAAATAGGCTTGATTTTTCATTACAATTTGGTTTTACACTATTGTAATTTAAATTTTAACATTTTAACACAATATGTTTTAAATACACTACTTATTGAACTTACTAAACATCCCAATATTTAATATTAAACTATTATAAGTACGTGTACAGAACAACCAATTTGCCGAACACTAATAAATAAAAGCAATAAGAACACGAAAAATATGGACAAATATTATCGAGAAGTATGTTATAATCCTGTCCATTGTAATAGGTTGTATTGTGGTGGACATTTTGATTGATAGCCACTTGTCTTTTGTTATGGTCGTAGTATACACCTGCCGCAAGATTGCCGGCCCTAATGATAAATAAAAATTATTATTTATTGGGGTTCCGTGGAATAGGGGATAATTCTTATGGTTTTATATAGCGTAGTATGTAGTATAATATGTAAAGCTTAGAAACTGATGAGTGATGAACAACAAAATATTTGAAAGACGAGTATTGTGTTTCAATAAAAGAAAATATTCCATATTTTTATTTTTGCAACTATTCTAAGTAAGTATTTTTACTTTGTAATAAAATACCGTTAGCACACAAAATCTGCAAACAATATAATACGTATACAAACATGTAGGTAATAAGGTGAAAACCTTTTGATTAAAAAATATTTGAATAGGTACGTGTGTCTAATAATAGAAGAAAAAGTGAAAAATAAGGTAATTTTCTTCGTTGATGAGATTCTAGTAAAACGTTAATGGTGTATACCTAATATTATCTATGCTATTATAATATCATATTTACCCAACTAAATTTGACTTCACAAAACCTCGTTCCCGTTGTTTAATGATTTTAATCAGTATTCGCTAAAATATTTGAGTTCCATTTGAAACAGTGTGCGAAGACAAATGTAATGTGTCCTTTGAACTTTGACATATTATATAACTTTGACAACTGCCTTGAGAAACTTATTCTTTGTTACAAAGAGTACCCTTACTACTCATATTATGTACATGATATAGGATGTACAATGCCAATTATTTTATATACCTATATATGTACTGAAACAAGAAATAATTCGTTGAGTCGGAAAAAACAATTTGTGTTTCTATTTTCAAAAGCTTCTTTCTACTAATTTGACATTGATCCGCCATGTTGTTTTTCGATCCTGTGTTTATTTAAGAAAACAATTACTTTTTATAGAATACTTAGGTACTTATGTTTTCGAGAATTATTCTTATATAATAATAACAAAGTAATAAAATATATGATGGGTAGACAATCCATTTCACTTATAAAACAGTGTAATGAAGATGGACAAACTTTTTTTAACATATTTTTATAGTTGTAACCAACTCCTTTAGACTCGATTTTGACTATAACAGACCGATTTAATTTAAACTTTATACACTTATCAAGAATATGGGACAAGGATCGGTGCAATACAATAATTTCAGTGTATTTTAAAGCTTTTTAAGCATTATTATTTAACATCGATAAAACAGAAAAAAGTTAACCAAAATATATCTAACTCCAAAAAGTAATGTCTTTACGACCATAACAAGCCATGGGTTTATTCTGGTTAAAATATCCCATGTTAGATCCTTTGTTAAGACGTAGAAGCCTCAGTAAAGCAATAGGCTGATTACCTACTTGTTCATAAAGCTAATTCCATTAATTGTGAAACGCTATCTCTTGTTTGGATTTTAACTGCTCCGGTTACTCGTCTTTAAAATAAGGTTTATTGAAAATAAAGTTAGTATTTTCTTATGTTTGACTAGCTGTGCTCGGCGGTTTCAACCGCATTGCTCCGCTCATGTTGGTCTTAGCGTGATGATATATAGCCTATAGCCTTCCTCGATAAATGGGCTATCTAACGCCGAAAGAATTTTTCAAATCGGATCGTAGTTCCTGAGATTACCGCGTTCAAACAAACAAACAAAATCTTCAGCTAAATAATATTATAGTATACATTTTACGCGAGTATTATACGTTTAGAAATTAGGATATTAGATACTGGTTACTACGTATCCACGCTCGCTACAAAGTGTGCAAAACGTCGGGATACTAATGTAATGAATAAATCGGGTCTAAAATCCGTTAATACCTTTAATATGTAAATAAAGTTATACAGTATAAATTTTTGAAATTGAGCACACAATTTACTAGTTTCACTTCTATTGAAGTTTTATTTAGTATTTGGGCTCTTATTGTCGAAGGCCAAGACTCAGTTTGTGTCATTACGCCTATAAATGTTCAAAGTTCAAAGGCTTCATTTCTACAACAAATTGTAACTAATGACATAAAAGTTTGGGAAGATGGATGTTGTTACACTTTCGTGTATAAATAGCTGATTGTATATATAAATAGTTTGGAAAATCCAAAAGTGCACGCCTCATAATTTTTTTTTAATAATTATTTATTAATTATTATTTTTGTTTATTTAATAACAATTAAACCACATCGAATCAGACCCTGAAAAATGAAAGGGTTCTATTCCTGAGCATACTCAAGCGTAAGAGAAAAAAAAAGACTCGATTATTAAAGTATTTCGGTCGCTATCGTGTTAACAAGAAAAAGGATCCGCACATACAGACACACGGACGTCCAAGACAGAACTTTTTTAAACTGTTTTTTAACTAGTTTAAATAACAAAAATGACATCAAAAATATCATGAACGTTAAAAATAGTGTTTTTTCTTAATATGTGTGTGTATGTATTATCTTACAAGTGCAATGTATGATACATAAAGACATTTTAAGTTTGAAAAATCAGATGTTTTGCGCGAAGTGACAGTAGTACCCACCTCAACGCTTCGCTTATGAGGCGTGCAATAAGGTATGTTTAAAGGGCACAAAAAGAAATCGAATGTTATTGCTCACAAAAACGGATATATTTATAACTCATTGAAGATGTTGGAGATATTAATGATATCAATTCTTTGTGATAAATGTGTATAAATAAAATTAGAATTTCAACAAACAGAAATGTATGATAACATCATTAATTATTTTAAGTTTGATTTATATTCTTCGTAAAAATCTTCCCAATTCAATAGTTCTTTGTTTTAAATTATTATATTATTATCATCAAAATTAAAGAGTTACTTTATTTATAGTCCACCACCATAGAATCAATTAGATTACTTTTAAGCCAGTGACCAGTGTATGTATATAGTTTTTATCATTCAATTACTATGAAAACATACAGTTTTTACAAGTTTACAAAATATATTTGAAAAGTTTATTAGTGTTATATTGTTAAGTATATTTAAATCAAATTGTTATAGTTATATAGTATTGTACATGTATGTTTGTCTGTGGTTACGTATGAGGCTGTTACGTAAGCCAGACACGAAACTCACTGATTTAAATTCGGTCGTCGGACTATGAAAGAGCCACGGACTGAATATCTTAGGACATGAATTTAGTGTTAAGTAATGTTTTGTTTTGTTGCAATTATTAAGGACTAGGTAGTTTGCCCCGATTATGCTCTTTATATCGAGATAAAAGGTGTAACAATTAAGGATAATGTAGCTATTCCAGGTAAACGAATTTTTAATATTGGTGTAGGTTTTGAGTTTATCTGTTAGCAATACAATTAATCAAATTAATTCTTGTATCGTATACCTAATATTATAGTTTTGATGTACCTAAGTTATACCCTTCCTGCCATGCAACACAAATAGTAATTACAATTTTTTATTTCCCACTCTCTTTTTGTTTAATTATGTTTATTCACTTGACTACTGAATTACAGACATACAGATAAACAAAGTTACATATTACTAAAACTAAAATATTAAGTATCATGTGCGCTCATTATGACTATTCGTTAGTGTAATTAGAAAGAGAATATTATTTCCAACATTAACATTCAAAAACTGCAAAAAATTACAGTTTATTTTTAAGAAAATTTATCGATAAACAAGAAAAATCAAACCCAACGCCTAAACATTATATAATCACGTTCAAAAAAGTTATATGCAATAAAAATCAAATACATTTACCATTTTAGACAACACTAAAGCGTAGATTACCAAGTAGAGCGACAAGGTTTTACGATCAGTCGCAAACGTGTGTCTTGTTTACATTTATTGCCTATTTAAAAACCTTATGGGAGTAATCTGTGCCTATATCGAACGCTATGTGGAGTATTAATAATTTGTGCGTTATTAAAGGTTGATTACTTGTTTTAGGCCTATATCGATGTCTGGTATATTAATTATTTGTTATTTAAGGTTGATTACTTGTTTAAGGGTTTCTAGTATCCTTTTTTTAAAGTCTTTGAAGTGAAACTTCTTCATCGCGTCATGTCAATACCGTCACATCATGGAGTAAGGCGACGATTTCGGTACCTATGAATCTTGCAAAAAAAAGTTTCACTTCTGACACAGGTTATCTGATTTGTTCTTAGTTAAATGATAAATATTTGACAGGTTTTACTTTAAATACATAAATAATAAATAGATACAACTATAAAGTAAAAAAGTTACATACAAACATACAGGTGAAGCTAATAAAAGCGTGTTAAAAAAATAAATGCAAATACTAGCAAAAGTCTATAAAGTTTGGTTATTTTATTTCAATGACACAATGAATATATTTCTGGATATTTAAATAAATAACAAGATATATTTAACGTGGGCTGAAATGATCAAGAGACGAATATAACTGCTTGTATATCAATTTGTTTATAATGACAAATTATTAACGTCATTTATTGAAACACTCCCACGTCTTTAAGATTTCAAAGAGACTCATATCCAAAAACCAATGTAAGAAGACCTTCATCTTCGATTAGATCTTGTATTGGTGAGAGCTACGTAATAAGCAGTAAGTAATTTCCATGGAGACTACTAGATTTCGTTTTTTTAGAGACTCTCGATTTACTGGCAAAAGCTTTCCCCTTATTTAAAACCTATAGGGCAATACATAGCCTCCCTAATTTTTGACAGAAAAGTAGTCTGTTTGACCTTGGGTATCCATATATCTTAAAAATGATTAAGGGGTGTTAGGCGGTCATCAAAAATTCAGCTATTCGGGCCTGAGGTAAGCGGTGAGGGGGTCTGCGTTTAGTATGGAATCAACGTGCTCGAAACTAAAAATCGTAAGCGCCATTCACATTTTTATCAAAAAGTGAATGAAAATATTTAGTATTTTCTAAATCTAAAACAGTCACGAAATCGAGAAGGTAAATACCTATGTATTTGTGATTTTATACGAATTATTATCGTACAAAATACGGTTGTAATGAGCATTTATATGATATTTTAGAGGTAACTTCAGAATTTTTTTATATCGAGCAAAATTTTTCCAATCGTGTTTTGGAAACAGTCATCCCATCACACATACGTTCTGTAATACATATTTGAAATTTCAGTGCGAAAAAACTTCAATATTTTCAATTATAGCTCATAGAAAACAGTCCATTTTGCCGTTTTCACCTACTAAGGGCCCTTGTAAGTTAATTCAAATGACAGTCACACCTTAATTTTATAAGTTATAAAAACAGGCACACAAAATATACGCAGGTCTACAATTCGATAAGAATATTGAAAGCGAAACTTTATTGTATCCCAGAGAGCCCTAATTTAATATGGCCCTCGATTTGTTTACAAAGGAAAAAATTTATTCATGAAATTTGTTTTCCTAGAGGCCGACGTTCAAATAGACCTCACAAATAAGTTTCCTAACTTTTATTCCTTTATACAAATACTTCACGTGGTTATTTTGTTGGCCAGCCATGTGGAAACGTTTCCCTTCATTTGTGTCGACGGAATGTTATAAGTATTGGATATTTTTTTGTTTTTAAATGTAACTTGGAAATATGAAAATTTGTAGGGATAATGAATACAGAAGGTAATATGAGTAATTAATACATCGAATGACTCTATATTTCTAATATATTATTGCTATAATATTACCATAGTTTACCACGTGAATTCCTATAATTTTGCTTTTTGGAATTCATCATTAGTATTGAATCATTACCGAAAAATATAAAACAAAAAAGTCATAATAGATTGAATAAATTTTACATTATTTAAAAAGCTGTTCAAACATTAATTCTAACATACCTTAAATTAAGGTACTAACCCACACATTTAAAAAATGTAAGGTTTAAACCATTAATTAATCTGATATTATGTAAAACGTCTGCCTTTATATGTTACAGGGACAAAGGCTTCGACGCAAAGGGGTGACCGCAAATTTGCTTTAATCTTAATTAATGGAGCGACTGTTATAAACTACATATTATAGTATGATAGGGATGGATTTATAAGCCTTTGTCTTGTAGGCGTGTGGTAGATGCAAGTCAAACCTTGAATTTATTTTATGTGATTTTTTGTTATACATTAAGTGTTTTTTTGAATGTTCATAATACATACCATGTATTTATTGAGTAGAGTCTGATATTTTTCTGAGAGATTATGTAGGAACTTTTGAAAAAAAAAAATGCTTTGTGCTCACAAGCAAGAACCACAGTATAAATACTATGCAAGAACTATCTAAACAATGAACATTATTTTTAAGTGTCGTTGGACTTTTAATTTTAAATTTCTTCAAATTTGAATATCAAAACATTAGTTTCTAAAGGTTTGGCCTGGTTGTAATGAACCATATTTTTTATTTCTTTAATTAAATTTCATAAATATTGTTCCTAATATAATATTATATTGGCATTATATTATATTCATACACGGCAAAAACATAAAGGTTCCTAACTGCTATAAAATTTCCACAACACACGTTTCTTATTCATAATTTAAACCTAACAACATACAACATTATAATATTATAATAAGCAAAATACTTCAAACTATAATGAACTAACTACAATAATCATCCCAATAGTGCTATGTAAATAAGTCGCGAAAAGGCGAAGCTTTATCATCACACTTCAACTGAAGCATTCTCAAACGATAAGCCAACATCGAGTCGGAGAAAAGGAAAAAATTTCCAACGTTTCATTTCATATCAAGGGAAATTTATGAAAGACTTTATATTACTTTCCTTGAATAGAAATACTATGTGAAAAACGAGCTCATTTTGTAAATCGCGCTTGTTTTGTCTGACTTTCACGAACAGCCAAATTTAGTATGAAAATGTTCGAGATATTACAGTAGGGCAAGTTTTCCTTAAAGGTTAATAGCAATGATTATTTATCACGGGCGGAAAGATTAACAAGGAGATATTTTTCAGGGCTAACTGAATTTATCTTTTGTTATGTTGAAACAAATATCGCTAGGGTGGTATTTTTTTGGAATTTATTTATAATACTCTTAATTATTTATTTTAACTCTATATCTACCTACTGATTATTATATTATTTTGTCGTATTACATTTTACTTTATTGTTTTATTATACATAATATTATTTAATATACCTAATTACACTTTAAAAACTCTACGGAAGCGCGCTCCATCTTTAGGCCACATCTCAGCTTACCATCATGCGCGATCGTGACCAAGCGCACCCCTATTGCACCATAAGAAAAGACGGGTTGCACTCCGGGAGTGCCGGCAGAAGTGAAAACTTGATTATTAACGTTCAGCATGTTTGATATTTTGGAATGGTATCCGTCTTACGCATGGAATATAAGGGCTAAAAAAAAAATCCGTCTTACGCTTTTTCGATCAGGCCACGTGTCCTGACGCGAGTTTAAGATTTTATACCCAACGCCGCTAAAGAAGTTTTCACTTCAAAAAAATATATCAACGATTCAAAGCAAATTTACCAATGGCATGATATGTAAAAAGTGAACGATTAATGTTTTTGACGTGACAACGTCTTATAATTCGGTACAGCCGGCTGCGGCGTGCGGCGTTACCTCGCTCTGAGGCGTTCCATGGTTTGAAGTGCAAGCGAGAGCGCGGAACGAGCGACAAAGAAGCACAATCGGACGTTGTCACGTTCAACTATCGTCAGTAAACCGACTTTACAGACAACCATTTTTTTTTCTTCTTTAGTTTCTTTGTTTTGTAACAAAAACACAGTGAAAACACAGGCTCTACGCAATCAATCAAATACATTTAACAACAAATTACTTTATACAAGATTACATTTCTATAAAAAACACTAAACTATTCAATATAATGTGTAACATTTTCCAATTTACTAGCCTCCAAACACGCTTCCGGGCCACCATTTCACGTAGGCACCATAGTCATTAACCCAGCTATATTAGCCTTCACATAATATCGCAATTGAGTACAAATTGTCGCTTACGTATTGGCCGTAATATCCTGTCCGAAAGGCTATTTAGCAGCAGCACAGGAAACGACTGTTTATACAGTTTTTAGCTCTATTTTCAATGAAAATTATCGCTTTGTTGATTAAATGGCTATTTTGAGATTTTAAATGAAATTCCTAGTTCAATAAGGGTTATTTTCAGGGAGATAGCTTTGTATGTTGGAATATGACAAAGGAACGAAAATTAACAATTTAATAATGCATTAATAATAGCAGTTTTAGCATCACGCTAAAACCAACAGGAGCGGAGCCACGCGGGTGAAACCGCGGAGCGCAGCTAGTTGTTGATAGGACGGTGTTTTTT
Organism: Colias behrii; assembly: GCA_029959065.1. Classification (NCBI taxonomy): domain Eukaryota; kingdom Metazoa; phylum Arthropoda; class Insecta; order Lepidoptera; family Pieridae; genus Colias; species Colias behrii. The sequence goes on from JARWMC010000015.1 coordinate 3,127,233, forward strand.
GTAGAGATATACGATTCTAAGATTTCATATAATATGAGGATTTAAACCCTTTATATCATAAGTAAACTGCTAGAGTATAATAATATCAACAAGTAACTCAGTTACAATCCTATATCCCGACGCAAAACCTAACGAAATCAAACACGAAAATCGTGAATTCTATCAAAAGTAATTCTACAGTAATCATCGTATCAATATTCCATCGTCGAAAAGGTAAAATATACTAAAATAAAAAGGTAAGTATGATATTCGCGAAATAACTTCAATCTCATATATTCCGATCACGTGTACTGTGAAAACATAACCTCGGAGCCTCCGCAGTAAATCTTAGAAAATAACTACTGACTTGCTTGAGCTATTTGCTACCTATCGTGGATAAATACTTGCATCGTGTTATGTTATGTTTTTATATTAGACTTGCTATGGTTTTATAGGTACCGGGATTACAAATAGAAACATAATTTATATTACTAAGTTTACCATTTATATTTAGGGTTGGTATTCCTACATAAATTGACAATAATATGATATGTAAGAACAAAATCTACTTACTGTAAAGTATTCGAAACTTTAAATAATAAGTATATAATACTAGCTTTCCACCTGCGGCTTCGCCCGCGTTTTCAAAGAAAAACCCACATTGTTCCCGTTCCCGCTGGATTTCCGGGATAAAACCTATCCTATGTGATAATCCAAGTTACCCTCTATATGTGTGCTAAATTTCATTGTAGTAATCGGTTCAGTAGTATTTGCGTGAAAGAGTAGTTAACAAACATACACACACACATCCATCCTCACAAACTTTCTTATTTATAATATTAGTAGGACTTACTGTGCCCCGCAGTTTTACTAGCGTACAAAAGCATTACTATAGGTCTTAAATTAAGTACCTATACTAGCTTAATCTCGAACCAATACGGTTCAATAAAGTCGGAGTCTTTAACCCAATGGTTACATAGTGCTTGCCCAATGGCAAGCACTATGTTGCTTAGTACTATCCAGTCACACTCTACCTATATGCTAACCAAAAACAAATAAACTATTTCTGCAACAACTCACATACAAATAATCCATGGGATAATAATAATTACTCTAATTACAAACAAAACATATCATTACTTAGTGCATATAAGATCAAATTTTTCTTCCCCTCCATAAGAAGTTTGATAAACATCAAAGCGTATATAATTACGCCGCGGCCGGCAAGAGAATAAGACCTCCGAACTAATAAATCATAGTTACTATAATTAATTTTATTGCGCGAACATAACTGTTTTTGTTATTTATGCCCGCTCGTTTCCTTATTCTGGATTTTCCCTGTTTCCCTCTAATTTGTCTTAAAACTTTATTGTTTTTGTGCAAACTGAAGGAAAGAGCTCAGTGGCTTGCGCATTCGTCCGAAAATTCAAGAGACGAACGATATAATATTATTTCGCTTATTTATTTAGATAGACGAAACATCTACCTATAATATAAAAATGAATCGTAAAATGTGTTGGTAAGTGCATAACTCGCGAACGGCTGAACAGATTTCGTTAATTCTTTTTTTATAAAACTTCTTGAAGTATGAGGATGGTTCTTATGGAGAGAAAATGTAAACATGTACCACGTGCGAAGCCGACGCAGACAGCTAGTAAAATAATATAAATGTTTTCTAACTGACACAAAAGCTCTGAATATTCAAAAATTGTACTATTAATTATTAATGACAATACCTTTTCTTTTCACTGATTTGTCCATATTACGTACAATGCGTATCAAAACAACAAAAACCACGAAACTTACATTTAAATAACAGTTTACAATACTTTTAATCAAAACTGTTACTAAAAAAAACTTTTAATAAAAAAATTGAGTTATTTTTATGAAAATACACACATATACACAGAAATAAAGTTACCAGTTTCTAGGAATATTTGTGTATTCATAATTGAACATGCATTCACAACGACAAAACGAAAGGAAATTTATTGCTGTAACCCTGTTAAATCTTTACAATTTTTTGTACAAAGCAATTTCTCAAAAATCGGTATTTTTGCGTGTATGATTATAGAACAGCTATCATGATAAATAAACTTTTTATATTAAACTAAAGTAATAAAAAGGAAATACAAGATTTTATTATGTATTAGATTCACAAAACACTACTGTACCGCTTTTGATAATTCACTTTCCTGTTTGTGGATACTGAAGTGTACCTATCTTTTTTTTTATTTTTTTAAACCGCCTAGTTCAAGATAAAGTTATCAATAAACGTTATTAGTATTACTATATTTCACACTTCAAAATAACAATAGTCATAAATACCACATAAGTACGAAATAATCTACATTCCATAAATTCCTAAAACAACAATAATTTAATTTTCGCGCCAACTGCTATCTAAATGTATGTAATTAGTTATGCGAATTGTGTTAACTAATTTAAATAACATATTTAGATAAGCTTTGGAATTGAAATAAAAGTTAATTTTACGGGACATCAACTCTGGTCACAATTACGCGGGAACAACAATATAATTCGTTTGTAAAGTATATTATGTTCTTACAATGTAATGTATATTCCCTGCATAAGACGTTATAAATGAGAAAATAACTGTCTGTTCGATACGATTTTTTGTTAAGTAAACAAAACATGGTCCACACGAAATATAGGACGGAAATATTTCTGACTTCATCGAAGTTCATTTGATCCTAAGATTCGATCTATCTGTAAAACGCTTTCTTAAAGATTTAGGGATATAGGTGAAAATATATTATGCTTCATTGTTTACGTGAATACAACATTAAAATAGGAAAAAGATTCAGTTAAATTTACTTGAAAAAACAAATTACACATTTTACAAAAACAGTTGTAAAACTTAATCATGCTTCATAATTATCTACGAATCCATTATTTTCCCAAAACGTAGAATTCATTTACAAATATAAAAATATCGCGTAGAATCTACAAAATATTTCACCCAGAATTCCGTTCAAAGCTCAAAGACATTAGGGAGGATTCGACAAAGAAAACACTTAAAATTCTGTCTCAAAGTCGAGAGATCGTTATCACACAGTACTTACTTCTTGTAATTGTTTTCAATTCGTGCTCTTATTTTGCTCCTTTTACCTATCTATATTCTTAAAGATGGGGAACGATAAATTTTATGGCGTTTAGTATCTGCTTGTTACATGGTACTTTTTACGATGTTATAAGGGCTTCAACGTATAGACTTGTATAGTTTCGGAAGTGAGGACTAATAATGATAAATATACCTAGTTAAAACAAATGACACGCTTTTATAAGATAAACATATGAAATTATTGAATTGTCACCGTTCCTTGATAAGTGTATAAAGTTTGAATTCAATCTGTCGATCAAAAGGGGTTAAGTTTTTTCAAAATGTCTCAACATACACGTAGAGCTACTAATATAAGCGTGTAAAAACGGAATTATGTTTTCATATGAATTCAAACAAAACGCAATATTTTCTGTTTAAAATAATTTAATGCTATGTAAATTGCATGTAGCAGTTATCAAGTCTCTAAGCTTAATTAAGAGCATAATTATTTCAATGGTTTTCATTAATCATAGCGTGAATGAAAATAGTCGAAATTGCAAGCTTTTATATAGCTCTAGAGTATGTTTGATTTAACTTATAAAACATTATGTGAATTTGAAATTAATTACAACACAATATATGAATTGACTGACCGGTTGGCTTGGTTGGTAGTGGCCCTGCCTTCCAAGCCAGAGGTCGTGGGTTCGATTCCCACCCGGGGCAAATATTTGTGTGATGAACATAGATGTTTGCTCTGTGTCTGGGTGTTAATTATCTATATAAGTATTTATTTAAAATTATATATGTATGTTTATCAGCCATCTGGTTTCCATAACACAAGCGAAAGCTTAGTATGGGATCAGATCGTGCCGTGTGTGAAAATTGTCCTGAAACTGTGAAAATTGTCCAGGTACTACTGTCGAAACCAACTCAAACCTTTCTTGTTGAAGATCATTAAATGCATAGTTTACGATTCTATAAAGGACATACAGACCAACATTCATTTATATAATAATTTGTAAATCTACAATACCTATACAATTTAACAATAAATGTAAAAAAATGTTAAATAAATACATATTCTAATCGGTAAACACACAATTCGTGCATCCATTAAAAATCCGTACTCTAAAAATGAATCTTGACGCTAACAAAATTGCGTGCCGGCTAAAAGCGTTTATCGTTCGCCGTCATTTCATTCCCTTGAAAGCCTCCACAGGTGCTAATAATATCAAAAATAGGTCGTGACTACGTTACACAGAGTTAGATATAAAAATACGAACTGGCGTGATGAATATGAGCTTTGGATATGCAAAATTGATAGTGGTATTGCTAGTGTACATACATATACTACATAGTTTAATGAATAGATTTGTATGTATTCACAAGGTTAGTTGCTGCCCGCGACTTCGTTATTTTAAGGTTAATTTTTCAACTGTATTGTGTAAATCTAAATCCGCTTTTGTTTAATGAATGTTCAATTTTAAACTTATTTAAGTTCAGTAAATCGTAAAAATTGGATATTTAACAATTATTTATGTGTTGAAAATCTTTTGAAATTCCAGCAAGCACTAAAGAAATAAGAATTTAGAAATCATCGATTAATATGACAAATTAATTCATTATAATATGAGTTAAGGGCAACTATATGTATTCTACGATTCTGTAATTATTTCCCTTAGTTCAAATTTGGAGCTGTTCTTGACATAATTTTATTTTTTAATCCTTTTGTGCTCTCTTCCGTTGTTTTTCCCGTGACGATAAATGAAATAACGGATTTTTCTCAATAGAATAATATAATGCAATCCATTACGATTTTAAACGATAAATTTCCATTCTCTTTACACTAGGGTAATCAAGGTATTTCCGTAAATTTCAAAACTCTGAGCGTTGTTTCATTGAAAATCTATTCTATAGGTACAATTTTAACGAACGAATTGAAAGTCCAATATTATCTGTATTATGGATATTTATGTATTTTCTTTATGTTCTAGACTTTGAGTATATTTTTATTATCTGGATTTGTGAATTCTCTTAAATATGGGCTTGTTATACGGATTATTAATAAATCATGATTGAAATTTTTACTGAAATAAATTTGCTATCTTATTCTCAAGATGTTAATGCAAAATTGATTTTTATATGAACATACCTACATACTTAATAAAGCTTTATAATATCGAATACAGTTTATAAAAATGGTTCCATATAATATTTTCTATAAAACCAAATGTAAAAGTTATTTGACTGACCTGTGGCTTGGTCGGCAGTGGCCCTGTCTTCCAAGCCAGAGGTCGTTGGTTCGATTCCCACCCGGGGCAAATATTTGTGTGATGAACATAGATGTTTGCTCTGTATCTGGGTGTTAATAATCTATATAAGTATTTATTTAAAAAAATATTTATGTATGTTTATCAGCCATCTGGTTTCCATAACACAAGCGAAAGCTTAATATGGGATCAAATCGTGCCGTGTGTGAAATTTGTCCTGAAATATTTATTTATTTATTAAATCCATGTTAAAATTAATTTTATTAATATACCCGTGTCGTATATCGTCATAATTGAATTAATTACAAATTGTTGTATCATATTTAACACCACTTGTATGCAGGCAATTACATAGTATATTATCTACAGGTAATATAACAATACGGAATCATATTACAATACAGTAAACTTAAATCATAGTAATTGAATACTAGATAATTTGCATTGAAAATTGACACTACTAATTATCCTATAACATTCTAACGACTTCTTGAATTTGTATTCGAATTATCTTCTATTTCCCTATATTTTAAAATTAGTCATAGTTTCTTTAAAATTACCGTTAAAAATAATTTTAAATGAAGTGTCATAGTATTATTTTCACATCAATAATATGTATTGCAATATACGGTATATTATGACAATACATCATATTTAAGTATCGTGTATTGCCCGGTAAAGTATAAAAAAAAATTAAAGTGGTATCGTAAGTGTCTACTAGATATGCATTAAAATGGACGGCGAATTTATGTCTTCATCTGTGATTCCTGGAAACAGTTACGTTGATTAGCTTTTAGTAAAAATGAGTTACTGTGTTTACGCGAATATTATGTGATTATCCGAAGCTGGTGATAATGACTTTAGCTGTGTACGGTAATTTTTTACAGCTTTTAGATTATGCTAGTCCTAGTCCTCTCAAAAATGGTAAATATATTTATAAATTAAATATTTTTAACGGATTTTAAACGCGATTTATTCATTATATTATTTCACGACGTTTCGAACACTTTGCAGCGAGTGTGGTAACGGGGAGACTGACCACGACCACGGCTGACCACGCTCGCTGCAAAGTGCTCTCTGCAAACGTCGGGAAATAATATAATGAATAAATCGCGTTTAAAATCCGTTAAAAAATCTTTAAATTCTAAATGTATAATACTCGCGTAAAATCAAACACTAGAAAATACTATGGTAAAAATATTATAAAAGATTTGATATTTAGATTAGATGAAAGAGTGAGTAATGAATTGTGTATCATGTAATCAAATGATGCAAACATTACATTTTTATTGCAGAATGAAAGTATTCATATTAAAACTTTGATATTTTGATTGTAATCACTTTTAATTGTGATATCCTAATAATATTAAAGAAATAAATTGACTCGAAAAATAATTTGTTGACGTGTCCACCAATTATTCCAGTATGTTCGTTTTGTTGAATGTTAACTTTTAGCTGTGATATACTTATATCACCTTTTGGTAGGTAACAAAATCTACAAAATTATGAAGTTTTATAAAATTCAGTCCATAATTAATATTTTAAGTGGATATTTAACAAGTGAAACCTGTAACAGAAAATAAGAACGTACCCACCCACGCATCTAATACAAAAGCAAAGTACAACTCAACAAAAATAAGAATTTATCGACCAAGTTTGCATAATTCAAGACAACTTAGTTGCAAATAGACGCAAAGCATATTCGGGGCCAAATAATTTCAAGCTACGGTCTAAACTACAAAATATTTAATATTGCACGCGCTAAAAACTAAATGCAACGTAGCAAATTTCTGATATGAAATTCCTTGAAACTTTACTGGAGTTTCTTCGAAATATAGAAAATGTTTACCGAAATAGTTTTTGGTATCAGACGCTTTATACATTCCAATGTTATCGATTTCTTTCTTATTTCATCAATTTAGTTATTTTATAAATCGTTAAATATTGTTTCTATAAGACTAAGTTGTTTTTTATGATCAATGGATATGGATTTTTCCCCTCAGAAAGAATGTGTAAACTTAAGATGATGAAAAAATTTAGGTATGCTTGTATTATGCAAACATTGTATTCACGAGTCTAACATAGACGAATAAAATATGTTAACGAAAGTATATTTAGTAAATATACAATGCTAATAACCATCCTATAAAATGAATCATTTTAATAAAGTCAGTATGTTAATATTATGTTACTTTCTTTCAATTGTGTTGAAAATAAGACGTGTAACATGATAGCACACAATAGTTTTAGAAGCCTGGTATATTCAGAAAATGGTAGATTTTTTTCTTATTTTCCCTTTATGGAACGTTCAAACAACTTTCTGTGTTTTATTTTTTCTCAAAACGCTATTAAATCTAATAATAGAAATAATTGATATAATTAAAATTCGAGTTCAAATCCCAAAATAGGAACGAGTACATAAAAACACAACACAATAGTCTATAAAAATAAAATATGACGAAACACGAGGCGCTTTTGTCCTTGAAAAAATAAACAAGTTCTCTTTAAGTGCCTGTTGCCATACTACGTCTAAAATATTCAATCTCAAAAGACAAGAAAGACCGACGTGTATGTGAAATTTTTGCAACTTCAATAAAAATTCCGGTGGCAATCTGTAGGGAGACGATGCCGCAACAAAATGGTTTGAATTTTTTTCAAAATGATTGTGTATATGCGATTTTTAAAGCATTTTGTTTAAATATAAGTTGATGTTTGTTGTATAAATTCTATTTCAGTCCTATCGACATTGTAATCAATGTCTTGGGATTTACTTTTTGGTACGTAGGTTCAAATACAGACTAAATAATTATTAGAATACGTTTTGTTTTATCATTTTGTTCGTATCCAAGTAGTTAACATTAAATAAAAGTAAGTGTCACGTTTTGACGATATAGTCCATTGAAAAGTTACATTTGGGGTTGCGTTTTTTAGAGGACGCAATTTTATTTTTTTGATGTGTAGGGGGAGTCAGTGTGAAGCTATCACCAAGTTTGTGGGGTCGCCACCCTTGTCCCACGGCCGCCATCTTGAAAATAGCGGTTGAAATGGTTTTAACGATATATCTCTTAAACTGTTTATCTGATAATAAAACAATGTTAACATTATTCGTTGCAAATTAAATTCTCTACAACTTTGATTCAGTAACTTTTTGTCGTAGAACTATAAACAAAAAAGTTATAAGCGAAAATGTTCAGAAATTAGAGATGTTTATATTTTTAAATAAAACTTTTTTTTATAAGTTTACGAAGAAATTATATCAGACCATTTTTGTAGATTGTTTTTCGAAGAACAACTTTTATTTACAACATTTTTTCATTAAGTAAATAGCTAAGGTTTTACAGCCCTCCGAAGTGAGTACTATTTTAAGTACTCTTTACTATACAGAATACGGATATATTATGTGTGTACTAATAATAATTTGTCACCAGTAATTATTTTTTTTTTGTTATTATAATATTTTTAATAATAAATTTTACAATATTGTTAATAATTATTAATTATTGAATCTTTTCCCCACCACCCAGGAGGTAGAGTCTGGAAGTGCGTTTTTTTTACGTCGAAAAGCAGGGCTGAAATGTTCTGCAGTGTGCTTCCATTGTTGTGGAGTCTGGGAAAAGAGCCAATAGCCAATATATTATGTATAGTTACTACTGAAAAATAGTACTCACTTCTGAGCGCTGTAAAACCTTAGCTATTGACGTAATGAAAAAATGTTGTATATAAAAGTTGTTCCTCGAAAAACAATCTACAAAAATAGTCTTATATCATTTCTTCGTAAAATGATAAAAAAAGTTTTATTGAAAAATATAAATAGCTCTAATTTCTGAACATTTTCGCTTATAACTTTTTTATTTATAGTTCTACGACAAAAAGTTACTGAATCAAAGTTGTAGAGAATTTAATTTGCAACAAATAATGTTAACATTGTTTTATTATCAGATAAATAGTTTAAGAGATATATCGTTAAAACCATTTCAACCGCTATTTTCAAGATGGCGGCTATGGGACAAGGGTGGCGACCCCACAAACTTGGTTTTAGCTTCACACTGACCCCCCCTACACATCAAAAAAATAAAATTGCGTCCTCTAAAAATCGCAAGGTCAGGCCTAAAAAATGTAACATTTCAATGGACTAATAATAATGACGGTAATGTTTAATAAAATACGTTTTATTTCTTTCATTGAACTATATACTACTAATTGAAAATATTTTTTTGTGTATAAGAAAAAAATATAATGTTATAATCGATATTAAGAAATAAATATATCAATTGACCTAGAATATCTAGTCGATATAATTGTTTTAATAACTTAGTAGATAGGTACATACAGACGCCAAGTAGAGCATGTTACTGGAACATCATTATTTATTCCTTATTTTCCTTCAATTTTCAACTGGTATTGAGCCTTACAAAAAAACGTTTGCCTTTCGTAAATAATTTTTCTTCATATTTTAGTACGGCTGGAGCTAAAATGCCGACTTGTAAATAAAAATATAAAATTTTGATACATTTTGGTATATACGTGTTCATAGGGAACCAAATTCTCATATGTTTTATTTTATAGGTAATTCGTGAAGGCTTTTTAAAAGAAAAAGGTAAAGAAAGCAAATGAAAGCTACACGTGAAAGGCAGGCTTATCTTTTTAGACATCCTTCTGTTACACTGTAATGTTATTTTAAGTTTTTTTTTGTATCATGAAAAATATTATATTTTAATTTAAATCGTTTTTATTTAATATAGAAGTTTTAGTAAAAATTTTAAAGCAATTGTCTATTATTATCATGAAGATCTCCATTTATTATTACGGAAAAATTGTGGTACACATCTTTAGTTTAGTTAATTTTATAGTATCTTCGTTTTGATAATGTTAATTTATGTTCAACAAATTATAATTAAGTATGTTATATTTTATCCTACTACTTACTTTAACCTTCTTATATTTATTCGTATTTCGGTGTAAGAGTGCCGCATTGCTTCCGTACTCTTTCAACTAACGAAACTTATTCGAAGCAGTGAAAGAACCAAAAAGAATTGTACAAGTTGTAAGTGTTAAGCATGTTTCATAGATAGGCAGAGCGATAAGCGGCGCGGAAGCGATTAAATGATATCTTCACGTTTGTAGGATAATATGGCATAAGGTATCTGTTATAGAGATATTGTGTTCCATTTATTAAGTATACAAACAAAAAATCAGACTTGTTTTATTTATGCAGCATAAATTCAACTTAAATAAGAATAAGAAATTGTTGTGCTATTAATTTCGTTTATAATGAAGTTTTCATGTGCTTATATTGTTCATTTGGCAGTAGTTTATTTCTTTCTTAAGTATTATTAAATGTAGTATATATTTATACATAACAAAATATATAAAAACACTCTATAAAGAATAAATCTATGGCTGTATCAGTACAATAATTAAAATAAACAAAATAAAATAGGACATTGGAATCGCTGAAACTAAGTCTATGAACACACTCTATCTTGGTTTTTATTTAAAGGGGTGTGGTCGGGTTTAAAGTAGTTTTGGACTTTAACGTTGTTTGGAGTTTTTATTGAATTTATGTACCTATACATAGGTATTGCTTTTTTAGATTCTAATAAAATAGTTTACAAATCATGTTATTTTTATAAGGTTATGATTAATAAGTAAATACATTCATCATGCTAATAAACACGTCATGACTTACCTAATGATGAAATGTATGAAAATTAGTTTAATAATTACCTACTACAAAATATTGTCGCTAATCTCTTCTTTTAGAAACAATCTTATCTTAAACACCTTAGTCTTTAATACCTTTTTATAAATTTAACCCCTTACCTTTACCATCTTCATGCCAATTATCTTAAAAACCCTCTAAAGGCAAAACTTCGTAGACTGCAAATATTTAATTAAACACACTCCAAAATTACTTTTACTTGTATCTGATAAGATGGTTTCAAGAAACACGAATTTTCTTATCCGAAATCTTTCTCACCTTAAAGTTTCTGATTAAAATCTCTTTTGGATGTGAAATATAACACATAACCTATATGGAATAGTTAAATGATAAATTCTTGCGATTTCAATTTTTTCCCGTAATGCCATTGATATCTACCATAGAATACCTACCTGCAAAAAACTTTATGATATCATTTTTATTATTAGCGGTCCGCCCCCGAGATCTCTCAAGCTACAACTAATCGAGATAGACCTCGGAAAAATACAATAAATACAAGTTCCTTGAGTGTTTATCTAAAATCAACCAATATACTAATGATGCCATTTCAATAACCCATAATTAGTAATTAGCTCAAGTATTACCAATTAATTCAATTGCTCTTTGCAGACCACTGGTCTGAACTGCTGTTTAGTTAATGATTCGAGTCATGCTTCATTTGATATAAAACGAAAATCATTTTGTTCCCAAAGTAGCTGAAAGTTACGATTTTGCAAAATTACCAACGGAATAAATTTATGCGTTACCCTGATTACACGTGTAGAAATATAAAATTCTTCCTTGATTTTGATGTGTGTGCGTAATATTTATTTTTTACAACGTATATCAAGTTATTTTTATTATGTTGTTGTGTATGTTTTTGGTATGTGTTATTACCTATACTAAAATTAGTACACAATATTATGTATCTTATAATACAGTAGGTAGACGCGTGAGTTAAAGAATCGTCCTTTAATATTTTACATTCTGATGTAGCTAGTTTTCTTTAAACTGTTATGTAATAAAACCGTAATACTAACTTAAGAAATAAATTAAAATCATGATATACATTTGAAATCCACCCCGTATCAGTCCAAATTATTCTAATAAAACACCACACTGACTTGATTCTATTATAATCTAGTTTCTGAATACAATGTGCCCTGTCTCGAACAATTTTCGTCTCCGGTTTTATCTGATCGCTTGTAGAGCTTTATTTGGCTTGTCCATTTCTATCTTTAAATAGAGGAATTGAATTTTCCAACTACGTTTTTTATTATATTTCCTAGTTTTATATCTTAGAGCAGTATTATTTCCAGTGCGGGAAAGTGATAGCGCCAGACGAACTATCTATAGTAATATTATAAAGCTGAAGAGTTTGTTTGAACGCGCTAATCTCAGGAACTACTGGTCCGATTTGAAAAATTCTTTCGGTGTTAGATAGCCCATTTATCGAGGAAGGCTATATATCATCTCGCTAAGACCAACAGGAGCGGAGCACTGCGAGTGAAACCGCGGGGCGCGGCTTGTATACTATATAGCTCTGTCATTTATCTACTCTGGAAATAATACTGCTTTAAGACATCATAGTACAGGGGCTGATACGTTAATTCATTACAATACAAAAGGATGCATTGTTGCAACGTTATTCAATAGAAATTCTAAATTGAAACGTCAATTCAATAGTTCTAAATGAAATCAAACAGCTGAGCAACTTATTTACTCTTGACTTACAAGATTTATTATGTAAACGTCGCAGGACTTTCTTTGTGTCACAGTGTAGTTCCTTTTGTGGGGTCCAAGCGATGGACTGACGCGGGTTTCATGGAGTTATGAGCCTTAAGTCCCTTGTATAGGCGCGTTATTTAAAGAGAAGTCTCGTTTGAAATTCTTTAGAACTCTACGTATTATATTACACTTTATATAAATGTGATATTTCATATGCCGTATGAAATATATATATATATATATATATATATACACATATATATATATATATATATATATCTTTGCCCGTACGCTCTAACGGTTACGATACGTTTGTTTTTGCTCCGTGATTATTTCGAATTTATAATTATTTCAACGCTAGTAAGCAAATAAAAAACTAATACAAAGTGTTAAGCATATAGTAGTGAAGTGAATTATAAGAATAGTATATGAAAACTGTTGTTCTTATAAATGTAAGCAGACTACAAATAATAAAGTTATAACTCGCAGCTATTCACCGGTACGTACATGACTTGTCATTTTTAAGCGCTGTGGCACGCAGCTCTCGCACGGTTAATTATAGTGCGTAAGGAATAGATTCGCATGCGTCCACACCGTATGACTCACGCCGCTAATGAGTGTCAAAGATTAATAGGCAAGTACGAAGATTGTTTTATGCCTAACTGATTCAACCTCTCAGAGGTTTTTAGTGCAATTTCTGCTGTTTCTTGTACTTACTTATTATTTCATTGGACATTAAATAAAACTAAGTAGTATGTCTGGGAGTTCTGAAGTGTGGGGATGTTGTACTAATGAAAGTGATACAGATGCAAACCAGAAACATATAATATGTACGTCCTGTGGAAAATATTATCATTATGCATGTTTATCTTTAAAAGAATCTCCAAATAAATCGAATACTAATAAAATATGGAAATGCCCTTGTTGCTTAAATAAAACACCAAAAATTTTTAAGAATGACTCAACGCCTATTTCACGTAACATTACCATGAATAGAGGAAATAAAAGACAAGCTACAGGGTCTCCGTCACCTCCGTCACCACATTATGAAGAATTACGTTCTACTATCCAAAATATAATTAGATTGGAATTCAGCGAGATTCAGGCACAACTAAATAGCACCATTACCTCAACAATTCATAAATAACTTATACCAGTCAGAGACGAAATGAAAGAAATCATACAATCAATGCAATTTATGAATGCAAAATTTGAAGAAATCGAAAGGATGCAAAAGTCTTCTACTGAATTAATAAAGAGATTGGAAACGGAAAATAGTGAGCTAAAATCTTCAATCGAGAACCTCTCTTTACGTATTAATAACATAGAACAACAGTCGCGCTCGAACAACTTAGAGATACAATGCCTTCCTGAAAACAAAAATGAGAACCTTATCAATACAATCACTCAGCTTGGTCAAATAATAAATTGTCCAATTCAAGAGAAGGATATATTTCATTGCTCTCGTGTTGCCAAAATCAATACATCCAGTACTCGTCCGCGTTCTGTAGTGGTGCAACTTGCATCAACCAGGCTCCGTGATCAAATCCTTGCTGCAGTGATTGAATTTAACCAAAACAACCCCCAAGAAAAACTTAATTCTGCTCATCTGGGATACTCCGCGAAGAAATTGCCCGTCTACGTTGTGGAACATCTATCCCCAGCAAACAAGGTTTTGCATGCAGCTACAAGAATCAAGGCCAAGGAAATAGGCTATAAGTTTGTCTGGATAAGAAACGGTAAAATTTTTGTTAGGAAAAGCGAAGGCACTCAATATGTGGTAATTAAGAACAAGAACAGTTTAAGTAAATTAAAATAGATTAAAAATATTAAAGCGTTATCTCTTTAGCATGCGTAAGACACTCTTGTTTCATTAACATTCAATAGTTTAAGTATTTATTATCAAAATTGTAGAGGTCTCAGAACTAAAACCAATTCTTTTTACTGTAATCTATGCTGCATAAATTATGACATAATTATACTAACTGAAACATGGCTTAATAGTGGAGTTCTTAGCAGTGAGCTGTTTGATGATCGATATGTGGTCTATCGTCGAGATAGGGATTCTTCTGGCTTTCACCACACTAAAGATGGTGGTGGGGTATTAATCACTGTATTAAGAAAATTCAACTCCAATCGTGTTGACATATGGCAAAGTAAATGTGAAGATCTATGGATAACTATAGATTTGCCAACCTTCACGATGAACAAACTAATTTTCTGTGCAGTTTATCTCCCTCCCCCTGTTTGTTTATCTCTTATAGAGCATTTCATTGATAATTGCAATAAAGTTATAGAATCAACTGATATCCCCTTGTGTATAATAGGTGACTTTAATTTAGGAAAAATTAACTGGACTTCTGATTGTGTAAGCGATTCTATTCCTAAAATGTATCAAACCTTCTTGGACTTTCTGAATGTCAATATATTAAAACAATATAATAGCATCAAAAACATTTCCGACCGTATATTAGACCTTGTTTTATCGTCGTTACGCACCTTATCAGTTACTGAATCTGATTTTTTCTTAACAACAGTAGATCCATTGCACCCTCCTCTCATTATAAATATGTCACTGATTAAAGAAATTAAGCTTCCTTACAATAATCTGGCCAAAAGAAGAAACTACCATAAAGCCGATTATGACAAAATTGTAGAGAGATTAAATGATATGGACTGGGCTAGTCTCTTTGAGGAACGTGATGTAGATAGTATGCTTCAGATTTTTTATGAAATTTTACACAGTTTGATAAATCAATTTGTACCGTACCGCAAATCATTAGCCAGCCAATATCCACCTTGGTTTAATAAAGCACTAATACGATCATTAAAAGAAAAAAACAAATTAAGACTACGATATAAATCTTATAAAAATCCTATGGACAAAATCGAATTGAATTTGATATCTAAAAGATGTGGCAAAGGATCTATACAATAGTTATATGAAAAATATTGAAGCGGAAATTACCAAAAATCCAAAAATACTATTTTGGACACACATAAAGGCCAAGCGTGGTGGATCTAGCGCATATCCCTCAACTATGACTGACGGAGATACTACCTCATCCGATGGTTCAACTATATGTAACCTGTTTGCGTCTTATTTTTCTTCTGTATACACACCCAAAGGCGAGGACACTTCGAGCAATGTTTTGTCCTCTCTCAGCTTTATCAATACAGGTGGTCAGTGTCTAACAGGTCCAACATTGGATAAAGATGGTGTTTTGAAAAGTTTAAAATCTTTGAACGTTAATAAGGGAGCGGGTCCTGATGGAATCCCGCCTCTATTTATTTCTTCTACTGCTTCGGCATTGGCTGTTCCATTAGTAATGATTTATAACAAATCCCTAATTTCAGGTTCCTTTCCACAGGAATGGAAAAAAGCCAAAGTTGTGCCCGTTCACAAATCTGATAAAAAAAATGTTATCTCAAATTATAGATCGATTTCGATCCTCTCTACATTCGCTAAGGTTTTTGAATCTTTAATCTGTCCTTTTATTCAACGACATTTCAGGCAATATCTGTGTGATCAACAACATGGCTTTATTCATTCAAGATCTACAACAACAAATTTGTTGACCTTTACTGAATCGCTTGTGCAATGTGTTGATGAGAATAAGCAGTTCGATGTGATCTACACAGATTTTAGTAAAGCTTTTGACAAAATTTCCCATTCCATACTATTACAAAAACTTTCGGCTTATGGAGTTACTGGCTCGTTGTTACATTGGCTACAATCGTACCTAACAGACCGAGAATTTGTCGTTGTCGTAAATGGCTTTGTATCCGATGTCCATCATATTACGTCTGGTGCTCCGCAAGGATCCCATTTAGCGCCAATCCTTTTCAACATTTATGTTAATGATTTGCCATGTTGTTTTTCTTACTCAGAGGCTTTTCTGTATGCAGATGATCTTAAATTTGCCATAAAAATCGATAAACCAAGTGATTCCGGTCTCCTACAGGAAGATCTAAATCGACTTATTCAATGGTGTGCACTCAATAATATGCAGTTGAACTCGAAAAAATGTTACCATAAAAAATTTTCTAGAAAGAACTCTGTAGTGCAGTCAAAATATTATATTGGAAGCCAGGTAGTGCAGGAAATAGACACAATCAAGGACCTCGGTGTCCTGTTTGATAAATCAGTAACGTTTGTACCGCATATTGAGAATGTTACGAAAAAAGCTTCCCAAATGCTTGGGTTCGTATTACGAAATACGAAAAATTTTAGTATGGGCCGAACAAAAATTATTTTATACAACTGCTTGGTACGAAGCAGCCTGGAATATTGTAGTTCCGTATGGAGACCCCACTATTCTACTCACATGCTAAGACTAGAAAGAATACAAAAAGATTTCTATGGCACTTAGCATTTTCTGTTGGGAAGCTTAGACAACTACCTACATATAAGTCGCGTCTTAACTTTTTTAAAATGCGTGCTTTGCATGTTAGATACAACATTATTGATGCATCTTTCTTATTCAAACTTATCAGAAATAAATTGACTGTCCCGGTTTGTTGAGTCAAATTAGGTTTCGCGTGCCATACAGGTATCCCCGTAGCTTTTTCACACCCTCCATTACGTAGAACTGTTCTTGGTACTAATTCGCCACTTCTAAGAATGTTTAAAATTTTAAATGAGTGTAGTGATGTAACAGATATTAATTTTGATAACCATAGATTATTCCTGAATAAAATCTACGAACACTTTATTAATTTAATTTAAAATCATTGAGCTTATATATAATTCATTCATAATCTCATAAATGTTAATCCAATTTAGTTTATTAAGAAAATTATTATTGTTAATCTTTTTTTTTATTTGTCTAAATTTAAAATGTAAACTAACTGTAATGTAAGTACTAATTATCTGCCTTGTTTGTTTTCATAACCGTTCTGTTTTTCTTTTCTTAAAAAAAAAGTTTTTGCATGTGGTGTTAGCCTTTAAGTAGCTGTTGCATTTATATTAGTTATTTTGTGTTCTTGTTTCTGTATGTTTGTGTTGATGTAAACAACTGTTGGCTGACCTTAAAAAAAAAAAAATAATGTGCGTTTGTTGTATTCACAGAATGACTGAATCTTCTACTATTTGAATATTCACTTTTAGGCTGTATTATATGTTGTGTATTTATAAAAATATTTATATCCTATACCAAAGTATGAGCAAGTCTAAAATATTTAGAGACATTTAGCTCAATAAGACTTTTACCCATATTAGAGACTTCTGTTTCCAAGAAAAACGGAATTTTAGTCGCTAAAGCTTACAACTTGCATATCTAAGAAACTGCAGAACAGTTTAAATTGCTTTTTCAGACACAGTGTCTATCCTCAGTACTAACAACAGTTCGCTGGCAATATTAGACCAGGATCAAGTTTAAACGGTTTTGCAAGAAAACAAAGAAAAACCTTTACTTTGCATACATTGAAATGAAATTAAGAAATTGTGTAACTTTCTACTAAGAACTAATGCACTGGACAGATGTTTTAAAATAATATCTATTAAAAAGTATTTTTCTTCTGCTAGAATAGTGATTTTTATGATTAAGATCAAAAATTACGGAATTATTTCCATGGAAAAGACAAAGATAAGTCTATGACACCACAAAGGATATCTGAAGGGCCCTCTACACAATGGGCAGCGTTGGCCCAACGCATGATCGTCTATATTTGCTGCCACTACGGCGGTTATGAAAAAAACTTCAATGATGGCTGATCACAGACATTTAAGGCCCTCTTCACTATCGTGATTGCCTCTACTCGCCCAACGCTGCCCATTGTGAAGAGGGCCCATGAAGTTCATTAAATTAGTATTTAGCTGTACTTCACGTCAGATTACAACACAATGAGCCACTATGAGCCGTCAGGGAACCCGATAAAGCGGCTGTAATAAGGGATGTAGCATGTTAATATTCGATATTACATGATATTAATTTTTAAGCTTTGTAATTTACGCCGCGTCTGATTTTTACGTTGTTACGTTGTCTGATCGAAGCGGAATGTAATATGCCGTGATTTTCCTTTATGGAATCTCGTTGATATTTCGATAATATGTTAAACATTGTAGTGCAAATTAAGCATACATTGATAGACTGATTATCTATACTTAATATTATAAAGCTGAAGAGTTTGTTTATTTGTTTGAACGCGCTAATCTCGGGAAATACTGGTCCGATTTGAAAAATTATTTCGGTGCTAGATAGCCCATTCATCGAGGAAGGCTATAGGCTATATATCATTTCGCTAAGATCAACAGGAGCGGAGCACTGCGGGTAAAACCGAGGAGCACAGCTAGTCGTAAAATAAAGGGCGACGGAGGAAAACTATAATTGACTTAACAAAAGCGTTTCTAATCAAGCTTATGTTTTAAGTTCCAATGTGCCACGAGGCAAATTAATTTCATAAATATTATCATCACGGATTTTCTTCGAGTTTCCTGTTATTGTTAGTTATTATATTTCCATTAACAACGGAATTCTACTGTGTTAATGTTGTAGAGTATTTTAATTAATGAAACACCATTTATTTACTCTTAACTACATAATATTCATATTCATTGCTTAAAATATAATAATGTACAAAACATCACAATGTAGAGCGTAGAGTGTATCTATACTTTATGTAAAATTTACTGTGTACTACGTCTTAATACATTCAATACTATATTATAGTCATTTAATTTATATACTGCAATACGAATGATACAAAATTCAGTATAGGTATTTATTTACAACAATACCTATAATTAATTAAAGAAAAAAAAATCGTAATATAATAATTTTAGTGCCGAAGCCACCATTCTATACATATTGCGAAATCACTTCACTAACAATTAACCAGTTAACCACACAAACAAGAAACGAAATAAAATAAAACTCATTTAAACAGTTACCAAATAAAACGTATAGATTAGCGCATAACTCCGCTTGTAACCCGAGGTCGTTAAAGTGCTGAAAGTTTTCTAATTAGGCAGTGGACATTAATCTTCTTGACGGGGATCGCTGTGACTGGCACGGTGCCGAATTATCGTAATCACCTACCGATTTGTATCGAGCTAACTAGCTGGAGGACATGGCTTTACTCGTACCTGGGTAAGTAGATGTGCCATGCTATATTCTTTGCCATATTGCGTTTATCAGATCGACTATTTTACGAGATACAAACAGTTATACCTAGATCCAGACATACAAACCTTCGCATGTATAATTTATTTATTTAAAATCGAATATACATAACAGATCACGATATTGTAGGTTACATTAATTTCATGAGCAGATCGCAACCTAACAAAATGTGTACAATTAAACATAGCGATACAGTTTACAGTTATCTATAGGTATTAGAATTTATCGTATTATTACACTAACTTCAGACCGTGTCTTCTGTCGCGCAAAAATATTTTTTGTCCAAAGGTGATGGTCCAAAAATGTATGGACCAAAAACCCAGAGTCGATTTAGACAAATTGGGTATCAATGGCTTTATTATATTGCACAATTTACCCGACCGAAAAATTAATGCCCATATCCATGGGGTATGAGAGTTATAGGCTAACAGAGTACCTATAAATGGAAAAATCATGAGTAACTTGTTATTTTTACCATTTTTTACAACAGCAGTATACTATTAATCCATCCATCAGCCGAAGGACGTCCACTGCTGGACATTGGCCTCCCCCCAAGGTTTTCCACTGCGATCGGTCCTGTGCCACCCGCATCCAGCGGCTTTTTTTTTCCGTTGGGGCGGAAAGGTCCTCGAATGGCGGCCGCGAATCGGAGGACGTAGTGTTGGTAGGCCACAAGGTGGACCGACGATCTGGTGAAGGTCGCGGGTAACCGCTGGATACGGGTGGCACAGGACCGATCACGGTGGAAAACCTTGGGGGAGGCCTATGTCCAGCAGTGGACGTCCTTCGGCTGATGGATGGTTTAATAGTATACTGCTGTTGTAAAAACTGGTAAAATTAACAAGTTACTCATGATTTTTTCATATATACTTTGTTAGCCTATAACTCTCATACCCCATGGATATGGGCATTAATTTTTCGGTGGGGTAAATTGTGTAATATAATAAAGCCATTGATATTTGATACCCAATTTGTCTAAATCGACTCTGGGTTTTTTTTGGACCATCACCTTTCATCGAGATACCGTCTAAAGTTTTTGAGTGAAAGAGGTTCATACATGCATCCATCGCAACATAATTTCTCATTTATATATAATTATTTGTTATTATTATTTATTTATTATTTATAATCTTTATTGCATACAAAACATAAATACAAATTTCACACACACAGACAGGACATTTGATGCAAAGGGCGGCTTTATTGCTTCAAGCAATTTCTTCCAAGCAACCTAAACAAAATATATAATAGTATCTAGTACTAAAACTTGGAAGACGTCTTTGTTTCATTTCATATTCAAAGATAATAAAATTTCTTAATTTAATGGACAAACACAAAAAGTGCAGATAATATTTCACATTAATAATCTGTCTGTCTGTGTTATTTAATCTCCTAGTTTAATCTAAAATGTGATTGTGTTTTTAATTTTTGTATCTTACTCAAAAATGGAAAATATTTTTGATTGTTATACGTTTATTTTTAAGTTTCTATTCGAAGATTTTTTACCAAATAATCTTTGCAAAATATCTCACAATTTGATTTATTCAATCATATTATTTACTTACCTATTGATACAAGAAAACAATTATTTACTTTTATATGTAATTATTACAATAAACAAACAATATTTATTCCTAGTTTTGATGTACTTATGTTAAGGGCAAACGAATTGTGTGAGATTTTCCGCCATCGCTGTCTGCGCCAGAAAAGGTCCTTATTAGTGGAGACGCCTCTCAGGATATCGATTCGTTCAATTAATTTATATATAAATATTCTGTTAATTATTGTTAGTATACGTGTAGTAGGAAAAATAAGTAAAACGTAGCTATAAGGCATTTGTAAAGTATCTTATGACTATCTGCTATACTTTTACAAAAATAAGTTTTTAACCTCAAAAACAAATTAATTAGAAGTTTAATTTATTCTTACTTATGTTTAAATGTACTGACTAATGTCTGTATGTTTATGGCGTTTTTTTATAGAATGTTGGTTGAGATGTTTCTTAGCTGTGTTTTGTTGTATGTAGGTATTTAACTGTAAACAACAATCCTTAAATGAGAACTGAAAAATCTCAATACTCCAATTTTTATCACAACAATCATCCAATGACACTCCAAAACACGACCTTCATAAAATCCTATACCATGACAAAATATCTATACAATAATGAACAATAGCAATGCACCATGACACTGAACTTTACTTAATCCCGTTACCCTTCCCTGAAAGCATTGTCATCTCAATCATCAATTAAGACCCTTGGAAATAGATAATGTTGCCATCCTGCAAAATAATAATCCAGACAGAAAGAGCATAAACGACCTACATAGACGTATTTCGTATTACTACAGCACATCTAGATTTATACAACGCTATGTAGATCATAATATGGCTCATGTGCTTTTCGATGTATAACCTATATTAGTGTAAAGTTTCATCCAAATCCATTCAGCCCTTTTTTAACCAATTCGTTACAAACATACAAATCTATTCTCTTCATAACATTAGTGTTTAATATTAATTTAGATCTATCTGCTTATGCTCGTGTCTAGCAACCACTAAATCAATATTACGTCTTTTTTCTACTCCTACAACAGATTTTTGATGACGGTAGTAACAATTTTTTTTATAAAATGTTACTTCGGCGGTTTATGCTCTCACGGCACATATTGAATACCTTTGTTTTGAGACTATGGAAAAAGTGCTAGAATATTTTACTGGCATTTTCTCTTCACGGTTCTAAGAAAAGATAACAATGTCTAGAATATGTTTCATATGAAAATAATTTTCGATATTATTTTTATGGTTCTATGTGTGATATTTGGAAATGCTGATATTATAAAATAATGTGTGTAAAGTCTTGTATTAAATCATGTAAAAGTTATGTAAAAAGTATCAATACTCTATTTTTTAATCCTATGTTTATTACACAATTAATATATGTTTAATTTGTTTGTATTGTTAAATTTAATTTGTAAATATGTAATAAACTATTAAAGA
The DNA here is from genome assembly GCA_029959065.1 of Colias behrii. Lineage (NCBI taxonomy): Eukaryota > Metazoa > Arthropoda > Insecta > Lepidoptera > Pieridae > Colias > Colias behrii. The sequence continues at coordinate 3,150,099 of JARWMC010000015.1, forward strand.
AACGTTTTTTAGCTTTCTTGTTTTAAAACGATTTAGGTGAACAACAACTTAACAAACATTAAGCAAGTGATAATGGACACTCTCTTATAAAGGAATTAGAAATTGAGGTTAACATAACATTACTTATTAATTTTGTAGGCTAGATTGTAATTAATATAAGGTGCGATTTTATTAATAAAAAAAAAATTTAGAGTTACTAACGTGATCATACTGTAATATTACCGTATACGGAAATTGGTACCGCTCTTACCTTGCAGTGCACGTAAACTCACTCAAGTCTGATCACTCGCTAACTGTGCTTTTCACATTCAAATTCTAAATTTATTTATTTGTTAAATTAGGTTCAATACAGAGCTGTTAAATTTTTTTCACAAATTGCTTCCATTCTAAATCTAATAAACTTTTTAATTCGTAAGCATTTACACTGTAAATGAAGAACTATTTTTGAAATGTAATAATAATTTTGAAGGTGGCTGCTACGAAACAATCTATAATAGGCAAAATTATATTATGATTGATAAAGAACTTCATAATCAATGCTTTAACATTATCTAGATTTTAGAAGATCAAAGCGGCACGAACCAGCTATTTGAAGTAAGTATACAACAAATGTAACTCTTTCACTTTTTAATTTATTATACACCACTGTCCACCATACTCAGCATTTGTCCTAGTCGTTTGGGTTGCCTGGCAGAGATCGCTGTCAGCGATAAGGCCGCCCTCTGTACATCATCACTACATAGTATAAAACAAAGTCGCTTTCCCTGTCCCTATATCCCTATGTCCCTATGTCCCTTTGTACGCTTAAATCTTTGAAACTACGCAACGGATTTTAATGCGGTTTTTTTTAATAGATAGAGTGATTCAAGAGGAAGGTTTATATGTATAATAACATCCATTAAATAGTGGAGAAGTACTGTTATTTTTGAGGTTTCTAATGTGATGTCGTAAAAAATTACATTTTTTCCGCTTACATTGCAAACGCAAGCTGAACCCTACGAGTTTTATCAAAATAATGTATTAAGTATTATACACATTGAAAAGGTCTACAGAAAAGTCCGCGATGGTATATGTCTATCTCTTATGGATAACCCACAATAACTTTTTTTTGTCATTTACTTTTTACGACAAATAATGGCTAATTTTCGAAGCGATTTTAACCAATACAGCATTAATCCTTAAGGCGATTAACACACGGTACCGCGTACCGCCGCGGTTGGCAGTGAAGTCCTACGAGGTACGGACCGTTCGACAGCGCGGTCGGGCGGTGTATGTGTGTTTGGTATCAACGGATTTAATAGAAGCCAATGAAAAACTTGAGAACCGCTTCACTGCCAACCGCGTCGGTACGCGGTACCATGTGTTAATCGCCTAACCAATTAAATACCTTGAATACATTGTTCATTTAATATAGATCTATATGGCCTTCTACACCGTATGATTTAAGTGAATATTTTCGAAGATATTACAGATTTAAAAAATGCGGGACGTAGCGTTTGCGGCGGTACCGGCCGGCCGCCCGGCTATATATTTTATACCCGTGCGAAGCCGGAGCGGGCCGCTATGTTTTTATATACAACGTTCACAGTTTTTCTGTAGTGTATTTAGTATCAGCATTGCACCCGTGCGAAGCCGGGGCGGGTCGCTAGTTGTTAAATAAGTGATTAACTGTTTTAAATTGTCCTATATGGTTTACAATAAAGAATTTTTCATACATTTCATACATTCAAAAGCTCATTCTCATCAATACGTGAAAACAAATAATTTTCAATATCACAGGCCTCATTGCTACGACATTTGCCAAGTGAGTGCCATAAATCTCAGAACAGTTTCATTACGACTTGCAGACACTGTTCTATGAGAGTGGTAGACTTAATAAGCCATTTGCAAACGGAATTCCTGCCTTCGAGGTGCAAAATGGAGACCTGCAGGCAACAGCCGCATTTGAATAATACCACGATTCGTTAATACTGTACCGACTTAATTAAATCAGCTCGGTTTTTAGGGTTCTGCTGGTGCCACGCCAATTGGAACAAATAATAACAGCGCTGGTTTCAAATCAAAAATCAAGCATTTATTTATTCACTTAGACTTCTTCTAGAAGAAACGTCAGAACATGTTTTTTACAATTTACCACAAAATACAGACTCTCTGTTAGTTTGTTATAGACATAAATACTAACTGTCATAGATAATAAAATACTTTATTACGTACAAAAAAAAAACATACACGCGATAGTCTTATCGCATGAGTCTATGATTTATGAAAGCTTATAAGCCGTTTAAAGATATTTTTATACGCTTAAAAATACATATTATGGCTACTAATATTAAAGCGAAAGTAAACAATTAAATAGCTGAACCGATTTGGATGAAATATGGTACAAAGATAGTTTGAGACAATAATTACATGAACCAATTATAATACAGGAACAGACATTCGAGTTTTCCTTTGATTACGCGGGCGAAGACGTGGCGGAAAGCTATATTACAGAACTTTTTTTTACAATCCTTTTCGCACTTGGTCGGCTTTATTTATGGATAAGGAAAGCCAAAGAAGCAGATCAAATACTAACAATACAGTAAGCGAGACAAATATATCACAGCGTACAATGTATCAAGATAATATAACAGTTGGCTAATACATATTAGTTGTAGGTTGTTACACTAAGCTGCAGGAGGGTTATATTTTTAGAGTGTATGTATTATTATAATGTGTATAACCACGAAATATTGCTTTGAAGCCTTTAATCAATTAAAAGGAGATATTTTTAGCCTCCAAGTTTATATAGAACCTGCGTATTGAACTGTATTGGACAGAAATATATACCCAATTTTAATAAGTTCCCAATTTTAGATTTCTATATCTGCTACAAATTACAATATTGTGGCTGACTATATTATTTGAAAGAGAGAAATTTCGATCGTTTTGGTTTGTGAATAACAAAGATTAATATAATTTATAATTGTTGTTTTTAAACTAGAAACGAAAACTTTTATAAAAGTTTTAAATATTGTTTTGATATAAAATAACAATTAAAAGAGTATCCTGTCTCTTCATGAGACACACCTCTACATTAAATTCTGATAGTGTAACGATTAAAACTGTTTCTAAAGAAGTTTTTAATTAACGTTTACGAGTAATTAAATCAGCCTTAATTAAATAGAAAACACATGAAATATAAAAAGCTTTGCTTGTTAACAAGTTTAATTAAAAAGGCGCAAACATAATTCTGGCATTTTCTTCACAAGTTTTAATTTCGACTCGCACCTTGGTTTTGGACGAATCTCGAAGCAAATGTTGCGTAATAAAATCAACTTCCGAAGACGTGACTTGAAATTAAATGCGAAATGAAACCTTATATTATTTTGCCCTGAATACAAATTAGTGTAAATAAAGGATGTGTTAAAAATATGCGAATTCGAAGGGAAACTTTGCAAATTTTGTCACTGTTTAGTAAAAAGTAACAAACGTTTATGGAGTACCCATGGACGTTGTTGGTTCGATTTTTAGGTAGATTTTGTTGTTGTTTTTTTAACCAAAGTTGTGTATAAGTTATTTAGTATTATTTATGATTTAATTGACATAATTTGATAAGAGAGAAAACCGAAACGTATAATGTAACGAAATTTTATCAAAGACGACCTTTATGCTCTTCTGAACTCTACCACATTAGAATTATCACTTTTCTAAAAAAATAAATGGTGGGTTTGGAAAATCGATAGGTATATGTTATGTAGATAACTATAATTATCTCGCATATTTCACCATAAAAAGTAACTCTGATCTGTCTGTCTGTTCCTAGCTAGGTAAGTTATTATAAATCACACATGCACAAACAGGGTTCAATAACCGTAATTCACGAAACAACTTTATTTCATTCCATTTATATTATTTTTTCAATATCGTAAAATAAACAACTCGAAGCAATATCGTTATGATTACATTCGACATACAATACAATATTTAGCTTTTACATTTGATAATATTTTTTCATCGTAAGCGGTCATAAATATTAAAGTACAATTTATTTTGTAGTATGTTTTGTTGGGTTGAGAGGTTAGCATACTTATTTTGTAGCTATTTCATTATATTTAAGTATATAATATATTAAGTATATAGTTTAAATTAATTTTTATTTGACCCTTAAAAACTATAATATTTCTACATTATTACAATAATTTAGAAACTTTTTATTTTTTTTTGCAACCAAATTTTTGTTATCTGTTACCTCAAATTTCATACCTCATTTATGAATGTCGTAAAAAATCTCATTAACATGATTGATGAGTTGCAATGAATACGGGAAACACGTCAATAATAACATTTTCACGAAAATTACTGTAACATGGAAATTGTATCACACATTTCAAAAGTAATGCAATAATATTGTTATTTACGGGACGAAAGGTAATAAGTTCTTGTTTCCGATGAAATGTTGCGAGGGCACCATTTTGTGTGGTTTCTGTTATAAGCTTAAGCGATTATTATATTATTATAATTTAAGACTGATGGTTATTGAAATAAGATATACTTTACTTTGACAGGTATGATTGATATGCACTTGTAAGAATGGATATTTTGTAAAAATGTAGAGCTAATTTGTCGATGTATCATGGAGGAGTAAATATGTTTAAGATTCTGCAGAAATCGCAAAGAGCAAGAACTGAAAATTATCATAAGTTAAATTAAATTTAACCTGTCATAGTACGAGATCCGAATAAAGATCGACCTTCATCCATCTGATAACGAAATGAGACGTATTTTTTTATGAAATCTAATTTATAAAAATAAAACATGCCTATGATTTTTATTTATTGCCATTAAAAAAAAAAGTGAAAATTAAAGTATTAGGTACTATCACACGTTCGAATCTTAATATGTATTTTGCTTTCTTATTACTTAATATCACTATGGTAGGAAAAACAGCTACCGCTCATAATTTAAAGGCACTTCGAGCGAAATTTATTCATAGAATTCAATTTACTCCAGGTGTGCCTTGACCCTTAACTGGGAATAAACGAGCCTTATTATAGGTGACTTTTGCTTATGTTCCCCCTTTTTGGGTGGTCTACGTGCTTTCTGTCGTTTTCTTTCCCTAATTAGTTTGTACCCGGAACCGCATTTATTATTAACTAATAAAGATTGAAAGGATACGTGACAATGAATGTGGCGTATAAAGAATTGGGTATTTCGAATGTGGTGCAGTTTTGGCACAGTTAGTTATGTGTTTGAGGTATGATGGTTAGAAGTGGTTTGTTTGTTATTACAATTTGCTTGTGAATTGTTTGTGAAAAAATAATACGTTATACTCTTACCTACTTAAACTGTGGCAACGCAAGGTTCTTAATAAGGAAAGTTTTTAATAAGGATTATAATTAATACACATTATTTATTACTAACTGCGCTTCGTTCATTTCCGCTCCGTGCCTATTTCATCCACAGTGCTCCGCTCCTGTTGGTTTAAGCATGATTATATTATATTATAGCCTCTCGATAAATAGGCTATACAACATCGAAAGAATTTTTCAAATCGGACCAGTAGTTGCTGAAATTAGCGCGTTCAAACAAACAAACTCTTCAGCTTTATAATATAAGTATAGATATGGAATAATATATACTAGTATCAAATAACTGATCTGTAGCTGAGCTGAAATAATTGAAATTTCAAATAATTTTATAAAATTAAATCGTCTATGGAACGAAATATACATAAAATGAGTTAAATAATACATAAACTTCGTGATCAGCCAGTCGTTTCATCACAAAGAAGTTTAAACATGTCTCTAAAACAAAATGTTTGAATCAAGACAATATTCTCCAAGTTTCTTGCTAAAGTTTCTGAAAGTTTCCTCCTGTTCGAATAACTGTCTGTAAAATAGTTTGTATTCCATTGTTTTAGGTTTATCAAAACTTCAATTTCATGTGAATGTGTTATAGGTAAGTGCTGTGTTTTGGAAGTTTATCGATGCTTTATATAGTTTTTGGAGTTGTGATTGTTTGGCTGATAAGCGTTTTGATGCAAATGATAACTTTATATAAAAGACGGATGCTAATTTTCAGCCCTATCATCACATTTGATACTAGTATTTTATAGACCAGATTTTAATAAGTACCTATAAATGACCGCCTCCTTGGTACAGTGGTTGACGCGTGAGCGTAACACCGAGGGGTCCTGGGTTCGATTCCCGGTGGAGACGAAGAAAAAAAAAATGTCTCGGTCTGGCAGGACACAGAAGGACCTACTTGTCTCTAAAGAAAATCGATCAGTGAAACAGATGTATGTACAATGCATCTGCCCCTTATCCCACTTGGGGACATAGGACTTCACTTTTATAAATGACGAAGATGAAAAAAAATCTTATGAAATACAATTTTCGAGATAGATTTAAAGGGGGATAATGATGTCTATGATTTCAATTGATTCTAAGCTTAAAGTAATTGGCATGTCTCCTATCTTCTAATAGATACCTATTAGAATGAAATGAAAATCTTCTCTTTGAAATACCAATTAGTCTAAAATAAAACACTATCGGAATATATCAATTAACTAAGCCATCGTATTTTTAACAGAACACTTCATTACACCCAATAAATAATTAAGTATTGAATTGTACGAACAATCCGATTACCGGGACCGTTTTAATATTTTATGTAGGTACTAAGTTGATTGCAAATCAATTTCCCCATGTTCATACGATTTTTGTCCACTCAATATAATGAGGATTATTGGAGGTAAAAATATTGCTGTATTTTGTCATGATCTCTTGTTATTTGATCGGAGAGTAATTCGAAATGAGATTTCGTTGTTATTGTGTAGTAGTTCTGCCCGCGGTGCTGCTTGCGTGAAAAGTAATATTTTTCATTTTTGTTCATATATTTTGTTTCCCTGGAATGTGAAATTATGTTTTTGTAAGTATAATTTTATAATATAGTAGGATAGATTAGGATTATGATATACGCAAATAACAATATACTAAATGATTATGTATTACATACCTAATCTTTTAATAATTACACATAAAGAGTGTTAACAGAATAGGTATATAAAAAAATGCTCTATAATAATATATTAAAAGATGCTTGTAATGGTATATTTTGTAATATCTCAAATTCTTTTCCCAGTAATCTAACAAAAATCGGCTGGCAAATAATACTGTCATACATTCATGTACCCACCTATTATACACAGAATGACCTACGATCAAATAAGTCTGAATCTTTTACAGTTTATGGACAATCGATAGAGCGTGAAGACGGTCCGTCTGTGGATCATAAATTTAAATTTACAACCAGTAAAATTCCCCACTCCTTTACACCTCTATTTTGGAATCATAAAAATTTATCACACTATAAAGAAATTGTTCCGCTTTATTCTTAGAGCATTTATTTATATTTGAACGATAGGTAATCATTTAATAGGTAGGTAGTTTTTGTAATAATACGTAAAAATTGTTTTTATATAAGACGTACGAAAGAAAACAATACCTTTTAATATTTTTTATTCAAAAGCTTTGCTTATACTTCGTTATAATTTATTATTAAACACACCAGAGTTTTATTTAAAGTTATATCTTTTTCTCTTTTATAACTAGATATTTAATTTTATTGCAAATAAATTAAACTTATAAATTGAATTTAAATCTGTCTTTAATTTTCTTGTCCTGAAATTAGATATTAAGTAAGTACTACAGAAGCAACTTCACATAAATTTATAGAATTTGTTTACCCGCTTCACTTAAAGCAATATGATTGAAATAAGTTATCAATAGAATATAAATCAATCCCTGAAATACATGTTTTTATAAACTAACTAAAACAACGAATACCTAGACTAGTCTATTATATATCAATAAACAAAATCCAAACAAACATTTATACCCAGAATAGAAAATTAACGTACCGTACACGATTCAAAAACTTTTAAACGATATAAATCGTTTACGAACGATTGAAAAAAGTTAAAATACAACACTAAGCAAATAAAAGTTTACCGTTCGGTAATCGTCACTTAACAGAGGAGATTCCGGGATGAAATTGAAAAATAGCTGAGCGTCTTACAAATTTCGTCTTAAAAACTTTCCGCCATTAAGCCCGTGAATGTTTGTAGACTGTGGACTGTAAATTTGTAAAAATATTTGCGTTTGTTCGGAATTTAGGGTGCCTTTTGGGCGTTGTTTGCTGATTTTGTTTATGGGCAAATAGATGCCGGGCTGAGACGGTTTGAAAGGATTTTGGGGTCAACGGCGGACAAATAGAGATTACTAGTACCTACTAATCATGAATAACTGAAAAATTTGGATGTGGTAAGTAGCTGACAATCCAAGGATCGTCAGTAATCAATTAAAATATAGAGTTCTTGTTCTAGTTCTTTCTTATATTGAAGTCTGCAAATTTTGTCCTTGTAAGTTAAAGAAATTAATAACTATGCTAATTACAGTTTAACTTGTTAGGACGTAAAAAAACATACACAGGTAATGTGAAGAATCACGTTGTTCGGTTGATTATAAAGTTAAGATTGAGTTACTTGCATGTAAAAGTTGACTTACTTTCAGTAAATCAAATGTATTATGAACCCACAAGAGGATTCATATTTCCATTTTTTTCTCTATATTCCAAAATTTTCTATTAACTATCTTTAAACGACTAAAATTGCACATTTTAATTAGCCAAAAAGTTAATCAATGGTTTACTAAGTCGCTTGTACTCATATACTAAGCTTTAAACTGAAGCTAAGTCGCGAGTAATGAAATAAGTTTTCGTTTAAGCCACTCACCGCTAGCTTGCTAAATTTTATTGTCTCGCTTTAAAAGTATTTTCATTAATACTTTATGGATTTTTATTGGAGTTTAATTCTTTCTCTTTTCATTTGAAATGCGTTTTAATAGCGGGTAGCCAGCTGTGTTCAATGAAGTTTTTAATTATGGTTATAGGAAATATAATATGTATAATACATATTGCAAAGACATTTGATACAAATCATATACATAATATTGTATACATCGTTATTCATCATACTTGAGTCATATTTGAAATAAAAAGCTAATAGTTATGATAGGTACAAGTTTAAAATTATCGTTAGTCTATCCAGGGTTAAATATTAGGTCATATTATTAAAAATAGGATAAAAAACAAGTTTTGAAGCCTAGTCTCTCTAGCTTCTCTATACTCTCTCTTAAATAATTTTAAACGTTTGATAAAGTACAAAATAAAACAGAATCTGTATTATACATGGATAAAATATTGCGTTATTTTTATAACTTAAAATATATAAAAATAACGCAATATGTCCTTACCCACCTTTAGTTTGAAAGGCGCCTTATCACGTAGGTGATACTTGGAAGAGAGCATTATAGTAGTATAATGCTCTCTTCCAAGTCCTATAGCATATTTAAAAAACCCTACCAGCAAACACTGGTACACAAGTAATATCCCGTAACAACTTGAAGACCAATCACAGCGGGGAAGTCCCTCAATCACTGCGGCATTTCGGCGTGACATCTCATTTCCGTGCCCTATATACCTTTGCCTTTACCTTGGTTTGATTCGTGCTTCTAATCCTTAATGATTGACGGAAATTCAATTATTATGATAACTAAATATTCCACTAAATACAAACTAATATTATAAAAGTGAAAGTAACGCTGTCTCTTCTTCACACCTCAACTATATTTTAACTAATTTGGATAATATAGAGATAGCTCGAGACCTAAGAAGGGACAGGTTTTATCTCGGAAATCCAACGGCAGCCATTACTATGCGGATTTTTATTTAATACACCGGGGAAGCTGCGGGTGGAAAGCTAGTGTATTGCGCGACGTAGCACACGCGTAGCACTTTGTTTTAACGATGTGCCTGTGCTATGCCGCGTTTTTTGGGAAGTTCGAAATCAAGTGGTTCTTTAATAAGGTTTATTATTTTCTTTATATACAATTTGTTAAGTTTTACAGTTTTGCGAAACAGGTATGATACAAACACATTATTTATGTATGACTCTTTGTGAAATTACATTTTATCAATGCTTTAAGCATATGCAAGATGCTAGAATCGTATTCGTTCTAAAATACAATTTGATTCATAATTAAAAATTGATTTATTTCTCAACCCAAATTGCACAAACAATCCCCTCTCTTAGATCGTTAACATCGTAACAAAACAAAGCATAAAGCAAACCTTTATAAATATTAAATACGAGAAACACCCGCAAATAAACTCAATCTTATTATTGGTTTTCCCATGTAGCGGCCGATTGTAATATAAAATATTTATTACGTTACCAACGATGTGATGGAGACATTCCAGTATAAAGGTTATATTTTTCAGCTTTTATTAGAAGTAATGATACTTAAAGGGACATTTGCATGGTATGTTTATGCAGTCCATATTTAGGAGAGATGTGAAATAAAATAACATTTCTTACAATATTAGAATTGTTATTATAAACTAGCTTCCGCCCGCGGCTTCGCCCGTGTAGTGTTTTGATAAAAGGTAGCCTATGTTCTTTCTCAAGGTCTAAAGATTGTCTGTGCCAAATTTCATGAAAATCGGTTGAGAGGTTTAAGCGTGAAAGCGTAACAGACAGACAGACAGACAGAGTTACTTTCGCATTTATAATATTAGTAGGGATAACGTAACATATTAAATAATTAAAGCTTTATATACATAATAATAAGCACCAAGATAATATGATACATTTTGGAAGTAATAGCTCATGTTATAACAATGATAAAAATAAATGCAGGCGATATAGAGTGAAACAATTTTCTATAAATCACGTTGTATGTGATTTATGTTAAACTAACAGTTTGCCTCGACTCGGCTAATACGAGTAATAGCTTGATATATTTTGAACATTTTCATCCTCAAAGAAAGTATCACTCGAAAAATATAGGTAATATAGAAATCTGTTTATTGGAAAAAAGATTTCTATACTTTAAATACTTCTAGATTAAGGTTATTTTGTAATGAATATTAAGCCAAAACCCAAGATTAAAGATACATTATGTAACATATAAAATTACTAGCTGTGCTCCGCGGTTTCACCCGCATTCCTCCGCTCCTGTTGATATAGATGATATAGATAGCCTTCATCGATAAATGGGCTATCTAAAACCAAAACAATTATTCATATCGGAACAGTAGTTCCTGAAATTAGCGCTTTCAAACAAACTCTTTAGCTTTATTGTATTATTATTAGTATAGATTCAATTTGCTTATTAGCAATAAATTTTATAGGTACATCTACAATATGTATAACCACACATCAATCTCACAAGATCTACCTAGAAACTATTGTATTCAACCGCAAAATTTATACTCAATTTTCTGATAGCACTAAAATGATTCCCCTCATAATAGCTGACATACCTTTGTCCGGAGGAGTGTGGCTTTTTTCAAAACTCCAATAACTGGGGTAATAGCCCATGAATCAAATAAATTACCCGAACATAGCAATATTTTCACGTTGTACCGTATCTTCTATAGATTTAAATGGCCCTGTATTATGATACATAGCGACTTTGTTTAATAACTCTGCATGAAGATTTTTTATGTCTATTTATGTACGTTTAAGCAATGTTATGTTGTTTTTATTTTCTTTGTATGCGGATTGGGTTTCAAAACTTGTAAAGGCGAATGTTGTGTTTATTTCTTCTTTATTTGGAATGATAATTATAGAATGGTTGGCAGGCTATTTTCTTGTTCTTTTTTTAATTATTGATAGATATTATGATGAACTATGTCGAGTTTTATTTTGTACTTAATTTCTGGTTGATATAGAAGTTACATGGATTCCTTTGAATCATGATATGGTTCTGTAATTGATTCTTTGGTTTCCGTAAAACACTGGAATATCAATTAAAATTCCTTTATTGTAGAAATCTATTTATTATTGTTTGCATAAATACTTACATAAAATATTGAAATTGTGGTTAAATTTGTTATGCTTTCACTAAGACACTTAATCGATATATTCCTATAATAAATGCGGTCAAAAGGGGCACATTTTACAAAATAAAAATCAACAAAAGGAATGGAAATGCTTACGCAATTACATGATAGAGTAACCGTAGTTTAATAGTTGATATTTATTTATATTCAGTTAATAATGTATGTAGTCAGAGATCAAACTAAAAGTTAATCTAAAGTTAGGCTATCTATTTTATTCAGCATTAAATTATAGTAGTTGTTGTTGAACGTGTTGGCGAACCCGCAAATCAGTGGTACCCCATCCTAAAAAAAAAAAAAAAAAAAAAAAAAAGTTTGGACTCTTTTCCCACTAAAGCGGCCACGCTGAGTCGATAGCACTCACTCCCGAAGCGATAGGATGCACGGTTTCGGAGATGTGCAGATCGATTAACTCTTATCTAATTGATATCCGGTGGGTCATTAGCGTCCCATGGTTCACCTTTTCCTATTAGCTAATTACACCGTCCGGCGTTCTTATCTATTACTCATTGTGCACCTCGCTTATCACTGTTTTTGTATTAAACTTCTTTGTTATGACCTACCTCACTATTCTAACCAAACGATGTATTATTATATTCAAGAAAAAATACGTCTAAAATCGTATAACTATATTTATATATTATCGTACTATATTATCATAATTGTTGCTTTTTTAAAAAGCGATTCGCTTCTGGCACTCGCCGGCCGCTGCCGCGGCACGCTCGCTTTGCTCGCTCGGCTCGTGCGTTGTTTATCAAAGTCTAACCTAACCTAACCTAATTGTTGCTTTTTTAAAAAGCGATTCGCTTCTGGCGTTGTTTATCAAAATCTAACCTAACCTAACCTAACCCAATTATTTTTCCGGGTAATCTGATGTATCGAACTTTGTTACGAGCTACCTCGCTATTCTGAATCATCAATAAAACACATTCATTTTACTGCCATTTTTATTTCCAAAATGTTGTTGCTTATTATCTACTGGTTTGTGTATTTGGCGACCATTTGTCCATTTTGCTATATAAAAATAATTATTGATGAACATTTGAATTGTAGCCTTATCTACTTATAAAATAGGAGCGAAACATCTCATCCACTAAAATATCGTTGTACAGTGTGTTCCCTGTAAATATGCTCGTAAAACTATGCATTGAATATCCCTGAAACTTATATAGCAAATACATTAAGCAATATTCTCCACAAACTGAAGTCCAATCATTCTGAATCCTATCAACATTCCAGTCCCATCTCTTACAATTCCTTTTCAAAAACTGGAGATGATATCGCTCAGGTGTTCGTCCATATGAATCAAAATATTGACCGATGCCATTCGTATCGATATGTACAGCTACCCAGTGTGAACCCGGTTTATCATCCGCATCCAAATTGCATATTATATACGTTGGTACATGGGTATACATAGGCAGTCTATTAGCAGCATAAACATTATTTTCTAGACTGGGATGAATCTTTTTCATATGTTTTTGTAATTCTAGTGTATCCATGATATTACTGTTATTAGCAGATTATTACAGTACCAATCTATTCAATGGTTGTCATAGGAATGTTCAATTATAGTGTTTTGTATAAGATTAAATAGGAAGTTTGTAATGAAATAAAAAATAGTAAATTGCATACAATTTGTTTTATTTAATTTTATAATGTTTCCTTTAGTTACATATACACAAAATGCATTAAGCATAACACATAAATCTAAAATATAACACACATTATAACCTTAACTACTATAGTCTACAGTAACATTTCTATTTTTATCTATTTCAATAATATTATCAAACTCAGCATAAACAATACAGTTAATTGTTTGTGTTAGTGAGGATTCAAATCGTACTTCTAATCTTACACTACCATGCTTTATGAGATTCCAATGAGCTGATGAGTTAGCTGATAAATCAGGAGTTAAATCAAATGCTAAAAGACAGTAGCCTTTGGCATACTGTTCACGAGAGATTGCATTTCCTTCATTAAGAAAGTGAATACCAGTCCCCGAGAATAGAGTATGACAGGTTGATACCTGTTGCGAAGCAATTTGAGATAAGTTTGATGATTCATAGAGTTACTATCGGTTTCGTTTTGTAAATATTTAATCGCATTCTTTTGTGAGAGTCACAAAGCAGGTTGATGTCATTTGCGAAGGAACGTGAGATAAGTTTGTTGACTCATAGAGTTACTATCAGTTTCGTTTTGTTAATATTTAATCGCATTCTTTTGTGAGAGTCACAAAGCAGGTTGATGCCATTTGCGAAGGAACGTGAGATAAGTTTGTTGACTCATAGAGTTACAATCAGTTTCATTGTACTTAAGAATTTGCTTTAGATAAGAATGGTGCTATATATGATCGAACAGTTGCAGTCATGCAGTCAGTCTATGGTCGTTGGACCACAGTGGATTGTATACGTCTACCAATACTACGTTTGTGTTGTGTTTTGTGTCATCAATGATCATGGAGGTAAGTGATTATTCTATTGACAAACTTACTTGTATTTCTCTTAACATGTGTGTGTGTGTGTGTCAGACTAAGTGTAAACAAATTGATATTAACGCGATAACTCTGTTGTTGCAGAAATCATTCAACTTCGATGAAAATACCTATAAACTGTGTTACTACTCGCCACTCTCTCCTCAAAACGAAGAAGAGAGTGATGACATCATCGTTAATAACACAGACGATGGCGGAAAAAGGAAATTGCAGTCAATTGATCAATTTTTTGAAGTGGCACCAAAAATAAAAAGGAAGAAGCTGCTATCGTCAACTGTGGCACGAGCTGCTAGAGATGGCGTATCATACATCTCTACAAATTCTGATGACGGAGACCAAGCGATGCATCTCATAAAAATTGAAATGTATGATATGAAGAAACTATCCAAGATTCCAACTAGTGATCACTGGAAGCACGCTACCACGAGGATTAAATATTACGTAAAGAAAAATAAGGATAGCATCTATGACAACACAAACGCCCTCGTATACAATATTACAAAGACAATAGCAGAAAGTGAAAAAGTGAAAAAATACTTTTTTAACAATGATCATTAGTTAATGTTACTATTTTAACAATGATCATTAGTTAATGTGATTCTGTTTTCTTAAATTACTTCCATGTACTCATTAGATTTTACAAAACTTTCCTAATCCTATGCTAGACTATAAATATTGAACATTTTTTAAATTGAGTATCAGTTACTCTACCAACACTTAACTGTTACTTACTGTGCTACATACTTTCTTCTTTATTATAAAGATGGAAAACTTTAGTGAAATGTGCACCAGTGCTTTCTTTTCCGCACCCATTGAAGAGAATATAGAACAATTCAACAGCGAATTCAATCAGGAGCTGCATAAAGTTTGTGATGAAATGGAGAAGCGTGAACTGTTCGATTCATCGTATGATGATGAGTTGTATAATCAATGTTTGATGGTTGAAACAACGTTAATGTAAGTATTAGAAGTACAAACTCAATAAGAAATATTATTGTAGTAATGTTTTATTTTAAGATTTATCTAATAATTTTCTTTTTTTTGTTACAGTCAACAACAAGTTGGAAGAGGTATCAAACGAGGTATCACTACAGATGAAAATAAGGTTACCAAGAAAGCAAAATTTGATGAGGGAGCTTCTACATCATCAATTGAAACCAATGACGTGGACAACAATAAGGTGGAATGTGATACATGTCATGTTTATATTAATAAAAGGTATCTAAACAACCATTTCAAAAGTAATACACATAAAAATAATCTTTTAAAATCACATAATTCATTAACAAATGTAACAGTTGTTGAAACCGCTTTTGGTAATCGAATTTTAACATACAGAATTAATAGTAAAACACTTCAATCGGGGCAATATTTTGAAACACCAGAATCGTTTTTAAATTCACTAAAAATCGATATCTTATTTTTGATAAATGAATGTATTCAACAACATACAATTTTAAAAATAAACTTCATATTGCATGCTGATTTCATACAACAAACTAAAGATATTAAAAATACGTTTGATTTTCAAACGTTTAATTACATCATTTGTCAGGGAGATGACTTAAATATTTTTTATTCATCATTAATAGACACTGTAGTCGGTAAAATTTGTCAATTTGAAAAAAAAGATAGTGGTTGGAGTCTTAATCAAATTAAATACATAGATATGAATGTTAACAAATTCAACCCCCTACGTGGTAGTTCATATATCGACCTTCCTCAAGATATTAAATCAAAAAAAGCTGTAATCAATGTTAAAAATAATGATAATATGTGTTTTAAATGGGCATTACTCTCTGGTTTATATCCTGTATGTAAAAGTGTAGATCGGGTAGCATCTTACGCAATTCATGGAAATAAACTAAAATTTACTGGTATTTCTTTTCCGGTTAAAATTGCAGATATATCAAAAGTAGAGAAATTAAACAATATTAGTATTAATGTTTTTGGCCTAGAATATAATAAAGAAAAAAAGTGTAATTCTGTTGTAGGTCCTTTATATTTAACAAAATGTCGTACACCTAATCATATTAACCTACTATATATATCGAATGGTACTAACAATCATTACTGTTATATTAAAAACTTATCGCGATTAGTTAGTTCACAAATATCAAGTCATCATCATGCAGTTTATATATGTGATTCATGTTTACTTCATTTCCCATCAGAGGAAAGACTTAATAACCATCAACAATATGATTGCGCTCACATTTGTACGGAATTACCAAACGGCGAGGATTCCAAATTGAATTGGTTTGGTAAAGCAACCTCAAATAATAAATTAAAATTTGATAAATTCGCGAAAAAGTTGGAAATGCCCTTTGTGGTTTATGCAGACTTTGAGGCATTTTTGAACCCGATAGAATCATGTAGTAACGATCCATCCAAGCCTAGTACAATTAATATTCAAAAACATGAAGTGTATAGTTTTGGTTATTACATTAAATGTTCATATGATAACAGATTATCAAAATATGAGACGTATAGTGGGCCAAACTGTGCACAAGTGTTTATGAATCGCCTTTGCGAAGATGTGAAAACAATAGTTAAAAAAAATAGTTTCCAAAAATGTCCCGTTCCATTATCAGATGAAGATAAAATTAAAATTTCAAATTCAAACATGTGTCATATTTGTGAAACTGAGTTAAATGGAGATCCTTTTAACGATTTTGATTGGTACACTGGTAGTTTTAGAGGTGTTGCACATCAAGTGTGTACTAAGTACAGAACCCCTCGTCATATTCCAATATTTTTACATAACCTCAGTCACTACGATGCTCATTTCATTGTCCATGCATTAAACCTCTATGATGGCAAAGTTGAAGTTATTCCGCAAAATAAAGAACGATACATATCATTTTCAAAACAGTTAACAATAAATAATAATCAATCAGTAAGTTTAAGATTTGTAGATTCATTGAAATTTTTATCGTGTAGTTTAGATCAACTAGCTAAAAATCTTAATGATGATCAGTTTACAGAACTAAAAAGGAACTATCCTAATAATGAAGATTTTTCACTTTTAAGACGGAAAGGTATTTATCCTTATGAATTTATGTGTAATAGTGATTGCTTGAAACATCCATCACTTCCTGATCAACACCATTTTTATAGTTCACTCACAGATACAAATATTTCAAATGATGATTATAATCATGCAAAAGATATTTGGCAACATTTTAAGTGTAGTAGTATGTCCGATTATTCCGATTTATATTTAAAAACTGATGTTTTACTTTTGACTGATGTATTCGAAAACTTTAGAAAGCTTTGTATTAAAACTTATGGATTAGATCCTGCTCATTACTATACTGCCCCAGGTTTAAGTTGGGATGCAATGTTAAAATTTACCAAAATAGAATTAGAATTGGTAACGGACTATGACAAAATTGCTTTTTTTAAAGCTGGTATTAGAGGGGGTGTATCTCAGTGTAGCAATCGTTTTGCTAGAGCAAATAATAAATTCATGGAGGATTATGATAGTGAAAAACCTAATTCATATCTAACATATTTTGATGCGAATAATTTATATGGTTGGGCAATGTCTCAATCTCTTCCTGTTGGCGGTTTCGAATGGATAGATTCTAATACAGATTATAATGTGCCGGATAACTCTGATTTCGGTTATGTTTTAGAAGTTGATTTGGAATATCCTGATGAACTTCATAATTTGCATTCTGACTTTCCGTTATGTCCTGAAAACATATGTGTGGGTAATACTAATGAAACTAAATTAGTTCCTAATTTAAATAATAAAAATAAATACATCATTCACTACAGGAATTTAAAACAATGCATTGAAATGGGAATGAAATTAATTAAAGTACATAGAATTTTAAAATTTAAACAGAGTTCTTGGTTAAAGAAATACATAGACTTAAATACTACTTTGAGAACGTTAGCTACATCAAACTTCGAAAAAGACTTTTTTAAATTAATGAATAATTCTGTCTTCGGTAAGACTATGGAAAATATTGAAAAAAGAGTAAACGTTAAACTACTAACTCACTGGGATAATCGTGGTAAAGTTTTAGGTGCTCAGGATTGGATTGCAAAACCAGAGTTCCATAGTTTATCAATATTTTCAGAACATTTAGTTGCAATACAATTACGTAAAACAAAATTAATTTATGATAAGCCGATTTATTTAGGATTTTGTATTTTAGATATATCTAAGACCCTTATGTATGAATTTCATTACAACTACATGATTAAAAAGTTTCATAATAAAATTAAGTTATTGTACACCGATACCGATAGTTTGATATATCAAATTTTTACAGACAATTTTTATGAGGATATAAAACCAGATCTACCTCACTATTTCGATACATCAGATTACCCGGAAAATAATATTTACGGATATCCAAAAATAAATAAAAAAAAGTTAGGTTTTTTTAAAGATGAGAATAATGGTAAAGTATTGAAGGAATTTGTAGGGTTGCGATCAAAAATGTATGCCTTAGAAATAGAAGATAAATTTATAGCAAAGGCAAAAGGGGTTAACAAAAGTGTTACCAAAAAAATGAATATGGAAAATTACAAATCGTGTTTGTTTAATAAAAATGTATTATATTGTAGTATGCTTCGATTTAAGTCAATCAAACACACTATTTTTACACAAAAAATAAATAAAACATCTTTATCATATAATGATACCAAACGATGTATTATGAACAACAACATTGATACATTGGCTTGGGGACATTATAAATTACATATATAATATGTATATACAAATAAGTGACTTTTTACTATTATTTCTGTGTGTGTGTATACAAAATTTGTACTGATTGTAAAAAAAATTATGATATTGCTATAATGTTATATAATAGTTTATTAATAGTTTTATAATAGTTTAGTATTGTTTGATTGTAAATAATGTAAAATAATTGTAGTTTTTATTTGTGTACTTAAATTTGATGTTGAGGTGATTGTGAAATTCTGATAAGTACTAATTGTGTTAGAAATAGTAAACAGATCATTTATTTTTAGCAATATAATATATATATTAAATTTTTACACCAACATTTTCATTTTTTATTTCATCCCTTTAAACTCTAGACGTGTGAAATGTTTCACTTTATCCATCCGTTTACTGCTATTGTGGCCGGACCAAGTGGATGTGGGAAGTCAAATTTTGTAACAAATTTCATAAAATCAGTTAAGGAAATATGTAATTGTGATTTTAATCATATCACATGGTGCTTTGATGAAATGCAACCTTTATATAATTTACCAAATGTTAACTATCATCAAGGAATTCCAAATCTTAATATGTTTGATGGTGAAAACCCACACCTTATTATTATTGATGATCTAATGAGAGAGTCTGATGGAAGAATTGTGGATATATTTACAAAAGGCAGTCATCACCGGAACCTTAGTGTATTTTATTTAACACAAAATTTATTTCATCAAGGTAAAGGTCAAAGAGACATTTCTTTAAACTCAAGTTATATAATTTATTTTAAAAACCCTCGAGATAAAACTCAAATAAGATATTTAGCACGACAAGTGTCACCAGATAACACAAAATTCATTGAAGACGCCTACAGGGATGCAACTTTAGAAGCACATGGATATTTAATGGTAGATTTAAAACAGAATACAAATGATTTTTGTCGTATCAAGACAAATGTATTCCCATTTAATGGTCACTGTACAGTCTACGTCCCCACGAAAGAGTTTAAATACACCAAGAATCAAACAATTCAAATCATTTCTAAATGATGCATCGTCGAGTCACAACGCATAAACATTTGCTAAATGCTTTGCATACGCTTAAACCAAAACATCAAAGAGCATTACTTAAAACGTGTGATGAAAAAGAAATAAATTGTATTTGTGAATGTATTCATAACGTTTTACAAGGAAAGATACCACTTAAAGATCAAGATAAACAAAAATTGAATAAACACAAAAATATACTCCGTAAACTGGTGCGTAAGTGTAAACATAAACTAAGAAAAAATATTATTATACAAAAAGGAGGGACTTTCTTACCAATAATATTAGGTGCAATATTGAGTGGATTAGTAAGTGGACTAGCCAGTTAACATGGAAAATGCTAAGAAAATGATACTTATTGAACCTGGATTGATTGAAAAATTAAAACAAGAAAATAAGGATACAAGTAATTTGTCTCGATTAGATATTGAAATGCAAAATATTATGAATAGTAAGACGGAAGACCGAAAGAAGTGGATGTTATATTTACAAACACTACAAAGATACCTTCACTTTACCGAAGAGGATCGTCAACCACTCAGATTACCAATTTATTCTGATACATCTAATGAATATTCAAATGAGTCTAAAATTGGTTTTAAAAATAAAGATAGAGATCTAAAAAGTTCAGTTGATGCTGAATCTTTGTTGGAGGAGAAAGGTTCCATTAAAAGTATAGAAAGTGAGGCAAATCCACTGTATTCACCAACACAAATACTCAGTTTAATACCAAAAACTTATAATAAAAAAGGTGAGTCATTATTAAACTTAATTGGAACAAGTAAAAGTAAAATACGTTGGGATAATGAAGGCACAGTCATAATTGATAATGAAAAAATTCCAGGAAGTAATATTGTTGATTTAATAAATGATTCACTTAGACCCTTAAAAAAAAGTGATCCGATAGGGTGGGATAGATTTGCTAAAGCATTGAAAGATATTAAAGTACCACTTACTTATATTGGAAATCCAAAGAGATGTGAGTTTATTAACCAACTTCAAGCGAAAGATCTGAACAAAACCTCTGAGATTGAAGTTCAAGAATTTTCTACACCGAGCAGTGGAGATAAAAGATATATAACTAAAATACGTAAAAAGATCGATTGGGAAAAATGGACCCCGTACTAGAAGAAATTAACAGGATTTATTATGATCCATCTAACCCCGCTGGTTTTGGTAGTATTGATAAATTATCAAAAGCTTTGAAGGGTAAAATGGATAAAAAGCAAGTGAAGGAATGGTTACAATCACAAGAAACATATACATTACATAAACCCATTCGGAAAAAATTCCCGCGTAATAGGTACATTCTATCAAATATTAATGAGCTGTGGCAAGCCGATTTAAGTGATATGCGAACTTATTCTCAATATAATGATGGTTTCAACTACATACTTTGTGTTATTGATGTATTTAGTAAATATGCTTTTGCAAGACCAATGAAAAAGAAAAACTCAGAAACAACTAAAGAATGTTTTGAAAGTATATTTACTGAAAGTAATTCAACCCCTACTCACATACAATCTGATAAAGGTACAGAATTTGTTTCAAAAGATGTACAAAAATACTTTAAATCCAAAAAGATAAATTACTATACCACTAACAATCCTGATATTAAGGCTAGTATTGTTGAACGATTTCAAAGAACTCTAAAAATGAAAATGTGGCGTTATTTCACTCATAATAATACTTTTAGATATATAGATGTTTTACAAGATTTAATATACTCTTATAATCACAGCATTCACTCGAGTATTAAGATGTGCCCATGTGATGTAAGTTCCAACAATATTATGACAGTTTGGACTAATCTTTATGATAGAGGGTCAAACAAACTTTCTTTAGAAAATTCAAAACCAAATTTCAACGTGGGTGATTATGTTCGAATAACTAAATATAAACATGTTTTCCAAAAAGGATATGAATCAAATTGGAGTGATGAAATATTTATTATATCTTCAATAATTGATAGATCTCCATGGGTTGTTTATACAATTACAGATTTACAAAATGAACCAATAGTTGGTACTTTTTATGAAAGAGAATTACAGAAGGTCACTTACAACCCCACCTCACAATATAAAATAGATAAAATAATTGGTACTCGTTATTCGGGCACCAGAAAAGAAGTATTAGTGAAGTGGAAAGGTTATCCAGATAAATTTAACAGTTGGATTTTAGCTTCTAGTTTAAAAGAAATATGAATAAAGAAAGTTTTTATTTAACTTTGCTCAGCAATAGTTCAATGGAATACTTTCCTGATAACAAGACCACAAATTTTTCAACAAAATTACCAAAAGCTATGAAATTAGAAGGTGAATGGTTGGTTGGAGTTGTCGAGTTTCAATATCCATGCACAATGTTTACTGTTCAAGATCATGAAAATGTTGTATACATCACAAAAACCATGTTAATTCCTAATGAAGATAAACCATCAACAGTGTACTACAAAAAACATATTCCCGCTACCAACTACGATAACGTTGAACATATTTTGAGAGCATTAAATGGTATCGGAGAGAACTTGAAATTTCGTTATGATGAAATAACAAAATTTGTGTCTGTTTCTGTTTTGGATAAAAATATAACATCCGTAACATTATCACCCAAATTAAGTTTACAACTAGGTTATGAACCAAATACAAATCTCCTAGACAGAAATTTTGGGAAGTGTCCTGCTAATTTACATTTAGGGTTACCATCTCAACTATTTCTATATTGCGACATTATTGATCCTCAGATTGTGGGTGATGTTATGACTCCGCTATTAAGAGTCATTTCATTAGATCCTTCAAAATACATTTATGGTGCGTATAAAATGCACGTTTTCTCTCCACCTCACTACTTACCCGTTATGCGAAGAGAGTTCGATACGCTGGAAATGGATATAAGATCGAGCGCAGGACAAAAAATACCATTCCAGTTTGGGACCGTGTGTATTAAACTACATTTCCGCAAATTATAATAATGTATTCTCCTCATGATCATCATAAATGTCCATATGAAAATTATTATTCACATCAAGCTGGATCAGGAGTTGGAGTAATTTATAAGGGTTCACCATACCAACGCGGTCATGGTATTGGGAGCTTCTTAGGAGGATTATTTAGATCAGTTTTACCTTTACTTTCAAGTGGTGCTCGAGTGGTTGGTAAGGAGGCATTAAACGCTGGAGTAGGACTTTTATCGGATATGATTCAAGCCCGTCCTATGGAAGCCTCAATAAAAGATCGTCTAAAGCAAGTTAGTACGAACTTAAAACGAAAGGCTGATAACAAAATTGATCGATTAAACATGACAGGATCTGGGTATATAACTAAAAGAAAACGATTGGCCTCGTTCATTCCACCACTAACAGCTAAAGTGAAAGCTACGAAAAAACTTGGTCTAAAACCAAAAAACATCAAAGATATATTTTCAAATTAAGTATGTCTTTCCTTCATAATCATTCTTGTGAGTGCGTTAAGTCAGAATTAGATTTGTTTGCATTACCGTCCACACAAACAAGCATTGAAAATGGATTGTGGATTCACTATAAACCAATTTCATCTCTTGCTGATGATGGACCTATCGAGTTTCAAGTTCCTGGAACAGGCGATGACTACATAGATTTGTCTCATACATTACTCCACATAAAGGCAAAAGTATTAAATCAAGATTCAACAAACTTGTTATCAGCTACAGTAGTAGCACCTGTAAATAATTGGTTGCATTCACTTTTTAGTCAACTCGATGTTTATTTAAACCAAAAACTTGTATCACCACCTAATAATACCTATGCCTATCGAGCATACATGGAAACCCTTTTAAACTATGCTCCTGCTGCTAAACAATCTCATCTTACTTGTAGTCTTTGGTATGATGATACAGCAGGCAAAATGGATTCCACAGATGGTAAAAACACAGGATTTGCTAAAAGACAGGAATTAGTTAATGAAAGCCGGGAAATAGAAATGATTGGTCATCTTCATGGTGACATTTTCAATCAAGATAAATTTTTAATTAATGGTGTTGAAATGAGTGTAAAATTAGTTCGGTCAAGAGAGAGTTTTAATTTAATTGCTGGGTCAAATGATGAAAAGTTTAAAGTTTGCATTACGGATGCAACTCTTATTGTTCGAAGAGCACGAATTAATCCAAGTGTATTACTCGCACATCAGAAAGTTTTAGCTTCTACAACTGCTAAATATCCTATTACTCGTGCTGAAGTTAAAGTTTTAACAATTCCATCAGGTGTTCAAGGAAAAACTCTTGATAATATATTCTTGGGACAGGTACCCAAAAGATGTATTATTGGATTTGTGAACAATTCCGCATTTAATGGTTCACTTACTAAAAATCCATTTAACTTTGAAAACTATGGTATTAACTCTTTCAGCTTATATATTGATGGTCAACAAATACCTTCAAAAGCTTTGCAACCATCTTTTAATAATAATATATTCACATCGGCATATCATACTCTATTCTCGGGGACTGGTATTCACTTTCTTAATGAAGGAAATGCAATCTCTCGTGAACAGTATGCCAAAGGCTACTGTCTTTTAGCATTTGATTTAACTCCTGATTTATCAGCTAACTCATCAGCTCATTGGAATCTCATAAAGCATGGTAGTGTAAGATTAGAAGTACGATTTGAATCCTCACTAACACAAACAATTAACTGTATTGTTTATGCTGAGTTTGATAATATTATTGAAATAGATAAAAATAGAAATGTTACTGTAGACTATAGTAGTTAAGGTTATAATGTGTGTTATATTTTAGATTTATGTGTTATGCTTAATGCATTTTGTGTATATGTAACTAAAGGAAACATTATAAAATTAAATAAAACAAATTGTATGCAATTTACTATTTTTTATTTCATTACAAACTTCCTATTTAATCTTATACAAAACACTATAATTGAACATTCCTATGACAACCATTGAATAGATTGGTACTGTAATAATCTGCTAATAACAGTAATATCATGGATACACTAGAATTACAAAAACATATGAAAAAGATTCATCCCAGTCTAGAAAATAATGTTTATGCTGCTAATAGACTGCCTATGTATACCCATGTACCAACGTATATAATATGCAATTTGGATGCGGATGATAAACCGGGTTCACACTGGGTAGCTGTACATATCGATACGAATGGCATCGGTCAATATTTTGATTCATATGGACGAACACCTGAGCGATATCATCTCCAGTTTTTGAAAAGGAATTGTAAGAGATGGGACTGGAATGTTGATAGGATTCAGAATGATTGGACTTCAGTTTGTGGAGAATATTGCTTAATGTATTTGCTATATAAGTTTCAGGGATATTCAATGCATAGTTTTACGAGCATATTTACAGGGAACACACTGTACAACGATATTTTAGTGGATGAGATGTTTCGCTCCTATTTTATAAGTAGATAAGGCTACAATTCAAATGTTCATCAATAATTATTTTTATATAGCAAAATGGACAAATGGTCGCCAAATACACAAACCAGTAGATAATAAGCAACAACATTTTGGAAATAAAAATGGCAGTAAAATGAATGTGTTTTATTGATGATTCAGAATAGCGAGGTAGCTCGTAACAAAGTTCGATACATCAGATTACCCGGAAAAATAATTGGGTTAGGTTAGGTTAGGTTAGATTTTGATAAACAACGCCAGAAGCGAATCGCTTTTTAAAAAAGCAACAATTAGGTTAGGTTAGGTTAGACTTTGATAAACAACGCACGAGCCGAGCGAGCAAAGCGAGCGTGCCGCGGCAGCGGCCGGCGAGTGCCAGAAGCGAATCGCTTTTTAAAAAAGCAACAATTATGATAATATAGTACGATAATATATAAATATAGTTATACGATTTTAGACGTATTTTTTCTTGAATATAATAATACATCGTTTGGTTAGAATAGTGAGGTAGGTCATAACAAAGAAGTTTAATACAAAAACAGTGATAAGCGAGGTGCACAATGAGTAATAGATAAGAACGCCGGACGGTGTAATTAGCTAATAGGAAAAGGTGAACCATGGGACGCTAATGACCCACCGGATATCAATTAGATAAGAGTTAATCGATCTGCACATCTCCGAAACCGTGCATCCTATCGCTTCGGGAGTGAGTGCTATCGACTCAGCGTGGCCGCTTTAGTGGGAAAAGAGTCCAAACTTTTTTTTTTTTTTTTTTTTTTTTTTTTTTTTAGGATGGGGTACCACTGATTTGCGGGTTCGCCAACACGTGATTCACAACTACTAATTATGAATTACACGACATTAATTTTACATCAAATAACAAGGATTAATACTTCTTGACTCTTTTGTTGATTAGTTTTATTAGTGTAGGCGGTCGTATAGTCTAAAAATAAAGTACTAAATTTCAATTAGTAATATGAATCACAAGGCTGGACCGATTTTATTAATTAGTCACTAGCTTTCCTGCCCGCGGCTTCGCCTGCTTTGTAGACAACATAGCAATCGCAAATACAATTTATGTACTTACTAAATCCTTCATCAAGAACCAATCTATCTTTAAAAAAAACTTCATCAAAATCTGTTGCGTAATTTTAAGGATTTTAACATACATAAGGAGGAGTAGTGATTTTTTTTGTAATGAACACCTTCTTGGTAATGAAAAAGTAAATCTGGGATTGGAATTTATTTAGTATAAAAAGCTAATCACGTACCTGTCTGTAAAGAATGTTAAATGTATTTTTCTTATACCATTTGCAAACACGGGACTTCGCTTTTCTAAGTCTAACGGTAAAGGATAAACCTTTATTCTAGGAATTAAGTATCAACTTTGTATTGAAAACAAATAATGAAATGAATAAAATAATACTTGTTACCAGAAACTCATTAGGTATAATATACAATTACATCATACATTTTACCAAGATAATTTATGTATCCAATTATGAAACAGGGATCACCGAAATAATAACAATTTCAAGAGTAGAAAATATCGATCGTTTCGTGTGATATTTTTATAGTATAATTTTCATATTTCATATAAATAGGACCTAATGGTAGATATGAAAAATAATATATAATTACTATATTCCAAACTATACTAGGTACCTAGACTATAAATTTTACACTCAAGGGCGTGTTTTGACCACAATTCTTGACTCTAAATGTAAAACTAATGCATAATATATTTTAAGTAAGTTTCGCGTCGAGCAAGCGTGGCTGAGGGTAATTCGTCACGGTTTGGAAGCGAGATTTATGTGAAATCTCTGAGCATTCCCACTAAAGTTTTAAACTTAAGAAACTATTAGCTTTTAGATTGTATTTTTAAAACACCAGCTGGGCTAAATCGTTTGTATTGGATGCAATTAGTTGAAATTAGGTTCTGTATTTTTGTTAAAAATACGATAGAGACTAACAATTTTTGTAATCGGTTTCAAAATGTTTCTAATGAAATCCAAAAGTATTAAGCGCCATAAAAAGTCAACTTAATGCCTGTATTTTAATGCAGTTCCATCAAGTCTGAATTAAAATCGGAATAACAAAACTTACATGCATAAAAATAACATTCACAGACACAGTAATTTTCGGTCTGATTAAAAAAAAAAAGACGTGTGGCACTCGGGGACTGCCGCGGTAAAGCTATTGCATGCTATGCCTTCAAGCCACACCTCCGCGCCCGTCGGAGTGGGGAGCGTGAGGTTTTTCGTTACGCAATTTCTGGATTCGGTCCCCGCGCTCAAGGCC
Organism: Colias behrii; assembly: GCA_029959065.1. Lineage (NCBI taxonomy): Eukaryota > Metazoa > Arthropoda > Insecta > Lepidoptera > Pieridae > Colias > Colias behrii. The sequence goes on from JARWMC010000015.1 coordinate 3,177,986, forward strand.
CGCGATAGAAGCTATGCAATAGCTTAAAAATATTTCGCTCTTTACATTAAATTTTTCCAAATTTTATACCGCTGTAAGTCACGTTAAAATTTAAGGTTGGATTTAATACATGACTCTATTTCACGCTCAGTTAAAGGAGGTCAAAGACACGTTAATAGGCGCTTACTATTTTACCGAAACTTAAATATAAATATTTCAAATTTAAAGCGACTCTCACAGGTGCACTGAAATGTAGTAAATTTTCAAACTAATTTTTTTAAAGTGCTATAAACCGAACAAATAAAAACTACATGTGCTTTCTCGTAAACTTTTAACAAGCTGTTATATGTACTTAACATAATATACATATTTATTGAAATAATTTGGTAACAAATCCCATGCGGAAATTAAAGCCCCGAGTGTAACCCGACCAATTTTTTAAACATAACAAACGGCGCGTTTCCGCACTCCATTACTTTCAGAATTACATTTTATCCGAGTTAAAAAACATGTAATAAGTTGGCCCGGAGAAATTGCCCTAAACCGTATCTCGTAAGACAGTGGTCTGTGACGTATGACGTCATAATTTACGAATATACTTACGGATTAAGATCCTCCAAACACCTGATGTATGCATGCTCTGCTTCACTCGTGTTTTATGCTGGCTTTTATGGGTTACGCGCTGTTAACTGATGTCGTATGATTCTTATGGATGGTAAGTAATTAGAGTAAAATAATTTATGTAAAAGAAGGTATGCAGCGCAGGAATCGTATGAAGAGCAGCGAGAAGGTAGAATATTAAGGTACATAATATCTAGTAGCTTTCGAAGTAATCTTTTGTTAATTTAGGAAAACATACAGTCGTAAATTAATAAACTAACCAAAAATACATCGTAAATCACGTAAATCGATATCTTTCCGACATAATCATACACAGCACAAAAACAATTTCTCTTAAAAAAAAACCACAAAATATAATTACTACCAAATGGTACCCAGACTACTTATTTCCGTCTAAAACCCCTCACTATTTCCCTATAACCCATCTTCTCATAGTAAAATCCATTTAGCAGAGCAAAGCGTACTTCAGTACATAATTAAGTCTCGTTAGGTTACTTTTAAAGACGTCTATTAAGGCCTGGGGCTTCGGTAATAGGGAGATATCTTTTAATCACGATTCTAAGTGGCGCTGGCCAGGATTTACTTAATATACTTTTTAAGATAAATATTTTGTGTATAATAATATAATTCCACTGAATAGATGTTTAGATTAACCTAGACGTTCATAATAATGGTTTAACTATAGGTAAACATTTCCAATTTTGTGACTGTTTTGTCTCGAAAAAATATGCGTAAAATACTCTTATTTTCTTAAGGCCTTAAAAGACCGATTGATTTTCTTTAACCTATACTTGAATTGACAATGAGATAATTATTATGATTTGTTTCTATATATAATATCATTGTATGATTAGCTAAAATTGGTATCTAATACAATAGAAAAAAATTAAGTGACAACCCTAAACAAGGCCTCATACAATACTTGTTAAATGAAATAATCGCATGTTTACGAACATTTTCAAGCAACCTGTACAAGAGCAATTCGTTCTAATTTGTATTCACAGTTCACAGTTCGCGATATCAAAATAATACGGTATCAGAATTAGGAGTGATAAATGATAGTTCGGAATAACAGAGTGGAACATTAATTATTTCCTTTGATACGAAGTATGAATATATCACAAACTGTTTAGTGGGGATATCCTGTATAATCGGCATGAGTGATATTGGCAGTGGAAATATGTGTAGTTTGCGTAAGCTTTTATTAATTTTTTATTGTGCTCATTTTTGCGTTTGGTATTCTGGGTACCAATCTGTCATACTAATTCACAATAATAAAGCGTATTCGGATAATTTATTTTAGGAAAGCGAAATAAACATTCCATAATATGTGCAAACTTTGGAATTTATTGCTTTTGTAAAGTGTAGCAATATGGGTAACTAGCTTTCCGCCCGAGACTTCGCCCGCGTTTTCAAAGAAAAATCCGCATATCTCCCGTTCCCGTGGGATTTCCGGGATAAAACCTTATCTATGTATTTATCCAAGTTACCATCTATATGTGTCCTAAATTTCATTGTAATCGGTTCAGTAGTATTTGCATGAAAGAGTAACAAACATAGAACATACATCTCTCCTCACAAACTTTCGCATTTATAATATTAGGATAGTCAGATATGATAGTATCATTCTTAAGAGCCTTTTTATCAATTTAACTGACTTTTTTGCACTAGCATTTCATAAAATGTTAAAAATATGGATTAGAAGTTATCCCCTAAAACACAAATAAGACAGTTAAACCGATAATTCAAACCATATAACGCATGATGTACGTACGAGTCGATATGCAAATTTATTCAAAATGGATGATATATGCAGAGAGCATATTTCACGACAGATAATAGTTGGTTAATGCAACGGACAGTATCGAACTGTATTTATATGGATTTTATACATTTGCATGTTCTTTCGAATATTAGTTTAATTATTTGGTACTAGCTTTCCGCCCGCGGCTTCGCCCGGATTTCAAAGAAAAACCTGTTCCCGTAAGATTTCCGGGATAAAACCTATCCTATGTCCTTTCTCGGGTATCAAAATATCTCTATACCAAATTTCATGCAAATTGGTTCAGTAGTTAAGGCGTGATTGAGTAACAGACAGACAGACAGAGTTACTTTCACATTTATAATATTAGTATGGATTAACTGCTCCTTTACGTAGATACCTACTAAGTACTTTAAACTTAAAAGTTTGTTAAACAAATGGATGTTAGGCAAAAACTGAAATTAATGATTAAATTTGACTGAAAATTTAACCTGGTAAATAATAAATTCGTAGATTACTAAGGATACCACGAACTAATATATTTAGCGAACTTCTAAATTCTACTTCTTAGTATAGAGAAAGGAAGATAAAAAAAGAACGAATGAATGCATGTAGAAACTATCTACAGAAAATTAACATCTTCGGGTATCTGTTGACAACTTATACTGTGACACTCACTATAACATATAATTATCATACATCGTATTAAGTATTTAAAAATAAACAAAACAATCACGTAATAACGCATTAAGTACAAACTTCTTAAGCGGGAACAACATTTCTCATAAAAGCCATAAACAAGAAGAACAGTGATTTTTCGCTAATTAAGGCCATAATTCTAAATTATTAGCCGGCTTACTTCGTCGAGAAATTACTGTATTTTTCCTCATAGGCGATTACATGATGTTATATTCTTTGAGCCTCTTTTCATAAGCTTATATATTTCATACATACTAGAGTATAGTATTGAGTTTTTGCTATTTCGTTTCTTCCTATTTAGTGAGTAAATTGAGTATTATAAATACGTAGATATACCTACTTATATTTGGCATCAGAGTATTTACGGAAGAGGTACATGTTTATGATAAAAATCAATATAAATGAATATTCGTATTTAGAAATTATTGTATTCAAATCACATAGATACACTTACTTATTCATATTATGCTAAAAATTTCCACATAGTAATTTTATTAAGCAGATTTTCGGGCTTTGACGATAAAAAAAATAGCGCTTCAACTTACAAATAATAATAGATAAAAATTTATTTATTCTAACACACGCTTTCATTACATCTTCATAAACATAACCTTGAACTAAAAACAACGGCCATATAAAATACGCATCCAATTCCCTTCTCCCAATAGATTTGCAATAAATGGTTGAACTCAAGTTGGAAGACAGTTTTTACTTCGCCACGGAGGCTAATACTTTTCTAAGAGCTTACAACTTGTCTGGCGGAGATTTATGTTCACTTGTTAAAGGACCGCCGTGCAGCGGAGCGGAACCGAACCCGCGACTTTGAGGATCAGTCGTTACCTTTGGGTTAAGGAGTGCACAGTGAGAGCGAAGCGATTGCTAAGCTATATTCTTTGACGGGGTAGTAGAACGTAAATAGTCAAATTCATATTATTATACAAGGAAAAGTTGACTATTTGAAAGTTATAAGAATGTAATATATTATTGACTGATATACTAGTTAACGTAATATTTTTTACATAATACTTTTTTTATAATTGGTTAGATTTAACTGGTATTGAAAGAAAGAAATTATTTATCAATTTACACTTGTATTTGCAAATGTCATCATTTTAAATGTATGTGTATACATTTAAAATGAAATACAACATTAAAACCTAAGCTAATAAGAAAATAAAATTGAACTCATAATATTTATGGAAACTATCGAGTTTGAAAACGATTGTTTTCACGTGTCGACTCAAGTCGACTAACTCAAGTTAGTAGAACATAATATTATAATGATTTATTGCAATAACAAATAAAGTAGATGAAGCAGCATGCTGCTACTCTATCTGCTCTACCTTTATAATTCCATATGAAATAAGAAATTGAAATTGGAAACATACATCACAACCTTATAGTATTGCACTATTTAGCTTCTTCATAATCTACTAGCAGCAAGTTATCTTAGCTCGCACTGGATAATCATCTCTATTGAGGGTTGAACAATTCGCTTACAAACTAAATTCAGGAAGGATTTGGACAGGAAAAATATATGTTAATAGTACTTTCGACTTTAACTGCTGTTCTTGAATCACATTATAACTTCTAACTGTATTTTAAACGTCCAAAGGTTGTATTGGTGACATGATAAATATCTTTTGGATTGGCTGAAGAGTAAAGTTACGTATAAAAGTATACAACTACTTACTTATTGTTAGTACAAATAAAAATATACGAGTTATATTATGTGACTAATAAAAGTCTAAGTTTGTATGGACGTTTGTTGCTCTTTCAAGCAAACATTGTGACAGTATCTCGATAGATTTTGGCTAAGAAATAGTTTCAATCTATATTATATCATATTGATTCGGATTATATAGAGTTTTCATCACAATTATTTTTCACGCGAGTGTAACCGTGTGCCATTATAATATTATCAAGAAGAATTACTTTATTTGTGCTGCACTTGTTAAAACTTAAAAACTGCTTAACCGATTTTGACAATAGATTTAACAATGAATGTGACAGACAATATTTTGTATTGAAGTTTTATCCTGGTTCAACAATCTTGTATTTTATCTGAGGTAGTGTCAAGACAAGTTGTTTTATATAAAATACTAAATACTTTTACATATTACTTTGATTGAAAAGATTCTATACAATGTTCTTACACTGTACAACATTGAATACGATTTTTCGTTTGCACTAAAATAACACAAATTATAATGCTCGTGCTTTAGCTCTAGCTCTATATTCGTTTGATGTAAATGCACCGTAATACAATGATTTCTAAACTAATGTTCGTAAATCTACTGAGCCTTAGACACAACCTTGTAATAAGCGAAGTTAATAACACTAGAACATCACCTCCATTGATTAGTCTCAACAAATGATACGGAAAAATGGTATAAGCTGTAATGATATGAAGCTGAGCGTTCCCGGGTATTGCAGAAGCATGCAATTTCCGGGACACGATGTCCCGTGATATCCGCTGAGTTCTGCTTAAATAGTTTGTTGTCTGAGTAAGATTTGGATATATTACTAACACTTTAGGGAATTGTATAATATGTTTATGTATGCTGAGCGCATATTTGGTAGTATTGCAGTAAAACCTACATTATAATATAATATGTTTTAGTCTAGGGAGCCTATGGTATATGAAAATCAATGGAACGGTGCCCTTAAAGAACCACAGGACAGTTCTTTCTATATTGATCGTTGTAAAATGTAAAAGGCATGATTTTTAAAGCGCAACGGCAGAGTTTCTTGCCGGCTCTTCTTTGTAGAACTGCTTTACGAACTAGTCGTAAATGGTAACATATTGACGTTACAAAAGTACTTCTAGAAGAAGTCTAATTGAATAATTAATGAATTTTGAGTTGAGACACATAACACTGCTTCCTTATTCATACCGCGGTTTGGCTTAAAACCATAACAAACATACATATAGAGTTACAGTTACAGCCTATGGACACAGGATTCAAATTAACATAAATTAATTACAATACATATATATTAACACTTGAGCGCAGTGTAACGATCTGTATAAGATAATGTCCCTCCTGTGCCTCGTTTGGGCTGTTAAGTGGCCACCGTGATGGCCCATGCCCCATTTAGGGACGAACATTATTAAACCCCATTAACATCTAACAAAGGTTCGCCAAAAATATCAAAGTATTAAATTACTTTAAACCGTTGTTTTGTGTTTAATTTTATACTAAATTGAAGGAAAATTTAGTTTATTTTACTGTAGTTCAATTAATGATGATTCAATTTATATTCTATTAACTCCGAGCCTTTAAAAATTAAACCCTTTAATGTTAATAACGACCAACTTTCATTACAACTAGGTTAAAGAGAAGCATTATTGCTAAAAATAAAAATATTAATCAGTCACTAATTATAACTTTTATTATAAACTAGGAGAGCTTCTACGCTCTTCTAAGCGGAGGGTTACTAGTTCGATTCCCAGTGGAGACGAAGAAAAAAAAATATCTCGGTCTGGCAGGACACAGAAGGCTGATCACCTACTTGTCTCTAAAGAAAATCAATCAGTGAAACAGATGTATGCATAATGCATTTGCCTCTTACCCCACTAGGGGTCACGGAACTTCACTTTATCCCTCTAACAATTATATTCAAATACAAATACAAATGAATTTGTTTTATTTATAGATTGTATATTAGGTTAAATGTCGTTGACCTCTAGTTCATGTCGAGCGGACGTCAAACGCAGCCGGAACGGTGATTGTAAAAACTTCTATTCATGTTAACTTGTAAAATACTATTTTTAATATTTTGTAGTGTTGTGGTTTAAATGTTTTCATTTGACTTTGTATTTGAAATAACTTCTGGGTCCCCTATATTTATTTATAGGAGTGAAAGTGTGTTTGTTTTCTTTCACGTCGCTACAGAGGGAATTTATGATTTTTGTGCCTCAAGATAGTTAAAGGACAAGAGACTGATATTTGCTACTTTTCGCCGAGGGGAAATATCTTCATTTTCTCATGAGAATTTCTTTTAAATCCGCGGTTAGTATTTATTATATTAATAAAAATACATACAAAAATACGAATGAGACTGTTCACTGTGTACGTAGCACACACTCCATTTATTTTTGCTCATTATAATTTCCTCTACATTATTCTTCATTATATTAATCTACTTTTAACGAAAGCCGCAACTAACTTGCTAACCTTAAAAACCCAAAACATTAGCATTTTCCCTATTCGCTACATTAATAAAAGGCTTTCAACTTTTTCCTTCGGAACCAACTATTTTCCATTAGTAGGTAATGAGATATAGCGCTTTATGCAAGAAATAAAACCGAGCATATTACACGCAATTTTAATTTGACTAAGAGCGAATTATTAATGGTAATAATTAAAGGAAATTGAGTTATATTTGTGTTATTATTTACTAGCCTAAAGCCCACGGTTTTGCTTGCAATTCACATTATTGCATGACAGCTGCGTGCATCTTTTATCACAATAATTTTTATGTCGCGATATGCGCTTATTCATATTAAAAATATTCAAAATTTCTTAAAGTTATAGATATCTGGTCAATGGTTTCATAATATAAGGAAACTGACTATTACTTTTATATTTAATTAGTAAGACTCATCGACAAGTTTTTTCGTACGTTTTAGTCACACATAATAAATACTGTTTAAGTTTTAACCTAATTGTAATCTTGAGAACATATGATGATGATAAATCGTTATTAATTCAAGTTAATCTAAATCTTCATACAGTTAATTGAATATAAGTTCCAACTACATGCACATAAACTCTCATAATTACAGTTATAAAATTATTCACAAGCTCCTAGTCTACAATAATAATTCCCAGTAACTGATCGCATGTGGCAAGCTAAACTCACAGTCGTCGATCATTTCTAAGCTATAAATCACATTACGTATTTAAATTAGTTGACACACATAAAGTGATTTTATGAGAAAATAATTAGGCATTTCGTAGCTGTTGGCAAGGCCTCTGTTTTATACTTGTCTGTATTTATATAACTTTTTCCTAATCCCCACTAATTTTATGAATGCGAAGCTCTATATATCTGTTGCGCTTTCACATCTAAATCACTGAACCAATTATGATGGAATTTCTAATAAAGATAGATCGAAAAGGAAATGGGCTACATTTTCATGAAAACAATACTCGCAAGTTAAATATGATGCAAGTCACGTGACAAAGTGATGTGCACTCGAGCGAAGCCATGTGGAAATGATAACTAAAACATCTACCTATTGTGCTTGCAAAAGAATAAATAAACATCTCTTCTCTAACATACTTACTAATAAATTATACTTAGCAAAAATTTCATATAATTTATATCAGTAAACAAGGCTAACGTGTAAAATTAACGAGCTATCTAATATTCAGTGAGATAGGGAAAAGCTGCATTTACCTCCAAAATGAATATTAACTTTATTGTAACAAAAATACAGAATGAAACTGGTTTCAGTTGCTAATGCAATTATTACGTGCTACGGAACTTTATATATGTGTTTAACCCATTTTTGAACGAACTGTGTTAATTCTGTTGGTATTTACTTTATTCGTATGGTATTGGATTATTTTAATTGATTAATGTTTGATTTATAGTGTAGAAATTTTCTTAATTGTGTATTGCACTGGTTTTCTGAAAAAGCTCGCTTCGTTTCATAATTTGAAGTCGGTTATTAAATAATGTATTTCAAAGTGTAGAATTTTGTGATGTTCATCAGACTTTATTGTTCTGTGAATTTTTGCCTTCTTCTAACCTTACTTAGATTCAGATAGCTCCACAGTCATCGTAGGATGGTTATGGCTGATATTCGTTACCTCATTCGAATATCGCCATCCTATTATTATTCTGAAATTTAAGTATAACAGGATGATGCTGTAAAGGCGATGACTGAATGCTGTGATGAATTTAGCCATTCAGACACAAAAAAATTATATGCTTAATTGCTTAGCTATGCAGCTCGTTAAAAAACCTAAATTCTCATAACTTTTCTATGAATTTACTAGCTTTTATAACTGTACTTTGAATTTATTAAATAAATTAAATATATCAACACTCAAACACAATCAAAAATAACTCAAAAACGCATACGAATGGTCATTTAAAAAACAAATATACAACACAAGTTAATTCTTGAAATGTACGTGATTTCTTATAAAAATTCTGAAAACAAGCATCAAGTAAAATGTAATTATACTGTCTTTGATGAAGTCTTCGCTCGTTAATCCCTCGGTACTTCTACAATGCAGTTTTATTTTTAATGCATGTTGGTATTTTTGTATTATGGTGTGCAATTTGTCCTTTGTTTTGTGCGAATTCTATTTATATTAAATCTTATTTATATATATATATATATATATATATATTTATAAAATGCATAGAAAATGTTCGTAAGCGCATAACTCAAGAACGGCTGTACCGATTAATTCTTCTTTTATATTATACCTTGAAATAAGAGTAAACGTAAACATGTACAACGGGCGAAGCCGGGGCGGACCGCTAGTAGTATAAAACAATACATTGTAATGATGAAGACCCTAGTGAGGTGTATAGTAGTTGTTTTTTTACATGATTACCATTTTTTGGGTAACCAGTTGCTTTTGATCCTGACAGTTTGTATGTATATTTTAATTTACAACTTTTTGTTTTTACATTTCGCATTATAACTAGTTGCTAAAAATTTCTATGTGGATAAATTACTTCCTTGCGATCAGTAAAAAAGTATAATGCATTTACCCTATATCCTCTAAGGAACAAGACTCCTATTCTATATAATAAATAGACAACCTTTTCTCTAGAAAATATGATGTAAATATCTTCCTTTAAAAACATCTGCAAGTCTAGGATGTTTAATGTCATAATTATTATGCGGGCTACTCACATACCTGCAGCAGGGGCAATATTGGAATTGCACCCTTAATTGGCAAGGAGCAATTTACATAACTGAAATTGCTCTGACCACCGACCAACCGAGATTGTTCCAATATTGCCCCTGCGGCAGGTACGTGAGTAGTCGGCTTTAAATCTTTCTTCTTATACAAAGTACTCCAAAACACTGCAACATGCACCACAATCACCTGTCAAATACAAACATGGACTTTACTAATAACACCGTTCCGTTGAAACCTTGACGCCACTGTTTTACGTCAAATTGTTATGTTAAAGTAAACTACTGCAGTTTCAAGTGAAAACGTTCGAGTTTCATTGCTTTGTAGACGAAACTTTAATGAGTTTAAACTGATATAAATAATTACCTGAAATTACTTTTTATAAAGAAAAAAAAATACAAGTTGATAGTTTACATACCATATAGGTTCAATATTTAAAAAAAAGGTATTTTATAGGGCTTAGCGTAGTTACTAAAGATAGTATTTCTGAAAATAATATGTAGGTAGAGCCTCCTTTACGTATTGGATAAATACCTGTTTTCGAATAAAAATAAAAGTATCTGTTTATCACATTAACCCAAGAGCCCACGACGGCCAGACATTCCTTATTTTAGAAAAATTGAAAGTTTCTCTGTATATTGTTGATAGAATTTCACGTATCTCGATGACACAATAACAAAAAGTCATCGAGATACGTGGAATTCCATCAACATAAGTCCCCGTAAAAGATAAGTAATAACTTTATTACTTATATATTATACTATTATTTTTTTAATAATTATAGTTAACCCGGCGTCATTGTGGCTACTAAACAGAACTTGGCCGTTGTGGCCGGGTAAATTTTACCCATGTACATTATTGGGCACTGTATCAAGCTTATGTCAATATTAGTTTTCTATAATAGGGAAATAGGTAGTTAAATACATTATTAATAAAAATCAAACATTTATTTATCATAAAATGAGCATATTACTCATCAAATTAAATCTTTTTATTCTGCGATAATTTTTTTAGAACATATCTTAAAACGTTTATTCGAAGACATAACATAATAGACATTTAGAGACAAAACATAAAATTTTCTTTAGAACATAAACATGAAATCATGAACTATATAAAACAAAGCATATTTACTAATAATATACCGACTTATTCGCTATCGAGATCAACGCAGCGTTTTCTGACCTTGTGCGGACGTTGGTCCGAGGTGGTTGCGAAGACCATTTGGCGGAATTGTCTTTACCAATATAAAACTGCTGGTTACTTGTTGAAACAATTACTTCTTGTTCATCATCGCTGCATTCCTGTTCCGTATCACTGCCTTGACTTCGCTCTGAAATATGGTCGATTTCACCCTCGTTGTCTGAACTGCACTGTTCATTTTCACTGGCGTCAGCTTGTTCAAACAAGGCTAGGAGTCGACGTTGTTCGCTTTCGTAAGACATGGTTCATAAAACTGTGCAAAACGATATGCAATTTATCAATAAACAATAAAAAACAACAAACACGCTGTCTTTATAAATGTTACGTGGCCATTGTGGCCGGGTATAACTTACCCGCGCGCTCTTTACACATGTCTACACTACGAGGTAGCCGCAGCAACACAAAATAGAGAAGAGAATACGCGAACAGAGGTCAACGACCGCAGCTACTGTAACGGATAAAAGACGTCCGCATTTTGTTTTAAAATTATGACAGTTTTAAAATGCGTCGGGTATTAGATACCCGGCAACAATGACGCCGGGTTAACTAATGTTTTTAGTGGGTTATTTCATATTTGTTACACTTTTAGGTAGTTATGTGAATTTGATGATATGATAGTTATTTTTAAATGTGTCTGGCAAGATGTAAGAACCATGAAAACTGTCCGGCTCTTGAGGTACCATTTTTTATAGGTCCCCAAGTAACATATATAAAATTTAGCTTTTAAACTATAATGAAAGTTAGGTACTATTTTATACACCTTTACCACAGTATTACCATATTTCCTACAGTAGTGCGACGAATGTACTTGTGCAGAGAAACGGAGGGGAACTGGCGGGGGTCGGGCGACGCGGGCCGCGTAAAGCAATCACGCTGAGATTGCTTTACCTATCGCGAAGGGCAGACGCTTCAGAGTTTTTTGACGTGACAACGTCTTAAATTAGGTTGCGACTGGGAGTCACTTATGAAAAAGTGTAACGCTCGGTAACGTTACGATGAGTCACCGAACGAGAGAGAGGCCCGCGGCCGCGGTCTGCCGCGCGCGCAGCACATAAATATTCTACCGAGAAAAAGACGTTGTCACGTAAAATCTTCGCCCGTAAAACCGACTTTACAGGCAAACATTTTTTTGTGTAATAATTTATACTTACGTATTCTATAATGGTGGGCGTAAACTGTTGTGTTTATGGATGCAAATCTACATTTAAATCCAAGGACATAAAGTTTCATAGATTTCCTCGCGACGAGAGGTAGGTTTTTCAAATTCTGTTTAGTACCAATTCAAAGATGTTGAAGATGTTTTTGACTATACATATTTTAAGTAGCTATAAGATATATATAAAATATATTATTGATGATTTTCAAGAAAACCAATTTGTTTCTCTGTTAATTCAAAGTTTTTATTTTAAAGTTTTCACAATAGTACAAATAATACAAATAGTTTGTTACTACAACAACTTAAAATATGTAATCTCACCTGTAAATTCAAAGAAACGACATTTAAAGTCCACTTATAATAAATCCTCAATTACAGTAAAAGTTCCTTATTCGCGGGGTATATGTTCCATAAATATGCCGCGAATACATAAACCGTGAATACGGAATGGTAATTTATATGGGATTATAGGGGATACGTTCCTAGGTGACGATTGAGATTTTTTTCGTGTCGAAACTCGTTTCTCATTTTTTTTAGTTGACATTATAAACTAGGAAGAGTGCAGTGGATCACAATTTTTGTAACGAATGTGAAAGACGAAACAATAAAACACGCAAAGCGGCTTTTACTATAAACGGAACTACATTTAAAAATATACTTTATTTATTGAGTTATAAGGTTGCTTCCATTCTGTTTATTTACATTCTCAAAAACATCAATCGCAGTAAAGGCGGCTTGCGACAAAGGCGGCTTGTGTCAAAGGCCTCGGCGATATAATTTAACAAAATAATATGTACTTTAGGCTAACTTGTAATAAGATCTATTTTACTTTCTTATTAGTCCATTTGACAAGGATATTGGGTTAGATACCTATTGGAATAATTTTATTATCATGTATGTACAATCCGCGTATTAAATCCGCGAATAAAAAAAATTTTAATCGTTTCTCGCCATTTTTTTCTTTCTGCTACGTCAATCCAAGCCACAGATAACATGAACACGCGAAGCGCGCCAAATTTGAATAATGATGAAATGTTATTTCATTACATATAATATATGTTACCGGAAATGTATGAAATCAAGGAATTGTATATGTTTTTCCCATTTGGTGACAACCCTAGCATATTTACACGTGGCAGCGTGAGTACCTACACTGGCGGCGGCATCGCGCGACATCAAAGGCGATTCCTTACTGTAGGAAAATAATATTGTAATACTGTGCCTTTACTACCTGTTTCCTGCCAAAGTAACCACAACCCAAACTTGATAGTCGCTGGTCGTTCTTATAGGAGACATATACAGAGAAACTTTCAACTTTTATAAAATAAGGAATGTCTGGCCGTCGTGGGCTCTTAATCTACATGTGCTTATCCGAACTAAACTATCTAAGTATGCATTGTAAACATATACCAATTTTATGCAGATCCGTTGATTTTGCGAAAAAAATATCATCATCATCATCATCAGCCCATATACGTTCCCACTGCTGGGACACCTATGAGGGATCTGGCCATAATCCACCACGCTGGCCAAGTGCAGGTTGGCGAATAAAAAGTTATATTACATTAGGTACATAGTCATTGAAAGATTACAAAAAATATACATAAAATAAATTAACGCAGAAGCTAAGATGCTACTACCAACTTTCGTTATAAACATGCGCAGATAAATTCAAAAAAATATACACATAGAAAAATAGACATGAAAAGTTTGTTTTTAACAATGCATCGACAATCTAAGAAATAAAAAGAAGCAGAATATCAAATCTGTTGAGTTTTTACATTACCCTAATTAAGTTTCATGTCTAGGGAATATTAGTCATTTTACTTCAAAATGGCGGCGTTTATTTTAATACCACGTAAGCTCATTGCATGTAAACTTGCTGTTTCCATGGTATGAGGTTCATTACTTTTATACCTAATTAACAATTACCTATGGCTAAAATTAATCATACATACTGTACCTGATTTTCGTTTGTTAATTACGGTTATCCTTTATTAAGTGAAACACAAAGAGATAACACAAGGAATACCTATCACATAAGAAAACATTTAATAATAAAAGTGTAATGTTAGTCTCCTTAACGCTTAAGCCATCTTTGCCAAGCAATCAAAGAAAATATCTTTAAAAAAAATTGGTTGTTTGTAAAGTAGGTTTACGATCGAGATGTTTACGTGATAACGTCTTATTTGGTGGCAGCGCTCGAGATGAGACGGGAGATCGGTCCGTCTCTCTCTCGTTATACCTGCGATCGCGCTCGTGAGGTTTTGGTGTGACACAAGTTTCTGAACATGTCACCCGACTAAAACGATTTTAAAAACGTTATCACGTCAAAATGGAAACGTTTATCATAAATTACTTTAAATTAGTAGAAAAAATATATGTATCAGCTATCTCATGTATCAATTTTGTCATAAAACATGTTTGTCAAAAGATCTAACCATGACCTACATCTATTTTAATAACCATTTAGGTTCTCCACATACACAAACACTTAATTCTCTATAAAGAAGTCCCTTATCCTTGTGTTAGATACGTTACCTCATCTCTACTTCTAAGGACTTATTCGCTTTGTAAGAACTTACCTCTTATGTAGCTCATTAGTATTCACCAAAATTAGTGTTCATGTGCTCACAAGGAATTGAAGGATCTTAACAAAAGAAACCGGGTTTTTTCCTCTTTTTGTAGCGTCTTCTAGATATTTCTATTACTTTATAGTCATTTATCTAGCTGGAAAGGTTCATCTGTATCATGATAAATATTATTATTAATCATATTCATTTATTACGTACCTACTTATGTTCTCATATTATATCTTTGCGAAACAATTCAATATATTATGTAGTTATTACGTACTTGTTACTATTGAAATGATGTCAAAAGCTTTTAAAAATTCATTAAAACGAGTAAGTTTTATTCTTTTTAAATTGTACATTCTTGGAAAAGGCTTTGGTAATATATTCTTTATCTGTATCATATTACACTTGTACAATCGATATACGATTCTGAAAATAACTGCAATATTGCAAAACACGTGTATAATATAACAATAGAATTCCAAGAGTTTATATTAAAAGTTTGTTATTGGAAAAAATTATAATTGCACTATATTTTAATTTAAAATAGGTTATATTGATATTGTATACCCAGTCCATTTTGATTGCATATTAGTTATATCTATGTTAAAACTTTTATTGAAAACGCATGTGCCTATAGGCTATAATCCTTACTGAACAAAATGGAGGTATTTTTATGGAAGAAATGACATAATACAAGTAAAGGAATAGCGAAGAAAAGATAGTGTTTCGTTTAAAAAATTAAGAAAATATTACTATTAAAATTTGATCATTTAAAGAGGTAAACTACTTAATTTCACCGTAAACTTAAACCGTAAACGTTCAACTTCAAACCGTAATTTTTGTGCTAGCAAAAGTTATTTTTTTAACAGTGTACCTAATATTTTACGTCAGAACTTAACAGTTCACAAAATCACATTTATTTGTCCATATCGAAACATGTTTTGAAATTTAAGTGTTATAAAAATAACATGGTCGTCCATTTTACTATATTCCATTCAACCTAGATTCGACATAATTAAATGAACAAATGATTTATTTAGCGAGACTAGCGAGCAGCAAGGCTATTGAGTTACTACAATAATTATATTATTTTATTTGAACAGTTCTGAAACAAAGCACCACTTCATATTAACACGTTTTGGGAACAACATTCGAGTGTACAAATTATGCATTTCATGATATATTGAGTGACGTTAAACGGCAAAAGGTTTCGTACAAATATTATTATTATCTATACTAATATTATTATAAAGAGGAAAAGTTTGTATGTATGGTTTTCACGCATAAACTACTGAACCGATTATAATGAAATTTAGCACACATATAGAGGGTAACTTGGATTAACACATAGGATAGGTTTTATCCCGGAAATCCCACGGGAACGGGAACTATGCGGGTTTTCCTTTGAAAACACAGGCAAAGACGCGGGCGAAAAGCTAGTTCTTTAATATACAGGGTGACTATAGGTGTAATAGTTATAAAGGGGTTAAAGTATAGCTCATTTGGCGTAAAAAAGCAAACATTAACTAGCCGTAACTAATTAGTTTCAGATATTATATCGTTTTCTCGAAGAATTAGGCAAATTAAAAAAAAGTAAGTCAAATAAGGCTGGATGCTCGAATTTGTACTCAATGCACTTTACACAAACACTTTTAATCAATATGCATTTTTTTATTGTATTTACAAAGCTAATTGCACATTGTGTTATGAAGCAAATAAACGATTTGTATTTTTATTATTTTTTATTAACACACAACCTTGAAATGTAGGTATCCTTTTTCATGAAAACCTAATCAAATCATTTAAATTATATTTCTCTAACTTATTTTCGTTATACTACATGCGATCATTTAAAAAAATAATTAATTTATTTACATACATAAGTACCTAGATAGGTAAGCCCCATGAGAGATACATTTAAATAGAATCTTCAGAAGCAAACGAGAATCACGCTAATACTCAAGTACTAGACCAACTGGATGAAAACAGTTACCTAGTTGTTAATATTTAATGACCAAAACTCAGTACCAGGGGTCATTAGAAATGGATGCATTAATACTATGTTTAGTTATGAAGCAAACGTTGCACAGTTTATGTGTTCTGTTTATGTAAGCTTGCATTAATCCGATGCAACGGTACCGGTAACGAATGGTATCGGTATCGTAACTGTTATTTATTCGAATAACGGTTTCAGTTTTCGCATGGACAATTTTGTTGCAAGGACTGAAGTTATTTCGTGTAAGGATTGCATAATATCCCTGATTCTGATAGATGTACAGAACATTTTGAATATAAATTGATCATTGAAATTAATAAAAGAAAGGGATGGTATAATACATGATGATACTTAAAATGGAATAATTAGCCTATAAAGAATTGTAATTTAAGAAATAAGATAGAAAGAAAGAAATTTCTTTATTTTCTCCGGTTTTACTGTGTTAATAACATCAGCGTATATTGCCGTAGTTATGAAATAGATTGAAATGTTGAAAGTCATAGCA
This sequence comes from Colias behrii, assembly GCA_029959065.1. Lineage (NCBI taxonomy): Eukaryota > Metazoa > Arthropoda > Insecta > Lepidoptera > Pieridae > Colias > Colias behrii. Next base: position 3,195,382 of record JARWMC010000015.1, read on the forward strand.
ACATAATAGAAGCTATACCAAGATGCGTCTTTTAAAACCCTGCAATATGAAAGTTTGCCTTTGAATATCTGCATTCGTAAAATTGAATAATATAATATTGTATAGGGGATATACTCGCGACGTATTGAATTGATATAAATTCTCATTTTGCGTATCATTTTCAAAATGAAATATTTTTAAATGAAAGTCTCATAAGTAATCATTAAGTAATAGAATTGAACAACAGGGGCTCGTTATTGACTGGACTTTAATCATGGGTTTACTTGTAAGGTAATTAAATTTATAGAAATATTTTGAATTTGTTGAAATTCAGGAGGAAATAAAAAAATAAGTTATAATTTAATAAGTTCTCTAAGCTGTAAAATTCATCTGCTTTCAATTCTTCAGTAATAATTGGAATTTCAAATAAAACAAGTTGTTATAATTATAATTTCAGTTTATTTGTTGTAAACAGTCTTATAATCGAGCGATGAGTTTACAATTAAATGTTAACATATTTTGGCGGTTCTAAGCGAAACTTCCATTACACGAGCTTAAATTTTTAAATTCGTTCATACTAACGTGGCTTCGCAGATTACAACGAGTTTCGATTACATCAAAAATATATTACAGTAAAGACAATTCAAATAAAATGTAACTATCACAGAATATTGTATCTGTCTCCAATAATCGCGCTCAGACGCGTTCGATTTTCAAAATGAGCGCCAATTGCTTTCGTTCCTTATTTTGTTTTTTTTTTTCTTTTTTACAACCAGCCAGTAAAATAAAAATAGAGTTCTATTCCAAAAAGTTTTTATATTTATCTGCAAACCATGCCACATTAAGTACGTACTCTAAATAACAATGATGTTTAACGCAAAATTATAACCTTATATTAATATTTACAGAATTGAAACATGTAATCGAATTACTTTAAAGCATAACTCTCGCGACTATGTACACATCACATGCCTACCATAAGTACAAATATACACAACTTATAATTATTAACAATGTCCTTTTTATATGTAATGTTTCTTGTGAATTCGCTTTGGCGGCTTCGGTTAGACCTGTGTGAAAGAAAAAATATGATTAATTTGTAACAACAAAATGTAAAATTTTCTTTTGGAAGAACTCCCAATTCAATTGCATAATATTTATTGAAAAATCTTTACAATTTGATAAAATAATTTTGAAATAAAATATCATGTAGGCACGAGTAGAAAAAGTTACCTTTTAAAATGACTGCTATAAAAAATAGTCATCCAAAATTGGCGGGAATAAAATGTAGATACAATTTTTTATAGACTATACACATTCAAAAATTCCACCAAAGAGGTTACAAACCTCGTTTCAAACAAAAATTAAATGAAGTTTATGAAAAAGAGAAATATCTACAAACCTCCAGCCACGCTTATTTGATTGCTGAAGTCCTCCGGTGAGTTGAGTTTAATTTCTGAAATGACGAAGCCGGATTAAAAATGCCGTCGAGTATGAAAAATCTTATACATTTTATTTTTATTGAGGAAATGTGTTTTATGTTATGTTATAATTTTACGTCGACGTTTGAAGTTATCTTTTATGTTAGTTAAATAGTGGTGGCTGAAGCTGAAATTAAATTGTAGAGTTTAAAAATAGACATAAAATAAAGAAAAAAATTTAGAAATATTTAACACCATTTTAGTTAGATAAGATGAATAAAATCTAATCCTTCAACCAAGAGTTTGAAATTATATTAGTTTTTTGGCTTGATTTCGATGATGCAGCTTCTGGATAGCTTATCTATTAGTTAAAATAACAAACAATTGATAAAAATAAACGTCAAAATGTGTAAAAATGGCTATCAGGAACATTACAAGCAAGTGGTGAAACCAGTCGTAAATAATTTAGTTTCATGGCAGCTGCGTTGAAAAATGATAGTTTTTAAAATAAAAGAAAGATAGTTCTAACCGAGATCTTTAAAATAATTCCAAGTATGACCATTGCAAGTCTTGCCACGTAATCTCGTAATATTGTGAGGAGTTGCCCTCACGGGGCTCACATATCATTATTCTTTTGGTCCGAAAATATTAGATATAGTATTATAAATATAAGGTATGCAATAGTTTAACTTAGAACATAAAATACAAAAATATATAAGACTAAACACAAGTCTAGATTAACTTGAGAAAAGGTATTTATTATCTAACGTACTTTTTCTATACTAATTAAAAAATATCTAACGTATTTTTTAATTCTTATATTTCTACATTTTAAATATAAATAAAACTCAGCTATACGAGCTAATAAATGTTTAATGTTTTTATTTGTATTGAGATATTATAATGTTTAACGAGTTTAAAACCGTATTGTAATTTGTACCTTCTGAGAATTGAGTAAGTCGATAATATTATAAAATATTGAAATATTATAAATACTACTATTCAAATTTATACCCAGAGGTCAGACAAATACATACACACAAATCCCTAGCATTATTAAACTTAGTTTTAAATTAAAACGAATTTCACTTTAAATATCTATCTAAAGCGTTTACCAAACACATGGTGCTCGAAAGAATTAAGTCGAAATAACAATAAGATAGTGGGCATGCTGCCAGACTAAACGGAACTAAATGAAGATACTGCGCGAATTGCAAACGATTTTTGTACGAAATGATACCGCTATATTGAGTCTGTGTGTACTTGGTTTTATTGATGTACAGTCGTGGTGAGATTTTGATTTGATTTATTGGTTTCTCGGATGGTATTTGTTTTTGTTGATATATTATCTAACAATAAAAAGTAGTTAATTGAATTGTTGAATTTTATCTACATGTATTGTAGAATGTAGATCTTAAACATATTCGTAGCCACTTTTAGCATTTCTCGGTATGTTCTGTTTAGCTTATCTGTCAGTTAATGTACAAAAAATTACATCCAAAAAAGTTAAATAGTCTATAAGTCTTGAAACTGGCCCCTAATATGCATTCATTGGTTCAACCATACCCAGCTCTTTCGTAGTTTCAAACCTATACTTGAGTTCAAATATTAAACGTATGTATGTTAATGCAGATGTAGATTGTTATAACACTATATAATGCACAGTTGTAGTTAATATGCTCCTCTTGTTTACAAAACCGTGATATAAATTTTATTCCAGAGAAGAATTATAATTATTAGACTAAAAATTAAAATTCAACTGACCAAAATAATAAATTGTTTCCGAGCGTAGAACAATTTACTTTCAAATACTGAACGAACAATTTTACTCATAAAATAATGCGACAAAATTTAAAATAATTTTGGAGATAACATTTTTTCACATCTGCCAAATAAATGGGTCTAATATTTTCACGGTTACTATGAGCGATTTCTAAATACTTCGGGTATGTATGGTATGATATTATACACGTACGGTAGGGGTAGATTTTTGAAATTTTAATACGTATCTACAGGATAATTTTATGAGCTTGTACGAAAATTATCTTACAAATTTTAAATACATGAACATGTAATATTATAAGTGTCCTTTGGAATTTTAGAAATTATTTAGGCTATTTTTAATTGGAATTAACTAAATTAGAACAAATTAACTAAAGAAAATTTCAAACTTAAATAGTGCAAGTTAAATTCATCGCCAGTAACGTCCCTGATAGCCTTTTTAACACTTTTGGCCTATATTTTAACACATTGTCATTTTATCTAACAGATAAGCTATACAGAACAACCAATCGCCTATAAATGTCTGATTAAAAATTAATGTAAAAGGGATATAATTCTTTGTTAAGCTACAGTGATACAGCTTCATAAAGCATGATTGCGCCTCGGGGGATAATTCACTTCGATATAAATTGTGTTTATCTATAGGGTCGAACCCCTGGAATTATTTGTAAAGTGTTGTTGATTACTTAAAGATGGATGATATTTGTATGTGAATTTTGGAACATTGATAGTTTATACTTTATACAATGAGAATTCTCTCATGATTCATAATTTTAGATAATGTAATAGTTCTAATCGAAATGAAAAATAAAGAGCTAACTTTTATAAATTGTGCTAAGAAACAAAAATATTAATAAAATTGTATGTGTTTAATTTGTTTTATTTCTGTAATTTATCATTAGTTTAATTTAATTGTTATTTTTTGTCCAACTGACGAATTACTGTTTTATTATAACAACAAAATATTGTGATCTTACATTAAGACAGAATTAAAAACACATTTTTATCAGTAAATATAGGATATAATACTAATAATAATAACTTACCATACAACCTAAGTGTGCCTTCACTCTTGCCAAGCGAGTTAGTGCTCACACAGTTGTAAGTGCCGATGTCGTTTTTGGAAAACTGACGGATTGTGAGCCACATGGACACCTTGTATGAGGATTTCTCTTCTCTGATTGTGTATTTTGGCCTGTAAATAGTTATTTATGAAACTGGGATTTTTTTAATCCATATATAATTATTAGAGTGCTTTTTCACCAATAATGTGCGAGGAATGTGTAGCGAGGAATGTGTTTGTAAAGAACCAATCATATCGCTTGACTTAGTTTGAAGTTTGAAGCGATACTATTGGTTATTTATAAACACATTCCTCGCTATAAATCCTCGCATATTATTGGCAGAAAAGCACCCTTAAACTTATATATCTACTAGCAGTCCGCCCCGGCTTCGCCCGTGGTACATATTTACGTTTTCTCTATGTAAGAACCATCCTCGTACTTCCAGGAATATAATAAAAAAAGAATTAACGAAATCGGTTCAGCCGTTCTCAAGTTATGCGCTTACCAACACATTTTGGGTTTCATTTTTATATTATAGATTCATTTTTATATTATAGATTAAATAAAAGAAATAGTTACACCAATTATAAATAATACTCTGTGATACATCTAGTCGTAAGTATTTTAGGAAAAGTTGTTATACATTATACATTTTATATAATATCTACTTTGTTTTGTATTACAATACAAATTAGTGAAATGAGAATTATTACTAAAGATTTGTTTCCACGAACATCTATCTCCATATAGATACTTTCGCACGCTTTGGCGAAAAAGTTTTTAAATGATTAAAAAAATGATCAATATCTTATGTTTATGACTGATGGTCGATAGAACACTTATTATTTCAAGTTAACCCATTGAGCCCCGAACGGCCCGATCGGTCCACGACACAATAGATTTTCTATTGTGTCTGTGATTCCGGGGCCTGAGTTATCAATCAAACATTTCGCTCTGAACTAACTCTTTCTAGTAGTAGTTCCATCGTCTATTTTTATACCTGTTTATTTTAATTTTATAATTACACACACACATACACATAGTATCTATATTTTGAACTAACTAGTTTTGTAGTTGTATTAGTAGCTGCTCCATCACCAATTTTGTTTTCTTTGTACATATATTTTCTACACATACCATACGGTAAAGTTATTTATATATTATGTACAGAAGCGTGTTAATAGTATAAAGATTAACTAGGCCGTGGGCGTGTGATCCCTTACAGCACGCAAGGGCTTAGATAAGACTATATTCACGAAAAGTACTTAGTCTTACTGATATCTCTATAAATTGTTAACCATTTATTTCTTTGTTTGTAAATGTACACTTTATACTTAACTAGTATACTTTTTGAATGTACGAGCGTATAATGTAATGAATGAATCGGGTTTTAAATCAGTTAAAAATTACATAATTTCTAATAATGTAAGGGAGAAAACCTTTGTTTGTTTTTACTAAAATAGGTCTGAAACTACTGCTGCGGTTTAAAAAAATATATTTCACGTACAGAAAGCTATATTACTGTTTAGTCATATAGCCTATATTCTGTTTATTTTAACCCTGAGAGTTAGATTAGAGCCCGGCCCTAATACAAATGTATAAAACGCGTTTTGAATCCTTTAAAAGACCTTAAATTATTACTTAAATGTATTTCGTCTAATTGTGTCATTAGATTGAATGATTACGTTTCAGAATAGAGTGCTAAATTTGTAAACAACGTTTCTTACGCAAACAAATTCAATTAAAACTCCCACACTTTGCTATAAATATGTATGTTAGTCATTGTACACAAAGTACAAAGGGTAATGTACCGTTTCATTCTTAATGATTCGTAATAACCGAGTTTGTACTTCATTCTGCTTTAGAAATTCTCTAAACAATGTCTATTTGTATGTAACTTTGTTTTGTTGCGAGAACTTCGAGAATTCGACTATCTTTAAAGTAATTGGGGGAAGTGCTAAGAATAAATAGTACGATTATATATATACTAAATATGATTTTAGTGTGGGTTGGGAGTAATGAGTAATCTTATTGAATTTTGCATTTTTTTTTTTGAAGAATAGCTAACTAATTATTAGTTATTTAATTCACACATAACATTATAAATCTACGATATATATAAAGAACTATAATGTAGTACGTTAGTAGAACTAATACGTCTCGTAGTCTCTTAAGAATTTTCAACATCGGTACATCATTTTTAAGTTTATCAATAACAAACTAAGTTAGAAATAATCTTTTTATACGTCGACAGTGTAAATAAATGACTTATACTTTATAGCATCTTAGCATATATATTATTTTTGTCTCAAAAATTTCCTCTTAACGTCCCCCACATGTATAGTACCAAATAGCGTATTAATTATACGCTTTAATTGTAACGCCTACAGGTAACGTTCTTATGGAGCTGCATATTTAAACACTTCCAAACAAAACATGTTGTGTTCGGTATTTAAGTACGTATTTTTTTATTTATTTTCAGACTTTTATATCTAAACTCTACTCATACTATTTAATTAATCTTCTTATATAATATACTACCTTAATTATAAAACTTACCCATCCAACAACATCTCTCCTCTATTCTTGATCCAATAGTTGATGGTATTAGGATACGCTTCCACATAGCACTTCAGTTTGACGTCCGTGCCGAGAGGCGCGCCCAGTAGCTGGTTGGGGACCTTTACTGTTGGCGCGACTGGTGAAGATAATATTACGGTTTAAGACATTTATTTCTCAAAAAGATTACATTTCAATCACTTACAGGGAAATATTAATTTATTGTAAACATGATTACTCGCTTAGCGTTGTACGTAGTAAGTAGTTTGTTAGCACAATAGAATCAAACAAGAATAACGAAAAAAATGGGCGATAATTTTTATAAACATAAGTTCAGACTAACCCAACGACATTCCAAAGATGAGGCGTAATATTAATAATATAATTAGACGAATGGAAATATTATATCAAAATTGGAAAAAAATTGGTTGGTTGGTAACAAGGCAATAAAAAATAAAACTATGCTTGGTCTCGCGAATTATGTGTTGCTAACTAGGAATATCTTGACAGCGAAAGCGATGTTAGGGAATGTTTATAGTCTAAACAAAATAAATATTGATTGAGCTCCGAATTTATTAGAATTTAAAATCAGCCGTCTATCCAGCTAAGACAACCCAGTGTTAAGTTTAACAGTAAATTGCTTCTAAGTATGCACGAGAACAAATAAAAAAACAAATAAAAAGTATTACAAACAGCACACACGTGCTGTTTGAATTTTTATAGGGTGAATTATCACACGCTTATTCATGCGCACAAAGTTCATTTATGCTATTTAATGAGACAAAAAGGTATAAAGCTCAACACTTAAATAAAAACATCAAAAAAATCTACAAGCGCAACAGCACAGCAACAGTATAACTTAACAGTACGCAAAAAATCCATTGACCAATATCAGTTGAACAAATAAATATGCGTCCATAAGCATACCTTATCAGAGATTTATTTGACGCGTGTGTACTGTATGGCGCAATAATTCCCAGTTATAGAACGCTCTTTATCCCAAGTGCATCGTGCATTGTGACTGATGCAGCCATGTCAAGCTGTGTTCATGACAACGACAGCGGAAACATCGAAAAATATTATATTTTATGATCTGTGATTATTATAGATAAGAACGATAAAATAATTATTGTTGATATTGAATTATACCTCATTAAAGTCATAAATATCAGTCAGTCAGGAAATAAAGTGAATAAATTAATTTAACTAATGGAGTCAGCCCCAGCTATATGCTGCATAAAACACGTTCGAAACAGCGCTGATTTTCAGTCTAGTCAGATGATAAATTATAATATTTAGTAAATATTGTATTAATTATAATATGTTTTAATTTAATTCAATCACAAATGAAAGTTGCAAGACATTAGAATAGCAATTGAAATGTAGCCGTTATTAAGCCGTAAAACATAATCATTGTGTTATTCCTGATACATATTTTAATGCTTAATTTTTAATGAGTATTGATCATTAAATTCCTCCTACAAATACAATTTTATCAGTCCCCGCTTCCCTCATCGCTACCGCTCCACCACACTACACTAGATCGCGGCCCAATTGGCAGTCAGCCAGAGCTACCTACATTTTTCACTACGAAATAGCATGTGGAGTCTTCAGATTATTGCGAGGACGTCGAATTGCTTCTGACTGAGCTTGACGTACAAGCAGATTTGGGAGACAATTATTTTTCAATCTACCCATGTATTGTTTTGTTAAACAAATTTATTCGGGTATTTTTAGAATATTTAAGCCTGAATTGGCATAATTGAGATATTTATAGATATAAAAAGCTTCGTAACGTGGGAGACTTTGTTTGGAAATTAACCCATTGAGCCCCAAGCGGCCCGATCGGTCCACGACACAATAAATTTTCTATTGTGTCTGTGATTCCGGGGCCTGAGTTATTAAGGTGTGCTCAATACGAAATATATTCAGTTTATTTTATTTCTTTGAGTTCCTGAACTACAACTTCCATATTTTTATATTTTCTATACTAAGTAATTCTACGAATTAGCACGACAACGACCAAAATTCTTTCTGAAATAAAGACGTTTTTGTTCTATAAAATCTTCTGTAACATTTTCATCCATACATCCATCCTTTCATTTATAAAGCTAACAACACAACAATTGTTTTAAATTATTCATAAATTGAATTTTAAATTGGCTGAGCTGATTCTATATAATTTCGAAATCAAACATTATTAAAAGTAACAATATTTTGCCTCAAGGTACGCTATATTCCTCCAGGTATATTAGAAAACCTTTCCAAGTGCTCGGAAATGCAATTGCTTTAGTCGTTTCGACGTATTGTATTCGTTATATTGTAGTGCATCTCTCCTGTGACCAGAACGAATCTTATTTCAAGAATGTTTTTAAACTTTGTATTATTAAAAACATGTGTATCCAGTTTTACTATTTCTGGATATGTTTTTCGCTTCTCAATCTCTAAAACTGACAAAAAAGTTTTTAAAATATCAATCTAAGAGTGGCTATCATAGTCTTTTGTACAACCACATACACCACTATTTTAGAATTAGTATAATTCAGTTCATTAATAAGACGTGTAAGGGCCTTTTAAACTTACTCGTGCAAATTAATACTATTTATAAAGCCTGAATTATTAATATCATGTCATTTATCAATATTTAGGATATTCCTACTTCCGATAGTTTCACGCAATTTACACGTTAAATCAAACATCAGCAATCAAATTCACTCAGCGTTGTTTCCTGAAAATTGCATAATATACTCGATAGTGAATCCTGGCTTCGATCCAAGGGCGTGACAGTGAAGCTCAGTGGATTATAATGTTATTCGTTAGCCCTCGAAGTATTGGCAGGATTCACATTGTACATACGTCAGGTGGTCTGGCCATTTTTTTTCTACGTGAAATTGAAATACATGACGGTGGAGCGGTGGTTGAAGGTACGTATTCTAGATATTATAAAGAATGTAATTGATAGAAAAGTTTGGGAAATCTTTATGAATCTTAATTATGGAGGATGGAGATCAGATTAAAGGAAAACATAATAATATTTACACTCCGTTGTTTAACATTAACAGAGATTTGTCATGTTAAAATATTGTTTTTGTCATATATTATTTCTATCATCAAATACCAATAAACACTTTCCACGTTCATAACCTCAAATGAAAATTGTATTAATTTTATTCAATATCTTTTGGTCGATTGAAAAAACTGGAATATACCGAGTGCTAGAACGCAGGAAACACACATGAAACTGAATATCCCGGCTTTTAATATTTTGGCACAGACTATAAATAAATAAAAAATGTTTAACTCCAGTTTTGTGTGGATAGCATTGCGGTGAACCTCTGTGGAACTTTGCGCGTATGATTAATTTCTGAATCGGGCGAACTAACCACTTTCCAATTTAATGACCGAGCAAAACTATTTCAACCATTTCCGGGATTTCGCTTTCAGGATATTAAAGGGAGTTTATTTGGAAATAATGTTTGAGTGAAAATGTTGATATGTATGAAATTTATTTCCTGATTGCTGCCCCGCTTTTGATTGCTTCGTCTAATTAGTTTTTATGGAATTTAATAATAGGTAGGTATATGTTGAATGTAAATTTTCTTGTAATTAAAAAATGTTTCATTACTATACTAAATGTATCAACGCTAAATCAAATTGTGAATTTATAATCCGTAATAGAATTTCAATACATAAAATTACATTAACAAAACCTCTAGAGTAGGAGTACTTGAAAGGCACCCGTGCCTTTAGCATAGGAAAAGCAATAGGCAATTCATTAGATTAGCACGTCAACGACACAAGCCCATAATCTCTACCTAAAAGTATTCAACTGGGCTAAAGAAATTTACTTACAATTAACATTCAGCGTAATCCGCTTGCTCACAGCTGGTGGTACGTCGTTGGACGCTATGCAGAGGAACGCGCCCATTTGCCGCCGGTCGACCCGCCAGAGCGGCATCGAAGAGCCGACGTAGCTTTCCACTGAAAAATAATTCTAGGTTATTATACGATGCGACGATATTACATGTTTTTATTAATTTTGGACATCAATCAAAACCCAATCAATATCCCTCTTCACTACATAGTATAAAACAAAGTCGCTTTCTCTGTCCCTATATCCCTATGTATGCTTAAATCTTTCAAACTACGCAACGGATTTTGATGCGTTTTTGACGTGACAACGTCTTATAATTCGATAGAGCCGGCTGCACGCACGAAAAAACATGACTCATGCGGCGTTACCTTGCTCTGAGGCGTTCCATGTAAGGTTTGAAGTGCAAGCGAGAGCGCGGAACGAGCGACAAAGAAGCACAATCGGACGTTGTCACGTTCAACTATCGTCAGTAAACCGACTTTACAGACAACCAATTTTTTTAATAGATAGAGTGATTCATGAGGAACGTTTTAGTATATAATTTATTAGGTTTTAGACAAAGCAGGCGAAGCCGCGGGTGGAAAGCTAGTATAATATTATAAACGTGAAAGTTAGTAAGAATTCATACATTCTATCTTTATTACTATTTTACGGAAAAGTAGCTAGTCTGATATGAAATTTAGTATAGAGACAGTAGTAGACGAGTAGTAGCACGCGAGTGAAGCCGCCGTCTAAAGTAGAACTCGTTGCCATCTAGATGCAGACTTTCCCTAAAGTGACCGATCTGAATGTGTCGGTAGATATACACTATATACTTCTTTTACTACATTCCAATTTTAGAACAGAGAAAAAGCCTTAGAGTACACTAATTGAAGAAAAAAAAATACAGAAATGCTCATATTATATTATATTAAAAAACATATTTATTTTTAACAGGAACAAAAATAATTAAATAAAAGCTGTGAATTCCGTGACCCAAGTCATAGATGTAACAGGGTGATATTATCACGAACAAAGATATGTACGAAAAAGATTTATAAATACTTAAAACCACGATACGATTCTAATCTGTTATTATGGCTACAATTTTCAAACCTCACCCACACATTTAATTCCTTGTTAACTACTTCTAATTGAACGTAATCTACATTGCTTAGTATTTACTTGTAGTAATACTAAATCAATGGGTTTTTATGGTACATTTACATCAAACGAACATAGAGCTAGAGCAAGAGCATTTTTTCGTGATCTTTTTGTGAACGAAAACTCGTATTCAGTGTTGTTCAGTATTTATATATTTGTTCAGTTCAGCACATAATCTTTTCAAACGCACTAAGAACAACGAAAGAATGCTCAACACACACTAAAAGAATTTGACACAGTGGGGTTAGAATGAGAATTCGCTCGTTTGATGTAAATACACCGTTAAATACTGACCTAATCCACGTTTCAAATTATTAAATCAATAACATTTTTTAAGGTCATATACAGTTCTAATAATTCTACACTACTCATGTTGGTTTATAATTCATAAAATATGCATTGAATTAATTAATTAGGCCTCTATTGTGGTTATCGGTATATTTCGGGTTTATCGATACATTTATAATTGATTTAGTATTTGAAATGTTCACTAATTAATCTAATATGGCAAGGATTATTTTGTACCAGCTGTGCCCTGCGGTTTTACCCGCATTGCTCCGTTCCTTTTGGTCTTAGCGTGATGGTTGACGTGGACGTTATAGGTCAGGGGTTCCCAACCTTTTTTTGTCTACTGCCCACTTTAAGAATAAATTATTTTTTAACGCCCCCCTTTTTAAACATACTTAAAAAACGCTAAGTACTTATAACTGATTATTGAAACGCAACTTTATAGTAGAGTATCTTTTATTGAAAATAAAACAAACATAATCAATTCTTATATAAAAACTAATGTGAAGGTTGAATCTGATGCTGTTCAATAAGTTTGTTGATATCAGGTTCCAATTTACTCAAAAACAGCCGCAAGTCGCCACGTTCGGTAACACGCAAACGATTTCTCTTTTTAGTAAGCAGCGTTGCCACAGCACTAAATCCACGTTCACACAAATATGACGATGGGAATGCTATCAAGAATCGTTGAACAATTGACCACAATCCAGGGTACAATTGTGGGATCGGTTTTTGTAGCCAAAATTCTTGATATCCATTTTTAAACTTGATTTTTGTTTCTTCGTTTGTTGTCAATTCTATAAGTTCTTCTTCCAGCTGAGGTGACATTGCTGTGTTGACATTTGAAAACGGATCCAACACCCAGTCTGGTATTTCCAAGTTTAAAATGTCCTGGTATCGTTCGGTGAAGTCAATGTGGAGGTTTTCCAAATGTTGGCAGTAGGCAAACAAGTCGTCGTTACTGCAAAATACTGATAAATTCGGAAAATTGTGAAACTCACGTCTGCCCATATTCTTTTTGTGCAGAAGCAGTTTGGCTGCGAAAGCAGCAACGACATTTTTTGTTTTAATTAAATTTAGTTCATCGCCTTGCAGTTGGAGGTTCATGTCGTTGAACAGTTTATACAGGTCTGTCATGTAAGCTATATCATTCTTTGATGTTATGAGATTGTTGCGCAGTTCTGTATCTTTAGTTTCCAAGAACTCTATCACAGAGTCAAACAGGTTGTAAAATCGAATCAGACAATTGCCTCTTGACAGCCAACGAACTTCAGTATGAAGCAACAAACGGTTGAAATCTTCGTCATTAGTAGCACAAAGCTGATGAAATAATCTATCATTCAAAGAGCTGTTACGGATTTTATTGACTGCTTTGATGACATATTGCAGTGATTGAAATAGTCGTTCACTTAAGTTTCTAGCAACCAAATGTTGTCTATGAATAACGCAATGTATAGCAAGGACATCTGGAATTTTATTCTTTAAGTACGCTATGAAGCCTTTATGGCGCCCTGTCATAGCCGGAGCGCCATCCGTAGCAACTGATATAATATTTTTCAAAGGAATCTCTTTCTCTTCACAAAACTTTTCCAATGTATTGAATATGGTTTCGCCTTTTGTATCTGTCTCCAAATTTCTGGCAAACAATAGTTCTTCACGTATTTTCTCATCTTTAATAAACCTCCCGTAAGATAGCAACAACGCTTCATTAGTTGGTAAAGTGGACTCATCGAGCTGAATTGAGAATTGACTAGTCCTCAGATGATTGCACAATGATTCTTCAATGTTTTCAGCCATTTCATCAATTCGTCTTTGCACAGAATTATTACTCAAAGGAATTTTTCGGATAATATCTGCGGCCGGTTTATGAAGCACAGTAGTTATTACTTCCTTTATTGCTGGCAAAATTAACTCTTATCCGATGTTGTGTGGTTTGCCTTTTTGAGCAATTAACAAAGAGATATTGTACGAAGCTCGAAGTCCGTCGTCATCTTGCTTAGCAGCCGCCGAAAATAGTTTTGATACACTTGGCTGAGTATTATGCTTCTTCTCTAGGTCTTGAAAATATGCTACATTCTTGTCTTTCTTATCTGGATGCATTTTATTCAAATGATCTTGCAGTCTTGAAGGCTTCATTGCTTCGTTCGAAAATGTTTTTAGACATAGAAGACACAAAGGCGACGACGGGTTTGTGGGATTTTCAATAAATCCGAATTTAATATATTCCGCAGAGTATTGCCGTCTCTTCTTTTTTACTTCCGACATTGTTTTGTTTTGAGAAATACGTAAGTGTTGAAATCAAGTACTGCTTATCTATTATGCGCGAAACCGCAAATGAAAATAAAATAAATTTACGTCGTTTATATAGGATTGCATAAGCAGCACGCACCAACAGGAATAAGACATCAAACGTGCATAAACTCGTTTATCTCATTCGACGCCCAATCGTACTCGACAAGCAAGAGCAAGTATTATAGAACCAGCCGATTGATACAGGAATGTACAAATCGGATTATTTAACAAAAACTTGTTAAAACATGATTGCCCGCGGTCTATTATATCGAACCGATTTTGAGCTATATCTTAATTAATATTAGTTGATGTTCACAAGATGTCGACTCTCGAAGTCGAGAGCTCAGTCGGTTTCTAAGAGTCTTCCTAGCTAGGTAGATGAAATTATAAATCGACCCCAAAGCCCTACACAACGCCCCCTTTTTTTTCTGGGTCTCTTACCGCCCCCCTTTAGGCCTGCAGCGCCCACAAGGGGGCGTTATCGCCCACGTTGGGAAAGACTGTTATAGGTAGCCTATAACCTTCCTCGATAAACGGGCTATATAACACCGAAATAATTTTTCAACAAACAATCAAACAAACTCTTCAGCTTTATAATATGGATGATGTAGTATTATAGATTTACATGTAACGTACAAATTTACCTTACCTATTTATTTCTATGTTTCAAAGTCCTTAAATATTTAGAATAAAAGCACGTTCCCAAAATCGTTAAAACTAAAATAACTGTGTCATTTTTCAAATCTTTTATGTGTATATGAATGAATTGCTATCAATGCTTCAATTTAACCTTTACACAAGTAAATAGCATTCACTTTACCATTGCATTGATTCGATGTCACATCAATCTACTTTTCGATTTCAAGATAAAAGTTCAATTTAAAGAGCAGGTGGAGCGGATGATGGCGACTTTTTGATTAAAATAGAGAGTGGATTTTATTCACACTCGAATAAATAAACTATCAGTTGTATTGCTTGTGAGGAAAGTGACTCTAACATGTAATTAATTGGTGAGTTCTTGAATAATACGTATTGAACAGATTGAAGCGGAATGAGGGAATGAGATTGAAATGAGAATGTAATGATAAATATGTAATGTTTTTTCTTATGTAGATGTTAGGTAGTCATTTATTTCTGTCTTTTTACTGATACGTTTTTTACCAATTATTGTAAATAGTCGATATTTTAAATTGAAAATGCTTAAATTCTGCTGAATCTGGATTCCTTGTACCTTGGTCTGAAACATTTTTGCAACGAAAATCTTGCCTTTTTACACCATTTAACAAAATAACGAATTAACAGTCTTAAAATATTGAACTTTAGTAGGAATAAGTGTAAAAACTTCCTTCGCTAGCAATTTATGAACGCACCTGCGACTTCTCAAGATGGGGCTTAGCGTTATATATCTGAACATTTTCACACATGAGATCGTACTTTACATAAGTAACCTGGGGTTTTAAGGGGTTGAATGGCGTAAAATTTGAGAGTTTCTATGGGAATATTCAAGGAAATTTTATTAATATTAGATACCATGTAAAATACAATGATTGCTAAAATTTTGATAGTGGTTAACATGGCTTTTTCCATTTAAATATCACTATATTTAAAAATTAAAGAATTACTGTTTATGACTCACTTATCTAAGCTACTTTATAGTCACTAAAAATGATAAAATATTAGTCAAAATTAATAGGTGTTAAAAACAATTGGATTATAAGAAATCTATTAATAAAATGATTTTAACTGTATAGTGTACTAGATTTCCGCCCGCGGCTTCGCCCGCGTTTTCAAAGGAAAACCCACATAGTTCCCGTTCCCGTGGGATTTCTGGGATAAAACCTATCCTATGTGTTAATCCAAGTTACCCTCTATATGTGTGCTAAATTTCATTGTAATCGGTTCTGTAGTATTTGCGTGAAAGAGTAACAAACACACACACACACATCCTCACAAACTGTCACATTTATAATATTAGTAGGATGTATTAAAGGAAGGAACAAATACTTTTGCAAACACATAAAAAAGAAGAAAATATATTAGCGTTAGTAAAGGAATTTAGAAGTTCATTCGGTGAGAAAGTTAGATCTATTACCTGCTTCTACGTTGTTTTAATCGAGTGAAAATTCTGGATTTGCACTTTGATCCTGACTTTATCTAGGATTCCTCTTTAAGTTTTAGTGCTTTTAATAGAGCTTTTAGTAGGAAAGTGATTTATTTTGGTATGGTAATGGGATAGTAATACTTTTACATATTATAAAAGTTTTATCACTATATACTATATAGGTACTTTATGTGTAAGTAAGTGTAGTGAAATTAATTCGATTAGTCAACAATCTGTTCGAAATAGAAAGAGAGAGAAATATGGATTATGGAATAACGTCACAACGTACTCTATCTCCAGCTGTGATCTCCAGTTACCAGGTTATCCATTCATTGCCACACCCTGTACATTTTTTTTAAATCCGATAAGGATTTAAAAAATGTACAATGTAGTACAATGTAAATGTAGTTCTGTCAACAATTGACAATGTAGAAACAAATTACATGATATTTAAATGCAAATTAATTAACTACTACCACATAAATATATAGTTTTACCAGAATCTTTGCTTCTCGAGAAACTCTGTACATATACAGATTCACTATTAAGGCCGTGTACGCGGTCCGTGCGCTGTTTGGCTCAAATATGTGATTTTTCAAACCAGATTGTCCATCAACCACTTATCTTACAAACATATGAATTACTAATAATTTTAGGAAATTTTGTTGTCTATGTAGTTAGTTAATAGTTTTTTTCAATTAATACAGTATTTGTGAATACCATCAAGATAACTGAGCCGATGATTACTTGATTTCACTTTTAGTGTCAATTTCGAAGCTAAAAATATCTGAAATTGCTGACAGATCTAACACACAATTTTTTTTAACTAACTGCAAAAATCCTTATTAAAATAGTTAGTTAAAAGATTTTTTTATTTTGGACTCCTAACTTACGAAATTAAAATCCGAACAATGTGAATTTTTTTAGAAATTTAGATTATTTTCACCAAGATATTTGACTTAATTGAATATAATTTATACATATTGCAATAAAAGAATGTCTTACTTATAAGATAAAATTTAAAAAATCAACTAAGGTACTTCTATTATTTTTCTACAATTTTTTTTAAAGTACTATAAAACACTGCGCGCGACCCGCGAATCCCGATTCAAATCAGTCGGCAGCGAGCCTTTCCAGAGAGAGGACATGTTGCTCGGCGCTCTCCTGTGGACCTATGCTGTTCATAGTAAAAGGATAGCGCAAGCCGCGATCTATCGTAATAGATCGCGGAGATTTTGACTTGCGTTAAATTGAATAAGCGCTCTTAAGCCTACTAACGATATTAAACATCTAAACACCTCAATACTTACTACTACTACCCACTTCATAATATTAACAAAATGTCAACCCCAAAGATGTCCATTAATTTAACGACATAACATTACAATACCATTCAGGATCATCCACAATATGAAAGAACCATTTAGAAAGTTCTAGCATAATGCAGTCACGTAAAGAAATTTCAAGTTGTAAAATAATAACGTGACGTGACGTAGCTTTGTGTTAGGGTGCGTGTACATTGAACTAGATTAATAAAACGCTTAAGCACGTTTTTATACTGTGTCATAAATAATAATTAAAGTATGTTAATTCTTGTAGTTTTTTAAATAGAAATTAAAGAGTGTGAAGTGTGATTTAATTTATTAATTAAATTATATTATTACAGGATTTAAATAGAAGCACGGGCTTATATTATATACAAATTATGTTGAAGCAACATGTAGAACCAAAAAGTGAAAATTAAAAAAAATATGCAAATTGTTTTCTTTTATTTGAATATTCTGTGTAAGCCCTTGTGAATCCACGAAGTTTCAGATGTAGGTACTTACTTTGGTTTTCTATTAAAATATAATAAAAAAAATGTATGCGTGTACTAGAGTACACACGTAAGAAGTGAAACTTCTTTATGACCTTAAAAATGTCACGAGTATGGCGTAACGCAAAAATGTCACGCGTACGGCGTAACGCAAAAATGTCACGCGTACGGCGTAACGCAAAAATGTTACACTAATTTTTTGTCCAACCCCGATAAAGAAGTTTCACTTCAATAACATGTGTGACAATTTGTTTATTCGTTTAAGTAAGAGCTAAATATTTTAGATTATATAATTTATAAAAACGCTACATTATTCCCGAGTGACATTGGCTATAATTTATTATTGTTTATATCATAGATAAACACTAGAGACCTCATTCCTTTAATTGTTATTTAGATCCAGTAGGTAAGTGGTTTTAGTTAGGCCTTATCTACGTGTACTAAATCGCAGTTATAATAATAAAAAGTTCCTTAGAATATAATATCCTTAGTCTATATAATAGCTAAAGGAAATAGTAACTAATTACATTTATTGTACGTTAAAACATAGCTTTTACAGCCGTAACACATTTTATTGTAGTGCACCTAATAAACATTTTAATAATACTACTGGAATTTATTTATTTATTTATTTATTACACTTTATTGTGTTACAATCACTAAATAATAGGAAACAATAGAAAGAAAATATGGTACAAGAAAGATGTAATACAATCGGCGGCCTTATCACTAAGCAGTGATCTCTGCCAGGCAACCAAGCGGTAAAAAAGCGAAATATTTAGTAAATAAAATTTTGGAAATAAACACCTCCTGGAATATAATTTGGTTAGAGGTTAATTAAAAAATAAATGTTTTACGACATTAAATAAAATTTAATTGTTTATTGTAGCATAGTCTAGTTCATTAAATATGTATTATAATGCAACAGTCGTAAAAATAATAATCCCATAACTGTAAACGAGACTTCACTCAACAAAAACACAAAACCAATTGTGAAATCGAAGCCTTACAAAGCTATAAATCGCTTCCCAACTCTTGTATGAAACTTTACACAGACAGATAATCGAATATTACCTTCCTTATGAACGCTGATTTAGCCTCCGTGACTGCAGAAACATTTACCCCCGACAAAACTTTCAGATTCTATGACAACTCGAGCTAATAAAATTTTATTTTATCCACCCCGTATGGAAATTATCTGGGAGTTCATATTGTAAACGTGGAACTTTTTCTTTGTCATTACCGAATGTAATAAAAAGATTTTAAGCGTCGCTTTATCGGGAATCGTTTTATTGTTGCATTGTATGAACAACAATACTTTGTTAATCTATATTGCCTAATGCTCGCTAATTGAAATCTATTCGTGCGTTTTATTTTGATTATAATTGTTCATTTTAAATGGAATACCTTTTTTTAATACGATGTTTATAGAGAAATATTAATATAGTACTAGCTAGTACATATCGTATGTTTTTTTTTTAACAAAGACCTTTTTTTTTGTACTAGCTGTGCCCCGCGGTTTCACTCGCAGGGCTCCGCTCCTGTTTGGTCTTAGCGTGATGATATTTAATAGCCCCGATAAATGGGCTATCTAGCACCGAAAGAATTTTTCAAATCGGACCAGTAGATCCTGAGATTAACGCGTTCAAACAAACAGAATAATAAACTCATCAGCTTTATAACATTAAGTAGGTATAGATTTCATATTTTTTTGAAGTGAAACTTCTTTATCGGGGTTGGAAAAAAATTTAGTGTAACACACAGGTGTAACATTTTTTCGTTACGCGCCATCTTGTTCTTATCCCTACCACGCGTGATTCGACGTATTTCTGTAAAGTTGCATATATATAGTAAATTATTTTTTGAAAAATAAGGTCATAAAGAAGTTTCACTTCTTACGTGTGTACACTAGTACATGCACACATTTTTAATTAACAGTTTTATTTTCTATTTATAATTGAATAAGGATTTTAAGGCTAAAATCGTTAATATAATTAAACTATAAGTTCAAGAATGTCTATATAGTTAAGGCACTTTAACTGTTATAAGTGAAAACAAAACTCGACCGAAAGCTTCGTGAGTTGTATCATTTATTAGTTGTCTTCCATTAGTTTCAGTGCCTTTATTTTTAGTATGAAACTATTCATGGCACGAAGGATTAACAAGCCTAATAGATGATGTATCTAGGTACTTTTTCTATTTTTTGTAATGTACTGATTCTTTCGACGTGATAGTCGCTGTAGAAAATAATGGTGTTGTAAGTATATTTTTTTCAAACATTCTCAAGATGTCTACAAATTCAAGTAAATATTATGTGTAATTTTTTTATACATAAATCAAGTCTGAAATTATGTATATATAAATACCTACTGAGTTATAATTTCATAAAGTTACCTTAGTTAGTTAAGTCAGAATATTAATTCTGGCAAAGAATTAGCTTGGAAGAGTTTATTAGAGGTTAGAGCACAATGAATTATAGTTAAGTATAACATTTTATGATTTTACATTACAACGGCAGATTAAAAAAAATGCTGAAACCATTAAAGCTACATTTTTTACCGAGTCACAACTATTATTTATATCAGAACGAGTTAGAAACGAGGAAAAAAGGAAACGAAAGTTACCTTTTTCAAACTCCCTGGACATGGGTTTCTTCAACAATATGGGTTCATGGTCCTCTCTCCTCCACGTGATCTTCGGAGGAGGATGTCCAGTGGCCTTGCAGGTGAGGGTCGCGTTCTCCAGCTCCTGGACTGATACGTCCCCGGAGGTATCGTCACTCATTATGTCTGGAGGTACTGGGGACAAAGAAAATAAATTTTTAGGTTATTAATTTAAAATTTAATATCGGTTGATCGTGTCGTTTCAAATATTCTAATTGGTTGGAAAATATCGTATTATTTTAAATGTTTGTCTTATAAAACATTTTATACGTATTAAAACACAAATTAAATTTCAATATAAAAGCTAAACGCTCACTTTTTCAATATTAGTTAAGCCTCGTCCGTAATTACAAACAGAAAATTAAAATAATATTTTGTCCAATACAGTCCAATAAATAAATACAAAACGTAAATTGAACTCATAACCTTTAAAAATATATTTTACGGTCTACCTTTGTATAAATTTGGTCCATTGAAAAGTTACATTTGGGGTTGCATTTTTTAGAGGACGCAATTTTATTTTTTTGATGTGTAGGGGTGGTCAGTGTGAAGCTATCACCAAGTTTGTGGGGTCGCCACCCTTGTCCCACGGCCGCCATCTTGAAAATAGCGGTTGATATGGTTTTTACGATATATCTCTTAAACTATTTATTTGATAAAAAAAATTGTTTAAATTATTTGTTGCAAATTAAATACTCTACAACTTTGATCCTGCAACTTTTTGTCGTAGAACTATAAATAAAAAAGTTATAAGCGAAAATGTTCATAAATTAGAGATATTTATATTTCTCAATAAAACTTCTTTTTATAATTTTACGTAGAAATGATATTTGACCATTTTTGTAGATTGTTTTTCGAGGAACAACTTTTATATACAACATTTTTTCATTAATTAAATAGCTAAGGTTTTACAGCGCTCCGAAGTGAGTACTAATTTCCAGTACTCTGAACTATACAGTATACTTATATTATGTGTGTACTAATAATAATTTGTCATCAGTAATGTTTTTTTTTTGTTATTATAATATTTTTAATAATTAATTTTGCAATATCACTAATAATTAATTATTGAATCTTTTCCCCACCACCCAGGAGGTAGAGTCTGGAAGCGCGACTTTTTTTTACGTCGAAAAGCAGGTCTGAAATGTTCTGCAGTGTGCTTCTATTGTTCTGGAGTATGAGAAAAGAGCCAATAGCCAATATATGTATAGTTAAGAGTACTAAAAAATAGTACTCACTTCAGAGCGCTGTAAAACCTTAGTTATTGACGTTATGAAAAAATGTTGTACATAAAAGTTGTTCCTCGAAAATCTACAAAAATGGTCTGATATCATTTCTTCGTAAAATGATAAAAAAAAGTTTTATTGAAAAATATAAATGGCTCTAATTTCTGAACATTTTCGCTTATAACTTTTTTATTTATAGTTCTACGACTAAAAGTTACTACACCAAAGTTGTAGAGAATTTAATTTGCAACAAATAATGTTAACGATATTTTTTTATCAGTTAAATAGTTTAAGAGATATATCGTAAATACCATTTCAACCGCTATTTTCAAGATGGCGGCCGTGGGACTAGGGTGGCGACCCCACAAACTTGGTTGTAGCTTCACACTGACCCCCCCTACACATCAAAAAAACAAAATTGCGTCCTCTAAAAAATGCAAGGTTAGGGCTAAAAAATGTAACATTTCAATGGATCAATTGTATCTAGTCTTTATGTTGTAAATCACAAACGACGAGCGCGCTTCTTTTCAAATTTCGAACATGATAGGACTTTTTTTAAATGATTCTTTTTCTGCTTATTCTTTTTTTTTATAAACGGCCAGTATCTAAGGAGGATTGTTAAAAAAATGAAATGTTACAAAGACGCGTTCTTATTTTGTAACCTATAATAAAATAAAATACACATTTTTTTTTCAATAAAAATAAAGAGTTATCTAACGTAGTCTAAAAAAATACGTTCATTGATATTATAGCTTTAAATAAAACGCACATTATTATTTTTTACTACAAATAAGAAAGTGTTTTATTCAAAGCATAATTTTCTATGAAAAGGACTACAGATTTATTTCAACAAGCGAGCCGAGGCGAGAGCACGCGTAAAAAAGCGTTCAATGCAAATGGCATACCGGGCAAGACATTTAAAACAACAAAAAGATTCCATGTTATTCCGTAAGACGATATAAATCACGGCTTTATTGTGAAAATTTCACTTTCCCGGGCTGAGAGTGAAAAAAGTTTCGTAGAAATTGTTCAACGGCTTTGCATATAATTTCGCGTGCTTTAGCTTTGTCCTGCAACGTGGTCTGTGAGAAATTTATTAAACTAGTAATTTTATGGTAAAATTTTATTGTTTTAAAGTTATGTACTTAAGTCAATAAATTATCGCATTATTCAATTACAAATTAACATTAAATACATAATTATGAATTTTCGTATATTATCTATATACGTGATTGACATGTACATTGTAACGTATAGATAGGTACTTACCTACCTGTACCTAGGTACATACCAAACTTTGTAAATTATTTTTCCACATTTTTAAATTTAACAGTGAAGAGGATTACGCAACAACACGTGTAAAAAGTTTCATTATAATAATGTAAAATGTAAATAATTAAAACATTTCCGCCTCGAAAATTTAATTATATTCCAAATTAAAATTTATAGAATGCAACCGCTTTAAAAATGAAAAATAGTTTCGTAATTATATTGATAAATGGATTTTAATTATTGTTTCCATTTATCCCCTCGGATTATTGCAAGATTATCTGAGATCATCCAAATCAAAAAGAATTTACATTTTTTGTATGTTTGCATTTGCAATTATTGTACCTATTTATCAAAATCCCATTTAAAAGCACTTAAATACGAGCAAAGAGCAAGCTTTATTCATGCTAATATTGAAACATCAATCATACCGGATTTATCCATATAGGAAAAATAAATTAAGCCGTTACGACACTTTATTGACACGACACAATTTGTTTACCGAACGTATTTGAATTTAGAATGTCTATTTCAGGGATTTTAGTTTTCCAAAATGCCACTCGGATGTCCTTCGATAAATGGTTATTCTTATAAGCGGCTTTTGACAGTTCCATTTTAGAACCGTTAAGCATTCCACCGATAAAATGTATCGGATTTTGAAATAAAAAGTACATTTTTTTAACTTCAACACCGAGCTATAAAAAAAAATCTTATATCTGGCAATAAAAACACCTAACTATCAAATAGTGACGATTAAAAAAAAACTTAGATTTCATGTAAAGTAACGTTGAATATTTCTTCAGAAAAAAATCATCTGAAAAGCATTATTAGCCAAATCTTATTTTCATCCAAAACACGCACCACTGGCCGAAAGAAAAGCGCTAAAAAAACTAATCGAGTCACGATTCACGGAGTAGCTTCGAATATGGAATAAGTTCGAAATTGGAAAAGGAATCGCGACAGTTCCCGCGCATGCAAATTGTGGACACAAATAAAAGTAAATTGCAAAAGTTGGCGCGCTTTTGAGGTTATACCTAACTTAACCTCAAAAATACATCACGCTTAAAATGCATGGCAGTAATGAGAAAAGGTAATTTGTGACGCAAAAACTTCGTTTGATTGTTTGTTTTAGTTTGTTTGACTGTGTTAATTGTGGAGTTTCAGAGTAACTGTAATAATTTCGGGAATTTTGCTCGGCCATTCGAAAGCGTAGCTCGTAACTAAGATAATGGATAAAGGAAGGAATGTGTAACATAATAATTTTGAATGGAGGTGAGTTTAGTTGTAATATAAATTCATTTTAGAAACTACAATTTGCATAAGTTTTCATATGCATGTGTAGGTTTAGTAGCTACCTAGGAAAGCCTTTGGCATTTAAATTCGTACCTAGTTCGATTAACCGAATTGAGAATTCATATAATATAGTGTTGATAAAAAGTCATATGAATATGTTTTGTTTTTGGTTATAAATAATGACAAAATTTATCCCTTTAAAGAGTAAAATTTAAATTTTTAATATTTATTAATTCTGTAAATCAAGGTGAGCAGTAAGTTTTAAATTCAAATCAAATCATTGAACGTACACATTAATTCTGTATAATTTCACGTTTATAAAAGTAGGATTGCTATCACGTTATAACATATGAAAGTACTGCAGCTCCATAAATCGGCAGGCAATGTTACTTCGAAAATGAATTCTTTATACAAAGGGTGGCAACCAACACATGCACACAGCCTTCGCACAACGTATACATGTAACGAACTACCTATGTGTGCGTGGCCCTAATACTTGACACGCCTAAGCCCGATTGGTATTATTACGCTATAAAACAATAAGGGTCAAATTCCGTTCCACGCGCCATAAAGATAGTGTCGCGTTTTATAACTAAATGAAGTGTTTACCTCAATCAAATTTGAGCAATATCGCTCGGAAGGAAGTGTGGCTGTATAATTTTATAGAGGGTACTTATTAGGGTTTTTGGTTTTGCCACGTAGAGAAACTGTAATTATATGTAAAGCGGTATAATAGTTCCTTGATTAATTAAACGGAGACAATTCATGTTTTGGTAACAAGAAATCAATGCCAATAATGACGTCGATAACTCGATAAACAATAGACATGTATTATTATTTTGTAAGTCACTGATAGCTTATTTAACAGTTTTTAACTTATATTTTTAATTTATACACTTACTACTAACTGTAAATTATAATGTTATTTGGCGAAAATATAAACATAATTTGTATTACCGTTGATATACCTAGGTACTAGTTTTGATTAATTAGACTTACTATCAATGTGTTAAAATCTTTCTGCGGCTCGTGTTATTATTCTTTTCACAATTAAATAGGAAATTCCAGATTCCATACCTTTTGTCTTTTTAATAAACTTTCTAACCAAAATGAATAAACAAGTAATTGATTAAAAGTATTTAAATATATCATAAAAACCTGCTAATTCGTACGTAGCGTTATATGCTATATTAAAATTAAAGCTATTAAAATTAAAACATATACCTACAATAAAACGTAAAATATATCTGCATAATATTGTTATTATGAATGAATGAATGAATGAATGAATGAATGAAATAAATGAATGAAATATACGTTATTGTAGGTACACCATAAAGAACACATTTTACAAACTTAACAATATAATGTAACAACGTACAGTAGGCGGCCTTATCGCTGGCAGCGATCTCTACCAGGCAACCGAGTAAAGACGAGGAAAATAAATGAGTATGTAATGATATATAAATGTAATAGATATTAATGAAAATATAATGCTATGTTACTGTAATTTTAGCAACCAATTCAACACATGATTTATCACTCGTCAGCCTTCATAACTTCCGAGAGATAATGTTGAAATTTTATTTTGCTTTGAAGAAAGCGTCGTTTGAAAAATTTCATTGCAATATGTTAGCTCGATGTCAGTCTGATGGTATATCTTTATTGTTCTCTACGCTTGTATGTGATGTGAAAAACTGAACGTTGTACGTAATACACAACTTTCAGCGTGTTTTTATGTGGGGAAATAGTTTTGTACTTCAATGTTTTGTGGAAGTTCATAGATATGTTTGATAGGTGTTTTTATTATCATACTTATTATATTATATTAACTCAAATGATTGTATGGTATGGTAACATATTACGTATGTTTGTAACTCTTTCACGTCAAAATTACTTAACGGATTTGAAGTAATACATACAAACTTTTTAATAATACGCTTATGATATTGTTTTTAATAACATAAGTATGTAAGTGTGGATGGTTGGATGTTTGTTGCTCTTTACATAAGTGTTTTTTCGAATTATAATTCGAATTTTCGAAATGATATATTTAAGAGGTATAAATAGGTACTGGGTTTGGATATATAAATAAATCATCAAAATTTTTATCTAACAAAACGCGTGGGTGGCTGCTAGTAAAAATAAAATATTAAGCAGATAACAAGGGCTTATTCGCTATATATTGTGCGTGACAATGTATAATACTAGTTTATTTTTATCTTGAACGATATATTTCATTTATATATATTAAATCGGTAAATAAGGCATTATTATAATACAATATTTCTCAGCTCCTACTGGTCTTAGCGTGATGATATATGGCCTATTATATAGCCTTCTACGATAAATGGTCTAACAGTGAAATAATCCTTAAAATCGGACCTGTAATTTCTTGACATTTTGCGTTCAAGCAAACTCTCATAGATTTTGCTCAGAATAATTAATACGTTACATTATTAATTATAATTAGTTTGTACTATCAATGTACCCTAATTCCGTAAATAAAATTAATTAAAACATTGTCAATTAAACCAACTTATCGAATCTAATAATGAATCTTATATAAACGCATTAGAGTACATTATTAAATGACAACATAAGTATAATATTTGAAACAGTGAAACTATTAACCTACCTCGTACTAGAAAGGAGTGAACTTCAAAGCTCAATTATTACTTTGAGTTAAAGTTAACCGTAACTCGGAGGTTCAAAATAACTATTAAACAATGTTATTATTTTGAAATAACTATATAAGATTCATTAAAAGACTTCATAATTATTATATTTTTCAATATTTAAAATCAATATTCGTCCTATCCATCCTATACAAGTAACTTGTCCCGGCTTCGCCCGTTTTGACTCAGAAAATAAGAATATTACCTACCTTTATATAATATTGCCTATGTTACTGAGTAACTGAGTAAGTATTCAAGAATTTATAAAATCGGTCTTTGGTAACAAACAAATAAAATTTTCTGATGATATAATTTTTGATTGAGTTTTCGTAAATCAATAACTCGTAAATACTAAGCATTTAATTTACCACACATAATGGGGACCTTTCGAATAATACAATATGTATCTATAATGTACCTATTATTAATTTATAACGAATTTTTATCTTTACACTGAATGTACCAGGAAATGTAGAGAATATTAAAATGAGATCGTCAACACACAAAAGGCTTGTCTGTTTTAATTATTCTTTAGGGATATAAAACGTCCGAACATTAGAGTTAATTTCCTCTTTTCAAATATTTACTTCGTTTGAATAGCATGTTTTATTAATGACGTTGTAAAAGATAACATTTAAAAAATTGAATACGTTAAAACATAATATAAAATTGTGCATAGGGTAAATACAGAATAATCATCCCACAAACTCAAAGCTTCGCCGATAATGCGGAAACTACGCAAAAGATTTCATCAAAAATAATAATTCTTTCGATTCTGTGACACCCGCTCCAATAAAGTAAAGAACAAGTTGAATTGAATAAGAAATAGCGAGCGCCGCATGCAAATGTGACAATATTGCTAAACTCGACCTGTTTCATCTAAGCCGAGGCATTGTCAAACTTTATTTTTATCCGAGAATGTATCCCGAAATGTCGGTTTAATACGTTTCGATAGTTTTGTATTTTTCGTCTTTGGGAGGGAATAATCAAATTCGTTTCGAGCGAACGAGCTTTGTGTGACAGTTTTGTTTGTTACGACTTGAAT
This sequence comes from Colias behrii, assembly GCA_029959065.1. Taxonomy (NCBI): domain Eukaryota; kingdom Metazoa; phylum Arthropoda; class Insecta; order Lepidoptera; family Pieridae; genus Colias; species Colias behrii. Next base: position 3,223,875 of record JARWMC010000015.1, read on the forward strand.
GTAGTTGTGAATATGGTCGGAATTAGGGACATTTACCCGGAAGGATCGCTGTTTTTGGTATCTTTGTAGGGACTGTTTATAATTGTGTTTGTTTTATAAATTTATTCCTTATTTGTTTTTTACAAACATGTGATTAATTATTGCTTAGAATAGGTTTTGGGTTTGATTTCCATGGAGACTAACACAAAAAATATCTTTTGTTGGGTAACTACCGTAGGTACATCATCAATCAGTGAAATTGATTTATAATGCTACTACACAAGGGAACACGGGACTTCGCTTATGATATTACTTTGTTTTATTGTAGCCTACAATCATCTTATCCATCTACTGTCATATTTATAAAACATGCCGACGTCTAGACCTTAACTGTGCAATAAAATGTACGTTAATGTTAGGAAATTGTAATAACGCTATCACGTAGACATAAAATAAGTTTTATAAGACAGAAAGCCACACCGTCCGTACAGTATCGATTAAATATAAAATTATGTGGGTAATTGGTTAAATTATATTTTCAATGGATGGAATTATGTTTCAATCGATGAAGTGCAATTTTACACAAAGGAAAAAGTAGGTCAGAATATACAAGTATTATTTTTATATTAGACTTGCCCTTTTTTATACCATGCACTATAGAACCACAGATATTATAAACTATAATAAAACAATAATAATTTTTTTTATTTGCTTTTGTTTTAAGTTGCCTAAAGTATTAAGTATGATTCTTCAGCATATATATATGCAGCAGGTCCTATTTCTATGTATCTTATAGATTTAAACCAATACATCATTATTAGAAATGAGATATATTTCCAATACCAGTCCATAATTCGATTAAATATAAAAAGAAAAACCGCAATCCGCTTAGCCCTAAGGTAAAAGGGAATCGAGTTTACTTTTAAAACCATAATTTATACTTTGTATTCCTATTACCTCTTGATAGAACTGCATTTATAGTTAAGATCTTTTAAAGAGACACACAATTCACTTGTTCCACAATTTATTTGGTTTTGATAAATTTTTATTATTAATTGTCCTCATCTCGAAAGGGCGAGAACTATAAAATATTTAGGAATTCATATTGATGAAAACCTCTCTTGGCATGTCCACATTCAATATATGACTGCTCGTGTCCGTAAGTTAATTTATGTCTTTAAGTTATTAAAAAATTCTGCTGATAATCGAATCCTAACTATTGTTTATAATGCTTTAGCTCAATCGATCTTATCTTACGGTATTGCAGTGTGGGGTGGAGCTCCTAAAACAACTATTTTACAGCTTGAAAGAGCCCAGAGAATGATTCTGAAGATTATGACTAAAAAACATTTTAGATACCCAACTACAAAACTATACGCTGACTGTAAAGTCCTGTCGGTGCGGAAACTTTATATCTTAAATATGATACTTCGTACACATGCACACTTAAAATATGATAAACATCTCTTATCAACTATACGTAGGAATAATAAAATAGTTAAACAAGAATCGTGCAGAACCTGTATCGCGGGTAGGCACTCTTATGTAATGGGTCCAAGGCTGTACAACAAAATTTCCCAAATAATATCCATTTATCCACTCACAAAAAATAAACTAAAATTAGTTTTGAAAGAATGGCTTCTTACTTTGAATTACGAGGATACAGAGGTATTGCTAACTGTTAGGACGTAAAATTAAGTATTTTTTATTTATTTCTATAGACTTAGTGAATGACTGGCTTTATATATCCAGTCATTCGATCCCAAGACCCGTCGTTGGTCGTAGGGCTAAGTGCAAGTGTAATGGGAAAATAATTTTGCCTAAATAAACACAATGATAATTATATCATTTTAAAATATACAAAACCCTTGCTTTCTGGACTGGTGGTTACAACTGAGCTTTGGTATAATAGTGGTTTATATATTCTTTGTAGTTTTTCTTATTTCTAGTGTTTTCTTTTCTCTCAACAAGTATAAATAAAATGTGATCCAACGAAGTGAGGAGTGGGGGCCTGGTGACCTAAAATACAGGTAATTTTTATTACCTAGTTTAGGCACCAGTCTCACACTTATTTATATGTAATGGAAATGTGTACTTATTTAATGTAACCAATGTGAGAAAATAAACTCTTTTTTATTTTTATTTTTTTTATTTTTTATTACTTAACATTATTTAAAACCTTTGCCTTTACCTTATATTGCAACCAGTTTCAAATCGCACTCGCTTATATAACGTTAATTTACACATGCGCAAGAAATTTAATTATGACTTAGACCGTTCGAATATATAGCCTTGCTAAACTAATAGTTAACTGCACTTTCAAATAATTTTATGAGCGTTATGTAAAAACATGGTACGGGTAATTAAAGAAAACTAATATAATATGAGAGCAGTGGTGGCTCAGTGGTGAGACCTCGGACTTCGAATCGATAAGTCCGGGGTTCGAGACCAGGTGAGCGTGCAGGAAATAAATTGATTTTTCAATTTATCTGTGCATGTTGTAACATCTCCACTGCTCGAACGGTAAAGAAAAACATCGAGAGGAAACCGACATGTCCAAGAACCAAAAGTTCGACGACATGTGTCATCCGCCAACCAGCACTTGGCCAGCGTGGTGTATAGCCTGTACCCTCATAGGAGGCCTGTGTCCCAGCATTGGGAACGTATATGGGCTGATGATGATGATGAATGTAGCTGATTCCGGATTCTATAGGCTGAATTTAGTCTCACATTGACGGCACGCGTACCGTCAGCGCTGACGGCCGAGATATCTGAACTTCTAGGAATCATTTTTGGAAGTCATCAACGCCCATTGTGTTTTCAGAGTTTATGTTTCACTCTTTGTCAAATAAATATGTAACGCCACTGTTTCTTATCAAATATAAAATATTTAATTAATTTAATGACTTAATTTATAAAGAAAATATTTACATTTTTTAAAACCTCATAATATGAAGAAATTGCACAAACATAAAATCCCATAGAAATAATTTATGGACATAAACACAGGAGGGTGAATATATAAGTTTAAGAAGACCTTTAATTCAACCTGTTTTAATGAGCCATAATTTACCGAAGGCTGGAATTTTAAATTTTGTTAGGATAATTTGTTTTCCTTGTTTACAATGTATACCGTAATTCCTGTTTTGTATTTTCTTTGAATTCTACAAATTATGTTATTATACTTACCTGCTTATCATCATCAATACATATAATAAAATTCTAGAAAAGTGGTGTCTGTACAATGAAAATATGTAAAAAAGAATTAGCAGGGGTTATTACTAAATCGATCCCAAACCCAAAACTATCGTTAAAATTTTTTTTGTCTGTTTGTCTGTTTGTCCGTTTGTCTGTTTGTCTGTATGTTTGAACACGCTAATCTCAGAAACGGCTTATCCGATTTAAATGCGGTTTTCACTAATATATTGTGGTAATCTTCATTTAACATTTAGTGTTTATTTCATGTCAATCGGTTTATAAATAAAAAAGTTATGACCATTTAAGTATTTACGGCGAACATTTGCTACTATTATACAGTGTACGATAAAACGTAAGTTATCTTTTATACGCTACAGTTATTTATATAAAATGTCCAGGTGATCATATCGAAAGTCCCCAAGGGTGGGGTGGGGGTGGGGGGGTAAGCTGAGGTAGTAGGGGGGAGGGATCAAATTAAAATTATGCTTATTTTTAGGTAAATTTTATACATAAAAATATGTCCTATGTCGTATTATAATATTTTTAACCCCCGACGCAAAAAGATGGGTGATAAGTGTTTGACCGCTATGTGTGTCTGTGTGTGTATATGTTTGTGCCACCGTAGCTCGCTAGCAGGTAATTAGATGCGGTTTTTTTGTTAGGCAGCATATTTTCCGACGCTGGTTCTTAGATAAACTGTATCAAAATAGGTTAATCCATTTATTATACCTAGGTATACATATAGAGGTAAAAGTAGGAATGAAAATAACTAAAGTTATCGAATATACTTTAGTGATATATTAAATGAAAAGTGAACGACCTATCAGTAACAATAAGTCAAATTTTATCAAAATCGGTTCATCCATTTATTTGATATACGGTATAAAAGTTGTAGGTAATAAAAAAATGAATTTTGACTCAAGTGACATATGAAATGAAAGGGCATGACGTGTAAAGTATAATTGAACATATTTAATCAAAATCGGTTCATCCATTTACTATACCTATATATGGGTAAAAGTTGGAATAAAAGAAACGATTGTTGTCAAGTATACCTAAGTGACATATCAAATGAAAGTGCATAACGGGTGAAGTACAGTTATAGTTCTATTTTTAACCAAATCGGTTTTTCCATTTATGTATTAGATTACAGCACAGATTACAGCGGTAAAAGTGGGAATGAACAATAATCGAATGTGGTCAAATAATATCTCAAGCGGCTTATCAAAATATGAAAGAGCAACGTGTGAATTACAATTAGTAATGTTTTATCGAAATCGGTTCATCCGTTTATTACACTTTAGGGGTGACAGTGGTTAGATAAATAAACCAAATGGAGCATCAAACGACAGGATAATATGTCGTGTACAATGTACATATAGGTACAATTAGATAATATGGTTTACATCAAAATCGGTTCTGCCATTTACTAGGGACGGAAAGGTTGAAAGTCTGTGAAAGAAGAGGGGGATATGGGAGCGAGAGGATAGTCACACCCTGGAAATTTTGAATTCTACTCAAAGCCACATAGGCCTGGCGCGGCGCTTAGCAATATTTTTATTAAATACACCACTTCTTTTGCCACTGTGGTCCATTACAATTTGTGCACGGTTACGGCCCAACTTAAAAGATGTCAAGGAGCAACAAACTTATAGATATCAATATGATGTAGGAATGTATTATGGAGGTAAAGATAGGTCTCGCTCACTTGAAAATATTACATGAAAATAAGAAACCGAAGTTTAAAAATTAAAAAAAAAAACCCAACGCAATGAAGGAAAAGGAATAAATAATTTTACAAACTTCCCGACCTTCTTTAAAATTATGTGTAATGATGGTATGGCAGCCCCGACGACTTTGTTTTTTTTTATTTTTATAAATATTTAAAATGGTATTTATTTTTAAAGATCTTCGGGAAGTTTGTGAAATTATATTTTATTCCTTTTTCTATGCACTTTTCTTCGTTGCGTTGGGTTTTTTTTTAATTTAATTTTTATTGCACAGTCTAAACGGTTTAGTTACTACAGGCGCGAGACAGGAAAGATGAGCGCTTAGACAAACGTCAAAACGCAAAGGAATAGAAGGAATCCGCTACCGGCTACGATACTAAAGTGCGTCACACACGGTGTAGATACTATAATATTTTATCTTAAGATACTGTAATATTTTATATTACAGTATATATGACCCGAAATTTTGTGGGTCATTTGTAACAGGATGGCGGTTCTACTGGTCGGTAGGAATCCGACATAACCCACGGCCCCTTCCCCGGAGGCCGTGGGTATCTATGCAAGATTTCCCCACTTAAAAAAAAAATGTTGTGTGGTTTTATGAAACCACGGTAAAAGTGAAACTGTTCGAACGGTTCCGAACACTGCTTTGTGTAGCGCATGTCGCGTGACGGTCGGCTGCCGAGTAGGTATACCTACTCGGCAGCCGCGATACACGCGACATGCGCTACACAGACCAAAAAGTTTGAGACGATGTAATAAAACTTTCACTTTAAAAAAAAAAGGGGTCTTAGTACGCAATGACAAAAAGAAAAATGATGGTCAGAACGCTGATACCGGATACCTTAAGATACTGTAATATAAAATATTATAGTATCTTCACCGTGTATGACGCGCTTAATTGTCATAAGCTGATGATGTGTTTTGCACAATTTTATTAAATTGCGACTGGATGAAAATTTTGTTCGTGATCGTCGTCGTCGTTGGTAGGGTGAACAAATCTTTAGCAAAACATCATCAGTACGCTTATGTCAATTAGTATCGATAGCGGATTCTATTCCTTTGCGTTTTGACGTTTGTCTCGGCACTCATTTGCTGCACAATATATTGTCAAAAACATCCATACAAGGAAGGAAGGAAAATAAATTTGCTCCTTTCCCTCCTGGTGCCTAAAAAATAATATTACATAATTTAAAATAAAATTTACGTAGAAAATTAATTAGACATTTATTTTTTTAGCTCAGTTTAGTAATAAATTTTAATAAAAGTTTTTTTTAATTATTTATGGTAGTACGTGTTTATTCAATAAAAGTTAAGTAGTAACTACTATGCAGTTACTATTCCACGCGGACGAAGTCGCGGGCACATCTAGTTTATTGAATATAACTGGTACGTTTTGAATGTATTAGGTTACCAGAATCCATACTAATATTATAAATGCGAAAGTAACTCTGTCTGTCTCACGCCTTAACTACTGAACCAATTTGCATGAAATTTGGTATAGAGATGTTTTGATACCCGAGTAAGGACATAGGCTACTTTTTACCCCGGGACATAGGATAGGTTTTATCCCGGAAATCCCACGGGAACGGGAACTATGCGGGTTTTTGCTAAGCCGCGGGCGGAAAGCTAGTAATTTATAATTGAAATGAACTTAACTAATGACTTGAATAATAAAGAAAAATGAATATAAACTTCGTACCTATTTATAGCGCTATTATAATGTAATACAATATAAATAAATAATAATATTATAATAAATGAAATGTTAAAAGATTCACGTTTTTAATACAGGCAAATGTTTATACAGATAAAAATATTATCGATATTACAATTTCGTAATAAATTATCAAAATTTGACGAAGCATTTTCATCTTCAAAAGTTTCGATTTTTCACTAAGTCATCGTAACTTATAAAGTAGTGTTTGGTTTTTGTTTCCGAACTAATATAAGTTAGCAGAAAGTATAAGAACGTAAAATGAAACAAGAAAATCTACTGGGAATTGTTTAAGAAACTACTTCAAGAAATCAAAGAAAAACTAAAAAGTACTTTGAGCTTATTGTCTCGGAGTGGCGTATTATAGGTTTTACTAGGAAGACTTATTAGCGAAGGAAATATACTTTAATATTTTTGTGCTGTATTAATTTTTAAATGGCTTAAATATCATTTAAATATACTTGGAAGAAAGCCACGCTTCCTTTACAAAATGTATGTTAATTATTAAACTTCACAGCTTAATAATTATTGTTGGTAATATTCATTTTAAATAAATAAAAAAATTGTTTTATTTTATTGGTATTTCCGTTATTTAAGACCCAGCACATTGAAATTTTAATCTCAATTGAGGCACCGAACAATCAATCTCCATAGTAATGTATCGTACATTTAAATGTTTGTACATAATTTCTTTTATATCCAGGCCACTAGCGTTTAGCTACTATTATGTATTCTGTGTCCAGGCTAGCTACTAGCTGTTATTATTGTATCCAGGCTAACTATTGAACACTAGAATATAACACGTATCAACTGTTTTACACATACCAAAAACATCGATGCATCCGATCTGCCACGTCATAGTGGGCTGCGTGTTAATCTGGCACATGTAGCAGCCTCGGTCCTCAGCGCGCAATGGACGTATCCGTAACTGCCAGGTCCGGGGTGGGTCGAGGCTTACAGCGTATCGAGACCCGAGGACTGCTCGCTCGTGCATCGTGAGGACCGTTTGGTCTTCTGCTCGTAACCATCCTACCTGTGAACAATTATAGCTATTTGTTAATACGTATGTTTTCTTGCACTTATTTTAGTATGTTTTTTAAGCTATTGCATAGCTTCTATCGCGAGCCTTGAGCGCGGGGACCGAATCCAGAAATTCCGTAACGAAAAAACCTCACGCTCCCCACTCCGACGGGCACGGAGGTGTGGCTTGAAGTCATAGCATGCAATAGCTTTACCGCGGCAGTCCCCGAGTGCCACACGTCTTTTTTTTTATAGTGCAATAGGGGAGCGCTTGGCCACGACCTCGCCTGATGGTAAGCTGTGATGTGGCCTAAGATGGAGCGTGCTTCCCTAGAATGGACCTGTTAACTCTCTTGAAGACCTCCATATTGTGCTCATCGGGGTACACAGATTCAGGAAGCATGTTCCAGTTACTAGCGGTTCGAATAAATAATGAAAATGTTTCCCTCTATGTACCTACTGCGACGATACATAGGTAACATTTATAATAATTATAATTGACTTAACTTTATAAGAACTTTACCCACAACTATAGATTTGTAATTTGATATCAAAAAAAAATATAATAAAAAAAATATGTCATCTGATTTCGTATTTTTTGTAGAAATTTAGTTGCAGTGCTTTTCGTGCAGTGCGCAGGTGAGAGTCGTTTCTGTTATGCACAGATAATAATTTTAATATAACAGATGGTTATTAATAAATATTAAATACTATGCTGTTATACATCACAATCACAAATTTTCATATTCACATCTTTTGCTTATTTATTAAAAAATAACCACAAAATATAGATTTTTGCGTTGATTACGCTAGTAGAAAATGAATAGAACTGTAAAACTGAATAAAACGATTATCCTGTAGATATACAGTAAATACAAAACCAGTAATAGCCCGACGATGTGGGGCGCAAATGTTTGTTCCCACACTATTTCGTATCTACAAGCATACTCCAACTACTGTTTACTGTCAAGTAATGAACTCAAAACGACGTTTCGAGCTAATACTTAGGATTAACTTAAGTTCGATAAGAATGCTTAAAAGACAAGTAAAAGAAAGCTTAGATGGTCTAGATAGAATATTCATTTTCATAGATTTTAAAATTCAACACATTTGTGATTTATGTGACACGCCTTTGTGATAATACAATATTTGTTTGAACAAATAAGATCAAGAGATTTGAAGATTTTCAATTTGTGATGTATTAATTGAATTATCAAATTAATTTTATTTGGTCTTTAGCTAAGTTGTTTCTATAAGATCAAGGAATATAATAACTTAATTCTTCGATAATTTCAAATTCTGAAATTAATACCTTCATACCTTACATAACAATTGTCTACGCTTTAAAAACCTAAATATCTTCTTAAATCGAATGCATTAGAATCAGAACTTATATCTACTATTTGCACTAATAATAAAGCGACAGTACAACGACATTCCTCATTATATCACATGGTACATGGTCCGAACACCTCTCGGATTATAAAACCGCACGTGATGTATCACTAGCGAATAATCTGCATTGTTTGCATACCTGTAGTTTAGTTGTTTAGTTCGTGTTGAGTAATGGGATTGGTATTATTGTTGACCAAAATAAGTACCAAATCTATTTGTAGCCTGTATTTGTTATACTCATATCATTGACTAGTGCTCCGCTCCTGTTTGTCTTAGCGTGAAGATATTATATAGCCTTTCCCGATAAATGGGCTATCTAACTCCGAAAGTATTTTTAAAATCGGACAAGTAGTTCTTGAGATTAATTCTTAGACAATTAGTTCTTCAAATAAACAAACTCTTCAGCTTTATAATTTTAGGACATCTGACTATGCTAAAATAAAGAATCGACTTGATTTGTAGACTGTATCTGTAATCTATAACATTTCTATATGGTTATTATTTTTATCGTTAGTTCATATTTAATCCCAAAGCAGGAACACAAGCCCTTTTGAGAATTTACGTTAGATCTTATTCTTAATATACGAAAAGGTAGCAACATTTTTTTAGTCCTAAGCGCTTGGTCATTACATTTTACGTCTGAAGCCTAGACCATTAGAAGCTTTATGTTTTCCTTCACTTAAACTATGAAACAAATCTCATTACATTCACATTTTCACCCAAAACTTTCAGTTTATTAATTCCAACAACAATAGGCTATAAAATAGTATTGTCCCAAGCTTCGCCCACTATTAAAAGTGTATTATGAATATATAATGTGAAAGTCAACCTTTAATTATACTCTACAAAGTTTAGTGCCCAAATTGAAAATATACTCTCATGATGTTTCTACAGAATATAAAGTACCTTTTAATCTTTCGCTTTATACTTCAAATAAGTTCTTATTCGATTTGTTCTAGCGAAAAGGATGAGATAATATTAGATTCGGATGAGATTTTATAAAGATTTCAAGTAACTTAAGAAATTTGTGACTTGTAGTATTAGAAAGTCATGCTTATTTTCTTTTACGTAAGATAAAAGAAATATTTAGTTGTTATTTTTTCAGATTTATTTATATATTTGAATGATTGAATTAAGAGGAGGCACCCTAAATTTTATGTGAATTTGCATTAATATTCTGAAACAGTCACACATACAATCAAAATGGAACTTTAGTATATGATTTATTGGGTCTTTTTCTTTCCATGTACAATACAGTTACGTAATTGTAACATTTTCGCTCGATTCATTTTTTATTCAAAAATTATGCCTTTTTTAAGGATTATTACATTTTTTTTTTTAATTACTTAGACTTTATGTCTAAAATGAATGTTAACAGTAAGCAAATATAGTTTTCTATCCAATCCCAAGATATTTTTTCTCTAGATCAATTATTACTTTAGTTAGAAACGAAATAAGAATTGAGACTTACGAGATTTAGTTTCGAGCTCGAACGCGATCAAAGAGCGCACGCGATATTCAACTTTATTACGGCTGTGTTAGCGTCTAGCACCGTAGCGGTCTAACCGGTCTCTCAGTGCCAGAAATTATGTTAGGGAGCCTCCTCTTAAGGTCTCACACAATAATATAAATTGTACAAGAAATTTAATTACGTTAATATACCAAATACACCACATCATACCATAAAATTATAGATGTTTAATTTGTATGACTGGTGCTTGTGTGCATATAAAAGCCTAAAATACATTTAACACCTTGTTAAGATATAAGAATTACAATCTTGTTAGTACCGATGTACTTACAACTTCACACTGGACCACCTACTTACTAGTAAATGCTGTGAAGTAAGTAGGTAGACCGAAGCAGGTATTATGTATGGGCAATTGCAATGATTGCCTTCATACTAGACTAATTGCAGAATAGAGCTGCCTTCACACTAAAGTAACAGAGCATAGTATAATACAACTGACGAGGATTAATTAACGCATAATATTTCAAATAATAGAAAAAAATAATGAACCCATTATTATTATTTTAAAGAAAAGATAAAATTCGATCACGAGGCGGGATTCGAACATGCATTTTTTTGCCGAAAGATTTTTTTATATTCTTAAAAAAATCTCATTGTTACAAAGCATTATTATTGAATGAACTCGTGTATATGCCATTGCAATAGTGTAATATAACTTAGTGTGAACACCGACTCTTAAAACAGTTTATAACTATATTAGGAGCCTGGGTCATTATATCTGTGGCATCTGGGAGACACCTGTTAACTCCATTTTTGGCAAAATTTTGTTAGATACATGTTTGATAAGTACAGAAAGCGCAGATTTTTTTGATCCAGGCGTGATATCTCTACGTCCACGGGAAGTAAATGAAAAAAAATTGTACACTCCTGTTAAATCCAAGATTTTTTGCTACAATCAAGATATATTATAATTATCATTAATATATTATAGTAACTTTTGATGTCAAACCTGATAACTAATATAACAAGTACATAAATGTTAATTCCAAGCTTTATGCCTATGGACTAAAACTTGTTAAGTCCCAGTTACCGCGTATGTACCAAGAACATGAGATACCTACATGTTAATTATTGCAACTTATCAGATTTGGATTTATATTTCCAATTTGGTATATATAACGGTGACTACTAAATAATTAAAATACAGTGTTATTTTAATGTAAATATCTATTTATTTTCAAAATAACCACCATTTTGCCGATGGGGGATAATTGATGTGGCTCCAGGGCGACTAGGAGAGTAAACTCTATCGTTATGGCGGTTATGAGACTGTTCAATCGGAAAAATTTCTTCATCTGTGAAAAAAATATTTTTCCACGCTTCACCAGCGGAGCGCGCTTTCAGTAAGCGACATATTTCAAGGAGTATTTTTTTATCTTTATCACCCAACCGCTGCGCTTTTCGCAGCTTGTATGCTGTTAACTTGAGCTCATTTTTAACAACTCGTTGCAACGTTGAATGACTTACACCTAAATCTCGAGCCATTTTTCTAACCTTGGCTTGTGGATTGCGGGTCAATCTTTGTTTGACGATATGTCGAAGCCTAGGCGTCCTCAGAGTTCTTTTTCTGCCTCTTCCCGGACGATCACCAAGATGGCCAAGCACATCGTATTAAAGTCGCAGTATCTCGCACTGCCGCTTACCATATAAGGATATTATTGCAAAAAATAACTAATTTTTAATTTATTCTCTTCACAAATAACTTTAAGTTGGCGCCAAATCATGTGAAAATAATAATTAAAAAACAAAAGCAACGCAGCATGTCCCATTTTTTAAATTTATTATTTTCAAATTTGTCAACGTAATTTAGAACCACCCTGTATATTACCTGTTATGTATTGTATTGCATTGGCTCAAAAATTTACCCTTAAAGAAATCCACCACAAGTTTCTCGTGCCAGGTCACACTCATTTTATTAAAGGGTGATCATGCGTTGATAGAAAGATTTGTTAAAGAGTACAACCCGAATATTGCAGTTGAATGTTATAAAAATGACAAGCAAAAATTTCTCGGTGAAATTTATGACACAAACCGAATTTTACGGTTTTTCGAAACTACTAAGAATTTTGTCAAAAAAAATATTGACACTTCAAAACAATCTTTTGCTTGGAAAAGTATTTTCTGGCTAAAATTTGAAAAAAAATTAGCGGAAGTAAGTTTTAAGTATTCATTGGAGAAATCAGAGCCTTTTAGGACATTTTCAATGAAAAGAAGAGGAAGGCAAAGTATATTTTGTTTAGAAACATTACTCCCTGAACAGGCATATGTCGGAGGATTGGCGATTGATCCATTAAATCTTTAACCAAAAAGTTTAAAGATTTAATGGATCTTATGCAATTCATTGATCCAGTATATCGCGATTTCTATTCTAATTTAAACCAATCAGCTTCTGTTTTGGAAAACTACTCAGATAGCGAAGAAGATTATGATTAGTATCCAAATGAGTGATTCTTTTGTTTTGGTATTTATTTGATATGTGCCTTTATTTAAATTTTTTGTTGCATGTACACTCCTGTTAAGTCCATACTTTTATTAAAATTAGCCATAAGAGTGATTCCATTGTGAAATTAACTTATAAATAAAGAAATATTACAAAAATAACGTAAAATTGTTTTAATTAAATGAATAGCAATGAAATAATCATTATTTTTATTTTGCTCATTTTGAGATAAGTCCATTCCACTGCAATATTTTTTTTTTGGTTAAAATCTGATAAGTCACATTATTCGCTAAACTACTGCGTCAATTTTGGAAACTGTACAAGCAAAAAAAGGGTTAATATATGATATTTCATTATAATATGACATAATTCATTTATATCTTATATCCGATTTTTAGCAGCCAATAATATGTTAAATTGCTTCTCCTGAAAATTTAACTTTTTGGAGTTAACAGGTGTCTCCCAGATACCACAGATATATTGTTAGACGTAACTTTTGATTTAATATTTTTGTGGATGAATAGTTGTCAATGTAGTTGTTATCTACTATTTCTTTTTAGAACATGCTTAGCTATCGAATACTATAAAATGCCGCCTTCCTAGAGGCTCAGACGTTGTTTATACAACGTTTGACCCAACTACCCTCAGTTTGTTGTTGTCGTTGACTTGCTGTGATTTGTTATCAACTGTCTACATCAATTAGGCAGATGTGTAGAATCGTAGTACATTCTTATTACATTCAAACTTATATTTAACCCGGCCGCCCCGTGTATAAACGATTTATTTATTTATATAATAAACTTACTTTATGTTTCCCCAGGTTGAGTACAGAGCAGCCCAGCACAGCCTCCCGTCCCAGGAAGAACGTGTGGTTGCCGATCGGACGCTCGAACTCTGGCTCCTCGGAAAACTTCTTTGTTGTGTGTGAATCTGTAAAGAAGATATAAAGATTTAGATTTCGATAATGAATAGAACATAGACTTACAAATGTTAGGCGAGTACAATACACACAACAACTAGACTTACAAATGTTAGGAGAGTACAATACAAGTAAAATAATTTATTGCGTTATGCCAATAGTCGTAGAACAAATGTTGTTACTTATGATGTTAGCTATCTTGTCCTGCGAGGTTGCTGGTGTTTTACAAGTAACCCTGTATATACTATGTCTATGTATGTATGATAGTCTGGAAGAGATCGTTACCTTGCGATAAGACCGCCATTTGCACATACTTCTGTGTGTATGTTAATTTTGATATCTAAACAATTATCTACCTATATCTTTAGGTTTTACCTAGGTTTTTTTTATATATATAGAGTGATTCAAGAATAATCTTTTATTTTATCTGTATACAATTAATTTAATGATAAATTTATTATTTATTTCAGTTCAACCGAATCGAGTGTATAGTATGTAATAAGATTGAAAACTACTAGGAATTTGGTTCCCATGGGAAGGATATTGCGTTGAATATAAGAATGAATAAATTTATTTTACCACGCATTTATTTTTTATTGAGCAAATACAGGAAATTGTGTTGCGTGTGAAATATTTTTGTATTGAAAAAAAAAACATTGATATTAATAAAAATAGTGAAAGAAAATGATAGGTACTTATTGAATTCGAAGATAACCATTTTTTCAAAACGATTTATCACTTTATTATATTTTTATTCTATGTATATGTTATGGGTGACGTGATTAACTGGGATTTATTAATAAGGACCGGCCATTATTAATAGGGCCCAAGAGCGAAGGGCAAACTGATTAATTTATCGCTTTGACCGGCCATTACTAATAATTCCAGGCATTATATTACTTTGGCCAAAATAGGATGGGCTTTGGAAAAGTGGTTAATCATGCTATTGTAATCACATAGCCCACTTGAGTAGGACATTATGACTACAGACCGGCCATTATTATTAGAGCCCGGAATTATCAAATTGCCCGTAACGTACACGACAACGTAAGTATGAAACAGAGAACGGTGGTAATCGTCGTAATAGCTGGGTGTCAAGGAACTGCTTATGCTTTGGTCTGGTGATCATGACGCACAACGCTGAGGTATGCGGTTTGCAATGCCGGACACTCAATCATATGAAAAACGTCGACAATGTTCTCTTGTTCCGTCGCAGTATGCGTCAGCGGCGAAGGGCAAGCGCGGTGAGTGGGGAGGTGTACTTCCGCACAGCGCGGCGTCATTCTCGATTCAACGCTGCGGTGTGTGGGTATGCGTCACGGCATATATGAATGCGACAATATGAATTTTTTCGAAGACAATTTAATAGAATTAGTTCGCAGCTATCCTTCTTTATATAAAAATAAAGACAAAAAACATAAAAGTTTGATAATTAAAGAAAATTGCTGGAGGGAGATAGCTGAGAAGCACAAATTACAGCAAAATTGTTCATGTTCACGTCTACCTCGGTAGCTACGGCAAAATCAACTGACCACCTCTCCGCAGGGACGGTAAATGCTGCGTCGTGACGCTGCGTTGGGGCGCATACCTCAGCGTTGTGCGTCATGATCACCAGACCAAAGCTTTATAAAGAAAAATAAGGTCAATCCTTCATACAAATTGCATCGTCCACTGCTTGGATCCATCCAAGCAGTGGACAAAGAACAAACAAACAAAGTAAAGCGCATCCAAAACCAATAGAAGTAAATGCACCTATCTTGACCGCAAGCCGCAGCGCTGCCGTCTCTTTGAGCATAGATTAAGAGAGCTAATTTAAGAACAATGCACAGTTAAGAGATTTCCTTTGTTTAATCGTCAGAAATACGTCTGACCACACTTTCGAAACGTTAAAGATTCATGAATTGATCATGGATTTTGGCTGATTGTATCTTTTCTATACTTTAAGCTACGTGATACGTGTTTGTAATTTTATCTCACAAAAACACTTGAATCTATTTCAAAACTTCACCTACAGGAAACTACATTTCCTGTCTCACATAGATTTATTTCATTTTTAGCTCGGTTCAATGCGTATTACCTATACATATTATGTATATTATTTATGTACTTAAATATTATATAAACATAAAAAACTAATTTTTGAAATTGATCAAGTAGTTAGCGTGTTCAAACAAACTTTTCAGTCTAATATTATTAGTTAGAAATACAGTAAATAATGTTTTCAAATCTGGAGAGAGTAAAAGTGGGAGAGAGAAAGAAACATAATGATTCCTAGAGCCTCTGTGAGGTTGCGTAGGTATAAAAAAGTTTCTCATGACCACATCTGTAATACATCTCATTTTGTACGACAATTTTCTGCATGGGCGATTGAGTAAGTACCATCTTACTTGAATGGTTGAAGGCTGTTCAACCTTTTGATACAACATCAAGGTTTTATATTGGTCTTTACTAAAGGTCACTGTTGTACGATAGTATAATAATGAGTAGGTACCTAGTAACAAGATTGTGTTTAATGGAAAAGGTGATAATAAGACTTTCAGATTGTTTAAGTACTAATAGATTTGCGTTCTGTGGTTTCACTAGTATTATTTAAGTTGAATAAGATTGACTACTCTATTGCGAAAATTGTAATTCATGAACACATTGTATATTTCATTTTCAGTCAGTAAATTTAGACATACCTAATCTACACATATTCAAGGTGGAATAGCTAGTAACCTCTGAAATCTACTTTACCTATATAAAAATAAGTCGGGTTTTCCTTCCTGACGCTATAACTCCAGAACGCACGAACCGATTTCCACGGTTTTGCATTCGTTGGAAAGGTCTCGGGCTCCGTGAGGTTTTTAGCAAAGAAAATTCGGGAAAAATTTCAACAGAAAAGCGGGAAGAAATGAAATGTGTAGGTGGCGAAACGGAGTTCGCCGGGTTTGCTAGTCAGTTCTAAATTGATCTATTCTTTTATTTACAAAAAAAATGTGCCTATGTTTTCAGAGGGTTTACATAAACCATTTGAAAACATAAGTATTTTTTGTTACGCACAATTTGAAAGGGCGATTGTATTGAAATATTAAATATTATCTGTCAAGTATGAACGAGATAATAAAAACTTAAAATATATCCCTAATGGGCTATCACAATCTCCTCAACGACAAATTCAATTTTGATAGGATTTCTTTTGATCGAATTTAGCAAATACAATGGCTTTACGTATTAACGTAATTTGTTTTTGTAAGACAGAAATAGAAGCCAATATTCGGTTCACCGAAAAATCAGATCCCGTATATTCTTCAGACGAAAATAAATTTTATTATAGAAGCTTTTTCGAGTTTAACAAGTCTTGAAGCTGATTATTTTATCCTACATAATTGGGTAGGTTTTTTGTAATGCGGCATGTATTATAATATACGAATCTTTTGAATCTTATAGTTTTTGAACGATATTATCTGATAGTTATTAAGTACTGACATATTTTATGTTTTATTATAAATTATGTACACGATATCATAATGTTTTACGTTTTGTTTGATAAATACCCATTTTATTAAAGACGTGCTTTGAGCTTGAGCCCATTTGTCTTAAACTCTTAGTTTAGTTTAATTTAGTACAGACATAATTAAAGTATTTTTTCTTAAATTAACAATATTATATTATTATGATGTGTATCCTACACAAATTCTACATCTAAGGGCTGATGTTTCAATACTTGGTTAATACTTATTCGTCGAATAACGTATTAAACTACCATTTCAAAAATGTATTCTTTGCCCGTCTTTGGCAGTTTACGGGTGACTTTTAATATTATCGTGTAATACTTTATTGGGCGGATATGTTTTAACCATGGATTGAAAAATCGGCCCTAAGAAGAAACTTTTGTAACTTTTTCTTTCTTAAAAGTATTTTAGTGCAAGCCTTTATGAAACCTGTTTCTTTGCCATAGAAACAAGACGCATGAACCGACGACAAGTTCACAGAGTAAGTCATAAATATTTTCACACCCAAAATAATTCGTGCAGTAAACTATCCATCAATTCACAAGACCATAAAACAAGGTATCGAAGCATGCACCGACAGAATACACCTAACTACAAACTGCATTAACCAGTACGTAGAGCCAATATTATTCCATAATATAATTATGTTTAATCAATAATAGACTTTGATAACTCGGTCTTAAGAGTTAAGATCGCGAACTTGGAATCGAAACTCCGCTCAAACCCCTTTGTTATTACCGCTACAAAGTTAGAACAAAGTTGAACTTGACTATTTAGAAGTTATAAATTGAAATATGCTTATTTCAGGGAAATTTGTGTTTCGGCTTTGATATTGATACTCGAGAGACAAGAATTATAAATTATGGACTCTTAATTCAGCTTTGGTTTTGTTTGTTGACTTGGTAAGCGTACAACGTTGAAATGTATTTGAAATATAGATAAGTTGTGTGCCTTGTTTTTGCCCGCGTTGAAAAATAACAATATCCTCTGTAATGTTTACGAAATTTTGTTATAAGTAGACCAATGAATGATTATTGATTTCTCTAGAACGTGTCATCTTCGACCAGAATAATAGTTTACAAAATAGCCAGAATAATAGTTAACAGAAAACCTGCAACAAACAAACAAAAATTGATATTTGTCCTTTGTATATTATTATCTTAATTTATTTATTCGAACTAATGAACTATTATTGTTTTCTATTAAACTATTTAAAAACATTATAAGATTCGCATCCTTACAAAAATGGATATGAAATAAGCTAAAAATCGATACATCAGTATTTAGAATCAAGATGAAAAGATATCTTTTGTGGAATAACAACCCGCAAGTATTTCAAAGAAATATGACGCTACCTCAATCATCGTAATCCGTCAAGCCGTTTAGACTTTTAGGGAAAATGTGTAAAAATGCGTCGCTTTTCAAATGAAATATGTATGAAGCGTGTAAGACGAATATTATACGCAATCTTCTGTATTTATTTCAATTATTTCTGTGGCAACTGGGAGACACCTGTTAACTCCAAAAAGTTAAATTTTCAGGAGAAGCAATTTAACACATTATTGGCTGCTAAAAATCGGATATAAGATATAAATGAATTATGTCATACTTTAATGAAATATCATATATTAATCATATTTTCGCTTGTACAGTTAACAAAATTGACGCATTAGTTTAGCGAATAATGTGACTTATCAGATTTTAACCAAAAAAAAATACTGCAGTGGAATGGACTTATCTCAAAATGAGCAAAATAAAAATAATTATTATTTCATTGCTATTCATTTAATTAAAACAATTTTACGTTATTTTTGTTATATTTATTTATTTCTAAGTTAATTTCACAATGGAATCACTGTTATGGCTAATTTTAATAAAAGTATGGACTTAACAGGAGTGTACATGCAAAGAAAAATTTAAATAAAGGCACATATCAAATAAATACCAAAACAAAAGAATCACTCATTTGGATACTAATCATAATGTTCTTCGCTATCTGAGTAGTTTTCCAAAACAGAAGCTGATTGGTTCAAATTAGAATAGAAATCGCCAAGGTAAGAAAAATGGCTCGAGATTTAGGTGTAAGTCATTCAACGTTGCAACGAGTTGTTAAAAATGAGCTCAAGTTAACCTAACCGCTGCGCTTTTCGCATGCAGCTTGTATGCTACAAGCTGCGAAAAGCGCAATGGTACGCAGTGATAAAGTTAAAAAAATACTCCTTTATATATGTCGCTTACTGAAAGCGCGCTCCGCTGGTGAAGCGTGGAAAAATATTTTTTTCACAGATGAAGAAATTTTTCCGATTGAACAGTCTCATAACCGCCAAAACGATAGAGTTTACTCTTCTAGTCGCCCTGGAGCCACATCAATAATCCCCCATCGGCAAAAACCTGATTCAGTCATGGTTTGGCGTGGCATTTGCGCAACAGGAAAAACTCCTCTCGTCTTCGTAAAAAAAAGGTGTGAAAATGAATCAAGAAATATACCGACGCGATATTTTGGAGAGTGTAGTTCTTCCTTGGAGCCAGCAGCACTTCGGCGACCAACCGTGGACTTTTCAACAGGACTCTGCTCCATCTCACAGGGCCTCAAATGTGCAGCAGTGGTGTATGGACCATTTCCCAGAGTTCATAAGTTCCAAGGAATGCCCTCCATATTCACTAGACCTTAATCCAATGGATTGCGTATGGTCAATTCTAGAGGCGAGGGCCTGTGCAACTTCACACAGAAGTGTAGACGCGCTGAAGGCAACACTTACTCGTGAGTGGACAATATCTGAAGAGAAGGTACGGAAAATCGTCGAAAACTTCAGGAAACGTTTAAGCCTTTGTATTAAATCTAAAAGTGGTTATTTTGAAAATAAATAGATATTTACATTAAAACAACACTGTATTTTAATTATTTAGTAGTCACCGTTATATATACCAAATTGGAAATATAAATCCAAATCTGATAAGTTGCAATAATTAACATATTGTAGGTATCTCATGTTTTTGGTACATACGCGGTAACTGGGACTTAACAAGTTTTAGTCCATAGGCATAAAGCTTGGAATTAACATTTATGTACTTGTTTTATTAGTTATCAGGTTTAGCATCAAAAGTTATTAATGATAAGTATAATATATCTTGATTGTAGCAAAAAATCTTGGATTTAACAGGAGTGTACCATTTTTTTTCATCTGCTTCCCGTGGACGTAGAGATATCACGTCTGGATCAAAAAAATCTGCGCTTTCTGTACTTATCAAACATGTATCTAACAAAATTTTGCCAAAAATGGAGTTAACAGGTTTCTCCCAGATGCCACAGATTTATACGTTAGAAATGTAATCGCATACGTTTTGAACTAAAAGTGAAGTTACATTTTCATGAAATGTTTGTAGTGTCGTTGTATTTCTCAAAATCTTCTATATAACTTTATGTTAATAAAAATCTATTAGGGATTCTCATTTATCACAATAACGTACGTTTATGCATTACATTAAGTTTGGATTTAACATGAATAACGTTACAATCAGGACAAAACCAACAGAACATTAGCTTAATGACCATAATATTATGTGAACAAAAAAGTCTTTCTTTCGACCGTACATGGAAATGAATCCAGAAAACCAACCACATAAGCCATAAAAGTCACCCATGATCATCCAAAACACTAACTTTTAGATATATCGTTCATCTTTCGAGTAATTTCTTAAAATATAAGAATTACAAAAAACTGGATACGCTCCGCTCCGCCTACACAATTTTACGAGCTATTTAAAACATTCTTTCAAGAACGTCTAAGAGGTCCAAGAACGCAGTACTTCAGAAATTTGTTTATTTATGGTCCCTTAATGATTAAAGAATAAAAAATATAAATCGCCTTCAAAAGTCCTCGTTGGAATTTGAAGTAAATTTTTATTTTTCCGTTTTCTAGTTTCTTCTCTCTCTGTGGTGAACCTTTAAATTGCTGTGAGTACCGAACGGCTAGGCAAAAAGGAAAATTATGGTTTTAGCCTAGATATTTATGAACGTTAGTCAGTTCCAGCTTCACCTTTTAGATATTTATAAGAAACTAGCTGTGCGCCGCGGTTTTACACGAATTGCTTCGCTTCTATTGGTCTTAGCATGACGATATAATATAGCTAGATATTCTTCATTGGTAAACTACCTAACTTTTTTTTTACTCCAGATAGGGAAGCGCTTGACCAAAAAAAAAAAGAAACTTAAAAAAAAGAATCAAATCGGATCCTTAGTTACTGAAATTCAACCAACCAAACAAACTCAAGTTTTATACTATACTAGCTTTCCGCCCGCGGCTTCGCCCGCTTTGTCTAAAACATAATAAATTATATACTAAAACCTTCCTCTTGAATATATATATTCCGATTTTTTTTAATAGATAGAGTGATTACTCTATCTATTAAAAAAAATCGCATCAAAATCCGTTGCGTAGTTTTAATATAGGGACATAGGGACAGAGAAAGCGACTTTGTTTTATACTATGTAGTGAAGTATAGGTATATTAAATCGATCTATGCTTTGCCACGTTATACTTATGTCAATATTTCGATCTGAAGAGGGTATAATTAAATACTTTTTAGACCGAAAATATTTCGTAGTCAGGTGAACTTTATCAACTTTTTATGGTCTAAGATCCGAATATAGGTCGACCTGCACCGGCGTGATAATAGAATGAGACCAATTTTATAATAAATGTAGTCTATTAAAAAATCTATTAAAGATGGGTTTACTGAAAAAATCCTGGACAGGATATTTTTAGTTAATTATTAAAAAAATCTTTTTATTTTTTTAATTATGCAGTGTTGAGACAATAAACAATTTTGTTATAAAACAGCGCTCATGCTGATATATATTTTTTTTCTATCATCCCATCAAGTTAAAGTAACTGGTACGGACATGCCTGTTTATACTTATCTTGATAAGTACTGCAATTAATTAAAAAAAAATATTTTTTAAAAATTAATTAAAATGTCCTGTCCAGGATTTTTTCAGTCAATCCATCTTTAATAGATTTTTTAATAGACTACATTTATTATAAAATTGGTCTCATTCTATTATCACGCCGGTGCAGGTCGACCTATATTCGGATCTTAGACCATTATCTTTTAAGTAATTTTCTGTTATAAGATTGGGAAGTTTTAATCTCTTAGGCGCGGGTCTGATATTATCACCTTATTTATGTCTTAAATTTGCCTAAATTAAATTGATTTCCATTACCTATTGGATATGTCGTATTTCAACAATGATTACGAGGTCCTGACTTCGCGTTGTTTGAACTTTTATAAAAAAAGCATATGTATCTGGGTAAAGATGTAGCTTTGTGGTAAAATTACGCTTAAATAAATAAATAAATATTTCAGGACAATTTTCACACACTGCCGTGTGTGAACACGCCGATCCGATCCCATACGAAGCTTTCGCTTGTGTTATGGAAACCAGTTGGCTGATAAACTTACAATAATTGTAAGTTTATCAGCCAACTAAATACTTATATGGATAGTTAACAACCAGACAAAGAGCAAACATCTATGTTCATCACAAAAAATAAAAAATATTTGCCCTGGATGGGAATCGAACCCATGACCTCTGGCTTGGAAGGACCCTGTCACTACCAACTAAGCCAACCGGTCAGTAAATCAGTTAAATAAGTAGTTTCTAATTTAGTTTATTCTAAATTGCAACAAACAAACAATCGAAAGCTCTTTGTAATAATATAACAGAAATACAAAACCATTAACCAGAAACATTTGACACAAAATATGTACTCAATTAAACAAACTGTAAGCTGACAGACAGCTTAAAATTTAAGCACGTCTCGGAAAATGGGTCAAGTTAACATAATCATGAAAGTTTTCGTCACAATTTCTACTACTGAGAGGTACTCCGCACTAGTGAATATAATTAAATCTTATTTTAGAAAATTTTCTAATTATATTGACTCCTGAAAAACAGTTTATAATGGTCTATGGTCATTAAATGTTTGTAACAAATAATGGTCTTAAAATTAATGATTTATTTATTTAATTACTAGCGGTCCGCCCCGGCTTCGCCCGTGGTACCTACATGTTTAAACTATCCTATCTCTCAAGTTGGATCGAACTGCACATGGTGTGCGAATTTTATTATAATCGGTTAAGTGGTTTAGGAGTCCATTGAGGACAAACATTGTGACACGAGATTTATATATATTATTAAGACAATTTATGGCAGTTTGGTTGAACTAGACTCGAAGGCCTGAGTTTTTAACTGGGTATGTGTAATATAATACGTATATTGTTCTTGTTTATGGGCAAGCTTCGGAAGATAAAACTGATTTGGGTCGTCTGCGACCCATTTACCAATTTCTTCACACCGTAAACATTTTAACGATGATGTTTAATTCGACGATTTAAGACCAATATAAAAATAAAGTTTCCTATTTCGAAGATACTAAAAACAAACATAAGATGTAGTTATAATATTTGTTAATCCGTACATATTGTTCTCGATGTTATTTTGTATCATTATTGACTTAATCTTGATGTGTTTCATTGCTATACAAAGTATAACATCATTATCATCAACTATGCAACTGTATGTGTATACTATTCATTATGCATTGAATAATGAATTTAAAACCCCATAGAACCCCACACAAATAAATACCGATTAAATTATAATCCTTTCCTATCCCGTAATTGGATAAAAGGAACGCTGTGAACCGAGCGGCGCATTCTTGCAAACAAACGACTAACTTCGTAACTTTTCTAGCCAGCCTGGTGTAAGGTGATCACGTTTCATGGGTACAGGGTTTTTATAACCTGGGTTAAATGTACATAAGAACCTAGTTCCTGATGCCTACCCTGATTCCGTTTAGCTTCAATTAAGTTATAGTATATTGTATGAAAGTTTACGTGAAAAATTGTTACATAGGCAATCAGGGATATTATCAGCGAGTAAACAGCGATTTAAATTGTTTGGCAATGAAAAAGTGACAACACTTCATTCGGTATATAGAATTCGATTTAAGCATTACGCATATATACTCTTGACCGTAAATCTTCATACAAATGAAGATTGATTCACAACCTATTTATATTCATTACAAATGACTGTTTCTTTTAAGTTTTCACAATAAGTAAATACATAATAAAGTGATAATAACAGATGCACATTTAGAAAACTCTTTATTATAGATACTACAAAACTTTATATGGTGACAAAAGGAACAGTAAGGGTGATAATCGCTGCCTACACTCGAATACAATTGCATTATTTTTCCATATTTTCCCGAACAGCCCTTTGGGTAGGGTCACAGTTGTGTCATATGAGAATATTAAGGTTTACGTGGAAAGGCCTGTTTGATATTATTGTACGATTGACAGGAACATTTGAATAAAACTCGATACTTTTATTACATTGAGGTTGTAGAATCCTATTAATATTATATGCTATTATTATAATAAATAAGTTTATAACATATCAATTTATCTAGATTCAGATGAAAAACTAATTCATTTACTTATACTTCCTTTAAATTCCTTATTATTTTGAAGTCAGCTAAAAAGGTTATTAATTGATGATAACTTTATTGATCTTCTATCTATACAGGGTGTTCCACTATCGGTATACTAAGCGCGAAGGGGCTTATAGTCTTGCATACACTGATCACGTAAAAAATACTTAAACAACAAAATTACGCCAAAAATTTTTTGCTAAATTTTTCCTTAAAAGTCATGATTTCTTCTCTAGCTTTGCGCAGCCGGCATATAACGCTTCGCTAATGTGAGCATTTTGTCTATGAAAACATAATCTTAAACGATAGCTCACGTGCGGGTGGCAAAGCTGGGCGGGTTGCTTGTTAGGGGTGTACTATAAGTATGTGTTATAAGTATTTTTTACGTACTCAGCGTATGCAAAACTATAACCTCCATTGAGCTTAGAATACCGACGGTGGGACACCCTGTATATATAAAAACGAAACCCGTTTTCCTTGGTCACGGCATCACGCGTGAACGGGTGGACCGATTTCGATAATTCTTTTTTTATAATATTCCTTGAAGAACGAGGATGGTTCTTATGGAAAGAAAACATAAACATGTACCACGGGCGAAGCCGGGACGGACCGCTAGTAATAATTTAAAAATGAATCGCCAATTGTGTTGGTCAGCGCAAAACTCGAGAACGGCTGAACCGATATCGTTAATTCTTTTTTGTATAATATTCTTTGAAGTACGGATGGTTCCTAAGGAGAGAAAACGTAAATATGTACCATGGCCGAAGCCGGTGCGGACCGGTAGTTGAAAATTGAACCTAAAAGACTGATACCTCAATTTATAAACCTATACCGTCAATAATCAGATCATTTCTTCACATCCATTTACAACATTCACACCAAAGAACAACTTCATCCAAAAAGTACCTTTTCGCACCTCTGACCCCTTAAATCTCCCCAATAATTTAAACGTAGCCTTGATAAAAACGCAATATCGACGTGGAGCGACTCGCACCTGTCACCGAATGCTAATGCCTTCACTAGTTGAAATGGAATCGATTTGGGACGTTTCATTTATTAGTTACATGCTTACGGTGTTTTTAAGGTTATACAACCGGTAGTTGTTGATCAGGAGAGTAACTATATTAAAGCAATATTTTTTCCAGTGTGGGAAAATGATGACGCTTTATAGCGCTGTCATTTTACCACACTGGAAGGAATACTGCTTTAAGACTTCATTGTACAGAGGTTACCCATATTATCACGTCTTAGAAGTATAAAAAATTGATTTAATCAATTCTCTGCCATATCAAATACTGGAGTTCCGACTGTGGCTTCACCTGCATAGTAAAACTTAAAAAAATCTATTTTAAATCAGTGTAGTAATTTTCAGTTTATCGCGAACAGTCAGAAAGACACAGTGAAATAAGTTATATATAAGACACAGTAATGTTTGCCGAGCACACGTGTCGGAAGTGAAACTTCTTTTACAAGATTCAAAGATACCAAAATCGTCACTTTACTCCATGACGTGACGGTATTGCCATGACGCGACCTTGAAATTTTACTCTCAACGCGCCTAAAGAAGTTTCACTTCAAAAAATATGTATTTCAAAGCCATTTCAGGATTTTGTTAACAAACATTTGGAAACGAGAATGTTATCCATATAGATGGGGATTTGAGGTCTTAAGAGGCCGTATCGATTTTAAGAGTGATTTTGACTTGTTTCTTTAATTCTTTAGGAGCTCGTTTAAAAAAACTAACTACCATGTTTTATGAAAGTAATGATATAATTTAAAATTCTCTAGAATATTCGATTATATAGATCTGCCGTAACAACGTTTGCGCTCCCGTATATAATCGAAAATTCTAGAGAACTTTAAATTATTCCATTTCTTTCATAAAACATATAATATGTATTTTTTTTATTGCAAATTTTTAAGCATTAACCTATCATTTAGTGTGTATTTTTTATTTTTTTTAACTCTGTTGTAAGAACTAGAAATTCGACGCCATATACGCATAAAATTTCATCAAAGTAAGGCTATTTTAACTTAGATTTTCTTTGAATTTTTCAATAAAAGTACTTAAATTGCCTCGAACATATTTTTGGATGTCTCAGTGTCTTTACTATTGTATATTTTATAAGAAAACTTCTTCTATTAAATTCCGTGTAAAATACAAAGACACGAACGTCCCGCATGGAAAACATTGAAACACGCCTCAGGTTATTGGCTATTAAACAAACTGGACAATGAATATCAATTAATTGTCTCGAACGCATTTTAGATATTAAATGAATCTTTAATTTAAGATATCATCACACATTGTTACTAATTTAGTTTTGTTAAACGAGCTTCTAAAGAATTACAGAAACAAGTCAAAATCACTCTAAAATCGATACGGACTCTTAATCACATTGACGCACCATTATTTTTTATTGCGCTAAAGGGTTAGGGATTAACATAACCACATTTATATGAGACTGCGTATTTATTTTGCGAAAATTTGTTATAACGATGATAATTTTAAATGGAATAAAAGATAATACTAATCATTTACTAGCTTTCCGACCGCTTTGTCTAAAACATAATAAATTATATACTACATCCTCTTGAATTAGTACCTATAGATATTTATAAAAAAAATCATCAAAATCCATTGCGTAGTTTTAAAGATTTAAGCATACATAGGGACATAAGGACAGAGAAAGTGACTTTGTTTTATACTATGTAGTGATAGATAAAAATAAATTTCTCAAAAAAAAGATAGTATCTTTTAACATAATATTATGTTAGGATTGGATCGGGCTATGTTGTTTGAAGTTTTGTTCAAAGTATGACAAACTTCTGAACTCGAAGCAACTCTTGAGATAATTCGCATAATAAATCTTTCAGGATTGTGTGGTTTATGTGTGAGTCAGGCTTTTATAATAAATAATTGACTGAAGATTTCTCGTGCAGTGTGCTGGCTTATTAAATCTCATATTGGAATTGATATGCATTTTCAAACTAAATAGAAAAATTATACCATACAGCCAGGTTTTACTACAGTTCCAGATTAATAAATATGGAATTACTTATTATTTATTAATTAAGTTTCAATATTATTAGGCAATTTACTCCAAAGGCTCATAAACCAGAATCTTTAGTCGCTTAACAAGTAAATAAGTAATCTCATAATTAATTTGTCCGTTAGCAGTTTTTACGACGGAACCAAAAATATATTCAAACATTAATTTACAAAGTGCCATACTCTTTCGCCCACGTTCACCATAAAAACAAAAAACTATTCAAAATATTCCATTCCCATAAAACTATGCGAAATAGCGAACGATATCCACATGTTTCACTAGCTCAAAATCTCCGGGATCATTTACAAAGCTCGCTCCATTTATCGGGTCTAACCGTTTGTGGGGTCTACATTTACAGTTTTGAACATAAGTTCAAATTATAGCGGCTTACTGGGCCACCAATGTATTACACACTTGAGTTCATAGCCGCTAGGGTGTAGTAAAAGGTCACTATTACAATTCTAATTCGATTCGATTGTTGGACATTGTTAGAGTGCACATAATATATTATTATGTCTTATTATCTAGCTATTTAGACGGGACGCTATTTTGAAATTACAGAAATATAGTTGTTTGTAAATTGTTTTGAACTCTTCCCTGTTAATTTAATTAAGTTATTAGAAAGCTTTTTCTATCATGTTAAACATAATTAAATGATTCCTTAATATAAATTATCGTGTCTAGACTCTTATAATAAATTATTCTTCGAATAAATTAACTAAGTATTAGGTACATTAACACCCTATTTATAATTCATATCCTATTATCACTATATTATGTAATTATAATACTTATCAGTAATTATGCACAATTTACTGTGTTTTTAAAAATAAATGGTAATTATTGTTTCTATTTTCAGATCGGACACATCCTTAACAACATTATTTTGAGAGGACTTCTCTATAATATAATAAGCGTCGATATCGAAATCTTGTTTTACCAAGAAGCAATCATCACTTCTCTGTAAATCATTTATGTATGGAATAATATAAATTTACTTGTCCTATCGATTTTATCTTAACAACCGTTATGGAATAACCGTTGGAAATCAATTTCTAAAAATATAGTCCATACTAGCTGCGCTCCGCGGTTTCACCCGCGTGGCTCCGTTCCTGTTAGTCTGAGCGTGATGATGTATAGCCTATAGCCTTCCTCGATGAATGGGCTATCTAACACCGACATAAAATTTCAAATCGGACTAGTAGTTCCTGAAATTAGCGCGTTCAAACAAACAAACACACAAACTATTCAGCTTTATAATATTAAGTATAGATTATATTTACATACGTATGTAGTTGATGTATGTACATCAGCTTTCTAAAGGACTTTTATGGAATAAGTTCAGTTTATCATTTTATAATTTTTAACAAGATTGCTTTTAATTCCATAAATTAGATCGATGAAACATTTAAAAATAATATCGATAAAAGCAATCATATCTGGAAAGGCAATTCAGATCGCGCTCCAAGATGAAAGACTGATTATTGAGAGTCAAATTCACGGTTTTTCAATGTATCCCAATCCCCTTTTTGATATGGAAATATGGAAATAACAATACAATAGAAAAGTTTTCAAGATATATTTTAGTATAGCGAGAAAGGTTCTTGGTTAACGCCACAGAGCAAGTAATATAGTAAGAGACGGCACTCAGTACTTCGATTTCGAGCTCACGCACACATATGCATGTATTACTTAGGTCAAATCTTATATACCAACCTATGAAAAGTTTACGTCAAACATGACCCACATTGCTGCCAACATTTAAAAGTTGTCGTTGCTAGTGATGTCTCTTTATGAGTGCTAGTATCGATAAAACTTCATATCGATATCGATAAAATTGTCGATGCTGGGTAACAGCACTACTAATAATTCTCATCCATATTCAAATTAAGGGAAATTAAAAATAAAACACCAACAATGTAGATCAATAAGTTTATTATAATATTAATTATTTAATAACATTTTTATATAATATTAAAACACACTATTATCAGCAAAAATCTTGCAAAAATTGATAATTCCATTTGAATTTTACTGAATATCTTTATTTAGGCATGTAGGACTTAATTCGGCTTAAATATTATGTGAATACAACTAGATTCACATTTTATACTTTTCCTTGAAATATTTTGCGGGATTTCTATTAAATCTCGTTCTAAATTTCGATACCAATATATCGTTGCCGTTCGGATCGCCATATTGGAATTGTATATGAAGAAGCCGTTGTTTTCTTTGGACATAATAATATCTCCTCTCCAATTGATTCTACAGCCAGAACATGACGTATTAGAGACGTTTTCTCATAAATTGTTTTGTAATTATTATGTTTTATCTTCCATATAGAACAGTCATTGGG
The DNA here is from genome assembly GCA_029959065.1 of Colias behrii. Classification (NCBI taxonomy): domain Eukaryota; kingdom Metazoa; phylum Arthropoda; class Insecta; order Lepidoptera; family Pieridae; genus Colias; species Colias behrii. The sequence continues at coordinate 3,254,209 of JARWMC010000015.1, forward strand.
TACATATTGCAAATATTTAGTCACAAATCACAATTATCTACACACAAAGATTTTAACATTGTTTACACAATATAACACTTTTTCTTCTTTTTACACTTTTGGCAGAAATATTACAAATTAAATAGTTCAATGTACTGTACATTAACTGAGTAAATAACAAAATCTACGATATACGAAGAACAAATTTTGTTTAACAACCATCAAAACAATAAAATAAAACGCCATTTTGAATTCAAATTTCAAACAACAAATCAACATCAAGACGTTGTCTATGCTTAAGTCTTAACCATTGACAAGAAATCGAAGAAAGAAAGAAATAATTTATTATTGTACTAGCTAAAAATTAAAATGTACAAAAATAAGGTTTAAAAAAAAAGAAGAAATAATAATAAATAAGTAAAACTAAAATATTAAATCTTTTATTATATGATTACATCGGAGAGGCCAACATTAGAAATATTTTTATTTTTTCTAAATGTTGGCAGGCCAGACTTGACCTTAGGTCTTGGAAAAGTACAAAATAATTTGAACTCTATGTCAATTGAATGAAGTTTAAAATTGCTTGATAATGTAAGCCTAACCAAAACGATGTTCTAAGTGTCGACCCACTGGTTAACGCTGAACTAAATTCTAGGACGGCCCTTGAAGTAATTTAAGAGGATCGTATTAAGTATTATGTGTGTGACATACAGTATGATATTTTACACACAGTTATTATTATCTATTAATAATTATTATAGTATATGTACCCAATACCTATAGCTTTTAAATATGACCATTAATTGGATTTTCATAGTTATTATTTGGTGAAAACAATCTAATATTACAAAACAAATTGTTCCAATTTTTGTACATAACAAACTTTACTTAACTTTATGACTTCAGTTTTCTTTTAATCAAATATTCCATCAATCCATCCATACTCATGTAAATTTTTCAATATTTTTAATAGAGTGGTTCTCGTCTTCTCCAGGAATGTTATAGACTATAATTTGTTAAGTTTTCATCAAAACGAAGCCGTGGGTGGAAAGCTAGCAGATAAATAAGCATTATTCCTATATATAGGAAAATACAACAACATCCCTACAGTCCCCGGGTAGCCATTAACATCACAGTGGTATATCTATACATATAGACATGTAATGGCATCTATAGCCATAATTACGCCTTCACCACAGGTCGCATTATTCTTAATGGGTTATTTTAATTAACATTACCGTGCAGTTAAAGGTCATAATGAACTGAATTGAATTTTGTATGTTACAAGTTACAACAAGGGTTAAGTCGAGAAATAGATTCAAGTATAAGAACTTAAAAACTTGTATCACTACATAGTATAAAACAAAGTAGCTTTCTCTGTCCCTATGTCCCTGTATGCTTAAATATGCTAAAATCTTTAACAACTAGGTACGCTAAGGATTTTAATGCGGTTTTTTAAATAGATAGAGTGATTCAATAGGTAGGTTTTAGTATATAATTTATTACGTTTTAAACAAAGCGGGCGAAGCCGCAGGCGGAAAGCTAACAAGTTATAATTGTAGTATGTGTTAAAAACTATTTGTATATCTAAACTGTTACACGAAAACTTTTTAATACATAGTTTGTGTGAGGACTTCATTATTTCAATGTGTCTATTTCAGGAACCAATACACGATGGAAAGGTATTAACAAATATCGAGTTACATATTTAATAACCACCTAAACGAATACGTATTTGCTTGACTAAACGTACATGACACATGTTTTAAAATTTAATGACCATGTAAACCGTCGTGTGCGTTTGTATAATAATTTACGAAGGGTCGTATATATTGAATTATTACATGAGTTTTGACCGTGAAATCCATGAATATCTGTGGCTTTTATTAATAAATGCGATATAATATGGTATTGTGGTGGAGATTCGGTTCGATATATATTTGGTTATGAATTGCTCAATTTTTAATCGAAGTAGGGATGTTTGTAGGCTGCTTTCGTATGTTGAAAAATATTTATGTATCTATAGACAACATTATATTATGTACCTACTTTCTTAAGTTGCACGCCGTAACTCTGGTAAATAATTATAATATAGTATGTTATGATTTATGATATTGATTGATTGGTTTTGTATTTTTTAAGATCCTAAACACTGATGTACTTTTATATTATGTAGCAGTCTTCATTTTAGCAACGATTAAAGCTAAAAATAATAGATTTTTGTTTATCAAATTACTTTTGTCTCAACGTTAATTAAAAGTTTTTCAATAATTAAGTACTGTCCTTAACGGTTCATTGAAAAATGATCTGCCTAAATAAAGACAGGGAAAATACCGTATTGAGACGAAATTAGAAGAGGAGCTAAAAATAAAAACTTTTTTTGTCATCATGAATCAGTGACACCCATATAAAAAACTTGTTGATATAATTTCATTTTTTTGTATATATAAGCTTTATTATTTTTTTCTATAGGTATTAAACTTTCTCTGTAGGAAACATTTAATATTACTTATAAGATACAAGCAGTGCTCCGCGGTTTCACCCGCGGCTCCGCTTCTATTGGTCTTAGCGTGATGATATTATATTAAAGCCTTCCTCGATAAATGGGCTATCTAGGCTTTATAATATTTAGTACCTATAGATAATTATAAATATCACATATCATAAAAGGTAGACATTATTACCAACCTACAACACCAACAACACCGACAAGTACCTATTTAAAATATTTTAATTATAGGCTTATACTCAATTTCGATTACCTATGTAAAATCTCGTTTATATTTGAGATAAAGGTACCCTTTCAATAGAGAATGAAAACTTTAATTACTGAAAGATTATTTAAACGATTATAATTATCTGTACTTAATATCTTAATAGTAAAATTATTTATTTATTATTTATTTACTCTTCAATAAAACTATACATAGAAAACTTATTGCTAATATACAAAACAAAAAAACAGTATAGTTTATTAGGCGGCCTTATCACTTAGAAGTGATCTCTTCCAGGCAACCTGGGCAAAAGGTAACAAGCTTACTGAAATTACGATGGTAGGTAGAAGAAAAAAGGCAAGGAAAAAAAAAAAAAAAACAAGATAAATAAATAAATAATAATAATTAAAATAGATATACAGGTAGATATATAAATAAAGATAAATATAGATGAATATACTACACTCGAATATACACAATTATATTTTTATTAATAATATATACAATTTAATAATATAACTATAAATTATATACATACATGGTACATATTATTAAATACATGCATACTACATAAAACAAATATAAAATACTATAAATACATACATATACATATCTGTGTATAGATAATAATATGTAAATACTAGGGTTCAGAACCGGGAAATCCCGGAACCGAAAATCCCGGGAATTCCCGGTTCTTTTGTTAGTAAAATGGAACCGGGAAATAAATTTTGATTCCCGGTTCTTTCGGTTCTTTCGGGAATATTATTTAATACTACAAGTTTATAATACTCATTCAAACTTCTATTCCTACTATCTAATTCATTATTTTTCTTCACTGTAAAACTCTTATTCACTGTTATTTTACTTTTCCACACTTTCTACTGTTCAAAAGTTCAAAACTTTAATGTAAATAGCTCTATGTGGCCGAAAAAATGATAATGATGTTAAAAAAACGATTCAGAGAACGTCGTCTCAACGTTGCAGCTGCGACTCTAAATTACTTGCAAAATCCAGAAACTTATTTCCTGCAACAAAATGAGGAAGATTTATCAGTTTTTCCTCGCCCAAGCAGCGATGAAATGTGCAACGAAGTTGTATCATTGCTAAGACGCACTAAGACCTCAACAGCTTCGGGATCACCAGCTCAACATCTACCAATCTCACAAGTTGAACAAACGAGAGAACGTGAACGTGGCTGTGATGTGCTTGAAGTTCAAAACATTGCTCTGACAAAAAGTGACGAGTTAAATGCTGAACTTGCAAAGGCTGTAAGTGAAAAACCCAAGTAAATGAAGATCCATTTACAAATATAAGGATCGAAATGGCTCTGTTTGAAAATCCCGGTGATTCTGATGTTTCCTTTCGTGGGCCTTACTTGTCTCAGGCATATGATCATCTGCTAACTATCCCTGCAACCAGTGTCGAACCCGAAAGAGTTTTTTCTTCGGCCGGGTTACTTTGCAATAGGATCAGATCTCGTTTAGGCGATGACAGCCTTGACGCGCTTGTGTTTTTAAGGTCATATTTCAGAGAAGCCTGAGCAAAAACCTTTTTAAAACTGAGCAAAACGTTCCATTTTAAAACGACTGCTCAATTTTTCCATTTCTTTTAATGATTAAGTAAGTACTTATTACTGTACTTATTCAAAATCATGTTAATTTTGTTTTTGATAAAAAGTTTAATTTTGTTTGTTCTATTTGAAAAGTTTAAAATAATTCTAATGATGATTGATGATTTGATTAAGGGCCGATTTTTCAATCCTCAGATAAAAGTTATTCGTCGAATATCATTACCATCAAATTGAAAGTTATATCTGTCTCTAATGTCAGTGTTGTGTTTTGGATGACATTTATTTTTGCTAGTTATTAATTTATCAGTCTAATAACTTTTATTTGAGGATTGAAAAGTGTGCCCCGAACGGCCCGATCGGGCCACGACACAATAGATTTTCTATTGTGTCTGTAATTCCGGGGCCTGAGTTATTAAGATAAGTAGCTGCCTATTTTTTGCCATTTCATTGATAGTAGGCACCTAAATACTTATTTACTTACATAATATAAATGACAAGTAGAAAGGCTGATTGATGGTGATTTTTATTAAATTACTTAAGAAGACTGATGATTAAAGTCTGATTAATGCTAATGTTATTTTTTTATATTTCTTTGAATTTACAATAAAAATACTTGAATATTTGATTGTAGTTTACTTTTGACTTGTTGTTAACACACATAACACTTGTTTAAAATTTTATAATACAAAAAACTCCCAAGTCCCGAAAATACCGAAAGAACCGGGAAATCCCGGTTCCTTTAAGGAAAAGTACCGAAATTCCCGGTTCTCAAAAAAGAGACCGGTTCCGGAAACCCTAGTAAATACATAGTTAATGTGCCGAGTTGAAAGCAGTAGTGAGAAAATGTCGTCGCAAAAGGTTTTTAAATGAAGATATATTTTTAGCTTGTCTAATAGGTAGTGGCAAAGAATTCCAAAGATTGACAGCAGTGGCAACATACGATTTAGCAAGGAAGTGAGTACGTCGAACAGGAACACTCAAGGTGAGTCTATCAGCCGAACGAAGAGAATAGTTTTCATTGTGCAGGAAGGAAAAATTGTTTTTGAGATAAATAGGAGCAGAAGGATCAAAAAGGATACGGAACAGTAATTGCAACAAATGGAGATTCCGGCGAAAACGGATGGGGAGCCACTTGAGCTTTTTTCTGTAGATAGAAACGTGATCGTATTTTCGAAGGCCGAAAATAAACCTAATACAAAAATTTTGGAGTCGCTCAAGTTTATCAGTTAGCTCTACTGATAAATCAGGAAAACATGCATCAGCGTAATCAAGAATAGGAAGTAGAAGGGATTGTGCTAGCATAATTTTAGTGGGAATGGGCAAAAAGTTACGAAGCCTTCGGAGCGTTGCGGAAGCGGCATAAATCCTACGGCTCAATTCCTGGATATGATTAGACCAGCACAACGTTTGATCAAACAGAACACCTAAGTTTTTGACTACCTTTTGGTAAGGCAAGACTACGTCACCGATTTTGATGCTAGGCATAATACCCCAGTCGATTTCAGAAATTAGGTAAGGACTACCGATTATGATGACATTGCTTTTAGAAGGATTTAGTTTTAGACCAAAATCATCGCACCAACTAAGTATAGAAGCTAATTCATTATTACAAAAATCTATTGCCTTAGGTAAGTCATCGATAGTAGACTGGGTATAAATCTGTAAATCGTCTGCATACATATGGTACAGAGCCGTCAATAGGGAACATAAGGAATTGATAAAAATGGAGAAGAGGAGAGGAGACAGGACACCGCCTTGCGGAACACCAGCAGAGACTGCGCACCAAGACGAGTGTTTAGAACCTATCATGATACGCTGCCTCCGACCGGTAAGGTAGGAACGAAACCAGTCAGTTACCGAAGGAGATATGTTAATTAAACGCAGCAAACCCAACAGTATGTCGAAGTCAACGGTAGTAAAGGCATTGCTGAAATCCAGCAGAGTCAGTACTGTGAGCTGCTTATTGTCAATACCAGCACGAATGTCGTCAGTAACCTTGATAAGAGCTGTAGTCGTACTATGACCAGGACGGAAACCAGATTGGAAATCACTAAGGATATTGTGTGTATTAAGGAAAGAGGTGAGTTGGTTATGAAGAAGACGTTCAAGGACTTTGGAGAGGAAAGGTAGTATAGAGATGGGACGGTAATCTGAAAAGGAATTAGGATTAGATTTTTTAGGCAATGGAATAACTTGTGCATCTCTCCAAACACTTGGAAAGACGCTAGTGGAAATGGAGGTATTGAATATGTGAGTGATAATGGGTACAATGAGGTCAAGGATAGGAATGATCATATTACGGCTAACAAGGTCACAGCCAACTGCGTTTGATGATATTGACAATATCGCTTTATTAACATTCCGTTCAGTAACAAGGCTGAAAAGGAAAGCAGGATAGTCAGGGGTAGGGAGCGAGGAGAGGTTGGCAAGAGTACGGTTTTTCTTACTGGTTTCAAGAGAAGGAGACGATGTAAAGTGCCCATTAAGCTGTTCAATGTCGAGATTGTTAGGGGAGTTGTGAGTCACTTTACCAGCGCCTAAACTTTTCAAGAATTTCCAGTTGGAAACTGAATCACCGTTCTCAAGAGACTTGTGGATATGACGACGTTGAGCGTCTCTGCACAATACATTGCAGCGATTACGTATTCGTTTATACTTTGCCCGCGCTTCGTCCGTTTGAGCCGTTTTAAGTTTGGATTTAGCACGATTCCTTTTCAACGATAGGCTTTTTAGCTCAGGTGAAAGCCAAGGAGCCGGTGTGTGCTTCTTTTTAACTGGTCGTAATGGCGCGTGTCTGTCATATAAATCTACAAGCAGCTTGTTAAATAAGGACACTTTCGTATCAATGAGCTCTGCTTCGTAGACCTCACGCCAACAGATAGTTTTCGCATCAGACCGGAGTAAATCTCTGTCCATCCCCAAAAAATTACGAAGCAGAACAGTGGAGGGTTTGAATTTAGGAGATCGGAGCTTGTATGAAAGGTAAATAAGGTCATGAAAGGAAAAAGCATCGGCAGGACACTGCCCATGCTTGGATATGAGGTTGGGTAAGGAGACAATCATCAGATCTAATAGTGAGGGATTACAGCCAGGAAAGTAGTGAGTAGGATTTAAGGAAATGGTGTGGAGGTTGTGGGAGTTGAGGATGGAGTGCAGCTTATTAGCACGGCTGTCACCTCTAAGCAAGCATGTGTTAAAATCTCCCATAAAAATTAAATGCTCATATTGTGGGGACAGGTTATCAAGGAGGGTTTCAAAAGAGGAAAAGTAATCAATGGATAGAGAAGGACTGTAAAAAACGCCAAGGAGGATTTTGGAATGTGGCAAGTGTACTTCAATGAGGAGATGTTCGGTTGAATTGGAAGGAGGAGGTTGAGGGGAGGAGCAAATTAATTTAAACGGGATATGAGATCGGAGGTAGATCGCCACGCCACCACCACCCTTCCCAACACGATCGTTGCGTATGAGGTGAAAGCCAGGAATAGAATAAGCAGCTGATGGATGACACGGTTTGAGCCAGGATTCTGAAACAAGGATGGCATGGATATTTCTTGACGTAAACGATGAGAGCATGTCAGGAAAATGTGCCGGAATACTTTGTGCATTGATGTGGATGGCATTAAAATTTTTAGGGACATCATTAAAAAAGGAGGAAAGGGAAAAATCGAGAGGAGGAGGAATGGCACTATGAAAACTATCCTCGCTGCAGAGTGACGAATCGGTTAATAAATCGGCATTGATATCAAAATTCACACTAACATCTGACATCTAAAAAAATAAAATAAGTAAATATAGTATTATAAATATTAGTAATATATAAATATATATATTAAAAAACATATGAATAAAATAAAACTTAAATTTGTAAATTAAAGGTACGCTTGATTACCCTGTACCCACCGCAACAGTAAAAGTATCACAATTAAGCACAATTATTAAGTAGGTAACATTAGATAGTTTAAAAACAAGCCAAAAAGTAACAAATAACATAAAACAATATAAAAGTTTATACATACAACGACAAATCAATAATTTCTAAACAAAAACCAAGACAAAAACTTAACTGAATATTGTAACTGGCAATACCCGAAATGACTTTGATTATGACAGTTATGACATTTGACAAAGCCATGACATCTGACAGTTGACAAATACAAAACAAAGTTATTTTATATTTTATTGTGAAGGTACGTTATTAAATATATTTTGCATATAACCGTATCTAGTAAATTGAAAAGAAGAATTATATTTTGTTTGTAATAGGTAATCTCTTTATTTTTTCGCGAATAGGTACCTACACAATTAATAAGAAAGCTTCTTTCCTGAAATAGATGTTTTACATAATTAGATAGACATAATAATATATTCTATCTAATAATACTTTCTCTGTGTACCGAAAAAGAAAAATGTGCTGAAATAAGCATGACTTAATATTTAAAGAATTTCATTAGTACTACTTTTTAAGCTATTTCTTATACCGAGTCGACGTCATCCTACTAATATTAAAAATGCAAAAGTATGGTATGTTTGTTACTCTTTCACGCAAAAACTGCTGAACCGATTTTCATGAAATTTGTCACATACATAGAGTGAAACTTGGATTAACATATAGGTTATAGCCTATATAAGATAGGTATCTTAACAGATATCTTGGATTAACATATTCTAGGCTATAGGAGCGGAGCAATGAGGGTAAAGCCGCAGGGCAGAGCTTGTAATATAAGATACGATGAGGTAGTAACCTTAAATAAATAATAAAAATCTGTAACAATAAAAATTATACATATTATGCATATTTTTATATAATTTGTCATTGATAACTCATTAAGGTATAATAAGTTACACGAATCTTCTGTAGTATTGTGGTAAATGCTGAATTTATATGCGGTTTGTGTGGTAACTACCCAAATGCGATTCTGACCCAATTCATGATAGTTCACCCCTATTAATGTTTTGTAACAGTTTGAAGTACATAATAATTATGTAATAAAGGTGACTAGTTAAAGATAAACATAGTAACTATATAAACGAAGTAATGATGTAATACAATATTGTAATAGGTGAGTAAAAGGTTCATTGACCGTGTTGATTTTAGATTACGTTTATTTTCTTAGGAAATCTGAAAATAAGTTTAATAATAATATATATAGAGATAGCAATTCTTTCTATGTATAATAACACCTGATTTCTCTTCTACAAAACATAGATTTAATTATAAAAAATATTTTCTTAAACAAAGTTCGAAAAATATATTTTATAAATGCCTAAGGTAAAAAAGCATGTCTATCGTGAGACCTATATCCAAGGTAATAAGATTAAAAAGTCAAATAAAAACAAGAATAGAAATTTTTGTTTCAAGATTTTTATGATCGTTCTAACTTCAGTCTAAAAACAAATATTTGTTATAATGCTCGAACATCGAGTGGAGACAATACATTCATAACAACATGAATTATAAAAATTCCGATTAGGGCTTAGAAAATAAGATAAAAATTTGCATATGGCAACATTTACCCGTAAATAAGTAATCTATCATGAACTTGTTTTTATGACACACACAACAATAACTAATATCACAAAAATGTGAGTGTGTTTATTTATTTGTCTTTCACGTCATAATAGCGCTCTTTAATCATATGATTTTTGTATCTGGAGATAGTTCATATAGTACCGCAAAATACATAGGCTGCTTTTTTCGGTACAAAAGCAAAGGTGAAACATCTCATTCCCCTGGGAATTTCCTTTGATAACATGTGAGAAGCCGCCAAAGCTTGTATACCCAAATATTAATTACTAGCTGTGCCCCGTGATTTCACTCGCACCGGGCAATATCAGGTATTTCTATAGCTTATGTGTTTATTTGGTACACAAACTACATCCTTGTAAAGTATCATCGAAATCCGTTCAGTTGTTTTCGCGTGAAAGAGTAACAAAAACACAATTTTTGCGTTATATATAACTAGTTTGCCGCCCGCGGCTTCACTCGGCTTCTTTTGACTCTACATAATAAAAAACTGGCATTAAAATCCGTTTCATATTTCAAAGATGGCATACAAAGGGACACGTAGATACTATGTTTTATTATTTTATTATTTACTATTTTGTGATAGGGATTATACAATATATTATTAGTACGATGTTCTCTTACCTCTCAGAGCCATAGTCGGCAACAGAGCCAGCGCTTGCAGCATCGACCAAAAGCAGGATCGTTCCGTCCTCATTCCGCAAACTATTCAGTCACCTCAAACAGTACATTTTATCACTACCTCACTCTAGTTCGTTACTCACTGTTTCTACACTGCATCTGGTTTACTGTATAGTATGTGTACTGTTAGTATTTTTACTGTAATAATTATAGCGTATTAATTTGAATGAATGGAAGAATAATTACTTATTGCTCTCAATATAGTACATATAATGATATTATATAGAATAGTATAGATTCAAGTAATGACATGTACAGAGGGTGGTTTATCGCTATAAGCGATTTCTGCCAGGCAACCCGGAATAAAGGACAGAATTTATTAAATTATCTTGAATCAAAAACCGAAACTGCCTTTCAAACGTTAGAACTAGATCAAATTTAAATGGGACTAGCCTTCAAATAAAAAATAATTTTCAAAATCGGTTCACCCAGTTAAAAGTTCTAAGGTTATAAAACAAAAAAATACAGTCGTATTGAGAACCTCCTACTTTTTTAGAAGTCCATTCAAAACATAAATTTATAAGTCGCTTCAATAATGGTTTTAGTTAAGAGCAAGTTCAATTATGTAACTTTTAAAATTAGGGTAATAATTGAAGTCTAAAAATAAATGTAAAGTTCAGATCATTGACCTCTGTGCACAATTATCAAATTGAGTAACAAGGCCGGTTATAAATGCAGTAAAATTTCAACTTTGAAATCTTTTTATTACGAGTTATTGTGTTTTATTACTATCCTATGTGTATACTGTATAATATGGTATATAAACTATACGTCATTAAAACAAGATTATTATCATATTCAAAAGAGAAATGGTGAATGGGATGTTTTTAATTAATTATAATGTAATTTTGCTTAATAGATATGAATATTTCACTCAATACACTTACAAAAGTAAAACTTGTACCTACTATGAAAATAGACAATTTTTAGATGCATTTAAAATCGTAAAAAAGCAACATAAAAACCTATTTCACATTCACTATCACTCTAAAGTACACGTAGATAACAATAATATCTTCTCAAGATCTAACAAAAATAAAAGTAACTAATCCCTACAGTCATCAGGTTTACTAAATTATATTCGTCTTATCTTAAACTGTTTCTCATCTTATATTTTTGATAAAATTTAACATCTTACATAATATGTACGTAGAATAGAATCTTGATACTCATTTACATATCCCCTGAGAGCTACAATGTAGTCAAGGGCTGTTCAAAAAAGGGAGAGAAATAGATTAAAAACATAATTATGCACAATATCTAGATGTTTTGGCTTTATTTATATTGGTAACTTAAAATTTATTTACAGTCATAAATTTAAAGTGGAACTCACTTTAAATTTACGAGATTAAATTTTTCATCGTTAAACAGTCTTTTTTTCTATATTATAAATTGTATGTATGTTAATCATCATTTTCTTATTTAGAAATGACGTCTAATATCAGATATTCTTAATTAATAATAATTAAATATTTAACGTTTGACAAGAAATCAATTTTAATTATTATATTACTCTACATTGACTCTACAGAATTGAGAAGTGATTTATTTAATTGACGAACAATAGTAAGATCAGAATTCAATCAAATATGTCTTAAACAAGAATCGTTTCAACTCCAACCTTTGTTAGAAACACAGACAAATTGATCGCAAGCAATTAGATCGAACCTCTTTGCTGAAGGACTCATTGTAAACTCTAATATTATTGTTACGAAACATCTTGATTGAACCAATCAAGTAATAATTTACTCGAAAACAAAATTAGTGAAACAATTACAACGTTATTTAATTACAAACAAAGGCAAGGGTTTACACGTGTCAATTTACATGTAACAAAATTGTAATTATAAAGTTGGTGTAAGTTATAGTGGAATTAAGAAAATTATTTAGGGATTATGTATTCAGGGACCATAGAATAAATGTTTTTGTACAGTGTATGTAGTCTTTTTGAATTTTTTGACGAATATTTATTTTTGTTATGCAATGAAGATGTAAATTTTGTACAATGTTATCTGTATAATTTATATTTATTATTTCAAGTGTAGCCTTTGTATTAAAACCGAAATACAATCCCTTTAATATGTAAATCACGGAAATGAAAAACGCTTTCAATTACAGTTATCTGCACAAACATAAAAGAAATGTAGGATAAAACGCAAATAGTAATTATTCTAACCGTATACCAGTTCAATCGTTAATCCTTTATACACTCACAATTAATCTTTCAATCACAACATCGAAACGTCTACGACACCGTAGCGCGTCACGTCCGCCTCGTAGGCCGACTCGTAGCACACTGAGCGTACCATAGCACACAGCTACGTAGCGAGTAGCGACTATGCTACGAAGCGTTGCATGAAAAGGTTTGTACTCAAACGCTTAAACCCTGCGCCTTTTTCATGAATTCGAGTGTCGCTCCTCACTGTGGTTTGTTTAAGAAAGGAGCCTTTGTAAGTCACATTTTGTAATGGTCAAAGGACTATGGTTATTTTTTACATTTTTCTAAGAGCTTGTAGGTTTTGTGATTATGTCCTATTCGAGTTTGCTGTGAAAGAAGTTTTGCATTTCAAATTTTTGAGAACGCTGCGTGTCGAGATCTTTATCGAGATAAAATATTCATGCTTAAGGCAGTTTCATTTTTTCTCACAAATTATCTTATGTAATAGCGTTGTAAGATTAATTTTTAACACATCCCACATAATTGAACGATATAATAATTTTCTTAATGCTCTATAAATTAAAAGTATTCTCATATTTTATCCAAATTAAAGTAATTTATGCCGAGTTAACATTAACTACAGTTTATTACTAAGTTTTTACATAATTTCAATACTTATAAGCTTATCATAGTTTTGACCTTGTTTATAAGTTAATACTTGGGGTGTTAAAGAAAATTCGTATATTTAAGTTAAGCCTCTTAAGTTATGACACGTTATAAAAAGATTACTTGTGAAGAAGCCGACGGCGACCTAAGTGTTTTCCCGCCGCTTATTACTCTTATGAAGGGCTTGCAAACATTTTAATGACGTGTTTCAATTTTTTATGACTGTTTTTCTATGAAGGTAAGTGATATAATGAAAACGGTAAGATTCATGTTATAATCAATTTGTATAAGTCATATTTACGGGTATAGCTTTGAGTATACCTTGTTTTTTTTCTGCTGAACCGTTTTTGAATTTGTAACACTAATATAAATAAGTTAAAAATGCCCAAATAAGAGATAAGATACCTTCATTCATATACCAGATTCATGGCAATTACAATAAAACCAATGTATATTTAATTATTAAATGATATATAATGTCTATAAAGCAATTAAAACAGGGTCCTGATTGCATGTTTATTATACACATTTCTTTTTTTTTTGGAACTACATTAAAATACTCAAATTAAATATAGGACACAACGTGTTATAAATCTGTAATAATTATAAATTCTCTTGAAATAAACATCAAATTTAATTCAACTTCTAAACATCTCAAGTTACTAATTAATCGCTTATAAAAAGGTTCACCTCCACCGCTAAGCGTCATCAATTTTAAGGCTTCCGATCACACGAAACCACAGAAGTTTCTTAAGAAATCGGTTTAATGTATATACAATATAATCGTTTTTCCCATACAACGTTTTTGTATCGATGCCCTTACATGGTGTTAATAGAACATACATAGACCCGTGACTTAGCTCTTTGGAAGTTGCTCGTCATGTTTATATCAATAGTGGTAAAATAAACAAGAATAAAATTCATGTTTCGTATAGTTTGCTTTGGAAATGCAATAACTTATTACTTATTGTATACAATACGAGGTAAAAATAAACTTATTATATTTATTTCGAGGTACAAATAATAATTTGCAATAGTTCAATAGCTTTTAGAAATAATGGATGGGATAAACAAACAAGTTTTGGTTCAATCAAATAGTTATATTGTATATAATCGAAATATCTTGTTGTAATTCCAGCTATGTACTTAGTCATTATAAAAAATATTATTTACAACGCATGTCTATAATTTGACTTGCATACAAATATTAGTTTAATATCATATTATCGTGTTGCTATTATTATTAATACAATTCGATAGAACTTTCAAGGGTAGTGCAGATATCTCTTTCTTTACAGTGCAGATATTTTTACAGGCTACCCACCTAGTCTTCATCAAACTAACAAATTTATATTATTAATAGCAGTTGCCCGTAGCTTTGCCTGCGTGGAAAAGATAAAATTTCATAGTACAGACATTCAGTCCCTATTTAGAATTGATCAAAATCGACTTCTTAACATCTACATGCATGCCAAATTTCAGCCCGATCTGTCCAGTGGTTACGGCTGTGCGTTGATAGATCACTATGTCAGTCAATCAGTCACCTTTGAATCACTACATAGTATAAAACAAAGTCGCTTTCCCTGTCCCTATGTCCCTATGTCCCTATGTCCCTTTGTACGCTTAAATCTTTGAAACTACGCAACGGATTTTGATGCGGTTTTTTTTTTAATAGATAGAGTGATTCAAGAGGAAGGTTTATATGTATAATAACATCCATTAAATAGTGGAGAAGTACTGTTATTTTTGAGGTTTCTAATGTGATTTCATCTAGTAAAACAAAACATCTTTCCATGAAGGAAATTGTTGTGTTGTCAGATAATATAGGTCAGGGTTTTGGCGCTTTGCTTAACAACTTAGGGCACAAAGTAACCAATTTTTGCACTCCTAATAGTTCATTTACATATATCATGAATTCGTTAGATAATTTTAGTTTTAAGGAAAATAGTATTGTTATTATATTATACGGAGATAGTTTTAATTTAAAAAAACATGACATTGATATAGGCTTTCAAAAAATGTTGAAAATTAGTAGTGAGACAAAATGCAAATTTATATTGTGTACACTGCCATATTTGCCTGGTTTGACACAAAATCAAAACAAATTTATCTATAATATTAATTTAAAATTATATAATTTAACAAATCATCATAGTGATGCATTTATATATTTTGACATAAATTCTTGTACAAAATCTTTTGGTTTGACAAAGAATACAGTGTATCTGCCATCTAGATATAAGAGAGAACTTGCTATGTTAATAGCATATAAAATTATTAACCAGTCTGATACATGTTCAGTAGCAGACCATCGATCTACTATAATTTTATGTAGTAGTAATTATATACATCAACCTAGGTTAAGTGTTGACGGACAAACTAGCCCTAAGCTAGATTTAAACTAGTATGTAAGACAACAGCTAAGCAGCCTTTTTCCATTGTACATCAAAATATTCAAGGCTTGGCTAGCAAATTATTAGAAATAGAATTATTTTTAAATCATAATAGAATTAAAATATTTTGTGTAACAGAACATTGGCTTAAACAATGTCAGTTGTTAATAAATATTGATAATTATAAATTAAAAAGTATATACTTTAGGACAAATGCTATTCATGGAGGTTCTCTTATTTTTGTACACAATAGTTTAAAATGCAAGGAACGAACTGACATTGTTAGCCTTTCTGTAGAACGCACCATTGAACTGTCCTGTGTTGAGCTTGAGCGTTACATTATTGTTTGCGTATACAGACCTCCTTCCAGTGACTATAATTTGTTTGAGACAGTCATGGAAGAAATATTAAAGCGTTTAGGCAGGAGTAAAAAGAAGGTAATAGTATGTGGTGATTTTAATATTGATTTACTTTCATACACACAAACGGCAACACGAATAGTTAATTTGTTTCATTCATTTAATCTGTATAAACTTTTTGATGAACCCACACGAATAACACCTACTTCTGCAACTTGTATTGATAATATATACTGTGATTGCAAATGTTTAGAAAAATATATTCTCAACACGCTAACTTCGGATCACTGTGGCCAGAAAGTAGTTTTTGAATGGGATTGCATACCTACATTTAAAAGAATTAATGTTAGGCCTATAACTAGAAAAGGCATTCATACATTTAGAAATAATATTGATAATAAACTGCCTGACCTGAATGATCAATCCTTTCATAAAAATCCTTGTGAAATGTTTACAAATCTTTTTAAGTTCATTCATAGTGAATATGAAAAAATATTTAAAATTAAATCTTTAACTATTACCAAGGATTTACCATTCAGCCAATGGGCAACTCCTAGTATACACAGATGCAGGAACGTTCTTTACGAGCTATATCAGGGGTTCCCAACCTTTTTTTGTCTACTGCCCACTTTAAGAATAAATTATTTTTTAACGCCCCCCTTTTTAAACATACTTAAAAAACGCTAAGTACTTATAACTGAGTATTGAAACGCAACTTTATAGTAGAGTATCTTTTATTGAAAATAAAACAAACATAATCAATTCTTATATAAAAACTAATGTGAAGGTTGAATCTGATGCTGTTCAATAAGTTTGTTGATATCAGGTTCCAATTTACTCAAAAACAGCCGCAAGTCGCCACGTTCGGTAACACGCAAACGATTTCTCTTTTTAGTAAGCAGCGTTGCCACAGCACTAAATCCACGTTCACACAAATATGACGATGGGAATGCTATCAAGAATCGTTGAACAATTGACCACAATCCAGGGTACAATTGTGGGATCGGTTTTTGTAGCCAAAATTCTTGATATCCATTTTTAAACTTGATTTTTGTTTCTTCGTTTGTTGTCAATTCTATAAGTTCTTCTTCCAGCTGAGGTGACATTGCTGTGTTGACATTTGAAAACGGATCCAACACCCAGTCTGGTATTTCCAAGTTTAAAATGTCCTGGTATCGTTCGGTGAAGTCAATGTGGAGGTTTTCCAAATGTTGGCAGTAGGCAAACAAGTCGTCGTTACTGCAAAATACTGATAAATTCGGAAAATTGTGAAACTCACGTCTGCCCATATTCTTTTTGTGCAGAAGCAGTTTGGCTGCGAAAGCAGCAACGACATTTTTTGTTTTAATTAAATTTAGTTCATCGCCTTGCAGTTGGAGGTTCATGTCGTTGAACAGTTTATACAGGTCTGTCATGTAAGCTATATCATTCTTTGATGTTATGAGATTGTTGCGCAGTTCTGTATCTTTAGTTTCCAAGAACTCTATCACAGAGTCAAACAGGTTGTAAAATCGAATCAGACAATTGCCTCTTGACAGCCAACGAACTTCAGTATGAAGCAACAAACGGTTGAAATCTTCGTCATTAGTAGCACAAAGCTGATGAAATAATCTATCATTCAAAGAGCTGCTACGGATTTTATTGACTGCTTTGATGACATATTGCAGTGATTGAAATAGTCGTTCACTTAAGTTTCTAGCAACCAAATGTTGTCTATGAATAACGCAATGTATAGCAAGGACATCTGGAATTTTATTCTTTAAGTACGCTATGAAGCCTTTATGGCGCCCTGTCATAGCCGGAGCGCCATCCGTAGCAACTGATATAATATTTTTCAAAGGAATCTCTTTCTCTTCACAAAACTTTTCCAATGTATTGAATATGGTTTCGCCTTTTGTATCTGTCTCCAAATTTCTGGCAAACAATAGTTCTTCACGTATTTTCTCATCTTTAATAAACCTCCCGTAAGATAGCAACAACGCTTCATTAGTTGGTAAAGTGGACTCATCGAGCTGAATTGAGAATTGACTAGTCCTCAGATGATTGCACAATGATTCTTCAATGTTTTCAGCCATTTCATCAATTCGTCTTTGCACAGAATTATTACTCAAAGGAATTTTTCGGATAATATCTGCGGCCGGTTTATGAAGCACAGTAGTTATTACTTCCTTTATTGCTGGCAAAATTAACTCTTCTCCGATGTTGTGTGGTTTGCCTTTTTGAGCAATTAACAAAGAGATATTGTACGAAGCTCGAAGTCCGTCGTCATCTTGCTTAGCAGCCGCCGAAAATAGTTTTGATACACTTGGCTGAGTATTATGCTTCTTCTCTAGGTCTTGAAAATATGCTACATTCTTGTCTTTCTTATCTGGATGCATTTTATTCAAATGATCTTGCAGTCTTGAAGGCTTCATTGCTTCGTTCGAAAATGTTTTTAGACATAGAAGACACAAAGGCGACGACGGGTTTGTGGGATTTTCAATAAATCCGAATTTAATATATTCCGCAGAGTATTGCCGTCTCTTCTTTTTTACTTCCGACATTGTTTTGTTTTGAGAAATACGTAAGTGTTGAAATCAAGTACTGCTTATCTATTATGCGCGAAACCGCAAATGAAAATAAAATAAATTTACGTCGTTTATATAGGATTGCATAAGCAGCACGCACCAACAGGAATAAGACATCAAACGTGCATAAACTCGTTTATCTCATTCGACGCCCAATCGTACTCGACAAGCAAGAACAAGTATTATAGAACCAGCCGATTGATACAGGAATGTACAAATCGGATTATTTAACAAAAACTTGTTAAAACATGATTGCCCGCGGTCTATTATATCGAACCGATTTTGAGCTATATCTTAATTAATATTAGTTGATGTTCACAAGATGTCGACTCTCGAAGTCGAGAGCTCAGTCGGTTTCTAAGAGTCTTCCTAGCTAGGTAGATGAAATTATAAATCGACCCCAAAGCCCTACACAACGCCCCCTTTTTTTTCTGGGTCTCTTACCGCCCCCCTTTAGGCCTGCAGCGCCCACAAGGGGGCGTTATCGCCCACGTTGGGAAAGACTGAGCTATATGGTATGAAACAATATAACAAAGACTTGTCATTTCTTAGTTATGTTAGAAATTATTCAAAAACATTTAAAAAAGTTTGTTTCACTGCCAAAAGTTTGTATGTCAGAGATAAAATACGCAACTCTGACAATAAAGTTAAAACGGTTTGGACAATTATTAATGGTGAATTGGGCAAAAGCCGATCAAACGATAGTACCATAAAACTTGTCAATTCTGGTAGGGTCATTGACAAAAGTGCTGATGTTGCGCTTGCTTTTGAAGATTTCTTTAGTAGTGTCCCTGCTAGTTTAACTAAGAATTTAAATTCGTCTTCAGCGCTTGCAGAGTCTTTATTGAGGGATCACGTTGCTGAGTGTAACAAATTATTTGAATTGCGACACGTGACTGCTGATGAAATTGTTAAAACTTTTAAAACATTAAATTTAAAAAAAACATGTGATCTCTGGGGTATGTCTGTAAATTTAGTAAATAATATCATAGAAAACATTGCCAATCAACTAGCGTTTATATTTAATCAGTGTTGCGACTGTGGTATATTCCCTGATTTACTAAAGTTTAGCAAAGTTATTCCTTTATTTAAAAGTGGTGACCAAGAAGACAGTAATAACTATAGGCCAATTTCCATATTACCAACTTTGAGCAAAGTCTTCGAGAAGCTAATTTTAAGCCAATTAAGTAGTCATTTTGCATCAAATGGTTTACTGCACGCCAAACAGTATGGTTTCACAAAGGGGCGCTCTACCACTGATGCCGGAGTAGCTCTTTTGTCACATATATACAAAGCATGGGAAAATTCAAAGAATGCTTTGGGGATATTCTGCGACCTTTCTAAGGCTTTCGATTGTGTAGAACATTCCACTCTATTACGGAAACTAAATTTTTATGGTATCAAAGGTTTAGCTCAGGATCTCATAGCTTCATATCTTCAGAACAGGGTACAAACCGTTGTCGTTAATGGAGAGAAATCTCGCGGCGCGCCGATTAACATAGGTGTTCCGCAGGGATCTATCTTAGGACCGTTTTTGTTCTTAGTGTATATTAATGACCTACCTTATTATTTGCAGGATATGTGTGAAATAGTATCGTAAAACGGGGTGAATAAGGACTCAGGGGTGAATAGGGTCAAATCGAGGAATCTAGTTTCGAAGCCACAAAATAAAAAAACAAGAACTTCCAATTGCTACCTTTTTTTTCTTCTAAAAGTAGAATATATTATCTTCTAACTGGCAACACCGAAGCGTTGTGAAGTTAGTAAAAGGTGTCAAAAATCTTCTTTCAAATAAGACTGTAGATGTGAGGTTGCGGTATTGTCCCATAAGTTGACCGTTTTTTGGAAATTCAAGTGTTTTTTTGACAACGTGTGGAGTTAGCCAACGATATAATATCTTTAAGAAGCTACACAAAAAGAGAAAAGTCTAGATTTTACATAGTTTTTGTTTGAGATCGTTTTCTTTAAAACCTCTGGGATTATTTATTTTTCGAGGTGAATAAATACGGTAACGGGGTGACAAGGGACGGCTAAAGTACAAATAGAGTCGCCTATACTTGGTAAATAGGGACATATGAAAGTTGATTAGGAACGGTAAAGTTTGAATAGGGTCAGGGCTGCTACAACATGAATTGAACATTTTACCGCATTGTTTTGCATGATTTCACTTTTTATTAAAATAAGGCATTTTCATTTTATTTATTTTAAACTTATATACAAGCATGCGTACAAGGCGAACTAATGAGATGTAATAAGAGATACATAGGTACGAACTTGTATGATTTAAAAAACAAGCCTACAAACAAATAATAATAGTACGTAGTGTGTTTAACTAACAATATATGGGTTTACGCTTTTTTTTCAACTTAAAAAAAACCTGGAGGTTCTAAATTCGACTGTATGTTTTTTGTTTGGTTTGTATGTGGCGCTATTACTCCGTCATTATCGTGAATTGATTTTGATTATTTTTTTGTTGTATCATAGGATATAACATCAGAGCAGGCCTCATAATAAATTTTATCAAAATTGGTTCATCATATTTTTTAGAAAATTGACGAAAAAGATAAACATGTATGCACATTTTTACAGAGATTTTATAATAATATTATAACGCTAAGTAGCTTTCTGCAAGATATCGAAGTCAATCGGTTTTAAGTTTTAACGTTTTTAGCGTACAATAAAAGATTTTGGATTTATTGTATTATTTTTATTTCCAAAAATTTTAAATTTAATGAAGAAAATTAAACTTTTAGCAGAAGGTAATTAGTTCTTTTTTTTAAATAGGAAAGAGACAACCCTACTAGTTTTTCCCAAGTTACCCATGTCTCGTTCCAGGTCACCCCACTTCAAGTATGAATAGGGACAGCCTATATTTTTCTTAAAATATCTAAATTTTAACTAATTCTGGGGATATTTTTAACATTTACGAAAAGTATTAACTGCCGGAAACCCTTGGAAAGAGTTATCAATATTGCATTCGTCCTACAACATCGATTAATTTCAGTGACAAGTTCGATTTTGTCCCTTTTCACCCCATTTTACGGTACTGTTTGCAGATGACACCTCATTAATATTTAATGTGGATAGACATGACACAAATGTTGACGAAGTAAACTCTGCTCTTTTACGCATATCCAATTGGTTTAATGCTAATAATTTACTATTAAATACAAAAAAAACAAATTGTGTAGAATTTATCCTCCCAAATGTAAAAAAGGTGAAAAGGAATATTATTTTAAACGGGGAGGCATTATACCCTGTGGAATCGACTGTCTTTCTTGGTTTGACATTAGATGAGAAGCTTCAATGGGGGGCCCATGTTACCACCACCGCTGCTAAGCTCAGCTCAGCTGCATATGCAGTTAGAAGAATAAGGCATCTCACTGATGAAGAAACGGCTAGATTGGTTTACTTTAGCTACTTTCATAGCATAATGTCCTATGGAATTCTGCTATGGGGCAGGGCTGCAGATATAGAAACTATATTTATATTACAGAAAAGAGCCATACGCTCTATATATAATTTGCGTGCTCGAGACTCACTAAGAGATCTCTTTAAGAATACTGGTATCCTTACTGTACCGTCGCAGTATATATTTAATAATATTTTATATGTACACAATAACGCTTACTTACACACAAAAGTAGGAGATAGACATTGTTATGACACAAGAAACAGAAATAAAATTGAAATGCCATTTTTTCGGCTAGCTAAAGTTAAAAATTCATTTATGGGCCAAGGTATACGCTTTTACAACAGAATTCCTCATAATATTAAAGAGTTTAGTAGTTCTAAATTTAAAACTTATATAAAAAATGTACTTGTCCAGAGAGCCTATTACAGTATTAAGGAATTTATGGACGATAAAAACCCATGGAGGGTTGTCGCGTAAAAACCACAGGACAGTTCTTTGGCATATTATGATAATATATTATGATATTACATATGTAATTTGCAAAATTGTAAATCTGACATGATTAAAAAGAGCAACTATGGAGTTTCTTGCCGATTCTTCTCCGTAGATACTGCTTTCCGAGTCGGTGTAAAAATATGTACTTAATGACGTTTCAAAAGTGCTTCTAGAAGAAGTCTAATTGAATAAATAAATGTTTGAGTTTGAGTTTGAGTTTGATGTCGTAAAAAATTACATTTTTTCCGCTTACATTGCAAACGCAGGCTGAACCCTACGAGTTTTATGAAAATAATGTACTAAGTATTATACACATTGAAAAGGTCTACAGAAAAGTCCGCGATGGTATATGTCTATCTCTTATGGATAACCCACAATAACTTTTTTTTGTCATTTACTTTTTACGACAAATAATGGCTAATTTTCGATGCGATTTTAACCAATACAGCATTAATCCTTAACCAATTAAATACCTTGAATACATTGTTCATTTAATATAGATCTATATGGCCCTATACACCGTATGATTTAAGTGAATATTTTCGAAGATATTACAGATTTAAAAATTGCGGGACGTAGCGTTTAAAGCGTTTGCGGCGGTACCGGGAGGCCGCCCAGCTATCTACAATTTTATACCCGTGCGAAACCGGAGCGGGCCGCTATGTTTTTATAAACAACACACAGTTTTTCTGTTGTGTATTAAGTATCAGAATTGCACCCGTGCGAAGCCGGGGCAGGTCGCTAGTCTTCTTTTTCTTATATATAAAAATGAATCGCAAAATGTGTTGGTAAGCGCATAACTCGAGAACGGCTGAACCGATTTCGATAATTCTTTTTTTATTATATTCCTTGAAGTACGAGGATGGTTCTTATGTAGAGAAAACGTAAACATGTACCACGGGCGAAGCCGGGGCGGACCGCTAGTTATATATAAAATTATATTTAGATCTTCAATCCTACATAAAATACCCTATGTGTACAATTCAATAAAACAACTAGCCAATTTTAAAATCCCCCAGTTAAGAGTAATAAAGCAATACTAATGAAATTCATATTTCACATAGGCTTTTAAAAGTCTGATTTTAAATGGAAATTTATTCATTACGAACATGGTTTCATGATACCGTGCGTACATTTTATTACTGTTGTCAATTAGTTTCGCAAACAACGCTATAAAAGAACCGAATTAACGCTATTATAAATTTAATGGTTCGTATAAGAATAAATTAATGTGAGTCATTAATGTACCTATTGTCTGTTTGTATGTATTAGTATGAATGAATGAATAAATGAAAAATACTTTATTGTACACCTTAAAGAATACATTTTACAAACTTAACAATATAATAAAAATTAGTATCATTGTATCTTGTGTTAACTTGGTAAAAAAACAATTGATTTTTTAAAAGAAAATTGCGTAAATTTTGTAGATTTTTTATACAACATGTTCATAAAAAATTTTAGTACATCGACTTTGTTTATTTTTTTACAGAAATAAATGTATGTTAGTAATATAATTGCACCTATAAATTTCCATTTAAAATTACATATTAAAATAAGGACTATTTAATTTTTATATTCAGTCTTTTCTATATTTCTTTTTAGTTAGCTCAAATACGAGTAAGACTTTCGAAGGTAAAATAATTATATTTGCAACATTCATAATATATTTCATAATATTTATATTGTAATGTTAACACGCAAATGAATTCAGGGAAAACAATTTATGTGACTTTGGTTTCTTAGAAATCGTTAATAGCCTAGTAATTTATTATATGAGCTGTTTAATTGTTTTAGAATCAACTATTAGAAAACAAAAACAACCCAATTAACTTATTTTCTCCATTGTAAAACAGCTAAGTACGAAAATAACTCGAAAACTATACAAATAGTTTATAATGCAATATCATCAAAATATAGAAACAGTATTATTATGTAGATACTAAAATGCTACATGAATATACCACAATAAGAGACCCGTGTGCCTATGGGAGTATATGCTTTACCTGCAGTGGGAAAGTATATGGGCTGATGATGATGATGAATAAATATACTAATGGAAAACTGCATTTAATTTTAGGGAACATCATGTCACGTCGTCTACAGAAGAACAATACATAAACCCAAGGAAAACTGCAAAATAATATAACCTACGCTATATACATATATATACCTACATATAAATACTGATTTTAATTGACCAAATATATCTATTCTACTACTTGTATATTATTATTATTACACATTTATTATTGCTTTAAATTCATAATTAATTATTCTATTTTTATTATACTTATATATTCATACTTGATTGGATGCGCAAACTATTCATCTGGGTATCTGGCAGAATTACCAGCGTTGTGGAGCTTGCTCCCACAACATTATGCTGAGCCAGGGCCTAATTGCAGCCAGTGCGCAACACACATAATACATTTGTGTACTTATAACTATTGTAATTTGTAAATTCCTTATTATTTTGTGTTATTTTATGTTTGTTTTCCCTTTTTTGTATCGTGTATTATTATGTATGTTCTGTTGGTTGCAATAAATCTTTTGTATTATTATTATTATGTTTCTCATTTCCATAATACTCGGGTACCACCAGAAGGACGGTACCCGGATCTTTGGAAGGCTTACGTGGGGACACGGATCCAACACGCAGAGGCCCTTTCGAGAATTTTAATGTGTTGTGGGACACCAGCCGCAGCCTGCCCATGACTGCACTATAGAGATACAGTCCTAGGCAGTCCGCGGCCGATGTAGGACTATTGCAGGGTATGGAAATTTAATAGCTGGGCTATGGATTGGGATGCTAAATGGACTGGTATTGGGGACTATGGGAAACTATGGCACCTGCCTTTCTACTAAAAGAAAGTAAAAATATGTTGGCAGGTGGTGACTCGCCCTCTCACTGTATGGGCCCCCGAAATAAGTCGCTGCAATAGTGCGACAAGGGGGCAACATATTGTGAGCAGCTAAGGGTGGAGAGGCGTCCCTGGACTTTAAACGACGATCACGCGCTCCCTGAGGGTCCAGCGTCACGTGCCCACTCGCCACTTATGATTCTCATCCACCCTTCGAGCTAAAAGCTCTCGCGACTCCACTCTGGCCGGCCGGTTAAGGCAAGCCAGAGGTGGGGGTCCTGTCCTCGTCAGGCTTCACTCCGACCGGCCGGTGAAGGCGAGCCGGAGATGAAGACAGGGGCCATCCCCGGGAGCACTCGGTTCCCGCGGGGTCGCTACTCCCCGACACCACGCCACAAGGTGTCCTGCGGGTTGACTGATTGCACGGGTGGAATATCTGTTGTCACGTAGACAACAGATATTCCAACCGTGGGCGATGGGGTCGTCACATCCCTACGCCCTTATTATTTATTATTAATAAAAGCGGCACAAAATAATGAATTTTTTATGTGCCCACGATATAGACGTTCGAGATTAATTATTTTATAAGGGGAATTTCATCACTTTTGTTTGACATTATAAATGGAAAGAGGGGAATATAATGGGATACTTGAACAAACAGTCATAAACGAAGCTTATAATTTATTAGTATCACTTAACAACACTATGAATAATAAACAGGATAAGTTTGAATATTTTGTAGGTATAGAAATTTCGAGAATGTTCCATGAGTTATACGAGTAAAAGTATTGCTTCCAATGTCTTGGTTGAATTAAATATTGAAAGCGTAATTTGTGTGTAACTTCGAGGTGTTGAATATTTTTGGTATATCAATTGATTAATTTTGTGCTGAAGTTTTTATGGAATATGACAGTTTTTACGTATTTTTCTGTTGGATATATTATTAGGTAATTATTTACGTTTACTTATGTAAGGATTCATTAACAACGTCAGAATATAAAAGATAGGTATGTTTCTTCATTAGCCGTTTACTATATACCTACTCTAAACCTTGGAGAGCTTTTGACAATCGTTAAAGCTCTTCTTAAATGAATTAAAATCACATAACCCCATGTGAAAACATCACTTATCTTTTAGATTACTTCCTTAAAATGTTTATTGTAATTAAATATTTTTCCTAACAATATTACATTCTCAAGAAAGACCGCTATCAATAATATTAAACCACAAGTGATGTATAAACCCTATTGTTGAGTCGGGCCTTAGCGTCGGTCATAAAATATTATAGAAATTTTTCCGTAGAGCGATCGGTTACAAATATCGCCCATTTTATCGTAATACATTTAATTTCTGTCAACAATAACACTATCAATCACTAACTCGTTGCCGTAAACGGTTTTCATATTATATGTATTAGAGGATAAACATATTGAATGTCGCCATTCAATTTTTCTATCTATAGATGTTTGTGGCTAAGTAAAATTGAAATGTGTTTGTTGTTTCAAAATAATAACAGAGTCATATGAAATCATAGGTAATATTATAAAATACCTAAGCATTATAGTGCAACTAGCTGTGACCCGCGGTTTTACCGGCATTGCTCCGCTCTTGTTGGTCTTAGTGTGATGATATAGCCTATAGCTTTTCTCGATAAATGGGCTATGTAACACCGAAAGAATTTTTCAAACAAACAAACTCTTCAGCTTTATAATATTAGTATAGATAAGAAATATTTTTTCGATTTAAGTGTCGTAATACGTAATTATTAATTTAATTTATATCTTTTACCGTACATCTTGAAACAAACTTAAGCTTTACTTTTGATTTAATTTAGAGACCTTTGCGTCAAAAATAATATGACGGAACTCTTTAGCACAGAAAGAATTGATCTTCAATTAAATAACCAAACATTGAGTAATTATTACACTACCATCGTCTTTACTGTTCCTAAGAGTATCTTCACCAATTACATGTATACTACCTTTATCACATATTAAACTATACTAGTACCTGTATTCCTTCCTAAGACATATCGAGATACTCAATAGCTATAGGAGGGTCAGCAAAATAGATGACGGGATTGGGCCAGTGTCCTGCGGTCGGTTTGATTTGTGGACGACACTTCGGCCGTCTTGGGTCACAATCTTAAGTTATCTTCATTCATCATTGCAAGCCTGTTAATGGTATCCTTCTACGATACAAGATAAGATGGTTAAAACAAAAATTAGTACGTAATTTGTGTGTTTGCATTTCAAAGTGTCTAAAGAAGTATTTTAAAGGTTTGTAGAATGTAGAGCTCACGGCATTTTAATTTGTTGTATACTAGCTGTGCGGAACGGTTTCATCCGCTTGCAAAATCAAGTATTTCTATATTCCTGTAAAGTTTCATCCAAATCCGTCGAGTAGTTTTACATAAAAAAAACTTGCAAATTTTCGCGTTTATAACATTATTATATTACTAGCGACCCGCCCCGGCTTCGCACGGGTGCAATGCTGATACTAAATACACTACAGAAAAACTGTGAACGTTGTATATAAAAACATAGCGGCCCGCTCCGGCTTCGCACGGGTATAAAATATATAGCCGGGCGGCCGGCCGGTACCGCCGCAAACGCTACGTCCCGCAATTTTTAAATCTGTAATATCTTCGAAAATATTCACTTAAATCATACGGTGTAAAGGGCCATATAGATCTATATTAAATGAACTATGTATTCAAGGTATTTAATTGGTTAAGGATTAATGCTGTATTGGTTAAAATCGCTTCGAAAATTAGCCATTATTTGTCGTAAAAAGTAAATGACAAAAAAAAGTTATTGTGGGTTATCCATAAGAGATAGACATATACCACCGCGGACTTTTGAAGAAGAAGAAGAAAGAAAGAAAATAAATTTAATCACAAATACAACATTTTAGCTTACAACCAATACATTTTAAGAACAATAAAAATAAAAAATAAGACTTTTCTGTAGACCTTTTCAATGTGTATAATACTTGGTACATTATTTTGATAAAACTCGTAGGGTTCAGCCTGCGTTTGCAATGTAAGCGGAAAAAATGTAATTTTTTATGACATCACATTAGAAACCTCAAAAATAACAGTACTTCTCCACTATTTGATGGATGTTATTATACATATAAACCTTCCTCTTGAATCACTCTATCTATTAAAAAAAAACCGCATCAAAATCCGTTGCGTAGTTTCAAAGATTTAAGCGTACAAAGGGACATAGGGATATAGGGACATAGGGACATAGGGACATAGGGACAGAGAAAGCGACTTTGTTTTATACAATGTAGTGATTTATAAGCAAAAATAATTCTCTAAAAACACATAATTTAAATAGTACTTTATAACCTATTTAAATTGCTAACACTTCATTAATTTCTTCAGTTTGATATATTATATTAATAACCGGTGGTAAATAACTTCCATGTGTTTTTTGACGATTCAAAAGCGTTTCTTGATGCATTCAGATAAAACGAGTGAATGCTCATTCTAACCCCACTTTGTCAAATTCTTTTAGTATGAACAGGCGTAGAGAATTCTTTCGTTGTTCTTGGTGCGTTCAAAAAGATTCTGTGGAATGTTCTAATACTGAACAACACTAAAAACGAGTTTTCGTTTACACTAAGAGATCACGAAAGAATGCTCTTGCTCTAACTCTAGGCTCTTTGTTCGTTTGATGTAAATGCACCGTAAGAAATTTGAGCAAATAAACGTCGATTTAGAATTTGAAAAACATCGCTATAACTTACATAGCCATTTTTTAATACAAGAACTACGTGCTGCGTAATATTTTTAGTGTGCAGGTGCTTAAAATATAATATTTTAAGTGTATGTAGTGTATTTTAAGTGTATGAATATAAAACAGGAAGCTCAGGAAATTGCTTGATCTTGAAAGCACTATCACAAACGCTTTACCTTGCAATTTAAATAAAATGTAATATAATTTTATTTATAAAAGTGATAGTTATATTATGTTTTGTAAATAAATTTACAACGATTTTTGTAAGCACATAAGAGCTTTGTTGAGATTGATTTTCATTATTGTGTACCTAATTACATCGTTATTTGTTAGTCAAACGATTACCTATTTTTTATTTAGTTTTTTACTGGATGGCTAATTCTGAGCGTTTAGGTATGACCCGGTTCATGTTTATTTAATTTGTTTTTATTGTACATATTTATTTTATTATATTTCATTGATTATATATTACGTTACGTAGATTATATTATATACATTTACTTTCGTTTTATTTAGCACAATATAATATTTACCAAGATGACTTGCTAGTTGCTATAATTATGTGTCGTTTGTTGATTGCTGTTTCTAAATATTATGTTGTAATATTTTTCTTGGAATAAACTGTTTATCTATAAATAGATCGAATATACATATTTTTTATCACTAATATTATGGCAAAAAGATTAAAACTATTAATACAATTCATTTATCTTATATGGTTGAACACACTTGTTTTGAATTTATTATTTTTAACACAATATCTTCAGTATGAAACATCTGTACCAAATATATTTTATACTGATGTCGTTTTAACTTCGATTTTTTTTAATAAACTGTTAGTAATTCAACGAACTCAATGAAAACCGATAAACAAGAAAACGGTCACGTTCATCACATAACAATATTGTCTCATAAATGTAAGGGTAATTACGCATATGTAAAGTTGGCAGAACTTTGGTCATTAGGACGAGACCATACTCTAAGTGGGGAGAACCCGTTATATCCACCAAACGTGGCCAGGTACGGCCAAATTTATTACTATAAGTTATAAGAGAGTAGCGTTTTAGTGACTACCTTATAAATGACGCAGCAGCTTTGCAATGTTGATGGGGATGCTGGCTCTGTGTGGGACGTTGACTTGGCATGACTACCGCTGTGTGTATCTGTATGCAGGACCTTGATTTGTAGTAAGTATTTGGAAAATAGCTCTGTAGAATTTAAATTTGTATAACCTAACAAATCATCATCGTGATGCATTTATTTACTTTGACATTAACTTATGTATTAAATCTTTTACTTTGACAAAGAATACAGTGTATCTGCCATCTAGATATAAGCGTGAACTTGCTATGTTAATAGCATATAATATTAACCAGTCTGGTACATGTTCGGTATCAGACCATCAATCTACTATAATTTTATGTAGTAGTAATTATATACATCAACCTAGATTAAGTGTAGACAGACAATCTAGCCCTAAGCTAGATTTAAACTAGTATATAAGACAACAGCTAAGCAGTCTTTTTCCATTGTGCATCAAAATATTCAAGGCTTGGCTAGCAAATTGTTAGAAATAGAATTGTTTCTGAATGATAACAATATTAAAATATTTTGTGTAACAGAACATTGGCTTAAACAATGTCAGTCGTTAGTAAATATTGAAAATTACAAATTAAAAAGTATATACTCCTTCCCCCCGGATCTCGCTCGCGAGTAGACGTGTAATAAGTTTATTTTTGTTCGTCTATCAATAATTAAATCGAATTTCAATTTAGTTAATTCTCGATCAAAAAATAGGAGTGCATAAACGAATAAGAGGTTAACGTATTAAGTGCGACGCTGACTTCTGTGCGCCTGGTACGAGAACAAATCGGGGATAGCCACGCCCAATTGGAAACTCCGCCCGCCCATGCCCAACCTCTTCTGGCCGCTTCCAATCACTAGCGCGCCCATCTCTTCTACGTCATCCGCAGTGAGTACACCTCTTGATATTGCTACATTCCTGGTACCTCGAGAGCGGAGATAAATTGAGGTGCGAGTTTGCTAATGCGCTGCAGTAAGGAACACTTAAATAGTGAATATTCAATTACCATTATTCTAAATGCAACGCACACCACCCAAAGTCTCTTCCATGGAGGGTTCAACTAATGCTGCTGTAAACCAAGTTTCGAGGACTAAAAGACAGCGTACAAACAACTCCCCACACTCCCCGTCTCCGTCAATTGATAAGCAAGATGAAATCATGTCCATGCTCTCGAAAGTGCTTGCGGAGTTGAGCGAAATACGTAAAACAAATATCGAAATGAATGCATCCCTTGAGTACTACATTAAACAATGCGAAGATTTAAACAAACGAGTGGTATCTCTTGAAAGCGAGAAGGCGAAAAGCGAAGATTATATAAAAAAATTGGAGAGCAAACTGGAGGAGTCGGATCGTCACAATCGAAGCACATGCCTGGAAATAAGGGGAATACCTGCGAAGCCCCGCGAATCTAAACATGAACTTTGTTCTCTTGTAGAGAAACTTCATTCTAAATTACGAGTCGATTACCAACAAAGCGATTTAAAAGATGTGTATCGAATAAGGGGTAAATCAGCTACTGATAGAACTTTAATCATTGAATATTGTTCGACTATTACGAAAGCTAATATACTACATGCAAGTAAAAAATATAACGCGTCAAATACAACCGACCGACTCAACACTGCTCATTTAGGCCTGGGGGACAAAAGCTATGTGTACGTCTCAGAATATCTAACTCCAAGGACAAGACGGTTATACTTTTTGGCTCGGGATTTAGCAAAAACAAATAAATATGATTTCTGCTGGACCTCGAACGGACGGGTCTTTATCAGGAAAAGTGAAGGTTCGCCTCCTATAATAATCAATAGTGAGCAGCAACTCGTCGACCTGAAACAAAAAAACGGGTTAATAAATACAGTGTAAATATGTTTCTGTGCAAGATAATATGTAATTGTCGTTTACTATGTTATGTGTACTACTTAATATCTTATATGTTGTTAAAAGTACCCTTGTTGTGTAAATATACACTAAAAATACGTTCATACTTCATATATCTAATATTTCATAACATTTTCACATACTTCTCACCAACCATACAAACTCACAGCACACTCAATCATCAAACACAATATCTATTATTACACGCTAATACTAATTTAAGATCAATCAGCACCTTTCATATTTTCATGTGGCATAATCTGACCTATGTTATTAAATATGGATAAAATCAACAATCTAAATTGTGCACATATATAGACAACTTCATTGTAACGAATGCTAGGAACTGCTTGCCAGAAGAGTGCAGGTCTTTTGTCACTTTAACGAAGAATTCTTTCAGTATTCTAACGTTAAATATTAGAAGTATTAATAAAAATTATCCAGCTCTCGAAGTTCTTATACAAAGATTAGATATGCAATGTGATATCATAATACTAACAGAGTGTTGGATAGACAATGAGAAGCCTTATCCGAAAATGAACAATTATAACACTTCGTCTACTAAAAACTGTCTAAATCAAAATGGAGGCATAATTGTTTACTCAAAAAGCGGTCTGGATATATCTATTAAAGAGCCAAAATTTCAAGACGCTAACTGCCTTCTTTTGAATGTGGGAAATGAAATCGCTATTGTGGCCCTATACAGATCACCATCCATTTCGGGAATAGATCCTTTTCTGCACTCGTTGGATTCAGTCCTTACCACGGTTTCTAAATGCAAGACTATCTCGGTTATAGGAGATATAAATATTGACATCCATTCCAATAGTACAGACAAACATTCTACCACTTACCTGGATTTACTAGCTAGTCATGGACTTCTAGCTAGTCACACGCTGATAACCCGTGGGAATAGGTGCCTTGATCATGTAATGCTCAAAACAAGGTGTCAATATACCACACTTATTATTGACACTTATGTAACTGACCATAAGCCAGTTATGTTAAATATAATTAAAGAAAAATCTAGTAAATTGAGCTTTAGTAGAACTATAACTAAAATTGACGTAATAAAATTATGCAATGATTTGAAGGCTGCTGACTTTAGTGAGGTTCTCGAAGCAATGGATGTAAATTTGGCGACAGATATTTTGTATTGTAAGTTAATTAACCTCATGAAATATTGTTCTAAGACCTTTAAGATATCAGGTAAGCAACGAATACTAAAACCGTGGATTACACCTGGAATTCTCCGTTGTATAAAGACTCGAGACAACATGCACATAAGACTGAAAGACGTTCCTAATAACCAAATTCTAAGGATTACTTACCTACGTTATAGAAACTTTTGTACGAAATTATTAAAAAACTTGAAAAGAGATTATTACAAAGCTGAACTTCTAAAACATCAAAACAACATCAAAAAAACATGGCAGGCAATAAAAAAAGTCACTAATACTGAAAGAGATGAAAATAAAAATGTGGGCCTAATTAAAGTAAAGGATAACCCAACTAGCTCTATCAACTTTATAAACGATTACTTTGTTAGCGTGGGAAAGACTCTAGCTGAGAAGATTAAAGCCACAGCTATGTCAACTAAAATAAACCATACTCTTTCACAAACTAATTCCATTGTCATGTTAGAAACAGACCCAGACGAAATACTTGGCATAATTAAAAATTTAAAGAGTGATTGTGCAGCGGGATATGATGGTATCACAGCGGAAATCATTAAGAGCTCGGCTACTGTGCTTGTGCCCGTCATAACTCACATTTGCAACCGAAGTCTCATGACAGGGATTTTCCCTGATGCTTTTAAAACTTCTATAATTGTTCCTATTCATAAGGGTGGGTGCAGCGATAGTGTTGAAAACTACAGACCCATCTCTATTCTCCCGGTGTTATCCAAAGTGCTTGATAAAGTAATAAACAAACGACTAATGAGTTTTCTCGAAAAATACCAAATTCTATCTTCATCGCAATATGGTTTTAGGGAGGGCCGATCAACTGAAAATGCGGTATCCAATATCTCAGAATACATTGTTGATAATTTGGACAAACGAAAAAAAGTAGTTGGAGTTTTTCTTGATTTAGCAAAGGCATTTGATACGGTTTCCATACCCGCCCTTGTGGATAAACTAGAGAAAGTAGGTATCAGGGAGAATGCACTGTCTCTACTAAAAGATTATCTGACAAACAGGAAACAAAAAACTAAAATTGGTGACTATATCAGTGAAAAACGGGAAGTTAGCTATGGTGTACCTCAAGGCAGTGTACTCGGCCCGAGTCTCTTTTTGGTCTACGTTAATGACCTCTTTAATATCTCCTTGAAGCAAGGTAAAATTTTCTCCTATGCTGACGATACAGCTCTAATATTCACTGGGAACAGTTGGCAGGAGGCTCAGTCAAATGCTGAGGAAGGATTAAAACAAGTAATTACTTGGCTTCAGAATAATAAGCTCTCCCTTAACATAGCAAAGACCAAGTATATACTTTTCTCCCAAACGCGTAATCGTCCTGAGCAAACTTCATTAAAGGCACATCTGAGCTGCCAAATTTCTTCCTGTGCATGTCCTGAACTGGAACGCGTCACCTCCATCAAGTACTTAGGAATTATCCTAGACAGCAGGTTCTGCTGGAAACCTCACATTGAGTATCTAAGTAAGAGAATTCGAAAGCTCATTTATGTTTTTAAAAATCTCCGAGAAGTCGCAGATCGTGACCTAATAATTAAAGTCTACAATGCACTATGTAAGCCACTACTAACCTATTGCTGCAGTTCTTGGGGAGGTGCTCCAAGTACCAATATGTTAATACTGGAACGGGCTCAAAGAGCGGTATTGAAAGTCGCCATTTCCAGGCCTTTTTATTTTGGTACATCAGAGTTATTCGCTGAATGTGGGGTACTAACTGTAAGACAACTCTTTATTCAAAAAATTCTCTTAAATCAGCACCAATTAATCAGTTCTAACCCTATAGGTAAAAGAAGGAAAGATAAAGTCTTCTCTAAGCCCAAAACAAGCACTAAACTTGCTCAACGCCAGCAAGCATTTCTTGGACCTCTCATATACAATAGAATGGCCAAAGATATTGTAGCTCTGCCTTCGATGTCCATAAGAGATGCCAACAGTGCCATAAGAAACTGGTTGATTGAGTGTGATTATGAAGCTATTGAGAAAATGCTTAAAGTTATAGTCTGATCCATGTTATTTTCTCTGTCTTGCCACAAATCGCACACACACACGCACACACACACACACACACACACACACACATACACACACACACACACACGCACGCACACACACACACACACACACATTCACACATAGTTACACACTTATAAATAAAGGCGTTAATATAGGCGCAGATTTCATTTAGTTTATAAATTAATAAATAAAAATATAAATTTAATCTTAATATGTATAAATAATGTCTTATCTTTATGTATAAATAATTTTGATTGATAATATCAGATAATTTTTAATACCTGATATATAATGAGTACCACTTACCTTATTGTGTAATCAGGAAGGGTTGCAGGCCTACGATACAAGCTGTCTTAGTGTAGGTCTGCAGGTCATATTATCTTTTAATCATCAGGTCCTGTTATAATATCCTTGTATTTTTATGTTTAATTAATTAAGATAATTATTTCTATGTATTTAATTTTGTATTTATGGTGAATAAATGATTATGATTGATTGATTGATTGATACTTTAGGACACAGGCTATTCACGGAGGTTCTGTTATTTTTGTACATGATAGTGTAAAATGTAAAGAACGAACTGACATTGTTAGTCTTTCTGTAGAACGGACCATTGAACTGTCCTGTGTGGAGCTGGAGCGTTATATTATTGTTTGCGTTTATAGACCCCCTTCCAGTGACTATAATATGTTTGAGACAGTCGGAAGAAATATTAAAGCGTCTAAGCAGGAGTAAAAAAAAAGTTATAGTATGTGGTGATTTTAATATTGATTTACTTTTACAAACACAAACGGCTACACGAATTCTTAATTTATTTCAGTCATTTAATCTATATAAACTTTTTAACGAACCCACACGAATTACACCTACTTCTGCAACCTGTATTGATAATATATACTGTGACTGCATCTGTTTAGAGAAAAATATTCTCAATACATTGACTTCGGATCACTGTGGCCAGAAAGTAGTTTTTGAATGGGATTGCATACCTACATTTAAAAGGATTAATGTTAGGCCTATAACTAAAAAAGGCATTAATAAATTTAGGAATAATATTAATAAAAACCTGCCCGTACTAAATGATCAATCCTTTCCTAATAGTCCTTGTGAAATGTTTAAAAATCTTTTTAATTTAGTACATAAAGAATTTGAAAAAATATTTAAAGTTAAATCTTTAAATATTACCAAGGATACCATTAGTAAATGGGCGACAGCTAGTATACATAGGTGCAGGAACATTCTTTATGAATTATATGGTATGAAGCAATATAATAAAGACCCATCTTTTCTTAGTTATGTTAGAAATTACTCAAAAATTTTTAAAAAAGTTTGTTTTACTGCAAAGCGTTTGTATATCAAAGAAAAAATACGCGACTCTGATAATAAAGTTAAAACAGTTTGGTCAATTATTAATGGTGAAATGGGTAAAAGCAAATCAAGTAATACCATAAAACTTGTAAATAATGACAGGGTTATTGACAAAAGTGCTGATGTTGCGCTTGCTTTTGAAGAATTCTTCAGTAGTGTCCCTGCTACTATTACTAATAGTTTAAATTCGTCTTCAGCACTTGCAGAAACCTTTTTGAGGGACCATGTTGCGGGGTGCAGTACATTATTTGAATTACGACACGTAACTGCTAGTGATATTGTTACTGCCTTTAAGACGCTTAATCTAAAAAATACTTGTGATCTCTGGGGAATGTCCGTAAATTTAGTTAATAATATAATAGAAAATATTGCGAAAAATTTAGCTTTCATATTTAATAAGTGTTGTGACTATGGTACATTTCCTAATTTACTAAAGCTTAGTAAAGTTATACCTCTATTTAAGAAGGGCGATCAAGAAGACTGTAACAATTATAGACCTATCTCTATTTTACCAACATTAAGTAAGGTATTCGAGAAGTTAATATTAAACCAATTGAGTAGTCATTTTGCATCTAATAATTTACTGCACACCAAACAGTTTGGTTTCACAAAGGGGCGCTCAACCACAGATGCTGGAGTTGCACTTCTAACACATATATATAAAGCATGGGAAAACTCAAAAAATGCTCTAGGGATATTTTGTGACCTCTCCAAGGCATTTGACTGCGTTGAACATTGTACTTTGTTACGTAAACTTTATCACTATGGAATTAAAGGAAAAGCCCAGAACCTCATAGCGTCATACCTGCATGATAGGATACAGACTGTAGTTGTTAATGGAGAACGTTATAGCGGTGCGTCAATTAACATTGGTGTTCCACAGGGGTCAATTTTAGGTCCCTTCTTGTTCTTGGTATATATCAATGATCTTCCCTATTATTTGCAGGATAGGTGTGAAATAGTTCTGTTTGCAGATGATACCTCATTAATTTTTAATGTGGATAGGCATGACCCAAATGTTGACGAAGTTAACAGTGCTCTTTTACACATATCTGAATGGTTTACTGCCAATAATTTATTATTAAATGCCAAAAAAACCACTTGTGTTGAATTTTTACTTCCTAATGTAAAAAAGTTGAACAGAGATATTGCCTTGAACGGGGAGGTATTGCATCCTACTGAGTCTACTGTATTTCTAGGGTTAACATTGGACGAGAAACTACAGTGGGGAGCCCATGTCAACACCGCTGCAGGTAAGCTCAGTTCTGCTGCATATGCAGTCCGAAAAATAAGGCATCTCACCGATGAAGATACGGCTAGATTGGTTTATTTCAGCTACTTTCATAGCATTATGTCCTATGGAATTCTACTGTGGGGCAGGGCTGCAGATATAGAAACTATATTTATCTTACAGAAAAGAGCCATTCGCTTTATATATAATTTACGTGCTCGGGACTCACTAAGAGATCATTTTAAGAATACTGGTATCCTTACTGTACCATCACAGTATATATTTAATAATATTTTGCATGTACACAAAAGCTCTGACTTACACACAAGAGTAGGAGATAGACACGATTATGGCACAAGGAACAGGAATAGAATTGAAATGCCATTTTTCCGATTAGCTAAAGTTAAAAATTCATTTATGGGTCAAGGTATACGCTTATACAATAGAATTCCTCACAATATTAAAGAGTTTAGTAGTTCTAAATTTAAAACTTACATAAAAAATGTACTAGTTCAGAGAGCGTACTACAGTATTCAGGAATATATGGACGATAAAGACCCATGGAGGGTTGTCGCGTAAAAACCACAGGACAGTTCTTTGGCATATTATGTAGTTAGATATAAGTTACATATTATGTAAATTTATTGACATTATTTTAAAAGAGCAACTATGGAGTTTCTTGCCGATTCTTC
The DNA here is from genome assembly GCA_029959065.1 of Colias behrii. NCBI lineage: Eukaryota > Metazoa > Arthropoda > Insecta > Lepidoptera > Pieridae > Colias > Colias behrii. The sequence goes on from JARWMC010000015.1 coordinate 3,292,805, forward strand.
TCCATAGATACTGCTTTCCGAATCGGTGGTAAATGTTAAAAATATTGTGTAATGACGATTCGAAAGTGCTACTAAATAGTAGTCTAATTGAATAAATGAATGTTTGAGTTTGAGTTTGAGTTTAGAGCACTGTCAATACTGCGCCAGCGTTATCGAATAGGTTTAATAGCGTGATACAATAAATGGTCGCTTCATAGTAAGCCTATTAAATACTATAATATATATAGAATATGTAATTTATTTCACAAGTAAAGTTTCTTTTTATAATTTAATTCGATAAGTACCTTTAATTTTATTTTAAATCAACTACAGAGTTGCGACACTAATTTCCCTTTATAAAATGAATCAGTTCGTTACTTGGACCGTTCCTAAATGTCTAGGCGCGCTAACTGCCGAAGTTCCAGCTATTATGTCAAAACAAGTTTCATAGGAGCTTTCGTTACATGTATTTCGCTTTCCCACAAGCCTTTGTAAGCCAGGCCGGTTGGTAAATGGCATACGGTAAGCGAATATAATGTAATTGCAAGAGAAACTGGAGATTTCCTCTCCTGGACTTTAAATGATGTGAAATAGACGCAGGGGATCTCTTTATGTACGTATCCTTTAAAGGTATGTGATGTGGACGTGGAGGTATTCTTAAAGAAAATTAACTCTGCTAAGGTGAGCTTAGTACTTTTCTACCATCATTATAGTCAGGTCATTACCCGCTTGATGTTATATATAGATATTTTTTACCTGTTTTTGTACCATTTCCCACTTCTGTAATGTGATTAACATTTTGATTTTTTATTATTTGAATGTTAATATGAGGTGAGAGGTGGCACTAGGTTCAAAGAGAGTAAAATATCTTTAAGACAACTTTAGCAAAGAAAACACCTTCGATGAAAAAGCTCCCAAATTGTAACTATCGTTTAGATACTACCAAGTCACTTTATTTATTTTACGTTATTTTTTATATGATTGTGTAATACTTAATCGGACGTATAAGTTTTATCCAAAGATGAAAAAGTGCCCCTTTAATATACAAAATCTCTAGTTTGCTACGCGTTAAAATGGCGCAAACTCGCAAGGCAAATTAAGTGTTCCTTATTTTTGTTTGCTTTATTCTCATCCTTTGCTTTCATACTTTTTCCATTACCCACTGAGGTTGGGAGTCTGGTGCAGTTTCTTTTTTACTTTTCGCTATTAGTGATCATCTTCTGTCCCATTTTCCTATCCTACTACCTACTATTATTAATTCGAAAGTTTTGAGGATTTTTATTAAAATAGAATATTTTGGTATATAGATATTTAAGTACACGAGTTTATTGGGATATAACGAGAGTGGAGCCGCGGGATAAAGTTGTCGTAGGATAACTTTAGCGGTTACATTATAATCGTGAAGGTTTGTAAAAATTTATGGATGTATAGATATTTGTTAGTGGCTGATCAGATATGAATGAAATTATGTACAGAGATAGATAAAACTGTAAATTAGAGAATAAGTTACTTTTTATTAATTTACTGCGTGAGATTAATAGTCCATTGAATAAAAAGTTCTAGAGTGCGCGAGTTAGTAACGTAAGATGTTTCTTCGGAAACATGTCAAGAGTCCCTAGGTAATAAACATACTAAAACGCCGGGACACTAGGAGGAGCCCCGGAGTGGGGGGAGGGGGGGAATGGGCCCATTTTTTCATTTTTCGCTTAAATCTCAAAAACGGTACATGTTAGAGAAAAACTTTCAAGGAAAAGTTGAAAGGCCATAAAATTATCTACAAGTTGTACCTAGATCATTTTTCCTACATCCTACCGTTTCTGAGTTACACGCAGTAAAAAATGATTTTTGCTCAAACAATTTCCCCATCCACATCAATCGATCAAAAAATATTTCTTTCTTCCAAAAAACTCAAATGTGCAACTTGTGACTGGTACTGATAGATTGCTCTTAATTAGGTCTATAATTGGTAAAATAAACACATTCCTCAATGGAAGCCTTTAGGAGGAATCGATTGTCAAAATATTATATGTATTAGGGTAGTTTGAGTTACTGAACTTGACCTTTTTATTTTTTTCTTCCAAAAAACTCAAATGTGCAACTTGTGACCGGTACTGATAGATTGCTCTTAATTAGGTCTATAATTGGTAAAATAAATACATTCCTCCATGGAAGCCTTTAGGAGGAATCGATTGTCAAAATATTATATTAGGGTAGTTTGAGTTACTGAACTTGATATTTTTATTTTTTTCTTCCAAAAACCTCAAAAGTGCAACTTGTGACCGGTACAGATAGATTGCTCATAATTAGGTCTATCATTGATAAAAATACCAGATTCCACCACGGAGGCGTTTACGGGGAATTGAATTTTATTAGGGTAGTTACGATACTTGAACTTTTTATTTTTTTTCTTCCAAAAAACTCAAAAGTGCAACTTGTGACCGGTACAGATAGATTGCTCATAATTAGGTCTATAATTGGTAAAATAAACACATTCCTCCATGGAAGCCTTTAGGAGGAATCGATTGTCAAAATATTATATTAGGGTAGTTTGAGTTACTAAACTTGATCTTTTTAATTTTTTTCTTCCAAAAAACTCAAAAGTGCAACTTGTGACCAGTACAGATAGATTGCTCATAAGTAGGTCTATCATTGATAAAAATACCAGATTCCACCACGGAGGCGTTTACGGGGAATTGAATTTTATTAGGGTAGTTACGATACTTGAACTTTTTATTTTTTTTCTTCCAAAAAACTCAAAAGTGCAACTTGTGACCGGTACAGATAGATTGCTCATAATTAGGTCTATAATTGGTAAAATAAACACATTCCTCCATGGAAGCCTTTAGGAGGAATCGATTGTCAAAATATTATATTAGGGTAGTTTGAGTTACTTAACTTGATCTTTTTATTTTTTTCTTCCAAAAAACTCAAAAGTGCAACTTGTGACCGGTACAGATAGATTGCTCATAATTAGGTCTATCATTGATAAAAATACCAAATTCCACCATGGAGGCGTTTAGGAGGAATTGAATTTTATTAGGGTAGTTACGATAATTGAATTTTTCACCTTTCATGGGATGTAGCTCGAAAACGGCTGCGAATAGAAAAAAATGATTCAGGTACAACTTGTAGATAATTTTATGGCCTTTCAACTTTTCCTTGAAAGTTTTTCTCTAACATGTACCGTTTTTGAGATTTAAGCGAAAAATGAAAAAATGGACCCATTCCTCCCCTCCCCCCACTCCGGGGCTCTTCCTCGTGTCCCGGGATTTTAGTATGTTTATTACCTAGGGACTCTTGACATGTTTCCGAAGAAACATCTTACGTTACTAACTCACGCACTCTAGACCCCCCTTGGAGGGACTCATTCAATGGACTATAACCGCAGACTAAACTTATTCATATAAATCTTTTACTTCCTTACATACTATATATACGGTACTGTAGTTATTATGTAATCGGTTTTCTTGAAGTCTTCTGGAGAATGAGTTAATAAGGGATAATGAGAATTTCTGAGCAAAGTGTAATATCGTTTGCACCCAAAATGAGATCACGATGTTGTTATAGAAACTTATAAGGATCTTACGAAATTGGTATCAATGAGAGCAAGTGAGGTTTTCGTAACCCAGATATTTTTGACTTAAAATACGAATTTTCTTAAGTGAGGTAGGAGGAAAAATTATACTACTTCTACGATTTTCTATAGGAATCTTGTTGTGAGGAAAATGTATACTCGTACAAAAAAAAAGATGAAAATAAAATATAAAAAATTCGACATTATTTTATTCGCTTATACTCAAATCAAATAACAACTATTCATGCTTGAATTAATTTCCAATATAACTTAATTCTATCGAATTCGCGATAACAGTTTATTGTTAACGTATTTCAGTATCTAAAACAAATTCATATTTCAACGTACATTTCCTATTCATATTTAGATAGAAATCCATTTTATACGATGACGGTATTTTTCAAGCGCAACTGCGACGAATCTCGAATCCAATACATCCATATCCAATATTACTGTTGTACAAACCAAATAAAATATTTACGATTACAACGGAATTGTTGACAGGCGCGGAAACGTTGGCGCCCTCAAAACAATCTCACAGCCCGAGATTTAATACCGTGTCGTTCCCAAAGGAAATATAAATACGGTATTGAAATATCCTATAATGTGTATCGGAATCCATTCCCGGGGTAATATGTATACCACCATATATAGACCAGTATAGGATTGTCTTCCCCGCCCCGCGGTGTCTTGCTAATTTGGATCTAATAGGATGTTTTGTGGGCTTCCCAATGGATCAACTTATATTGGCTAACTCTAAACGTTCAATAGGCAAGCTACTTATGACTATGAATATTTATAACGTATTAGAAGACGCGCTACTGGTTAAGGCTGCGTTAGGGAAAAATTGTATCGCTCTAGTTTAAGATGAGCTTGATAAAGTTGATTGGATCTAGATAATGGACATTTATAAGGAAGATTTTTCCATGTTATAATATAATGATGTTTTCTAAAGTATGCGTTCTGCATAATTTTCAGCATGAGCATATATTTTAAGCCAGAATTTTGATATAAAAAGTATCTTAGTCTACACTTACGATTATTAGTCCGTTTTCTTATGGGAAAAGGTATACATTTTTGAGTAAAGCAATGCCATTTGGTACGAATGTTGTACTCATCCACCTAAGCCCAAATCGCCCGGTAGCCAGTCATTACTCCCCGGAAGGAGGGAGGGAGGGGGGGTTAAAGAACAGAGCGCCCGGCGCTCGGAAAAAAAATTCTGGCGGATTCATTCGGACCTATGAGTCGAATTTGGTGTCGTTATCAGGTAACTAGATAATGCCCAATTCATTCCCTATACCAGGTTTTTAGGGTTCCATAGCAAAATATGTCACAATCCTTAAAATAAAAAACTTTTAGTAGTGAAAAAATCCAAACAAACCAGTATAGTTTTATATTTTTGTATCAAACTTAGTTTATAAAAAATACTGTCTGAAAGGCAATTTAATGTAGATTATAAAAACATTAACAAGTAACATATATTTTATCATTTTAAATGTAAAAAAAATTATACAAAGTACAAAAACGTTCGACAGCGCAGCGTAGGGGACGGCTAATAGACCCGAAAAACAAGCAATACTAACAAAAAAAACCAGCAAAGTGCGAGTCTGACTCGCTCATCGAGTGTTTCGTACTTATTTGTCCCATACCATGTTAACTAGTCTGGTAGGACCTGGATATCTGATACTCACAAACTTTTGTCTTTATAATATTAGTGTGATTTTTAATCATCTTTAAATTATAAATGAAGTCAGGTAACATTGTTAAAAATAAAGATATATAATAATAGAACGTTATAGTATTAATAATAATGACAACCACCTCCACAATTGCGTGATTCGGTACATTTGAACTGGCGTTTAGAACACTTCAATCTGGAACTGCAAGATTTCACGCACCGATATCTTATTAATTCAAAGCTTCTCTTTTCTTTTTATTTCAGATGGGGAAGGAATATTCAGATTTTTTTTGTAGGCCCCCAAATATACACAGCCTGTAAAACTGCCCTTAAGGTGTGTTGTTTAAGGGCAGCTTCTGTGGGAGGCAAATTTTCTATTTGCATGTCCTTTTATGTTAAAAATTGTTTGCGACCCTCATTTACTGTCACAGCGAGGTATGATCTGAAAAACAAACATGTACTTATAATACTTATAAAAATATAAGTTCTGGCTAAGAGAATCTTTAAAATATCGTGACCGTCCTTACCTATCATGCATTGTAATCACAAACTTTTCAATTTCACTGTCTGCATATTTGCCACTGTAAAGTGCTTCAAACCCTCGTGTGGCTTTAGGATATGACTACCTTGCCTCAAATGCAGTTTATTTGCGTCTTGCATTAAATATGAGTTTGTGTAACATCTGGTAAAAGAATGGAATAATATATACGTGTGTTCTTTGTGGACCTGATACAAGAAAACCATTTCTTAAGTATTATTTGTCAATAAATGAATTTGGGTACTAAACTGAAACTCTAACATTTATTTATTTAATTAGACTTCTTATAAAAGCAATTTTGAATCGTCATAACATTTTTTTAACATTTATCACCGATTCGGAAAGCAGTATGTATGGAAAAGAACCGGAAAAAAGAAACTCCTTATTTGCTCTTTTAAAATCGTGTCAATATTAAGGTACAATTTAATTTTACATAGTAATATGTAACTACTAATAAGTCCATTATTTAAACATGAAGCTAGCATTTTTACATGCCAGGTATTGATGATTTCGTCCTGTGCCGATGTGTACCCATAGTTAGTTTAAACCTTCTAGCTTTGGAACACACGATATAGTAGTAGTAGCCAAAATAATGTTAAGAACAGTCGACACATATAGCTAGTACAGAATATCATGTGTTCCAAAGCTAGAAGGTCTAAAATAACTATGGGTACACATGCAATTGAGGCATGGAAGGCATATACGAATGTCATACGAAATATGCAGACAGTGAAATTGAAAAGTTTGTGATTACAATGCATGATAGGTAAGGACGGTCACGATATTTTAAAGATACTCTTATCCAGAACTTATATTTTTATAAGTATTATATTTAGTACATGTTTGTTTTTCAGATCATACCTCGCTGTGACAGTAAATGAGGGTCGCAAACAATTTTTAACATAAAAGGACATGCAAATAGAAAATTTGCCTCCCACAGAAGCTGCCCTTAGACAACACACCTTAAGGGCAGTTTTACAGGCTGTGTATATTTGGGGGCCTACAAAAAAATCTGAATATTCCTTCCCCATCTGAAATAAAAAGAAAAGAGAAGCTCTTTGAATTAATAAGATATCGGTGCGTGAAATCTTGCAGTTCCAGATTGAAGTGTTTTAAACGCCGCGCCAGCTCAAATGTACCGAATTACGCAATTGTGGAGGTAGTTGTCATTATTATTAATACTATAACGTACTATTATTATATATATTTATTTTTAACAATGTTACCTGACTTCATTTATAATTTAAAGATGATTAAAAATCACACTAATATTATAAAGACGAAAGTTTGTGAGTATCAGATATCCAGGTCCTACCAGACTAGTTAACATGGTATGGGACAAATAAAGTACGAAACACTCGATGAGCGAGTCAGACTCGCACTTGGCTGGTTTTTTTGTTAATATTGCTTGTTTTTCGGGTCTATTAGCCGTCCCCTACGCTGCGCTGTCGAACGTTTTTGTACTTTGTATAATTTTTTTTACATTTAAAATGATAAAATATATGTTACATGTTAATGTTTTTGTAATCTACATTAAATTGCCTTTCAGACAGTATTTTTTATAAACTAAGTTTGATACAAAAATATAAAACTATACTGGTTTGTTTGGATTTTGTCACTACTAAAAGTTTTTTATTTTAAGGATTGTGACATATTTTGCTATGGAACCCTAAAAACCTGGTATGGGGAATGAATTGGGCATCATCTAGTTACCTGATAACGACACCAAATTCGACTCAAAGGTCCAAATTAATCCGCCAGAATTTTTTTTCCGAGCGCCGGGCGCTCTGTTCTTTAACCCCCCCTCCCTTCATCCTGCCGGGGAGTAATGACTGGCTACCGGGTGATTTGGGCTTAGGTGGACGAGTACAACATTCGTACCAAATGGCATTGCTTTACTCAAAAATGTATACCTTTCCATACAAGCATGCCCATAAGAAAACGGACTATATACTATACTGTTTATTTGATATTTCTACAAGCGCCAAATTTAATTCCTAAGGATCTTTCACTCAGGGTTTGGCCACCGAGAAGTGTAGTGTAGATTTTAGTCGGTAAAAAGGGATTCTTACCCACTAAAATCTGTCTTGTCGTGGGAACAAGCTCTGCTTTTTCCTTCAAGAGCTGAGTATATTTAGAACATTTTCTCCCCGTTAGCAAAAAAATGATCTTTTACTAACACGAAGGTTTGTTGTATAAAGTGAAATTTGAATTCGGGGAAACATAATAAATAAAACACAGCCATAATTCGTTGACGAAGTCTCGGGTGAAGATAATAAATAAATTTGTTTATGTCTCATAGAAGAGAAGTAAATTGGTCTCCGTGGTGTATAAAATACGCAGGGGATAGATATTCAGAAGTTTTAGCCGTTTCTAATTGCCTGAAATTCTTACCAACTAAAACTTTATAGGAGACATAACCAGCTTCAAAACATCAATATATTTTCTGTTATTGAAGTAATATAGTTTTAAATTATCTGTGGTTATAATAAGTATATCTGTCAGTTAAAATTTCAAACGTTTGACCATCAGAGAGCGCTGAAAAAGACCACTATTCATACACTATGATAATATTATAATATCTATAATTTACTTCTATTATTATTAGCGTAGAACTTTGTAAGTATGGTAAGATGTTTGTTCCTCTTTTTCGCAAAAATATCATGTCTCAACGATTTTGATGATACTTGGCCCTGTTGTAGCTTGTATTTCAGAAAAGCACATAAGCTATAGAAATTATTGCTTTTGCCCGTAATTTGTTATGTGAGTGAAACCGCGTGGCACAGCTAGTAAATTATAACTCGTATACTATTGTGGTAGGTGGTAAGTATGTAGTATACCTAGGTAGGTATTATAACAGTAGTTTTTGAATCAATACATAATAATATAAGCGATGTTAATCTTTAAAATACTGATACAGAAAACTTTTCCCAACTTTATACTTAAAGCCGGAATTTTAACATTGAATAAAGGGGTTGCAATACCCACGCGTATCTTAATGCAAATTATAAATGTTTATAAAGAGTTCAATTTAAATTCTAATGCAATAGCTTCCGCTAGGGGGCGTTCTTCGTTAACTGAACGGATAATACGATTCTGCTTTGCTTATTGAAACAATATCATTTTATGTTTATCAATAAACTGCGTTGACTATTGTTCGAGAAATTGAGAAAAGATTAACTGGTTAATGGGAATAGAGACAGTAAAAATATGTTCATAGTTGTATTATGTATTTGTCAACATGGAATATAATAGCATTTTATCACAATTTTATGATAATGAAACAACATCAATTATTTTTAAATTTTATTTATAAATATTGTTTAATGGTAATTAATGTTAAGAAATTTGAGGAAAAGAAAATTATCTACAAACAAGCAAGAAGTAATTACAAGAAACATATTCCTCAATATATCCGAATGTATAAATATTTAACTAATATCGAAAACATAATATAAATCAAATAATAGGGTATAATATTATGAATATCCGGGAAGTTCGGTTTAAAAACAAGCCGATAAGATAATCTTTTTCTTACAAGTGTCGTATAATCTATCTGTTATTTTTCTATCGTTACCGCCTATTATGAAAAGAAAACGTGGATTTTGGTGACGAAGAATTATTATATATTATGTCTCTCTCCATAATACACGGGCACTACCAGAAGGAAGATACCCGGTCCTTTGGAAGGCTTACGTGGGGACACAGGTCCAACACGCAGAGGCCCTTTAGAGAATTTAATGTGTTGTGGGACACCAGCCGCAGCCTGCCCATGACTGCAATATAGAGATACAGCCCTGGGCAGTCCGCGGCCAATGTAGGACTATTGCAGAAAAATGGAAATGAACAAAACTGGGTTATGGAAGGGGGTGTTAGATGGACTGGTATATTGGGTCTATTATTATTATTATATCAATAAAGATTTGTATTATTAGTATTATTTTTATTTTTTACCCAAAACTTATATTTTCAAGGTACTTACGTTACTAGGAACTTATAAATACCGGAGGACCGAGGATATTTCACCGACATGAAGTAATTTACGTACGGTCATGTGAATAATATGAAAATATTTTATAGAAAAAAATAATAATTTTTGAATATAATGTCTGGCTAGGGACTATCTCTACATAAATCGATGGTAACCATCGAGCCATCACTACTCTATTAACAAATTTTATACACACAAGCTGTGCCCCGTAATTTTACCCACATTTCTCCGCTCCTGTTGATTCCTCGATAAAAAGCCTATCTAACACCGAAATAATTTTTCTAATCGGACCAGTAGTTCCTGAGATAAGCGTGTTCAAACAAATAAACAAACAAACACTTCATCTTTATAATATTAAAAGTTAATAGAAGGTATATAGATCAGGGTTATGAAAAGAAAGGTGAAATATTAAACAAGTGAACATACAACATTAATAAAGTAAACATCCATACTAATATTATAAATGCGAAAGTAACTCTGTCTGTCTGTCTGTTACTCAATCACGCCTAAACTACTGAACCAATTTGCATGAAATTTGGTATGGAGATATTTTGATACCCGAGAAAGGACATAGGCCTTATTACCTTTTATTGCGAAATATGTGCCACGGGCGAAGCCGGGGCGGACCTCTAGTTTATTATAATTTAATTATACGTCGATGGCAGACACTTTTAATATTATCTGATAACAGTATCGATAAAAGTATTGATTTAATCATAACTGACAACATAAAAAAGTAATTTACGCAAATTTTGAGGGTTTTCCCTATAAAAAACATACTCGTACTGAAGATAATCATCGTAACATCACGTAATACTTACAAATTTATTAATAATACATAATATATTTATATAAAACATATTATACCAAATTTCATGCAAATTGGTTCAGTAGTTTAGGCGTGATTGAGTAACAGACAGACAGACAGAGTTACTTTCGCATTTATAATATTAGTATGGATATATAGTTTCAATACTTGACGTAGGCACTTGATAATCCTAGATAAAAACTGGACGTTGCACAACAAAATATAGAAATAGGTTCAATGAAAGAAATGGACTTTAATAAAATTAACTGTAAAATATTATTAAGTTTTTTACTGTAAAATATTATTAAGTAATTTAAAAAGGAATTCTACTGCACGAATTTTGCTACATTACAACAGAAAAATAGTATTTATTTATTGAAATAAAATGCCACGATGCAAATTATTCTTGGATAAGATAAAACGTAAAAAATATAAAAACTTATTTAGAACACAATCTTTATCAAAAGTTATTTGTAATCCTGTTGACAATCTTGTTTGATAATTCTACAAAACAAACACGAAAACTATGGTCCAAATATAATAAGTATACAATATTTAAAGAATTTTAAAACCGATATTGAATATCAATTAACACAAAGGATTTTTCAATCCGAATTTATCTTATGCACAATTTACAGTCAATAAATTAACAAATTAACTGAATTTATGATCCAATACCTAACTTGTCTAACAAAACACTGTCAAACCCTCTTAAATTTTCTTCAAAACTGTCAGTCATACGAGACTGTGCACTAAGATCGTTTTCATAATCTCTATTACTTGCACCTACAGCACTAATTTCATCGTCTTCGTTATTCAATTCTTCTGCTATAGCTGCGTTAAAATTAGCGACAGGACTGTCGACAGTTTACTTTTGTTCACCATCTTCGTTGGATGTATTACCATTTTTATTTTCTACATTGTTATTGGCATTTGGTTCACCACCACTGTTTCCATTGCCTGCACCATTGTTGTTATTTCCTCCGTCGGCCCCAGCATCACTGCCATTGTCACCATTTTCGGTACCACCGCCTCCAGCATTGTCACCATTTCCGGTATCAGTACCACCGCCTCCAGCATTGTCACCATTTCCAGTATCAGTACCACCGCCTCCAGCATTGTCACCATTTCCGGTATCAGTACCACCATCTCCACCATTGTCACCACCACCCGCGCCATTATCATTTTCATCAGGCGCAGGTTTAACCGTTGTTAAACTATTTCTTAAATCACTCAACTCATTATTCAATCGATTTCTTTGTCCAGCCATCGCGAGGGTTGAGACGAAGAGACAAAAGGACAACAAACTTAGGAATACGATTATTTTGTTGTTTAGCATCCATGCTTTTGTTCTCTCGAAATAATATCTATTCGTCATTTTTGCAGTTACAAATAAAACGCGTTCAATTCAACGAGTATAAAGATACAGTGCTATGTTTTATCTTCACATAGCTTCATAGCTTTATCTACTATTGATAGGTTTTTATCGATAAGCCATTATTTGAAATTGCGTCATATTTTAATGATATGAAGGTTTACTTTCATTTTGTGACTGGACAAGGATTTCTTATCGAGGAAATAGATAACAATATAATATTATGTTGGTCATTGTTGTATTAATTATTTGTATGTTGTTATAGAACAGCTTGACATTATTTGATCTAGGTCTAAATCTAAAACAAATATAATTGCTTACTGACAATACGTATAATATCTTCTTTTAAATGATGCAATATCAACATCAAAGCAGGACTAAACCAATCATTAGAAGGAAACACCAATGCAAATACAAACAAGGAAGTAACTGATAACTGATAGTAATTACTAGAAGAGAATACTAAGAAAGGATCATTTATCTTACCTGGATATTATGTTTAACCTTCTCAATAGAAATCTAAAACGTATAAAATAAATTGAGTAAAAACAATATAACAATGTGAGCTGAGCTGTTTAAGTATTTTAAATATAGTATACTAGTGGTCCGCCCCGGCTTCGCCCGTGGTACATATTTCGCAATAAAAAAGTAGCCTATGTCCTTTCTCGGGTATCAAAATATCTCCATACCAAATTTCATGAAAATTGGTTCAGTAGTTTAGGCGTGATTGAGTAACAGACAGACAGACAGAGTTACTTTCGCATTTATAATATTAAGTATGGATTTCGTTACATTGAGACTTCAATTTTATCGATTACTAGATGTCCCGCGTTTTCTGCAAAGAAAAACCCGCATAATTCCAGTTCCTGTCGGATTTCCAAGAAAACCTATGTCCTATTCTGATTTTCAGCTACTTACATACCAAACTTCATTGTAATCGGTTTAGTGATGAAATAATAACAAACATCCATCCATTCTCACAAACTTTCGCATTTATAAATAATATAAGTACGATTTACCCACCATGATTCAGCAGTCAACACACCAACAATCAAATAATGACGCAGCTAAAAAGCGTGTTTAAAATTCCATCCCATCCATCTTGGGTAACAAAACGAGCTGTCGCACACTTGCAATGGCTGTGCAGTACCTTATCTAGCAGAACTCATTGCTTACATCGAACGAGCGACACGAATGCATTTGTCTTGGCCTCCTTGGTAATATACAGGGATGTACACGTACTGTTATAATAGCCTTTGAGAACAGCCTTGGTTCTTATAACTGATCTATATCTTGGGTAGTGTTGTAAATGTTGCAACGGAAGCCTTGATTTCCTTCTGCCGAAATTATAAGTATCGAAATTAATATTTATTTTATAAATGAAAAGTAAATATTATATGCTAGCCATTACTACATACTATAAAATAAAGTAATTTGCTGTTGTCTGTGTGTCCCTATATTATCTACCTAGTTCTACAAAGACATTGGTTCTCGACGAAGCAAGGTTTTAGTATGAATTTTTTTATGTAGAATAAGCGGACGAAGCTTCGAGTGGAAAGCTAGTGCAACTATAAGTCATTATTTATGTCTTTAATAAATTTTAACATTCATATAAATAATTCATAAAATTGATATAAATAGTACAAATGACTATGAATACATTATTTATTCACGGTTAGAAATAGAAACAATCGTTATCAATTATTATGATAAGTAATATCAAACTTTGTCCGGAAACGATATTTTAATATCACCTGTGTTTGTGGAAATGTTAGTTTAATGATAAATAGATATAATCTAATATAGTGACTGACCGGTTGGCTTGGTTGGTAGTGGCCCTGCCTTCCAAGCCAGAGGTCGTGGGTTCGATTCCCACCCGGGGCAAATTAAAAATTACACTTAACAAACTAATCTATAAGAAATATATCTTCCAGCCGTTTCCGAAGATCTTATAATTTTAACCACCTGTCCTCTTTTCAGTCCAAAGTATCTTGCCACGGGATCACCTGCTTGTATTCTCATCAACATGTTTTCTTTTAGTTTATATCTCGCTAGTAGTTCCTGCTTCTCATCGGGAGTCAGCACAATATGTTCTGGCACCAGTTCATGTTCAGTAATATTGATGAGTAGTTCAGATTCAAGAAATTGCTCCAAAATATATTTAGGCGCCATATCCACTAGGGACTGTTTCGCTGATGGTGTCATACCTGCTTGGACAACAACAATAGCTCTATGTATGTTTTCCTCTTGCATTCTCGTACAATACGTTTTGATTGTTTTAATACCAATTTTAGCTTCATCAGGGAAGAAAACAAACATCTGGTCCGTTGGATCGTCATTATGGGCTACGAGTACAATTAAGTCGCTGCGAGCTGGCCTCTTCTCACTTGGCTTATCACCAAACTGTTCTTTAAAATGATCCAGTGACTGATCTAATTCATCTTGAGTTACAAGATAGCCCCTGTCGTGACAAAGCTGCATAACAGTCTTACGAATTCGCCATAATTTATAAGTTTCCGCATCGTCATCCATTTTTTATATATTAACTATTACTTGTAAACTATTTATATAAATGTTTTGATTAATATGTTCAATAATTAGAGACGGGCATATACTCTAATAATTTACATCACAACATTCAAACACATTATGTTTGTGTTATAAGCATAGATGTTTGTTCTGTGTCTGGGTGTTGATTATCTATACAAGTATTTATTTAGGAATTGTATATGTATGTTTATCAGCCATCTGGTTTCCATAATACAAGCGAAAGCTTAGTATGGGATCGGATTGTGCCGTGTGTGAAAGTTGTCCTGAAATATTTATTTATATTTATTTATCTAAAACTAAACTCTACAACATTCTTTTAATATTTATGTACTTATTTTACAGTAATTTGCTATAACATTTTGTATTTCATCAAAAAGAAGAAGCAATATTAAACTAAATATAAAATATAACTTAAGCATGTCCAATCGGCAATCAGTGTTAAAACTAAATCAAAGTACGTTTGTATGTGTCATGGTACTTATGAGATGCGTATCATAGGATTCATTATTTCTCCCATGAACTTTCAATACAAAATAACAATATTCGTAATAAATTGTATCTTTTATACCTTTTCTTATTTACAACATCGTTCGACCGAGCCATAGTAATATTTATAGAAATAATATATTTTCTTTTATATAGAAAATACAAGCATGTCAGTTCTCGATCTGAAGATTACTGGGACATTTCTTTTTATTTATTCAGTTTATTATTCGTTCCCAATGCTTTACAAATATCACTTGGAAATAGTATTTTTCCCTATGAAGTTTAATCAATGGTGGTAAAAACGTTGTTTGTATTTATACTAGCTTTATCCAGTGGCTTTACGTTGTAAAGGTATAGAAAAGCCTAGTTCATATTTGTATCAAACATTTCTTTTAGATTTTGGATATAAAATCATCAATCATCAAATTAAAACTTTCGCATTTATAACAATAGTAGCAGGACAACATAATATAATAGAAATCTAGTTTCTTTTCCATGTTCTTGGTTCGAAAAATTCAAAAAACCAAAAACTTGTTTTTTTTAATTTTTCACCTAAATTTTGAGGTTATGTGAAAAAATTGCGAATACAAAAGTTGTAGAACTTTTTATTACCTACAACTGTGCCATTGAACTTTTTTCCATAGGACTTATAGTTTTGTCGGAAATCAAGAGAAACCATTTTTTAGCCTTAAAAGCTCCCCCCCCTCCCACTTCCCGAACTCGGATTGTCTGTAATTTATTTTTCCTTTAATTTTTATCACATTTCCCTCCTTTTCTAATGGAATTCATCCTACTGTGATTTTTTTTTGTTTCAAAAATTATCGGCCCTGGTCTAATATAGTAAGAAGAGGAAGAGAAAATATAATATGGACAAATCGTGACTCATACAAAACATTTTATTAAACAACTCAATAAAACAATTATTTCAAACACATTAAAAAGGTATACATCCAAGCAATGCACACAGGCGACCATCAAATAGGGCCCTAAAGTTTTAAGCAAACATCAAATTTCAATCGAAGAAATCCGCTGGGAAATCAGTAGATACGTCACAGCTGATTTGTCGTGTCGTCTGTAAATATATTTTATTGATAATATAAACACGACTGGCCCTTTAACAGTACATACATGTACATAATATGTATGCATGTAATATAAAAAAATGCCTGTAAATGATAAACTAAACTTGATTTGTTGTAATCCTTACTTACCTTGCTATACCTACCTACTATACTTACCTAATCCTTCCTACTAGACAAAAGTGTGTTTGTCTTCATATAGCGAAGTCACGGGCATCAGCTAACTTACTATAATTCAAATTACTTAGAAACTGTTTCTTAAATTTACAAATAAAATATTACTACCATCTCGAAAGACAGCACTTTCAATAAAAAGGCGCTCTTAATAGGTAATGCATTTGTATTTTGTTTACAATGTGAACATAAGAACTGGGTTTTAAAACATTATTATTACTTTCAGATTATCAACGAGGGACTTTCTTTTTGTTTTTGATAAGATATTTTCTTTAAAAACGTAATTAACGATCAAACTATTAATATTCAAATAAAAGGCGTTATTTTGCCCTTCGCTATTTGTGTGTAAAATATTATAATAAGTAAAAAACTAAATGCAGACGTTAAACTTCATCTATACTAATATAAAGCAGAAGAGTTTGTTTGTTTGAAAACGCTAATCTCGGGAAAAACTGGTCCGATTTGAAAAAATCTTTCGGTGTTAGATAGCTCATTCATCGAGGAAGGCTATATATCATCTCGCTAAGACCAACAGGAGCTAAAACCGCAAAGCACAGCTAGTTTAAAATATATTTCAATCAGTTTAAATAATAAAATGCAAAACGTGTCTGGCCCACAGAACGAGACCGGAATTTTAAATGATATTATTTTTAGAGGGCAGCCCCGTCCTTCTAAATCATTTGGTTTTTTTCTGGTTGCATTTGCACGGTTAATTTAGTAACTAGCTTTAATTTTAGAATTATAAATATAAATCTTAGAACTTAGTCTTTTGAACTTTGAACTAAGGATTTAAAATATTTTGACTAAAGGATTGAAAAATAAAGAATCATTTTTGCTCTACTTTTTTGACTTTCACTTTTTGATATAAAATCCGTAAAAAATAATGTTCTTCATTTGAGTCAATTGAATATTTTATACGCTGTATTCAATAAAAAAAGGTGTCAGAAGTGAAACTTCTTTGGCAAGATACAAAGATACCAAAATCGTCGCCTTACTCCATGATGTGATGGTATTGCGATGAAACAAAATTTTACTCTCAACGCGCCTTAGTCACTTCAAAAACTATTTGAAAAGCACAAACCACATAAACATTTAACATCCACTAAATATCACAGCTTATACAAGTACACATAAATCAGCATAGACCGCCATTACACATTTATAATTCGACAATGTATACACATTAATATTGTGGGTTCTCATCAAATCGGTCATGTCGTATCGGTAATTTGCTAACAAACACTGACACGAGAATTTATTTTATAGTATTTTTATATAGTATAGCCTATAATAAATTTATCAGACATTACATAAAAAATCTTTTAACGATGCATTCACATCAAATAAGCGAATACTCATTCCCCCTCTTTGTCAAATTATTTTTGTGTAAACAAAGTTCGTTGTTCCCGTTCTAAAAGATGCTATGCAATGTTCTAATACTGAACAACACTGAATACGAGTTAAACTTTAAAGTTTACACTAGAAGATCACGAAAGAATGCTCTTGCTACTGCTTTAGCTTTAGCTCTATGTTCGTTTAATGTAAATGCACCGTAAGAGATTAACCAAGCTTAAAGCATGTATTTTTCAAGAAAATCCTATCGTTTACCATTCTACAATACATTTTTAAGTTACACAAACATTTTAAACCAAGCTAAAAATATGCAATTATCTAAAGAACCACTAAACTTCTTTAAGTATTATCCAAAACATTCTCTACCAAAAAAGATATCTACCAAAAGAAGAATATCAACTACTAAAAACTCTATCAATTACTACTCCACTACTACTTTCAACTACAACAAATGCTAAATAAAAACACAAATCCTCTATAATCATACCGGGTGCGTACTCAGAGATGTTGAGTCAGACGAAGGCTCATACGAAGCCGGTTCATTCAACAGATTACATCAATACTATCTTCATTGCTCAGGCGATGGCTTTTGAAACTGTAGCGTTAATTTTCCCCGTTATACGTTTGTATTGGGAGTAATATTTTTATTGATAAGCGGTTATAGGTATCTTAAATGTTATATTTAAGTCGTGTATTTTTTCTTAACATCTGTCAATCGTAAGGAATTCATCGATTGCAGGAAGTTGGAGATAAAGAAGGCTTTCATAATTATCTTTACAAAATGTTTAAATAGATATTATGAATAGAAAAGGCTATATTTTAGGCGATGTTTATGTAGGTACCAGTATACATGTAGGATATTGACAATAAATAACAAAATTTGCATACCATAATAAGGCTTTAAGAATAAAATAGACTGCTATTTCTTACTATATTTTTCCATTACGTTATTTACGAGTACATTAAATATACAAGAAATATTTTATTTATAACTCCAAAACTTATTATTAGTTCGAGGGTTTATTCGTACCTTTATTCAGAGTTATAAAAAGTGCTCTCAGCTGTGCTGTCTATGACGCCAAAGTAAGACTTACACTAAAAGTACACTTTCTTGTTTAGTTTGCGATAGTTTTTGTCATAAAGACTGGTTACAGAAATAAAGTTCAATTTAAAAGACTGGTACTACACTTTACACAGTTACACTAGACCATTTGCGCAGTACAAAACATTGTTTTTAATGTAAAAATAATTGATCATCACAAATGTTAAATATTTTTGCGTTTTTTATAGAAGATAATATACGATTATACGATTCATAAATAAGGTAGACAGGTTGGAACTTGGAAGAGACGAAGAAGACGAAGTTTTAATGCCTAAATTCTAAACAGAATACACACAATTTATTGAAATGTAATACGTTCTGTGTTTAAATATATAATATATTACTAGTACAGTATTATATTATATGTGCTATAACGAAAGATAAGCTTATGGGTACTAGATGTTTAACGAAGCGAAACGAAGACCAGTCTACGAATTCCTAGAGCGAATTATAACTTATAATAACTGTGCAAATTATACATTTGGTATCTAACGTCTCCGTACTTTTATCTTCACTAAATTATTCCAATGATTAGCACAATATACAGATACAACCAGTAGGGAAACTTAATACTACACGCTTGAAATGGCTCACTCACACAAGCAAGCGTGTTTACGAGAATCGTAAGGGTATTATGCCAATTGACAGATATAAGAATACCCTTACGATTCTAGTAAACACGTTTGCTTGTGTGAGTGAACCATATCGAACGTGTTGTATGAAGTTTCCCTACTGGTTATTAGTTAGTTTAAAGCTTTCGAATAGAAAAGTCAAAAAGCACTCAGACAAAGTATCATCTAAAGTAATTTAATAACGTTTTATGAGTGCTTTAGAGCTGACTCGGCGGATAGATGTTAATTATCTCTGCTAAGTTCTGTTCATTTACAAGTGTTTTGATTAACCGCTCGATTGTCTTAGACTAAAGTATTAAAGGCAATAGTACTTTGGATTGGTTAAATAATCTTGTTTAGGTTTCCACGTTTTGATTCAATTCTTTATAAAAAGTTCAAGTCCAAGTTCTTTATAATGTTTCACCACCATGTTCTTCAAATAGATATATTGAGTGAAGTGTGATCGTGCGATCTGCTGCTCAAAACTCATATACCAAGCTATCAAAACTTGGTATATGAGTTTCATTTTATTGGGAAAGCTTGTTTCGATACCTCATCTCAAATGTTTCTAAAGTTCCTCAAATGTTTTTAAGGATTTTTTTAGTAAAATAGGTCTTTAGGTGCATTATCCATAATGTTAAAAGTTAGTCCCTTTTCATGTTAAAAGTTAAAGTATTGGAAAGATATTGAAGCAGAGCTGTTTATATTCGAAATAATATGTAGTTACATTTTGTATATTACAACTAGTATTATATGTGTATATCTAGACTGTACGTGTATGTAAACATGAAAGTTTTAAATATTTGGTTTTAAGTTTAATTGTAGGCAGATGTAGTTCATTTTTATAAAATTACTACGTAGAATATGTTATGAAGTATGATGAATTAGTTACCTATCTGTACAAATTCATGTGAACTAGTTAACCTGGCGAAATCATACTTAATTTTTAATAACCTTCCTCTCTCCCTATACGTTAGCCTTTATCCTTACTTTCAAATGCACTTCACTCCATTGAAATAATCTAATGAATCTGATGTAACTATAAAATAATTTCCGCAGGAAAAGTACAGATCTATTCAGTACGATGTAGCAAATATTATTAATTAACCTCTTATGATCGTGCGATCTGCTGCATTCATAGCTTGGTATGTGAGTTTCATTTTATTGGGAAAGCTTGTTTCGATACCTCATATGTTTTTAAGGATTTTTTTTTAAGTAAAATAGGTCTTTAGGTGCATTATCCATAATGAGTGTTGATGAGTATAGTCCCTTTTAATGTTTAAAGTATTGGATAAATATTGAAGCAGAGCTTTTTAAATTTGGATAACACTGCCATGTAATTTCATATAACCGACGCTGAAAACTGTTCAAAATACTCCCCATACCATAAATACCTACACACATTTTATTTTATACAATTTATTTTACAATTTTGCATACATATGATATTTCATAATAATACTCATCAATCGCTATAAACTCATTTAAATCCACGACATAATTTATCATCCTATTTTAATATAGGAAGATAAATTGCATGATATTGTAAAAAATGTGTCCATAAGGAAAGTTTTCGTTCACAACCGAAACTATATTACCTAAATCCCCAATCATTACGTAAAGGCCAAAAAACCTACCAACTCCGGTAGTGTCAGTCTAAGAGCTAGTGACAATTATTTTAATTTAAATTATATCTGCAATTTTACAAGTTTTTATATTGTTCCATAGATTGCTGTGTATTAAATAAAATGTTTTAATTGGTACATGAATAGAATTCTAAATTGAAGTATTATTGTATCGTAATATAAGTTTAATGTTTCAGTGCATTGAAAGCGGCACAAAACAGTGGATTTTGCCACCAGTTCACTGCGCTCTAGGAAGTTGTAGTTCGACGTAATCATTTGCATGTCCAATATGCGGGTCCACACAGAGCGAGCAGCCTCGCGAAATAATAACTGCGTGAAATAGCTTAATCTACGTGGCTTGGCCGAAGAAAGTGTTCATTTTTTTTTTCATAAAATAAATATTACAAAAAGTATTCTTATCGGCAGCTCTCACACTACACGTCGTTTAGAAACGTAAAAAGGAGTAGTGACAAATGCTTCGCGGCGGTTGCACTGACGTTAGATATGGTCCTCCCAGATAAGGCTGCGATTGTTACGTATAATGTTTGACCGTCGCGTCGGACTAATGTCACTTCACACGGAGCCGTGACGTCATGCTTTGAATGCAGGAAAAAAGATGATTAGGAAATTATATATAGGATATTACGAAGAAATTTGTAATATTAATTTACATTATACTCCTTCCTTTAGTTCTCTAGGATTCCAGCTATATTAGTGTTCGTAATGGAAGAATTTCTTGTAAGTAGTGTAACTACACACTTACCGAAAGTTGAAAATGTAATTCATGTTGTTTTATAATTATGTGTTCTATAGGCTAGGTACATTTGTCTATTATATTCAAGTATAAGTAAAATATTTGTATATTCGTAACTTTTATACTCGTCGAATTATAAAAAATACAGTTCAATAATTATTATCAATAAAAATTATATAACAATTGCTGAAAAAGCGACTAATGAAACTAATTCCTTCATTAAAATATATTTCCAATGATAATTAAGGAAGATGTTATATAATTTAAACATGGCGTCTTAATGAATTAGCATAACCATAAAAAGATATGGGAACACGGTTCGTAAATTTTAATAAAATCTAAATTACGTACCATTATATGATATTGCAGACACAGAAAGGGGGTTATCTCGACATGATGTCATAGCAGTTTTTGAAAATTCTAAATTTTACGTTACAATTTTGATACAATTTTGATTTGAAACGAAAGTCAAACTACTTGTTTATGTGTAATAAAATATACTGTGTTCTAAATAATTATAATCAAAGTTTTCGTAGATATGTAATTGTGCGAAAATTAGTAAAAGATAATTAGACTAAATCTTTGCTGTAATGTTTAAATCTATAAACTATATAAGAAAATTAATTAATTAAGTCAATAGTTTATAATCTGATGCTTCCGTAGCCCATTAATTTACTTATTTAAAATAAACATATCCACAAGTTACTTCATCTTTGATCTTTAACACAAATAAATAACTAATCAACCAAACGAATATTCATTAGCATATTATATTTGAAGTTATCATTTACCTACTAATATAACTATGACTTATATATAATTATAAAATATGTACATACTAGCTTTCCGCCCGTGGCTTCGCCCGCGTTCTAAAAGAAAATCCCGCATAGTTCCCGTTCCCGTGAAATTTCCGGGATAAAACCTATCCTATGTGTTAACCCAAGTTACCCTCTATATGTGTGCTAAGTTTCATTGTAATCGGTTCAGTAGTATTTGCGTGAAAGAGTAACAAACATACACACACACATATACATCCATCCTCACAAACACATGTGCTGTGCATTCATAATATTATTTAGGATAGGATTAAGAGTAATCTAGGTGGGTTATTCTTTAATATATCACTATAATTATTATAATAGTTTACATTGAAAAGAACATGATATCAATAACATGATAAAAAAATAACCCTGATCTGTTCTCCTTAACCGATTACGCCCTTTTATCCACCGTTACCAATTTAAAAGCATCAAAAAGCCAGAACATTCGAGAACATTCTGTCATAATATTTCTACATTGGTAAACTTTCAATAGCACAGAGTATGCAAAATAGTTAACTATTTGGCCAATTCAGCAATTTAATGCATCCCGACTAAATATTCGGGGATCAACGACGAAAGATATTTAGTGGACATTCCAATATGGAAAATGCGAAACTGGGAATTCAAAACTATAATTTAATATATAATTTTCTAGCACTCGCCTTGGGGAGACTGGATTCCTGACGGATTTTGTGCTTCATTTCTAATGTTGAAATGGCTGGGAACTATTAATGTTGACTTCTAAGACCTTTTAGGGCCTTGTTGTTTTAGTATTTTTGTTAATGTTGTATCGTTTTTAAAATAATACTGCAGAATTTCAAGATACTGTCTAACTGCTTGTCGACGATAACATTGCATTATTACTATTAATATTTTTAATTAACAAATAAGTAAGTATCTATGTATATTCAGTATATTATAGTATGTTCGACGTTCGTATCTTATCTCTACTAATATTATAAATGCGAAAGTAACTCTGCCTGTCTGTCTGTTACGCTTTCCCGCTTAAACCTCTCAACCGATTTTGATGAAATTTGGCACAGACAATCTTTAGACCCTGAGAAAGAACATAAGCTACCTTTTATCAAAACACCAAGCGGGTGAAGCCGCGGGTGGAAGCTAGTTATTATATAAGATAACATAGATAATGTCCTACAGTTCATTGTTTCCCTAGATTTTTGTTGAAATAATTAAATATTTCAGTTGTAATTAAGATAAGATATATCATTACATTAAACCTATTTCTCTCTCATTTATAACTTTAAGAAAACTGAAACCTTATAGTAGTGAAATTTATTTTTATTTGAACGTGAAGTTTATATTTATAAATCTTAGGGCCGATTTTTCAATGCTTGGATAAAACTTATCCGTCCAATAAAGTATTACACGATCATATTAAAATGTCACGTAAACTGTCAAATACGGGCAATTAGAATACGTTTTTAAAATGGGAGTTTTATACATTTGTAGTATATTAGTGAGGGTACACACAAATAATGTCACCGATCGTATGTCAGTTTTGTTGTGTCAAATAAAAGTGAATGCATCATCCTTGTGTTTTAATATAAATTAAGCCTCAAATACCATAACATTATTGAACGAATAAGTTTTATCCAAGCATTGAAAAATCGGCCCTTAGTGGATTGTATCTAGAATTTTACAGATACCTATTGAGGTTGGAGTAGTTTATTGTTTAATAATAGAATCTGGGTCACTGTATTGATAGGTATAGTGATTGGTTGGCAACGAAAATATCATTCTGTGGATGAATTTATATTAATGGCATTATCCAGTAGTAAAATATTATATTTTGTTAGTCATAATGTGTGAAAATCGATTTCATCGATTAATATAATACAGAAAAAAATCTATCAATTGACCGTGACTACGCTTGCTATAAAGTGCTGTATGAATAAATGATGTTCGAAATAAATTAGTCTTTTATTTTTATAATAGCCCTTCACAATCGAGAGAAGAAAAATCTGAACTTTTTGATATGGTGAATAAAACAAATTTAGAAATAAAAGTATATCTAATCTCTGTAAAAGTAATCTCTATAATATTTATCTAAAAAAACAAGGTTGCTTACAATTTTCAAATACAGCATTTTTTATCTTCCTATCCATCCAATGATAATTAAGGAAGTATTTAATTTAAAGATGGTGTCTCAAGGAATTAGCATTCCATAATATAAAAAAGAGCGTGTGTGCCGAGCACACGTGTCAGAAGTGAAACTTCTTTGGCAAGATTCAAATCTATCAAAATCGTCGCCTTACTCCATGACGTGACGGTATTGCCATGACGCGACCTTGAGATTTTACTCTCAACGCGCCTAAATAAGTTTCACTTCAAATTTATTTATGTAATGTATGGCAGTCTGGCTTAGACTTTGCATCCAAAGCGAATATTTGTTCAGGCGGCACTCATTAATCGCAAAGAACTGCACTACAATAATACAGAATTGTTGTTTTTTTATTTCATTCCACTAGCAGAAACTTGATGACTTTTCCTCATTTCATCTCGAAAGTTGATCTAGCTCTGGCTTTAATTAAAATATCCAAATGACTGTAACGTTACGGATAGTGTCTTGTGTCTGGTTCTTTTCTTTGACATAATATTATATCTATACATTTAGTAAGATCCATTTTTTTGACTCTGATCTAACTCGACTCGACTCTGATCGGATCTGACTACATCTAGAGCTGAAAATTTTACTAATATTACGTGTCTTGTTTTATTTTTTTTTATTACAACCCTATATGTTGAGAATGGCATAGGAAACATTTTATTACAATATCATAATGCGGTAGAGTCAATATTGAGCTCATTATAAATCATACATATCTAAAAATATATGTACACTACCATAAAATGATAGAATACTCGTATAAACTGCTGTATCATCATATCAAATATAATTATCCGTATCATTTACTCTAATTAAATTTTATTGAACTCATCAAGTTCGCAAAAAGCGCGGCAAAATGAATAACGTCACATCACATTTACGCTCATTTTCTATCATTTGCATATTCAAGTGAGCATAACACACAATATAAATAAAAAATAATTCCGTTTCTAAATCTCACGGCTCGCAGAGAAAAACAAAACTAATTAAAAATGTGAACAAACAAAAAGGCAACAGAGATAAATTACTAAGTCTTGTACTAAAAACAGATATTTTTTACAGTTTCTCCGTTCGTTTATGTCCCGGTGGTTCTGCTTTTTAACTTGTTTAATTGTTGGTGATGGTTTTTGGGTATTACCCTTGGTTATATTTTTGGGACTTTAAAAAAGAGGTCACATGTATATTTAAATAAATGTTTATTTCTGCTTCTTTATTCTATAGTATGTAATATTGTTGCAAGTGTTCTTTTGCACATGTCTCTAACATATTTGGTTAAACAAAAGCTTTGAAATCTGTGATCCGTTTGGAAGCTACGGTGGTGCTACGCCACGTAGACCTTAGATCGTAGACCACGTAGTCTTTTTATAACGTAATCAACGATAATGATTTTTAAATAAAAGTAAATTATATGCGTCATTAGTCAGTTTCCAGAAAAAAAGTAACAACCCAATAAAAAATAATCATAGAGGTCTCACACATAATATTATGACATAATTTAAATACAAACGTATTAACCATCTCAAAGAAACGATTATATCAAGAATAATCTCAAAGAAACGATTATATCTAAATACCATGTGCCTTTGACTCGAAGAGCTAGAAGTTAAACGTTAGTTAGATCGCATTTAACTCCTAAGTGACTATCGCATTAATACTGCACGTTTGCGGAATCCGTTCTCAGGAAATCCCTCTTAATTAATAACCTTACCAGCGAGTTGACCTGACTTTGCTCTGATTTTTATAAAGACTTCCTTACCTGAAGAAACATCTCTATTTCAACATACTACCTACTCATAACAGATATGACAGAAAACAGAAATACTTGCACATAATATTTTGTGTATACTTAGGGTGTATATAACAGCTCTTTATTTATAAAATATATAGAGTTGTCATATTATGTATATTATTATAGTAAGTATCTATTTTTGGTGCATAGTTCATCTAGTTTGGTAGGATATATCCTAATACAGTCTATTATCATTTATACAACTTTTTTGGAACCTAACGTCCAAAGTCCTAACGTCTTAGAGTAAGTCCACACGGCGCGTCGCGTCAGCGTTGCGTCGTCGCAACGCAAATATTTGACGCATAGCCGGCCACACGGGCGCTGCGCCATCGCAGCGTTAGGGCGGGGGCACACGATGCGTTGCGGCGGCGGTGCGGCGCCGGAGCGGTGTCGCTGCGTCGTCTTACATAGAAATATCTGTGGCATGTCACACGATGCGCTCCGGCGCCGCACCGGACTTGTAACCACCAAGACGAGGCGGGGAGGGGTGAATGCGGTGCGACGTCGGAGCGGCACCGCTCAGTTGTTTTGCATCACAAGGAAGGACACGCTGTGCAACCCTGCTACGACGCCGCTGCGACATAACAACGTTACGGCGCCGCACCGCTCGTGTGCCCACTGACACGGTGAAATCTTTGCGGTGCGGCGCCGCAACGCATCGTGTGCCCCCGCTCTAACTACTACTACAACTGAGCGCTGCCGCTCCGATGTCGCAATGAGTACACCCCCTCCCGCTTCGTCTCGGGGGCTGCTGTCCGTCACGTGTGCGTTGCGCAGACGCAGCGCGCCGTGTGAACACCTTGGTTATTTGTATGTAAAACGACGCAGCGACAGCGCTACGACGACGCAACGCCGTGTGGACTTACTCTTACCTTGACCTAAAGTCCAAAGGCCTTGTTCACGTAGACTTTTCTCTCATATATCAAAATATAACAGATAATGCTAGCTGGCTTAATAGGTGTATAATATTAATTCATTCTATGCCTTCCAGTTTTAAATAGAATGTGATACTGATGACTATAATTAGCATCAATTTAAACGTATCCTTTCAAATTAATTTCAAAGCAAACCATTTTTTTCACTACATAATTTAGCACTCAATCTTGTTATAATTAATGCGGAATTCTCGTATATTTAGCCTTAACCTAGAAAACCTTTCACATTAAACACTGTTGGGGCTAAACGGTGCAATTAATTAATTTTAGCACGTAATTAGGTAGTTTGTTTGAGTTTCCGAATTAGATAGGCCGACATTTTTAGTCGCTAAGTTTTTAATGAAACATTATTTGCTGTTTTTTTCGAAGTTTCGTAATTAAAGAACGGGAGTTGTTTGTGTTCGTAATTTTGGAATGTTCAATGTATTTTGTTTAGAATATTGTTTATGAATACAATGTTAGGTGGTTACCTAGGTAAGCTGCTACATATATTATATGCACAATTATCTTCTAGTTAAATCAGCACTGCACATAATAGTGAATCCGGAGCTACATAGATAGTACCTAGGTATCTATTAAATATAATGAATGTTAAACAATCTTAGAATTATAATTTAGACCTAACCTATTTCGGTTTACAACTACAAATAATAATTATGCAAATAATTAGGTCTTTACTTTGCAAATTTGTAATAATTTTCTGAATCAATCGCAATTGTTAACGTTCTATTTGCTTTTCTTTATAATATTTTTAAATAAATGTATTAAATAATTATTCATTATTACTTTAACATTCGATCCCGTTAATCCGTAGCACGGACAAATCGATCTGGTTAATTCCTAAAATCACTTCGTATTTACAAATTGGGCTGTTAATCCAAATATACCTTTAAAGCGGAATTAGTCGAAATTAGTCCAAATCCGTGATGTATTTGGAATCAATTAGGCTGACCACGGAAAGAGCGGTTTGTTAACTATGTTCTAATAGAGTGCGTTAAGGAAAAGATTAGGCTATTTCACGCATTGTGATGGCACACCATCCTACCTACTTACCACAGTAAGTAGGCTATTTTGTTTCATATGTTTTATGCTTAGTATATACAATAATATAAAACAATAATAAAATGTGGAAAATATTTTGTAATATTAGGTGCTGCATGTCAGAGAAGCAAATTAATATATAAACAGATTTAAAACACAATGGAACGTGAATGCATGATAATCTGTACGAAATGTCCTAATATTATGTAGGTAATGTTAGGTTGACTATTTTTTGTACTGTGTGATTTCAAAAAAAAAAGACTGGAAGAACTTTGATAACTGTATAATATGATCTATAATGTACATACTGTTATTGACTTGGTGAATAAAAGAGTGTACTTACTATCTGTTACTTACTTTTAGTGTGTGAATTAATTAATTATATTATGTGTACATTAACTATTGATCAACGTTTCCAATGGTAAATTTACTAATAACACTTTTTTTAATTCCAATTCAAAACACGTATTACGCACGTTTACCAACACACAAAAAGGAGCTATTTTATCTCTTCTAGAAGCGTGCACTTTGCTTAGGTGAAAGGTATCCAAAAAGCTTACCAACGGATTTCCTAGGAGTGCTGATGAAGGACCGATACATTCTCGCGATTTAGGAGGGTTCGGGAAATCCGATACAGAGAGATTGAAGGATCCAAAAATTGCCGTATATCTACTGTGTGTTGGGAGATGAGACATTTTTTGTATTTTTTTATGTGTTTTTAGATTTTGAAATATAAATGATATTATGATAGGTATGGTTAAACAGATGTAAATGCTTTGCATAGCGTGTTGTGTATTTTGTTTGTTGATTATATTAAATATGGTAAGATTATTATATAATTAACAACAAACAATTGATATTACATTCCTACGTACACACAACACGTAATTTTGGATAAAGACGTTTCGATATCCGAAGTCCAGACTTGAAAGTAAGTTTATAAATACAATAGTGCTCTTATCATTATTTCTAGGTCTCCAAAAAAAGCTTTTAATATTATCTAAGATGAATTAATATCAAACTGTACAAGACGGGCTTGGTTATAAAACAGGATCATAACGTAATATTCGTTTTAATATTTTTCTATTTATTCTTTGTATAAATAAATTTGTTGGATAAAGGTCCAGTAAAAACATTTACTAAGAAATTGTTGCTATTCAGAAATATATAAAATAAAATATTAAGCTGGAATTCCGCGAAGGGCTGTTTTGTTTACAATTTCCATTGAATTTTTATTGAAACAATTTACAATTCTATATGGAATACTTATTATTTTCAGTCGCTATTTTTCCGATTAACAAAAAAGAAATAAATTTATCAATAAAACGTTTTTTTAAACTAGTATAATCACTAACACTTAAAGAGGATTCTATCCAATTGAATAAAGTTCCTTCAAATTCGTATCTAAAGTAAAGTAATTACAATTTTCATTAGTCTTAAATAAGAGTATCATTTGGAAATTAAAGTTTAAGTAACCGATTAAGGCGCTAGACTCATTACATTATTCACCTTGATGGACTCGACCACGGATAGAAATAATTTAAGTAATATATCATGTTTAAAAACCGTTAAAAAGGTTGTAATTTGTCATAATGTCTATTACATTAGTAAACATTAATAGTAGTCTGAAAGAGATCGCTACCTGGTCATAAGGCCGCTTTCGTACATAGGTACTTGTCTCTGTTTGTCTTCTATCTGTAAATGTTAATTGTGTGTGTGTGTGTGTCATAACGAATTATCTATCTATCTAAATGAACAAGTACATAACGCACAAAATAGGATGTTCTAAAATAAAACTACAAATAATCCGTAGTCAAATAAACAATCAAAACGTCTAAAGACCACACTCTCAGTGCACGCACATCAGGCAAAGGTAAATTGCATTAAAATTTACATGAGTTTTGTTTCAGGCTGATTCCGGAGTAACTTACAAAGCCAGGCTGAAACGGTATTTTCAAAACATCTCTTTTACTAGCACTTTCAACTCTAATTCTTGAGCTTAAGGTATATTTTTCAATGTTCGGATGAGCCCTTTTTAAGGGGACTTCTGTCAATGCTCTCTTATTTCTTGGTATGTAAAGCTGAGGTTTACTTAAACACTGGTAGAAAGTCGCTTATCCATAGTTTTTTTGTTTTTTTGAGTTTTTACTATAGTAATGCTTGGGTTTACTCTGCTATTTATAAGTATATACTCTTTTTAATATTATCGTAATAATAATTATTCCATACATTATTGAACCATGAATTTCAACAGTATACACTATACACCCAACTAATATGGAGTATATTGCAACAAATAACATACTTATTACAATATTATCTATATTAATAAAAATACTAAAAATAGCCATAAACTTGTTAATTACTACTTCTATGATATTTTCCTAAAGGACCAAATTAAACAGTTAAATTTAAATAAATATGACTTTGAAAATGAAATATTCCATTAAAGTTATTCTGGCTTATAATTTCATAGATCGAAAAGTTTGTAAATTAGCAATTACAATGAGTTCTGTTAGCTTGGTTTTGGAGACTGTGAAATGTCTCGGAATATTATCTAAAATTTAGAAGAACTAGTTAGGTATCTTTATATTGATAATAATTGTTTTAGGTCAATATTGTTCTTCGCCTATTTAGTTTTATTTAAGGTGAGATTGAATAACCTTTGGCGTTACGTTTAAACTTTTACCTAACCTAATTGATGCCTAATATTGTGTTTAATGATAGTATTTAATTGAGTTTTTAATTGTATTGTTCATTGTTTAATTAAGATTTAACATATCGTGTATTTACTCTATATAACTGCTTAGTTGTAGGCATATTTTTCGATCACAGAATTAAAAATCTTATATGGATAGTTTTAATAATATAATTTAATGAACAAAAGTCAGATGGTCAAATAGTCTACTCTATGAGATATTCGCTAATTTCCAATTATCACAAAATACAAGAACAAAGCATTAAAATGTCAAAAGGCAAAATGTTCCGTTCAAATCGTTTAATGTTCGCTTTCTTGTCATTTACACGACGCTTCGTAACATTTTGTAAAGATCTATTACAATAAATAATTAAGTATAGTTTTAATTAATAAAATCTATTGAAAAGGTCAAGATAAATTAATTATAATTGACCCATAATCTTTCACATGGTTTCATTTCATAACTTTTAATAATTAACGCTGTAAATAAAAACTATAAGTTTGCTCTCCTTTATAATAAGAATATTTTATAAATTTCCAATTAATTAATGTTACTATATTGGAGGAGCTTGGTATTTCAGAGAACACTAGATTTCCGCCCGCGGCTTCGCCCGCGTTTTCAAAGGATAACCCGCATAGTTCCCGTTCCCGTGGGATTTCCGGGATAAAACCTATCCTATGTGTTAATCCAAGTTACCCTCTAAATGTGAGCTAAATTTCATTGTAATCGGTTCAGTAGTATTTGCGTGAAAGAGTAACAAACACACACACACATATTATAATTAATATTTCCATAATTTCTATATTGATTATACTATGGTTCTAATACGCTCTAAGATACTTTAAATACTTCTGCATATACTGAGTACGAAAAAAATACTCAAAAAATCAAAAAGAAATATGTTTGTGTTATTAATATAGTATTTTCTTGTTTGATTTTATGAGAGTATTATACATTTAGAAATTAAAAAATAAATCGCGTTTAAAATCAGTTAAAGTCTTTTTCTATGTATTACTTATATTTCCTATCAATTATAAGTGTTCGTCAAAATAAATGTTCAATCTATATCTATGTCCTCACTAATTAAATATCATTCTACATCCAAAGGACCAATATCATTGAATTACATTATTTAGTATCAAAGCATAAGCAATGAAATATATTTATTGGAAGGTATTGGGCTACAAAAGATTTGTCGTCGACCGCTGATTTCCCGAGGGCCCTGTTTAGTGTTATTGTTTTTACCTTTGTACGAATCAATCTTGTTTTAATGGCGAATGATTTTGTGTTTAATTTATTGGAAAACGTAGAGGAAAGATTTTGTGTGTGTGTAAAATGTAAATACATTTTACACACACACAAAAATAAAATGTACCATAAGTGAAGAAATAAAATGTACCTTATACATACCTACTAGGATATTTGCATACCGTGTAATAGTTATTGAGTGTTGAAACAAATTTAATTTTGAAAACATGATCATACCTTATCTAATCATGAAAATATTAATCAAAAATCGGTGGCATGTGATGACCACGCATTTTGAATGGACAGTTTTAGACTCTATCCTATATTATATACTAGAGGCCCGCCCCGGCTTCGCCCGTGGTACATATTTCGCAATAAAAGGTAGCCTATGTCCTTTCTCGGGAATCAAAATATCTCCATACCAAATTTCATGCAAATTGGTTCAGTAGTTTAGGCGTGATTGAGTAACAGACAGACAGACAGAGTTACTTTCGCATTTATAATATTAGTATGGATTGTAGAGAAGGTAGAGCTTCACAAAGATTAATGAAATAATTCGTATTAAGGGTATATTATAATTAAAGTTTTAGTAAGACAATACATAACAATGTTATCTTGAATAATCCATTTACATCCAGCAATAGGTTTTTCTTATCAAAGTAAATCGTACAGACTTTTCCATAAAACATCCGTATGTGTTCTCGTATAATAAAAACATGGCAATACTGAGACAGCTTTTCAATATTGTGGTCCCATTATTCAAGCAGAGCGGCGTCACATTGCGACATTATTTACTCCGTTTAAGCACGACATAAAACACTGTATTTCTTTGCAATGAAAATATTTTCGAATGTCATTAACACATGAAAAGCGTGTTAAGCTGAAAATAATGTAAATATATCAAACGCGCTCGAAACAATGTGTTTTAATTGAATTCGTAATACATTTTTTGTAAGGTTTGGTATTTTTTAAATGTAACACATGGACATCGTAAATATAATGAAAATAAATTACTGTGTATTTTTACATTGACTTTACACAAAAATCCTAAGTCAGTTGGATTAAGTTAAGCAGCAATATCAGGTAGGTTATAAACAAAGTTTTCAATCTTTTAGTTTTTTTTTTATGGATCACCAAAGCTACAAACATACATGCTTTTAAGGAATCACCTATATATATACTATAACTATACCCATTATTTTGTTAACCCATATGTATGAACCTACCCTTTAACCATTCATAAAAACAACACAGTTTGATATTTAGGGCCGATTTTTCAATGCGTGGATAAAACTTATTCGTCGAATAATGTATAAAACTACAATTTTAAAAACGTATTCTAATTGCTCGTATTTTACAGTTTACGTGACATTTTAATATTATCGTGTAGGTAATACTTTATTGGACGGATAAGTTTTATCCAAGCATTGAAAAATTGGCCCTTAGTTATATAAAATTCAATCTCTTTATAAATGAGATAATAAAGAATAGAAACAAATTCCCAAATTCTACCATTTTTATTATATTACGAGTATCTCACAACGATTTCGTCCACAAACAAAAACGATACGTAGTGTAGCGAAAAGCTTTACAGAACTACAATGCCACAGATATTGTAAATCAAGTGATACGGATTGACGATTACATTTCACAGCTGTGTATATGAACTAAACGCGACTGCGGTATTTCGACTATAAATTTTATTGTCCATCGCTGTAGCTATTCTCATAATTTATGCCTCTCCGAAAGGACGATGTATGGCGCGTGATTAGGTTGGATGTAGTGGTTTTTGTAATTCTTTACTGTTTTATGGACTGTGTTTTGTATGCAGAATTTTATGATATTGCTGTTGCTTTTGTTTAATCGTTATAGCAAAATGGTAATGTTAAATGTGTGGGTAATAAATAATGGTTTCTCTATTTTCTTTCCAGTGCAGGAACATGTCTCCTAGCAGATCAAGTTAAATCCTGGCCAAATGCCCCGTCCGATTAGGGCCCTTCTGGCCTCCTCCACTCAAGCGACAGCCCAAGCCGAGGTTCGAGATCCCCGTCAAGGGGGGACGCCCTTGTGCATGTCGCTACCAGGGTGAACCTTCAGTTCACCCCCGCGTCCGCGTTAAAATGTAGAAGCCCTTCTGGCTAACATTGAGAGACACCACACAAAAAAAAAAAGCTGGCCAAATGCGTTGCTGTCACATGTCGTCGAACTTTGTGATGAACCGTGAACCGTCTCTTTCCTCTGAAAATTTTCCTTCATTGCGAGAAGTCGTGTTGATAATCTGAAAAGAAATTGAATTTATATTTTACATTCTTAATTAATCGAAATCTAAAGATTTAGGTCTATATAGGTTCCTATTACGTTTGTCTACAATAATTGGGATTGAACGTATGACGTCATCGATATAATGTACATGTCCATATATAGGTATATTATTAATATGCAAACCTAAACTAACCACAGAACCAGGGATTCGGAAACGATATCACGCTTCCTGAACATCACATAGCAAAATAGAGAAATATTAAAGATATAGTTTACAGATAGAATTATAGAATATATAAATTATAGAATTATAAGTTACCTATCATCTTACCTCTAAAAAATTGCGATTTCATGTTATCGCTAGCTTTCCGCCCGCATTTATTATTTATTAATGTAAAACAGTCGGAAAATCAAACACATGAGAGCAAATTTTTTTTTTTTTACTTTTTTCGTACACAAACAAACTTAATTCCCTCTTCACACATCAAATAAAGTGGATAAAACACGGACGCATCTACATCTGTTGGTTGCCAATAGAAAGCCAGTTAAATGCAAATAGTTAGCAGGAATATTTCGTTCGTTTTTTAATTTAATCTAATCCAACGTTGCTGCGAATAAGCTTCTTATATTTTTCAGCTTTTTCCTTGCCCCGGGCGAAAGAGAATTAAATCTCCCGGGAACTAAGACGTGTTTCAGAGACGAATATAAAACCTCTGATTAATAAAATTTTATTATGACTAACTACGTGATGTTTGTATTTGCGCGTTTTCAAGAGAATAATTGAGATATTATGCTTGTTTTAACTACTTTTAACGATGCATTGTTTATAAAAATTGTACTTGGAAAAAGTATGGTGGGATTTTACTTAGAATTGTCTGTTATGGAACATTAAATTCTGCAGAATTTAGATATTTTTAGAACTTAAAACTACACTGTAAATTCGTTATCGTTGCTTTGAATATGGATAAGATTGTTTATAAATAAACTTCTTCTTCTTCTTTAAACCTTATCATAAGCGAACCACAGACTAAAAAAACAAAAGGACAACAGTGACTTTTGGCAAGAAAACCAATGTTTCATCACATTTCAATGATTAAGAAAACAAATACTCTACAAGGATCGATTCAAAAACGGACTTTAACAACGATGTATTAGCTTACAAATTTCAATACCATTAACATTAACACCTTGAACATAAACTAGCAATTCCACGACTATGTACCACAGTAGCGTAACACACCACAGTATAGCAAAGCATTGATCAAAACTGTACACTTGAAGAGGATTACAAACAGAACTAATTGCACTACCGTGTGTAAACAGCCTTATATTCCGAGACAAATCATTCATTGCAACGTTGTTTCGTTTGTGTTCCACCCCTATTTATTTTGTTCTTCGGGGGCACGTTCCTCGCATACTTAGGTGCAACTGTTTTGCACTGACTTTTACTCTGGATTATGTGTAAATGGGTTAAATGAGGTGCAGGGTCTTTCTATTGTTTACGTGTCTTAGGAGTCTCTTTCCATCGTGTTTAGTTGGTATAAAAATGAAGAGTTTTTGGATTGTGTTGTTTGAGTTGTGTTTTGAATAGTTGTTGTACGTATACTAGGTTAATATACAGGGTGTAATCGTTAAGTGTGTACGTATACTAGGTTAATATACAGGCTGTAATCGGGAGTGTTTGGTGTAAAATTTTTGGATATTTCCCGTTTTATTTTTAAAAAGTTATTGTTGTCATTTTACTCATTAGATAGAGGGCTTTCGATATCAGTATAAAGTTTTTTGATATCAGCAGTATAAACAGTCCAAGTCTTATACTATTTGTGAAGATATTACATTAAGTGTATAAGTAAAACAATATAAAAGAGCGCAGTAACGTTTCATTATTTCCTTTTATTGGCAATTAACAACTAATACTGATGCTTTTCGATCTTCTTAGTCAAGACGTTTTTCTTAGGCTTCTCTGGAATCCGCAACCGAAAATCCTCCAGCTACGCGCATCATAGCAGCAAAGTCATACCTGTAAAGATAATTAATCAGGAAAGCTCAATTGAAACACCACACCCATCCAGACAGCTGTTTCTTCGCTTTTATAATTGCCTCTATAAAAGTACAATAACTTGTACACTTTATAAAACAAGTAATGTCCCCAATGTTGATCACTTTTCAAAGCAAACACTTCCCTAAACATTTATTAGAAAACAGCCCTTGCTGGAGAATAATTAAATTTCCACGCCTTCAGAGCCTTGCGTTTATTTACGTCAAGGAAAATATTTTAGATTTTAAACAATATTCGCGTTTGACTTTTTAAAATGTTACTCGGATAATATTATCTAGAACTTGTATAAAATGTTTATTAGCGTAAAAGTAAATTTGACTAGCAAATGGTATAGACGTTAGATTAAATATGATAAGGGTGATAGACAACCTCTCTTTATAGCTTAGAATTAGTATCTAATCTTTTATGTTCATAAAAGTTTAATTTATAGTTTCATGAGACTTTGTAACCAACTAACTGTATAAAACACGTACACGACATAAAATAATTATTTCAAATCAAAATAAATTGAGAGATAATTAACTGAAGTTAGACGTTTTGCCGATATTTTATAGACTCATTTGAATTGTATTTTACGTTTCTTACAACAACAACAAGTGTTATCTCCTTTTTAGATTCAAATATGTCTTAAATATATATTATCATAACAATTCCAATGAAGAAAACCTGAGCGAGCTTTAGTATTATATCACCTCCACAGATAAAGGAAGACATATATCCAGAAAGCAGTTTTATTAAACCGACCATGTTTAATACGAAGATGCAGATAAAATTCTTTAACTATAAGCTCTTTATGAAAGCACTAGATGTTTTATTTACCATATTCCCCGCGAAGTGCACATAAAGCGGGCAGATGAACAGTAAGCTATAACTTTTTAATTATTCGCATAAATTATGTAATTTTCCGCGGTCATAACGCCCGGTTTCATTATTGCGGTATCCACTTCGCGTTTAGAATTTTAATGGACCTGGCTAGTGACGTCATTAGTGGGAATAGTCGGGAATGTGAATGTATCAGAGGTTTGCGTATTCTATATTTGGTAGAGAAATTTATGACCAGGATGAGCACTTTACAATTCAGTTTTAATTAATGCAGATAAAAATGGAAATAAACATAAATATTATAAATTTATAAAGAATAGAAAAAATTCGATCACGAGGCGGGACTCGAACCCGCATCCTTTCGCGCCATTCCGGGGCGGATGCCTGACCAATTCAGCCACTCGTGACCCGCCAGAGCAATCGAATTTATTCTATTCTTTCAGTTTTTATGTGTCAAAGGGACACACCGCGCGCCATCTATTGAGGTGATAAACAACCATCTCAACCAACACGAAACACTTTACAGTGAATACAATATTGTAACGATGGAATGGATGGTTGTTTATCACCTCAATAGATGGCGCGCGGTGTGTCCCTTTGACACATAAAAACTGAAAGAATAGAATAAATTCGATTGCTCTGGCGGGTCACGAGTGGCTGAATTGGTCAGGCATCCGCCCCGGAATGGCGCGAAAGGATGCGGGTTCGAGTCCCGCCTCGTGATCGAATTTTTTCTATTCTTTATAAATTTATATTTATAAAGCATTTGAATGCCTTAACCAAAAATATCAATTTCAACAAAAAAGGTCGTGTTCCATCGTTACAATATTGTATTCACTGTAAAGTGTTTCGTGTTGGTTGAGATGGTTGTTTATCACCTCAATAGATGGCGCGCGGTGTGTCCCTTTGACACATAAAAACTGAAAGAATAGAATAAATTCGATTGCTCTGGCGGGTCACGAGTGGCTGAATTGGTCAGGCATCCGCCCCGGAATGGCGCGAAAGGATGCGGGTTCGAGTCCCGCCTCGTGATCGAATTTTTTCTATTCTTTATAAATTTATATTTATAAAGCATTTGAATGCCTTAACCAAAAATATCAATTTCAACAAAAAAGGTCGTGTTCCATCGTTACAATATTGTATTCACTGTAAAGTGTTTCGTGTTGGTTGAGATGGTTGTTTATCACCTCAATAGATGGCGCGCGGTGTGTCCCTTTGACACATAAAAACTGAAAGAATAGAATAAATTCGATTGCTCTGGCGGGTCACGAGTGGCTGAATTGGTCAGGCATCCGCCCCGGAATGGCGCGAAAGGATGCGGGTTCGAGTCCCGCCTCGTGATCGAATTTTTTCTATTCTTTATAAATTTATATTTATAAAGCATTTGAATGCCTTAACCAAAAATATCAATTTCAACATAAATATTACCTACAACTTAAAATCAGACCCTATAAGTACGTTTTTTGTGTCCTTAAAAAACTTGCTGCCTTGAGCACTAGCCATGCACCAGCCCTAAGGTTCCCGCTGTTTAGAACTGCATATTTTATTATACACCTATAATTATTATTCATCTAAAAAACTGAGAAGCATATATTTTTGCACATATTTTATAGTAAGCGCATGTCCTGCGGAAACTACTCAAACTCCAATAAACACAATCTTTCTTTCTCCATTAAAAATCTTGCCTTCTCAAAGTCTGCGAACTTAAATTTCAATCTAATTTAAAATCAGGTATAAAGATGTCTCTCACCTGGCCGGCTGTTAATTCTTGTAAAATAATGTGCCATTAGCTTGCCTCCGGTGAAACTTTACTATGCTTCTGTTTGAGCTCGTAAAATTAAAGGGTTTAACTTTAATTTGGGGTCGGTTTTCTAGAAAACTGGCCGTCCTTTAAATGGGACTTAGGGTTTGTTACGTTATTAAGGTAAATATTGGCTAAACTTGCAAAATGTGAAAATGTGAAAATAACTAGGTGTTGTTACTTGTTTTTTGCAGTTGGATGCAGTTAACTTCGTTATTTAGCTAGTGAGTGGCTTGCGTGGAAAAATAAGCAAGGACACAAAAAATTTAACCAGATTTTTAGAATTCTTGCATCGTTGGTCCTATGCTAGTTACTCTATGAGACAAATATTATCTTTCCGAAAGTACTATGGCTCGATTTATACATTTTATTTTTCAATTATTTCTTTTCAATAAAACCCTCAACAAAAAGGTTATTAAAAGACTGATAAAAGTTTCGTTTTGTTCCCTATAGGTAATAAATAATTAAATAAACCAGGATAATCATATCCCGATCTCTCCTTATGAGTTATTAGTAGATAGGATCCCTCTAGATACCAAAATAAACTTAATAGATATTACTTATATGGGTCCTCTTCACAATGGGCACTGTTGGCCCAATAAAATATGATCGTCGTCGATTATGAATAAACATCTACAATGACGGCCGATACACATTTAGGCGTTACATTATCGCGATTGCCTCTACTCGCCCAACGCTGCCTATTGTGAAGAGGGCCCATAATAGATATTACTTATAGATGCGGTAAGACGCGTCAGACACAAGGGTGACAAAAACGAATGATTGATAGAAGATCTGGTGACGACAGCTGATTATCGATCACGGTTCTAGTTCAAAGGGTTTGTTCATTTGATGGAAATTGTTGAGTGGTGAATTGGTTGGCCTTTAGCGTGGGTTTTAGCTTAGGTATAACCTTCCATAAGATTATTCCTGGATTTAGCTTAGCAATTAGACCAGATAATAACTCGATTTATGTAATTATGGTAGGTATAGAGAAAGATGGGAGATAAAGTAAAATGCGAAGGACAGACAGTTATTATTTTTTATTTATTTAACATATTTCTTACATAATATAATTTACATTAATGATGCAATCATAAACTCATTCAAGGTTGAAAATACTAAGCATACTTTAAAAATGTCAGCACTTGTGTGTGTGTGTGTGTGTGTGTGTGTGTACTCCCTGACTCATAACTATCTCAATAATAATGGGTTGAAGAATATTTCTTCTAATACGTAGTGACATAGGTCTATTTTTTGTTTAGTGCTGACCAACTTACACCATTAGCTCTCTTAATTCAAGCAGTATAAAGAAAAGACTTCACCTTTTTCCTAACATGTCACTACATCGGTAAAGTTTATACGGCGAAACGAAGCGTGTTTTCAGCTTTATTTTTTCAGTAAATCCTTTGGCTTTGAGTGTTAAATTACCACGTGGATACAGGACGTGTCCCTAAATCTTTTACAAAAAACGGTTACCTTCCATAGTTTAACAGTAGCAAATAAATGTTTTATTCCTTACTTAATTAGTACTTAGATAATTGTATTTTTTCAGACTTGTTTCTACTAATTTTTAATACAAGGTAAAAGAAAATTTATGCTCCACGACTTCTAAACTTTACCCTTTGTTTTGAACTCAATTAAAAGGACATCTTAATTGGCCTTTTGTTTGTTTATAATTTTATAATAAAAACAAACAGCTTCAAATTATTTAAATAATATTATAATGGCTATGTTGTATTTATTAAATCCTACAATTATACATTGTTTAGTCTCCAGGGTGATATCAGGCAGAAAAGAATTACATATTTTGACTTTTTGATTTTACCTTTTTCTATAACTTGGTCCATACAAAACATTTAAACAAGCATAGATTTAAGATGAATCAACTATCAATTACATAGAGTCTCACCTTACAAAATATACTATTAAATATATTGATATTTAAACAGATAAGAACCAAACAGATAAATGCACAAGATTCAAGTCACCGTCTCTCAGAAAACGTTTAAAAATTTAGTTATTTCTGTTATTTTTCGTTCCCTCTCCCACTAATAAATTCCAGATGAAAAAGTACGAAACGCTTCTCTTACGGTCTGTTTAACAAAGATATTTTGGTGAAATGATAAAATTTAATAACAGGCCACGGGGTTTGCCCTCGTAATTTTTATGTCAGCGTTGAGATATCCAATCGGCTGATACTGTGGGTTTAGGTAATGCGATGAAAAATTAATATTATTTCGTTGTTTTTAAGCACTTTTGTTAACAATAATTACATTATAATTAATTTTGTTATATTGATGAAATGTTTCATAAATTGCAATGTTGAGTGCATACGTGGTTATTGGTTTTGTAGAGCTCTCAACTTACAACTAAATTGTGTCCTTTAAACATGTTACTTTGTTACTACTAAATAATATGTATATGTTTACCTACATAAAAATGGTTGAAGTGCATTTTCACCGTATTAAGTAAATATCTACGTAGCGTCTTTCCAAACTATACAAGGCCAGTACGCAACGGTGTGAAACTAATCACGTATAGTTTGTAAATAACTTTTTTACAAAGTTCTTTCAATCTATACAACAGCAGTACGCAAATACTCGCGTATACTTTGTAGTGAAGTAAGTAAGAATAGCGCTCCAAAATATACAGCGCCAGTACGCAGGCGGACTAATCGTGTATGTTTCGGAGTAAGCGCGGCGTCTTTCCATTGCTCACGTTTATATTATTGTATTGCTGTTTTGAAATCTATTATTAAAATGCATGTGTATTGTGTATATAATGTTGCGTGCTGATCGTATATTTTTTGTATCGAAGAGTCTTGTGTCTTCGTTCCCGAATATACTGCACGACTTACAATTGACAATAGTGCTAAAATGTAAGAATCTAATAAATCCAGAAGAAGACGGTTTCGAGGCGACGGAGCCCCGCGTAGCAGGGCTCCTATTTTTGTGTAGTTAAAAAAAACACGAACCTAACCTAACCCATAGGTAACCCTTATATCTGTTACCTATTTATTTTTCTAAGCTTACCTAATAATATTTTTATTCCATATTTTACTGAATCAATCAAGAAGAATAAAAGTAGATAGATAAAATAAAGTAGATAGCTGTACAAGTCTTTGATTGCCTATATATTTATTATTTCGCTCAAGCGTAAGTGGTAATAAGCGGTAATATTTAGTTATACATATTTTGCGTACTGATCGTGTATAGTTTGGAACGAAGAAGCAAGCATCCGCGTTACAAAGTATACACGATCAGTACGCAAAATTCGTGTATATATTGTAATAACAAACTTAAAAACAGCATTACAAAGTATACACGAGCAGTTTCCTATGGTTGCGTTCTGGCTATGTATAGTTTGGAAATACGCATCTACGTAGTACATTCTGCAATTGTTTACATCTAATATAGGTATTATATTATATGCATCTCAAGTCGAGCTTTCATTCGTCTTTCAACGATTTTAAAGAGTATATAATTATAAATGATCATGGTGTTACATATCAATATAACAGGATTTAAATACACACATAAATACATACATAACACAGCAACATTACAACCCTTTTATAACATTATAAGATACCTAAAACATCATTGTTACATTCCTCTAAAACACAATATAAGCAATTGTATTTCACACATCACACTATAATCACGCTAAGCCACTTATCCAGTCTTTGATTTTAACCGAACGATTGCAAATGGCCACCTCATAAATCGGCAGCTTAATTCTGAGCCCCAATTTCATTGCTCAAATAGGTATATAACGGATGTAGACTAAATGGTATTTTATCAGACTTAAATGATTTTGAACTCATAAAATATGCATTATTTCATTGGTTTTCTAGTTTCAATACTGGACGCTTCTTTGAATAACTATTATGAAGGTAAATTTAATGCCAGACTTTTTTGCCAATGTGTTACTAATAAGAGGAATATACCTAGTAAACATTTGTTACAAAGTAAAAGCACATTATAATACGATCTAATTTTCGAAAAAAAATAAGTAACTCCTATTCTTTAAAATTAAAGATATGGTCCGATTTGCCACAAACAAAAAAACCTAGATCTTAAAAAACCAAATCCTTTGAATAATATCATCTAATGAAATCAGTATATTAGCATTAACCGAGTAGCCTGCACTGCGGTCACTAAGCCACGGTAATTACTCGCTCTGACCGACCAACACCGCACTTTGACCGTGTGTCTCTATCGATTACAAGTGAAACAACCGCACCTATGTTTTGTCTATAGATGATCTTTGATAATTGCCAATGTTACACGTTGCAAGGGTAATGTGTGTTAATTGGTACTTAGATTGGATTGGGTTAGTTTTTTAGTAAGAGCTTTTTAGGTAGAGCTGTAACTAAGTTCATCTTCATCATTATAATATTTTCTATAAGGCCAACAAAGTCACTATGTAATGAAATTTATGACGATTAATTTCTTCTACTATAATCATTACATATCTTGGCAATTTATGTGGATTAGCTGATGTCAATGCAATGATATTATACCTAAAATAAAATGCTTAATATGTTGAGTTTAGGTCCTATAAATACGTCTTTCTTTTTTCTGTTTACTTCTCTTGTAAAAATTGTAAGAAGCTGTGAATAGCATATTAAATAAGTGAATAGTGTATTCCACTTCTGTGCATCGTTTGATTAAGAACAGTATTCCACAAGCTTTCATAGAATAACTAGAAACAGCAGCATATTCGCATGCATCTAACACATTATTCTGCCTGTTGCCATATTCCCAAAGCCAAAGCTTCAAAGGCATCAACATCCTTGCAGACCTTGCTTATAAACTTTGACGAATTGTGTATCAAATTGATGCCTCTGTGTATTTGAAACATTTATTTTTAAATGATATTGGTTTTAAGATTATTTTGTCTTTAAACATGTTTAAAAGGAGAGTTAGGAGCCATTTAATATTATGTTTTTTTGTTAACTGTTAGATTCAGAGTAAAATGAACACTATACTTAATATTTAAATAGACTAATTATCTTTATGAAAGGTTAAAAAACAATACACCTTTATCATTATTAGGTTATACTTTTATTCAAACCATAACGAACATTTTCAAACACAAACGTTCTAGGATAATCGCGAACGTTTGAAAACCGTTAAAACTGCATACGAATGCGTATAATTAAGTGAATTCAAATTCTCACATTTTTCGGGCACGTTTCACGTTCGTGGATTGTGCTCTAAAATACATTGATAATTGAATATTACTGTGTCTAGTGCATACAAATTGGAGTTGAATATCAGAGGAAAATCAATACTCTCATGACCGTGCCATGATCCGTAGCAATTGTATTTACAAGATATTATCGTTCGGAAACTGTTGGTCTGCGACGAGAAATAATACACAAGAAATACCTAATAGTATTTCATGTGGAGCTAGAAATGTGGGGGAATGATGATTGTGATGTTTTGCATGTGTAGTGATTTAAAATACATAGCAGGTTATTCATAATAATTAAAATTATTGTCTATTATTATTCTGTTCACGTG
Organism: Colias behrii; assembly: GCA_029959065.1. Lineage (NCBI taxonomy): Eukaryota > Metazoa > Arthropoda > Insecta > Lepidoptera > Pieridae > Colias > Colias behrii. The sequence goes on from JARWMC010000015.1 coordinate 3,337,621, forward strand.
TAACATTTTTTCGTTACGCGTGACATTTTTCCGTTACGCGCCATCTTTTTCTTATCCCTACCACGCGTGATTGGACGTATTTCTGTAAAGTTGCGTATAGTAAATTATTTTTTGAAAAATAAGGTCATAAAGAAGTTTCACTTCTTACGTGTGTACACTAGTACATGCACACATTTTTATTTTGCTTAGGTAAAGGTTAGCCCCATAAGACATACAACCGATTGACGGAGATAACTTGAAAAATTAGATTGAAGCCCAAAAAAGCAAAATATTTTTCACCACATTTTTTCAACACAATTCCGTCGCGACATGTTTTACCGGATTCGGAAAATATTAATTAATTAAAATAAAAACTTTTCAATAAAAAAAACGTAAAACATCAGATTTTTCGCCCGACCTTGATTTCCCACGAGAAAAGCATCATGTAATATTTAATTTGGTCGCATATCAAGACCAATTTTTATTTTCTATATTTCAAAATATATTGAAACCGCTACAATTTCATATCCGTAAAAATAATTATTTAAAAACAGTACTCTGGTACATATCCTTTAAAGATGATGCCCTTTCATCTCTTTCTGTATGGACTATCGGAAGAACATTGAACGTATTTGAAATTTTCAGGTAGGTATATCAATAATTCATCTAACTACTTATTAATACCTATATTATATTAAAATAAATATGTCAATGTAAATACCATATAGATATAACTTCTGCTTTTAAAATATAATAATTCTTACTTAATATTAAACTAGCGGCTAAACCAATAAGTTTTTTTAATACTAGCAAATAACAAATCTTGAGTTTAATTTTATACTAAGCTATATCATTAACAACTGTTACACTAAGAAAGCAGCAGCAGCAACTAAAGAAAAAGAAGTTAAAACGTTCATTACTGAAAAACATAATGAAATCTTGCTCTCTAAGGCACCATATTGAATTTAAATTAAACTTAAAAATTGGTTTTCTGTAAAGTCAGTTTACTGACGATAGTTGAACGTGACAACGTCCGATTGTGCTTCTTTGTCGTTCGTTCCGCGCTCTCGCTCGCACTTCAAGCCTTACATGGAACGCCTCAGAGCGAGGTAACGCCGCATTAGTCATGTTTTTTCGTGCGTGCAGCCGGCTCTATCGAATTATAAGACGTTGTCACGTCAAAAAATATAACACTATTCCAAGCGTCAACTGAGGGAAGACATTAAAATCAACATACTCTTTAGGCCGGTTGCAGAGCTTCACCGACCATCAGTGCGTACGTCAGTCGCGTTTGTCATATTATGTATGGAAATTCATAAAATCGTTCATAGCTAGACCGACCATACGCACGCGTATTTCTATACATATGACAAGCGCGACTGGCGTACGCACTGATGGTCGGTGAAGCTCTACAACCGGCCTTACACTTTCCTTACATACAGCTCAAATTATATTGTACCAATAAACATTACTATAACGAACGAACAAATTAATCTCAAAACAAAAAAAATGTTCAACAAACTGCGATTCATAACGAGAAGCATAAATAGTAAATAAAATGGCGAATTGAGCACTAGCGTTCCCCAGTTTTTGCAAATTACATCATCCCCCGAGGAGTTCATTTAATTCACTAGAAAGTAGGCGGCACTTAAAATGTCCAAGTTTATTTTTCTTAAATAATATTTCAGAAAGCCTGAACTTGTTATGGCTCTAATGATCATCTACTTGGCGCCCACAGATTTGCTAATAATAATTATGTACGTAAACCTGAAAGTAGACTTGAGATTATTTCATAACGCTCGCTCCAAGGAAATGTATCCAATGTGCTTTCTTCTGAAACTATTTTAACCGAATTAAAAAAAGGAGGAGGATCTCAATACAGCCGGTATGCTTTTTTGTCATGTTTATGTACATTTTACTATGAGTTGTATGCTTTGGAAAGGCTGTTTGGTTTCTGTGTGAGATATTCAAGTCTGATCATTATTTTACAATGTTTAATGTTGGTATATATATGTAATATTATCATTATCATTAGTTTAAATGGCAGATAGACAAAGATAGTTAATATTATGTATAAGCAAGTATCAAATTCTAAACATACTCATTTTGTTTGATCAAAGATATTGAATTAAAAGCTTAACTAGGTGGAGATTAATCTGGACGCTTCTCAGAATTGAAACAAAAAGGGCTAAATGATTGATAAAACTTTGGAAAAAACTTAAATGTGATATAGAAAAGAAAATAAAGAATGTAGAGCCGGGAAAAGAAGCTTGTATTATTCTAGATTTTACCAAGAGTAGCGTTTTCAATTTGTTTATATAGCAGCTTCAACATAATAAAGTAATTCTTTCTTTCTAACAGCTAAGCAACTAGGACTGTACGAAGTAATTTCCTTTCGCCCAGCATAATGCCATTCCTCTCGCACTAATGGCAAAAACTACAAATCTTCCGTCTCGCTCGCTCTAATCGTATTTTTGCATATTCAAAAAGAAGCCAGAGTGCAGCAATATCCGCTCATTTGTATGCATTTTCTATTTTATAGCATTTACTTTTTTCTGCAGTGATGTTTGATCTCTCGGTGCGCGGTGTTAAGGTTTTTAATGTTAGACAAAGAATAATTATTTGGCTTTAGCCAGATATTTTAATTTATATATAATACTACCTGCACACGGTTGCATACATAAATCAAGTATTTCTTTAATTTATTCTTTATTCCGATGAAGTTTTATCCACGTCTGTCCATTTATAGATCCTGAAAGAATAACAAACATACATCCATACTCACGAACTTTCGCATACTAACCTTCTATAGATCATAGACTATATTTCATAGACTATATTTTATGAATAATATGTAGGTACATTTGAGCAGATTAATTAAACCTGAAAATACAAAATAAAAACCTCAGAAACATTTTACACATACATTTGCACCGTTACTCAAAATGATTACCAAAATTGAGCGGCAAATTTCGTCACACGATCAATAGACAATTTGAGGAGCGGTGCAGAGTGCATGGAGGCATCAAAACTGACGTCATTAGACCAAAGTACCGCTTCTGTTATGAACAAGGGTCGTATTGACAGCGCTATTCCATGCTCTAATATATCAGCTATTAATGTCGGTCAATCGTGGATGTGATAGGGATGGGGTGTGTTTATCGATACTTAAATTCTTATGGAGACTTTTCTATAGGCTTGGCAGTATATAGATGTTAAAAAAAGTTATTTAACTAACCTTCCGCGCTCGGATTGTCTCGCGTTTGTGCAAAGTAAATTAAAAATAACCTTTTTAGCCATTTCCAAGCTACTTGTATGAGTAACTTCATACAACTACGTTCATGCTCGATTAATGATTAATTATTATTAGCTACCAGATATATTTTGATGTCTTTTTTAATATTAGTATTAGATAAAAAAGTAAAAACTCCTGGCTCAGAGAATTTAAAACTTAATTTAGATACTTAAAAAATTTAAAAAAATTAAATTATCGATTCAAACCACAGCACATCACTAGTCCAGCGATTTCGAAGTCAGCAATACGTTCCCGTCATCTCGTGAGAAATGACGTGGCCGGTGGAGTGTAAATGATGTTCCTCGCATGAGTGTCACTCTGTCTGCAGCTAGTGCAGACGTCAGTCCCCTGGTCAAGGAGGTTTGGCGGTTTTTCTGTCATTTTTGGTAACTGGGTATTAGAACTACGTCTTTGCGTTACGTCGCACGTTATTATTATTAGCTACCAGAGCAATCTAGACAGTTTTAGCGTGTTTTCGTGGTATTTGTTGGTGGCAAATCGGAGTGCCAAGTTATACCTACTCTAATTATTATTAATTATATTAGAAGCATAAACGTCACTCTTTCTGGAGATGCGAGTCGTGTCAGCATTCGTCAGTCCCTTGTTCAAGGAGGTTTGCCAGTTTTTCAGTCATTTTATAATTGAGTATCCTAAGTTTGTTTTTGTGTATGTATTTCGTGTGTATGGTAATTGAAACTATCTGCAAATGCTGTGGACGTCAGTCCCTTGCTCAAGAATATTTTGTGATTGTGCATTATGTATGTGTACAATTTTAACTGCAGTGCTGTGGAGTTTATAATCCGTCTCCGTAGTTAATTAATTCACATTCTATACAATATTATTGAAAATAAGAAAAACATTCTAACTACCTTACATCTGAAGACCAATAGTTATGTTGTAAGTATATTATTATAACATAACTTATATTTACCAATAGCATAAGAATGTTCCCAACATTAACTATTCCCGAACTTGTTAATACGAAGTCAATATTAAGGTTAACGCAAGCCATTCTAATCTGTTTTACGGAGGTCTTAAGACTTCTTAAGTCGTTTCTAATCCGACCTTCCATAGCAATTAGGTTTTAGCTTGTAAATGGACAGTCCGTGTTCAAGGTAAGAAATAAATATGGTCGTGAAAGTTAAGCATTTCACTTGGCGATTAAAAATGCTTTTCAGTTTTTCAGATTATACCTTTTGGAGGGAATTTTTCGCGTATTTAAGATGAAAATTAAGCTGGAAGTTTAAAAGTGCTGTGCCGCTAAGTAAGGTTTGTTTATTTAAAATTAATGTGCGTTTTGAGGACTTTAAAACAATAAATAGGCGATATTGTAAAACAATCTACAAAAGAACTTTTCGTAATTAATAAAAGGAGCTAAATTAATAGGTTTTCAACTCAAATCTACATCATTAAAACTAATTATGTTAAATAATTACCGTCGTTTACTAACGATGCAAGGCCCTTTAGTAATTGTAAGGCTGGTAGTATGCATATACTAAACACAGTTGGTACTAGATCAAGATAATATAGCGTCCTAGATCTAGATATATCACATATAACTTATATTATTGTAGTATGATTTGCCTTATGGTAAGTATATGAATGTGCGTAGGCATAATACCTATGAATAGGTGTGAATGTCATGATGCTACAAGAATATGTACATGAATATGCGTAGGTGTGTGTGTCTCGTCTTGCATACAAAAATATTTTAATATATTTTACAGTGATTGATTTTACGATATTGAAGAGAAATTTTGCCAAATTATTAAAAATCTTCAGTGCTTTCGACATACCTAATATTAGTACTAAAACACGAATAATTACTTGTAGCATAAGAAATATTGAACCATATTATTACAAATAACTAATGAACACTAATTTGAAACATAATTCGATATCTATCAATTTATTCAATTGTTATCTTTCATTGTTAATTCTTTCGTTTTCAAATTATTTGACCGAATAATGATATAGGTAACCAATAAGTTATTAATCTTAAACCTTAGATTCACACATACAAGACTTTTAGTATTTATTAAACATAAAGACATACAAAACAAACATATGGACCTTATTATTTACTATTGTATGCGTGACTCGATACTCAATACGAGACGGGACGCGGGACGTTTACAAACTACGTGATTGTGACTGACTGACTGACGTGGCTGTGATTTTGTTTGATATTATATTATCTGTGGCATGGTTATTTGTTATTAAATACATGGGAATAGTGATGGAGTTTTTTTTTTCTTTGAATCTGACACAGTATAAGATGTAGATTATTTACCAAAGAGACTCTATAAACATATTTTAATGTGATAATTGGTAATGAAGCTGGTGGGGCGCCTCATGGTAAGTAAGCGCTACCACCGCCCAAGAACATTTGCTGAAGCGTAAAGCGCGTCACACACGGTGAAGATACTATAATATTTTATCTTAAGATACTGTAACATTTTATATTACAGTATACACACAGTTACAAATGACCCACAAAATTTCGGGTAATTTGTAACAGGATGGCGGTTCTACAGGGGTCTTAGTACGCAATGACAAAAAGAAAAATGATGGTCAGAACGCTGATACCGGATACCTTAAGATACTGTAATATAAAATATTACAGTATCTTAAGATAAAATATTATAGTATCTTCACCGTGTGTGACGCACTTAAGACTAATATTGCAGAGGCCTTACACCTCTACAAATAAATTGCCTACTTTTTAAGAGGTATGAGACGATAGTAACACGGAAGGATAGGATTTGAGACGGGGATAAGGTAAAGCACTCAATAGAAAATAGGCATCACAGTTAATGATATACCTATTTAACTACATTTACTAACTACGTATTAATAGATTGTTAAGATATTCAAACTAATTTGATTTACCTGCCAATACGGTACAATTCCTTACAGTTTTCGTACAGATCATTGGTAACAAATACCCAAGTTATACTCGGTATAGTCAATACGTCTAACTCGAGACAGTCATAACGGTTGAAAGAAGACAACTTCAACTCTTATCTTTGAAACTTTCCACAAAGACTTTCAACATTTACCGGGACATTTTAATGAATTTCCCACAGTGAATATCGCCGTTGGTTTTAATTTACATTTTGTTGAAATGTGAATGAAATTATTTTAAAGGATCCTATAGTTCGGACCTTTGATGTCAGAGAAATTGTGAACTTTAATTATCTGAGGTTGTAACTTTGGGACAGAATATAAAAGTTGTTCAAAGTTATGACGGTATATTTAATGATTACGTAGGTTTAAATGTTATTCTTACTACTTACTATACTTTGGTAAATAAATAGAAATAGGAGGCTAGAGTGTAATTATACTACGGAGTTTCTTGCTGGTTCTTATCCGTAGATACTGCTTTCCGAATCGGTGGTAAGTGGTACAATGTTATGACAATTTAAAAGTGCATCTAGAAATAAATATTTGAGTTTAACTATATAGACCACTTCTTACCGCGAAGAAACATCTCATTCCCAAAGGAATTTCTTTGGACCAAACAGGCGAAGATGCGCTTAACAGCTAGTAAAACCAAACAACACATAGTATGCATATGACTTGTTTCCAAGTGCCAACAAACACTGTGACACGAAGTTTTTACAGAAGATTTACAGAATCCACACATTTAAAAGTTACTAAACAATTTCCCGACTTCAAATTGAGTTTGAGTCTGAATCGTTTGAGTTTCAATCCTTAATGAGTTGCCCTCATTAAATAACTTGGTGGTGAAATATATTAATTCTACAAGTGTCTTGACGTTGACGGCACATCTCTTGCTAATCGTATGTAAATTTATTTAATTATACTTAAAATTATTAAAGCTTTGTTGCGGGGATAATATTTTGGTAAATTTGAAATGAAGAGAAGAATGAAGACATGTAGGTACTAATGAAAATTAAATGCTGTGTAAACTACATTCACATTTGACTGGCTGCCCTGAAGAAGTTTACACATACCTACACAATACTATTTGTAATTATTATCCTAGAGAGAGGTAAATATCTAGCTCCACAAAAGAACTTTAATATAGGTAAACCTTCCTTTTTTGTAGTATTACTTATTGATAAAAATACATTAACTAAAACACGAGGCAGCAAATAAATCACAAAGATTTGAGCGTGATGCATAAATATTCTACGACGCACATCTGCTAAGTTTTATGTATTGTTAAAATTAATACAATATTTTTGCCTAATAAATAGAATAGAGAATACGTTCTGATCCTTATTTTCTTCTTGAAATTTTAAGTTAAACTTTGAAGAAGAAAACCAATTTACCAGGTAAATTAACCATTTTTAAAATACCTATTCTTCAAAAAATTATCATTTGATTCTGTAATACTAAATATGAAATGTCTATTCAGCTAAAATTATGAAACTGAAGCATCATGTACAATTAATAATGTTGTCTGAATCCCGCGTTTTCAAAAGACTCCCCAGTTGGTTTCAAAAGTGGATCAATAAACAAAAATAAAATTGAAAATAACAGCAGCAAAGAGAGAAATAAACGCATTATTTATTTAGCATTACATCTTTATACAAGGGTAAAATACTGCCTTCGCTAATACAGCGAGCAATAACACTGTCAAATAACGGGGCCCTCTGATTTACTATTAAGCCACGAATAAAATTGTTTATGTGTTATGGGTTATATAGAGCCGACCCGACTTCGTAAATGTGTCGTAATATACACATATATTTTTCCAATAATGGTGTATGCTATTGTTTGCACTAATATTATGAACTTATCATTATAATATATTTTTTTAGCCGTGAGAATAGAGTTTATAATTTACAAACTAATTCAAACATCTTCGTCTGCTTTCGAAGGAATGTTTTCGCAACATTTTGTCCTCCTGCTCCTGCTGCTCCACTCCTATTGGTCGTAGCGTGACAAAGACATTTTCTATGAATGTTATAATTATGTTTAACACGAAATATTTTTTAATTAGAACCAGTACTTTCTGAGATTATCTATTCAGTTTTATAATGTTCGTACGATTTTAGCAGTATTTAACATTACAGTAGTTATTTCACAATTTTAGCATTATAAAAAATCATCACATCACGTCCTAATTAATTCCTGTCATTCCGTTGCTTTTAATTTATTTACTTCAAGATAAAAATATCTACATCAGTTTTAACAGTTCTTAATTCAGTTAATCATTCTCATTGATTTATAAATCATAATTAAAATTAAATAACAGGAAATCGAATTCTATTATAAAATGAACAAATAATACATATTCAAACATACTATAGCGAATACTTATGTGATTGCTTTTAGCTTTTAAATATTTATTAAAGATGAAAGCCGAGATATGGCCAACCATTTGCTTTATGAAGGATTTCACTTATATTTAATATCCTAAATATCCGTCTCTGCTAATGGGAAAAAGTTTTACTTAGTTTATTGTATTTTATGTACATAATGAATTTTTAATAGTAATATCAATTTTTTTCGTCGTACTATTGGTTGGACTTTTAAAAGTCCCTGCTCCATTAGCAAAGTTTAAAGGAGTACAAATGTACCGAAATAATACTATATTACAGACACAATTAATACGGTTAAAAAAAAATAAAAATAACACGCTTAAACCACAAACTTATGAAATTATTGTATTGTTACAGATCCTTGAGAAGCGTACAAAGTTTGAATTAAAATCCGTTTAAAGTGTATCAAGATCGAGTCTAAAGGAGTACATACAAACATACATGCGAAGCTTATAAAAGCGTGTTAAAATAATCGTTCTAGTTGTAAAATAAAAGTTTATGTCAATAGATGATCTCCCGAATCAAAATGTACCACGAAGCAATTCGAAATCAAATATGCAACACGCTATACCAAAAAATGAATATAACAAGCGTTTCAGATTTGGGAATTTCCGTGTGTTCGTCCCATGGTTTGTAAATGATTCACGTAGTTGCCTGTAGTCGGATTTTTTAATAATTTTACTGCGAAATTGGTTTCAAACATGCATGTTTTTTTTTAAGAACGGTTTATGCGTTTCATTATAGGACTTTGTAATCGCAGGAATTATTCAATTTGTTTTACCGATAAAAATGTTAAACTGATTTTTTTTTTACTAATAAGTTCAGTCATTCAATTGAAATCTGTAGACGAAACGAAACTTATAATATAATCAAAGTCACATTAAAAACAGCAATTACAATAACAGACTGTTTAAAAGAGTTTCCCTTAAAACCCCTTAAATCTCTATTTCCCTTTTAATGAATTTAAAACTAAACACCGCTCTTACTGGGATTGTCGCATAAATAACTCCAAGAAAAACTCGCCTCGAATTTATATCCTTGTTAAATTGTAGATAGAATTAGTTACTTTTCCAAGTATTTGAATGAATTCTTAATTACCTAGTATCAGGAAATTGCGTTTTAATATTTCATTTCTAAAAAAGTTTAAAAACTAAATGTATGAACGTGGAACATTACATTGGAATATTTGCATGCAAAATGAATGTTAAAATAAATATATTATTTAAATAATAATTATAATGATTCCTGTTATCATTATCATGTGAATTGATTTCCTATTATTAAAGTGTAAGAACTATCCATAGGTCTACGAGTAGTTAAAGCCTTCCATTGTTGATTTTAAGATATTGCATAGCTTTTATTTCAGACTTGCAGCGTGGCGACCGAATGTAAAATATTCTGTAAGTAACGAAAAATCCTAACACCCCCCACTTAAACCTGCACAGCGATGCGATGCTATGCAATAGCTTTACCGCGGCAGTCCTCGAGTGCCACACGTATCACAGTTGACAGATATATACGTACATACAGTTAGGAAACTAAGCCCCTGCGATGAAATTATGACGTTAGCACTGTTATAGCTATAGGGCTGTTACCTTTTTGATATTTAACCGACTTCAAAAATAAAGGAGGAGGTTATCAATTCGGCCTGTATATTTCTGTTTGCTTCTTTTTCACAGTCGATTTTGTGGTAATTTTGAGATTAAAACTCGTTAAATACGAAAATGGTGTAGCCTAAATATGAATTTACAAGAAGAAACAATCCGATTTAATACACCTTGTAAAAGTAAATACGTTTTTATCAGTGCTATATTTCGAAATCTTGTTTTGTTATGGACGCCGAAGATTATTTAATGTACCTAAATTATTTATAATGCTTGATATTTGTATTATACATATATTCAATAATTATTTTAAACCAGAATTTACAATACTTGTATGTAGGTATATTTACTAAATTATTTTTAAAACGATAAATTAAATTAAATTAAAAAACACAAAATATGCAGAAATGAATTAAAATTATTATTATACGAGCATAGAACCTCCACCTTTTTGTTTTAGGATGAAAAAGAAAATAGTTTGACATGCTTAGTGCTTGACAAAGTGGTGACGTCACGTATCGATAAAAATACAATAATTATAATATCTATCTTTTATGTATTTATGTTTTAACATTTTGGTGAAATACACTATTTCAGTTTAATTTGAACACGTGCTTGTAGATAAGTTGATTTCGGCGATCATTTTAAAAATGCCACGTACTAATTGCGCAGTATTCGGCTGCTTGAATTCAACTATAGGTACCAATTATACCACCAGATGATTTTGTTCAATATGTCGAGAAAATGGATAACATTTTCGTTGTTGCTTTAAGAGAGAACACATAAACTGTAAAGTGGCTGAATTAATTTACAACGAATTAAACATAATCAGTTACTTAAAAAAACTGTTCATTTTATTATTGATTGAGAATATTTTACACTATAAAATTTAACAATAAATTCCGAATTAGTCGTAGTAGACGAAAGTATTTTTCAGTAAATAATTTGTAAATATAAATTTATAAAGAATAGAAAAAAAATTCGATCACGAGGCGGGACTCGAACCCGCATCCTTCGCGCCATTCCGGGGCGGATGCCTCACCAACTCAGCCACTCGTGACCCGCCCGAGTGATCGAATTTATTCTATTCTTTCAGTTTTATGTGTCTGAAGGGACACACCGCGCGCCATCTATTGAGATGATTAACAACCATTTCAACCAATATGAAGCACTTTTCAGTGAATACAATATTGTAACGATGGAACACGACCTTTTTTGTTGAATTTATATTTTTGGTTTTATGGCATTCAAATGCTTTATAAATATAAATTTATAAAGAATAGAAAAAAATTCGATCACGAGGCGGGACTCGAACCCGCATCCTTCGCGCCATTCCGGGGCGGATGCCTCACCAACTCAGCCACTCGTGACCCGCCCGAGTGATCGAATTTATTCTATTCTTTCAGTTTTATGTGTCTGAAGGGACACACCGCGCGCCATCTATTGAGATGATTAACAACCATTTCAACCAATATGAAGCACTTTTCAGTGAATACAATATTGTAACGATGGAACACGACCTTTTTTGTTGAATTTATATTTTTGGTTTTATGGCATTCAAATGCTTTATAAATATAAATTTATAAAGAATAGAAAAAAAAAATTCGATCACGAGGCGGGACTCGAACCCGCATCCTTCGCGCCATTCCGGGGCGGATGCCTCACCAACTCAGCCACTCGTGACCCGCCCGAGTGATCGAATTTATTCTATTCTTTCAGTTTTATGTGTCTGAAGGGACACACCGCGCGCCATCTATTGAGATGATTAACAACCATTTCAACCAATATGAAGCACTTTTCAGTGAATACAATATTGTAACGATGGAACACGACCTTTTTTGTTGAATTTATATTTTTGGTTTTATGGCATTCAAATGCTTTATAAATATAAATTTATAAAGAATAGAAAAAAATTCGATCACGAGGCGGGACTCGAACCCGCATCCTTCGCGCCATTCCGGGGCGGATGCCTCACCAACTCAGCCACTCGTGACCCGCCCGAGTGATCGAATTTATTCTATTCTTTCAGTTTTATGTGTCTGAAGGGACACACCGCGCGCCATCTATTGAGATGATTAACAACCATTTCAACCAATATGAAGCACTTTTCAGTGAATACAATATTGTAACGATGGAACACGACCTTTTTTGTTGAATTTATATTTTTGGTTTTATGGCATTCAAATGCTTTATAAATATAAATTTATAAAGAATAGAAAAAAATTCGATCACGAGGCGGGACTCGAACCCGCATCCTTCGCGCCATTCCGGGGCGGATGCCTCACCTACTCAGCCACTCGTGACCCGCCCGAGTGATCGAATTTATTCTATTCTTTCAGTTTTATGTGTCTGAAGGGACACACCGCGCGCCATCTATTGAGATGATTAACAACCATTTCAACCAATATGAAGCACTTTTCAGTGAATACAATATTGTAACGATGGAACACGACCTTTTTTGTTGAATTTATATTTTTGGTTTTATGGCATTCAAATGCTTTATAAATATAAATTTATAAAGAATAGAAAAAAATTCGATCACGAGGCGGGACTCGAACCCGCATCCTTCGCGCCATTCCGGGGCGGATGCCTCACCAACTCAGCCTATTTTTTTTTTGTTCTATTCTTTATAAATTTATATTTATAAAGCATTTGAATGCCATAAAACCAAAAATATAAATTCAACAAAAAAGGTCGTGTTCCATCGTTACAATATTGTATTCACTGAAAAGTGCTTCATATTGGTTGAAATGGTTGTTAATCATCTCAATAGATGGCGCGCGGTGTGTCCCTTCAGACACATAAAACTGAAAGAATAGAATAAATTCGATCACTCGGGCGGGTCACGAGTGGCTGAGTTGGTGAGGCATCCGCCCCGGAATGGCGCGAAGGATGCGGGTTCGAGTCCCGCCTCGTGATCGAATTTTTTTCTATTCTTTATAAATTTATATTTATAAAGCATTTGAATGCCATAAAACCAAAAATATAAATTCAACAAAAAAGGTCGTGTTCCATCGTTACAATATTGTATTCACTGAAAAGTGCTTCATATTGGTTGAAATGGTTGTTAATCATCTCAATAGATGGCGCGCGGTGTGTCCCTTCAGACACATAAAACTGAAAGAATAGAATAAATTCGATCACTCGGGCGGGTCACGAGTGGCTGAGTTGGTGAGGCATCCGCCCCGGAATGGCGCGAAGGATGCGGGTTCGAGTCCCGCCTCGTGATCGAATTTTTTTCTATTCTTTATAAATTTATATTTATAAAGCATTTGAATGCCATAAAACCAAAAATATAAATTCAACAAAAAAGGTCGTGTTCCATCGTTACAATATTGTATTCACTGAAAAGTGCTTCATATTGGTTGAAATGGTTGTTAATCATCTCAATAGATGGCGCGCGGTGAGTCCCTTCAGACACATAAAACTGAAAGAATAGAATAAATTCGATCACTCGGGCGGGTCACGAGTGGCTGAGTTGGTGAGGCATCCGCCCCGGAATGGCGCGAAGGATGCGGGTTCGAGTCCCGCCTCGTGATCGAATTTTTTTCTATTCTTTATAAATTTATATTTATAAAGCATTTGAATGCCATAAAACCAAAAATATAAATTCAAATAATTTGTAATTTTTTTTTTTCGAATAAAGGCATATTTATGTAATGGTTATTTTAATATCTATACATATAATAAAATCGTAGGAAAGTCAAAACTGTAGATTGAATATTTTTTTAAAAGAATACTTGGGACAATAGATACCGAAGCCAAAAATATAGTTAGGCTACAAACTGAAACAATCGATATTTATTTAACGTGAAGTCATTGACATCACTTTTCTATACTATGTATCTTTGTCATTCAAAATCTGTGGATGTGTCACCCGCTACTATCGATCCCCCTGAATACCCTTATGATTCTCGTAAACACGCTTGCTTGTGTGCGTGTGCCATTTCGAACGTTTTGTATGAAGTTTCCTTACTGTATGTATCTGTATATTGTGCACGTATTTTTGTGTATTTTGTTTTTTTGACGTGACAACGTCTTATATGGTCTTATAATTCGATAGAGCCGGCTGCACGCACGAAAAAACATGACTCATGCGGCGTTACCTCGCTCTGAGGCGTTCCATGTAGGTACGGCTTGAAGTGCAAGCGAGAGCGCGGAACGAGCGACAAAGAAGCACAATCGGACGTTGTCACGTTCAACTATCGTCAGTAAACCAACTTTACAGACAACCATTTTTTAAGCTATTGCATAGCTTCTATCGCGGGCCTTGAGCGCGGGGACCGAATCGAGAAATTCCGTAACGAAAAAACCTCACGCTCCCCACTCCGACGGGCTCGGAGGTGTGGCTTGAAGGCATGCTATGCAATAGCTTTACCGCGGCCGTCCCCGAGTGCCACACGTCTTTTTTATTGATTTTACAATCAAACCGCAACAATATTAATAGATAACAAAAAAATTACCTAATACATTACCGAAAAACGGACCATAATAAAGTGCAATGTACAGAATAATGTAGATATACAAAAAGCACATGGCACATTTATTTACTGACCGTAAATAAAGATTACGGAAGCGCGGGAAATAGAAATATATCGAGACGATAACCGTTGTTAGCCCTTATATCTAGAGGAAAGTGATTTGTGAGAAAAAACGGCGGGAATAATTCATTGTAAAAACTAAATGAAGTCCTTGAATGTTGCCAGTAAGTTTCTATATTTAGTTCAAATAGAAAACCTCTTTGATGACGAAAACGGCTAACTTTAAAAACTAACAAAGCTAATTTTGGGGACAAGATTATTGGCAAGAACCGAGCACGTAATTAGGAGAGTCCATAATGCTTGTGCGCGTTTTTGCTATTGTATCCCTCGAAGAGCGCATATCTCTCCATTTCTTAACAAATCCAACTCGCTATTTATGACTTTCAGGAGAGAACTACATTTTAGCGTACTTTTGTTCGGTGTTGTTAAGAACGGTAAACCTGCGTACTTGCATCATAAACTTGACTGGGCCAAAAATGATTATAATACTAGGTTCGCTAATTCCGGAAGCATTAAGTTATCGCAACATTTTTCTTCGTCATTTCGTGGTAGTTTCTGTTATGCTGCTTCAAAGTGCTGGAATAATTTACCTCCCCCTTTACGAAATCTTTCTTCAGTGCCATGTTTTAAAAAACGTCTGAGGTTTTTGTTGCTCCAGCATCAGAAGCAATTACCGATAGGAGTTCGGCCCGTCGCCACATATTTGAGCCATTGATCATTTTAAGGTATTTTTATTGTGTATTTATATAATATCTAACACTCTCCCACTGTTCGCAAAATAAAATTAAGGTGCACATTATATTTTTTCTCTACCTATGCTACATAAACACACTTTCATAATTATATGTATCATTTAATACTTAATCATTGCATCTGTACAGTCACGTGGTCTCCTCTGAAAATCAGTGCAGCAATACATTTTAAATAATGGTTGCTGCTTTGCTGACGGGGAGTCCTTTTTGCCTCCATTGCTATCTTTTTTTTTTCTGTTTTGTGTATTATATTACTAAGAGTTACATGGTGGCAAATAAAACGCTTTCTATTTCTATTTCTAATTTTAAAGTTATCTATTATTATGAAAATAAATGCAAACTATAATATAAATTACATTATATGCATTATTTCAATCTATTGACATGAATTTTTAGCATTTGTAACCAGCTTTCCTGCCGCGGTTTCACCCGCGTATAGTCAAAGAAAAAGTCGCACACTTACATAAATACTCTCTTTTTTCGCGACTCAAACTATCTTTGTGTCAAATTCATTCAAATCGCCTCAGGGGTTTCGAGGTGAAGAAGACATAGACGGATTGACAGAGTAACTTTCGCATTTATAACATAAGAAGGGATAAATAAATAAACACAGTAGGTAGGTACCACTGCACAAAATGCATACAAAGAAAAAGAATGCAGACACAAAAATAAAGTATTTGTACTGTTCAAATGAATCTAGATAAGAACAGTACGGAAGGGACAGAATAAAAACAGACATTTTTGTTTTATGTATTTTGTTAAGCACAGTCTCCCCGAAATGGGGGAGTTGCTGAATCACGTTGGCAAAGAGGTTACTTCACACATACAAATCGGTGTTAAATGGCATATAGACAATAATATTGTTGTGTTTTTAGTTACCATAAAGTAAGAGAATGTAGTAAATAATTATTTTGTATGGTTGAAGTTAATTATGATACGTATCAAATTTTCACAAAAATAGTTAAACATTAATGACTGTCAAAAAATGGCGTCAGTACCTACACTCAATTTCAGACAAATAATTATAGTCACAATAATGATATAGTTTAATTTACTGATGATTACACGGATTTAAAACGAATATGGTTTTTGTTATGTAGCTACAATATAGTTTTATTAAGTTATAATAATAATATTTTTTTTAATAATACTTACTGCTGTATATCCAATAGATTAAACTGCATTACCACCTTTACGTAAAAAAATAATGTTCGTACAACGGTTATGGATATTTCTACTCAGCTGCCTAATCATCCCGATATATGAGAGGTATATTTGAATTAAAAAAATAATCATCTGGGTTACATACCAAAACTATCCTTAAAGACATTTCACCAGAATCACTAGTTCTAACTACCAGACCTATATGCCTTGTTTCCTACATTTGCAGAGCCAAGATAAAGTACTGGACAAGCTAAAGCAAGAGCTAAACAGTGCGCAGTAGTGTTAATTTTATTAGAGTGCGCTTAGATCTTATTTATGTGTCTAGACTCAAGACATGGCTAAATACTGGGCGAAAACATGGCGTGGTTCAGAGCAATTCTATACAATGGATCGTGCTGACATTTTAACAAATGTGGCCTACGTTCATCCTACTTGTTCTATATGGGTCATATAATTACGTAATAAAGAGCGTTGTTACGTGGCTTTATTACCTTTATTATGTACTGTAGAATTGTAATTAAAGAAGTAATTACAGAAAACAATGTAATGTTTTATCTTTAAGAAAATTCTCGAAAATCGCAAACGCTATTATAAGAAAATTTCTATAAATTATACATTTTCTAGAAAATATATATGAAGTATTTCTGAAGAATTGAGTCTTGGCACTTTAAATTGTTTATCAAAGTATCCATTTAAGAATTTTGTGCTGATATAAACACAAATTCTAGAAAATTCGTTTCATTGCAATCTTTTATAGTTCCAACTGTAAAAACTCTCGGAATCTTGCACTAAAATCCCAATAAAACGCCACATTTATCTTTACAAAAGTGCCAACTCATCGAGAATTCCATGATACAAAAATGCTAAGGAATACTCGTCATTGTCACAATCGAAGCTGCGGTCCACTGATTTACAAACGAGAACAAACGCAGCCTCGAAATAATACATTCGGCGTCGCTTAGACGAATAAAACTGGCCACAGCGAGATAAAACTTGGAAAATGGAGCATCAGAATGCGAAAAACAATCGCTCAGTTTTTGTTACAAAGGTTCGCTGCAGGCGTTACGTTGTCTTCGTAGAGTAACACCCTTTATACAACCGCCAAGATAACTTGATCCCTTCACCCGTCTGTGTTATTTGAGATCGGAGAGGAGAGTGGCGGGAACCGCGGAGGTCTCGCTACACTGGTCACTTTACACATGTCTTGTTCCGAGACGTAAAATACGGAGTGTTTTCAAAGGCTGTGGCTTGTCATGTATCCATCTGCTGTTGTCGGGACTCCGCGGTCTTTGATCGTTGTAGCTCTTTTTGCAAAGTTTTCATTTCCATTTTGTTTCTGGAATAGAACGTATTCTGAAACAGGATCTTTACAAAATGTTTGATTAGAAATTATATTTACACTTTGATGTCTAATTTATTAATAATTTAACTTATCTAGAGGTTAATTTTGTTTCAATAGCAGCTTTTATTTTGAATTATATTATGTAGTTTGTTATGTGATATGGTATCTTTTTAATAGAACAGAAGTTTGACTAGACATTCCGTGTAGACTGCAAATTCGTAAATAGAATTGTATTTCATGATATTTCAAAAAAGTATATCATATATTTTCACACAGTTTAAGAACTGAAAATCAACCATCTTTCAAAACTTACGCCACCTGTCGGTGATAGTCACGAAGCATCTCGCGTTTGATTTATAAATGTACTAAAAGCAACGTTAAGCATGTTGTATTTAAGTTAGGAGCGTTAGAGATATAATTCTTTGATTCACAATTAGATCATTTTTAAATTTAGTTTATAAGCCTTGAACGTTGCTTTAAAAATCTAATTGGGAGTGCAAATTGCTCTTAAATGATGTATAATTCCCTATATTGCAAAAATAATAAATTTTCAACTAAATAAATCCCAATTTTATATGTATAACACAAATACCTATATACCAGCTGATTCTATCTTACAACAATCGTCCAAATAATGATGTACTATTCTGAACTGCTTATGTACAGACATAAATTTCTCTAATCATAATTCTTTAAAACCACAACAATCTATATGCTCTAACAATCTTACTAAGATACCACGCAGCCACTGGCATTCAGTCGATCCAGAACTTCGACTCACTCTAAAACCATGATCCTTCTAAAATTGTATCTTCTTATATTATAGCAAATCGCTCAGCACTTATAACCAAAACTCAAAACTAGGATGTGGGACAGCACTTACTAGCAACTGACAAGTGAGCCACACTCAGTAATTTAAAACCGGCATGATAGCGTTACACACTACAGTCTTATGGATATAATATGTGAAATATGTTTGGGATGTTTTGAAATGCTTCTAGAAGATTCGGGAACACGAAATGCACGTTTGATTTTAAGAGGTTTTAATATTGGTTTTAAAAAAGACATTCATGAAGAACAATATTAATTTTATGAAAGTTGACAATTAATAGAAAAAATTCATCATAGTGGTATTGTATAAATTGATGTTGTTTCTTTTTGTGATATTTCCTGTGTCATAATTTCATTTTCATTTATTAAACCTATTTCAGTTTATTAAATTCCATGTGTGCTTTTATTCCTACAAGTGGACAAAGATTTTGAATGCTGCATTAAAGAAAAAATGATTCAGCATTTATGTTCCTTGTAAAGTCAGTATGTAAAAATGTCCAAGCTATGTTATTTATAATAGTAATAGTATAATAGTTTTTAAAAAATAACGTTAAAGTGGTTGTTATTTTGTGTTTTTCTTTTTTATTTATGTCAGTTCACGGCTCACGTAGTTACCGCTTTGACGAAAACTAAAACAACATCATGCGAATTTTGAGGATTTTATTTACCAGGTTCGTTAACTATCTCCACATTGATGTTGTTTGTATGTAAAACTGTATATGAAAGCAAGCTTACTTTTAGTTATTTCACTTTATATATTCAACAAAAATTAGTAAAACTCTCTATAGATTTATTCAATTCCAAAATACCCTGAAAAAAAATCATAATTTACAAAAAAATTGTATGTTCAAAATATGTGCTAGTTTCATAATATTTAAAGAAATAATAGTTAATTGTAACAAATGCAAAATGTTCACAAATTCCTCTGTGCTCACTGTTTGGCTTAAATATGCTAATTAGAAGAGATGACATATTTTTATGCACTCAAATTTACATTTTCGTAATAATATGATTATACAAGTACATGTTTGTGAAATTTTTGTCCAATTTTGTAATTCTGGCAGACTTAACAGTGTAGCAGAACTTTTTATCATGGTTAAAAAAGAGGAGAGTCAATTATCTGTTTATTTCTCTATTTATATATAATTATGATGTTGTTATTTTTTAGACATTGTATTTAAATTATTTGTGCATATAATATGCATTAATCTAGAGCATAAATCTCCATAGAGGTCCTGGGATCATACCCCGGTGAAGGTCTAAAAGGTTCTGGCAAGTACCTCCTCATTAAATCGACCAGTAAAACATAATATATGAAATACGTCTGTTCCATTTCTATAACTTATACTTATATACTTCATTATAGCTATGTGTAATCTCCTCTCAGATCAGTATAACGCAATTTACATCATTATGCGTTGTTTCATTGACTATACCAAGGGACCCGGCATCGATTTCAACACTAGAGATTATATTATCACTATATTGCAAACGGATACGTGAGCCTATTTCAAATGTATCTTTTATATCCATTTTTGCCAAAAGCATGAAATAGCCTGAAAATTTTATGAACTTCTGCAACCGTTTCGTTGTTTAAAGTTCTTTCAACATAAAAGAATTTAATTTCACAATAAGGAAAATAAACATAATTGTATAAAGTAGGTAATTATATCAAAGGCAAAGTTTATCCTATAATATGTTATTTTTTTATAATATTATATTAAAATTGTGAAAATTTGCTACTTTGCTACTTTGCTTTACTTTCACGAAAAATAGTTAAACAGAAAGAAATAATTTAGTACAGAGATACATTTTAGTCTATACCTAAAATATTAATTGGGCTTAGGCGGTCAGCGAAAATTCAGCTATTTGCGCCTGAGGTAAGGGGTGAGGGGGTCCGCGTTTAGTATGGAATCAACGTGCTCGAAACTAAAAATCGTAAGCGCCATTCACATTTTTATCAAAAAGTGAATGAAAATATTTAGTATTTTCTAAATCTAAAACAGTCACGAAATCGAGAAGGTAAATACCTATGTATTTATGATTTTATACGAATTGTTATCGTAAAATTAAAAAGTTGTAATGAGCATTTATATGATATTTTAGAGGTAACTTCAGAATTTTTTTATCGAGCAAAATTTTTCCAATCGTGTTTTGGAAACAGTCATCCCATCACACATACGTTCTGTAATGCATATTAGAAATTTCAGTGCGAAAATACTTCAATATTTTTAAATTATAACTCATAGATAACAGTCCATTTTGCCGTTTTCACCTATTAAGGGTTATTACTCACCTACTAATTAGTATTTGGACGATTCAAAACTGCTTCTAAAGGAAGTTTAGTTGTATGAATAAATGTTTGAGTTTGACTAGTAGTATTTGTAATATACTGGCGAAAAGCTGAATACCACGCAAGTAAAGCCTACTTAACTTTAATTGTAATATAAAAGCTTCATTATCTGTACAATGTTTAGTACAACTCCGTGCAATGATAATGCTTACTAAAATCTACGACATGCAACGTCTCTGTGCCATGAAAACCCGGATACATTAATTAACCTTTAATAATGCCATTTACCAGCAAATACCGCCATTAGCCAAAGAACTATTAAAGTGCATTCACAAATAAAGCACATAAATAAACAAAAACTAGCGAATAAAAAACGTATGCGAAAGGAAAGCAGGATGTAGGTCGGAAGCTAAGCGTTGGGTACAAAAAGCTCTAATGCTGAGGGTTCTTAATGTAATGGACGTTGGAAAGTTTTAATATACGGCCACTAATAGAACAGGGGTGAAGTTTTACACGAAACGTTTGCGGGGACCACTGGTGTTTAGAACGGGGAGCGTAGTGTAGCACTAGATAGTATGAATCGCCTGAAGTTAGCCGCGATCTGAAACACAAAAAAGTATATCACATTAATCAATTGTTTTTTCATTAATTCAGTCATCAAATGATTCATAATAATTAGAAAAAAGCTTGGTTTTTATAATATAAGTTGTAGAAAATTAATCAGAAACATATATAAACGATAGGTAGTTAATATAAATTGTGGTGCTTTTGAGCATATAACATATTAAATATCGATAAAAAATGAGCAAACCACTATAATAATTGTACTACACCTTTAGCTGTACCAACCATGCTTCACTATACCACATTATAGTTGCATGGACGAGAAATGAGTAAAAATAGATACCTAGAAACAGTCTTTGAAGCGGCTTTTACCAGATTAAAATTTAAGTTCATTTGATTAACTTTTTCAGGTATATGCATTTTTACTTTAACTTTGTATAAAATGTAATTTTTTCCACTAGTTTTTTGTTAAGAATAAATTTTCAACAGAAAATCTAAAATGATAATGGCCCTTATTTACTTTCTACGTGGTATAGATGTTATAACTTTATACCTCCACCGAACTGGTAAGTACTTTAAAAGGTTGTAAAATTTTAGTGTCCTTGTGTATCGTTTGTTTAGGTGCCTCCCACGTGTTCACTCGTTCGGAAATTAAAAACACGGTTTTCGAGTTTAAAGGGAAAACTTTGCTGGAGTCAATGTCTGCCCGAACTTTTTATTGTACACAATTCACGGCGTAATTACTGTTTATATTATAATTTATCGCTTGGAAGTAATGGATTTGGTGATCAATGTGTTTTATTTTTATAGAATTAAGGCGATTTTTATAGGTTGTTGCTTGATCTTCGCTGACTTTTAAATGAACAAATATACAAATTACATTAAATTCATTTTATATTGTTTGATTTTTAAAATCTGTGTTGTTAATACTTGATTAAAATTGTAGTTATGAGTATTTTTGTTATCTGTATGTTTGTTGTGTTTGTATTATCCGAGACGTAACAGTCAAATCTGAATAAATATGGTTCAGCATCAAACATAGCATATTCATTCCAATAACTTCGTTTTGAACTGCAGCGTATGAATAATCTCTAGGAAAATCTACGAATACTCACCTAATAGACTTCTCGTAATGCTTAATATAGATTATAATTTTAAAAATTGCCTCAAATGACTTATATATTTGTCCTAGTAATCTAAGTGATTTGATGTTTAGACTAAGTTTAATTATTAGATTAAGGTTTGTGGCTACATAAGCGTGTATGACTTTTTCACGCCTGTTTTAAAATACCACGTTCCATAGTTTCCTTCAGCGAATAATCGTTGTAAGGTGTCTTATTCAAAAGGCCAGCAACGCACCCACTATGTCCTTGGTGTTATATTTTTCTGAAAATAAAAGCAAAAATACATAAACATCCAACTAACCCATTCGTTAAAAACTAAAATACTCGGCAAATCCTTTGAAATCATACAATCGAATCACAATTTAGAAGTAAGCTCGTTCAATATAAAAATTCCCGCAAACCTTACGTCTCTAAGTTGTGTTACCTTTGTTGAAATAATTCTGAAC
Organism: Colias behrii; assembly: GCA_029959065.1. NCBI lineage: Eukaryota > Metazoa > Arthropoda > Insecta > Lepidoptera > Pieridae > Colias > Colias behrii. The sequence continues at coordinate 3,360,853 of JARWMC010000015.1, forward strand.
TCGATGCACGCCAAAGCCAGCTGAAATTATAACTAAATTGCATTTTCCTGCGTATTCCACACCTTTCTAACTTCCTCTGAATAAAATTCCCGCAAAATGCTTTTTAAACTGATATTTTCGTTGCTATCTGTACTTTGAAAGAGGTTAATTTTAGTAGCGAACGGCTTTGTAGCTATTTTTAAAGCTCTCCAAACTTGTTTGGAGGGATTTTTAAATCTGTAACGATTGGAATTTTCAATTTTTAATTTGTCAGTTACATGCGGTGAACTTAAAATTTATTTTTCGTCTTTTTTCGTGGTTAGTGACGTTTTAATTTCATAACCAATAATTTCTTACTTTATGCTAAAAATCCGAAAAATTATGTGAAGATTTTGCTGTGTAAAACTTTTTGTTTAATTTACTTATCCGAATAGTGTAATACAATTTATTTGCCCAAAAGAATATCCTTTCTGGCCACAAAGTAAGTAATTGCTGGAAAACTACTGGCTAGGTTACGTTTCCGGGGATCAGGTGAGACAAAATTGTGTTTGGCTTGATGGATGACTCTCCAGGTGTTCGTTCATTACGGTAATTTCATTTGGTAAAGGTCAAATATAAAATAATATATCCATGAACATTGAACATCTGGTTGAGGCTTAGGTATAACTTAACAGATAATTGAATAAAATATGTAGAACTGAAATGTTTATTTATTCAACGCAAGAAGAGCTAGTCATAGATTTACCACGGGTTCAAATACCAATTTCAAAAGAGAAGAAACTGTTGTTATAATGCTGATAAAAATTATATTTATTTACCTCCTTATAAACATGAAAAAAGTCATGACGAAACAAAACCATTTCAAAAAAGTATTGTAATGTTATACGTAGACTCTTATAACCTTAAGTATACGCAGAGTGTAGACGTGTGACAGTATTAATTTCACAAAAAAGTATCCAAACGAAACTTTCACACCAAAAGCAGACCTAACACCTTATTAGACGCGAGGTGAATAAGTATGAGTGGCGTCTAAATAAAATAGAATGTAATCTACGCTTGTAGGAGCTTACACAATTTATACAGAAATATTAAGCGGGGCGTAAAACCTTCCCGTAATCTGTACACGACAGTCGCATGGACCGTAAGAGCTCTGGAAGGTAGCATGGAAGGTATTTCTGGTTTATACTATACTAGCTTACCACCCGCGGCTTCTCCAACTTTGTCTAAAACTTATAAATTAATTATATACTAAAACCTTCCTCTTGAATCACTCTATCTATTAAAGAAACTTATCAAAATCGGTTGCGTAGTTATAAACATTTAAGCATACATAGGGACATAGGGACGGAGTAAGCGAATTTGTTTTATACTATGTAGTGAAGTGTTTGTTATGCTATTTGAGTCTTTAGTTTTTAAGTTAATAAGTGTAGATTATAAATTAACGATTTAATTGATATTTCTAAGCGCTTTAATACGATTTTTTATTAAAAGATATGGTTTTCGGATCACAACAGTGGAATATGAAGAAGAGGACCGATATCTTAACAAGGCATATTTGCGACTCTTACTTATACTTGTATACGTAGTATATTATTATTAGTCTGTGCTTATACCCTTTTTGCGAAAAAATAAAGAAAGTATGAAGATGAGAAGACAGAGGAAAGCAAAGAAGAGAAATGATCTCAATAAAGATCACTAATAGCCACAAATTTTTCTTTTCAAATTATTTTAGTTTTTATTCTGGGTATTTTCTTCTAACCATACGTGTGCAAAGGCGCTTACCATAAAAGGTAACTGCCTCTTCCTGTCCAGTGCGTAGTTATTCTATTATCTAATTTAAGTTGGGAAGTTTTTGGTTCTGACATGAATCGCGGGTTTATTAGTTTTCGAACTAACATTATGTGGGAAATAGTTGATCCAAATAGGAACCAGACTATTCTGATCTTTTGTTAAGCCCAGATCAATGGTCTTAAAACAATATATCTATATTGTGTCATATTTATAGCTTTTTATTTTATAGTTGAAAAGAATAATATTTATTTAATTTTTACCTTCTCTCAGTACATACTACGTACATAATATAGGTATACTGCGTTTACAATTTATAATTATTACACAAACGTAAAAGTTAGTAAGTCATTATTTTTACAAAATTGTTCTCTTAAATTAGAACTCTTAAGGAATAAATACCCATGTTTTGGAACCTTCCACGCCGTACCATTATTTAAGAATAAGGGACTAAAAACTAGCGAATGTGGGGGCAGGAATAATAAAATCGCGGCCAGCTATCTCTTGTTTCACTCACGGGATTGTTTCGACAAATTGCTACTGAGGAATTTAATATAAATCCGGGGTGAAAAGGGGTTGGTCCTTGGCCCATGATTATTAGACACGGGGTGATAAAATGGCGCTTTCTGCACTATAAAGGTTTACGAATTTAATGTTTTTTTGGACTTCAACTTGCAGTAATTATTTAGGTATCTACCTTTTTATATTTATTTCCTTTTACGGTTTTTATAAATAGACAACCAATCTTTCTTTAATAATATATTAATTATTTATTATCATATAAATACTTTTAAAAGAAGACAATGGAAATATTGAAGTGTATCATTTATGTACCTATCTATGAAAATATATGAATTACTAAAACGACAAACTTACCACGAAGTCGAAGAGAAAACTTTATTACAGAACTCCTACTGCAAGTATCGTAAAATAAGTACTAATTCTGCCATCTCAAATGCATGAAATACTAAAAATTTTGTATAACACCATTTTAGCGCTGAACCACAAGCACTTAAGGCACATTTCACAGTTCTTCGTGAGACCTTAGCGGCCATTCGTTTTGTTTCGTCGAAAACGAATAAAATACCCCATAGATAAATTTGGAACACCTTCCAATGTTTTACAGGTAATTGCATCTCTATTTTGTTTGCATTCCGTTTTAATTTGAACACGTGTTTTTTGTTAAGGTAGGTACCTACCTATAGAGTTTGTGTTTCTATAAATACACATAATATATAGTAGTTCAGAGTAGATATAATGTAGGTAGATTTGTGAAATGTATGTTTCGTGCAATAGAACATAGATCTGAGAGTTGTTACATTGATGTCGAATTTCAACCACGGAACAATCGTGGCATAGCTAATAATATAAGTTTATAATAATAATATAATATAAGTATATCTTTTGGCGCATTTACAGATTTTCTCTTTTCTTTATTTACAGCACTAAAAATTTAGTCATTTGCCAGTTTTTTCCACTTCATTCCAGGACAATATTATTTCCATTCGATCATAACTCCAGACATCAACAACTAACATAATAAATTTAAAACACAATCTCTCAGGCTGATTTGCATACCGCTCAAAACATCGTGAAACCCCCGAATTTGCATCGGAATGAGCGTAAAATGACCGCGACCCTCATTAGGAGACAAAACTCAAGTCCTTGCTACTTTTGTCTAAGCCCCGCCATTTTATCACATTTTATCTGCAAGATGGCCGTATGAAAAAACATGCATTGTCCGCTGTGAATGCGGTGACGTAAAGCATTTTATATTTGCATAAAATTTGCGTATTTTTTTGTTTACTTGAATAAGTTATTCAGATAAAACGGCATTCAAGTATTACGCGTTCTTGCAAAGAGTTTTTTAATTATGCGGACGAATATAAAATAACGGCGGTATACAATAGGCATGACGACAGTATCCATAAATGATCGTATTAGTGTTTTTAAGGGAAAATGTATAATAAATAAATTAAATATAGTGATTTAGAAATCTTAAAAACATTAAGATTAATGAGATTATCAATAAAATAAAACATTGAAATTCTACACAACTGATGCGCCTATGGAGGTGACGCCTGACGATGAACTCATCCTGCTCTCAGTAGATTCGGGCGACCTAGAGTCGGCTGATTCGGAGAGTGGTGATGAGTACACCAGAAGGTTCGGTGGTTTGGCCCTTGGTCAGGAAGAAGGGGGGTTGCTATCTGATGATGGCGAACCCCTCATCTGAATGCCACTTTCTACAAGCAAACCTCCAGCACAGTCAGAGCGCTACGGCTCAGCTCAGGAAATGGCTGGAGGTAACCACTACGGCCATTGTGCTTATCCAAGAGCCGTGGGTAAGCAACTCTGGCAAAATTAACGGCCTCACTAACATCGGAGGTAAGATTATTTCCATAACAGGTTCTAATAAACCCAGATCCTGTATTTATGTCTCTAATAATCTACAAGTGCATGCACTAACAGAATTCTGTTCTAGGGATGTGTGCGCCATCCTACTACTAGGGGATAACAACCACAGGCCCAACATTGTGATCGCCTCGACGTACATGCCGGCAGACGAAGACCCACCACCGCGAGAATTTGCCAGGCTGGTGGAGTACTGCGCGGGAGAGGGTCTGGAGCTAATCGCTGGCACAGACTGCAATGCACACCACCCCCTATGGGGGATGCCTACAGGTAACAACAGAGGCAGAGACCTTGTTGAATACTTATTTACAACTAGTCTTAATTTAGTCAATACAGGTGCCGAACCAACCTTCGTTACTCGCCGATGTAGAACTATCATTGATCTCACACTGGCGACCCCTGGCATCATAGGTAGCATTAACAACTGGCACGTGTCAAAGGAGGCTTCTTGCTCCGATCACAGGTGGCTACGCTTTAACCTACAGGTAAACACTATTACACCCATTCCTACAAGGAATCCCAGGAAAACTGATAGGGCACTCTACCGGGCCCATCTTGAAAACCTCCTCACGAATTCATGCTTTCCAGATAGAATAATGTATATACCGGATTTAGAACGTCTGGCAGAGCAACTAACTACAAATATTATTTCCAGCTATAACACTGCCTGCCCACTGCGGGTAACGAAAGCAACAGGTGCCAAACAGCAATCCTGGTGGGGACCGGAACTTGCCAAACAAAGACAATTGGTCAGAAGATCACTAAACCGTGCAATGAACACTAACTGCGACCATGATTGGAACACTTACAAAGAAAACAAAGCTGAATACAAAAGACAAATAAGATTCAGAAGCAGTGCAGGATGGAAGAAATTCTGTGATGGCATTGAATCCTGTAATCAAGCAAACAGAGTGCGCAAAGTCATCTCCTGCTGCAATACGTCCAAGCTGGGATCGATCAAAAAAGGCGACAACACTCTTACAAAAACACCAGCTGAGACGGAAGCTGCTCTGATGCAGACACACTTCCCCGGCTGCAAATTCATACAACGACACGAAAGGAAGGACACAGCAACCCACACACCATGTGAGGAAAACTGGAGTACTGCTGAGCTCATAGTCAGTAAGGAAAAAGTACAATGGGCAATCGACAGCTTTCAAGCATACAAGGCACCTGGTCCAGATGGTATATACCCGGCTTTACTACAATGGGGGGGACCGATACTCACGTCTCATCTATCTGCCATTCTGACATCCAGTCTTGCTCACGGCTATATACCGACCAGCTGGAGGACTGTTGACGTTATTTTCATTCCTAAACCAGGGAAAACAGACTACACGGATGCGAAAGCCCACAGACCTATCAGCCTCACATCCTTTTTACTCAAAACACTAGAACGGCTCTGTGATAGACACATTAGGGATACTGCCCTCGTGCGTATTCCACTACATCGGAACCAACATGCTTACAGCCATGGTAAATCTACCGATTCGGCCTTACACTGTGTGGTGTCCAAAATAGAAGAAGCCCTACAAGAAAAATCAATGTGCTTGGGCACTTTCGTTGACATCGAGGGAGCTTTCGATAAGACACACTACTCAAGTATACAAAACGCCCTATCACAGCATGAGGTTAACCCCACAGTAGCCTCATGGATTATAAACATGCTAGGCAGTAGAGAGATACAACTTAGCAAGGATAAAACAAAGAAAGTGCTGGTCACCAGAGGCTGCCCACAAGGGGGAGTTCTTTCACCGCTCCTGTGGAACCTAGTTGTGAACGACTTGATCAGCACACTAAACAAAAACAAATTCTATACCATTGGATATGCAGATGACCTAGTAATACTTATCTCTGGTAAGTTCACGAGTGTTGTCTGTGAAATTACACAGAGAGCTCTATCAATAGTTGAGCGCTGGTGCAACAAATATGACCTTTCAGTGAACCCGCGCAAGACGGAACTTGTTCTATTCACTAACCGACGCCTTCTAGGAAGCTACCAGCTACCAAAGCTATTTGGCTCCGTACTTCAGTTATCGAAAGAGGTTAAGTACCTCGGGATTACCTTAGACGATAAACTAAACTGGAACAAACACCTTGAGAATAAGATCGAAAAAACAAGCATTTCTTTCTGGCAGTGCCACAAAATGATTGGTAATAGATGGGGGCTCTCCCCGAAAGTCACAATGTGGCTCTACAAAACTGTCATAAGACCAATGCTAACTTACGGCTCTGTGGTTTGGTGGCCAAAGACACAACAATCGGCGGCTATAAGCAAACTGCAGAGATTTCAAAGACTCGCCTGTCTGGCAATCACTGGCAGCATGAGCACAACACCGACTGCTGCAATTGAAGCAATGCTCGACCTGCCACCCCTACATCTTTTTGTAAGACAAGAAGCTCTAGCGACAGCTGTAAGGTTAAAGACACAAAACCTCTGGAGAATGTTGCCTACAGCACACAGTAAGATCTTAACTATGGCAGCTGAGAAGGAGTCCTCACTCCTTGCCATAAGTGATAAGATCCCAAAACAATTCATCTTTGACAAGAAATATAAGATACAGCTACGTGAATACACGTCAGAACACAACAGCGTTGAAGACCTACTAATCTTCACGGACGGGTCCAAGACTGGAAATGGTACGGGTGCTGGGGTCTTCTTTGAGGACCTAAACATTAACATCTCGCACCCCTTGGGACCCCATAATACAGTCTTTCAGGCTGAATGCCTAGGACTTCTACTTGCAGCTTCAGCCATAATTAAAAGAAATGTAACAAACTATTCGATTCGGATCTTATCGGATAGCAAAGCAGCACTCATGGCAATCAACCATGAAATCACTTCAGGGTTGACCCTTGAGTGTCACTTAGCCCTAACTAAGGTATGTGAACTGGGAAATTCCCTAGTTTTACAATGGATAAAAGGACACAGTAACTCGCGTGGAAACGATGCTGCTGATATACTAGCCAGAAGGGCATCTGAAACACCGGTCATGGGACCTTTTCCCATTATATCGATACCTGCTAGCTGGACCCGGATGATGATTACCCAGCTCACTAGCACTGCTCAGAGAGCAGAATGGTCAAGCAGATCTGACTGCAAGCAAGCCAGAGAAGCCCTACCGGACATTGACTCGAGACTTGCACGTCGGCTTCTCAACCTACGTGGAGTGCAACTACGCGTAATAACAGGGACCCTCACAGGGCACGGCCCCTTTAACAAACATCTCTTCAATCTAGGGATCACAGACAGTCCGCTATGCAGAGCATGCATGGCGACCGAGGAAACGGCAGCCCACGTCATCATGGAATGTAAGGGGGTTGCGGAGTACAGGGCAAGACACCTGGGGTCTCCCGGGTCCCTCCCTGAAGCCTTTGGCAGCCCTCACAAGCTGCTTGGCTTCATGGAGGAGCTCGGGTGGTTTCAGTTTTAGCTGGTTTCCCCCACCTCCCTCTCTCACGCAAAATAGGCGCTTGACGTCGAGTTGCGGAGAAGTGCCCGTCTATTATTATTATTACATTGAAATTCTGCAGTTGGCCATTTTGACTAAAACACGCGTGACGTCACGCTTAAGTAAACAACTCACGTCAGATGTGTTTTGTTGTTATGAATATGTTGAGAATACGCATTTTTATTTATTTTCTATTGTTTCACGTATGCTTTATCGACTCAGAACAGAAATATAATTTCGAATTCACGAATACGTGGTTCGGGGTTCTCCGCGCCAACTTTATACAATCATTTCTTATTATTTTCTCGCTTGAAATAATTACTAACACATTTTTGAACATTATTTTTATGTGGATTCACACTGCAATACTGCACACCACTTATAAACTTTGAAATTCGTTTCTATAACACATATTAAATAAATATTTTTTTAATTTTCTTCGCAATGCGTACAAATAATTACGTATTTACTAAAGAGTGACGTCACGCCTACGCCATGACACCTGCGAGCTGTTTTGGCACAGTTAATAAATATTTTTTGAAAAATGGCTTTTATCTTCGTTAAATTTAAGTATATTACCGAAATATAGGGTTTTTCTTGTATAGTAAACGTATACACACATTATGGAAGAGGATTTCAAAATCTTTCGTCATGCCTATTCAACCTGGTTGCGTGACGGAAATATTATATGCCCTGGTATGCTAGATTCATAGATTTCATTTTATTTAACGTTACACGTACGCAATGAATTAATGGTTTAACGCCTATATGTATGTTGGTTAACATAACTTTATTATTTTATGGAAATCTAGATAAAAATTCTCGTAAAAAGGCCACTATGCTATAAAGAAAAGTATGTATGTTTGTAATACGTCAGACGCTCTTAAATGTTATGTAATAGCACAGTCATAATAATTAAGCTTCCCTTTTAATTGATAGCTTTCTTTACAACACTTAATGTTTCGCTACAAATATTCTCAAATACTTATTTTAACGACACATACTGATACAAATAGCAAATCTACAGATACATTAAATGCTAAATTGAATCATAATTCCAAACAGAAACTAAAGCTACACCCAGCGGTGCACGGAATGTTAAATTCGCGCAAATTTTTACCGCAACATTTCCTAAGTAATGCCTGCTGGGACATTGGAATGCTTCACGTTGTCCTGCTTTATTACACCACGTGTTGTGGTATAAACGGTAAGCGGTTTTATCCGGTTATGTTAGAAAAAGGATGCTTTTCCACCAATCATGTGCGAGAATGTGTAGCGAGGAATGTGTTTGTAAATAACCAATAGTATCGCTTCAAACGCTAAACGGTTCAAACTAAATGACTCGTACATTATTGGTGGAAAACCTAAAACTACCTTTTTGTAGTTTTACTCGTAGATATTGTTTAAGCTGGAATCTGGATACATAATCAATAAGAAATTCAAGCATTAGTTTTTTCACAAATACGTTCATATTCTTAAATTGTTTTATTATATTTGCAATTGACAATAAATACAAGGTATTAATTTAAAATAACCGATGTGATGATATTATTATTATTCGAAAAAAATATCTTATCAAGGATAATAACTATGACCCTCAAAGAATACATACCTTCCTCATTCCACTACTACTATACTACACTAGCCATAACATAAAGATTAATAAATAACTGACCTGACAAATAGTATAGTTTGCACCATACGCTCCATAGCCCAGTATCGGTAAAGAACTATTTACTATTGTCTATAAACAGTTTATTTGTGTCGAAAAGTTTTCTCATACTGCGCCCCCGGATTGGCCGTATTTTATACTGCAGAGGTACTCTTTTGAAATTTTTATCCGTTGCTCAATACGTTCATTTACATGCTATTAGCTGAAAAAACGCATTGAATTTGCGGGTAGACAGAAATATTATGTGATAACGGGATTTGTGAAATCTTAGGATACCCTAAATGGGTTCATGTGAAAAGGAAAGTTAATTAAATTGAAAGTTTCAATGTAAAAAAGCAGTTGTAATATTGTGCTTTAGTGTAGATTTAAAACATTACTTATCCAAAAAAAGAAATACCTTGTATTAAATGGTAATGGTGAGTCATGAAACGGATGGAATCCAAGCAAAGTGTGAAAAAAAAGTTATGCGAGCCCAAGCGAAACCAGGTGAGGAAAGCAATTAAATATAACATGGGACAGATAATTTGTAATTAAATAAATATAAACGGAGAAGTCACAATTAAAATAATATTTGCTGAGTACTTCTGAAGGTTTATTTATGTCGCCAATTGTTTAGTAAGAATTGTTTTCCTAACATGTTGACTGTAGTTGCAGGATTACATACAAATTTACAATGTAACCGACAACCACATTTCTTATTTACCGTGTACTGTTGGCAAAAATACTAGGAAGTTCACTCGATACAAATGCCTGTGAAAGTCTACTCCAATGAAAATTATTTTCAGATCCAGTTTGAATATTCTTTTGAACGCCGCCGCCGAGTGTCTGATGCCAATTCATGGGCCAATAAACTGGGATAAGTCTTGTGGGGTGAAAATAATCGATACTTTATATAGCATTCCGGTATTCTTTTTTATTTCCTGGCTACTATTATAACGATTACGTTCAAACTCCGATTTCTGTTGTTCTATATTTCTAGAAAGGAAAACTTTGCAAGATTGTGAGTTTTTTTGTTGAAGTATTTCTTCTATCTTTTATTTCGATAAGAAATCAGTAGTTAAAAACAACAGTATTTTTACTGTTCAAAGCTAATTATAGCTAATGTTATCACTCAGCATAATATCAGTTACCAATAGTAAAAGAATTGCTGCGAATAATTTTATTGATTACAAACAAATAGTACCTCTTTATTAATTATTATCTACTAGCGGTCCGCCCCGGCTTCGCCCGTGGTACCTACATGTTTAAACTATCCTATCTTTCAAGTTGGATCGAACTGCACATGGTGTGCGAATTTTATTATAATCGGTTAAGTGGTTTAGGAGTCCATTGAGGACAAACATTGTGACACGAGATTTATATATATTTAGATTATGTACATTAGTATACGCGTAGAAGTTTACTACCATCGCTATATTATAATTATCAAAATTTATATACCAATAGAAGCATATACAAACACAACAACGTACGAAACGTACATAGCAATAGCACAATTAATGACGTCATTAAAATCCTCACATATTGGGACATGATTCCCAAATTCTTAACAGTACTTGAGGTAATACGATTATAGAAACTCGAATTGAATAGACATCAGTTGAATGCTTGCCTTGTTAGCCTTTGCCAATAACCAGCCAATTAGTTCTGATTTAAATGATACAATATAATGTTTCGGCATTTGATGTGATGTTAGACATTGTTTGCGGATTATGTGTAAAGGTCTCACCTGCGTGTAATAGACAGGCATTCATGTAAATTGTTAATATTTTCTTAGAAATAATCGGGAATTGAGTACTTTTAGTACCTAAGTTAATTCGTATTTTCTTTATTTTTTTTTTTACGCAAGAATTTTTAGAAATTACAGATTTCCCCGTGGCCACGCTCACTGCAAAGTGTGCGAAACGTCGCGATAATAGGTACTAATAAATAGATCGCGTTTAAAATCAGTAAAAATCTTTAATTTCTAAGTTAATTCGTCTTCGTTTTTTAGTCCTAGGATAATACTTAATAAGCATTTTTCCCCCAATTGAAATTATTCAATCTATAACCTCAGTAAGCTTTATTAACATTCAGTTAGGAGTATGACGAACAAATAAATATTTAACTGAATTCTATTCAGATTTGGTTTAACAATAAACCATCATATCATAAGCGTTGGAAACGTTGAAAAATTGCACCCAGAGTTATAGCCGTATTATGTTCCTGAGCTATGATATGAGCATAAACCAATGGACTAGCGATTTCTTTACAAATTCTAAACAATATACTTACTTCCAAATAACAACCACAGAATAACATAGGACAATATGAACTTGAATGATTCTACCTAGCATAAAACGCTATATACGATTTTACATACAAATGTCACAATAGAATCGATGTTCAATCTTGGCTCCAGTAATTGGTGGTCGCATGGTGATTGAGCCCAGATCAATGGTCTATTCAAAGCAGACTCAGACGGTCTGAATACACGACACGATATTTATCAATACCTAGATGCGGTTGGTAGCGATTTAATTGACAAGGATGCAGGATAATGGGAGTACTGCACAATGATGGGATTATCAAGTGAGGTGAGTGGCCAAATTGGCGAGTTTTGTAAGGTTACAGTACAGAGTTTTGTAAAGGATAATGTGGAACTTTTTAAAGCAGTTCAAGATGATAAAGTAAGGAAATAATGTATGTGATAAAATGGAGATTTGAAGAGTAAAATAGTGTAGTAAATAGAGTGGTAGGGTGTGTGGCCAATTTGGAAACAATGGTACGGGAGCCAGCAGCAGATTTTATGACCAAGTTCCTCTCAAGCGGTAATTAGTAAAATGCATCAAAGTATAGTATTATGAAGCCTCGTGAACGTCAGCTGGAGCTCGGTTGGGGGGGTGAGCGGTTATAGCCTCCACGCACGTAGGAAAAAAAATACATTCATTCATTTCCTCTCAGCTAAAAATTTGTCAAATTGTAGCTAACCCAATATCTCAACGAAAAAAAATAATCAGCTGGTTACAACATGGTGTATTATACGTCAGCTGGTGTCTCGAACATGAAAAAAAAAATTATTTTCCGTGATTTCCTCTCAAACAAAAATTTACCTGATGATAGCTTATATGTAACTGTGGATAAATATATAAGTCAGCTGGCTGTATCTTGGTAGAAAAACCGTCAGCTGATACTTTGAAAGTTATTACATAGGAGTTAGACAGAAGCATCTATTGCCAATTTATATGCATCAGCTGACTAGGTTTTCCTCAACTTATTGCTAGCTGATTTTTTTTATTTATCGCATCAGTATATTAACAATCAGCTCACAAATTTTCATCTGAGAGGAAATGACGTATCTTTAATTATTCGACATTGCGCTTCAATATAAGAGTTGAGTTGAAATAAACATTCAGTATCAATATTTTTGAAACGAATAAGTATGTAATCAAATAATTTTATATATTTAAATAATTAAATAATCAATTAGCAATAAATGAACTAGTTACTCGATAAATAATATTTATTATATAAACTTGATAAAAAATGATAATGAGAACAATATGATTTATTCGTTTTCGCTCTGGCTTGAGTCACTTTCCTCTCTTTCCGATTCGTTATCAGAGTCGATAAATACCAACGATGTAAGTTTTGCAGGACGTCAACGTAAAGTCAGATTGAAATAATTTCTCGTAAATGTTATGAATTGTTATAATTCCAACGGAATATCATTTTAATGGCATAAAGCTACGTAAAAATTAATAAATGCCATTTTTAGACGCCTCCAATACGTTTATATACGTTAATGGTTTTCTGGAAGTCAGTTACCAACATCGATTGATGAAATCACTATTCAGCCCGAAAAAGGTAACATTTTTTTTATCATTTTGATTATATAATGCTAAAATACGAATCCTAATATTTTTTTTAATTTTTGTACAGATGATGACGATGAAAACATAACAGCAGATAGCTCTGACAGCGACTCTGATAATGAATCGGAAAGAGAGGAAAGTGACTCAAGCCAGAGCGAAAACGAATAAATCATATTGTTCTCATTATCATTTTTTATCAAGTTTATATAATAAATATTATTTATCGAGTAACTAGTTCATTTATTGCTAATTGATTATTTAATTATTTAAATATATAAAATTATTTGATTACATACTTATTCGTTTCAAAAATATTGATACTGAATGTTTATTTCAACTCAACTCTTATATTGAAGCGCAATGTCGAATAATTAAAGATACGTCATTTCCTCTCAGATGAAAATTTGTGAGCTGATTGTTAATATACTGATGCGATAAATAAAAAACATCAGCTAGCAATAAGTTGAGGAAAACCTAGTCAGCTGATGCATATAAATTGGCAATAGATGCTTCTGTCTAACTCCTATGTAATAACTTTCAAAGTATCAGCTGACGGTTTTTCCACCAAGATACAGCCAGCTGACTTATATATTTATCCACAGTTACATATAAGCTATCATCAGGTAAATTTTTGTTTGAGAGGAAATCACGGAAAATAATTTTTTTTTTTTCATGTTCGAGACACCAGCTGACGTATAATACACCATGTTGTAACCAGCTGATTATTTTTTTTCGTTGAGATATTGGGTTAGCCACAATTTGACAAATTTTTAGCTGAGAGGAAATGAATGAATGTATTTTTTTTTCCTACGTGCGTGGGAGGCTACAACCGCTCACCCCCCCAACCGAGCGCCAGCTGACGTTCACGAGGCTTTATAATACTATACTCTGATGCGTCTGACGAATTATCTCTTGAGAGGAAATAATTAACCAAATTTGCACCTGGCTCCCTAACCAATATTTATAATCACGATAAAAAAATTAAGTTAACTATAAGGTATTATTTTTTTACAATTATAAAAGTTGACCTTTGTACTACTTTGTTTATTAAAAGCAATGTTGCATAATAAGTAAAAATAAGATGATGAAAGAAGATAATTTGATAATTTGATTTTTTTCACAATTTTATCGTTGTTTAACCCCCTTTTAAAAGAAATGAAAAGGTTTTTTATCTTCTTTTCGCCTTCGAACCCTTTTTGTAAACATGGTTATTTTAGTAGTCAACACGTCACAATCTTATATGTATTTGTTATTTTTCTATATCTTGTAGAGTTTAAATATTTATAATTCTGATAGTACTACTTTAAAATAATATAATACTATGCACTTTCATTTCACGCGCATTTAATTCCACTTAAAGGGACGGAAGCAGCTAATTAGCCGGTTGTACGTCGCTACGAGTTTATTTAGCAAAAATAACTAAATATACAGCTTCGTCAGAATTCCATGCGTTTGTTAACTTCCCGCAATTCCGCTCCTAGACACTGTGTGTACTTCCCTTACGGTTAAAGCATTTGATACTGTGAATAATAGTTTAAATGTTAACAGATCATGCTACTAGAAACAGCACTGGTATGATTTGTCTGCGTTGTTAAATTCTTAACTTTTAAACTAATAAAAAGCAAGTAGCCAGCAGTAAAATTCAGGAGCATTGTGCAATATGCATACTACATGGCCGCCTCCTTGCGAAAGTGCTTAATACTTTAGCGTAGAAACGAGGAATCATGGGTCGATTCCCGGTGGAGATAAACAAAAATCAAACAATCACACACAGAAGGGTGGCTACTTGTCCGTATAGCAAATTGATCAGTGAAATAAATATTTAATGCAAATTCCCCAAACCCCACAAGGGGACAAGAGAAAGGTGCAAAAAAAAGTATTCAACGAGAAGTTTACTCTGTTGCAAAGCAGTTATAGTAATATTATTATGAAGTTATCAAAAGCTTAAAAATACAAATAAAAAAATTACAAATTCACCTTCATCACCTCGAATACCAAGAAAACAACAGTAAAGTCAGTCTCCGTTAACAAAGGCGCGACAATCGGGCGTACCAACTGTTTCCACGCAAATTATAATCGTGACGTCACTGTAGGTACAGTCTACAGCAATCACTCCGCAAATTACATGTAAATTAATATTTGCTTTACGTTACTGACGAGGATTTTTGATTGCGTTGTGTTGAAATATTTTTAGGCTGGTTGTACACGGATTATAATATGATGGTTTATATATTATATGTATATTATTTTATGTACTTTTTTATGTACTTATTAACATCTGCAACTATATTATTTTATGTACTTTACATAAAATAATATCATAAATAGGAAAGAATTGAATAAATAAATTGTATATCCGTATTTACTAGAAAGATACGTCATTTTAACATAATGTGCTACTTTTTTGTACTATAGATATTTTACCTACACTACAGGTTGTTTAAAATGAGAAGAATAGTTTTTTACTACAATTAAGGTGATCACTATGGTCAAAACCGAAAAACACCTTATACATATTGAATTTTGTTGAGGAAACTGTTGGTACGATTGTCTTAAAAAAAATATATGTGATACTCAAGGATATAATGAACAAAGTGTATTGTTTACTTTTCAGTTTAGAACGGCCTAAACATAAAAAAATACATACAAATCAACCCCTTTTTGAACATAAAACGCATTTTGTTAGGAAAACGGCTACATATTTATACATGAAATTTATACCAAAAAATATGTTATGATATTTGTAACAATTTGTATTGATTGTTTTTTCAATTTTCATTATTATCGTTAAATTATCAAGAAAAAACTCGAATTTATAATAAAACCCACATAAAACCTCACCTCTATTGCATATTTTCGACGAAATTTGACGGTGTCAGTTCGACTCGGACGGGGGACTGTACGTGCGGTTTTTTTTGCAAAATAACGCTAAAATTCACCGAATTGAATGTTTTGTTAAATTAAACCAGATTGTAATAGGTATGTACATGAGCAGTTCATGAAATGAAAGTTAAAAATAGGTATGTAAAGATATAAAAATCTGTTTGTAAATTAGTTTTGTTTTTGAAAGGCGTCATTGAATAATATCCAGTGTTGATAATTTTTGACAGTAAAATATTATCAGAAAACACATATCTATAAAACAGTTACCAGACTTTCCCTGTGCCTTGTATATTTTTTAAAAAAGATTAATTGCTGTTCTATCGTATATTTTAAGGGTCCAAAACAATCCAATGCCGGGAGATACTGACACAAAATTTTGGGTCATTTGTAACAGGATGGCGGTTCTACAGTGGTCTTAGTACGCAATGACAAAAAGAAAAATCATGCTCAGAACAGTGGTACCGGCAGACTAGTCGCGTGGGCGTTAGTCGAACTCGTCGGATAAATTACGGAAGGCAAACGATTTGTAACACAAAAATTTTAGGATTTACCGATAGCCCATAAAAAAGAAGTAGGCGGTAGTGTCATGCCATACTTTTCCGGTGTAATTTATAGCTCACAATACCGACGTGAATGCGTTGATTTAAAAAAAAAATTCAACCATTTGTACCAGGCTAATTTTTGCACAGGTAATCATCGTCCAGTAGCCATGTACGAAAATCGCCATGCCATACTTTTCAGACAGTTCCAAATGGTCGCCATACCGCCGAAAATCAGCAATTTTTTTATATTGTATAAAATCATTTAATTTTATATTATTGTATAAAATCGTAGGAAAGTCAAAACTGACATAAACGTATAGCAACATTTTTAGCCGACGCCATTATAGGACGAAATTCTCAATTCAACTGAATTTTTTGTTGGTTCCGTTACCTCCGCACTTTTAACTGGGTGAACCGATGATTTCTTCTACACTAATATTATAAAGAGGAAAACTTTGTTTGTTTGTTTGTTTGATTGTAATGAATAGGCTCATAAACTACTGGACCGATTTTAAAAATTCTTTCACCATTCAAAAGCTACATTATCCACGAGTAATATAGGATAGGTTTTATCCCGGAAATTCCACGGGAACGGGATCTATGCGAGTTTTTCTTTGAAACCGCGGGCGGAGCCGCCGCGGCCGGCGGAAAGCTAGTGATTCATAAAAATATAAATTATATAACAATAATTCCTTTGCAGTGACTCTCCGAGGAAAAAAGAAATAGATTCGTGTTACAAATTTTAAAATCATACATAGAACATTTCCATCGACAAGGTTTTCTGGTATTTATAATCTACCGCCTGAAGAACTCTTCTGAAGACGTCAACTCTCTGGAAAATCTGTTTAATCGGAGGATTTTAATAAGATACTAGATAATATGTCGCAGTCATCTGGAGGAATCTGCTATTTGATTGAAGACTAGAGCGATTATTGAATGACCACATTTAATTGAATGACTAAAGAACAACTCGTCATCCAACAATATGCCGAACGTTCTATCCGCTCTGTTCAAAGGGCTATAAATTCGCTAACTAGTTGGACGTCGTGAGTGATGCTTGTTAAATCAACGTTCGGCCTAGTAATCCAAACAAATATCAGATTTAATCAGATGTCGGCGATGTCTTATAGACACAAATAATGGAAACAATGCTAAAAAACATAAATTTAAAGTTACAACATCATAAAAAATAGATTTGATCGGAGCCCTCAGTGCGCGAGTCTAACTCGTACTGGGTCGGTTTTATTTCCTGCTCGAATACCTTTAATCTTCAACTGTACTATAATTTTCCTGTTGCCATGACATGGTGGTACTGATCTACACACGTCACATGCATTTTTTCCAAAGCCACAACAAAATAAATTATCCAAGTTTGCACCCTTATAAAACCAATTCCAAGTTGCCCAATTTCTTCCTTGCCCGCGCCAACATAATATGTAACTATAGCGTTGAACATTGTAATAGACCATAGATACCGACACAACTAACACTGTATTCTTTGAACGGAAGGTATGACCCATATCAGTCATAGTCATAGGCTCTGGTAACTTCAGTCGCAGGAAAATCACTCATTTTGTAATGTGTTCAAAGATAAACAGTAGAAAAAAATAAACTCAGTTTAAAACACGTTATAATATTTTCAGCAAACTCTTAAAGGGGTATAATATTTTAATGTTTAAAAATCGAAACACATTTTTTTTCTCGTCATCCTTCAAAGACGTAAGGGATTTAAAAAATTAACCCCGAACTAACTACAAAATACATAACAAGTCGAAAAAAACGTGATTTCTTGTCCGTTCCCCTATTTTTTTCGGTGTGTGTAGGTTGCATGCATATATTCCTACTAGGTATGAAGAGATATACAAAGAACGCTAAATACATTTGCCTGGTCACCATTACCATTCGATACACCATGACATGGTAGAGAACGTTCTATAGAATTACGTCAAATAATGTACTCCATCTTTTATATCTCTGTAGGTGAGATGTTCTCCACCCTAGTCATCATCAGGTCTCCAGAATATAGTAGAGTGCGTGTTGAATAAAATTAATTTCTAAATTAAATCAAAACTCACTGTGACAAGTACGTTGCTCCCTTTGTTCTTACCAAGTTTTAAATATAATTATCGCACAAACACTTGTTAAAAACATTCCATTTTAGTGATAACCACTTATTAAAAGTATCAGCTGTTGTGAATTATAACAATCGTGCATTAATCTTCCGTAACATTCCATATTCCAAAGTGTACTGTCGCGGTCGTCGTGTTCTTATCTATAATACGTCATCGTCGTTGCGAGCGCTTGCCGGGACTACAAACCTTCGGCATGGATAACATAATATGTAAACGTTGTGATGAAAATGTTTTAGACGGTGCGATATGCTCACTGTGCCAAGTTACTTACCACTATTACTGTGTGAGCTTAACGGAGGTAGGTTGGCGAAGGCTCGGAAATAGACAATCATCCTGGATGTGCCCAGAATGTAGAAAGAGCCCGCTTCAAGTAGGCATGACTTCCAAAAATTGTACCTCACAGGATGATACTACGCCCTATCGTGTACAATTAACTAGAATTGAAGAGATGCTCGCACCCCTAACATCCTTGCCAGGGCATGTTGAACAGTTACGGCTTGAATTAAATGATTTAACATCGAAGTTTAATGCGAATGTTATTGAAGAAGTTTACACCCGATTGGCCGATATCGACCAAAAATTGAGCGTTGTGGAATCCTTAAAGGATGAATTAAAAAGATCTAAAGCTCAGATTGCTAGCTTGGGTAATCAAATCCAGACCATTCATTCTGATATTGCAAAAAAAGACACCATTATATCTAATTTGGAAAAAAAAGTATCGGTCATAACTACTGAACACCAACGTTCACAACAGAAAACGCGTTTTCTAAATATAGAAGTTGTCGGCATTCCTGAAAAATCTAACGAAAATTTAATCGATTTACTTCTTCGTCTATCAACTATACTGGGCTCTAATCTAGGTAAAGACGATATCGAGTTTATCACAAGAGTACATTCTATTCGTCAAAAACCAGGCCAACCTAAGAAAATTATTGCCAAACTCAAAGACCGAAGATGTAAGGATGACCTATTAGCCAATTTCAGGAAACATAACAAACAAAATGGTCTTACTTCATGTGACCTTGGCTTCACTGAGAATTCGATGAAGATTTTTGTCAACGAACACCTCACAATTGCCAATAAAATTCTCTTAAATAATTGCAAACTGCGCGCAAAGGAACGTAACATTAAATTTGTTTGGGTGAAGAACTGCACTATTTACATGCGCCGTAACGAAAAATCACCACCAAAAGCAATTACATCGGAAGAAAACTTGTTGGATTTTTTAGGGTCGCTTTAATAGTTACATATTATTCACTATTATGGTTTCAAAAACTTGTTATATTGGTAAGACGTACCCATACATATTTAAATTATAATCATCTAAATAACACTACAATATTACACTTCAAAACTTCATTCATAATTTTTGTTTGCTTTAATTTTAAAATTTTTATTATATTTAATAAATTACTCCAGAATACCAAAGGTTTAGTATCTCTTAACATCTATGCTTACTGCGTTAATATTACAAAGTACCCGCAAAACTACAACTTTTTTGCTTATAAGAAACGTAATAATGATCCCATAATTATTGTTCATTTCAATTTTATAGTTAATAGATACGAATTGTTTTATATTATAATATTTTGTGCAACCGTGACTCAAGATCTCAATTTACATCATCAACAATCATTTTATCCACTTCACAATTTAGTACAATGGAAGGCTTAAATACACTAAACATTTATTATCAAAATGCCCGCGGTTTGCGCACAAAATTACATTCACTATATAAAAACATTGAAAGCAGTACTTACGACGTAATAATCATTACTGAAAGTTGGCTTTGTGACGGTATTCTGGATTCAGAAATATGCAATAACAACTATGATGTATTTAGGTTTGACCGTAAGCACAAAAAAAGGGGCGGAGGTGTGTTGATATGCGTTAAAAAAATTCTTGCGGCATTTTGTCACAATATAAACTGCCCACAACTTGAGAGTGTATGGCTTACAATTCCTAAATCTTCTTTTAATGTCAAGTCTCGCTATAACAGCAGTGACCTACATGTTATAGGTGTTTATATTCCACCTAACTCTGACGCTCCACAGCTACTCAGAGATTTTGATAATTCTTTGAAAATGTTTCATAGTAAAACGTTGAACGACAAATTTTTGGTAACCGGTGACTTTAATCTTCCATTTATTAGTTGGTACAGAGACTTTAGTTTTAATTTTACAAAACAATGTAATACAGAACTTTCAGATTCTGCTTTAAACTTATTAGGTACATTTAATTTATTAGGTTTGAAGCAATATAATTTATTTCAAAATAGCTGTGGTAATATCTTGGACCTTCTGTTATCTAATATACATTTATATTGTAATATATGTCATGGACCCCTCGTAAATATTGATCAATATCATAACCCTTTAGAATTTGTTATTAAAGATTTATATATAAAACCACTTCAAACTAAAGGCCAAGTTATAAAAAAGTACTTTAAGGGCGATTATGATACTATAAACTGTAAGCTGAAAACCATTGACTGGCATAGTCTCTTGCACTCGGGTTCTGTTAATGATGCTGTCAATAAATTTTATGATATTGTTTTTTCTATTATTGAATCGTATGTACCAACTGTAAAGCTTTCATCACGTTACAGGTATCCTAAATGGTATACACCTGCACTTATAAATTTAATTAAGGAAAAATCTAAAATACATACAAAATGGAAACGCTTTAAAAATCCTCTCGACTATAGTTCTTTTTCTTTGCTAAGAACCCGAGTTAAAAAGTTACAGTCAGAATGTTATGATAAATATATATCCCGTTGTCAAAGTAGTATTAAAACATCACCTAAAGAATTCTGGACTTATGTTAAAAACAAACGCTCTAATCACGGCATGCCCCAAAACATGTCTTATAAAGGCTGCTTATTGACTAATGGTCAAGACATCTGTAATTCTTTTAACGAATTCTTTCAAAGCGTATTTCAGCAATCTGATCAGTCCACCCCTATTTTTTCTAAGGAGGCCGATATCTCCGATAATCTCAATTACATTGAAGTCGATGAGAAACTTCTTCAAAAACTGTTGAAACAGTTAGATCCACAGAAAGGCGCTGGTACGGATGGAATACCTTCAATTTTCATAAAAAAATGTGCAACTGGTTTGATGACTCCCTTGCTAATACTTTTTAAACGTTCTTTCTCAGATGGTATCTTTCCGAGTCGATGGAAGGAAGCACAAATAGTTCCAATTCATAAAAGTAAATCAAAATTGGACATAACAAATTACAGAGGTATATCTATTCTTAATGTATTAGGTAAAATTTTGGAACGTATCGCTTATGATAACATATATTATTTAGCATTAAAATGTATTCCTCATAATCATCATGGTTTCATTAGATCACGTAGCGTTACATCCAACCTTCTTGAATTTACTCATTCTATCAATATAGATTTAGATGACAAGTCACAAGTCGACGTCATCTATACTGATTTCGAGAAGGCATTCGATCGGGTCGACCATAATATATTGTTGACGAAACTATATGCCATCGGTATCAGAGGAAACCTCCTTAGATGGATTGAATCATACATAAAGAATCGTCATCAAGCTACAGTTATCGGTGGATTCCGATCAAACTTTATTAAAGTAACATCCGGTGTACCGCAGGGTTCGCATCTCGGCCCCTTATTATACAACGTATTTCTTTACGATTTATCTGATTGTTTTCTTGATTCCAAGTTCCTTGTATTTGCAGACGATAAAAAACTTTACAAAAAAATCAACAGTCTAGAAGACTGTATTAAGCTGCAAGGCGATCTCGATCGACTGACACTGTATTACAAAACTAATAAAATATCTATTAATGTTAGCAAATGCCAATTAATTACTTTTACCCGGAAAAAAAAGGATGTCATTAATTTCAATTACAAACTAAACAATTTATCACTCGAAAGAACAACACAAGTTAGAGACTTGGGTGTTATTCATGACATTAAACGTACGCATAACGATCATGTTGAATTTATTATACAAAAAGCGTACAAAAATTTAGGTTTCATACTTCGGACTTGTGATGCATTCACAGATATCTTATGTTTAAAAGTGCTGTATTTTTCGTATGTGCGAAGCGTACTAGAATTTGCGAGTCCGATCTGGCGTCCCTCTTATCGCTGTTATATTGACCGCTTGGAAAATATTCAAAAAATATTTATTAGGAAACTTAATTTTATATCGAAGACCTCTTGTGCTAATTACCTTGAAGGATGCTCTCTCCAAAGGATCAATACACTCGAACAACGGAGAGATATTATCGACATGATGCTGCTTTACGACATAATGCGTAATAGACTGGACTGTCCAAATATTCTCGGTAATATATCACTACAAACACCGTCATTACGAACAAGGCATTGCCAACTATTAAAGGTTCCCCTCGCTTCAACCAAACACCTGCAAAATTCTACACTCTTCCGTCTACCTGATATTTACAATAAGAAATTTTCAAGTGTTGACATATTTCATCTCTCCCGTAACAGTTTTAAAAAAGCAATAACAGACATCACCAATTCAATAATTTCTTAGTTTACCTTTACACATTCTCACCACACTACACAACACACACAGTATATACACTACACACAGAGTACACACATTCACACATCCATACCAAACATTCTATAATGGGTACGTTTTCCTCTTTTTTGTATATCATGTCCAAAAAATATTAATTTTTTCCAGTTTATCATTGTTATAATTAATGTAAAACTACTGTCACATTAATTGTCTCATTATTGGTATTCCTTTTTATTGGCGTATTGTTTTGTTAAAGTTAATTATAAATATTGTAATACAAATAGCTGTAAGGAATCTATGTATGTAAAAATAAAATAAAAAATAAATAAATTTCTAAATCGGTGTTTTCTTAACTGTTCCCCACTCTAGAACTTATAATTACTTGCTTAGTCATCTTAAGGTCTCCAGAATGGGTCATGTAGTAGAGACTTTGCTTATAATGTTGAAAGATGAGTCTTCCTACATTACATTTACAACATACATAGTACACAATATTTACTATTCATAAATGTAATATGTTACTGCCTCTCAGAGAAAACATAAATTAGGTAGAAACCACTAACACATTACGATACAATACGATACAGTATACAATTCCATAATCTTTGGTCACTTTTACTTCAACAACAATGTATATTTATAGAGGGCGGTTAAAAAAACAAATTCAAATGTAGTGACAGAATCATTAAGGTCGTTGAACCGTGTAATTGCCTTAAAACTCGCATGTTGTGTCATCTAAATAATTATGTCAACTAATTTTGAAAATTAGGTATACAACTTAGTTCATAAAAAACGGGCTAAATATACCTACTTATTTATTGAATATGAATATGTATAGACCGCCTTATTTAAATAGCCTAGTTTTCGCGTAGTTTCGTTTAAATAAAATTTTATTACTAAACTTACTTTAAAATTGAAAAAGGTAAAATATCTGGCGGTATTTAAGGAAGAGGAAGAAAGTTTTACTTTCCATTTTTTATGAATTAAAAACTAATTGAGCGCTTGCTGAGAGTATATTAGTAGAGCAAAAAAAAAAATTATTCCTTTTTACCCTAACTAATGTACTACTTATAATAAAATGCATGAATTTCTTAAATCTATAAATAATCCCAGATTCGACTCTATTGTAGATTGAAATCTATTGTAAAACGAAGAATATTATCGTTTTTATAGTTCTCATTTTATGCTTGTTTGAATATTTTGCCATGCAGTATTTACATTATACAATCTACATTTATAGGAATTATAGAAAGTATTCATATCAAACCCTTCTGAAAACTGTATAATGTTGGAGAAAATCCATTTCATAACCCTCAGAATTAGAATAGTTTTCAGTCCACCCTAATTAGGAAATCTATATCAATTCGACCAGATGGTTTTTAAATTAATATTATTGGAACTGTAAATTGTAATATCATCACATTTTATATTGTATGTATACCTACGAGAGATACATAACGGATTACTGGTATATTACGTTTGAAGATGCATTTTTCAGCAATTAATTATTAATCGATTTGCATCTTTTTTCTTTCATCTATATAGGTATATATTATGTTTCAAAGTAACTTCAACTTTCTTCACAATTACTTTATCAGTGTATATTAGACAACACTTCCAACCAATATAGACAGCATCCTCATAATGTTATGCAGTCAGTTTATGTATTTTCGTACACGTAAGTAGTCTTAGTCTACTTAGTCAGACCACGCGTCCCAAAAACACGTTAACAATTTATTGTACTGTCACCGATCCTTGATAAGTGTAAAAAGTTTTAATAAAATCTGTCCGTTTAAAGTGGATCTAAATCGACTGTAAAAGAGTCGGTTACATACTAAGTTTTCAACTATAATAACATATAGGTAAAGCTAATATACGCGTGTTAATAAGATACAGACCAATCCCCTGTATAGTAATAGATACAACTTCCTTATAATGTGACGTATGTATATTCTTGCGTTACCATAATCTTCGCACTCGAAATGATCCTCACGCCGAAGCACCCTCAAGCGTCTCCTTAGTCAGACCACGCGTCCCAATAATTAAAACATCGTAATTACAGTCCCCAGTGTTGCCGCACTAATTGCACAAAGTTTTCTGACTATCTCATTAAAACTGTTCAAATCGAGATACGTCAGGCCTTTTCGTGGAGTGTTTAAGAGTTAAATATTCTGTTATGTGGAACTTTCTGGATGCTAATGCGTTTCATTCATTTCTGTGGAGTGTGGAATTAAATTAAGTACTGAGAAATGGAGCTGTTTCTGTATTTTTAATGTGTGATGTGGTTACTTGGTATAGTGCTTCTATTTTTAGTTGTAGGTTTAATCACGTTTTTTTCTTATTAGCAGTAATACATAGTAATATTAACATTACATTAGAACAACGGTATTAATCTAGCCTTATTTCCTTTTAATTTGGAAGTTAGGAAATATGTTTCAATTTTTGCCGTAGAGCGCCCAATTTCATTGCAATTCAAGGCTTTTAAGTTTAATAATATTCAATAATAATATCTAAATTCATCACATAATAATTATTCTACATAATATTATGTTACAATATTATGTTACATTACAGTATTCAAGGTCACAAATGCGCTAATCACCTAGACCTTATAAACGATTCCAAATACACTACCAACTTAAAAAAAAAAAACATTTTTCAATAGCACTATGAATAGTCTTATAAAATTCACTCTACTTAAGTATTCAAGGTGCATGTTGGAAGTTAAAATTTATACGATATTGTAAAACTTAATCTTATTACCAGGCATTTCAAATAACGCGATTTTCAATACTTTACAAAGTAATGAAGGAAGTTTGTTGGGTTTTACATTGTTTCAACATAATATAACTGGCAGGATAGAATACCACTAGTAGAAAAACTAGTATAAAAGTAACACTTTTAGATCAACCACAATTAAATAAATTAATTATTTTTAGTCAAAGAGTCCATTTTGTATACAATACGCGTCAACGCGTACAACGCGTCATTTTTCTCTAATAATATAAAAATATGCGTAGCATTTCCTTTTCTTCAAATTCTCTTATGTACCTACTTTGATTTTATTCAATGTAGTAATCAAAGCAATCAATACATTCTATAAACCACATTATTAATCGGTCGTAAATCGTGAAGTGGAAATAAAGAAAATCTTAAATACAGCAGACCGCTGAATTATATTGGGGTGAATAAATCAACAATATAACGAAAAATGCTGACACAAAATAGGAGGCTGATACAAAATAGGAGGACAAACCAATAATATCAGATACAATAATATCGCATCTTATTAGAGGGTATTAAAAAAATAAAAAATCAGTCAAGTGCGATTCGGACCCGCGACACAAAGGGCTCTGTACAAATCAGCAAATTTTTTTTATCTCCTATCCAATTTATGAACGTGTCAACAGTTGCTTAACGCCGATTTTTTGTAACCTGTTGTTATATCAGCAACAGTAACAAATACCTTAAATTTTTAAAATCACGGATCACGAGGTACATTCTGGTGTAGAAGAACGGACACATAAAACAGGGAAGCCTCAGTAATAGAGTCCCATTTTGCATTTTTGGTACGGAACCCTAATAAGCATCTTCATTTTCGTGCAATATTTTCCTTAAAACGGCTGCAATGGCAAAAAATGGTTATTCTTTATGTATATTTATTTATTTCATAACAACGCGAACAACAGTTTTATTAGATACGTATAAACTATAAATTATATGAATTATCTTTTGCCTTTGTTTAAATTCTTGGACTTCGTGTGAGCTTGTCCTAGTTTTATTTTTATTAAATTACTAGCAGTCCGCCCCGGCACCGCCCGTGGTACATATTTACGTTTTCTCTACATAAGAACCATCCTCGTACTTCAAGGAATATAATAAAAAAAGAATTAACGAAATCGGTTCAGCCGTTCTCAAGTTATGCGCTTACCAACACATTTTGGGATTCATTTTTATATTATAAGAAGATGACTGGTGTTACTATTTTGATATAAATATTACTTCATATAAATAGATATTATTTAGTGATATCTATCTCCCATCTCATATTATATTAGACTTCCACGCTTGCTTTGATGAAATAACATACAACTTTATCAAAATGTTAAATTTTTTCAATGCCTAAGGTCGTGAAATAAGGGATGGATATCAATATCTATACAACCTTTAATGATAATATGTGTAATGAGTACGGCGTACGTAAGCGAAGCCGCATGAAAAACTTGAATATAAACAAATCAGGATTCAGGTCACACAACGTAAGCAAACAAAATTACGACATAATACCATTTCGCAATACAAAACAGAAAGCTTTTATCCAACCGATACCGAATCCTGACCTAAAAATACTAGGACATAGATATTTTGCAATTGCACCCGACATGGGGTTAAACCTGTTACGTCACTTATACCACTCCCGATCAAACAACCTAATTTCAACCTTAAAGCAGGGCATTATAACTCCTTTTCACATGTGCTATTTGTAAGGCTATTTGCACTGCAGAGTTTACACCGAGATTTCTAGAACATGTCTTAGTTTAGTTCCTGGAAGGCGGTACATGACTGACGTATTTTCTTGTTGTTATGTAATATGTTATTATACGAAACATATAAATTACTGGTTTTGCCACTAACGAGCGTATAATTTACCGTGACAGTTAAATTGAAAAGTAAACTACACTGTAATATTTTTGTAACGGTAATTTTCATAATTTCTCAATACGTAGTCGTAGTCGTAGGAAATTAAACTATTAACAAACATGCTTATACAAAATTAACGAAGAAGTCGTTACTGGATGCTCAATTTTTATTAAGTTTAACGCGGTAAAAGTAGAAGCAGGATGAAAGATTAGTATAATAGTTTGTACTTGTCTTTGTAGAGCGTAATAGAGTGAGAGCCCAGCACTACCAGACCTTACGTATTTACTATAGGATAAAATGTTTGAAATTATGTAGTGATTTTACGTTTATTGATTGCATACTTGCTAAATTGATTCGTATAATATCATATAAGAAAAATAACCATATTTTACTTTAACAAAATTCTAATTATTGATATTGACACATAATATTCTATGCAAATGAAAAGAAATGAAGACTAAATTTTACCAGACGCTTTCCGTGGACCACTCTAAAAAAATTGTAATATGTATTATCTATGAAATCTTTATTCAAATGTCTGGTTTTTATGTAGGACTTGTTAATAACTATTTAATGCATATTTCCAAAGTCACTAGTAATAACTAAAATGACTAGAGTATTCCCAAAATTGCCTCAAATCCAATGAAAATCAGCCCAATGACAATAAGATCATCCATCAAGGGTAATCTTTTTACCAAATGCCTTTCTGATCACATACAGCGCAAGGGCGGAATATATTTCAGAAATGTTCTTTTGGTCTTAGTAACGAATATCGATTTTATATATTTAACTTTGTATATTATCTCATTCGATTTAAAAATAGTTACAGTGAAAAACTCGATTGTAGTTTGTCCCTTTGCTCGCGTATTCAGCACGACTGGACACATTCTGATATAATAATTTTGATTGTTTAATAGCATTAATTTATTTATAAAAATGTTACGTAAAACGAGTATGGTTTTTTCAGTTATAATTAATGTACATTTTACTTACTGCTGCTACGGGCTACAACTAATATTTGAGACTTAAATTAGAATTTATTATATTTTGACCCAAGATCAACATAACTCTTATTCAACGAAATCAAAATCATGTCATCCGTTTTACAGTTGCAATACAACAAACAGACATCGTAAACCTTAATAAAAAAAAACTTTGAAAAAACCAATCCATATTTAAATATAAGAAACAGGAACATTTCATACTTTTTACAAAATTTCCTTTGAACCTTTTTACAAAGATTATCCTGTAGCCATCCGAGAGTATTAATAACAAAAATTAACTTAGTTAATGCAATTAGTGAATAATTAAATTATCTTTTATTTGATCTCTATAATGAAGCTTATTTATTTACGGCTCTGAAGGCATTTATTATGTAAATCCACGCTTTATCCAAATTGACTTCTACCATGTTGCAAAAAAGGCAACTCTGTCGTTTTAAAGCAAACTTTTGCTCAATATTATTTCACTTGGTTCGAATTCAAAAAGGGTTTTATTTTGTTAGGATGTTTTTAAACTGTTCAGTAGATTTTTAATGTTTTTTTAGCTTCAAATATTGCGTGCTTAAAATAATATAGTCGTTATCAAAAGAGATTTATGTAATCAAAGTTAATGTTATTTCTTATATTTTAAATGCGAAAGATTTATTCAATATTTTCACGCCTGAACTACAGAATAATCTTCTATATACGAGTAGACATAGAATATAAACCTTTGAGATAAATACGGGCTTATTTTGTCAACAAAACTTGAAGTGGTCGCGAGGAAAGCGCTCGCGCAATTTTAGAACAATATTTTCTCTCTTTTAATGCCATTACGTATACTATATTAAGTGATAAATATTATATTGTGTTTTGCGAGTGTAGGTACTAACAACCATACAATAATATACACAGTATAAAGCCCAACACGTATGTGTCTCTAACTCTCAAGTGCTTAACTCCTACAAAACCACGCCATTTAAACATTTACCACTATTTAGATGTAGATATTATATTCCTGAATCTTTGTAGAAATAATGTATTATTTCATAATTGTTAATAATAAAATCATCTTGGATAAAAATCTCCAGAACATTTAGATCCTTACATAATATAATATTATGAATCATATCATTTACACTCATAAACACCGAAGCCAACCAATATCACCACATAGTATAAAACAAAGTCGATTTCTTTGTCCCTATGTACCTATGCTTAAAGAAAAAGCAAGCGAAACCGCGGGCGGAAAGTAGCAATATAAAACTGTAGTTACAATAGTGATTGTTTCCATCGCGTCATAGTACAGGGTTGTGAACCTAATTATCGGCGTTTATTTTGCCGTGAAAACGTGACAGTTCGTTAGTCCCTTCTTACTGGAATACAATGTTTTATTCCTTTATTTTTGGACTGAAGGGTAAATAAACCTTGTAATTGTATAGACGCTATGTGTAATAAAGCAAGTAGTTAGTAGAGTATAATATATAAAAGTACCTATGTAATGTTTGGAATTGTGACTTGAAAGCAATGAATTAATCCAGATACTTTTATTAAGCAAAAGCTTGTAGTAAATTATAGTTTTATAATTAATATTTTAATGAAAGCTATATTATCATAGTTCTACGTGTGATTGTTTATTTTTTAACTCATTTTATCTACCAATTATTATTTTAGACTAAATTATACGAGCGATCAGAACTTAGGCTCTATGCTATACAGTATTTAGGTAAAAGATTCACACCAACCTTTTTATAAAGTACAATTAATTCTATAAAACAATTAAATTGCTTTTTAATGCGTTGACGCAAACGTTCATTGAATATTAAACAAGTATTTTATCGAGATGCGAAACTGGAGTTTCATTAAACAAGGAATTATATCGATAAGTATGCGATAAAAATTGTTTTATTATACCAATATCGGCCGATTTATTTGTCATCAAATACACAGTTTCAGCGATTTATCGTGTACCAATATAACGGTAATTATGTCTGATTTATAGCGTAATGTTCATTCGTTTATTGGTTATAAAACTACTAGGTGATATAAATATTGTTCGGCTATACATTTATAGTTTGTTTTGGCCTGGAGACGGGCAGCCGCTGATGGGGTTACGGACGAATTCTACCATACCCGTCGTTGATGCGGCTTGAGGGAACACAGTGGGGTTTTGGTCGGTAGGAATCCGAAATAACCCAAAGAAATATCTATGCAAGATTTCCCCATTAAAAAAAGGATACCTTTATAGTAAAGATTTTTTCAAGAAACACACAATTCACGTAGTTTTTTGTAATAAAAATCTAAATAAAAGTGGAACTAGTAAATTGTGTGTTTATAAAAAAATCTTTGCTATACAATGCAGTTTAATGTAAAAATACAAAATATAAATTATAGGATACCTTTATTTTAAGATTGCAATTAGTAAGGAAGTAGAATATAGACAAAAATTTCTTCAAGATCAATCCAGCCGTTTCGAATGAATTTGTTACAAACATAAAAACACTGTGACACTTAAGTCCATTATAATTTATAATTAACTTCAATTATTGCAAAAAACATTGTCATCGAACTGTCGCATTATTGGTTATTGAATAAAAATATAAATCGACATTGACATGGGATAAATTAAATACAACAAGAAAGGAAACCCAATTGCTTGTTTCTTCAGTTACATAATATTATATTCAAAAAGGATGTGTTTGATAATTATTAAATAAAAATAAAAAAACGAATAGAAATGGAAATCGATTAAACTTCGATACAGAATATTACTAAATTAACTAGGTAAATTGATTTTGCCCTCATCATTCATAATTCCACACCAATTAAAACGTTCATCAAAGTATGGATATAGTTTGATTTAAATACGACGATAAATTTCAGGCTTTCTAGTGAAAGATAATAAAACTTTAACACGTTACTTTATCTCCTTTATATGGGGAGGAAAAAAATTAGTTGAAAGTATTTTATAATTGTGAATGAAGTTAAATATTAATTTTACATTGCGTAATCGGGAAAAATATTCAAAAATAGAGCAGTATTAACAAGATTTTTCTTCCGCCATCCGGGCAATAATGATTCGTAGGAAGGAGGAACTACTGTAAAAAGCGAGAAAATTATTAGTTACTAGCTGCGATCCGCGGTTTCACCTGCATGGCTCCGCTCCTGTTGGTCTTAGCGTGATGATATATAGCCTATAGCCTTCCTCGATGAATGGGCTATCTAACATCGAAAGAATTTTTCAAATCGGACCAGTAGTTCCTGAGATTAGCGCGTTTAAACAAACAAACAAACTCTTCAGCTTTATAATATTAGTATTGATTTGTATTACATTTAGGTACAAATGATTAAAACAATTTATTGTTGTTTGTTTGTATGCTCGTGAATTAGAACTAGAACCTAATAGATGAAGTTGCCAATTTTGATATTATTCGTGATTCTTTAAGTTTTTACCCAGATTCAACAGTTTCTTTTTCTTCTAATATACGGTATTAAACAGGCTTTATTAGGCCATCTATTACATAACAAATTACATGGTAGATATTATAAACAGCAAGCTATGAACTCCCCGAGCATACAACGTCTAAATATCTAACCACGCTTTTAGACAATTGTCTCGCTTAAAATTATATTTAGTGCGACGTCACATATCTTTGGATGTACCGTGTCGTGAAAAAGAGCAAGTGAGCGCTGTAGTTCTTGCTTCATGATTCTGGTATTAACACCGTTGTAATATGGGTGAGTTTTCTTTGTATTTTACGTGGTTTTAATGCGTTTAAACCGTGTGGAGGTGTACACTTTATTCAAGGCAGCATCGCATTAGTTTCAGGCTCTCACCTGCGTTCCTTAGTCGGCAAACATATTTTACAACGCTTTTGATTTGGGAAATTCTATATGAAGCCTTGCAACTGGATGCATTTTAAGATATATAACTGTTATTTGTTTTACGCAGGTGTAGATCTTCATTTTAATACTTGCTAAAATATGGTGCACGGAGTAACTAGATATTTTCTGGGCTATTTGTTTTCTCTGTAAGTTTCCTGTGCAATTTTTTATTCGTTAATTAAGTTCATTAATATTATTCTTCCGTTTAAATATTCTTCTTTTATCTATCTCTCTTAATTAATTACATGTCTTCGTTATCTCGAAATTAACGTCCCTCCTTAGTCCTTAGTGCTAGCTCCAATAGTTTTATAAGTAAAAAGGTAGATAGATTAGGAGTGGTACACCAAATGTGGCTTATAAGTCAGAAGTATTTTACTTCAGTTATCTCTTTTCCGCTTGCAATAATTGGATAATTCCTGTGGATAATTCCATCTTGCCTTGACGAGTGACGTTTTTGAAGATCGAATGTTATGTTGGTAACCTTTTTATACATTTTTACGTTATACTATCATTGGCTAGCTCTAAAGAAAAGTTTGCGAATTCCGTATATTACAATTTAATTCCCGTATTCATTTTCCAGTCGAAGTAATCATTGACAATACTATAGCTTTAGATTAACAATAGCTGAAGTGAATTGTGAAATTCATTGACTGGACCTGACTGGACCACGAAACCTTTTTTCACGCTGATGTCACTTAATACATTTTCTGTCAGTTGTCACGTTATGTAGATTACACTTCATACAAAAGAGTATATTTTTCATTATTATTATATTAGATTTTTGAACTATTTTAAAGTATGTATTCAAATGCATCATATAAACAAAAATACAAATGAAATATCCTATATAGGTAAATACGATAATTAGTTAGGTACTTACAAGCTATACGACAGAAGAAAAACAGGGCAAACATTAAAGTTCCTGATTATTATTAGACGAATAAAATATTGGAATAATTTTAAAGAATAGAAAAAGATCATGATACAGGATTCGAATTCGCGTCTTTTCGCCGTAGAGGCTTTTTAAATTATAAAAACACGAAAATTAATGTTAACGAGCTAAGAATTTACACATCAAGACCTTATTAAAAAGAAGAAATACAATAATGAACGTGAAATAGGAATTGTAAAAGCATTTTAACATTATTTCCCTTTATCTTAAGTTCGAGTAACTGCTAAATAAATTTATGAAGCTTAGCTCTTAATTCTCCGGGAAACGCGTCCATTTCCTACTTTTAAAATCTCTCTTTTATCTATCTCTCTTAATTAATTACATGTCTTCGTTATCTCGAAATTAACGTCCCTCCTTAGTCCTTAGTGCTAGCTCCAATAGTTTTATAAGTAAAAAGGTAGATAGATTAGGAGTGGTACACCAAATGTGGCTTATAAGTCAGAAGTATTTTACTTCAGTTATCAAGACCTTATTAAAAAGAAGTTTATCAAGACCTTATTAAAAAGAAGAAATACAATAATGAACGTGAAATAGGAATTGTAAAAGCATTTTAACATTATTTCCCTTTATCTTAAGTTCGAGTAACTGCTAAATAAATTTACGAAGCTTAGCTCTTAATTCTCCGGGAAACGCGTCCATTTCCTACTTTTAAAATATTTAATTCAAATAAGAACTGGAAAGTATCAGGCTTATTATTAATAGCGAATATAGAATTGATATAATTTATGTTATTCATGTAGGTAATAATGCTATTCAGTTTTACCTTCACTACATAGTATAAAACAAAGTCGCTTTCTTTGTCCCTATGTCCCTTTGTATGCTTAAATCTTTGAAACTACGCAACGGATTTTGATGTGTTTTTTTTTAATAGATAGAGTGATTCAAGAGGAAGGTTTCAGTATATAATTTGTTAGGTATTAGACAAAGCGGGCGAAGCCGCGGGCGGTTAGCTAGTAAATAATAAACCAATAAACAATCTAATTTTAAAGGATTACATATTTTATACCATTAGATTATTACATAGCATTCGTAGAAATTTGATATGGTTATTTTCTACACAAATTGCTGCTTCCAAGAAATACATATCTTGAAACCAGCATGCTACAGACCAACTACAGTGGATAATTGCATAAACTAATACCTATGTTATAAATATGCAAGTTTCTGTTTCAGGCAAACACTATTATGATGTCAACAGATTTGGCTGATATTTATATGCAGATACAATATTATGTTCAACTTCAACTTACATTCTAGTAGCACGTAAACGAAGCCGCGTGCTAAAACTACCTACTATCTACCTCGTTACAAATAAATATATGTTCTTTCTTTCATTTTCTTCACAAATCCCGCCAACGAAGCAATGCAAACATCGACTCATCGATATAAAAACTTCATCGAATTTTTCAAGCATAACTTGAAATTATTTTACGAATAATTAAAAATGTTTTATAATTGAGCCTCGCTCGGCAATTCAGTTTTGTTCAAATTAGATGGGGTGAGTCGGGGAAGTGACACGACCTTTTTAAATTTTTATGAAACCGTCAAGCAAATGGCGACTTTTGTAACTAAGTCAAATTTACGATTCAGCTAAAATGTATATTTTATACCTACTCAAATAACTGGTTGTAATTAAAATAATGGGCAAAACAAATTGATCTTAACTAATTTAATTCAGTCATAATAATACAAATACGCTATTAAAAATTTTCAGCGTTTTTGAATTCCTGATCGATCAACAACTAGAATTTTCAATTTGACATATTAATCCCATCACCATTACTCGAATTGTTAAGGTAAACATCATAATGATACTGACATATCGTAGAAATAATAGCTGTTGTAGAATATGCAGTATGCTGGTAACTTGGTACGTAACGAGATGGGTAATGTTTTGCTTCAACTATCATAAATGGTTTATTTAAAGTAATATTCCTACAATAGAATGGTACAACTTGATGAAAGTCTTCTATGATCCTTTACCAGCCTTACCTTTTATAAAAATAGAATTAACGTATTATACAATTTGATTAAACATTAAACACATACGAATAAAACACCAAATCGAACATTCGATAGGTCGCACGGAATTTCCAAACGCTCTTAAGATCTCATCAAATTATTGTGTCTAGACAAAAACAATAATTGCTTTTATTCTGCGTGATCTTCGATACAATGCGTTAACGTAAAAAATCATTTTTATGAGACATACCTATTTATTTTACATTCCTTTTTTTAAAGATTTATTTCTATTACTTACTTCGAAACTGCCCTATTAAGTAGGAAGGAATAAAAAACCCGCATGGAGTAGAATTTTCACATTTTAATTTTCTTTTTCAAGTAAAATATACATACTCTTTATACCAACGCGACGGCATATCGTTAAAATTTTAAAAGGCAAAAAAGACAAAAAAAAACGGCGCCGTTTAATCAAGAGCCTAGACTTTTACTTTTAGAGCTGAATTAACCAGTTTGCTGCCAAATATGCGAGATAATTCGTGATCAACGCTTCGCAAATCATTTTAACCAATGCTTATGAATAATAATTGAAATTTCTGAATATTGAAATGAAATTAATACATTAGGATTATCTATAATTCAAACATTTCGACTAGGTTTCAAAAGCTAGCTTAAAAAGCATTTTTGAATCAACAATAATTTATTGTTGTATAATACTACAACTAAATGATATAATATTATTATGTCATTATTATACCAGACGCCTGAGACCGATTCTCCGCTCGATTTAAATTAAAAAGGTGAAGAAAACAAATTAAGTACCTATATTGTTAAGCTTACTATCTACACTTTAAAGTTGACTTTATATTCATTAACTAATACTATATTACTACTAATATTACATTTTAATAAAGTCCAATTAATAATTGACATAATAACAACTTAACTATCCCTTTACACGTGTTTACATGCAAACATCAAATCCATTAAATATTACGGACTAGAATTTATTATTTGACATCTGTGTAAACACAGATATCTCAGAGGAGCGATATTATTTAATATTAATTATAAGCCCGGACTCATGAGAACGGTGTAACTCGATATTTGTGTAAAAATATAAGAGATATTTTTTTATTTGCGCTATGATTTATTAGTTTTTGTTCGAATACTTTTGACACAGATAACTTTAAATAATAATGCTATTTGTCAGTTAAATAAAAATCATAATATTATTCCTCAAGCTTTTTAATGGTAATTAGATTATCCTCATCATAATAATATTTTGTAATGCAAAATATATTTTACTAGCTAGCCCTAGCTGTGCCCCGCGGTTTTACCCGCATTGCTCTGCTCCTGTTGGTCTTAGCGTGATAATAGACTTCGTCGATAAATAGGCTATCTAACACCGAAAGATTTTTTAAATTGATCCAGTTGTTCCTGACATTATCGCGTTTAAACAAACAAACTCTTCAGCTTTATAATTACAAAATATATGATCAATTATAATAAAGAGAAAATCATCTTCATGCCAGAAATTAGTAAAGGCATCATGGCGTACCTAATGTAATAAGTTCTAAGAGAAGCGAAAGGTCTCTGGTGCAATAACAGTTTTAATTACGTTAAAAATTACAGAAACTTCCGTATCTTGCCACTCCATTTTGTTTTTACTGTTATTTTTATGTTGTGCCATGGCGAATATTATTTCTATTCATTTTCTGGTATGTGTAATTGAGAACATGTTTAATAATTTTAAAATTAAAGAGGGAATTTTACTGCTTTCTTTATGAGACTCAGCAGGTATAATATACGCCTTTTTCATTTTGTTCATGACTAATATCCGTAGTATATTATTATTAGTCTGTGCTAATATCCAACAAAAAGTACTACCATATTGCCATAATAAAACGTAAGTGTAACCATTTTAGTTTTAAAGAAGTACTGCCTTCTGTTTACACTAAGGAAACTATTAATAAATGCCAATGCAAATGCAAAATTGCAATAAATAGGTACTCTTAGTCATGATAATCATAAGTATACAGTATAAAATAACTGAGTAACTAAGTAATAATCATCTACATTTTCCGTAACTTTAATTAACTTAAAAGAAGCTCCTGAAGATAATTATACCAGACTAGCCTTACGAAAATGATTATACGTTAAATTCCTTAACGATATCTCTGAGAGAATGAACTGACCTTTCAAACAAAAGTTCAAAAGGGATCCTTAAATAAAAATCATTCACATTCAACAAGTTACAAAAAATGTAAAAAGGTTTTACTTACAGTAACAAAAAATTCAGCGTGGATAATTGTTTGTTACAGCAACGATTGTATCGAGATTAATTCCTTTAGGAATTTGTTTTATACTAGAACCACGCGCACAATACCGTGAGGTAAATATGGTTTATAAAATTAATTGTACATAGTAAACATCACTCATAATCTGGATTTACCCGCGTCTTTACATATTATGTTTTATTAATTCTTATATTATAATGAGTGAAACCACTGCCTAAACCTATAAGATAAGTAGTAAACATGACAACTGTAATAAATTCTCCGCGGATTTTCCATCAAGAAACAATCAACTGGCAAACTTTGAGTTATCTGAAATTAACAGACGTTCTAAAGCGTCCAAAGTTAATCCAATCGGAGTTGGCAAGTAACACAATGGAAAGATTAGGGGAATTCTTCAGAGGCAAATACATTGTCCAACTTGGCAATTTTCAAAGTAAATCCCGAATCGCAAAGTAAACTGTGAAAATTAATACAAGAAATTGTTGACTTACATCGGATATTGTGTGACTCAAATAATGGGTTTTGTTGGAAATGTTTAAATGCTTAGCGTATTCCATGGGTATTCACGGATTGCTTCTGTTTTCATTTCGAAATTGAAATGTAAGAACGTGATGTTTTGTGCTGTTACGTTATATTATGTACCAATGCATTTGATTTGATACCTATGTATTTTAGATTGGAGTGTTAGATTAGGTTCTATTTAAGGTCTGTAATGAAAGCAATTAAATATATTTAACTTTTTTTATGCATGCTTGTTCCTCTGATAAAGTTAAGTCAATAAATTTGTATTTTCATTCATCAGATTTATTCAACCGTTTTAACTAATACCAGACAATTTCGAAAAAAAATCAAATATTGTAATTGGAATCCTTTACATAGATAATTGTGCATTAATTTCGAGAGAGCAAAACTTAAGCATACTGTTTTAATGCCATAATGGTGAGACATACAACTCTCAAAACAAAACCAAAAAGCATAAAACTATTCAGTGACCGCTGCGAGCAATAAATTGCTAGAAACAGAATCTTACGCGCCAAAAAGCAAATCTTCCCGCCATTACTAGAAAATTAAGTTAAAAGCTCGCAAGAAATTTGGCACGTTACTACTGATAGCCATCTAATGCTCTTCTTGTTACACTGTAATTGTTTTTGTTAATTCCACTTGAAATTGGTCTGGTTAAAATATAGTTTTATGTACCCTAGGTTTTGTTTTTGATTGAATATTCAGAATTTTATTGGACATACAGCCTGTGTGAAAGTGTGTGTGTGTGTGAAGTCCCGTGTCCCCTAGTGGGGTAAGGGGCAGATGCATTATGCATACATCTGTTTCACTGATCCATTTCCTTTAGGGACAAGTAGGTGATCAGCCTTCTGTGTCCTGCCAGACCGTCAACCACTGTACAAAAGAGGCTGTAGCCTAATAGATTGATCCAAAAAGAAGACCTAAATTAAAAGGCGTTAAAGAGCAATATCTTGCTGGAGATTCGGAAGCTCTATGTGGCCATAATTTAGCGAAGTACCTGTGGTACGGCATATTGATCTCTATAGAAGATGCAAGATGTAAGATTTTTTTGTTTATTTGTTACAATTTAAATCAGAACTACATAACCGCTCTTAAAAATTATTACTTTACCACTAGCTTTCTGCCCGCGGCTTCGATCGCGTTCACTAAGAAAAATCCACATAGTTCCCGTTCCCGTGGGATTTCCTTGATAAAACCTATCCTATTGTTAATCCAAGTTATCCATCTATATGTGTGCTACATTTAATTGTAATCGGTTCAGTAGTATTTACCGAGCAACACAGGTTATATTTATTATCCCATAGGTATCAACCGGGTGAAGCCGGGATAGTTTGAACTAGGTAGTAATTACTACTTAATATACAGATAGGAATAATTTTATTCAAGCAGTTTCCAATACAAGTTTGTTCTATTATCTGTCCTATCAACAAACAATCAAACTTTACAAAGTATTCACAACTTAGTACCTACAGTATGTACTTATACGAAAGTTTATAAACAATGTTACTTGATATAAACCTTATCATCACAATATATTATTGTCCCTTGTGATCTATATATTCCTGAAAGTTATTAAATTATGTTGTTACTATTCTTTGTAATATTGAAACGATATTAAAATGTAAAACTTTCTATCTACCTACTTATAATTATGTTATTAACAAAAAGTAAAGTCAGTGCTCTGTAGAAATAAATCTACAGAGCACAGACTCCTGAAAATAGCTATTTTTCTTAGGATAAATCTTACTTCAACGTCTAATGTTTTATATCTACATGGTTCAAAATCTATTTCAAAATTCAATAAAATAAAATAGGCAACCAAATCTCATAATACTTCTGTCAATGCTTATAAGTTTATCATTCCGTATCTCCTAAACCACTATTCTCATGTAGTTCACACAGATTCTATCATATGTATTTATCATACGATAAGCCGCGTGGCTACAATAGCGAAGTCAATTTAAAGTTTCGGAGCTAATTTATGTTAGTTGCGATACCGCTTCAGTATGGTTTAAACAGTTTCTGTGATCTGTGGTTTAAACTATGTACAAACATAATTTGAGTGCTTTATTCCTGTACTTTGATGGATTTAAGCTGCTTTTGTTTAATTTTTCTATACTAATATTATAAAGAGGAAAGGTTTGTAATTATGTATGTATGTATGGTTTTCACGCATAAACTACTGGACCGATTTCAAAAATTCTTTCACCATTAGAAAGCTGCATCTTCACTGAGCAACATAGGCTATATTGCATTTTCAAAAAAATTAGAGATCCTTACCAAAAATGCAATAATGTAACCCAAGGTGTAAAAATTACTTAATAAAAATTCTGTCATCGCGTGCGCTGCGGAATCTATTCCTTGAAGTACGAGGATGGTTCTTATGAAAAAAACGTAAACATGTAGGTACCACGGGCGAAGCCGGGGCGGACCGCTAGTATTATAATAAAGTCTATAGATACTATATTTTATGCATGTAAATATTGCATAATTTTTGGATTAAGTTTTAAAAACACGATGAGCAATACCGGAAATAGATTCCCTTTCGCATTTGTATGGTAGTAATTATTAAAAGATAGTTCATAATTAAGTACACAAATCAATTTTATAATATTTAGTATTTCCCTCATACCTGTTTGAGTAAAGTAAGTAGGTACCAGTATCAAAAACCAACTAAACATTTTTACAGTCACGGAAAGTTATAATTAGCCTCCTATCACACCGTACAGAACAACAAAACCATGGACATACCACACAGTTCCAAACTATTCTAAAAATAGATTCTATTCCGGAAGCTCCTGAAGCGACACTGCGTTCGTCCGCAAAATGACAGGCTGACCACATTCACACCGTAACGTAATGTAAGCTAAAAGGCTCTAAATATTATGTTTATTTTTTTAAATCATCTTTATTATATTCAAATTAAAAAATAATGAAACTTGAACAAACAAGAGAAAACAGCACATATGAGGGAAAAACCAAACATACAAACGAAATCGGTTCGTATTATCATGTATTATGAAGGGATATCTCCCAGGCAATCGGAGACCAACATTTGATAATTTTCTTTGAAACTCTACGTACTCGTAACTACAGTTTTTTTAACCATAAAATACGGAGTATGATGAAAAGCTGCTGTCACGGTGTAGCTGCTTGTTTTATTATTTTGGTTAAATTCGTAAAAAAACAACTAAATCATTATTCTCATATTTGATGAATAGAATATGTTAAATATAGATTACTAGCTTTCCGCCCGCGGCTTCGCCCGCGTTTTCAAAGAAAAACCCGTTCCCGTAGGATTTCCGGGATAAAACCTATCCTATGTCCTTTCTCGGGTATCAAAATATCTCTATACCAAATTTCATGCAAATTGGTTCAGTAGTTAAGGCGTGATTGAGTAACAGACAGACAGACAGAGTTACTTTCGCATTTATAATATTAGTATGGATATCCGAGAGTGGCTTAAACTGAGAAAATATCCATCCCAAAATAGTATTTATTAGATTTACAGAATCAATGTATTTCACGCTAAAAGATGTATCTCACGTGCAAGGTATAGAGGTGAGAGGGGAAATCTAATATATCGAATTGTAGCCATTCCGAGGCATTCGAGGCGCGAATATTTTAAGGTTTCATAAAATTGAAGACTTCATAGTTATCGCGGATATTATATCGGATTCTTAGTAATCCGGGTTGAGTAATTTTGCGTTTTAGAGGCTATGGCTTCTGCTAATATGGGTGTTATGTGAATTTTAGCTGATGAAGACGGTAATCCGTAGTAGAATATTGGATGATCTATGTACTTTCCATATAAAAAAATAGTTTGAAATATAACATATTAAACAGGTATCGTGTTACATGTTTTATTTAAGTATGGATAATTTTCAATGTTTATTTTCAGATATGAATCAAGACGGAAATAATAAACCGAATAGGTTGCCTACGTTAAAATTTAAAGTGACTCCCTTGACTTAGGAAATTATATACATATTACCAGTATTTAAATAGAATCATAGATAAAGTGATATTAGTCGTAATTCCATGAACAAAATTCTTTATGTAGATTGTAGAAGCATTCCAATCTAAAACTAAATAAAATTAAATTACAATACAGTGTAACCGCGATGCACAACGTCTGTCCGTCTGTCACATGCTATCTGAAGTTAGTTTTTGTGACTCGTTTATTTTTAGAATTCCGGTGTAAAAATATCAGAAATGTTTATGCAAATGTTTTCTAGATACAATGGTTAATTCGTTATAGTTGAATTGTCCTGGGTTCGAACTAGTGATGCAACGGAACTGGCATAACGGAAGCAGAAACGGAAACAGATGTCAAAAGTAAATCTTAACGGAAGCGAAAACGGAAACGGAAGCGGAAACAGAAGCGTTAACACTATGAAAAAAAAGCACAATTGTACATTTAAAACTTTTTTTATTAAATTTGTATTTTAATTTTTAGTAATCAAAATTA
The DNA here is from genome assembly GCA_029959065.1 of Colias behrii. NCBI lineage: Eukaryota > Metazoa > Arthropoda > Insecta > Lepidoptera > Pieridae > Colias > Colias behrii. The sequence goes on from JARWMC010000015.1 coordinate 3,403,812, forward strand.
AATAGCGGCAGGTTATATTTAATAAAAAGTAGCTTGGCCGCTTTTTCACCTTTCAGCCTATTTCGGTGCTCTTCATAAATTAAACCAGCTCCGCTAAATAATTGCTCACTGGCTACACTGCTGGGGGGAGCTGATAGGTATTGGCGAACTATTGGCAAAATATGGGGGTATTTATGCGCATTTCCATTCCACCACATAAGGGGATCCTCATGAAGAGGTAGTCTTTTTTCTTTCTTGTACTCCCGAAGGTGTGACTGTATCTTTAAAAGTAAATTGTCACCATCGTCAGCTGTAGAAGAGTCCCCCTCCTGGTCTTCATTTACACTTAACATCGATTCCAATATTTGCAATGATGCTGATGATTTGGAAGTAGAAGGCTGCACTGCAATGTCTTCAATTGCAATTTGAGTTCGGCTTCTTTTGGGGGAAGGTTCGCAGTCATCATCTTGGATGGAATTGGATTGTCTGGTTCTAATAGTGTTAATCGTCATATTAAGTACTTTAGATTCAACCTGCTCTGCAATGACGCTGGTGAAAAAATGCGATTTGTATCGCGGATCCAAATACGTCGCAATAGTGTATTTGTCGTCTTCGACTAGGTTTCCAAATCTTACACTTGAATTCAATTCATCGCGTAATTTTGTTATAAAATTTATGAATTGTTCTGAAGTAGTTACTGTCTCTTCTTGTTGTAATGTCCTCAGAACAACTTGAACTAACGGTATGACCGATGAAATACTACTACTAGAACTACTTAGATTTTTAGTTATTTCTTCAAATGGCTGCATTAATTGCACAAATTTTTGAATATTCATCCAGTCTTCGGGGGATATCATCGCGATTGGATTTGCGCTTAGGTACAAGACAAGCGAATCTTTGAGTTTTGAAAACCTTTCCATCATGTAGAATGTGCTGTTCCATCTGAAATTAAATAAAATCAAATCAATTTTACTTGCTAGAAATATGATCAATAAATAGATGGTCACAGAAAATAAAATGTTAGATATTTCACCTAATGATGGCTTGCAAAAATTTATACAAAATTAAATGTCAAAATATTAGTTCTTTTCAAAATATAAATCCAAATTCAATTACCTAATCTTAAAAATATATTTATTTATAAGTACAATCAAAAAACTCCTATAATTCATAAAAACATTTGCTTATTAGTAATTTATACTAGGTATTAATAGGTATTTATATTTACCTTGTAGGACAATCCTGAATGACAGAAAGAGGAGACTGATTAAGGCGTTCCTTTTGAATTTTTGTAAGCTCTGCCTGTGCGACCAAGGAATGATTGAAATGGGTGGCAATTTTTTTCAATTTAGCAATAAGTTGTAGGAGCCACTCTTGAGATTCAACACCTGCTCGTATGCACAGCTGAATTTGGTGTATTGCGCAACTGATATCCTCAAAGCCTGACAACTGCATTGCTCTAACCATGTTGGATCCACGATCACGAACCATGCAGTGAACTTTTAAGCGATCAATGCCCCATTCTTCAAGAATCGTTTGAAACTTTGTTGATATTATGGTGCCCGTATGACGTTCATCCATGACTTCACATTTCAAAATTATAGTCTTTTTGCGAAAATCTTTTGAGATCCCATGAGCAGTTAAACTAAGCAATGAAACAGCAGAATGAAGTTCCGACCATATGTCGCTTGTAAAAGATAACTTGTCAAATTCTTCAAGCAAATCTTTGGTTTTCTTTGCTAACTTATTGTACAAATTGTCGCACACGTAGGAAGAAAAAAAATCACGGCCTCTTAACTTGTACTTTGGAAGAGCAGCTTGCATTACTCTACGAAATCCTGTACCTTCGACAAAATGAAAGGGTAAGTTTTGGAGGGCGATCATTTCAGCAATCGTACGATCCATTTCTTGAGATTTGTGATACGATGAATCCCAATAATCCTTTACTTGTAGACTTTGTTGTAATGTTAATTGTCTTTTAGCGTTTTCGGCTGGAGTTAACGTAACCTACAATTACAACAACATAAATTGGTTACGATTACTTCACGAAATAAAACACGTATCCATACTAATATTCGACCACTAGGCCACGCACGACCTCACTAACTCAAAGTTGGTACAGTAAGTAAGTAATAAATAAATATTAACTGACCATTTGTTTTTTCGTTTCCGATGAAAGTTTGACAGCATCATTTAACTTCTCAAACTCTGCAAACCGTTCGGCATGAATTGATTTTAGGTGACTCTTTAAAGCTGTAGTTGTGCGGCCTTTTCGCGAATACACTTTTCCACAAAGTTTGCATTTGGCACTCGAGTCGTCGATTTCATCAAAATAGTTCCAAATGGGACTTGTTTTTGGTTTCATAATTGCACTCTTATTGCACTAAATACAACTAGGTATCAAGCAAACAATAACAGAATAAAAAACAACTGAAAATGTCACTACTCAAAGTCACTGGGCGCGGAGATGCGGTTAGTGAACTAAAAAGTAAAAACAATAATTAAATATTAAATAAACGAACGAACTCGTTGTGACTACGTTTGTCGTTTGTTTACCCCGCGCCCCTCCCTCCCAAAATACGCGGAAGGGATTCGGCAATTATCGGCAGCACGCGCGCCTGGACGCTCGACGCTCGTGTCATTCGTCCACGCGCGCCGGCGCGGCCCACGCAACCGCCCGCGCCGTGCCGACGTAGCGTCTGTCTCCTCATCGCTTTCTCCCCGCTTCCGTTCAGAGTTCTGTTATAAAGTTTGCGGAACCAGAAGCAGAAACGGAAGTGAAAAAACATACGGAACTTCTGCAGTTGCGGAAGCGGAAGCAGAGTTCTGTTGCAACACTAGTTCGAACCTCAATGCAGAATAAATTATTATCTACTAGCTTTTCGCCCGCAGCTTCGCCCTGTTACATTGTTGTTACATTGTGTTACATTGTCCAATATTGCTGACTTGGGCTATAAACCCCACCGGCCTATATCGCGGTGTCAGCAATATTGTATGTATATAAAGCGTTGATTTCTTAGTTTAGGGGCTTCTCTCTTAATGGTCGCATAACCACCTAAGCTACGGTTTCACCGGCTTAGCCTGAGAGGAGCTGGTGCTCCTCTCAGGTAGCCAGTAACCGCGCGGGGTGCAGGGGACGAATCCCTATTCTATATTATAGAATTCGTTCTATATTGTGAATCGTAAAGTGAAATATATATATTGTGTGTGTATAAAAGTTGTGTTGTGAAAATAAATAATTTTTACTAATTTTGTGTTTTTTTTTAAAACACAAATACACCACAAACTAACATTGGTGTCAGAAGTAAAGGGGATTTTTCATCCCTTGGTCGCCCATACCCTGACAAGGTCGACCCGATTCACACGGTGGGCCCACTACGACGCCCTTCACGAGGGTACTAGTACCGCCCGCTGCCAAATTGAAGAAGGATTCTCCCTGTGCCGAGGGTTCACTGCCCGGCACCTGTACCTCCGCCGCTACCAGCTGCTGCCGTCGCTGCCAGGACTCCACTGTGTCTGATTCACTATCAGGCACCGAGTCAGCCAGCCAGCCACCGAGCCAGCCAGCCAACCAGCCAGCTAGCCAGCTAGCCAGCCAGCTAGCCAGCCAACCATCATCAAGCCTCATAGCTCGCCATCGAGTCATAAAGACATAAAGGCTATTATACCGGTGTATTACGAAGCCCGGTAACAAGAATACATCGCGCCACCGACACAATACACAATAGGGTGTCATATGTCGCTGCGTGTCGTCATCGCCGCATTCCTGTGAGTGTTTCGTTACTTTTTATTGCCATTTATTTTATTACGTTATAATATATTTTATCATTGTAAAAGATGTCCAAAAACGAGATTAAGTCTGAGTGTTCCGTTATGTCTGAAACCGAAAATATTCCTCTTAATGTCTTACTTAAATTTATAAAACCTTTCGACGGCGATAGACAAAAATTATCGTCGTTTATTAAGAATTGCGAGAGCGCAATAAGCCTTGCATCCAGTAGGCAGAAAGACATACTATATCGTTTTATTATATCACAGTTAGAGGGAAAAGCTGAATTAGCGTGTTCACTGAAAATTTTTGATAGTTGGCAGGACTTAAAATTATTTTTAAAGGCCACTTTCGGTGAGACTAAACACAGAGATCACCTTTTGTTAGACCTACAGAATTGCAAACAAAAACAAACTGAAACTGTTTCGCAATATAGCTTACGACTGGAGACATTCCTTACTCGACTACAGACTGATATCGCGCATTCAACTAAAAATCCAGACGAATTAAAAGGGCGCATAGCTAGCACGGAAGACCTTGCTTTACATACCTTTTTGTTAGGGTTGCCGTCCTATATTTCCACAATTGTTCGATGTCGTAACCCTACGACATTATGCGATGCTATAAATCTCGCGGTGCAAGAAGAAAAATTGTACAACTACGTTCAGTCATCAAAGACTATTGAACAGAGGCCCAAATGTAGTTCTTGTGGGAAACTAGGTCACTCAGAAAGGTCCTGTTTCCTCAATCGTCGACGTAATATTCACACTGTTTCGCATGATGCAAATACTAGCTCAAATACTACTGCACCATTTTCTAATTCTCAAATTTGTAGATATTGTAAGCATGCAGGCCATAATATTACGGAATGTCGTAAGCGCCAGTATAACAATTCTCGGCGACAATTTCAACCAAATCACTCTGAACATAAAGTTCATGAGATTTGTGAAGATAGTAATAATAGCAATGACTCGTTTTTAAACTAAGAAGGATTCCGTTTCCGCGTCGTACGGAATCATCGACTCAAACCGACGTGACTTATGACTTATCTTATACTAAATCTTATTTTACGGCTCAATCTCCTATATCGGCTCAATCTACTATATCGGCTCAATCTCCTACATTGGCTCAATCTCCTATATCGACTCAATCTCCTATATCGACTCAATCTCCTATATCGTCTCAATCTCCTATATCATCTCAATCTCCTATATCGGCTCAATCGTCTCAATCTCCTATATCGACTCAATCTCCTATATCGTCTCAATCTACTATATCGTCTCAATCTACTATATCGACTCAATCGTCTCAACCTACTATATCGGCTCAATCGCCTCAATCTACTATATCGACTCAATCGTCTCAATCTACTATATCGACTCAATCGTCTCAATCTACTATATCGGCTCAATCGCCTCAATCTACTATATCGGCTCAATCGCCTCAATCTACTATATCGACTCAATCTCCCATATCGACTCAATCGTCTCAATCTCCTATATCTCGTAAATCGACTCAATCTCGTGTATCTACTCAATTTCGTAAATCAACTCAATCACGTATATCAATTCAATCTCCTAAGTCAAATGTAACTCCTAAATCATTTAACACGAAAAAGTCCCGTACTAAATCTACCTATTCTACATTTCCTAATCCTCTTATATCGAAAGGTTATCGGTCTAATAAATCAGTTAAGACAACTTGCAATTCTACTACTAATTTTCCAAATAGAGTAACTCAGAACAGTACTAATTCAGAATCTCTTGAAGCTATTTATGAAATTAATTATAATAGTAAAATTCACTTACCTCATGTTTATGTTAAATCCTCATACTCAGACAAGGCTTTAGTACTTCTTGTTGATTCTGGTGCAGCTATTTCACTTTTGAAAAAATCATCTTTGCAATATGAACCTGAATTGATACCTAAAATTATAAAATTCAAAGGTATCGATAAACAATCTGAGTATACTGAAAGTCTTGGTCAAATTAAATTCGATTTTAAATTCCCAGATCATTCTATTATCACTGATTTTAATTTAATTCCTGATTCCATTGATATTAATTTTGATGGAATTATTGGCAATGATTTTCTTAAGTCTAAAAATGCTAAGATCGATTATGAGACCAATATCCTGAAGATAGATAATTTCTCAATTCCTCTCCACTTTACCAAACCTGAATACACTGTTCCGGCTCGATCCGAAATGATTATTGAGTGTAATGTCACAAATCCTAAAGTAACCACTGGTTTCGTAGAAAAAACCGAAATTCAGAATGGAATTTTCATCTCCGGTTGTCTAGTTTCACTTAAAAGTAATAATCACGTTAATGTGTCTGTCCTGAATACTACTAGCTCTGACGTAATAATTAAGTCTATTTCAGTTGAGTTGAATCCATGTGATTTACTTGATCAATTCCAAATTTCAAACACGAATGTGGTTTCCGAAACATCTTTAGAGAGAGTAAATAGGGTGCACGAACAAATAAGATCATCACATCTTAATCCTGAAGAAACTCGAGTTCTTTTTGATCTGTGTACCGAGTTTTCTGATCTGTTCCATCTTGAAGGTGATGCTTTAACTTGTACAAATACTCTTAAGCATGAGATCAAAACTACTAGCTCTCAACCCATTCATGTAAAAACATATAGATACCCTGAATGCCACAAAGAGGAAGTTAATAATCAAATTAACAAAATGCTTAATCAAAAAATCATTAGGCCTTCTAATTCTCCCTGGTCTTCACCCATCTGGGTAGTTCCTAAGAAGCAAGATGCTTCTGGCCAAAAGAAATGGCGCATCGTAATTGATTACAGGAAACTCAATGACATTACAATCGGTGACGCCTATCCTATTCCTAATATAACTGATATTCTTGACCAATTAGGACATAGCAAATACTTCAGTACCCTGGACTTAGCATCTGGATTCCACCAGATATGTATGAGTGATAGTGACGCTGCAAAAACAGCCTTTTCAGTTCCCAATGGTCATTTTGAATACACAAGAATGCCATTTGGTTTGAAAAATGCTCCCGCTACATTTCAAAGGTTAATGAACCAAGTCCTATCAGGTCTTCAAGGTCTCCACTGCTTTATTTATTTAGATGACGTCATAATTTACAGCCACGATCTGTCTTCCCATATCCACAAACTCCGACTCATATTCGAAGCACTTAGAGAACATAATCTAAAGTTGCAACCAGATAAGTGCGAATTTCTTCGTCGTGAAGTCGCTTATCTCGGTCATACTATTACTGATAAAGGTGTATCTCCTAATCCCGATAAAGTAAAAGCTGTTATCTCATATCCTATTCCTAAAAATCCTAAAGATATAAAATCCTTTCTCGGCCTTGTAGGCTATTATCAAAAGTTTATTAAAGACTTTTCCAAAATCACAAAGCCACTTACTTCCTTACTTCGAAAAGATGTTGAATTCAATTGGTCTCAATCCCAAACTCAAGCATTTGAATCCCTTAAATCCATGTTGACTAATGCTCCCATTCTCCAATATCCTGATTTTTCTAAAGATTTTATACTCACCACAGATGCTTCTAATTATGCATTAGGCGCAATCTTATCTCAAGGTGATATTGGTAAAGATCTCCCAATCGCATATGCCTCTAGAACACTTAACAAAGCCGAAGGTAATTACAGTACAACTGAGAAAGAACTATTAGGAATTCTTTTTGGTGTTAAAACCTTCAGACCCTATCTTTACGGTCGGAAATTCAAAATTGTCACCGACCATCGCCCATTAGTCTGGCTTTTTAATTGCAAAGATCCCAGCAGTAAACTGGTGCGCTGGAGATTAAAGTTAGAAGAATATGATTACGAAATTATTTACAAACCTGGTAGAGTAAATTCCAACGCTGATGCCTTATCTCGACCTCCTATTAACGCTATTAACGACATCAACGACACTGACGGTACAAGACTTATCACCAACCTATCCTATGAATCCTTTATTAGAAACCGTTCTAGTCCCACAATGTGTGATACCGAAGTTGTTGAACATAATGAAAATCTTTTAAAGACACTTGTTCAGTTATAGCTTATCCAACATCAATCGATCTAGATGACTCAAACCCTTATTGCAATGATATCTTAGAATTATTAGATGACAAACAGTCCTTTATACTATCAGAAAAGGAACTGCATAAAATCAAAATTTCAACAGTTAATAACAAGATTTACTTCCATCTTTTTACAAAAGTCCATCATTTTGAATCTGCATCTTATAAATATATATTTTTAGTCTTAAAAGAATTACGTAAACAATTAGTTATATATCATCCTAATGTAAAAGAAATTTCTATATCTGATTTCTCAAATCCTTTTGACAAACTAAGATTTCCATTAATTTATGAGATGATTATTTACGTTTTTAATCAAACTGGAATTAAGATTAATATTTATCATAACAAAATGATCTATCCTACCCCTACTGAAGTCCCAACTATCCTAAAAGACAATCATGACTCACCTGTAGGCGGACATTCTGGTTTTGCACGCATGTATAGTAAATTGAAAGAACTATATTACTGGAAAAATATGAGATCCGAAATCGAGTCTTATGTTAGAAATTGCCCTCAATGTCAACAAAACAAAGCGTTACGTGCTACTAATCGTGCTCCCATGGAAATAACTTCTACTTCCCATGAGCCTCTTCAGAGAATTGCGACTGACATCGTTGGTCCATTACCAGAATCTGGTCCTGAGAATTATCGCTACATTGTCACTTTTCAAGACGATTTAACTAAGTATTCTATGGCGTATCCTATAAAGAATTCTACGGCAGAACAAACATCTCAATGTCTTATTCAGTTTATCTCTCATTTCGGTATTCCTAAGACGATTTTGTCTGATCAAGGTGTCCATTTTATCGCTGAAGTTTATAAAAATGTTGTTTCCCTTTTTAAGATTAAACATCTCTTTTCTTCTCCGTATCATCCGCAAACTAATGGTGCTCTCGAACGGAGTCATGCAACTCTCAAAGAATATCTCAAATCATATGTTAGTGAAAATCAAGATGACTGGCATAAATATCTTCCTACCGCTCTAATATCTTATAACTCCGCTATTCATTCATCTACTAACTTTACTCCTCACGAACTTCTATTCGGTTGTAAGCCTCATATTCCAAGTTCAATTTATGACATTTCACCTGACTTTACTTATCCTGACTATATTAAAACACTTAAGCATAAATTTTCTATATCTCGAAACTTAGCTCGTGAAAATATTCTTAGAAGTAAAGAAAGATCGAAACAGTATTATGACAAGCATTCGCGAGTAGTGTCTTATAATGTCGGGGATATGGTATATATCAAACATCATCATAGATTACGTAAAGTACTGTCTCCCATCTGGAAAGGCCCGTACAGAATCGTAAAAGTTCATAACAACAACAACGTTACTATTCTCATCAATCGCAAACATACTAGATTTCACGTTGACGAAATTAAACTAGCTCATGAAAATTCTCTTCCAGGGCCATCGCGCCAGGAATCATGACATCATCGTCAAATCCAACGACTCCTATCATCAACAGCCCCGGTCTCTTCTTTGATCCTATCGGTACCGTGAAATACTCTAACGATTATTACAAAATCTTAACGTTTTCTGATATTTCTTATTTGCAACCTCGTTTTGAAACACTTAAACATAATCTTGAAACTGCTAAATCTATTTGTTATAATCATCCTTCTAGCCAATTGCGTATTGATTGCACAAATGTCCTTAGTCCTTTAGAAAGTTTATACATTAATGTTTTTAATAACTTCAATTCTCTGTCTCATCTCACTTCATCTAATAAGTCTCGATTTAAAAGAACAGCTTGGTTAGGTTTCGGAGGTCCCATACTGAAACAAATATTTGGTACTCTTGACGAAGACGACGCAAAAGCTTTCACTGATGCGATTAACGCAGTCCAAGATGATCAAAGACACTTGGCCACGTTAATGAAATCTAATATACATATCGTCTCTTCTACTATTTCCACATTTAATCAAACTATTCATAGACTCAATGACAATGAACTAACTTTAAATGAAAATATGGAAAAGCTAAACAAAATATTCGAATCAGTTTCTGAGAATACAAATAAACTCCAAGTCAATTCTCATCTCGCTATGACGTTTAGTGCTCTCGAAAGTTCCCTTATGATTTTAAATTCCAATCTTAGAAACTTACTTGATGCTATTCTTTTGGCAAATTGAATGTAGTTCATCCTTCGATTTTAAGTCCAGTTCAACTTTTTCAAGAATTAACATCTAGCTTAAATAAAATTAATGTCAACTTTCCAGTACCTATCGCATTAAATAATATACACGTCCTTCTTGATATTGCCGACATTTCCTCATTTATGAGCGACAGTAAGCTTATTTTTGTTGTTAAGATTCCTTTAGTTACACTTACAGAGTACAATCTATTTCATGTCTACGCTCTACCAACTCCTCATGACATCAATAACCCGCACTCTTTTGCAATGATAAAACCTAACGCTAAATACTTGGCAATAACCACGGACAAGTTAACTTACTTTGCGTTTGACAATCTAAGTGAGTGTAAAGTGATAACGAGCAAATCTTATGTCTAACCCCACGTGTGAAGTGTCTATCCTTACAGAGTACATTCATGAACTCCCCACTAATTGTGACTATAAATTAATTCTTGGTAGTATAGATATATGGCAGAAAATTAGTAATAATAGATGGATATATGTACAATCAGATATTTCTAAGTTAACAATGAATTGTGATGATATTATTAACGATTATGATATAGTTGGATCCGGTATTCTTAAAGTGCCTAAAAATTGTAAAGCATTTCATAAATTATTACAATTCACGCCTTCTAGTGAATTTGAACTTAAAATTCATATACAAACTCCTACTTTTAATATTATAGAAGATGATTGCTGTTCCAAAACTAGAATCAATAACAGCATCCCTCATCTTACTCATATAAAGTTATCTCACATCAATCTTGATTCTTTACAATATGTTTCTCACAGATTAGATCAGAATAGCGACGAATTAACAAAGATAGAAAACCAACCATATCACATTCGTTACGGCTATTACTTTAGCATTATAACTACCTTATTATCAATAACAGTCCTTTCATTCATTTCATATAAACTTTATCGCTGTTTCTGTAATTCTCGAAGTCGACAAAATTCTAATTGTTGTGTACAAATCTTCAATCGTGTTCATACAAGATCGACAACAGCCATAGAGCACAGATCAAGAACAACACATTTTGAAATGAATGAAGTATCTGATGACTCTTCTTCTCCTAGATCTATAAGGAGAAATTTAGAATTTAATTAAATATCATTGTATTGCCATTCTAAATCTTGTTACATCCAGTTTCATATTATTTTTATGTGCCTTAATTTTTATTCCTATTTCTTATATAAATGTTAGCTTATATTAATTTCTAAATCTTATTTCTAGACCCAATATCGATGTGTTATTACTATTTCAAATTTTTTATTTTATTTTACGACTAAACCCTAGATTATTATTATCCTAATTCAATTTCTAAATCGTAAGTCGATGTTATACTATTTCAATTTATTTTTATTTTATTAGTTATTACTAAATCCTAGATTAATATTATCTTAATTAAATTTCTATATCGTAAATTTATGTTATACTATTTCAATTTTTTACTACTAAATCCTAGAATAATGTTATTCTTATTTTAATTTCTAAATCATAAATTGTCTTAATTGTAAAATGTTTTATTTCAATTGTTTAATTTTATTACTAAATCTTACATTAATGATTTAATTTCTACATCGTAAATTAATGTTATGCCATTTCAATTCTTATATATAAATGTTGTGCTATTTCAATTCTACATTGTTGTTTTTATTTTTATTATTATGCTAGTTCCTACATCATAAAATTACTATTGTTCTGTATTATTTTATTAAATTTTGATTATTTTTTTTGTGTCACGTATTCTTCTCTGCATCCCCACATCATTATTCAAATTTTATTTTTCTTTTATATTTACTATTTCAATTTTGCTTTAATTTCAATTTCAGTAATTTAGATTTTTCGAGATTATTTTGTTTCAATTTCAATACCCTACCTCCTCTTATTTACTATTTCTTGTTTACTATTTCTACTCACATCCTTTTATTGTAGGATGTTCCGTTTTAAAGGAGGGAGGTGTTACATTGTTGTTAAATTGTGTTACATTGTCCAATATGGCTGACTTGGGCTATAAACCCCACCGGCCTATATCGCGGTGTCAGCAATATTGTATGTATTTAAAGCGTTGATTTCTTAGTTTAGGGGCTTCTCTCTTAATGGTCGCATAACCACCTAAGCTACGGTTTCACCGGCTTAGCCTGAGAGGAGCACCAGTACCAGTAACCGCGCGGGGTGCAGGGGACGAATCCCTATTCTATATTATAGAATTCGTTAAGTTCTATATTGTGAATCGTAAAGTGAAATATATATATTGTGTGTGTATAAAAGTTGTGTTGTGAAAATAAATAATTTTTACTAATTTTGTGTTTTTTTTTAAAACACAAATACACCACAAACTAACAGCCCGCGTAGTCAAAGGAAAACGCGCACAGTTCCCGTTCCCGTGGGATTTTCGGTATAAAAACTATCCTATTTGTTAATTTAAGACTTAAGTTACCCTCTATGGGCAGTGTTCCGTGAAATCGGTTAAACAGTGTTTGCGTGAAGGAGTGACAAACAAACATACAAACTTTCGCATTTAATATAATAGGTACATAATATTATTAGGATGATGTTATAAAACGCTGTAACATCTGTAAATCTTCCACATTTCTTGCAAAATAAATCATTTCGTTTCATTTCATTTCATTTCAACGCGCTTTCACTACCTGATCAACCTGGAGTCATTGACAGCCTATTGAACATTAGGAATAATTTTTTTTGTCTTCCTTTTTTATATTTTAAGTAAATACAGCAAAGTTGTTTTAATTTTACTTGTTCCATTAAAGTAAAGAATTAATTAAAAGGGTGACGTTTTCGTAACGATAAAATACAAGTTCCAAATAATTTACATATATATATTAATAGCGACGGTACTGAGTTTGATAAATTGAAAACAAAAATATATATTTTTGGTTTTATGGCATTCAAATGCTTTATAAATATAAATTTATAAAGAATAGAAAAAATTCGATCACGAGGTGGGACTCGAACCCGCATCCTTTCGCGCCATTCCGGGGCGGATGCCTGACCAACTCAGCCACTCGTGACCCGCCAGAGCAATCGAATTTATTCTATTCTTTCAGTTTTATGTGTCTGAAGGGACACACCGCGCGCCTTCTATTGAGATGATTAACAACCATTTCAACCAATATGAAGCACTTTTCAGTGAATACAATATTGCAACGATGGAACACGACCTTTTTTGTTGAATTTATATTTTTTTGGTTTTATGGCATTCAAATGCTTTATAAATATAAATTTATAAAGAATAGAAAAAATTCGATCACGAGGTGGGACTCGAACCCGCATCCTTTCGCGCCATTCCGGGGCGGATGCCTGACCAACTCAGCCACTCGTGACCCGCCAGAGCAATCGAATTTATTCTATTCTTTCAGTTTTATGTGTCTGAAGGGACACACCGCGCGCCATCTATTGAGATGATTAACAACCATTTCAACCAATATGAAGCACTTTTCAGTGAATACAATATTGCAACGATGGAACACGACCTTTTTTTGTTGAATTTATAAAGCAAGCATTTTGTTTTTCTATTCTTTATAAATTTATATTTATAAAGCATTTGAATGCCATAAAACCAAAAATATAAATTCAACAAAAAAGATCGTGTTCCATCGTTGCAATATTGTATTCACTGAAAAGTGCTTCATATTGGTTGAAATGGTTGTTAATCATCTCAATAGATGGCGCGCGGTGTGTCCCTTCAGACACATAAAACTGAAAGAATAGAATAAATTCGATTGCTCTGGCGGGTCACGAGTGGCTGAGTTGGTCAGGCATCCGCCCCGGAATGGCGCGAAAGGATGCGGGTTCGAGTCCCGCCTCGTGATCGAATTTTTTCTATTCTTTATAAATTTATATTTATAAAGCATTTGAATGCCATAAAACCAAAAATATAAATTCAACAAAAAAGGTCGTGTTCCATCGTTGCAATATTGTATTCACTGAAAAGTGCTTCATATTGGTTGAAATGGTTGTTAATCATCTCAATAGATGGCGCGCGGTGTGTCCCTTCAGACACATAAAACTGAAAGAATAGAATAAATTCGATTGCTCTGGCGGGTCACGAGTGGCTGAGTTGGTCAGGCATCCGCCCCGGAATGGCGCGAAAGGATGCGGGTTCGAGTCCCGCCTCGTGATCGAATTTTTTCTATTCTTTATAAATTTATAACAAAAATATAGGTAGGTATCTTATATATAATTTGCTTTTAACCTGATGATTTTTTCCTCTTTACAATTTAAAAATATCGATTATATGAACTATTATCGATTATATATCGATTATATATAATATTTTATAAACTTGATGTTTGATGCTATCCCTATCTTTTATGTTTTGTTAATTCATGATTCCAAAAAAAATAAAATATCTATATTGAAATTAGTATAAACTGATAAATTATTTAATAATATCTTATAAAACAAAAATGTATTTGTCCAATAAAATATTAACAAGTCTGGGGCATTATATTTCACCTAAAGCAACGTCACTACATTTTCATTAAAATCATTGTGAAAATTAATAAAACTTCCAATTTAAAATACATATTTATCCATAAATAAAAACATCGTATTTAATCTCCCGCCCTCTGTCACTTTTCATCCGTAACGTCACATAGGTGTAGCCAATACCACCCTGCGTCACGTTCGCTGATGCTGAACTGTTTGTTAAATCGTAGGCGAGAATACCCTGAAAAAAACATTTTAAAGATTATAATAATATATCGTTTATACATCATACATACTATCTATACTATATCTATACTAATATAATATTACATATAAAGCTGAAGAGTTTGTTTGTTTGTTTGTTTGAACGCGCTAATCTCAGGAACTACTGGTCTGATTTGAAAAGTTCTTTCGGTGTTGGATAGCCCATTTATCGAGGAAGGCTAAGCTTTATCATCACGCTAAGACCAACAGGACTGGAGCACTGCGGGTAAAACCGCAGAGCACAGCTAGTAGGAAATACATGACTAATTTATACTTAAATTTTTCTTCTTCTCTTTCTTATATTGCAATTTAATTCTCAATTCCAGTGAGGACGGATTCTGCCAATGTCAAGTTTTGGACAGTTGATCAGAGACTTTTTTTTTTTTTTTTTTTAAGTGGGGAAATCTTGCATAGATACCCACGGCCTCCGGGGAAGGGGCCGTGGGTTATGTCGGATTCCTACCGACCAAAACCCCACTGTGTTCCGTCAAGCCGCATCAACGACGGGGCCACGGGTATGGTAGAATTCTTCCGTGACTGATCAGAGACTTGCTATTGTTTATGTTGACTTAAATTTTTACGCTTTTTACGTATACCTAGTAATTAAAAAGACGTTGTCAAAAAAGTTGCCTATATTTATTATTTTTACATTGCATATGTATCATTTCAGTTAATACGTTTCAAATTAATACGTTTCAAAAAAACAAGAAATTACTAAAATATACAAACGTTTAACGAAATGTAGGTTACTTTATCTCAAATACAGCATCTGTTTTTCTTTCTCTTAGTCATACTTTTAATCTTATCTATTATCTGATTGCAGTAACATCCAGAATCAGTCATAATATTTCAAATAGGTACAAAAATAATTTAAATATGAAATCTTCCAAATAAACTATAATTTAACCATAAATATAATACCTGAATACTCTGGTGATACGATGGCGTGGAGAAACTGAAATTCTCTACACGTTTGCTGAACATATGCGAGCCGTAATGTATCGTACGGTGAAACAAAAGAGGTCGGAACACATTCGACCCCATAAACGTATGGTTACACTCCACATACACTACCACAGCCACAAACAAACACGTAAACAACAACCTCATTGCTACACCTTTTTCCCGCCGAAAAAAAAATAAAACCGAACAAATGTCAATCGATATTCGAATTTGGAACGCTATTGAAACAAAAGAAATTGCGCTCTATATAATCTGTAGCGTTATCAAGGCGGGGAAATTAGATATTTTTATCACAGAGACCGACGTACTTTAATTAAGTACTTTTTAATTGGGCAAAGAATTCTTCCCCCGTTTTCGTCATTTGATAAATTAGTGTCATAAAAATATAATTAGCTGATATTTTTTTATAAAATCGTTTAAATACCATTATTGTTTCTTGATATAAGTATTTTAATTACAGTGATGATGACTAAGGTCTTGTAACTGATATGCGTGTAACGGTATTTTAGTAATAGTCCAAAAAAAATAAGAATTTCCATTCTACATCTCAACCCTAGTAGTGAAAAGACGCGTGAACGTAACTAAATAATTAATACACTATAATCAATTTAAAAGGCACAATTTAGCGTGTAATAATAAACCTATTGTTCCATTGTGCACTGAACTAAATAAAAATATACTGTTTATAACGTCAAGCTGTACAAATATTAAAAGATTTTATGTATTGAAAAATATCCTTGAATCATTTCTGAACATAAAGATTGTACTTTTGTCAAACTTCTGTTAAATTATTTTACGTAGGTACCTAATACCAACTCATAATTCTGATAAAACGAAAGAAAAAGTAATATACCGACTTTATTAATCTCCAACCGACGCTACCTCTAGATCTTATAATGGTTTTTACCAAAGAATATGTTTCTATATATGTAGATACATTTAAATTCAGAAAGTAATATCTCACGATAAAATGTTTTCCATTTTCCTAAGTTTTAAACATAAAGTTTGTATAATATTTTTAATAATGTACAAGTACAATCCCCTTGAAACATATAAAGTTGAAGGAATTCACAGATCTTGTAAAAAAAGGAAAGAAAACTGCTTTCTCACGTTTGTACGAAATTGGTCACAGGATTTCGTTTCCTTTTGTATTCAGGCAGACGAAAATATTTTATTCCATTGAAAAATGTTCCTCGTCCGTGTCCGAAATATTCTAAATTTTTGTTGCTAAAATCTTTCTAGACGTTCCGTGATATGGGTGTGTTTATGAAGAAAATTAATAAATTTAGAGATTATGATTTGTTCGTTTAAAACGGAAAATTAAGTTTATTATTTTTTCTTTAATTAAAATAATGGTTATTATCTTATTTAGGCCTCTGCTACTGAGTAGTTTATTTTTTTATTTGTTTTTAGTTAGGTCACTATTTTTACAATTCTATTTTTCCTCCGTAGCTGAATAGTATACGTGAATATGTATACGTAAAAATATATCAAGTCAACCCAAAATAAAACTATCTACAATCTTTTTCTTATATCATTATAAAGGAACCCTAAAATGACGTTCTACACTACTTCCATATTTATTTTTTTAACTTGGAAAGATGGACGGATGAAATAATGTTTTGGAATTTCTTGATACTGAAATAACCACTAGATACTAATATTACAAGTAGAATTATTTAATAAACAAGAAAACCTTCTCCTCCATCATACATTTATTTATGATGAAGGATAGGTACATTTATTTATGATGATACTCATAATACATTTGTCTCACAATTTTTCAGTTTTCCACAATACAAGACGAATAAATCAAGATGGATGATCACATCGTTTATTTACCGCGACGAAATGGTTTTTGGTTCAATGGAAACGTGACGTGGAATCAACGAATGTCTTTTGTGTTTATGTAAATGTATGTTGAAATCTTGTTGATATATGTAATTCTAAATTTGGTACATATTCGTAGTGTTACAATTTGTATTTCTGCTATTTATATGTCGCGTTTAGATTGCTGTGATTATTTATATTTGTATAGTAGATTAGCATATAGGCAATAGGTCTGTTATATTGTATCAGTATGATTTCTAAAATAACTTTTTCATATCTTTATATGTTTATTGTTTTTTATTGTAGACACAAATACAATTACTTATAAAGGCTTTGGACACTTCGAAATAATTCAGTATAGGCACTTCCTGCCCTGCCTTATTCTTTTCAACACCTGAACAAAGATTTCAACCATCCCTATAAGATACCCTACAAACTCCTTTATAATTATAAGAGCCAAAGAAATTAAGGCCTTGTAATATAACCTACAAATCATGGACAGGAAGCAGGAAGTAGCCAAGTCTGGTAGGAGTGCTCTCGTAACGGATGTAACAATTTTGGGACATCCTAGCTACTTGAGATCGATACTTGACCTTTGACCGCTTATTTCTCGATTATCAAGCTGGGTGGTAGGGATTTTGCGTACTTACTTTATACTGGTACTTTCGAATATTATTATGCTTTAATCTATTTATATTATGCTAGAGGCTAGAGCTATTGTAATTTGTAACAAGTACACTATTACACAAATCGACCTAGTCCCACAGTAAGCTCAATTAAGGCTTGTGTTGTAGTAGGAGGCCTATGTCCAACAATGGACGTCCTAAAAAGCCTGAAACGATGATGCTAGCTGTCATGATGCTGCAAGCAAAAGCAAGTGTTTCTATTAGAGAATACAATCCCGAGCATGTTTTTCAATCCCGGGATTACGGGATTTTTGATGGGTAATCCCGGGATCCCGGGACTATCCCGGGATCAGCCTTATGTGGGAATTGGGTTATTTAAAAGATATTTATTCTAGCCCATCAAAAACAAAAATGTTGTGTGGTTTTATGAAACCACGGTAAAAGTGAAACTGTTCGAACGGTTCCGAACACTGCTTTGTGTAGCGCATGTCGCGTGCCGAGTAGGTATACCTACTCGGCAGCCGCGATACACGCGACATGCGCTACACAGACCAAAAAGTTTGAGACGACGCGATGTAATAAAAGTTTCACTTTAAAAATATATGTTAATATTCATCATATTTCGAAGACCGTGGACGGACTCCATACATAATTGGACGAAATCGGCTCGAAAGAAAATAATTGCAAAGCTTGGTCTTAAAATCATCATTAAAAGATTCTATGTCTTTATTTTTTTGACGTACGGGTCTGCAATTTAAAACACGAAGTCAACATATTCATACCTGAACCTCTAACGAGTCGTATTTCGCATATGACCCACACTTTTCGCATACGACCTGGCCCCGCCCAGTAACAGTGATATTGCGCTCTCGTTTGCGCACACTGTCCAATTGTATGGGAGTAAACGAGAGCGCAATCACTGTTAAATTGGGTCTGGTCAGCCCCTTAAGCGAAGGGGAATTACCTTATTGAAAAAAATTCCGAGTGGGAAAGTCCCTTCTAAGGTCTACTATTATTAGGGCCGTACCAGTATAGTCCGTATCCGTATCGTACCTTAGGTTTGTTTTTTATCGTTATATAATTTTATGCT
Source organism: Colias behrii (assembly GCA_029959065.1). Lineage (NCBI taxonomy): Eukaryota > Metazoa > Arthropoda > Insecta > Lepidoptera > Pieridae > Colias > Colias behrii. The sequence continues at coordinate 3,423,015 of JARWMC010000015.1, forward strand.
AAGGTATAATCTAGGCTAGGTTATAGTTAAGGCGCAACGGATCGTAGAATGCAAAATAGAATAGCTGTTTATATCAATCCCGAAAATATCGGGATTAGCCAAGTACAGTCCCGGGATTTTCGGGATCAGAAAAGGGTCGGGATCCCGGGATCCCGGGAATCGGGATCCCGGGATTGTATTCTCTAGTTTCTATAGGTTATCTGTTATTCTGGTATATATAAAAAAGTGAAGTCCCATGTCCCCTAGTGGGGTAAGGGGCAGATGCATTATACATCTGTTTCACTGATCGATTTTCTTTAGGGACAGGGTGATCAGTCTTCTGTGTCCTGCCAGACCGAGACATTTTTTTCTTCGTCTCCACCGGGAATCGAACCCAGGATCCCTCGGTGCTACGCTCACGCGTCAACCACTGTACCAAGGAGGCGGTCGGTATATATAAACTACTGTAAAATGTATCACTGTAAAGTATCATCAAAAAATTTTCAGTGGTTAAGAGTTAAACATGGATCCATCTTTACGAACTTTCACTTTTATAATATGAGTAAGCTACGTCGAGAAAGACTAGACGCACGTACAAAAATTATATTGATTTTTCAATTTATGAGCATTAAAGAAATCACCACAGCCCTAAACGGTGAATAAAGCTTCGTCGAGAAAGACTATACGCGCGTACAAAAATTATATTGATTTTTCAATTTATGAGCATTAAAGAAATCACCAAAATCCTAAATCGACGAAGGAAAACATCGTGAGGAAATTACAGAAAATTGCAGAGAAAATAAGCAAAACAAGTGTTGGTTTAAAAAAAAGATAGAAGGGCAGCATAAAGTGATTATAAAATGAATGTGAATAATCAATAAACATATAGAATAGTTTTGTATGCATTGTAGATAGCTATAATTATTGTCTTTATTGTATGTTAAGAGCCAACAAAACGAGTGAGAGAATTCAAAATTAGGTTTTCCTATTATCTATTGCTGTCGCGCTATGCCTCAAGCCTCCCCTGTAGAGCGCGACACACTATATGTTTTTAGGCCCGAAAAAGTTTCATCCTTGTTTTATTGGAAATATCTAAGGAGCTTCTCTTTTTAAATGCACGAGTAGAACACCCAGAGTTTTATTTCAAAAACACGATTTTTAAAAAAATATTTAAAATATTGGAATTCTCGCGGCCGACTGAGCTAAATAAATTCGTATAAAAAAAATAGATACACTAGATAATTTATTATGTTGCTAATATATGTAGTGATTACAGGCGCAAATTATCCCTTTTTGAAATTTTCGATATTGTCGATAGAGGCGAAAGTATTGTAATTTTTACTGATTTTCGTTTTTATTTTTTTATATTATATGCAGGCGTTAGTAGAATCTCTGTTTAGTACCAAAAGAAGCCTTGAACTGAGGGCTACATGTGACAAAAATACCACATTCTAACCACGAAGTTATTACGAGATATCGATTTTCAAAGAATTCAATGTCAGGGTTGTCTCTAATAAAGAAAAAGTCAAAGCTGTTTTTTAACAATTATATAAATCGTCTATCTATTACCAAGTTTTTGTATATGGTTTAAGTCGTTAGTTATAGTCGATATTTTAATATTATTCAACGATTTTTAATAAAATATTTAAAAAATTGGAATTTTCGCGGCCGACTGAGATAAATAAATTCGTATAAAAAAAAAAAGATACACTAGATAATTTATTATGTTGCTAATATATGTAGTGATTACAGGCGCAAATTATCCCTTTTTGAAATTTTCGATATTGTCGATAGAGGCGAAAGTATTGTAATTTTTACTGATTTTCGTTTTTATTTTTTTATATTATATGCAGGCGTTAGTAGATCTCTGTTTAGTACCAAAAGAAGCCTTGAACTGAGGGCTACATGTGACAAAAATACTACATTCTAATCACGAAGTTATTACGAGATATAGATTTTCAAAGAATTCAAAGATAGGGTTGTCAATGTTTTTACCGTTAATTCCGTTTGACTTTTAATGAGATTACTATGATCAATGCTCAAAATATTGACGAAAAAGGAGATTTATTTGTATTAATTTGATATTATTGAATTGTCTTAAAAATCTAAGATTTTTTTTTATTCAATTAATTTATTACATATCATATGGATTACCTACCTATAATAATATATTGAATAATATTAAAATATCGACTATAACTAACGACTTAAAACATAAACAAAAACTTGGTAATAGATAGATAATATATATATATAATTGTTAAAAAAAAGCTTTGACTTTTTCTTTACTAGGGTCAACCCTGACATTGAATTCTTTGAAAATCTATATCTCGTAATAACTTCGTGGTTAGAATGTGGTATTTTTGTCACATGTAGCCCTCAGTTCAAGGCTTCTTTTGGTACTAAACAGAGATTCTACTAACGCCTGCATATAATATAAAAAAATAAAAACGAAAATCAGTAAAAATTACAATACTTTCGCCTCTATCGACAATATCGAAAATTTCAAAAAGGGATAATTTGCGCCTGTAATCACTACATATATTAGCAACATAATAAATTATCTAGTGTATCTATTTTTTTTATACGAATTTATTTAGCTCAGTCGGCCGCGAAAATTCCTATATTTTAAATATTTTTTTAAAAATCGTGTTTTTGAAATAAAACTCTGGGTGTTCTACTCGTGCATTTAAAAAGAGAAGCTCCTTAGATATTTCCAATAAAACAAGAATGAAACTTTTTCGGGCCTAAAAACACATAGTGCGACAGGGACAACTGCAGCTCGGGCCGAAAATATTATACTAGGAAAATTACGCAAATTCGACGTTCCGTAGTCTCCTTTTTCCTCCTTCAATACTGGACCGATTTAATTACTTTTTCATAATTTAGTAGAGAAAAGTATAGGCTATGTTCCTACGTTTTGCTTTTTTTATATAATGTTCAAAAATTAGTTTTATGGAAGACGGAACATAACGGAAAATCTGTCCTATTTCTTACGTTTTGAAAGATTCAAACATATATTTTTAAATAATTAAGATATGACAAAAAGGAAAACGTAGGAACATGGCTTAAGTTACCATAGATTAATAGTAAAAGATATATTGCTCTAGTGGCACAATCCAGGGAGGAAACAGGGGACTACGTTTGTATGGAAAAACGGCTCTTTTGTTTGCTCTTAACGTAACAAATTTTATTTTATTCAAAACTTCTTAAAAAAATGTTTTTGTATTACGTAGATACATAGTGTGTTCCAATAATCCGAATTTATTCAATTTCTATATTCTAAAATAATTTTGGAACAGTTAAAGGTTATAGAATGAAAGTAGGTACCTACTCCTCATAATACCCAATCACAATAAATTAATGAAAACTACCTTTTTACTGAAAACATAATAATCCACAGGAAGCGAAGCGATACATACCTACCTAGTCCTTGAAATATTTTCTCGTAAAATTTAAAAAAGGTCAAATTAAATAAATCCTCATGAGTCATGGCTCTTCGTTGTTTTAGTTTCTATTAATATTTGAATTCAACAAATTGATAAAAAATAACTTATTAAAAAAAATCAATTCATACAGTTACAGCAATCCAGAATTTTCTATAATACCTAAATAGTCATTTGTCGATTTATTTAGATGTAGTTAATCAAAATGAAGCGATATTTTCAAAACTAGCATAGCTTTTACTGGCAAATAAGCTTAAAAAATGTCCTCATCAGAGCCTTAGAAACAGATGGCTTTTAACTTGATTGGAATTTAATAATGGTTATATTCGGGTACGCTTTAAAAAAAATTAATTACGCACTTTGACCGTTCGGTATAATTTTATTAAAAGCGGTTAATGTAAACGAGTTTTTGATACTTATAACCCAATTAAGATAACGCTAACTGTTGTAATCCATATTAATATTGTAAACTTATGTTTCGCCATGGCTTCGTTCGTGTGCATTTCATGATATTGCCATTAAAACAGCTCTAAATGACATTATTTTTCCCATAACGCATTAAACATACACGTACTATATTATATCCGATCAGCTATTACTATGTCAAATTTTATCAAAATCGATTCAGTGGTTCTGCGTGAAAGCATTAAGTCATAACTGTCTTAAAACAAAACTTAGAGTAGGTATCTACAGGTTGACTTGAAAATAAAGGCACAGAATATAATATAATAATACCTACTACGGTACAGGTATAAAAAATACTCACTGTCAATATTTGAGGGTTCTTCATAAAAATTAATGTTTCCAGATTAATATTATTTATTAATTTCATAATTACTTTGTTATTAATATAGTCTGTATCTCTTAGTACATACAATTAAGTCATCTCCCATTCGTTTTGATTTTAAAACTGTTGTTTCAGTTGAGATAGCTGTAAAAGAAACATACCTGAATATTATTCGCTATATCTACCTAACTATTATTTTACAATAAAATTTTATATAAAAGTAAAATAAAATTCAAGCAAAATTAATTAAAATATCAAGAGTTAATTACATAATTTAATCGTGTCCTAAATTTTATCCAAGTATTTTTTGTAAATTGTTTCGCACTATTCATGAAGAGGCTATTTATTGTGCCACTTTTCTCTCTTTCAATTTCAGCGCAAATAGGTACCTTAAATAACTTTCACAAAGATGTATTACAATAAACTATAAAGACAATGATTGTATTACAATAAAGTGTAATCAATAAATAAATAAAGACATTCTTTTAGATTTAATTTTCCTACCTGCTAGGACATTTTATTTCTAAGTTGCTTTAGATTCTAAATTATAGCGGTAGATGGCGTACCTATTTACACTAATTTAAATCCATTTCAACGTAAACAAAGGCCTGGGTGAAAATCTAGTACAACGTATAAAGAGGAAATATTACACTTACCACTACATTTATTAACCGGCAGAAAATTCTGCATCCTCTTCAACATTTTTCTATTTCGCTTGTAAAACTTAGCACGTCGCTCCGAGCCAAACTTTATAGCTAATTCAAAATGATTTAGACGTCTTCTTAAATTTCTATTTGACATTATTATCCGCTCCCATATTTTGCACACTCGGCTTGCTATGCGAAGCGCTGCATCGCTTAAATATCTGGATTATTGAAATTATTTAGTACTTAGTAATATTATTACCTACCTATGTAGAAAATTTGAAATGGATTTTTTTAATATTTGTTGAGATTTGAGAACTATTCGTTTTATAAAAGATGAAATATTAGGAAGTTAATGTTAGGTACATTAACAGTTACAGGTTTGACTTGTTCAATGTACAAACACAGTTAAGTTAGTACTATGATATATTCTGTGGTTAAGGAAGTTAGTATACTGACCTCTATAACTATACGCACCGATTATTATAAAATTCGCACACCATGTGCAGTTCGATCCAACTTGAGAGATAGGATAGTTTTAACATGTAGGTACCACGGGCGAAGCCGGGGCGGACCGCTAGTTTAAAATATGTTTTTGAATAAGAAACTTCTAATTATTAATAACTAGCGGTCCGCCCCGGCTTCGCCCGTGGTACATGTTTACGTTTTCTCTACATAAGAACCATCCTCGTACTTCAAGGAATATAATAAAAAAAGAATTATCGAAATCGGTTCAGCCGTTCTCGAGTTATGCGCTTACCAACACATTTTGCGATTCATTTTTATATATAAGAACTAGCGGTCCGCCCCGGCTTCGCCCGTGGTACATGTTTACGTTTTCTCTCCATAAGAACCATCCTCGTACTTCAAGAAATGTAATAAAAAAAGAATTAACGAAATCGGTTCAGTTGTTCTCGAGTTATGCGCTTACCAACACATTTTGCGATTCATTTTTATATTATAAAGATTAATCTAGAATCATAAAAAACTATTTTCATGTTGTCGACAGTGGCTACTAATAATTAATAGTAAGTATAAGTATTATACGTGCTTAGACAAAAACTTACAAGAATATTTTCCAAGATAACTCCAGCGGTAAAGAAGAAATAGCATCGCGTTTCTTCTCTTGAAATATTTTAGTGCCAAAAACAAAAACTTTCTCGTACATTATGCCATTTACGTGATATTATTCAAGAGCCTACTTCGCGGGTAAACGAAAATAAACATAAAAATGTGTTTCATTACACGCGCGGTGACAAGAATAGTGTCTGAAATATTTTATTCTAAAAAATGGTTGCATGCAGTATTTTTGAATTATTATACCCGCGTGTTTTATCTTCCTTTTTTTAAAATATTATAATATTTTTTTTTATGCTGATACTGTTTACAGAATATTATATTAATACATAATATACACCAACATACACAATAATTAAACAATAATGATTGATTGTAAATGATATTATGATGAAATAACAGAAAATATATGGTAATGGATTTTATTTGTAACGTATTTGATTTTAATGATACAGAAAACTTTCTTTATTTTTATAAAATGCATTCATCTATTAAATTCTTTGATATCGCTGCCATCTATGGTAATTTAATCGAACTAACAGTCTTTGAATATTTTTTCCCATGTTGCCAATTGCCATACATAAGCAGATTTTATAATTTTAAAGTCTCTGCAAATTTCGTATAACTTTATTTGGATGATAAGTAACACAAGATAAATAATTAAATAATATTAAACTTAGGATGAAGAGGAAAACATTATTTTTTTTTATCAAACTTCAAAGTAAAGTGTCATTTTCAATTTTAATCTTGACGTTAGAATTTGGTTAAGTGGCAGCACTGGCCAAATCAACAAGCGGCAGAACGTTTGCGTTTTTGCAAATATTAGCAAAAATCATTTTACTTTAAATTTTTATGTCTTTTATTTAGCTTCTTTCTTTCGAAACGATTTTACTATATTTTGGAATTTTTTCACCCCCCTTCAGTGATTGGAAATGTACAGAATTGCAGTTTTAGTTAGTGACAGATGTTAAAGTGTTAGTACGCGCCAGTTTACCAAGATCATTACAACAAATTAACGATAATGGAGGAATCTCTTGTTAGCTCCAGTGCAATGGCCTCTACCGGTGATGCAAAAGGTAAAAACCTTTCATGAAATTCCCGTTAATTTCTTTCGGCATCTATTATTACGCGACCAAATAAAGAAGGTTGCCATGTTACTTTGGCATTTAGAATTGCGATGTTTGTTGTTACTGTACTTATAAATTATTATATGTATTTAATACATTGAAGTTTATAAACCCAATATCCCATGCCAATTGAATCCTATAAGTATCGTTTATCGCATAATTCATGTTAAGAATAAAAAAAAATGTGACATTTTCCATTGGTCGTATGTGTGCACAAAAACATCAATAAGATTAAAACTCGTTCAAAAATATGTTTCATAAAAAATGAATGTATCAATGCGACTGATATTCATATATGCGTTATTTAGATTGTAACTTGTAGAAGCGAATATTATGTAACATTCGAATAAACATAAACACAAGCAATTTTGTTTATTTTAAGGTTATAATATGTAATGACAGCCTGGGTTGTTTCGTAGCTGACTTCACTCCACTCAACCAAATCAATAACTTGTAATATAGCTACTGTTACACATGCTCTAAAATAGCATGATTAAAACCGTGCTATTGAGTATGCTCAATACGAGCATGCTGATGAGCAGTTTACATTTGCTAGCAATAGGCATGCTAGTTTTAAGTATGCTCCTGAATAAGCATGCTCAAAGCAGATATTCAAATACACATGCCATTTTATAGCGTGCTTCCTCGCCCCAGCGAGACATTTTGCGTGAAATTGTGCACGCGCACTTCACTTGTTGCGACCGACTGATCGATACTAGCATGCTCATTAACAGTGTTACCAACTCTCAAAAATATTTATCCCTAAGTTTGTGTCAAAAACCCCTAAAAACGCCTAAATTATTCAGTTGTCCCTGCTGCTGTCCCTGTTGCCCTGATGCTGATACTGTTTACAGAATATTATATTAATACATAATATACACCAACATACACAATAATTAAACAATAATGATTGATTGTAAATGATATTATGATGAAATAACAGAAAATATATGGTAATGGATTTTATTTGTAACGTATTTGATTTTAATGATACAGAAAACTTTCTTTATTTTTATAAAATGCATTCATCTATTAAATTCTTTGATATCGCTGCCATCTATGGTAATTTAATCGAACTAACAGTCTTTGAATATTTTTTCCCATGTTGCCAATTGCCATACATAAGCAGATTTTATAATTTTAAAGTCTCTGCAAATTTCGTATAACTTTATTTGGATGATAAGTAACACAAGATAAATAATTAAATAATATTAAACTTAGGATGAAGAGGAAAACATTATTTTTTTTTATCAAACTTCAAAGTAAAGTGTCATTTTCAATTTTAATCTTGACGTTAGAATTTGGTTAAGTGGCAGCACTGGCCAAATCAACAAGCGGCAGAACGTTTGCGTTTTTGCAAATATTAGCAAAAATCATTTTACTTTAAATTTTTATGTCTTTTATTTAGCTTCTTTCTTTCGAAACGATTTTACTATATTTTGGAATTTTTTCACCCCCCTTCAGTGATTGGAAATGTACAGAATTGCAGTTTTAGTTAGTGACAGATGTTAAAGTGTTAGTACGCGCCAGTTTACCAAGATCATTACAACAAATTAACGATAATGGAGGAATCTCTTGTTAGCTCCAGTGCAATGGCCTCTACCGGTGATGCAAAAGGTAAAAACCTTTCATGAAATTCCCGTTAATTTCTTTCGGCATCTATTATTACGCGACCAAATAAAGAAGGTTGCCATGTTACTTTGGCATTTAGAATTGCGATGTTTGTTGTTACTGTACTTATAAATTATTATATGTATTTAATACATTGAAGTTTATAAACCCAATATCCCATGCCAATTGAATCCTATAAGTATCGTTTATCGCATAATTCATGTTAAGAATAAAAAAAAATGTGACATTTTCCATTGGTCGTATGTGTGCACAAAAACATCAATAAGATTAAAACTCGTTCAAAAATATGTTTCATAAAAAATGAATGTATCAATGCGACTGATATTCATATATGCGTTATTTAGATTGTAACTTGTAGAAGCGAATATTATGTAACATTCGAATAAACATAAACACAAGCAATTTTGTTTATTTTAAGGTTATAATATGTAATGACAGCCTGGGTTGTTTCGTAGCTGACTTCACTCCACTCAACCAAATCAATAACTTGTAATATAGCTACTGTTACACATGCTCTAAAATAGCATGATTAAAACCGTGCTATTGAGTATGCTCAATACGAGCATGCTGATGAGCAGTTTACATTTGCTAGCAATAGGCATGCTAGTTTTAAGTATGCTCCTGAATAAGCATGCTCAAAGCAGATATTCAAATACACATGCCATTTTATAGCGTGCTTCCTCGCCCCAGCGAGACATTTTGCGTGAAATTGTGCACGCGCACTTCACTTGTTGCGACCGACTGATCGATACTAGCATGCTCATTAACAGTGTTACCAACTCTCAAAAATATTTATCCCTAAGTTTGTGTCAAAAACCCCTAAAAACGCCTAAATTATTCAGTTGTCCCCCTAAAAAAATATACAAATATAAATTCATAATGATTTAGAAAAAAAGACGTGTGGCACTCGGGGACTGCCGCGGTAAAGCTATTGCATGCTATGCCTTCAAGCCACACCTCCGCGCCCGTCTGAGTGGGGAGCGTGAGGTTTTTCGTTACTAAATTTCTGGATTCGGTCCCCGCGCTCAAGGCCCGCGATAGAAGCTATGCAATAGCTTAATAATATGCTGTAATATGTTTCAAAAGTCTTTTTATTACAAGTTATAAAATATTTCGTCTTCATCTGAAGATAATTCGACATCACTAGATATCGGTATGAGTCGCTAGGTCAAGAAATAAATATTAAAACTAGCTAAGTAATTATCAATTTAAAAATATTAAAGAGTCAAAAAAATCCCTGAAAATACCCCTAAAAATTTCAGACCCCTAAAAAAATCCTATCTCACTTATTTACCCCCTAAATCTAGGGGGAAAACCCCTAAGTTGGGAACCGTGCTCATTAAGCAAACCTGTTTAGACGTGCTTGAAGCACGCCCCCTTCCACCCGCGCCGCAGGTAGCATGCTCAAAAATCGCACGCCTGTTGATTTTTGAGCATGCTCGAAATAAGCATGCTTATTTTGAGCAAGGGCTTGGACACACGTGCTTGTAAGCAGCAAGTGCTCGGTTGAAGCATGCTGCGTGCTTGAAATAAGCATGTGTAACAGTACCTTATGCACTTCAGTTGCAATGCTCATGACATACATTATCTTATCAAGGTACTGACAGACGTGCTCAAAAAAAGCATGCTAATAAGCTTGCTTAAAATTAGCATGCTCTGCAAACTGTTCACATTTGCCAGAAATTAGCATGCTTGATTTAAAGCATACTCCTAAATAGGCATGCTCAAAGCAAACGTACGGACAGACGTGCTATTTGGCACCAGGCTCTCGGCCAAAATGGATGTACAAGTATATATAGTGAAAGTGCTATCCGTACAAAACTTAATAAAATAATCATATTGCTTGCAACGGAATTGTTTAAGAACATTTTGGTGAAAAAAAAATGATAACATATTGCGGCTTAATTTTAATTAATTACATTTATTAATTGCACAAAACAGTCGTCCGCCGCAGATCGAGACAAAATGGATAATAGCATGCTTATAAGCAAAAATGTTCAGACGTGCTTGGAGCTCGCCCCCCGCCTGCCCGCGCCTCAGGTAGCATGCTCTAAAATCAAACATCGTTTGATTTTTGAGCACGCTCTTAAAAAGCATGCTCATTACTAGCAACTAGTGTACACACGTGCTACTAATGAGCACTTGCTCAATAAAAGCATGCTTTCGTGCTAGTAATGAGCACGTCTGTCCGTACCTTAATGAATTTATCTGCCCAATGTATTAATAATGCATTTTATACATTATAATTACTTTCTAATAAGAAGATATGCACAGAATTTGTCTAATTATCTCAACTTATCCCTTTTGTTAATTTAGATAGTATTTAATATTTATGTATAATTTCTAATACCTATTGATATTGATTTTTCATACATACAGATATGTTTATATCATACCACAGTAGTAATAGGCAATGTGTTTATTGAAAAATGATGAATGAATGAAAAATCTTAATTTACTTCAAAAACAGTTGCATAATGTTCAATTTTTATTATTGGATAGGTGTAATGCATTCTAATTTCTCAAAACATAAGTAGCTTTTGCCTACGACTTTGCTCATATTTAAATTGTATAACAATGGTTAGGGAGCCAGGTGCAAATTTGGTTAATTATTTCCTCTCAAGAGATAATTCGTCAGACGCATCAGAGTATAGTATTATAAAGCCTCGTGAACGTCAGCTGGCGCTCGGTTGGGGGGGTGAGCGGTTGTAGCCTCCCACGCACGTATGAAAAAAAAATACATTCATTCATTTCCTCTCAGCTAAAAATTTGTCAAATTGTAGCTAACCCAATATCTCAACGAAAAAAAATAATCAGCTGGTTACAACATGGTGTATTATACGTCAGCTGGTGTCTCGAACATGAAAAAAATAAAATTATTTTCCGTGATTTCCTCTCAAACAAAAATTTACCTGATGATAGCTTATATGTAACTGTGGATATATATATAGGTCAGCTGGCTGTATCTTGGTGGAAAAACCGTCAGCTGATACTTTGAAAGTTATTACATAGGAGTTAGACAGAAGCATCTATTGCCAATTTATATGCATCAACTGACTAGGTTTTCCTCGAATTATTGCTAGCTGATTTTTTTTATTTATCGCATCAGTATATTAACAATCAGCTCACAAATTTTCATCTGAGATGAAATGACGTATCTTTAATTATTATCGTTATTTTTAAAAATTCAAGCAACACACGCTAGCATAATATAGACAGTAATAAGGTACTTAGAGGTGGTTAGTTATGCGCATGATCGGGGTACTACGTACATTCAGCCACATCGGTAAACATGTTTTTACAAATATTATAAACTGCATTTAAAAATAACTATCATATCATCAAATTCACATAACTACCTAAAAGTGTAACAAATATGAAATAACCCACTAAAAACATTAGTTAACTATAATTATTAAAAAAATAATAGTATAATATATAATTAATAAAGTTATTACTTATCTTTTACGGGGACTTATGTTGATGGAATTCCACGTATCTCGATGATTTTGTTAATGTCTCATTATATTCGAGACACCAGCTGACGTATAATACACCATGCTGTAACCAGCTGATTATTATTTTTCGTTGAGATATTGGGTTAGCTACAATTTGACAAATTTTTAGCTGAGAGGAAATGAATGAATATACTTTTTTTTCTTACGTGCGTGGGAGGCTACAACCGCTCACCCCCCCAACCGAGCTCCAGCTGACGTTCACGAGGCTTCATAATACTATACTTTGATGCATTTTACTAATTACCGCTTGAGAGGAACTTGGTCATAAAATCTGCTTCTGGCTCCCGGACCACAATACCATTCTTGAATCCACCGGATGACAGCCAAACAATTTCATTAAAATCAGTCCAGCCATTTGGAGGTCTTTGACAAACACACACACAAAAGAAACATATCTATGTCACCATTAAATTGTAATCACCGTAAGATAACCATATTGTTATGGAATATAGAATAGGAACACATTAATGATATGTACAGATAATCCAAGTTACCCTCTATATGTGTGCTAAATTTCATTGTAATCGGTTCAGTAGTGAAAGAGTAACAAATATACATACATCCATCCTCACAAACTTTTGCATTTATAATATCAGTAGGAAGTAAGATACAAAGATAATAATATGTTGAATGATAATTTTGAAATTATAATGCAAGTGATGGTGACTGTTAATCCATTAGATTTAAGCTTCACTTCAAAATTGAGATGTATATTAAACCAGTATTCTGTATAGAAATATATCAAAATAAAATATAATAAAAAAATGGAATATGTATTTAAATTTCAGACGACCAAGTCCAACAAGTGTCGACAACAGCGAACACATCAGAGAATCTCTTTCCGGAGAGTCCAGTGTATGAGCCAGAGGATGAAGTTTACATCATAAAGGACGACTCGGTAAGTTTATAACCAAATCAAATGATATTATGTGTGTTTGTAATGCCTATGTTGAAATGAAATGAAATAAATTTATTTGTCCATTTATGTTTTACAATTAATGTACGACAGTGGGTCCCAAACTAAGTGAAATAATTGTGTCTTGGGACCCTGAGTTGCGCTTCTTCTTTATGTTATGTACATATACATATGTTGCAGTCAGTATTTGATTGAATGACTAGCGCGTTCATTAAATGACGACTTTTCTCGCAATTAGCAACCGTGTTGTTGTGGACATTTGGAAAAAGTAAATTCGCAGCATAATTATGTGAGCGTTATATCCACTCTGGTCAAAAGGCTGTGTAATAATTTGCTAACTAGTTGGACGTTGATTGACGCTTGTTGAATCAACCTTCGGCCTAGTCATTCAATTGAATGTTGTCATTCAATCAAGTAGCAGATTCAATCAGATCAATCAAATGGTAACATCTACACAACATTTATTTCTATATATTTTGTTTTATTTCTCGCCTCTGACCTGTGTGTGTTCTATATTACTGGTGGTACTATAGCGCAACGCAATGTGGCAACCCCGCGCGCCTATAGGACTCGTCGACCGCCCGTTCGGTTTCGGGATACTACGTAGTTATAAAAAAAGTGAAAGTGGGTTAGCTACAAAACTTGTGACGCAATGGTGACTGCGCGTTTATAATTATTGATTGTAACGTTTTCCTCTTGTCATTTTAGTATTGTGTGTGCTTTTTAATATTAATAAATGTTCTGTAATCAGTAGTAAAGTGTTTAATTCAAGAAAACCCCTATCTAACGAACCCAAACTATATGTGGCGTCCCAACGTTAGGCTGTGCAGTAATTAAGTTTAAAAGACAGTTATCAAGTGTATTATAAAACTTTTGTATATAATATTATCGTGTGTTTTGAACGTGTGAATAGTGAACGTCGTATTAAACTTATAGTGAACGTTTTAATTGTTAGTTTAAAGCAGTCTTTCCCAACGTGGGCGATAACGCCCCCTTGTGGGCGCTGCAGGCCTAAAGGGGGGCGGTAAGAGACCCAGAAAAAAAAGGGGGCGTTGTGTAGGGCTTTGGGGTCGATTTATAATTTCATCTACCTAGCTAGGAAGACTCTTAGAAACCGACTGAGCTCTCGACTTCGAGAGTCGACATCTTGTGAACATCAACTAATATTAATTAAGATATAGCTCAAAATCGGTTCGATATAATAGACCGCGGGCAATCATGTTTTAACAAGTTTTTGTTAAATAATCCGATTTGTACATTCCTGTATCAATCGGCTGGTTCTATAATACTTGTTCTTGCTTGTCGAGTACGATTGGGCGTCGAATGAGATAAACGAGTTTATGCACGTTTGATGTCTTATTCCTGTTGGTGCGTGCTGCTTATGCAATCCTATATAAACGACGTAAATTTATTTTATTTTCATTTGCGGTTTCGCGCATAATAGATAAGCAGTACTTGATTTCAACACTTACGTATTTCTCAAAACAAAACAATGTCGGAAGTAAAAAAGAAGAGACGGCAATACTCTGCGGAATATATTAAATTCGGATTTATTGAAAATCCCACAAACCCGTCGTCGCCTTTGTGTCTTCTATGTCTAAAAACATTTTCGAACGAAGCAATGAAGCCTTCAAGACTGCAAGATCATTTGAATAAAATGCATCCAGATAAGAAAGACAAGAATGTAGCATATTTTCAAGACCTAGAGAAGAAGCATAATACTCAGCCAAGTGTATCAAAACTATTTTCGGCGGCTGCTAAGCAAGATGACGACGGACTTCGAGCTTCGTACAATATCTCTTTGTTAATTGCTCAAAAAGGCAAACCACACAACATCGGAGAAGAGTTAATTTTGCCAGCAATAAAGGAAGTAATAACTACTGTGCTTCATAAACCGGCCGCAGATATTATCCGAAAAATTCCTTTGAGTAATAATTCTGTGCAAAGACGAATTGATGAAATGGCTGAAAACATTGAAGAATCATTGTGCAATCATCTGAGGACTAGTCAATTCTCAATTCAGCTCGATGAGTCCACTTTACCAACTAATGAAGCGTTGTTGCTATCTTACGGGAGGTTTATTAAAGATGAGAAAATACGTGAAGAACTATTGTTTGCCAGAAATTTGGGGACAGATACAAAAGGCGAAACCATATTCAATACATTGGAAAAGTTTTGTGAAGAGAAAGAGATTCCTTTGAAAAATATTATATCAGTTGCTACGGATGGCGCTCCGGCTATGACAGGGCGCCATAAAGGCTTCATAGCGTACTTAAAGAATAAAATTCCAGATGTCCTTGCTATACATTGCGTTATTCATAGACAACATTTGGTTGCTAGAAACTTAAGTGAACGACTATTTCAATAACTGCAATATGTCATCAAAGCAGTCAATAAAATCCGTAGCAGCTCTTTGAATGATAGATTATTTCATCAGCTTTGTGCTACTAATGACGAAGATTTCAACCGTTTGTTGCTTCATACTGAAGTTCGTTGGCTGTCAAGAGGCAATTGTCTGATTCGATTTTACAACCTGTTTGACTCTGTGATAGAGTTCTTGGAAACTAAAGATACAGAACTGCGCAACAATCTCATAACATCAAAGAATGATATAGCTTACATGACAGACCTGTATAAACTGTTCAACGACATGAACCTCCAACTGCAAGGCGATGAACTAAATTTAATTAAAACAAAAAATGTCGTTGCTGCTTTCGCAGCCAAACTGCTTCTGCACAAAAAGAATATGGGCAGACGTGAGTTTCACAATTTTCCGAATTTATCAGTATTTTGCAGTAACGACGACTTGTTTGCCTACTGCCAACATTTGGAAAACCTCCACATTGACTTCACCGAACGATACCAGGACATTTTAAACTTGGAAATACCAGACTGGGTGTTGGATCCGTTTTCAAATGTCAACACAGCAATGTCACCTCAGCTGGAAGAAGAACTTATAGAATTGACAACAAACGAAGAAACAAAAATCAAGTTTAAAAATGGATATCAAGAATTTTGGCTACAAAAACCGATCCCACAATTGTACCCTGGATTGTGGTCAATTGTTCAACGATTCTTGATAGCATTCCCATCGTCATATTTGTGTGAACGTGGATTTAGTGCTGTGGCAACGCTGCTTACTAAAAAGAGAAATCGTTTGCGTGTTACCGAACGTGGCGACTTGCGGCTGTTTTTGAGTAAATTGGAACCTGATATCAACAAACTTATTGAACTGCATCAGATTCAACCTTCACATTAGTTTTTATATAAGAATTGATTATGTTTGTTTTATTTTCAATAAAAGATACTCTACTATAAAGTTGCGTTTCAATAATCAGTTATAAGTACTTAGCGTTTTTTAAGTATGTTTAAAAAGGGGGGCGTTAAAAAATAATTTATTCTTAAAGTGGGCAGTAGACAAAAAAAGGTTGGGAATCCCTGGTTTAAAGGATATTTGAAAGACTTGTGAATATTAAGTGTTAGTTAATGACTATTGTTATAGATTGGGTTTTTATATACGTTAGACTTTTTATAATTTTACACTTTACTTAGAACATTTAACTTCCCTTGTGTTGCATAACTTTTATTATTAACCACGGTGCTTACTCGGTCACGTGCGAATAGTATCGGACACAGTGAACAGCGACCTAATACACACCCTGTTGTTGCGGAGCAGTATGACGGTTCGTTACCGTCTACTTCACATGGCAGCGCCGTACCTGTCGTTGTCGTACATCGACACCGCCGCTGGCTGGACCTATGTCCGCCGGCGTCTCGGCCCCATCACCTCCGCCGCTATACGGGCGTGAGTCGCCCGACTACTTACCGCGATCGCAGCACGGGCGTGCTCCGCCCGTCGCCTCACCACAGCCGCCGGCTTCAGCACCTGTGCTTTTGTCAGATCAGCAGTTTGTATACTTACTACAAACATTACGGCAGCCGCCTTACCAGGCCGCGCCGCCGCCGTCATCAACTGTAAGTAATCTTTCAAATTGCTCATCAAGATTTAACGGCGAAGGAGACATAATGGCATTCATAGACGCTGTTCTAATATACAAGGACTGCTTAGGAGTCAGCAATGACATGGCGTTGAGAGGATTACCGATGCTACTGCAAGGTTTTGCTGCCACGTGGTGGCAAGGCGTGAAGCACTCCATTTCTAGTTGGGATGAGGCTTTACATTTATTGCGTCAAACATTTGGACCGCGCTTACCACCACATAAAATATATAGAGAAGTGTTCAGCCGCGAACAAACCGATGAGAAAACAGATGTATTTGTGTGTCGAATACGATCGTTGTTTGCGCAACTACCACCAAATACATTACCAGAAAATCCAGTGCAGCTGGACATGGCTTACGGCCTGCTTCATAGAAGGATTCGTGAAAGGGTTCCGAGAAATGCGTTTGCATCATTCTCCGAGTTGTTGCAGCATGCCCGAGCGGCGGAAGATATTTTTGATGAGGTGCGCGCTACCGCGCCCGTCAAGAAAGGTACTTATATACCCGTTGCACCGGCGCTTGTTGTACAATCTCCGTTACCACAAACACCTTCTACCTCTACACCGGTACCTTCGTCTAGCAATACACCACCTAACAATAGGCAAAGATTGAGGTGCTCGTATTGCAAAACTTATGGACACAATATAGGCGACTGTAGGAAATTATTGCAAAGGAAACCCGCTTCAGAACCTGTTAAAAAAGAAACCACACTTTCACCAGAGCTATTGGAACCGCGTCCGGCAATCACTTGTTTTGGATGTGGTGCACCGGGGGTGATACGATCAAATTGTGAAGTGTGTAAAGAAAGACGAAGCGCGCCTATGCCTGTAACATCTTCATTTCAATCAGTTGTTGCTGACACTTTAGTGTTAAAACCGCGTGTGCGACCGATTTTCAGTGTAGAAGTGTACAGTACCGTTGGTACCGCGTTATTGGATACCGGTGCTAAACAATCGGTTGCAAGTGTCAGTTTAACTAGATGTTTGCGTGCCAATGGGCAAGTTTTTAAATCCATAGAAACCGAGCTAAAATTTGCTGACGGTACTAGGCGCGTTGAAAATGTAGAAACCGCGTTAGTTGATGTAAAGGTTCACGGAGTTGCCATAACTACACTTTTTATAGTGTTACGCCACCGAGTCTTTATTAGGGATGAATTTTATCCGGGA
This sequence comes from Colias behrii, assembly GCA_029959065.1. NCBI lineage: Eukaryota > Metazoa > Arthropoda > Insecta > Lepidoptera > Pieridae > Colias > Colias behrii. Next base: position 3,441,307 of record JARWMC010000015.1, read on the forward strand.
CGCTGGCATGGTACTTGATTTCGTTAATCATAAATATTCATTACGCTCCACAAATTTTTTCCAACTCCAATATGAACGCGACGACCACGTTGTGGCTAGTTCTGCTATGGTTCTCCGCGAGTGCGAGGGAACTCTCTTGACAGACGTTGATAGGAATAAATTAACTACCATACTAGAAGATAATAGTGATATCTTCAGTTCAGGGGGAGGACCTACTCCCTTTGCGGTCCATAGGATAGACACCGGCAATGCCATTCCGATAGCTACACCACCTTATAGAGTGACGCCCAAGAAACGAGAAATGATCAGGGCTGAAATTGATAAGATGTTAGAATTAGATATCATAGAAGAAGCTGAATCGGAATGGGCTTCGCCAGTAGTGTTAGTGCCCAAAAAGAATGGCGAAATGCGTTTCTGTGTGGATTATAGGAAGTTGAATGCAGTAACACGTACGGATAGTTATCCGCTGCCTTTAATAGATGAAATTTTGGCATCCTCAAAAGCCAATTGTGTAATGTCCACAATTGATTTAAAATCTGGCTATTGGCAAGTGGAAGTAGCTCCTGAGGATAAAAATAAAACGGCTTTTGTAGCTCCGTTTGGAATGGGCACCTTGCAATTTAAGCGAATGCCGTTCGGTCTAAAAAATTGTCCCGCAACTTTTCAGCGACTAATGGATCGTTTCCGTTCTGGGCTGAAAGACGTAGCTGTAGTAGCTTATTTGGACGATATCCTTATAATTTCAGACGATTTAGATAGTCATCTCCAGGATTTAGGAAAAGTATTCTGTCGTCTGCGCCAATTTAATTTAAAAGCAAATAGAGAGAAGTGCGTTTTTGCCAGAGAAAAGGTTACGTACCTGGGTCACGTGATTACTTCACAGGGCATTGAGGCTGACCCAGCCAAAGTAATGTCAGTGTTAGAAATGAAGTCACCTACCAATTTGAAGGAACTGAGGACTTTTCTGCAAACCTGTGCGTGGTTTCGGAAATTTACTCCTCAGTTCTCCGAAATTGCTCAACCCTTGACTGACCTCACCAAAAAGAATAAGCCTTGGAAGTGGGGCGAAAGAGAGGTGCAAGCTCACGAAGAGCTTAAGCGGAGACTTACTACGAGTCCTGTACTGATACAGCCCGATTTTGAGCAGCCATTCATTCTGCGCACGGATGCTAGTGCGTATGCACTTGGTGCAGTTCTTTTGCAAGGTGCGAATCCGAAATTGGAAAGACCCATTGAATATGCTAGCAGGTTGTTGACATCAGCAGAAAGAAACTATTCTACCACAGAGAGGGAAGCCTTGGCTGTAGTATGGGCTCTCGAAAAGTTTCGAGGTTATGTTGAAGGTGTTGAAATTCGCGTGGCTACGGACCATCAACCATTAAAGTGGCTCCTTTCTTTGAAAACGCCCAGCGGCCGTTTAGCGCGATGGGCGCTCAAGATCCAGTCTTATAATTTAAACCTAGAGTATACTCCTGGAAAAATTAATGTGGTGGCTGATACTCTGAGTCGTCTGGTAAACGATTCACATATAGATAATGGTTCAACTTGCGATATCTGTCCTGTGTCTTTTGACTTGCCACGACACAGTTCAGAGGAATTGCGCACGGCGCAATTAGACGATCCTGCCCTTAGACCAATCCTTACAGACTTTGAGAATGGTGAGGCTGCCATTCGTTGGACTGATCGTGGGTACTACGTATCTCGTGGAGTTTTGTTTAGGTGCGATACAGATACTGAATCTGGCGAACCTCAATTGGTCGTACCCGAGTCAATGCGCGACTTAATAATGAAAGAACTCCATGACGCACCCACGGCTGGTCATTTGGGCCTTGAAAGGACTATAAAAAAGGTGAAGGAGAGGTTCTTCTTCCCAAATATGCGACAGTATATAACACAGTATTTAAAAGCTTGTGAGCTTTGTCAAAAATTCAAATCCAATAATTTAAAACCAGCAGGCCTCCTACAAACTCCGGTGCCTCAACAAAGATTCGAAGTTTTGGCTATGGACCTATTTGGTCCCCTCCCCGAAGGAAGTAAAGGAGAGAGGTGGATTTTCCTAGTGGAGGATACCACTAGTAGATGGGTTGAGTTGTTTTCACTGGCAGAGGCAAATGCAGAAAATTGTGCAAAAATTCTAATTGAAGAAATCTTTATGCGTTATGGCTTTCCCAGAAGGATAATATCAGATAACGGAACACAATTCGTTTCAGGGGTAATGCAAAAGGTCATGTTCGTGTTAGGAATAAAGCAGAACCTTATCCCTGTATATCATCCTGAGGCTAATCCTGCCGAGCGAAAGAATAGGGAGTTAAAGCAAATGTTGGAGATGCTCGTGGATCCAGAACATTGCCGATGGCCAGAAATGTTGCCGGCTGTGAGATTTGCCCTTAATACAGCACCTAATCAAGGAACGGGTCGTTCTGCGGCCTACCTTACATTTGCGCGTGAGTTCCGGTCTCCGGTTGAAGTAGCCCATGATTTGAGGGCAATAATCTCCAATGAAAATTATTTGCCACAGATAACGCCCTACCTTCAAACATTTGCAACCACCTTGCAAGAGGTAAAATGGCGAATTGAACATCAGCAGGATGTTAGAAAAGATGCTGCTGATAAACACCGTCGTCTAGGCCCTACTTATAGGGAGGGTGATCTCGTACTCGTGGAGACCCATCGCCCAAGTAAAGCTTTTAGGGGATTCACCAATAAATTTGCTCCCAAACGCGAAGGTCCGTACAAAATTTCCAAATGCGTATCCTCCACGACCTATGAAGTCGTGGACAATAACAATACCTTACGAGGCAAGTACCATGTCAGTCTTCTGACCCCTTATACCGGTGTTTCCACCCCAATTGTTCATGGTCGTAAAAGAGGTCGACCAAAGCAGAAACAAAGTCCCAAGCCAGCACCAGATATTGCTACTGACTTGGAGGGGGAGGATATAGCGCAACGCAATGTGGCAACCCCGCGCGCCTATAGGACTCGTCGACCGCCCGTTCGGTTTCGGGAAAAAAGTGAAAGTGGGTTAGCTACAAAACTTGTGACGCAATGGTGACTGCGCGTTTATAATTATTGATTGTAACGTTTTCCTCTTGTCATTTTAGTATTGTGTGTGCTTTTTAATATTAATAAATGTTCTGTAATCAGTAGTAAAGTGTTTAATTCAAGAAAACCCCTATCTAACGAACCCAAACTATAGTACATTATTTATAATGGTTAATAGATTTAATAGAATAATCGAACAATAATAATTTCAAAATGTATTTCAAATATCATCATAATTTATTTTTTTATATGAATACTATTAACATTTTATCTTTGTTAACCTGACTATACATTTTCATTCTAATTAGATTGCGGTAATTGTGTTGGCTTCAGCGCGGTGTAACAATAAAATAGTATAATTATCATATTACTACTAGTTATAGGATAAATTCTTTATCTCTTTGCCGAATTGATTTCCTGTATTGGTTAAAGACAGAAGAATATTTTTCCTGTTAAAATGTCTTCTGACACAAAAAAGTCTAAGTTATGTTATCGAAACCAACATGCATATTAAATATCAAAGAAAGATGGTAGTGTGAGTGGTGTAGTAATATTTATGAGTGTAACATCCTAATTTTCTGCATACATGTATTCCCAGATAAAAAACACCAGTGTTGCAGAAGCAGAAGCAAAAGGTAATAAAATAATCTGTTTGGACCTAAATTATGAGTTTGAGATATTCTTTATTAATTATTATCTTTTAAACAGGTGACTCCATAACTCTTGCAAAGCGTAAACTATCGGAAGACAGTTCTGATAGCAATGCGAAAATTCAAAAAATTGACTTAACTGATAATGAAGCTGTTGTAGGGTCAGCCACTTGGGCTGACTCTCAATCTTTGGATGATGAAGTTTCTAGTATAACCAGTGTAGCTAAGAGGAAATTAGAAGACGAATTACCATCAACATCTCGCGTTCGCACCCCTGTCCGCTCTAGCCCCAGAAAAGTATTAAAACGTAGTAACAGTGCTGATGTAGCTACCCCGAAAACACCAAAAACGCCAAAATCGCGTTCTGTCAGTGTTGACATAAGCAAAAATCGTAAAACACCAAGAAAAGGCCAACTTGACTTTGTCAAGAAGGATGAAGACAGTCAAACTAGACATACTGACAGTCCGAGCCGCCCGAGTGTGGAATTTGTGAGAGAAATACTACCAGCCAAAATTCCAGAAACTATCGCCGAAGAGAGTATATCGGAACCGCTTAATGACTCCCAGAACATCTGCTTAGCTCTTTCACCAACACCTGAAGATGAAGAGGAAAGTTCAAAGGCGAAAATTACCAACTATAGTAGTGAACCCACAGTGGTAAAGGATAGAGATGAAGTTATTGGTCCCAGTGAGATCAAAAAAGCTAAAAGTGACAGCTATGTGTTCTCAGACGCGAATAGTACAAATTTAATAGGAAAAGACTTAAATAAAGGTAAAACTACCGATCAAGAGAGTACAGACAGTATAAGTTCTGTAGGCTTAGATAGTCCTGAACATATTGTGCCAACTGTAACATCGAAATTGATATCCAAATTATCCAATGGCAATTCATCTACGCCAACCGAACTGGCCAGTGCTAAAAATGGTACATCAGATAACATCACACCTGATATCGCAAAGTTGAACGGCAATAAAGGAAAGCGAGGGAAAAATGAGTCATTCCGGGCTAGCAATACTACAACGCCATCAACTATATCACCTTTACAGAATGGACATTCGATACCAATCAATACTCCACAAATACCAGTTTTCGATATCCACGTCGCACACAATGACGATTGCGAGTTTCTGTCGCTGTATGTCGTACGAACAGATAACGATGTAGGAATGGACATGTGCAAGGAATATCAGCGGATATCAAAACGTTTCACTATCGATCCCTATTTAGGTGATGTGTCCCTTAGCACTTCACCATCAAGTGTAACAAGCGGAGGAATGTTGAATCTTCAAAACAGGACATCATTTGCATCAACAGTCAGTTCTACTTCTACATCTAGTAACCGCACAAGCGATGGAGCATTTGTTGTACCTCAACCACCTCGAAAATCGGTGTCCAACCCATCAACATCGGTCAAGGGTTTTGATGGACTGATGAAAAAACTCCAAGAGATATTCTCGCACATCAGAGAGGCCTCCATTGAAGATAGCAATCGTTCTTTGAATGAAGAAAAAGTGTCAGTTGGAATACAAACATCCGACTTGCTTAGTAACGGCAGTGCTAGTCCTGAAGAAGTTGGAAAATGTGATAAAGCAACACCAAAGAGTTCTTTAAAGAAAACAAGGGTGCGCGGAAGACGGCCCATTGCTGGTAAGACGAAACGTGCACTCTTGCCAACACAGCATGAAGAAGCGGAATACGCGCAAGCAATGTCACCCGAACCGACTACTACAAACGGTGACAATGGCAAAATGTCTCCAAAAGACATCAAAGACGAGAAACCGCTTTCAGCATTAGTTGGAACGCCTAAATCAGTGTCCAAATTGAAACAAAAGCGACGACCTACTTCACCGCGACCAGCAACGCCTGTGGAAAAAGTTGTAGTCAAACCAGAATATCCAGGTTTTTCGCCCGACACTGTTGTATTGGCCAAGTGGGTTGACAAGCGCTACTACTCAGGGAAAGTTCTAGAAATCACAGAACCAAACAAATATCTGATTAAATTCGATGATGGCCAGAGCAAAGTGCTTTTGGATGACTTCATAATATTTGGCGATATGAAAAAGCTGCCATTACAAGGTCAATCCGTGTACGCTTTGGTTGATGAGGAGCAGAATTACGAGCCAGGCTTAGTGCTTGATGTCGAAGAGAATAGCAATGGAACTGTTACCTACAAATGCACAACTGACGGGTAAGATATATTAGATTCTAACTTTTTCTATAATAAATGCCTTTTTCTACTATCTCCAAATTTATTTCCTTAATTCAAAGTCTTTAAATTTAGATTCTCAATCTATTCATTACATTTTTCGTTTTAAACATAGTTTTTCATTTTCTATTTTATCACATACGAAATAAATCGTGGTTTATTATTATTTTGCTACCCAAATTGCGCAACAATCAACAAAAAATATACCCTAAAATTTACCAAGTTACATTATCTTGTTAAAAAACTATTAAATTTATTACTTTAATTTAACAGGGACACAATAGTAATAGTAACAGCTAGTGAGTTATACCTCACGGAAGACCAAGCCAGGTCTCTAAAGGAGTCTGGTAGACCTCGCTCACCCTCTGCACCAGCAACACCTCGCCGACGACATAACAGGGAACTTGATTTGGATAATATTATACAGGTAATTGTTAGTCAACTTTATCTAGAGAATGTATATTCTTTAGATAAGTTAAGGTAAATGTATATGCAATATTCAATCTATCTCAATGTCTCCCTTTTTTTTAAATAATGAAAAATGATTAGATTATTTAGATTAAAGGATATTAAGTGGTGTGAAAATAACATTGTACCTGACATTGACCTGTATTTTTCTTTATGAAATGTTGTTTCCACAAATCGAGTGTTAGAAATTTAAACCTGTCCTATTATTTTGCAAATCATAGTTATTTCAATGGTAACAACTATTATAAAATAAACAAATTAAAAAATCAAACCAGGGCCCGCGTAGCGCTCGCAGCCGGGACAAGGGAAATTCGAGCGCTAGGAAACGTGTTGCATCACCAAAGAGCCCTAAAGCTTCGACATCAGGTACTTGTTTAAAGTTATAGTGAACCCACAAATTTGATGTTACCTATTATTAAGAACAAACATCTCTCGGGCATTCTAGACAATATTTTAATACACGATTGTGAGTCTGGTATTGTATTTTTGTATTTATTTATGTTTATTGGGATTAAGCCTACATCCATATTCTCTAGGGGTAAAAACAAAAAGCACCCCAGTGGCCGGTCGCAAGCGGCTTGCAAGTGAGAGCAGTGAATTGAGCGAAAGTAGTAACTCAGCTCCGCCAGTACGGTTGGAGGAAGTGACGGGCGTAGAGCCAGAGGTGCAGAAGACACCCCGGAAAATTGATGGGGTTAAAGGTAAGGGTAAAACATAACACACACAAAAAAAACTTCGAGTAAAAACAGAACACAAAAATGTAAACTTCGTCGATAACAAATAAAACACTTCGATAGTTTGGTAGGGAAAGAGAAACAGAAATATCCTGGTGAATGACAGATTTCTTAACATTTCTGGTGAATAATAATTGTCACATTGTAGTCAGTCTATATAAAGATTCAAATGGTACTAGGATATGATTTTTTGGAATAGTGCGGCTTCATATTATGCTAACAAATAACAACACTGTCAGGAAAGCGCGTGTCACGTGTGTGATGAATAAAGCTTCTGTCGCGTAGCGCAACTCCAAAAGGTCCTAACAGCATTTGAACCGGATTCGGATTACTTCTTTACTATATTTTAATTTGCAAACCTAACTTAGGTTTGAAATTTTCTTTAATTGGGAATGTGTGACGTTGTAAATACATTAAACGCTCAATTCTATAACCTTCCAGCTGGTCCTCTCCAATTGAAAGGTGCGGCTAAACAGAACATTGGCAAGAAGAACTCCAAACTGACAAAGTTTGAGAACGATGAAGATACCGTGTCCACTCTTGGGCCGATACCGCCGGCGGGAAGCACGCTGTTCGCTGGACTGCATTTCTTGCTGACCTGCACTGAACAGCCAAGGCTGGTGGATAAGAGGGAACGGGAGTCGGAGAAGGTAGGATTTTTTTTGATTTTATAGGTTTTACCATTTATTTTTGGGTATGTAATGGTAGGCTTTGTTGGATTACTATGTGTTTTAGATTTCTGTTGTATTTGTCTTTTTTCTTATAAATCGTATTTTCACAGGTTGTGGTTGTGTGTCGTATTTTCACAATGTCACATTTAAATATTTTTTGCTGGATAATAGAAATTTGTTGATGTAATATTTTGAAATTATCATAGTCCCTAGTTCAAATAGGAAATCCGTTTAAAACGCTTCTGTATATAGAGAGATATTTTTATTTTTCAATTATTTCTTGAAAATTGTTTTGTTATCGAAAGTGGGATGGAATTATCACTTTATTTGTACATTTTCAGAGTCAAGACACGCGTCACTATTCTTCAGAAGAAGACGGTGAAACCACTTCATCTATGGTAGGAACTGATACTGAAGAACTGGAGTTCTGTGACCGTCCATTCAATAAGGAGCGGCTGAAGGAGCAACTGGAAGCTGGTGGTGGCATTGTTTACAGGTAAAGTATTGTTTAAAATTGTTTATTTTTATTGACAATTTATTATCATTTTCTTTTAATTTGACATTCTTAAACAAGACACGGGGTTGAATTCAAAGATTTTTACTTTTAATTTTTTTTTTACATTAGCATATAATTTACACGAGCTCTAAAGAAAGTGAATGAGAGAAGATAACAATTTATTTGTTTTTGTTTTTTATCTATTGTAAATTTTAATGCACACGGGCACATTTTCAACTTGTAGCGACTTCGACGACGTGCCGAAGAGCAAGTACGCGTCGTGCATGCTGATCGCGCCGCGGCCGTGCCTCACGATCAAGTACATCCTGTGCCTCGCGGGCGACGTGCGTGCCGTGTCGCACGCGTGGGTCGTGCGCAGCTGTGCGGCCGGCCGGCGCCTCGACCCCGACGCGTTCCTGCTGCCCGCCGGCTTCGCGCTGCACCGCCGCGCCTACGTCACCTGGGTGAGTGCGCGCCTCGACCCCGACGCGTTCCTGCTGCCCGCCGGCTTCGCGCTGCACCGCCGCGCCTACGTCACCTGGGTGAGTGCGCGCCTCGACCCCGACGCGTTCCTGCTGCCCGCCGGCTTCGCGCTGCACCGCCGCGCCTACGTCACCTGGGTGAGTGCGCGCCTCGACCCCGACGCGTTCCTGCTGCCCGCCGGCTTCGCGCTGCACCGCCGCGCCTACGTCACCTGGGTGAGTGCGCGCCTCGACCCCGACGCGTTCCTGCTGCCCGCCGGCTTCGCGCTGCACCGCCGCGCCTACGTCACCTGGGTGAGTGCGCGCCTCGACCCCGACGCGTTCCTGCTGCCCGCCGGCTTCGCGCTGCACCGCCGCGCCTACGTCACCTGGGTGAGTGCGCGCCTCGACCCCGACGCGTTCCTGCTGCCCGCCGGCTTCGCGCTGCACCGCCGCGCCTACGTCACCTGGGTGAGTGCGCGCCTCGACCCCGACGCGTTCCTGCTGCCCGCCGGCTTCGCGCTGCACCGCCGCGCCTACGTCACCTGGGTGAGTGCGCGCCTCGACCCCGACGCGTTCCTGCTGCCCGCCGGCTTCGCGCTGCACCGCCGCGCCTACGTCACCTGGGTGAGTGCGCGCCTCGACCCCGACGCGTTCCTGCTGCCCGCCGGCTTCGCGCTGCACCGCCGCGCCTACGTCACCTGGGTGAGTGCGTGCGTTGCGTTTACGCTGCGTAAGTAACAGCAACTTGATGCTGCTGCGTGACCATGTGACTGCTGCCAGCTGCGTGAGTGACAACAATGTTATTCTGTTGGTAGCTTCGTAAGTGACAACAATGTTATTCTGCTGATAATTGCGTAAGTGACAACAATGTTATTCTGCTGGTAGCTGCGTGAGTGACCACAATGTTATTCTGTTGGTAGCTGCGTGAGTGACAACAATGTTATTCTGCTGGTAGCTGCGTGAGTGACCACAATGTTATTCTGTTGGTAGCTGCGTGAGTGACAACAATGTCATTCTACTGATAGCTGCATGAGTGACAACAAGGTGAAGTGCTGGTAGCTGCGTGAGTGACAACAATGTTATTCTGCTGATAGCTGCGTGAGAGACAACAATGTGTAGCTGCGTGAGTGATATCAATGTTATTCTGCTGTTAGCTGCGTGAGTGACAACAATGTTATTCTGCGGGTAGCTGCGTGGGTGACAACAATGTTATTCTGCTGTTAGCTGCGTGAGTGACAACAATGTTATTCTGCTGGTATCTGCGTGAGTGACAACAATGTTATTCTGCGGGTAGCTGCGTGGGTGACAACAATGTCATTCTGCTGGTAGCTGCGTGAGTTACAAGTTACAACAATGTTATTCTGTTGGTAGCTGCGTGAGTTACAAGTTACAACAATGTCATTCTGCTGGTAGCTGCGTGAGTTACAAGTTACAACAATGTTATTCTGTTGGTAGCTGCGTGGGTGACAACAATGTCATTCTGCTGGTAGCTGCGTGAGTTACAAGTTACAACAATGTTATTCTGTTGGTAGCTGCGTGAGTGACAACAATGTTATTCTGCTGGTAGCTGCGTGAGTGACAACAATGTTATTCTGCGGGTAGCTGCGTGGGTGACAACAATGTCATTCTGCTGGTAGCTGCGTGAGTTACAAGTTACAACAATGTTATTCTGTTGGTAGCTGCGTGAGTTACAAGTTACAACAATGTCATTCTGCTGGTAGCTGCGTGAGTTACAAGTTACAACAATGTTATTCTGTTGGTAGCTGCGTGGGTGACAACAATGTCATTCTGCTGGTAGCTGCGTGAGTTACAAGTTACAACAATGTTATTCTGTTGGTAGCTGCGTGAGTGACCACAATGTTATTCTGCGGGTAGCTGCGTGGGTGACAACAATGTCATTCTGCTGGTAGCTGCGTGAGTTACAAGTTACAACAATGTTATTCTGTTGGTAGCTGCGTGAGTTACAAGTTACAACAATGTCATTCTGCTGGTAGCTGCGTGAGTTACAAGTTACAACAATGTTATTCTGTTGGTAGCTGCGTTGGTGACAACAATGTCATTCTGCTGGTAGCTGCGTGAGTTACAAGTTACAACAATGTTATTCTGTTGGAAGCTGCGTGAGTGACCACAATGTTATTCTGCTGGTAGCTGCGTGAGTTACAAGTTACAACAATGTTATTCTGCTGGTAGCTGCGTGAGTGACAACAAGTCACATACCTGTCAACCACATACACCTCATACCTAATTACAAATCTTAAACTTACCTCACTTATATAACAATGTATTTTAGGCCTTATAATTATTTATGATAAAAATTGCATTCTTCAAAATTATATTTTATAACATACTTTTTTACAGGTTCCACCATCAGGCAAGCGGAACACGACATTCTTCGAAGACAAAGTGATCCTCATATGCGGGGAACAAGACACGTTCGTCAAGTTTTGGGGCAGAGTCTGCACACTCGCCGGAGCCACCACTCGAGTGGTGAACGAAGAAGATCTCAACATGTCGGGAGCCTATGCTCTAATTGCTGACTTCGACTGTCCCCACGAAGTCCAAAATAAAGCGAACCAAGACAACATACCAATAGTTTCTCCGACATGGGTTAAACAGTGCCTCATCGAAGGCAAAGCCCTACTGCCAACCAGCCACGACCGGTTCTCATTTATGTATACGGAGAACGAATGATCCTGGGACTTCAAAAAAGTGCTCATTATACGTGAATATTGACACATGGTGAGTGCTGTGACAGGGACACGTTTTAGTGATAGTGTTAGTGTAAGTGTCGGTGCAAGTGACACTTTGTAACTTCTTGAGTAAGTGTACGTGACAGTGTTGGTGCCAAAGTGACACTAATGGTGGTTAAATAGAAGAATTTGGAACTATTTACTGGTGGAATCATGGATGATCTCTTAAATAAGGACTTGGAACACATTCCGTTGTTAAATATAGGAGTGCTTGGAGGCTTCAGTCTTATAGTTGGAGTTTAATGTGCATAAGTGTATGTGCATAGTGTAAGGATGATGGTAAGGCATTCAAATGCTTTATAAATATAAATTTATAAAGAATAGAAAAAATTCGATCACGAGGCGGGACTCAAACCCGCATCCTTTCGCGCCATTCCGGGGCGGATGCCTGACCAACTCAGCCACTCGTGACCCGCCAGAGCAATCGAATTTATTCTATTCTTTCAGTTTTATGTGTCAAAGGGACACACCGCGCGCCATCTATTGAGGTGATAAACAACCATCTCAACCAACACGAAACACTTTACAGTGAATACAATATTGTAACGATGGAACACGACCTTTTTTTGCGGAAAGGATGCGGGTTCGAGTCCCGCCTCGTGATCGAATTTTTTCTATTCTTTATAAATTTAAATTTATATGATGGTAAGATTTCTCAAAGAATATGTTAATATAGATTTATGAGATAAAAATGTATTCCTTGAAACAGCAAACTCAAAAAATTCAGATAAATAATGCGAATTCTAAACTGTGGCTTAATTTAGACTAAATTAAGTTTGCCCTTAATAATAATAATCAAAACTTTTAAAGGTAAGATGCATTATTTAGAAAAAATATCTACACATATTCATATACTTTGAGAATTCTTGCCCTACCAAGTTATGGCTAGTATAAACACTATAGGGTATAAACACTATAGGACTAAAGTTTCTATGCACTTACGAATTGTATGGTTGAGTGTCGATCAATTCTTACAGAGTTTATCGATATCTTACTATTATTAACATAATGTGTACAAAACTCTTAATAAATATACATAACCTCATGTAATAATTAAGCTCTGTTACATAATTATAATATAAATGTACAAAAAATGTATTAAGGGCCAAAAAAGATCATGGTCCTGTAATAGAATTATGCTAAGAATGAGTAAGAAGCATGAATCTATTACAAATAAATTGAACATCTAATACAAGGTGCATGAGTCAAGTTGCATGACATGCCAGTTAAACATGATCAAGCAATTGCAGATTTCCTTTTTAAATAGATACTAGGTATTCAGAAAATATCATTTCAATTTGAAACTAGCTAACTAACTTACGTTTTCTCTCCATAAGAACTATCCTCGTACTTCAAGGAATATTTAAAAAAATAATTATTGAAAAAGATTCAGCGGTTCTCGAGTTTTGCGCTTACCAACATTTATCAATTCATTTTTATTAATTTACTAGCAGTCCGCCCCGGCTTCGCCCGTGGTACATATTTACGTTTTCTCTACGTAAGAACCATCCTCGTACTTCAAGGAATATAATAAAAAAAGAATTAACGAAATCGGTTCAGCCGTTCTCAAGTTATGCGCTTACCAACACATTTTGGGATTCATTTTTATATTATAGATTGTTGAAGGCATATTACTAGCGACAGCTTTATTTATTGAAAAGTTATCATGCTTTTTCGTAAGTAGTAGCTAGTTTTAAGGTAGTTATAAAGAAATGCTGCTGTTATTATTTGTTTAAAATGGATGGTTTTTCGATAAATACTGATGTCGCTAGTATAAAAAAAATCAACTCAACTGTACCATGCATACTGATTTAAGCCTATAGGTTGTCTAGGTGCCTCCTTGGTACAGTGTTAAACCGTGAGTTCGATTCCCGGTGGGGACAAAGAAAAAAAAGTGTCTCGGTCTGGCAAGGACACAGAAGGCTGATCACCTACTTGTCCCTAAAGAAAATCAATCAGTGAAACAGATGTAGGTATGCATAATGCATCTGCCCCTTACCCCACTAGGGGACAAGGGACATCACATATTTAAGTATAATATGATGAAGTTTAAAATAAAAACGACCTTCACATTAATACAAATTCTATTTATTCTGTTAATATGTTTGTTAAAAAGATTATCTGTAACTATGTTGATCATTAAAATTCTGGCAAAGTTTGATTTTTCAAATGTATGTCATGCAAAATGACTATAAGTCTTATGGTTGTTAATTACTACAAAAACTGGGATTAATGCACAATTTTAACCCATTTTTGGGTTAATTTCACCCATACTTGCTCATAAATCATTCACCATACATAATTTTAACTTGTATCATAACCCCATTTTGATATCTTTATGTTATAACTCATGTATTGATAACTCTTTATTCAATTATTGACAAACTTATTGGACAAATTCATATAATATCTTGGTAATCATTCTATGGTCATTCTAGACTACATGCATAGTATAAAGAGAACAAGTAGGCCGACTCCCGGCGTTTAGGAGCGCACGGTACCTAAACTCACGGGGCGCAGGGTTGTCACTTGTCCCGTTGATATCTATACTAATATTATAAAGCTGAAGAGTTTGTTTGTTTGAACGCGCTAATCTCAGGAACGATTTTAAAAATTATTTCGTTATTAGATAGCCCATTTATCGAGGAAGGTCTATATATAGGCTATATATCATCACGCTAAGACCAACAGGAGTGGAGCAATGCGGGTGTAACAGCGGAGCACAGCTAGTTTTAAATAATTTTATAAACAAACACCGACTGCTCACAGCAATAGCGCGACCCTCACGAGACCGGTCCATGAGAAGGAACCGAGCGGCGTTGTGTGCGTGCATCAAGCTTGCGTATACCTTTGTTCGAAGTTAACTTACTTGTTCTCTTTATACTATGCTACATGAATTAAATTATCATTAATTTCTAATCATGACTTATTTTGATCTTTAATCAACATACTATGAACATTTATGTTTAGGGAGGGAAATGTTTTGTTTTTTTGAAGTGAAAACTTCTTTAGCGGCGTTGAGCACTTTTTCTGTAATGGGTATAAATTCTAAACTCGCGTCAGGACACGTGACCTGATCGAAAAAGCGTAAGACGGATGGAGAGTAGACAGCTATCCCCTCTCTACTACGCGCGTTTTCACTTCTGCCGGCACTCCCGGAGTGCAACCCGTCTTTTTTATCTTTAATAATTATTACATTCAAATAATAATATTGTACATTAAAATTTATAATAAATTGAATATTAATTTATTATTCTTTACATACCATGGTATATACATATATTGTAAATTATATGTAATTATAAACATTTCAATTTGAGAAACATTATTTTAAATCCAGGATTTTATTTCAAGAATACATTTTGAAGGAAATAAATAATAATCATATTTTACAAATATATCAAAAATTGTGCTAAATTATGTGTAAGTATTTCACTTTTAAATTATAATATAATATGTAATATGCTTGTTTGTTTGTATGTTACAAATAAACAGGTCACCTACTATATGTTAAAAATTTAATAAAACTTTAACCAATCCATGGATGGATATGGTTACAATTAGGGTTGTAACGGAACTCCGCCTCCGCCTCCGTTACTGCGGAACTTCCGCAAAGAATTTAACCTCCGCCTCCGCATCCGCCTCCGCAAAATTTATGCGGAGTCATATCGGAAGTTCATTTACGATCACAAACAACGCGCAAGGAGCGACGCTAGGCGACGCGGCCGCTCGGCTGGCTGCGTGTTTTCAAGTGAAATGGTCGAGAGTTTGCTTAAGCCGCGGGAACACGGCCAAGCGGGTGGTGGGAGTGTGAGTGAATGAATAACAGGAATCAACTTGTCAAAGCGTTCGGTACCGCGTAGTTGCAATTGAGCCGTGATTGTTTTAAGTAATTTTGAAAACACTAATTAATGAATATAATAAAGAAAATAGACTCCAACTAAATGAAGATCCCTTATTGTGGTGGAGATATAACATTAAATATAAAGTTTTTGCTCCCATAGTTCGCATTTACTTATCGGCGCCACCAAGTTCAGTGCCAAGCGAACAGTTATTTAGTGCTGCTGGTTTAATTTACGAACCCTTGAGAAACCGCTTAGAAGGCGAAAAAGCCGCAAAGCTTTTGTTCGTAAAATATAATTTGCCTCTTGTCAATTTTGATTACTAAGATGAATCATGAACATGTATGTACAATTGTACACATTATATATAATATAAATAAATGTTGCTGACTCTATTAATCATAAATTTATTTATATTTTCCCAACAAATTTCACCTCCGCCTCCGCCTCCGTTAACCTTCGCATCCGCGGAGGCGAACCTCTTCACCTCCGCATCCGCCTCCGCCTCCGCTAAGTAGGCCTCCGTTACAACCCTAGTTACAATAATAAAGGTATGTACAAAATAAATAAAAACGCGGGTGATGTTGTAGGCAACAATTATTACTAAATTTGAATGAATATGTTTTGTATTTTTTTTTTTTTTTCATTATGTTTTCAGTTTTGAAAATCAGTTGAATTCTATAAATTATGAAAAGTGAAATTATTTTTCAATTATCTATATAATTTTTTTACTTCAACATTTATTCGTTTGAAGTATCGAATGATTTCTGTTAAGTTCTTTTTTTTAGTAACATACTAATTTTACTTTTTTGTGTATAATTTACCCACAGGATATTTTAAATGTGTTCCTTTTTGTTAAATGTAATGAACAAATAATTGTTAGTCGTAAGTTCTTGTGTTTATGATTATTTGCATGTGCGTTGTTCTCAAAAAGAACTAGTCTTTTTTTGTTATATTTATTTTCTTAATAATTGCATTGTAATATTCATCAGGTATTTGTCGAGAGCTAAAATCTTATAACTGACACTCCTTACATTTAAATCATTTATCAAGCAAAAATGTATACTCTGTAGTTATCACATTACCCATTTTTTTTACTCATCACACAATAATTACTGTGTGATTCCTTGTGCTACTTTTTTTTTAAAACTTATCACACAATTATTACTGTGTGATTCCTTGTGCTACTTTTTTTTTAACTTATCATACAATAATTACTGTTTGATTCCTTGTGCTACTTTTTTTTAAAACTTATCACACAATTATTACTGTGTGATTCCTTGTGCTACTTTTTTTTTAACTTATCATACAATAATTACTGTGTGATTCCTTGTGCTACTTTTTTTTAAAACTTATCACACAATTATTACTGTGTGATTCCTTGTGCTACTTTTTTTTTAACTTATCACACAATTACTGTGTGATTCCTTGTGCTACTTTAGTAGTATTGAAGTCCTATAAAGTGTGGAGTGTCTTATTATAGGAAACAATGTACTTCTATAAAGCAGCTTAAACAAATTAAAGATGAGGTAGAACTGTAGTGCTCCAAAATCATAATGTCTAGATACACTCGATAACAAAAACTGGAATCTTAAAACAGGAGAGACATTGTTCAATATTCATTCTCTTCTAAAATTTACAAGCTCTTGTTTCTCAGATGTCTCAGACAAGGCGTTTTACAATATAAATATTTCGTTTTTGAATGATAAAAAGCAGAAATAGAAATAAAAGAAAGCCTAATCAACCAATATTGACCATATAAGAGCATTATATCAAATAATTTTACCTATGCCTTCATGGACACTACAGAACTACCATACAAGATTTACCTGATGAAACCTAATTTGTAATATATTGAACTGTTTCAATTAGCTTAGTGAAGTTTCAATGAGCCTACAATCTGTTTGGTGAGAATTGATATAAACATTATAATAAACCTTTTGATAGTATCACTTATAATAGCAAGTATGGATTTGTATAGGGTGACTAGCGGTCCGCCCCGGCTTCGCCCGTGGTACATTTTTACGTTTTCTCTCCATAAGAACCATCTTCCTTATATAAGGAATATAATAAAAAAAGAATTAACAAAATCGGTTCATTTGTTCTCGAGTTATGCGCTTACCAACACATTTGCGATTCATTTTTATATTATAGAAGATTTACTATCTTCAATTTCTGTCATATGAAGTAAGGAGAAATGACATCAGAAGAGAGAATCTATGGTAAAAAATAATGATAAAATGCAATTTTTAAAGCATATTTCTATCAATTCTCACCACATATATATTTTGAATTTTTTTTTGTCATCATTTGTCTATGATTGTTTATTTATGGTCTATGTTTTGCAATAAAGTTAGTATTATGTTAACTGCTATTTATATTAATTTTGATTCTGCATTTTTTATTGTGATAATAAATAAATGTTACATATTAATGGAAAACTCTGTGTATCTAATTAGGAACCTACCTCTTAAGATAACCTGGCTAGAGACAAAGTTTTGTTAGTCTTAATGTACTGTTTAGGCCTTGAAAAATTACTAAAATTATATATTAGTGTTTTGAATTCGATTTCAGTATTGATTTTTTGATCTTCGAAATTTCTGTAAGATTTAGATAAATGAAAATTATTAAATATTTAGTCCTGATATTATGTAATTATTCATTTAATATATAAGATAAAATCTTGATATGATCTGACTATGTAAATATGTCTACTGTTGAATGTGGGTTTAATTCTGGTATTTGTGAAGCTTTTTTGATATAATTTTTGATAGAATTAAGTGTAGATGGAATTGGTGTAAAATTTAAGTTGAAAGGTATGTGTTGTAATATCGTTTTTGTGTTGCAAGTTTTGGAGTTTCGTTGTATTCTGGGTGTATTTGTTGTTCAAACAACTGTTTAGATGTAATGTGTAAATTATGAATAAATGATAGAAATAATTGACGTTTTTTCATTCAGTCTATGTATCCTTGTGTAAGATAATGTGCTGCATAATGATAAATGCAGTGATTATTGTGTTTTTCAGTTCTTACACTGTAGTACACTTTGGTGGAAGGTGTAATTGATAGAGTATTCATTTTATAATAGAAATTACTAAAAATATTGCTATTAAATGAAAATAGATTGCATCATAAATAATTTATTCTTACAATAAACAGGAAATAATATTAAATTATAATTTTTCCATCTTCCACATTTATTATTAATTATTTTATTATTTTCAGAGTATACAATTCATTTTTAGTTTCAACGCTATCTATCGACACATACTTGAACTATATAACCTTTGTACCTCGTATCGAAAACGTCGTTACGAAACTAGCTCATAGATGGCGCTAGCCAATTTAATTAGCTTTTATTATGAGTACATACCTATGTTTTCGCGGATATTTTTCTCAGCTATAATATTTCCATCCTTTATTTCACTCGCATCAAACATTTATTGAATATATTCTATCCTATCTGTATCTGTTCAGTAGTTTAGGATTGAAAGAGTACAGGTATTAAAACCATTTATAAATTTATATTCTTACGCACTTAATATAGCCAATTAGGTACTATAATATATAATACGATACCTACAACCTACAATTTTTCGACTTCGTCGCAAATATAAAAAGTGCGATATCAAAATAAGACCTGACCTTTACCCACCTTTACCATTACAATTATTTAGCATCTACGTAGTTACCTAGGCATTGTTTTCCTTAACTAATTACATTTTAATATTCAATTATCTAATTCAAGCTGAGCCTACTTCTATACCTACCAGCTTGTAACATAAATTATTCCAGCGGTAGAGCTCGGTCGTTGTACTATTTATATAGGTACCTACCTAATTATTACAAAATTTATTAAAATTTTAAACACCGAGGTACATAAGGTGCGATTAACTGAGAAATTATTAGGTACTCGTGGAAAGGTAATACACAGATATTACAAATAATGGAATGTTGTTATTATTATACCTAACAAGATATTGCTGCATTTTTGAAATAAAATATTCTACTATAAATAAAACTAGCAATGATATGTTTTTCAATATTGAACCTACAGTTTCACGTGATTTTTCAATAGCCAGCAAACCGAACAATACCTACATTCATACGGTACGCACTTCGGAAATAATTTCCAATTCATTGTAAATGTTAAATTCTATTCAAATTTCTTACATTTTCGTCATTTCTGTGCATAGTTCGAATTTACATACAATCGACTATTATTCCGTAAGTATAAAAACACCTACATAATTATTTATCGTAAGAAGTAAGAACAATGAGCGAGTGGTTGTGACCCCTGGGGGTGAACACATGATGACTTCTACCACCAGAGTGTATCATTTAACCCTAAATGCTTGTAGGGCCAAACTTAAGGTTACACATATAAAAGCGGCAACAAAATTGCTGTGAAAACAGTTCGGAGCTAACTTTGGTGAAGTTTTTATTGCAAGTGCAATGTTTGATTGTTTGTGTGTGACAGTGCGATGTTTCGTGATCGAAACGTGAAGAACGCGTGGTGGATATACCTAACTTGGATGTTTATTATACTTTTACTTATCGCAAATGCGGTATTTTCTGGTTTCTAGTTTGATATGGAATTACTCGTGTAAAACTGGATGTCAATGTCAATAATTGGGTACTTATACATAGTAAATTTTCTTTGTATTCACAGCATGGATAGTTAGGTATCATAGGAAATAAAATAAAACACATAGGTATCATCTTCAATGGGTACTTTATTTGTCAGAAATTAGTGAATTAAACTTTATTTTTGTACATTGAGTTACTATGTACTACGTAGTACATAGTAACTCAATGTTTTTGTAAAACACATACCCACCTTAGCCACTATAATTTTAGGTACCTATTAGGTTCTTAAATAACTATAAGACAGGCACACACGCTCGACCTATCGACTGTGAATAACTGTGATGTGATCGATGTAAATAACATAACTTAGTAGATTACGTAAGAAAGTCAAGTAGGTACCTAACAGCTAACTACCTAGTCAGTAGTCCTTTAATAACTATATCTACTTATACTATTTTAATTATTACACATGTCTTATATTTATTCTTTTAAATAGCTGATAACTAAATAGCTAATTTTATTTCATATTTTATAATAATAAGCTCAAGTATAAAAGAATAAATGCAATCTATGTTATTATTGTATATGTAATCTTGAAACTTTAAACATATTTTATCTTTCAAAGCCGATAAACAAGTCAAAGTTTATCATAAAATACTTACAAAAATATTTGAAGATGAACAAAAAACATCTTGAAATAATATCTATTACTTACATAATAAGAAAAATATTTAATGCTATTTTATCGAAAAAAAAATATCGGAAAATGAAAACGTATTTTTGTAATAAATATTAATCCCATAAAAACATTAATTAATAATAATCATTTTGTAATAGTTATATTATATGAACAAATCTAGTTTTAGATAGAGACATTCGGAAGTAACAAGTTCTATTCAAATCCCCAAAACCTCTCAATTCCTTCCAAAGCAAACCTGTATAAAATAGTGCCATAAAAATATAACAAAAGCGCATTTAGTTCGTACTTCAATAGATAAGCTTTATGATTGTTGGCAATAAACCATGTCTTGTTTACTGTCCCCTTATCGGGACGATAAATATAACGTTGAGATCATTTCTTAATGTGGAATATGTATCGGTCAGCTGGTAATGAGCGCTCTTCAGTTGTTTCAATTATTCGCTAATGCTAATTTGAAAACAATTTTATATAAAGACTTGGCTAGGTAGCTGTTATGTTGGTAGGTTGGTGGCTATTAACCAATAAGTAACAACAATTAGTACCATACATATTTTTTACGTTTATAAAGTTCACAAGCTTATGTTTAAAAAAAATTCGGTTTTATTTCATGATTTATTCAGATAGTATTTTATAGTACCTAGATGGAAAAATGAGTAGGTATCCTAAAAAAGGTCTAGGTACCTTTTTTAGGATACTCATTTTTCCATCTATAAATAATAAAAGAAGTAACTAACGACATTTACCTAGGTCTTTTTTTCTCGTCTTTAGACGTCTTGTCTTTGTCTTTAGACAAATATACAGAAGCCGATCGAAAGACATAGGTACCTACTGAACATAGAGCGAAGCTCTCCAAAACTCAAAGCTCAATGAAGCCAATTTTGTTCCTAATATTACATAAAACAAACAAACCCTAATGTATGTTCCAAATAATAAAAAAATCTATTATTTTTATAAACCACGCCAAAAACCTATGAGCCAAAGATATGGTTCCCAAGACGCCACTTGTCGAGTTATCGCCGAAGATACCACGAATGTGTCAAGAAAAAATATTGTTGTTATGATAATAGTCGTTTTTTATAACTACTGATACGGAGCTTCATAATAAACTTTTATCAGTACTTGAGATGTGTTAATAAAGAAATAGCTTTTGTTTTTGGCTCCGTTTTACTTTGCTGATAACGGTATAGTTTTGTTATTACCGTATTATTGCTGTGATTATATTTAAATTGTAAGTAGGTAGGTATATGTATTATTTCATTTGTAAAGTAGTTTCTATATAACTTTTATTATAATTTAATTCTATATATATGTATATAATATTATATATATAGTATTCTATATATTATGCATATTTAAAAATGAATAATTAGGTACTAATTTATTTCTGTTAAAGGTACTAGGTAGGTTAGATCATCAGTGCTACTTGGAATTTTCCTCTAGGTATTGCAGAGTTTTTAATTATCTACTATTAGATACTAATGTATTTAAAAATAAGCATATTGTAAACTTGATATATATGTTATAATGTTAAAGTTATTTAAAATGAGAATAAATACCTACTTTTTTACATATTCTTAGCTGTTTTATTTAAATCACCCTTTTCGACCTAGTTTACAAAAGTATGTTACTTACATATAAATTTATAAAGAATAGAAAAAATTCGATCACGAGGCGGGACTCGAACCCGCATCCTTCGCGCCATTCCGGGGCGGATGCCTCACCAACTCAGCCACTCGTGACCCGCCCGAGTGATCGAATTTATTCTATTCTTTCAGTTTTATGTGTCTGAAGGGACACACCGCGAAGGGACATCGAATTTTTTCTATTCTTTATAAATTTATATTTATAAAGCATTTGAATGCCATAAAACCAAAAATATAAATGTTACTTACATTTAAATTCATAACATGTCATCCAAATTAATCATATATAGGTACTATTTCAGTAGAACAAAAGTATATTATATCATTACATTGAGCGCATTATAATCCCGCCCTAAAAGTTATCATAGAAGAAGCCTTAAAAAGTATATCACCTTATAATTCAAATTAAACATATTACCCAGTACCCACCTGTAAAAGCTTCACCATTTCAGTACATAATGATAATCATTACCCATATTTATTCACAACCCTAAAGGTTACATGATATAAAGCCTTCAGGGTTCAGGGTGGGTGTGGCAGCCAATAGCTGTACTCCGCGGGGTCACGACCCCGCCAATCAGGCCTCGACCCGCCTTATATAATGACATATAACTTAAATGTATGAAACTTTCAGGATCGATCTGAATTATATGCTATGTACTTATTATGTAGTAATATTTTTTAGTATGTTTAATTGTAAATAAAGTGATTTTTACCTGTTTTTGTTAGTTACCTATAAAAGTTTTCAAATGATAATTGACTGACGGTAGGGAATGACCTTTTAATATTCTGATATATCTATTCTGTTGTCAAACATAGTAAAATCGGTTCTACTTTCGGTTAAATAAGACAATTTAAAGGTAAAGCAAAACAATAGTAATTTATCGCTGGGGAAACACTTGCTCAGATGAGTTTGTACTGTCATGTGGGCTAAGACAGGGAGGTCTGACCTCTCCTCTCTTATTTAATATGTATGTTAATCAGCTGATCGAGGAGCTCAGCGAGACCGGTGTCGGCTGCTACATCGATGGTATTTGTATGAATAACCTCAGCTATGCTGACGACATGGTCTTGCTGAGCCCCTCGGTCGGCGCGCTCCGTAAGCTCCTCACCATCTGTGAAAATTATGCTGAAAGGCATCACCTTGTCTATAACGTAGATAAATCGGTTGCTATGCTTTTTGGCGCAACCTCTAAGGATATCCATTTGCCTGTTTACCTGTATAACCAGCCGCTCAAATTTGTTAATTCTTTCCGCTACCTGGGACATATAGTTTCGTATGATCTGACAGATGACCTCGATATAGACAGAGAGAGGCGTTCTCTGGCTGCGCGCGCGAACATGATCGGAAGAAAGTTTAATAAGTGCGAAAGAAATGCAAAAATATTACTATTCAAAGCTTATTGCACCGCTCTATATACTCCACAACTGTGGACAAGGTATAAAAAAGAAAATTACCGAATTTTTAGGGTACAATACAATGATTCGTTCCGAATTTTATTCAAACTACCGCGTTGGTGTAGCGCGTCTAGCATGTTCGCGGAAGCCCGCGTGCCGGTTCTCGATGCATTGATCAGGCATCGCGTTGCTAGATTTAGGAATATTCTTTTTACTTCTAGTAACTCGATTATAAATGCTTTAACGAATTTTGGTAGCAGCATCTTGGCATTTTATGCCCGGCTTCTGCGTTAATATTTATAACTTCTAAATTGATACTTTTTTGTATTATTTCAATAACTGTGTAATGTAATGTAACTCTTGTATTTTTATTTTTGCCTAACGGATCTTAGTCGTCCATTAATGTACATAATAATTCAATAAAGGATATTTTTATTTTTTTTTTTTTATTTTTTATCAGCACATGAGAAATTCATATACATAGGTACCTAAGCGTAATTAAGCTATTATTGAAAACTGAATCAATCAGTCTGAAATTTACAGTATTAGCTTATATTACACACAGCTTCTTGAAGAATAACTGAAATTATACTAATCCTTTGTCCATTAAAAACAATAGGTATATGTTGCTGTTCTCAAAAAAACAGTTTCTAATTCCACAAAAAAGGAACACAACAACAAACGTATCTATAAATGACATGTAGGTACATAATATAGTCTGTAAAAAAGCTGTAAATACAGTATATCTGTGAATAGAGAAGCGTAGCGGGGCGCGGGGCGGGAGGTGACTTATTGATTTTCACGAGACGCCGACTTTTCTTGCTGGCCTCAGTTCAGAGGTAAATTGAGGTACTGTGGCTGAAATAGAACTTGAACTAGATATAGTTGTGGAAGAAAATCACGGCCATATTGTTTTTCATTATACTTATTAGGTTTGAGGTTGAGAATTGATTAATTTACATCAACGAGTAATTTAGTTTAAAATAAATCATGACAAACATGTTTTTAATGTATTGTACATACCTATTAGATATGAGGTTGGAAATTGGATATAAATTATACTAAGTTAAATAAAAATAGACTCTCAAACAATTAAATAAAATTATGTTTACTTTTGTATACTTACATGAGACATGACATTTTGATTGAATTGTAGGTAGGTACATTATATCCGATATTGAGATACACAAGAAAACAAGGGCTTTATTTTCTTTCTGATATCTAATAATGTTAAAAATTTATGTGTTCAGAGTGCTTTCACCATAAATGAAAATATGGAAGGAAAAAATTTATCACATTGTGCCTTAAGTGCAGACCATTTTTTTGGGTTCATTGTCTGTCATCTATTTACCTATGAGAAAGATTAATTATTAACGTAAATTATTATTTACATCTAGGTATTATGACGATTCTTGAAGATCTAGTTGAACAAATAAATGTTTGAGTTTTAATGTGTGTTTTATTTGATATTTCCAATAATACTCTACGTTCTACCATACTACCCATATCTTATACTAGCTGCGCTCCACGGTTTCTCCCGCGTGGCTCCGCTTCTGTTGGTCTTAACGTGATGATATATAGCCTATAACCTTCCTCGATAAATGGGCCATCTAACACCGAAAGAATTTTTCAAATCGGACCAGTAGTTCTTGAGATTAGCGCGTTCAAACAAACAAACTCTTCAGCTTTATAATATTAGTATAGATTAGTATAGATCTTATACTTATAGCATACTTCCTGTAGTAGGTAGTATACTATAGAAAATGATTCCACCAATAAAAATACACGGAGACTACGCTGAAAAGAGGGATTCTTGCTTATTTTCAATACAATTTGTTATTTGAAACTAGTACATTCATTTTTTAAATTATTTTCAGTCATTACGCAAGTTTTACGGTCAATTCGATTTTGTTTATTAATGTAGAGTACCTAAGTAGCAACACCACATAGCTTGCTGTAGGAAAAGCAGAGTCGATAGAGTTCCTAAGTATCTCTACATTTTCCAAATGTATGAAAAGTTGTAAAGAATTGTAGAACCTTACCTATAGATAAATTTTTGGCTATATAATATATTTCCATTAACTATGATTCAGATGTGACGGTACTAAATAAATATCTATTGAAAATGTTTCAGTCTTTGCTATAGAGAAGTTTTAATTAAAACATATTAAGAACTAATTAACAAAAAAAACCTTTCAAATTACTTCAAAACCGAAGTTAAATACACTGTTAAATACTCACTATTTCCTATCTAAAATATTTGCTTTGTGTTAGATCAAACGGAATGAAAACAAAACGATGAATAAAACAGGGTGAACAAAAAGCTACCCTCATTAGAGACTGAAAGATACTCACATCGCTTTGAACTTGCCGACCCATGGCACCACACAAGCGAATATAGACCATATTTCGGTACGTATAAGGATTTAAATTGATTGGAGTAGTATTTGCTATGTAAGTACATAATATAAGTATATAACACAAGCAAATTTAGTCCATATGTTGTGACAATTAGACTTTAAATTGATTTGAGTAGTATTACTATGTACTTTTTTATATAACATAAGCGAATATAGACCATATTTTGTAATTAGATTGTTAATTTGTTGGACGACTTAGTATATGGCTGACTTTAATATTTGTTATTATTTGTCACTTTTTTATACTATGTAAAGCGAAGGTTCTGTGAGAGTTTCGACTACTTTCAGTGAAGTTTCGTCTTGTCCTACCTTAGGTAGGTACAATACAAACATGCTATTTCTTCCATATTAAACAATAAAATAATAATTTACCTTCCAATTCAAAAATAAATAGTTTACGTTTGTAAGTTATGATAGTAAATTAAGTTAATATATTAAGTAAACTTTAAAGCTTTCACTGCATTTTCCATTTCGTAACATCTCTGCCAATCTAACGTTCTTACAAAACTTTGAAACCTGGTATTTTATGTTTAAAAATGTCATATACATTGTATATGTTATATAAATAGCTATTGATCTAGCTGCTAGATGCTGCATGTCGTGTTAATTAGCAGGATTGAACCGCAAACTGATTGGGAGCCGGGACTGCACCCGCTGTGAACCACTGAAACTTAGAACTTACGCCAATTATTATTATTTATTTATAATGTAAATAGATTTGATAAAACCATAGAAATCTAAATAACAAGACGATAAAACAGTATAGAATAGAGAGAATTAAATTAAAATCATAGTAATTATATAAAAAGTTGGTTGAAATATGTAATAGTAAAGCAGGACTCATCTACATTGTAGGTACCTATATTAGGTTCATTCAAAAATACCAGACGCATTAAAAGTGTAGGTTCGTAGTCTCTAATGTGATTAGGTAACCATTGTCCATTAGTATAATAAGTATTAAGTTATTACTTAAAGATTTAAAAAGATATTTGCACAAATCCTAAACCATACATACTTTAAACACACTTTTGACAATAATTAACTTCTTCTTTCAGATTCTATTAAGGTATACCTACTTACTAATAATGTCCCAAGTCCACAGCTTACAATGTACATACTAATTGAACGCGTGTACACAGTTTATGTTAATTAGCGACACGCCCGGTTGTTTCGGCGATTGATTAGATGAGCAAACACTGGGTATAGAGTATATAGTATATACTATAGTGCCTTTGAGCTAGTACTAGATGATTTTGGGATCGAAAGATGTGGAAGTTTTGAACGGAAATGCAATTTTATAGAAATTTGAATTAAGTACTTAAAAGTTGGTCGGAGTTTAAAAACTGAGTAATTGTTGTTTAATACATATCTTCGTACACAAAGCTATAATATTATGTGTACCTACCTATGCTGATACATATAAAATAGTAAAATAATTATTTTAAATATCTAATAAGACAAAATATTACATTTATATGTACAACGAGAGTAGTATTAACTGTTATTGTGATTTTATAGATGGTTCAGATGGGGTTGCATAAAATATCTTTATTACTAAATTATTACTATAATATCTATGTTAATTGACAAAAGCTTTTATTCCATATCTGATGATCCAAATACATATTTTCAGACCTGAATCTCCACTTCATTCAGTCTCTGAAAAAAAAAACACAACAAAAATTAAATTTAAGTACAGTACAAGTTAATTCGAGCATACATTAAACCTCAACGCTTCAACACGCCAAACCCTAACTTCTGATACGATACAAGAGCATCGTAATCGAAAACCACTCATGTAGACCTCCCACGCCGCCCTCTGTCCTCGAAAAATAGAAGCTCAAAGTATAATGTAGTCCCTAGACGGTAATGCAGCATGACATGCATGCATGCATGCTTCATACGTATCATTCATAATATGGGCCCTCTTTACAATGGTCAACTACCATACGCTCAACCAGCGTTGGTCGAGTAGAGGCAATCACGATAGCGTAGAAGGTGCTTATTCATAATCGCCGTATAATGGCGGTAAACATCGACGGTCATTTGTTGGGCCAACGCTGCTCAATGTGAAAAGGGTCCAAAAGATGGTTTAATTCAATGATTGAAGTGAATGGCATGCAAAAATATGTGTATGTGTATGACATGCAGCATGGTTGTTTAAATCGGTGCATGTCTAGCAAAACCTTAAGAATGGTTCACGCAGACTGTATAAAAATGCATGATTTGATTTTAGTCACTCACGAAGCATGACAATTCACGGCATGTCATGCTTACTACCGTGTAGGGACAACTTTACGTATTTAGATAGCTGAGGTCCATATATTCTGGTCGGAGATAGTCTTTATGTGACACTACGGCACCCCGTTCCGATCCGATTTTTAAAATGTTTGCACACGAGATTTAAGTGCATGTATTAGTATGATCGGATTTGCTCAAGTGGGATAAGGAGTTACGTTTTGCAATGATTATGGATTACCGATTAGAGATGGGTTTTGAAGTACGTCCTTTATCGAATTACAATATTATTACTAATATTGTAATTCGAAACCTTTATCGAATTACAATATTATTACTAATATTGTAATTCGATAAAGGTTTACAATGCTTTTGATATATTTATTGTATTTGGATGCACTTAACTGGATGTTTTTTGTCACATTTATAATATGAAAATGCTACCTAGGTATTAAACAGTTAAACTATAAAAAATATAAAAAATAGTAATTTAAAAATGAATCGCTTATTGATAATTAATTTAGATAGGTACCTACTGAAATAATTTCTAAAACTATTGACATTTTATGTGTTGGTAACAAATCAAAAAACAACAATACATATTTTTTTAACAACTATTTAAAATTAAACTTATAAGTAGGTAATAAATATAAAAATCCTATCGATAAAACGAACGACCGAACTATCGAAAAATCCTTTTATTTTTTAATAACAGCGTAATTTAATTATCAGTCAATAGGGCTTGTTATGAAGGTAGGTACAACATGCCCTTTTGAAACAGGATAGGATATTATATCGGTTGTTTGGAATTCACACAAAAACCACGGAATCCCGAGGGGCGGAACCACCTGTGAATATTGCATATTTCCAATCACGACACATATTTTGTTTGTATACAGGATGTTTATATTGGAATATTTATTAAAGTTTTTAGAGTTATATAATAATTTACGCTATTCATATCTTTCATATGTTGAGGATTAAAACATAAATCCATCTTGTACGATAATTATATTATTTTAATGTTAATACAAATTTATTTTAATTCAAATTCTGTATTATTGAAGTGGATGTATGCAAATATAATAGCGGAACAATATGTTTTTACTTCTATTATGACTTATTAAAATTCAATATTAATATTAGGTACTTATAGTAAGTTTATTTACTGAATTGTATGTTTCTTATCGAACCTTAAAAAGTTGAAAGAAATACGGCAATAGAGAAAACAACAACCTGTATAACATTTAAACGTGACCCCGTGGGAATTCGCCCCGCGCCGTTTCTCCCAATATTACACACCATTTCAACCAGGAAGCGTTTTTGTATGTTTCATCTAAGAAAATAAACTTATTGGACTTTACAATTAATATTCTACTACGGGAAGAGAATCCAAAGTCCTGCGAGACTTTCGGTCTTCATGCCAATTCAATTGTATATTTTTCTAAGTCATATTTAAAAGCTTGTTGAAACTTTTTTTGGAGAATGCAAATCATACTATCGTAGGTATGTAGAGGACTACCGACTAATTCCACTGTCCCCTATGGAGCTCCTTCCAGTGGGAATAATTTCCTCAAGATCTATTCTATACTTTAAAGATGGACCATAATGTTATAAGCGTACGTTACTTTAAGCTCAATTACCTACTTAACTACAAACCCTTAAAATAGTAAAAATAATAGTAGGTAATTATAGAGTAAACGTGTTTCTATTTCTAGCCTTCTAGGTAAGTATGAATTAAAAATCCTGGTTGAAAATCATTTTTAAGAACATTAAACTACCATTTAACAACTGGCAACTCTTCCAATAAGACTAGACGTAGTAACAATTTCGTAATCTGTGGTCTAATTAGCAATTCGAATTGGCGCGATTATGATATGTCAACTTTCCCGCGTTTCCTGATTTGACAGTTCACATTTGACACCTGTGGCGCGTTCCCACGCACCACGTGTTCCGCTAATTTCGATCTGGCCACACCTGTTCTAATGACTGTGATTTTATCTATGGGAATTGGAAGCGTCCTTGTGTGAGGGTAGAAATTAGTCAGATGTACTCAGTAAGGCTAGTTCTGGTTGGTGGACTGAGCTTTGTTTTACTTGACGTAGATAGATTAATACTCTACTGAAGTTATGACAAAAAATAAAAATCAGTTTGCATAAAATTGTATTATTTACGACAGTTTGATAAATAATGCACTGTAGAGTAAATTATGCTTTTTCATAACAAAGACACAAAATTCAATTGAACAAAAAATAATTGGGAGAAACAAAACTAAATTGTGAAGCAACCTGAGCAAGCTCAACATTTCTAACGATGCAAAGAATTGCATTGCATCTCACATCTGTCCCATACCCACCCAATAAGTTTCTGGTCTTCACTTTAAGTCAAAGTTGCATATTACCATTAACGATAAGCATACTAATACTAAAAACAATATCCTCATTTAATTAATTGTGCTAAATCTTTGACATAAAGTCGTGTACAGACAGTGCACGATCCACAACAATTTATCACAGCATTTCCCTAACATTATGACGACTAATTCTACATTCTAAAACCTACTTTATTTTCTACCTTATAGATCATTAATTTGAATGAATTTAATGATTATATAATTCGCACATGTAGGGCATTTTAAACTTAATGTAGAAGGCTTAAGATTCAAATTGGTTTGTATTTAAATTCAAATTAGCAGTAGTGCAATGAAATTAATCTAGTGGTATAGTGATGACGTGATTTATTACACCTGGACTTCCTTCTGTATTGGGGTTCGAAGTCACGTGGGTGTATGGGTATTGTTGTGTGAAATAATTGAATAATAAGTACTTTGATAGTGATTAGTCGATCGACAGATTTGATTGGTGTCGATAAAATAAGTGCGCTGAATTTAGTGATTTTTTAAATAAAAATTAATTATTTTTCTAATGTTACTAATACGCGTTATTCTTTTTTAATGAAGACAGAAGACTTATTATTTATTTAGCAAGTGCTTTTAGTATGTACTTATAACTTATATTGAGCGGTCAGTCTCACAAAGTACCTATAGACAGCTGCTGCAGGATGAAAGATTTAGATTGTTTTCTATTCCGCAAAATGATGTTTCCATTCAATAGGAATAGAGCACAGGAATAGAGCTGCCATTTACCACAGAATAAAAACTGCGCATTGACGTAATATTTATGGAAAACCATTATTAAACATTTTCAAAGTCAGTAAAGATGTTGTAGAATTAAACTGTTAGGTATATGAAAGCACTTTTGTTCATGATCATAATCATTTAGTATCCACCAAACTGTACCTACCACGAAACTATTTCTCAGACTTATTTAGAGCACGGAAGCAATAACTACAAGCTTCAACAAACTAGTTCAACTAATAGCCTAATTAGCCTATATTAATAACCACAATTATCACCGCCTCAAAACCCTACGTCTTACGCCCCCATTATTTTTTTCCACGACAATTACGCGGTAAACGAAATTTAATTGTCAATCTTACCGTGTCCGACATTACCGTGAACACCGCTTAATGACCATTGTATGGCCATAATAATATACCAAAGTAATAAAAATCAACATTTAAATAATCAATCCATTTTGTTTCTTATTGCAATGAAAATAGAAGCCAAACTGTATTTTGTAGCCGCGCATTTTACATTTGTCAATATGACATCTCAATTGACAGCTGCGCGCAGCCATTTTGATTTGGCGGCAAATTTATGTGGTCCACCCACGGCATGCGACTTTTATATTGAAAATGGACATCCGAAACTCATTAAAAGGACATTTGCGTCATTTTGCGGTACGTCTCTATTTAAACTTGAATCGATTACACGATGTTAATTTTTTGCTCTTTTACGTACATGCGGCTGGTGATAATAAATTAACTCTGTTATTTATTGCGGTTATAAAAAGTTGAACACGTGCTATAAAAAGTAGTTGTTAATTCTTTGTAACTTCATTTTCCATCATAGGTACTAAGGTGATAAGGTCTGATAATAATAATTGTTGTATAATTGTTTTTCTTTGTCCTACTCTATGTGTCTCTCCATTATTTTATATAAATAAGAGTTACAATTGAAATATTATTAATATTAAACAGAATGTCCTAATCAAAGAAAATAAGAGAAATAATCGTATTACAATAAGGTTAATTTGACGAAACTTGGAATCCATACAAAATGCCGTATGTGGGTTGTTAATAGGAGAAGTAGGAATTTCGTTTTCCGTCTTTATTCGACGACTTCCGCTTGCGTATTGGCTTCGGTTGATGGTGACCATTCTGTGGAATAAAAGGAGACAAATTGGACCCTTTAAACAGTTGTAACTGACGAACTGACATAGTTCTAAGTACTCATGCCTGTCTAATTTATGCTGAATATGAAAGAATTTCTCAGAATTTAATACAAGATGGTAAGTATCAACAAAGTGCTAGGGAACAACTTAACAAAATACATAACCTAGGTAGGATAAGAGAAAATAGTAGATTATCTTTTCCTTCATATCGACGATGAAGTATCAATACCTCCTAACTAACATTTTAGCGATTTTCGTTTTATAGCATTTTCGTACTTAAAATAGAGTAATACATAGGCCCATAAAGGTCATTTCTCTGTAAACAGTCAATTTGAGCAAATATTAAAGTGTAGCAATACCTTATAACAAAAGTTGCGTCATTTTTGCTGGCAATATATTCTAACTAAACCCTGACGCGTCCGCTCTGTTTTTAAGCACGCTTTCCTTGGGCTCATTTACAGTTTATTCCTGGGTTAAAAGTGGTGAGTTTGGCATGCTTTCAAACCAAGAAGAAAGTATCCTAATACGTGCTTCTCCATAAACTCAACAAACCATCGAAAAATTGCCATTCTTGACGATTTTTTTGATGCTTTTCCAAAACTACCATCGCAGTATGCGCGTAAAGATACCAACAAATTGTTCGTAGAGTCAATTAAATTACTAAGCATTGTACATGTTACTGGTATGACGAAACAGCTGCTGACCTGACGTCTAGCACTTTTGTTTCGTTTGTAATTAATTACCTGGAAAAGCATTGTGTAAGCCAACAGCTGCCTATTATTATATTTTCTGACGGATGCCCTTACCAAAATCGCCTATTTTGCGTGAGAGATGGAGGTGGGGGAAACCAGCTAAAACTGAAACCACCCGAGAACATGAAGCCAAGCAGCTTGTGAGGGCTGCGGAAGGCTTCAGGGAGGGACCCGGGAGACCCCAGGTGTCTTGCCCTGTACTCCGCAACCCCCGTACATTCCATGATGACGTGGGCTGCCGTTTCCTCGGACGCCATGCATGCTCTGCATAGCGGACTGTCTGTGATCCCTAAATTAAAGAGATGTTTGTTGAAGGGGCCGTGCCCTGTGAGAGTCCCAGTTATTACACGTAGTTGCACTCTACGTAGGTTGAGAATCCGACGTGCAAGTCTAGAGTCAATGTTTGGTAGGGCTTCTCTGGCTTGCTTGCAGTCAGATCTGCTTGAACATTCTGCTTTTTGTGCAGTGTTAGTGAGCTGGGTAATCATCAGCCGGATCCAGCTAGCAGGTAGCGGTATAATGGGAAAAGGTCCCATGACCGGTGTTTGAGATGCCCTTCTGGCTAATATGTCAGCAGCATCATTTCCTCGTGAGTTACTGTGTCCTTTTATTCATTGTAGTACTAGGGACTTTCCCAGATCACATACCCTAGTTAGGGCTAGGTGACACTCTAGAATTAACCCTGAAGTGATTTCATGGCTTTTGATTGCCATGAGTGCTGCTTTGCTATCCGATAGGATCCGAATCGAAAAGTTGTTACATTCCTTTTGATTATGGCTGAAGCTGCAAGTAGAAGTCCTAGGCATTCAGTCTGAAAGATTGTATTACGGGGTCCCAAGGGGTGCGAGATGTTAATGTTTAGGTCCTCAGAGAAGACCCCAGCACCCGTGCCATTTTCAGTCTTGGACCCGTCCGTGAAGATGAGTAAATCTTCGACGCTGTTGTGCTCTGATGTGTTCACGTAGCTGTATCTTATATTTCTTGACTTGAACGCCAACTTAAGAACAAAGAAATTTACGTTCCAAGTGATTATGCCACTATAACCAAAGCAGCAAGAAAATCTCGTCCATATGAAGTTGAACAAATTGAAATAATGTTTTATATTCAAATCACTATCTTCGAGCATAATCACGTGTAGCGACAGGATTTTAAATCAAAATTTTACTATAGTATTGATACAAAAACCTAATATTAAAATAAAAAAAATGTTGTAATCTTTAGAACAATTTCTTCTAAGTATATTGGCAATAACTTGTATCTAAAAAATACGGCTTTCTGTTTAAATACAATTACAAGCAATATCTAATATCTGCATGTTTTTTTTAAAAGCTTTGAAGTTACATTTAATTAATGATTCCATGATATCTAATATCCTTTGATAATGAACGTAAGCTAAAATAATAATTAAAAACAGTAACGAAAAAGAAATAAAACGTTTTTTTTATCTACTGAAAAATGTAGTTTTTGTAGTTAGCATATATTGACACTTCATCGTCGATATAATATTTATTACAGGCACATATTAGTCTTTTTCGCGAATCTTTCATTAGTTTCCCTAGCATTACAATTAATTTAAGAAATTTTTCTAATTCCCATTAATTCCTAAATCATGGGCACCAAACAGTAATGCCACAATAGTATTACAAGAAAGACAATCCTCTTTGTCCCGTGCTTTCTTCAACCGCATTGTAAGGCTTCACAGGACATACGCATGGTAATTAGTATAATCTTATGTATTACTAGCTTAGCTTCGCGACTTTGTCCGTTGTAATAAATAATTAATATACTTAGTTAAAAAAAAACTAAATATATTAAGCTTGATAAGTGTACAAAGTTTGAATTAAAGTTTTGGTTATAAGCTTTTGCATTGTGCTCAGGTAGCTCCAGTTAAAAAAATCATTTAGTAATCAAATATCGTCATGAATATTGAATACATACGCTGCAGGGATGTTATCACTTGCCGGAATAGCATCAGGATTCAGGGGCACAAGGAATTGCTTTGAAACCATAGGTAGAGTCAAAAACCGATCAACAAATAAAATTTATACTAATTTGTCTTCCAAACAGGAAGATTGTTTTTAATCTGATATTGATACGTGTCCAACAGCTTTAACATAAAAATAGGTAGGTGGACAAAAACATATTATTAATTAAGGAAATAGTAAGATTCCAAGGCAGTTTATTAATTAATTTACTCCATCAACAAAATTTTATCTTATTTCCATAAACCATATGTCACAGTCTATTTACGAACAAAAATGCAACCCTCATTATGTAACTTTATCTATCATTACTTTGACTCTCACCCCCGCGATATTTTTCAAAAATCCCCAAAAGAGACAAACAAACAAAAAGTTTAATGGCGGAACTCACCTTAACCTTCCGTTTCCTTTACATTTCCTATATTTCCCGCTCATTTTACCAATTATAGACCCTATTATATTGAAATAAGATCGAAAATTAACATACTTTATCTTTTATGCTCTATTAAGTAGTAATTATTTAAAACAAAAACGTATTCATATAATTATAACTTTTATTTTCATTCAGTTAAAGGTGATATTTGTGTAAATAATTAGGTATATTAACACGCTTTGATGTATTTGCAGCTTTTATAAGTAAATACGAAATAAATCATGGCAAATGATTTGTGTCTTTGAGAATAGATGTCTTTGTTTGGATATTATTAAATTAGGAAGTATTTTTTGTGAATCCAGATGATGTATGAATGATGACAGAATTGAAATCTATAGATTTACGTAGAGCTAGTTAATATGCGTGAAACAGTTTATATTTAAGGCATTTGATAAAAGGTTAGTTAAATATAGAGATAAGTAGTAAATTACTATGACTAAGACTTCTCGATTATCATTATTATAAAAAAATTGGTTGTCTGTAAAGTCGGTTTACTGACGATAGTTGAACGTGACAACGTCCGATTGTGCTTCTTTGTCGCTCGTTCCGCGCTCTCACTCGCACTTCAAGCCTTACATGGAACGCCTCAGATGAGTCAGAGCGAGGTAACGCCGCATGAGTCATGTTTTTTCGTGCGTGCAGCCGGCTTTATCGAATTATAAGACGTTGTCACGTCAAAACTTTTAATACTCAAGGATCGTGATTAAACAATAGACTGTGCAATATAAAAAAGAAAGTTATTATTATTTATTACGCGTTAGACATATTATAACTATCAAACTTATTTATAAATCACTACATATTATAAGACAAAGTCGCTTTCTCTGTCCCTATATGTCCCTTTGTATGCTTAAATCTTTAAAACTACGCAACGGATTTTGATGCGTTTTTTTTAATAGATAGAGTGATTCAAGAGGAAGGTTTTAGTATATAATTTATTATGTTTTAGACAAAGCGGGCGAAGCCGCGGGCGGAAAGCTAGTATTATATAAATAAAAATGATAAAACTGTGGCATTTTGTACAAACAACTTTCTTAGGGTGACAAATCAACATCGAGCTATGCTGCGCTGTACTGCGCTGTGCTGTGTTTGGTCAACTCGCTCGTTTAATATTTTAATGAGGATACAAACAAACCATGCTGTGCTGCGCTGTGTGAGGCTACGCTCTGTTCAAAAACGCAGCAGTCTCGAGCGAGGCGCGCTACCCGCCGTGCTGAGCCGCGCTGTGCCGAACTGTGCTATGTTTTTATGGAGCTCTGCCATGCTGCGCTGTGTCGAGCTATGCTAGGTTTGGAGCACGCTGCGTGCCCCTCCATCGCCGCATTAAATTCATTAAAATTTTCCTTTTTTTTTCACGTATGGTGTGAGGTAACAAGCTACCGTGACTAGACTCTTTTAACGACAAAATAACACATAAAATATCCATATCCGCTTCTTCTTCACTTTCATCTTCATCGGATTCAACTATGTCGTAATGTTTACGTTTTTTTGAAAATAGGGTCATATTTCGGTTTAAAGAACTTTATTTATCTCATAAACAAGAACAATACAATATGATCTTTTACAAATATGAGAAATAACAATTTTGCAGTTAGTATAACACAATCAGCTATCGAAATTAGTTAAGTATGTCTTTAATTTATTTTTAAAAATAGTAATTGATGAGGAATCTTTAATTGCTTTAGGCAAGCTATTGTACAATTGTGCTCCCTCAAATCTTAAGTTTCTCTTACCGTATAAAGTTCTTATAAATGGTAATTCAAGGTTATCACTCTTTCGTGTGTGGTATTTGTGGGATTTTTTGTTTAGTGTTATTTGTGTTTTTATATTATTAGATAGAATATTTTTAATCAGTATGCATGTGTGATATTTATATAATTTATTTAAATCAAACAATTTGGTACGGAAGTATAGATCCTTAGTTGGCGTTAAAAAATTAAAGTTAAAAAGGATTTTTACTAGTTTGTTTTGCGTAATTTGTAGTTTTTTTAAATTAGTAGGCGCCGATTGCCCCCAAACTGGGATAAGATAATCTAGATGTGGTTTAACAAGCGTGTTATAGATACTATAACGTAATTTAAATGGTATATATTTAGCCGCATTTCTTAAAGCTCCTGTAAGTGGTATTAACTTAGATCTCACATGGTTTATGTGTGATTTAAATGTTAATTTATTATCCAAGATTAGGCCAAGATATTTTTCTTCGTTAGATCTGTTTAATGGTTGCGAGTCTATTGTAAGAGGTGGAAAATAAGATATTTTTTTTATTTTTGGCTGCATAGATAACATAAGAGGTCTTTTTTACATTAATTGTCAATAAATTTAACTTAAACCAGCTATTTAATCGATTAAGATCATTTTGAGCAACTTTAGTTAAGTTGACTGCTGAATCCCCGAAGTAGAAAAGACAAGTATCATCAGCATAAAGTGATATGTTCCCTGACAATCCAGCGCTACTAATATCATTGATATACACCAAAAAAAGCAACGGTCCTAAGACAGAGCCCTGAGGGACTCCATATTTGATTTCTGCGAGATTTGATACATAATTATTAATTTTTACTATTTCATACCTGTTGCTTAGGTATGAATCAAGTATTTTATACGCTGAATCAGTTATACCTATGTTTTTTAATTTATTTAATAGAATGGGGTGGCTGACGGTGTCGAATGCCTTTTTAAGATCTATAAATATTCCTAAGGCCAAGTGCTTCTTATCTATATTGTCTTTAATTTTGGAAACAAGATCAATAGTAGCTGATAGTGTATTTGATTTAGGACGAAAACCGTATTGATATTCAATTAGAAAATTTATTTTATTTAGGTATTTGAGCAGACGAGTGTATAAAACCTTTTCGAAAATTTTAGATACAATAGGCAGTACTGAAATAGGTCGATAATTTCCAGGGTCAGATTTAGGTCCAGATTTATAGATAGGTGTCACTTTAGCAACTTTTAGACTGTCGGGAAAGACATCATCAGCTAGGCATTTGTTTATAGAATTAGTGAGGTCATCTGTTATAAGATTCTTTATACATTTTATGATTTTGGTAGTAACGCCGTCTATTCCAGCAGCTGCATTGTTGTATAATTTATCTATAATTTTAGATATTTCATTTTTTGTACATAATTCAAATTTATCGAGCCTAATTTCTGTAGAAGTCTTACAATGTTTAATAGTATTTTGTGATAGTGTTGATGCGGTGTTATTATTTTGTAATTTACTAGCCAAAAGAGTGCCTATAGTAGCAAAATAATGATTGAAACAGTTACAGATTTCAGTTCCTTTTTGGATTGTTTTACCGTCAATAATTAGATTTAGAGGAGCACAATTATAGTCTATTTAATTTTTTACCAAGGTATTGATTAGCTGCCACATCTTCTTTGGATTATTTTTACATTTATTGAAAGAATCGTGATAATATTTTTTCTTTGTGTTATGTATGGTTGTACGAACATTCAGTTTTGCAGCATCATGTTGCATGTGCAGAGCGGTATTATGTGGGTCACATAGATAAGAATGCCAAATTCTGTTTCTATCTTCAATCAAATTGAGTATTGTTTTATTAATCCAGTCAGATTTAGGTAAATTGGCTATTTTGTATTTTGTTATTTCAGCACTTACAATTTTTTCTTTAATAAACGTCTCTAAATTAGTATAGTTATTATCTTCATTTTTCCAATTACTTAATTCAATGCTTTTATATAATTTATTACAATCAATAGCTATGTATTTGTTTTTTTGTTTCATGGGCGTTTTGTGTTTTTTGAGTTCAATGAACACTTATTTGTGGTCAGACAGTGATGAACTAATAATATTTGACGAGATAAACGACTACACGAGCTGCTGATTACTTTATACTGAGCTAGATTGTTAAAAAACGTAGCTTAAGAAACACAGCACATCACAGCGCAGTACAGCGCAGCATCGTTTAATTGTTAAAAAAACGTAGCTTAAGAAACACAGCACAGCACAGCGCAGTACAGCGCAGCATAGCTCGATGTTGATTTGTAACCCTTAGCAGGTAGTATTTTGTTTTGTTAAATATGTAAGACTATAAAATAGTAATAAAATCTCTAAAAATTGTGCATTTTTAATACATTAAGGGTCAAATCATAGAGATCTAGAGAGATGCCAATCGCTTGCGCTGAGTACGAAACCGTGTCTCATAAAAAATTTACGCACACAACTGCAGTAAACAAAATCAAAACAATACTTCGCGTTGTGTGCGTGTCATCACACAAAAATATGAGAGCGACTATTCGTTCGCACACTAGATTGTAAGTGACGTACGTATACAGCACCGCTACAGTTTGTTCTCTTTTTGTACATATTGCTGCGACACCGGCCCCGCCCCCTAACCATATCTCCCTTTAGTTTCTGTGATCTGTGGGTCAAATCAAATACTTATTAGGACAGGAAGCAATTACATTGACCGCGGTAAGGTGATATATAAAGGGGAGTACACACGTGCAACTTCCTTCCTCTTAAGGTTAAGCTACACTGGTCGTACTTCGTAATTTAATATGTATGTTTATTACTATTAAGGGGATATATTGTAATTGTTGTAAATATGTAAGACGTTGATCAAGATATTATGTTCCTTGTATCGAATGAGGACATTTTAGTATGAGTTTTTATTTAGAAAATTCAGCGAATTCAATAAATAGTTCATTATTATAATTATTTGCAGAATTTATAACAGTGTCATCAAAATAAACAAGTACTGTTTATAATCAATGTGTGATATTATTTTACCTTATCTACTTACTTTAAAAAAAGATATACCTATGAGGAAAATAATAATATGTATAATCTGAACTTTAATAACTTAACAACAAAATTGTACACGCAGTAAATTATTTTAATTATCCGATTAGCGAATCATAATTATATCGACTTTAAATCTCAACAAATCGCCTATAATTTTATTCATTAATAGCCCTATCAGCGACCTCTAAAACCAATAAAATTAACGACTCCGATAACATCCAATCAAAACAGGAAATAATCACAATAACAGCTAATACGACGATTAGAATTCATCGCTTTTCAAAACATCTTTTCTTTGCCCACTTTTTTAAAAAGACAATTCGTAAGCAACTTCCCGCAATAATATTTACATATTTTACGGTCTACAACTTTGTTGGTTCATGCTATTTATCTATGAAAAACAACTTGACTTTTATGGCCTTAGAGATAAGGTTGGTTTTCGCTTAGTGATTAGTATTTCAGTGTAAAATATGTTTGTCAAGGTGTATGTGGTATCGAATAATCGCAAAACTATGGGGTTGGAGAAGAAATGTGTCAGCTTTATGCCCGTATTATGGGTCTGTATGGGGCTGAATGACGCTTTATATTCATAGCTTTCATATTATTTTTTGTTCTTGAGAAATTAACGTTTTTACTGATGTTTTTGGTTAATGTTTATTAATATGGTACAAAAAGTAGGTTCACAAACAGTAGCGTCAAATAAAACTTGTAAGCCATTATTACTCGATAATTTAGCCAAGTTCGAGTCAGGTTTTGAATCTGTAATTACTAATTATGTAATTTTACTACCCCTAAAATAAATTATTTTTCAAAGCTGTATGACAAAAGAAAGTCTGTGCCAATTTAAAAAGATATCAAAGATATTTTAAGATAGATAAGTAGTTATTAGAACATACTATAAGAAAAATATTTAACGGTAAGTTAAACACACAGAACATATAAAGATATGTTCTGTGGTTAAACATTTGTCCAACTACCAGACGTTTTTAAATTTAAATAATAATACCAGCCAATAAAAACGGTTTTACATAAAATAATGCGTCATAAAATCGAGTTTCATGCACAATATATCCCAGTATTCAATGTTGTGTGACGCATTGAATCAAAAATACTTACGTTTTAAAAAAATACCCAATTTATTGCTACGAAATTTGTCCCTAGCCGTGACGGATTTGTGCAATTTTTACCCCAGTACACATAAATTGTAAAATGCATTATACATATAAAGTAATGGTCAATAGTGTTGTAATGTTATAGTTTTGTGTTTGAAGGTGTGAGTTTTATCTATAGTATAGTTTTCTATAGTGCTCTATATAAATAATAATGGTATTAATAGTATGTTTATATTATTGTTTAAATACTTTATAACAAACGGATTGTACAAATATGATTGCAAGTTTCAATATTGCATCATTACCTACTCCTAGAATTTTCGAATTGCATAAGTGACATTGGCTAGATTAATTAATGGTCACATAGGTCTAAAATTAAATTGTAACTTGAAATACAAGTAAAATTATTCATACTTATTACATAGGTAGGTACCTACTATAAATCCTGTAGCAGCATTCAGATTGTGTATATTTCTTTATTTTTCGATTTTAAAGCGTTTTAAGTGTACATTTTCACCTTTTGACCCGACTATTTTGGTTGTAACAGCATATCTTTCCGTATTTGCCTTGCATCCCAATATAGTTTAACTATTATTACAGCTATTAGCCACAGAGTGAGATAAGAATGTCTGCAGACAAAATTCGGTAGTAACTGAAACTGATCTTTCAGTTTAATGGGTGATATTTTTTCTTCATGGGCCGGGTCAGAGGTTAAAAGCGACCAATGGCGATACGCAGACATTGTGCGTCTCGCTCTGGTAAAGAAGTTAAAGAATTTCGGGAGCGAGATGCAAGATTCTATTCTTGGGTTCGTCTGGAGATGTTTTTGGGTGGTGGTGCGGAAAAGTGTAAGAAAATTGCAATTTTTTTCTGGAACCACATAAAATGATATATTTTTTTACATAAAAATAGGTTTGTATTTAATTGAATACATTCTCATCCACAATCTCCCGCTTCTTCATTGCAATGGTAGCAACTATATTTAGGTTCTGTTATTTTATGGTTCAAATAGTAACTTAGGTATAATATTTTTGTTAAAGAACCCAGAATACTACAAGTACTTACGAATTTTTATCAAACCGCTCTTACAGATTCCTGAAATTTAAATCTTTTATACATTTTTCTACTTCAATTTTAATATTTTTTAACAAAGCATTTTCTCCCCAACTGTACTTCTGTATATTCCTGGCGTTGCTCGTGAAATAAATCCACATCGGGATTGCGGGCGAGCTTGAGATTACCTACACTTTATTTTTATTTATATTTTAAGGAAATGCAAGAACAAATGTCATTATTGAACATAAATTTACGAACGATTGATTTATATGGAAGATTTATGGGATTACGCGTACTTTTTTATGGACGGATGTTCTTTGATTTATATATTTGTTAATGGAAATTGAGACATTAAGTTGATAGCTGTGAAAATTAAGAAATAATTAATCAAAAGATGTGTTAATATGTTTCATATAAATATGATTTTGATTTAAAATCTTTTTTTAAAGGGATCCATCATTCTACGATGCGTTCATACTTCATAGCACGCGTGTTCGGGCATCAATACTTTCAGTTACTGGGAATTGGCGGGAAAATTTCTGTAATTTTTTGTTTGCATATTTTTTATGATGAATAAGATAGTGTTTTAAATATTTATCATAAAGAACCTAGTTATTTAATAGGATAAGTTTCATTGTGGTCAGCAAAGCGTTTTATATTGTTGAAGCAATGGGAGCTAATCTGCATCAAACAAAGCTTTAGAATGCTTTTCAAGTATTGTAGACAACAGGTTAGTATTTTATATATTCATGAAAGAAAAAAATTGAAAATTTATAATCATGACACAAAAAAATAACACCAAAACAAACAAACCGTTCCAATAATAACCAAAACACAAAAAAAACATATCCGATACGAAAAATTAAATAAATCTAAAAGTGGATGGAATAAATTTGACAAAAACTGTTCCCTCGACACACCAAATGAAGCATCATTTGCTTCACACAAAACTATCTAATATTGAACAAATGGAGCACAAAAATAAACATTCAAACATGCAGCGCAATTAAAAAAAAGTCGACAGCTATTTCTTTTTCCATAAATACTCGCGCCGCCGTTTTTTGAGATATATCTTCCTGGCGACTTTTTTATAAGATGCTAGTGGTGTAATGTAGGATGTCGATAATTTTGTTTTGGTTGTTAGTTTTCATGATCCTTTCCTATGACTTCATAACTTTTACACAATTATAGTAAACAAACTCATAAATACAAACAATTGATGATACCTCACTTGTTAGTAATATATTTTTTATTATAATACAGTTACGCATTTAATTATTTCGTTGGCCAATTTATAGGAGTACGTTTTACAATCTAATATTCTACCATTTAATTTTATAAGATGACCATTATTTTTGAAAATGAGCAAATATTTATATTAGATGAATCTACTTAATGATAACTAATAATAATAATTAACTACCTATAAAATTGTTTTTTTTACGTTTGCTCAATTAATTAATAAGTACTAGGTATATAGCGCAATT
The DNA here is from genome assembly GCA_029959065.1 of Colias behrii. Classification (NCBI taxonomy): domain Eukaryota; kingdom Metazoa; phylum Arthropoda; class Insecta; order Lepidoptera; family Pieridae; genus Colias; species Colias behrii. The sequence continues at coordinate 3,485,510 of JARWMC010000015.1, forward strand.
TATATCGATAAAATCAAGCACATACTTTACTGCACATAGGTACATTGTATTTGGTTTTCAAATCCTCAAGCGCGTATCTGTCCTCATAAACCTACAGCATAAATAACAAAAAGGAAGTTTACGACAGAAATTGCTTCCACTAATGACATTATGTTCAAACTAAACTAATTTGGCGTCAAAACTATAATTAAATCTTGATAATGGAACTAGCTTTTACCGCGACGTCAATCGCCTTTTTAACGCGAGATTTAATGGAATTTCCGAATCATGTGATAAATAATTTTTTAAATATTTTTTATAAATGAAGATTTTCTATTTGACTCGTGCGAGTTCGTCTGCTCTCAAAAGAATTATTTTTTAGTATTTTTGCAACATTTTTCATTGATGCTCCATTCTATTGACCGTGAAGTTATGTTTATAGCCTTCCTAAATAAATGGACTATCTAATACAAAAAATAATTTTACAATTACGAAGCCTAGTATAGTCCCCAAGATTAAACATAAAATTCTGACAAACCTTTTTCTAATAACATGCATATCGATTACTTTCTCTATACCTAATTCCATTCACAAAATATTAAAATAAAATTTATCTTTATAACAATACCAAAGAATGTAAATACTTAACTTTACACAAAATCAAAAAGAAACAGGTTTGTTCCACTTGGCGCGATCAATTATCATCTCAATGAGACGCGAGATTAAATATAATGACTGGTACAGACGCGTGGACGAAGTGTGACCAACGAGTTATATTTGAGTAAAGGGATAAGATGTTAATCGATTGTATTTTAAGTTAATATCATTGAGATGTAAATTTGTAAAGGGTCAAGTTATAAACTTTTGAGATATGTCGTGTGTTTTTACAGGTGTATCAAGGGTGTATCAGTTTGTATACATTTGTACAGCTTCAATAAAATTATTTAATTGTATTTAGTTGAGTTCAATATTTAATCAATTATTAGATAAACAACATTTTAATATACTGGAGACGCTATTTTACAATTACATTTAAGTTTATGTGTGATCGCTCTGTAGATTATTATTATGTTCATCGGTAATAGGTCACACAGTAATAATTTACTATGAATGCAAAAACCTTATACCACATTATATTCACAAAGGTCAAAGTCAGCACAAAAGATTAATGACACAACAAGTGCCATTCGAAATGAGCGCAGTTCTCAAGAGCGCCCCGACCAACGGCCGCCATTCATCAATATTCAAGAAATTCCACTTTCTACGCAACTAACAACTATTCATACGCATAAATCGTGACAAAGATTCGCGCCATTATCCGCGAATTCTCACAATAGCCGGGATACAAGCATTAATTATAAATTCTGGACGCGGTGCTATGATAAACGCATTGTCCGGCATAGGTCAGCGCTTGACCCGTGAGAAAGGGAGGAAAAGATTTAAAATCGCGACCCTAAAATTTGAATATCCCCTTCGTATCGTCTTCTATCCGTTAAGAAAACAGTTTCATTGTTAGCGGGCCGGTCGGTAGCTTTTGTGTGCAAATAATTTATTCCGTCGCATGTAGGTACGTCGAGCGGTGCAGTGTCACCGAATTATTATTCAAATGGGGGCAGGTGACTGGACACAAACAGAACTGACCTTCGATACCGGAATTTTGTTTAGGTAATTGCCTAATGATTGCGTGGAAACGGACGTTGGACAGGTTCGGATTTTAATAACGACACCATGTGAATTAGTTGTACCTAATGAGAGTGTATTTATTAACAATACAGAATACCAGATAATATAAAAACAAATAATTTTTAGTCCTTTTCAATAATTAATTTATCTTTAAAATTTGAATGAAATCTGGGATTCGGTCATCAAAATTCGAACACCTGCGCGGTTGACCACTCCACCTGCATATCCTAACTCCTATTGCACGAATTAAAATAAAATATTACATTGACCAAATTCAAATTATTGATTTACGCAAAACAAAAATATTATCGATAAATTATACAATTAATTAACATAGTTCTTATGAATAATTATAGATACCCAAAATTCGTATTTAAAATATTCCTACCTGATTATTATACAGAAATACTTATTTCGTATCCATTATCAAAAGTGACCAAAACGATGTTAATCCTCAAACGTGCACACAAAGAGACGCTATCAGCAACTATTTTATTTCTACCCTCAACTATTTTCCCCAAAAAAGGGAACTGAAAGGCAGTCATCAATCAGTGAGTGTGGATTATTACAAAAGGTAATATGAAAATATTTTAGACTAAGACTTAGGAATTAGAATCTTCAGCATTAATAAGAAAAATATATTTTACACAAAAACAATAAGATACAGGTAAAGCAAAAATTTTCATATACTATAGTGAGCTTTACAGAAATAATCTAAAATTTCATTTACTTTTTTTTTACAAAATCATTTCAATTTTTTTCTTTTATATAATCTTCCGTCTCCATTTCTTGTTTACATCATAAAGTATCTTATCATACAGTAGTCTACGTAACATAATATTAATATCAAAATACCACATCGGTCAATAATATTTTATGCGACATAATAAATTGAATGACATAAATAAGCCATTTAAAAAATGGCCAAGATTGAGAGACGATCTCACGATAAAACTTTACGAGTTTCGGGTAAAGGGTAGGAATCTGTCTGCCGTGATCTGTTTCCATTGTACACGTTTCATTTTAGCTGTGAAATGACCATTCACTTCCGGTATAATAATTCTCGTATGAGTTGTAATATTGAAAAAAAATGTGTGCGTGTACTAGTGTACACACGTAAGAAGTGAAACTTCTTTATGACCTTATTTTTCAAAAAATAATTTACTATATGCAACTTTACAGAAATACGTCGAATCACGCGTGGTAGGAATAAGAAAAAGATGGCGCGTAACGAAAAAATGTTACACTAAATTATTTTCCAACCCCGATAAAGAAGTTTCACTTCAAAAATGTTGCTGTGATCGTATTTCAACTTTCATAAAATCATAAAATATAATATGAGATTGTATTGATAAGATGCAGTATGTATGTAGTATCGCATATTATGCGTTGTTAATACTACCTAATTTACGTATAATGCAGAAACCTAAGAAACCTATTATAGTGTTTGACGATTTTTAAAAGAGATGATGATTCGAAGATGTATTATTAAACTAGCTGTTCCCCGCGGTTTCACCCGCATTGCTCCGCTCCTCTTGGTCTTGATGATATATAGCCTATAGCCTTCCTCGATAAATGGGCTATCTAACACCGAAAGAATTTTTCAAATCGGACCAGTAGTTCCTGAGATTAGCGCGTTCAAACAAACAAACAAACAAACTCTTCAGCTTTATAATATTAGTATAGATTACTTTATAATCCATATGTCCAAACAATGTTGATTAAATGACATGATTGAATTCAATGTGTTTTATTTCTGTTTTAAATTATAATAAACATTTAAAATACCATGAACCAGGTTCAAATTATTCCAGATTTCTCTAGAACACGTATTTTTTTAATTTAACGTTTTCGTGTAATTTTTGTATCTCGTGACAAAATGCGAACAGTCTCGCAAATGAAATGCGTAAAGGGTTGGCTTGATCCAGATAATCTGGCCTTAAACCACGCCAAAACCACACCCTCACCTAACCCACCAGATTATGGAGATTCCCAAATATATGGCCATTTGTTTTTATGTCTAGATTCTGAATGATAACACTAAGACTCGAATATAAGTGAATGGTTATAACTTATAATGTGGCATGAGAAATTTATCAGAACTATGATCAGAACCTACTAGATACCGTACTGTGTAAGTATAAATTGTATAATAACGAGTGATCATATAATAAGATAATAGACAAGTCTGAAAATAGTGTGTAAATCATACTCTAGAATTAATGTTTTTGAATCTTTAAAATTATATAAAAAGAATTAAAAAATTACTCGATCTGCCGCTTATATTATTTTTAATACTTACCTACATATTTAAATTTGTGTATGTCCTTTATTTGTTTTTGTATCCTTTAATTTTAGCTAACACCTGTATTCTAATGGAATTCGACGAGCAACAGTTATTATGAGAACAATTTATGCTACCTTTTGTAAAATAATTACCTTAACCTTTGCAAAATCTAATCAACCAAAACCAGCGACACTATAACTTCACCTAAATGTTACATAACCCATTGTTTTCTGAGACCATAGAGCATAGCATAGACCACATACATAACATTGGTACATAAATATAACGGTCTAGCTGGTCCTACAGTCCCTTCGTATTTCCTATTCTCACGACGACCGTATAATTTCGCTATAAATAACAAAGAGTGGGCATTTCGCGGTCCAAACTGTATATACGATGAATTTTATCAATGCTCATAATAATGGTGTGTGTTTTCACTTCTTTTTCAGATCAAATCGTTTGTTGTAATGTTATGGAGTGCTTGTTTCATATTGTTTTATGATAAAATTAAGCAAAATACAATAAGAATGAAAAAAAGTGTATCAAACATTATGTTATTAGAATAATTGTCAAGTACACAAAAATTGCAAACCTGGAACTAATTATGTATTGTAAATTGGAATACGCAAGCATTCAAGATGCTTGCGTATTCCTGCTCTGTTAGAGCTTACAGAAGTAGTTACTATGTATTCACTTGTTCTGGCTTCACATGAAATAAAAAGAGATAAAATGATAAAAGTTTTTGAATTAAATGGCACCGAAAATAAATCAATCTTTCCTCCTTTCCCAATTTCGCTACAGACCAAAGGTAAGAGCACAATTAAATTTGATTTAATAAAAAAATAAAGTAGCTTAAATAGTTAGTTTTAACGATGAAATTTCGTTCCTAAATAGGCTAGAATTCTCTTAAAATATGGATATAAATAAGCAGAATATTACAGGAAGAAAGAGCAAGTTATTGGGGTCCACTTTGTAAATATTAATCTCGTAAATTTTTTGTCAACATCCTCCCTTGTGCCCTCTTTGATGGATAGGGGTAATATTGACGCAATATTTTACGATACCTCATTTTACTACTCATGGTATTTTGGCAAATATGACGTGTTTATGTCAAATTCGTAGATCGTTTTTTTTTTATTGATTGTTGCTGTGAAGATTCTGTGATGTGCATTGAGAAGGCATTGAGGTGTTCTAGATTTTTGATAATTTCGATCTTGTTTAATGTTGAGTGCCTACGGATTAATATAATAAATTATCTTGAAAATATTTTTTGAGCCGGTACTTTGGAAATCTATTAGGTCGAAAAGCGGGGTAATTAAAAAAATCTATTAATATAACAATAATACAGTTGTTAGTTTCACTCAACACTCATAATTCAATTTCAAACTACCTTTTTTTTGTGTGGTGTTTCTCAATGTTAGCCAGAAGGGCTTCTACATTTTAACGCGAATTTCAAACTACCGTTTTAACTAAACCTTATGTTTCGTTTGGAAATATTAAAAAAAAAAACCTGTAACTATGATTACCTAAAGTAAAAATTTACCTTATGCTTGACTACTCAAAATATTTAAATGATTCATAGCCGTTAATACTGAACCATATTTTCTCAAATAATTTATATTCTTACGACTCGAAGATGTAACAATCTTTTTCAAACATAAAACGTTATGTATTTCTTTCCAAAGAACAAATCGACCATAATCCGAGTGGACAGATGTTACAATAAAAAGTTCTATTTACGCTAAAGGCGTGAGAGTTGCCCGCTACAAAAATAGAGCTTGTTAGTGGTCATTCGGTTTTTTTTTTTAATTTGTATAACACTCCGTGAGTGGTTGAAAAAACATTTTTTTTTCCACAGATTAAATATTTATGGCCAGTCACAAAAGATGGATGCAAAAAAGTTTTATTTAAAAAGTAGGGTGATTGCGATTTTGAGAAGCAGTGGCTTGTAAAATTAGTGCGTGAATTTAAGTCCGTTAGTTGTGTAGGTTTTTTGTGTGTATAAATAAAGTGGACAGCTTTTAAATGTCAACATTTATATTTTATATGATTAACGTTATGAACATATTATGAAAATTAAACTTATTTAGTCACTGGGAACAATTTTTTAAATACCTACGGACAGAATTATTACATAAATAAATAGGAAATATCATTATAGTATTTAGTACATATTTTGCGCTAGTAATTCAAGTTATAGGTAATCATTGTAACTAAATTCTAACATTCTAAATGTGTATTACAAAATATAATAACTAAACCGCGTTACTTTCGGCCTTTCCAAACAAGATATTTTAAAATATGCAGACATTCGATCCTAAATATAAACATTGGCCAAATTGAAGCAATGGCCATCACAAAAGAATACGATAAGATCGCATTTTCTGAGCAAACACGCTTGCACACGACCGGTCAAGGTGCGCGGATCTATTGTCCAACCTCCTTGCTGCAAACTTCTTTCACCGACTCCAAACATAATTGCCTTTGCCCCTCGGCCAAAAAAAAAATAAAGTTATTCCGTATTCAAAACACATGTCACTTATCGATTTATCGCGTCACGAATCGAAATGTCCTTTTTAAATTTGGAACATTCGGACCAAATCTCTTATTAGTTAACCGTGAAGTCGCCGACAGTTCCCATGACGGGTGAATTAAATTTTTTGAAATTATTCAAAGGAATCTGGACGACATTTTATTGTTGCAAATATATTTCGGAAGTGATGCGGATTAGTTCCGATGTAGCTGGACATTTATTGCATATGATATAAAAGAAAATTGTTTATCTTGAAAATGTCTAAAAACCGAGAGACATTATTTTAAAATAATGCGACAAATACGTTAAATAAACGAATGTTCTACCGTTACCACTTCATGATACAATATACATGAACAACATTTTTTGTCATTAAAAATAGAGATTAGCAATAGCGTCGGGTGAAAGAGACCCCAATATTAATAATCCCGTCGATACGGTCTCTGATTTCGTTGGTAACAAAAGTCTAGATGTGTTTGATAACCTAGCCACAATAGTGGGTGCATTACACCCCCGGCGGTAGAGTTGGCATAGAAAATAATATTTATAATGTTTGTTTTTTGATGAAAAATAGGAGGAGACAGAAATAAAGTTATTAAGAGCAGATATGTTATATGAATTATGTAATAGATGTCATTTAAAATAAGATATAGCAAACACACAGCGTAGAGCGATGTAACATCATAATATAAAGTATGGTATGAAGTAAATACGATGTAAATCTGAATTATATGCTTTTAAATTGGCTGTAAAGCTTTTTACAATTTTAAGACATTGGTATTTAAAATGTACAATACTTCAAATACAAATCAATTTCAAACAAATAATTATATTAATTTATTTGCTAACCCTACATTTGTATTGAAACCCACGCGATGAGTGGCATAACCAACGACCTGATGGTAGATAAGGTAATTTCGCTCAAGTATCCGAATTGTGCACCAGAATAATTAATATTTACCTACTCGTATAAGGTTCAAAATAATAGTCAGTTTGGAAGATTTTGAAAACTTTAAGCCGTGTATGAGCGTTTTAAATGGAGTTTTGAATTTCATAGTAGAAGTTAGTTCTAAATAATAAATATATTATGTAGATGCTGCAATTTTGAGATGAAAATATATTAGAATAGGTACAGATTTGTTGAAGTTTTATTTAACCTTTTTATAAGCATTATTAATCCACGTGAAATAAAGAGATTTTCTTAATATTAAATTAAAACAATATAAACTTTCAGTAAAACCGACCTTCCAAAACCATAAAAGAAAAATAGATATGAACAGAATCTTCTGTTTCTGTTTAAATCTATTTTTTTTTACAGTTTTTAACTTTTTACTTATCATAATATCAAGCTATAGATATTATTGCTTATAGCTACGTAGGTTTAAATCTATATTTTTCTTACATTTTTGACTAATCATATCTAGCTAGGTTATTATCTTATGTTCTTAGTTTTTTAAACGCTCGTCTATCACCGCCCTAACAAAAATTGATATGCCATTATATTCATACAAAATAATATTGTTTGGCCCATTGTGATAGAGGGAGCATGCCCTTGAGGTTTACTTGATTGATTAATATTCAGATTTACCAGATACGTATTGTACTGTTCGCTTTTTGTGTGTAATTAGCCGTCTTGCCTGCTGTGACTGCTTGGCTGTTAATTAACTATTTTTTGTTAGTATAAATGTTATTTACACATATTTATTCTACCGAAGGGTAAGAAGGTAAGGGCTATTGGTGTCATTTCGGGCTAAATAATAAAGAATAAATCGCGATTAAAATCCGTTATCAAGTCTTTAATTTCTAAATATAGAGACGTCTATTTTGTATTAAGAAATTTCAAACACTACCAACAATAAAAAAAAAACTGCTTACTCATTCAAATTTTTACAACTTTCTGGTTCTACGAAATGCCTGTTTCATATCCATGACTAACTACCTATATTTAAATAACTTTTATGTAGATACGTAAAGATGTTAATGTGATTTAATGTGCTAATCATCTAATATATAAAAACGAATCGCAAAAAGTGTTGGTAAGCGCATAACTCGAGAATGGCTGAACCGATTCCATTAATTATTTTTTTATAATATTCCTTCAAGTACGAGGATGGTTCTTATATTAACGTAAACATGTACAACAGGCGAAGCTGGGGCCGACCGCTAGAAAGATAAAAATGTAGAAATACAAAATGAAAATGCAATAATAATAATTTATTAGATCTGTAGAACGACTTCAAATGAAATCAAAAACATAAACCAAAGATCAGATAATTACTCTGTTTTGCAATACCTACAGTCGAGTTCATATCTAATTTATCATCATTATATGGCTCGCTAAATAAATCTGTTTATGTCTAAATTAGAACAATGAAGTTAGGTATAATGACAACAAATTATGTGTCCCAGAGGTCAGATGATTGCTGCGACGTGTGTTGTTTAGCATAATTGGGTTCAGGTCCCGTGCAGTGTGATAACTGTACAGATTTACATACTAATGTTATAAATAATATACATATAGATACTGTGAATTTAAATATACTGAAAACAACAACATTTATCGAGCGATCTCTACAAGTACGAAAGCCAAATTAAAAAAAATACTACCGTACCTTAAATACTTATTATGTAGATTAGTGACATAAATCATAATATGATGATATAATGATATAAAAGCATTTCTAAATGAATTACAATTAACAGTGAAATCTATAGGTACAGTGACTAATACAAAAAATAAAAAAAACACCTGCGTCATGCAAACATTGATTTCAATAAACAATCCTTCAATTTGCAACATTTTGCCATAAGTATGAAGATTAATTATCATTGTTTTGTTAAATTTATTTCAAAATAAACACGCAATATATTTTATTATTATCTACAGGAATAGTCCCGTAACTTTAATTCGTGTGGATTTTCACAAAAACAATGTTGTGAAGATCATCTTGACAAATTTACTGCCACTTTTTGTGAATATTTTTTGCGTGTCCCGCAAATGCGAACATTTTTTTGTTTTCCCGTGAAAGATTATCTTTGAGGTGTTAACTCAATTATATCTTAGCATATTTCTTTTTGACATTTTATTAATAACTTGAACTAGAGCTGATAATTGAAATATTAGGTGGGATAGCAAATATTCTTATGTAGTTACCTTTTAACGTTATAAAAAACTTTCTTACAATGTACATACTAAATACCTTCAGGTACTTTTCACACATTACATTTTCTTTAATCGACGTAGGTACATCATTACATGAATAATTTGTTATTTAGGAAACAGCACCAACAAGACAATAACAACACCAAACTGCGTTAAATGCTTTAATATAATTAAATGAATTTAACTGCAAAAACTTCAATTGTTTCAATAAAAAATCGAAAAATCATATTGAGAATTTCATAAAAAAATACATAGGTACGTACATACGTGCTATATATTATGAATTTTTACGAGCTACAAATTCAGTGATACCTATAAAGCAATGACGTTGTATGTATATTTTAACATCAAGTGTCCTTAGTCTCTTTGTTTCTTACAAAATAATTAAAACAACATCATTTGCATACAATCGCTTACTGAATCGATATTTTTATACCTGGTCATGTTTCGTCATGGATTTATTTTTAAAATAACTTACACATCTTGAAAATACGTACAAATATAACTATGTATAAAACATGTCAAGGTTTCAACCCTTTAAAAGTCTAATAAATACAGTGTCAATTTTATATGTAAAGGGATCTTAAAATGTATAAAACCGCTTATTACAAAAGTACTCGTCGTGTGCTTACGCGCAGCATCCAACCCTAACTAACCCTTAAACGCGTGCCGGGATCAATCCGACCACCTTCCATCCAACAGTTTATCTCAATCCCTTTATCCCTTCACCAAAAGGGTACAATCGAAAGGATTCTGTAATGTACCACGTGCCTTTTGTTAAGATAAAAAGATCCCCTACTTTTTATACATCCTTTATTCAAGCATCTTAGTATGTAGGTAGGTATCTTTTGTAAATTATATATGTCTATCAAATACATAGTGAGGAAATTTGATATGACTATAGCTGTACATGCTAATTTCTGTAACGAATCAAGTCGATTCTTCCAGTGTTGGGAACATCGAACACGTGGTACCTTACCGTGGGACCACACATGGTTTGAATAAAACTACGATATATAGGCGATTCCGAAAACCAGATTTCTTTCTTCATCAATATTCACAATATTGGACGAAGCCCCTTTTTTGAAACGCTTTTTGTACAGGTTTAACGACTTTTTTCTTTACAGCAAAAGACGCTGGTGACCCGCGACCTCTGGGACCCTTTGCGCGGTGAACGGTTGAAATCTAGTTTTGAAAAAAGCGTGTCTATCTGTTTGTCTTGTTCACAATGTGTGTGACGGTTTCTGAAACTGAATTATCGCGGCCGTTAAAGCTTCTGGAAACGTACAAATTATTTTGACGTAAAAAATTTGTTAAACTTAGAAAAATTTGCAGTAGTAGTGTGTAAATTTTTTTGACATAGTAAGTTATGACAAACATTTAATTAGCTAAAAAGACAACACTTCATTTCTTATACCTAATATTGAGAATTAATTTAATTATTAGACATTATCAAAATTTTCTTTGTATTTACGAAGTTACAATCAATTGAATTGTTTTTAAAATATGCAGCGCGCCAAGTGTAATAACATAACAAAATTTCATCATTAATAACACTTACTTATCAAACTATCAATAACCGTTAATAGTTGTTTACTCCCAACCGCGCGATCAAAAAATCCCGCCTTTTTTATTTTACATTTTTCTTGAGATTTCGCACAAAAGCCGAACGCTCCCGTTAAGTAACCCAATTTTTACAACATAAATAATAGGAAAAAAATACAACAAAAGCCAACGGTCGTCTCAGTTTTTTTACATATCCGAATTGTATGTATTAATTTGTAAAACGCCCCGATGCTTACACACAAAGTGCGTATTGAGAGCGAAAATTAGCCCACATTGTAGCTTTTTTTGCTTTTAAGCATTTTTTATCTCATTTTAATATTTTGTGACAACATTGACAGCTAGGCCGGTGATAAAAATCGAGGATTTGTAAATAATCTCATTGAAAATTAATACCATTCTGAAGAAGTTTTACATCACCTGATTGGGTTTATTGTTAAAGTTTTTTTATTATTGGGCCTTCCGTAAACAACTTTATGACGTGATGAGAATAATGCTAATCTTGAAAACGGAATCAGAAGCGTCTTAGAAAAGATTTTTACAATAGAATTTTAGATATATATTTTTATAAAGATGGTGTTTATGGTTTTTATTCTTACTCTCGCTTAATCTTTAGCTTATTTTAATTAAGCACCTAATGAATCTACCTATACTAATATTATTATGCTGTGTATGTTAACTACCAGTTATTTTTTTGTGTTTTATCAAGCATTTGATGAGCTGAAACCAACAATTTCTCTAGGAGGACTAGGTATATCCATCTAGCGAGCGGTAGAGCAGTAAAACGTAGCAAAAATATTCCTTTTGAGAGCAGGCGAAATTGCGTGGGTCAGCTAGTGTGCTACAAATAAGGAATATTTAAATACTACAGTATACACGGATCAAAATTTTAGGTAATAGACATAAAATATTAGTACCTAGGTATAAAAACATAATAATTTTCAAATAGGTAGTTTCTATATCAATCATGGCACCACTTTGTTACCCACTTTCACGCATGTTTTTGACAAAAAAACTAACAACACATTTTATATCTAAATCCTGTTAAATCTCTGTCAAAACATCGAACAAAAGGATTCATTGATACAATCACAGCATCACTGATGGAAGACTGTAGGGTTAACAAAGTCTCTTTACCCCTTACCACGTGCCGTTTTTGGGGTTAAATTGTAAGAAAACATAAAGAATCATCTCGAACTTTAACATTGTAAAACACGATTTTTTTATATATGAGCACTTTTGTCAGTCAGGTGAAAGGGTATTTTAAAAGATGTTCATTGATCGAAGAATAAAGTAATATAATGGACAAAAAGTTAACTGTATAGGTTGTAGATTGCGATCAAAAGTTTAGATTTACAGATATCATAATTATTAGACTACAGAGAATAGAGCAAATATGGGAAAACTATAAAACGTGTACAAAGACCTACTTATATAGAAATGGATAAATTAGGTCATGCTCCTATCAGAGACGCAACCTCAAGGAGGAAACATTTTGGAGAAATTCATACAAGAACTTATTTTAACTTATGCAAATTTGTCGTAGGTAATACTGATAGACATGGACTATAGACAGACAAATAAAGTCACGAAATCTCCTCTGAAAATCAGTGAAAATATATTTTTATTAATGGTTGATGTTTTTATTTCTTTGTTTTCGTTTTTTTTTTTAAGATTTGTATCTGGTTTGTCATGGCAAATAAAAAGTATTTCTAAATCTATTCGTCTGATTGTAGGTGGTATATGTTGAGCTTCCTATCCAAAATTTAGTCCTTTACTAAAGAGAGTTATAGTTGATATACCTTAGAGTACTTATCTGGACCTGAATCTATTGAAGGCGGCCGGCGAGGGTCCAGTGATTAAATATTGATCAGGCTCCTGAGGGAAATATAACGCTGTCAAGGGCGATCACTCATCGATTTCAGCTTATCTGACATTTGCCCGTGATTAATATCTAAATACGGTCCATATTTTTATTGTTTTATCTGATTTGTAGAGGCTCGATTCTTATTTGATTTTTCAACGGAAATCTGATTATATCGTTTTGATGCGTTACGTAATTTTCAACTGACAAAACTAAAAGTTTTTATCAATCATTTATTTTTTGCATGTTTGAATGTATAGGTAAACTTATCGAGGTAAATGGTAATCGGTAATTAGATTGTGACTATATATATCCTTTTCTTTGGCTTACATAAGTTTCAATGTAGAAACAGATCAGATTTCATTCAAATCGATTAAAGATCTCTTCATATCAAATATATTTCAGTAATTGTCCATAATCATATTGCATAAGTACTATGGCAGGATAAAACACTACCTACTTCCTGTGTTTTGAGCAGAGCCTCAGTAGCCGAAATTCGATCAGCAGGCACATTATCAGCATAAGCTTCATACGCGAAGATCATCAATATCAATCTCTCCAAACCTATAACCTGAAACACTTTGTTTACAGTAAAGCCGCTATTAATAAACGCTCGTCAAAGGGAAGTGTAATCCCATAACACCCACGTAGCGGTCTTTGTGATCAAACCACGCGTAACGCAACCTTGCGTCCCTCACTTAATCGCTCAGACTAAGTAGCATTAAACGCTGCCACACAATCCTATCACTTGCCAACAAATCTGATTTTCACTGCACTTTAATCCGATATCATCGGATCTCGTTTATTACCTTTAATCTCGGTTTTTCCCTCCCATGGTTATACATTACTGTCTCACTTACAGTAGCTGATTCTGCAGCTCATGTGCAACCGTCAATGGATGGTACACAAGCTCATAGTAACGCTCTCGATGAATGATGGATCCAAAAAGCTCTCACCGTGTAGTCAATTAAGTGATCAGGCAGGGGTTCTGCACAATTGGTCGCCTCCGCACAAAGAGACAACGCGGCAACGCGATGTAAATCACGGAGCGATGTTTTATTAGAATGGTTAGGGAAGATTTGTGATTTTTAATATATATCTACGTTAATATACAGCTTGATCATAACGGAATTGAATAAAACATTAAAAATCACAGTGTCGGCAAATAAAAATCGGTTAGCTGTGGGTTTTTCGAGCGTATTTTCGGTCAATCAATGAAATTCGACGTCGAAATCGTTGCAGGCGTTGATGCGTGAAATCGCATGAGCGCATCCGAGCGGCACCACATGTTGCCCGCCTCTGACCGACCGTGTATCGAGGGCCAGTTTCGATGAAATTTTACGAATCCCATTTTAATATTCGTGCAAAATTTTTATATTTTTTCCATGCTTGATGCAATGTTATTTGCCGTGGAATTTATCGTTAATACATACGTTTTGTTCAATGAAAATGAAATGTTCAGTACAGTTTAATGCTTTATTTTACTAAAAAGAAAATAGCGAATAATTTTACCTATTTAAAAGTAAATATTCAAATATTAAGCAAGATATCAGAAGCTTTAACATAACAAAATGAAAATGTACCTACTTCTTACATACAATTTGTGCCAAAATCGGGACCTTACCTAAAAACCTAACAAAACCACATTCACAATACATAAAATACGAAATATTAAAGCATAATAACGAAGACATCGGGAAGCCATTCGAGATATCACATATAGAGCACTGCCTTGATAACCCCGCCGGGTTATCTGAGAAAAATAGGTTATATGGACAGAGTATCTCGCAGAAATTTGTCTTTACGACTCTAATGTGTAACAGTGTACTGCTTTGTAAGTACCGGATAGTATAGATGTAGTATATATGTATACTATGATTACCTATAGACTTCCTGAAGATACACACTTAAATACATAGCTAGGTAAAGTACTTATTTTTTAAAACATGAAACGCCCTTTCATCAGCTTAAAAATATTATGTACTTATAAAGAAGATTCTTTATAAATTACTAAGACAGTGTACATTACTTTGGACACAAAACAACATAATTAACAATCCCGAAAAGTTTACATCCATATGTGACAAACGTAGCGTTCTAAAAATTATATAGGGTCAACCGGGGCAAATGCAACTATGGGGCTATGGCAACTAGTTATCATAACTAATTTATTAGAGTTGTTGTAATAAATCGCCACCTATGATTCAATAACTCAACGACTAATAAATCTTACAAGTAATAGATGGTGCCCCTACGATGAAAACTATTTGATTGATAGGCCATTGTGTCAAACCGCTATTTTGAAGTTGGTGTGCGTAAAAACAGGTGTCGAGTTTTGCAGACAAAAAAATTGTTTAGGAGTGATTTTTTGCAGGTGTTTTTGATTGAACACGATTATCACAAGCCGTTAAGCTTATTTCATTTATATTTTTAGTGCGTTAGTTGACTCTATTTTATGTTATTGATGCAGTTACATTTGCCTCATGAAAATTTCACTGTGGGGTTATTGCAACTGTGAGGTTAGTTACAATAGCCCCTTATATTTTTGTATGAAACTAAAAACACTAGTGATGTGACAGTGTCGATATTTTTATTATGTATCCTTCTTGGTAGTCAAAATATACTTTCTTTATGATTAATTAAAGAAGAACCATCGATTATTTCTTCGATATTATACCCAGAGACGGGTTCATAAGTAAAATTCAAATTAGATAAAAAAAGCGTGGTTAAAGAATATAAGTAACTAAAAACGATAGGTAGGATAGTTCTGTGATTGTTCAAGTAATTTTTAGTAAACGGTTGATTAGTTAACTAATAAACGTATTTTGTTTGGTTTACGTTTTTAACAATATTTAACACAAAGAATATTATTTGTTCTGACCAAAAACTAAAATTGACTTAGTAGGTAGGGGCACTGTAATTTTTTTTTGTTGCGATTTAAAGTGGTAAATCAAAGTACATGAGTTTTTCCTCTAAATAATGCGGCGCCATCTACGATCGCAACGTTATTGTAGCAATAGTTCCCTAATACCACAGACTAATAATAATATACTACGTATCTAATACACAATAGTACGATACAAATCACACGCAGAATAATAAAAAAATATCGATGAATAAGTTTTTTGCATTCCCCACACTAATTCTCTAACAAATAGTTACATTTACCCCACAATCAGAAAAATAAGTTTTTTTCTGAAAACTAGTCCTTGCTACGCGGTAATACAGTTCAAAATCCTATGAATAACATGAAATCTCATAAATATATTCTATATTCGTTGTTTTATATGAAATAGAAGAAGAGCTATGGCAGTTAGTTGCATTTACCCCCGACTAGGGGTTAATGTAACTTTTTCTACCAATTTTAGGAAATATTCTCACTACCAGTTATTTATAAGACTACTGTATTGCTTGATTGGTTTAAAATAATCTTGAATAAATACAAAAAACAATAAATGGGTCAAATAAATGACCAAATATAAAAGGAGATAACTGCAACCGATCAAACTTGAAACTTGTTATTTTTTAGTTGCATTTGCCCCGGTTGACCCTATAGGTATAAGGTAGTTAATATAAATCATACCTACTTATTTAAATAGTGTCTCTTCAACAATTCAGCGGCTCATTTGTAATTTATAACTCTAATGTTAAAACATTTATTCACCAATTAAATTTATCAAACCATTAAACACATTTGAAAATAGCAAGAATGTAAAAGTTATCCACATCAAAGAGACTGATATAAATCAATCAGGTATTAAAACAAAAGTTATCGATCTCAATAAAAGGAGTGTACTGTAAATCACTCGCTTGTTGTCCTGTCTGTGTGTTTGTCGATGTCCAGATAAATTAAGATCGTCTGTTGCAAAAAGACTGTCGACTCACTTGGGGTATTAATACGCAGATTGTGAATTAACTGTAATAGGTTTATATTTTATTGACTGCGTTTTTAAGTAGGTATACTTTGATTTTACATATGAAGCTTAAATAAAAATAAATCATATAGGTAGGTAGGTACTTATTTATTCAACAACATGCACAGTATTAGGTATGTGTAGGTGGTAGATAGGTATGCAAATTAAAAACCTTCAGGTTTAATTATGTAGTTATATACCTACTTACCTATTATATTTTTATTTAAGAGTGAGGGATATTAAAACAATATATTGCTCATTACTTTACCTACCTACTTACCTACACAATATGTTAGATATTATATAACAACCGATATCATAGGGATACCTTCTACTCTTAGCTTCTACCATCTGTCGAAATAATATTATTATCAACTTAACTATGCATAAAAATACAAAAAATACTTTAACGGATTTAAAGCAGGATTTATTCTACACAATTCAGCAATTTACAACTGAAACTCGATAACTAAATCAGGATCAATTCCTTTCAAAGCTCTATGGACTAAATTTAGTGAGTTAGGTAAAGACTTAAAGAGAATGAATATCTTCAAGCTAGTTACTAGCACTCAATTACTAGGGTGGGGGGAGGTACAGACGATCAATGTTCAGTTGTTACTAAGTTCTTCGTAACTGTGAATCTGGCTTCACCTTTGTAAGGATTAAGTGTGGTAAGTACCTAAATTTGTTGTGAAACTAAGTATGTGGCAGTACAGTATAAGTCTTTAGGTAGGTACCTACCTATATCTATTTTTATTTAGGTTTACAAGTAGGTATAGTAGGTAGTAGTAGTAGGTAAGTATGTATAATCTATCTCTAGTGACGTCTTACTTAAGTAGTTCATAATTATTATTACCTACCTACTTCTTCACGATTTTCAAAATATATCTAGGTATTTTTTAACTAGTCAGGCAATACCTATTTGTTATAGCAAAATCAAATAGGTAGCAAAGAATCACCTATTTTTTTTAAATTGTCACTTCACTTAGATCCATAATACCTAATTATTCGAAGTATCTCATCGTAAAAGAAGACACTAGACAATAAGGAAAGGATAAGGAAAGGTAGGAAAGCGTAGGAAAGCGAATTACGATAATACTTTAACATACCTACATTTTTAAACTAACCACCATAATCTTCACAACAACACTACAAAATTAAGATATACGTAGCATAAATTCCCCAGTCTGAATCTTGGATCTTTCACCCAGGGGGCGGGTCGACCTGACCGGCCTCACCCCCGCACTTTCACCTGGCAATTATTAAAAACTTTTCGCTTCAGAAACATGTATATATAGGTTTTTGGTAGATGCTCTTTTGTTGTTTTATTATAAGTAGGTTGGTGGCATGTCTGACAGTTCTAGCTTCTATGGTTGTTCTATTGATTTTATAGTCTTCTTTTAGTCATTTATAAATACCTATTGTTATTTTTATGTTGACTCTAATGCCCAGTTTTAATTTGAGGCAGTTCCTGATAGATACTTTAAATAGGCAATTAATTTTAAGGAAACGGTAGTCGATATTAATAATCTGGAATTAAGTACATAGGTATTTTGAATACCTACATATTTTGATTAAGTATATTTGATTATTAAAATTACGGCACTGTAGGTATTATTTGCTTCTGGTAGGTACCTACCTCCTACTGAGATACTTTATGGTAGCTCGGCTACAGGCTCAGATACCTATCCCATTATTTTTAACAATATCTACCTACTACAAACTTGTTTGGAAGAATTCTTACAAAAATACCAACTAGATCACATGATAACAGCTATTTTTATATAATAACAAAAGAAACGTTAATTAACATTCAGGACAGCATTGTTTTTTATTTGAAATTCTTCATAATCTCCAATCAAGTAAAGACTGGACATCTCTCATTCCTATAAAATAACTGTTCTAGAGAATGTTTAATTGTAATGTTGTGGTCATTTCTTTTCTAAAAGTTTCATGAAGATAATGTTATGATAAGAGTGTAATTGCTTCTGTAGGTAATGCTTTTGAGATAAGAGGTTATGTAATGATAAGATTTATTGCGTTATAAAAAGTTTTTTGGCACCCTAAACTTATGTAGGTATTTTGTAATAGGTAAGTGTAATAATAATATGAGATTGTTATTTGTTATATTATAATTAATGCGAAAAATACTCTTTTAATTATAGGTATCCTAATCTATTTTACAATTCTAATTAGAATATTTACAATCTTATACCTATACAAAAAAGCTCATTCGAACATTTTATGCAGTTTAGGTATCTAATCTCATTTATAGCGTTAAGGCGTTACCCGGCAATTTCGACTATGTTCAACCTCTATAAAGTCTGGTACAACATAAAGCACAATACCGAAAAAAATATATAAAATAGGATGGTCTTTGATCTTTAATTGCTCGCGAGGACTTTTTTCCAAAGTTAATAGATTTCTAGAAAAAAAATGTGCCGTGGTCATCGATTTTTCCGCAAATACTCTATAAACTTCGTAACCTGCTGACTTAGAGCTCTGAAAATTTTATGTTTAATAAATTATCAGTTACACAACAATCCCTGACGAGGATTTTTTGTTTCACTGATTGGTATCTTTTTAAATACAAAATGCGAGGAAAAAAGAAGGTGCAGCGGGAGAGGTTTGAGATCCGTCAAGTATGGTCAAGGTTATTAGCGCATGTATAAGCCTTAATAATTAAATCCAAAACCTACGAAGCAAACCCACTTACCATAATTATAGTATTAATTTAACATATTATCTACAATAACCTAGTAACAAGGTAGGACCTGCCTACCTAAATACGACGCTCAAGATTTCTCGCTAAAAAAATCTGACTAACCTATACAGTTACTATTTAGTATCTAATCTTTTCCATAATGCCCACTACTAGGAAATGTAACTACGTATTTATCTAGTAGCTTCACCTACTAGTTTGACTCAGGATAAAAAAATATAGGTAGCCATACTCGGTAGTAGGTAGGTACCTCTTATTTTCTCCTCTAATAATCTACCATACGCAAAAAATACAACTTTTCACTTACAGAAGTATCAAAATAACATCAATACAAAAGCGTAACAGTATTTATTAGTTAGCATTCCGATACGCAAGCGATTGACGCGTGACGTGCGCAGGAGTGGCGAGCCGCGCCACGCCCTACCGCCCAGATCTAGATTGATCTAGCTCATTTGTATGCGTTAAGGACTTTTTTTAAGAAAAAAAAAATTTTTTTGGTTATGAAGCATGAAATTTTTTTTGTGAAAAAGGTTTTTTTGTAAGTATGAAAAAAATTGTTAAAGTAATTTTGTTAATAAGCAGTACGTTTTTAATGAATAATAAATATGTGTTTTATGTCAGTTATTTTATCTGTAAATAATTATACTAATCTTACGTGATAAACAAAGAATATCTAAAGACGTTACATAAATCAAATTTACATTTTTATGCTGTCCGTACAAAATACGTACGGTAGTAATACATATTCAAAGGCGAGTGTAAAAACTAGTTGAGTGAAACATCTGTCTGAAGGCTTTGAAGGAAGTTGTATGATAATACGGTATATAGGTAGCTAGCTACGAGACCGCAGAAATATGGACGACGGAAAGTTGATACAAAGTAGGATTTTCAGGTACCGTCAGCAGATAAATGCGGTATTTTATTTTAAATATCGGGTGGCTATTTACCTATGTAAAAATTGTTGATATGATATCATGAGAGTTTACTCATTGAAAATATTAACTATGCACATTATTTGAAATTAAAAAAAAAACACATCCTAATTAAATGAGATTAATTTGAAATTGTATTAATAAGTTAATTACGAATATCCCATGTAAATGCAAATAGTTATCTAGGTAGGTTATACACATGTTATACATTAGTAAAAAATTAAATTAAATTATTACCTACATATTTCAAAATCGTTGATAAAGGTAAAAAATAAATTGTATAATTAATGTACTTTCTACAGAAATATTAAAAATATAAAAGTATAAAACTACCGATATAAACTATTAACAATACTAATAATGAACGAAAAACGAAATAAACAACTATAAATAAACACAATAATTTCAATAGTAACAACTTACAATACTACAAAACCTATTCGCAAGCTAATTTCAAACCGTCAAAACAAAAACAAAATCGGTTGTTCTATTTCGGCGCCGACCGTACCGGCTGAAAGATTTTCCCCCCGAGTGGGGGTTCGGAGGTGGCGGGGCCTTCGCTCTGCCCCCAGGCCACCGGGCCAATGGCGGAGCGGCGCGGCCTGCCACGACCCGCGCTCAGTCGCGACTCAGACGCGACCCTTGACACACGTTTGACGCGCGCGACCGCGTCTCACCCGTCGACCGCAACCGGCATCATCACGCACGGAGCGCTAGTTTACGGAGGGGTCGGTGGCCCGGGCCTGTGCCCTCCGAGAGGCCCCGACCTCCCGCCTCTGGAGCTCGGCTTCCGCAGCACTTGGCGCGAAGACGAATTGCTCCCGTCGACACCCGCCAGCCAGGCTGCGTCGACGCAGAGCGGCTCCTCCGCGACGGATAAGGGCCAAAATGTGGAGTGCGTCGTTTGCGGAGACAAGTCCTCGGGGAAGCACTACGGCCAGTTCACTTGTGAGGGTATGTAGGCAGTGACAGTGATGTGCTCAAGTGTTGTGCTCCTGTGTGTTACACCGTACACGCTCGACCCCTAACCTGTAAGCCGTGTGTGACCAAACTAAACAAACAAACTCGCGGTCAAACATCTCCGAGCCTGTAATTACAAAACGGTCGATAAAACTAATCAATAAATATCATTTACCAGCAATTATCGAGTTAAACGTAACTACTCCAAAATTTACGATCGAATGCTGTCTTTAATAACTGTTATCAAACTCTTTATTTATTTAACAATTAATAGTTATGGTAAGAGGTTTTCGTTATTGAATCAACAGATAAAAACATAACATCTAAACTTTTTTATTGCTCTAAAATTATACGTTTTGTGATTCTAATAAGATACAAGACGGCATTTACAAAAAATACGAGATTAAAAAGTTCCAACGAAACTTATCGCCAAACTTTAAACCAGTAGCAGATTTACCGCGTAATTAAAAAAGTATCAATCAAGGAAAAATAAACAACCCAATCTTAACCTTAAAAATACCAATTAACTTTTGAACGAAGCTAATTGTGGCAATAACACAAAGTTTTCATAAACTGCCTGCCGCTAAAGATAAGGGGAGCTTCACTTTTATGCAAATAAGTCAATTGAGGAATTTGTTGCCGACGCAAAACAAGTAATTTATTAAAATAAGATAAAATGGATTTTACATACAAATAGCGCTAGCGGTTTCGCCGTGTCTAATGCATATGAATCAAGAATTACAATTACAATAATCTTACTTTAAGTGTTAGAAATTGTGATTTGAAATGATTATCTTGCGACGTTATATGTGTGACTGCTTTTTCTATTAAGTGGTTAATTACACCTAATTATAAACCTACTTTAAAACTTTGCGGTTTTTAAAGTTTAGTTTGAATTTTTTACGGTATTGTATTGTAACTAGGTAGGTAGGTATTATCTGTTGCCTAAAATACTTACGCATGCAAAAAATCAACAATTAAAAATTAAAAATAGAATGATAGAAGTATATTCACATCTTATGCTACCTACCCAATAGGTAGGTACCTAGCTAATTATTACCTTTAAAACTGATCGCTAAAAATATTAGAAACACATCAAAGCGTGAATTTAAAAAACCGAGTCTTTTGAGCGTTGAAACACCTGATTCATTGAATAATTTGAACAAGTTGTTAACCTAAATTGAACACTAAAGTAAATATAATAATAAAATAAATGTAATACTAAAGTAGCAGCTTATCTATTATGCTAAACTGTCACGCAATATTCTAATAACACAGGTAACCGCTTATTAAAGTACTAATTAAAGAAATCCCTCAATATAATATCTATTTAGACATTGATGCAGGTAATGACCAGTTAGGTTTCAAACGTAATTACCTAAGTGACTGAGATAGCCTTACAGATAAAAAATTGAATGAATCTTGGGAACCTAGTGTCTTTCACTGGTGCGCGCCAATTTAATGACAGTTACTTTTTTTTTTAATTTTTCCGTGAAGCTAAGCTATGTGATATTCAGCCAATATTTATTACTAGTTATTATTATTTTTTGTAACTACGTAATCAAAAATAAGATTTACATTGTACGTTATTCTATCTCCTAATAATGCCTACTTCTAATTTAATACGATTTAAAACACAAGTAACTAAGTTTTAGCTTCACTGGAGAATAAAGTTTTCGTAGGTTACCAACCTAACGCACAGACGATTAAACTCTAACGATAATTAACAAAATCCTGATTTAAAATCCAGATTTTCAATAAGAAAAATAAATCAATGGACTACATTTTATCATTTTTTTATTTTTAATACCTAGGTTGATATGTGTTAACTATACAAATATATCTGAATATATGTTTGGTATTTTAGATTAAGTACCTACCACGTAATTTCACTCAAGCAATTAAAAAATTACGCAAGCGTAAAATAAGAAAATTCAAAACATGGCACAGTTTCCCAGATCACCCGAATCAAGTTATTTTTAATTAAAAATAAAAGTTAAAGACTTAAATAATGAAAATTGTGTGTTTTTTAATTATATTAGATGCAAATCTTTATTTTGGTGGTAGGAACATTTTTTAATTGTTTGGACCTGTTTGGACATAGCAGATTATATGTCCGTCGGTAAGATAATGCCAGTGTCACTTATTTTTAATGTTTTCATGCATTATTCACTTAAATAAGAATCTATTTATGTTGCCAGAATTATAACTTGACTTACAATTACTTATGTAAATTTAAATTTATAAAATACTAGCGGTCCGCCCCGGCTTCGCCCGTGGTACATATTTACGTTTTCTCTACGTAAGAACCATCCTCGTACTTCAAGGAATATAATAAAAAAAGAATTAACGAAATCGGTTCAGCCGTTCTCAAGTTATGCGCTTACCAACACATTTTGGGATTCATTTTTATATTATAAGATTATATCGTAGGGTTATAGGTAGTTGATCTACCTATGTTCAATTTTTTTATAATTAGCTAGAAAAACTAGGTAATACAAATAATTACTTAGCAATCAGATTACTCAGAGTTAGTATCTACCTATAAAACGTAAAAATATATTAATCTTAGATTACCTAAACTTAGGCACTCAACTGGTTTAAAAAATCGACCCACATGAGGTCTATAAAGAAATAGACAACCCAAAACAACAATTGTTTGTCTTTTTATCCAAACACTGCTTGAATTTAACCCTTCACGTACATGCGGAGATAATTCCTCTTATTATATATACCGTATGGTCCCAAAGACCAGCCTTGACCTGTACAATGCACCACTCACCTTGCATGACCCTATACAGTTGAAAAGTAACAATGTTATAGGTATACCTAATATGTAGGGTGTATTGATCTTTCGGATTCAAATGTGTATGAAACTATATGAAAAAGTGACAGAATGTTAATCTTTTATGCAAGTCTAAAATACCCAGAAGAGTATTTAGTTTGATTTTTTGGAATAATTAGAAAAATAAATGCAAGCTAAGTAGGTACCTACGCAAAAATACGCAGATTGGTATTTAGAAGGTATTTAGTGTTTTGATAAAATATAAAACTAGACTAATTTATGAACCAAAATCGTTATATTTTGATGATTGTTAAACGTGCAATTTATTTCCCAAACTTATAAATAGGTAAGTAGGTAATAGATTAGGAATGCACAATTCATTATGCAAAAATGTTGATACACTTTTATTAATACTAATAAAGACAAAGCAGTAGTAAATTTAAATGGCGTTAAAACTATTTTATTGTCCGAAAAACCCGGACATATTATGTACATACATTATTTATTAAGATTACAACAATATCTATCCGATATTTTCGCTAGATTTACACACTGTGCAAAGTGATATCGAAGTGAACTTTACGATCAAAACTAGGTATTTGGTTGTTTGATATTTGGTTCGATTATTTATTGCGATGAAATCATATCACATTTTCTGATACTGAATATTTATATGAATCGTGTCTTATCTATAAAGATAATGGTTAAATTTTTGATTCGATGTCCCCGAATTTCATTATTTTGTGCTGTTTAATCGATAGCTGGTAGTGGATTTTCTTAACAAACTGCTTTTCTTTTCCAACGAAAATGCGTAGTTTTTGTGAAAATCGAAAATGAAAATTTTTTTTAAGGTTATTTTTGTACTAAAAACGACACTTTTATATTACGCAGTTCATTAAAGAAACGAATCTTCAATGGCGGCCAAAGCTGACACTGACGTATGGTAGGGTCAGCAAAAAAGAAAATAAAAATAACGTAAATGGATAATTATTTTATTAATTATTTCAAATTGTTTGTTGACAAACTTTTTTGTTATGGTATTTGTGTATTTATATGAATTATCATATTTACGTATACAGAATGTAACAAAATCCCCATAATATTTGTAATGAGCCCATAAAACTGAACAACTTTTCCCAAAGAACATATTTTGTCAAATTCCAATAAAACATTATTTACTTTCGCAAATGTATAATTGTCATTGTAAATTTATGATAAAAACTATTATAGGGAAAATCAAATACATTTTAGTGATTTTATTTTTCCATTTTTTTTTTGCATGCCGTACGGCCGTGTGTAAGCGAGAGGGAATGATAAGCGCCGCCATTGAAGATTCGTTTCTTTATTGAACTGCCTTATACCATTGTCGTATTAAAACTTCTAGTAATCTCGCACACAGGAAATATTTTTAAATATATTGCCGTATTATTAATTTATTTATAACAATTTCTTAAATTATATTACCTGAAAATGTACTATATAGCCAAAAATTTAAGTTTGTATTTACCACGTATTTACGACATGCCACAGATAATAAATGTTATATGACGCGTTCACGATTGTAGATAATAAACATAATTAGAAAGTGATTTTTAAAATGAATTTGTCAAAAATAATTTTAATTTTGAAAGCATTTAATAATAACAAAAATTTTACGATACATAAATAAAATACAAACAAGTTGTTTAAACCTACGTAGTTTTTTTTTGTTTGAGTGGGAATCGCCCTAAAGTCGCTTCTGGCACTCGCCGGCCGCTGCCGCGGCACGCTCGCTTCGCTCGCTCGGCTCGTGCGGCAGTTCAAACGTTAACCTAACACGCTCGTCGCTTCGCTCCTCGCTACCTATTTGAATACTAAAAGTAAAAGTTAATCGATTTTAAAAAGTGAAGCAAGTGAGCTATAAAAAAAACATTAAAATGTATCATTTATACTCTATGATAAGCTAGCATATTTGTATTGCTAATCTGTGATCTGCGTCATATTAACTAATCTGTGTTATCTGTGGCTTGTTGTGAATACAAATTATAATATATTATAGGAAACGATTTTTGGATAGACTAAATTGTTAAAATAATATTTTAACAAAATAAATTGTAATATGTAAATAAAGTAATAGGTACGTAAATATATTTAAAAATAATGCGTGTGAGTGTGATAATTAGACATTTTGATACTATAATGGCATAAGATTTTACTTAAAGTTGCGTTTTTAGTACAAAAATAACCATAAAAAATATCATTTTCAATTTCGATTTTCACAAAAACTACGCATTTTCGTTGGAAAAGAAAAGCAGTTTGTTAATTAAATCCACTACCAGCTATCGATTAAACAGCACAAAATAATGAAATTCGGGGACATCGAATTAAAAATGCAGCCAAGATAATTCTACTAAAAGTATTGCATTCACTCTGTCTCAAATTAAATGTGATCGCTTTTCATTTCGGTTCTTCAGTCATTAATTCTAAAAGAAATTTCGCAAGCGATATCGCTTCAATATCCTGTCTACCGTGAACATAAAACAGGCTACAGGCGCCTCTTTATCTAAAACTGCGGCGAGTTCTTAGCGGGCGAATAAAATCGCTTTAATTTAATAATTTAGAGGAAATTTTACATTTCTTATCACGCGTGGCGCCGTCCGGGTCACGAACTCGGCTATCTTTTCAGTAATATCTCGGAAACTAGTCCATAATTTTGAATAAATTTGTTAGATTCGGTCAATTTAATTCCGTCCAAATTTATTGGCTTAAGAATGGTGATCACGGAAAGTTTATTGAATGGCACGTACAATACTGTTTGAATGTTGACTAATGAATTATGGGTGGAATTTTTATTGTTTTATCGCCAGGATAAAGTTTGTACAGTCAGTAAGGTGACTGATATTAAGGCACAGATTACTAGACGTACAGATCATAGTCTAGACTAGATATAAGTATATGGTTTTTATTTATTTTCTATACTATATTCAAACTCAATAATTGTAAATCGTTGCGCTGCATTAGTGATGGTCATAAACTGTTATTTTGATGTCGACAAATCCACTTTATTAACAGGTGGACCTCCCGCTGTTGGAGTTGGGACCTTGTCATTGTAAACACTCGTGAGTCATGATGTGAAATGTACTTAGACCTTTATTGGTGTAGCTTTGACAAGGTTCTGTGAAATGCGCTCCTTTTGACTTAAATGCTCGCGTCCGTGAACGACTATCCCGATTCAGTTGACACCTGAGTTTAGTGATGTGTGACCACGATCGATAATAATTTCATATTTTTATACTTGAAATAAATACCACTTAATGTAAAATAAAGCCGTTATAAATAAAAGTAATTTCAAATGAGGAATGAGATTTTGTCAATTCACAGTGCGTTTGATTTATGATAGAAAGTTATAATAATACTATAAATGTAAAAATAAAAATCATAATGAAACTAAGACAGTTTTAACGATTTCATAAAATTACATAAAACCTAACTGTACATAAAATCCTAAAGAATGTAGGCATTCTCAAAAATGCGATAATATGCTAACGGGCAAAACGTTTTTATTAATCTGATAATACTACATTTCAACGGAATCCGAGCTATCATAGAAGGTTTATATCTTAATACGTTTGAAAGCTTTAACCATATCATGTTATCTTTAGACGCATAAATACCAGAAAGATATCATCTTTTGATTTGCATGAAAAGTATTTAAAATATCATGTTTTTCACCAAATCTTTCTCTTTATTTTCGTCTGATTGTTATCTTTGGTCTAAATATGTATTTAACATGATAGAACACAAATTATAAGAGATATGGATCGCATTATTCGATATTATATGTTATGATGAATTAATTAGCTGATTTGCATGATCTTACTATTTAAAGTATAATATATGAATGTACAAGTATATTATAGTTGTATCTAGTGAAATATTTTCCATTTTTTATCAGTAGATTATATTTGATTTAAACGTAGGTTAGGTACATCACTTTACGTTATAATATAAAAATCTGCATAATTTCTTCGAACAAAAATAATTTCTCCTTGTTCCACCCATCATTTTCTACTTAAAAAAAAAAAATAATAATCATATTTCACATTCATTCTATTAATATTATTTCCACGCTTTCAATCAAATCGCAGTAGTTTATACTTTCAAACTCACACAATTTAAAACGCATAAAAGTAAAAACTATCGACATGCGCACATCACTACAACCGGTCACTTTATGGTATGTTTTGTCCCGCAACACCGTGGCAGTTAACCCTATCTTTACGAGCGACTCTAAACATAAGTGTCTCTCGCGACTTATTTATTTTTATCTCATTCCACTTTTTAAATTGAATCCCGGACCGGCGCGTGTGTGGCTCGCCCGACCACTAAACCTGTCAATAAACTTAAATTGTATGAATTAGTGGCTTTAATTCGATGCTTTTTAATACGTTGTTTATGGATAGAAGGGTAATGAATAGGTGCGTTAGCGTTTGTGATTGTCACCTCGTTAAAGTGACGTCCTCGGAGCAATTAACAAGCCTGGAGAAGTAACAATTAATTGAACGTTTCTTATATAGTGGCTCTCTTTTATTCAATACCCTAATTAATGCGATAGAAAGAGACAACACACTGTTATCGGCTTGGCATTCAAATCCACATGTAGCCACTTTTTGTTCTAAAAAGGTAGTGCTTGCCACTTTATCGAATACTAAAATATCGATAAATAAAAAAATTAAGTTATAAAATTGCTTGAAGATAATTTAAGATTCTTTTAATTTTGAATTATGGATAGGTAATTCCAAATTTTAAGATTCGTTTAATTTGGAATTATTCATTTACGATGCGTATTGACTGCCTTGCATTGTATGGTAGTGGTATTTATAAAAAAATATTATTAGGTATTTCGGTTTAGGTTGTTTTTTATGGTTTCGTAAAAAGGTACGTATTTTTTCCTGTTTTCATAGATTCATTCAGAGAATTATACGGAACCCTTCGTGCGCGAATCTGACTTCCACCTGGTTGATCTTTTTACAAATCAATAATCGTATCCTACTAATATTATAAAAGCAAAAATATAATATAAGAATGGACATTTGATATTCTTTCACGAAAAAACTACTGAATGAGTTTTTATGGAACTTTACAATTATACATATTATAGATTAAACATCAGAATAACATATAGGCTACAATTTACTGCGGGAAAATAACTCATTCCCACAGGAAAAAAATGGTAAAAGTTTAAAATAAATTGCTTCAAATAAAACAAATAAAATTTAAATTTTTTTTTTACAACATTTTATTTCGATACTTAATTAACAAATTACAATATTTATTATTTAAAATAGATGCCACCTTAAACTTGTGGCACAGCATCTCTGCAAAGCACTTTACTTTTCTTCCCGTCTGATTCGAAATGATTTGAACAAGGCCGAGAATGTTTTGAAGGCTTCCAATTTTCCCTGTGCTATAGCTTTAACCCAAACATCTTTTAATTTTTCTCAAGCCAGAAACCTGCAAATAACAATAAAATCCATACTTAAATACCTTTTTTTTTCTCCTAACCTAAAGCAGTCATTATCAATGAAGTACTTCGTACCTACTCAAGTATCGATAATTGCACAACACTATGGAAGTTATATTTTGCATTTTTTCTAAAAACTAAGCTGATTATGATTTCATTTCAATGATTACGGTTAGATAAAACATAGATGATTATGAAAATAACGTAAATTAACTTATTTATAATACAATTAACAAAAAAATTGATCAAAACACTAACCTGTGAAAAGACAAATTCCAATCTTCATCCGATTTCCCAGTACTACGGCTTTTACAGCCGTGAACAACACAAGCCATGTAATCTTTAGTAAATTATCTTTTCAGAAAATAACATAAGAAACTAGAAAACACGTTTTTCACTTCAAAAACAATAATTAAAATCACCATACGTTAGTGACCAGACTGGTCACTAAAACAAATTGAAATGGCTACATGTCATTTCAAACTGTCGAACTGACATATATCTGTCCTCTTTTTTCGCATGACATTTTGCCATAAGCCAAAAAGGCCAAACTAGTGCTTTATTGTTCAATTAATTGTTACTTCTCCAGGCTTGATAATTGCTCCGAGGTGACGTCAGATGTAATACGTCAAGTGAAATGGTACACGTGTGTGAGATAATTTTGTTGAACGATGAGTCCCGTACCGTCTTAAAGTAGTACTAATTCCAGTTTGGGAAGATAGATGACTATAGATACTATAGGTCGTCTAGCGCCATTACTTTCATAAAGTCACGGTATTCCCTGAAATGTTATTTCCTTCAAAATTATTAACGTGACTCTTTCACACCTATTGAAACTTTTATTCTTTCACACTTTTGCAATTACGTACAAGCTTTTTGATAAAAGCGTGATCAATTGATGTCTGAGCTACTTATAGGTATATTAAATCTAGGTTATGTGGGATTTGCAAGAGGAAGATAAAAAATAGGTACTTTCTTTGCAGAAGGAAGGTGCAAGTTACTTTGTAAATAGTGTTTCGTTTTCAAAAATTAAATGTAAGTATGTATATGGTTTACATTAAATTAATACATGCAAATAAGTTGTTTAACCCCTTGACCACCGAGCAGCCCAATGAGACCGCGACACAAAAGATTTTCTATTGTGTCTGTGATTCCGGGGGATGAGGGATTCATTGTGGCTTTACACCAAATCGACCTTTGATCGTGTTTTGTTTTTAAATGTAGTATTTTTTCAATACTATGCAATGAACATAATAATATATACCTACTATATGCACCTTCGTTGCGTCACATGTATTTACACATCACTAGCCATACGCCCCGGTTTTACTTGCTTTGAGCAGAAAATACCAATGACTGATATATTTTACTTATTAGGAAAAATTCAAAATGTTTAAGATACCTACCATACATACCTAACTAAATCAATTCTTAAACAGTTGAAGTAGGGAGTCAAAGTTTTTGGTGGATTGGTCACAACTAGTTTACATTATAATAAATGTATTAATTGTTCTATATAGTTATATTATATAAGATATAATGATGTATAACATTGTAATGTAATGATACGAACATTGTAGTGTTTAAGGCTAATTACAAGTATCATACTGAAGAACATAATATAATGTTTTTTGTTACAACAGGTAATCTATACAAAAAACTAGTAATACTACTAATTATACTAATATTATAAGTCCTAAACATTGTACAATGTAACGATGTTCGATGCTCTTTCACGCAATAACTACTGAAGCGATTTGAATGAATTTTAGTGTGTAGATAGATGTCCTAAAGATATATGAAGGAATATATAAAGATATATTATGTACTAGCGGTCCGCCCCGGCTTCGCCCGTGGTATTTACGTTTTCTCTACATAAGAACCATCCTCGTACTTCAAGGAATATAATAAAAAAAGAATTATCGAAATCGGTTCAGCCGTTCACACGTGATGCCGTGACAACGCGAAACGGGTGCGGACCCGCAGCCTTTTTATAGCTCCCGCCGCGAAGCGCGTCGAACGCGGCAACTGATACACAAAAATAATCCTTATGGCATGATTCTGTATTCACGCGCGATGACTTACAGCGTATTTCATGTATAACTTTGGTGTTTCTACACCGATTAACATGATTCTTTTTTTATTGCATAGGTAATAATGTTAACTTTTTTTAATTATTAGGGATGAGTGAGAGTGCTGTAAACGTAAGAGTAGACAAATATAATCAGAAATCTCCGAATTGCTAAGCTATTGAAGTTTCACGTGTTATTGTGAGTCAATTTTAAAAGATAGACATAATATGCTGTCTAGGAATTTATTTTTATATAATAATAATAATTTAAGAACATTTGTGTCGTACATGATTTCTATGTAGCTTTAACCATTACGGCTGCACACGTGACGGAAGCTTAAAAAATGGAGTAACTTCTCCCGTTTTCCCCATATTTCCCTTCACTGCTCTGCTCATATTGATCGTAGCGTATTAAAAAGTATACTATAACCTGCCCAGGAGCATGAAGAATAATTGTGCCAAATTTCGTTAAAATCCGTCGTGTAGTTTTTATTTCTATAACGAATATACAGACAGACAGACAGACAGACAGACAGACAGACAGACAGACAAAAATTTTACTGATTGCATTTTTGGCATCAGTAGCGATCCCTTATCACCCCTTCATAGTTTTTTTTTAAATATATTTCATGTACAGAATTGGCCTCTCTACAGATTTATTATAAGTATAGATAGCATGAAGATGTTTGCTGAACTTTAACTCAAAAATTACTGAAGCGATTTTGATGAAATTTTGTGTGTAGATAGATTAATATTCTCTGAATACGATGCAAATTATTTAGTTGTAAGTTAATATCAGGTAACCTACAAAACAATCAAAAGCTAAGCGACAACAGTATTGTAGATCTAGATGTTTTTTTTTTCTTGAATACTACAAAAAACTTAAATAGGTACCTTAATCTCTGGTAGGTAGGTAAATAAGGTATATATTACGCCGTTTTTGATAATGTTTTATCATATTGATATTATTTATACTGATATAATAACAATAATTAATGATTGATACATAATAAGTATTAAAATAAATTAATACTAATATGATCGCTTATAATTACTACACTAATTGGATATTATCGTTTTAAAAATAAAAAGATCTATAACACTAAGACAGGACCTAGATCATTAGGCTCAAACCTCGTTAGGGAGGATAATTTTTCATTTCACTTCTTCTTTTATAATACGTAGGTATAATGGAACGTTTTAAAGGAATTATGTTTTATTTAATGGGATTTTGATTTCTTAAATTTTAATATCTGCCTAAAGTATGTCTTTGTAAAATATATATTAATTAAATCTATACTAATCCTTATATATTAATTTTCTAATCTATACTAATATTATAAAGCTGAAGAGTTTGTTTGTTTGTTTGTTTGTTTGTTTGTTTGTTTGAACGCGCTAATCTCAGGAACTACCGGTCTGATTTGAAAAATTCTTGTGGTGTCAGATAGACTATTTATCGAGGAAGGCTATAGGTTAAATATCATCACGCTAAGACCAACAGGAGCGGAGCAATGCGGGTAAAACCGCGGGGATAAGGACACCATAACATTAGGTTCACTCTACTTAATTCAGTATTTTGTTTTCTAACATAAAATACTAAAATGTAAATGTGAATTTTCATATAAAAATCTTGCCTATATTAAAGAATAAAGAAAACACATATTTTCTGACTTCCATACCTACTTATACATAGGTATTTATCTCAACTTCAAAAGTCATTGTTCACACACAACATTGATAAGAAAAGGGAACAAAATGTTAATTACTTTCTCAGTCGGTTATAAATTAATAATTACAGGCCATCTTCATACGGGCTAATGATTTTCAGTACATTGTGATTGATGAAGCGATGGCCGCTCATGATTTCTAATTCAATTTCTAAATTCATTTCTTAACCCATTGAGCCCCGAACGGCCCGATCGGTCCACGACACAATAGATTTTCTATTGTGTCTGTGATTCCGGGGCCTGAGTATAGATTTAGCAACATGTTCTGGGGCCGTATCATTACCTCTTATTTCGAGACAGTTTACGCCGTGAATTGACTGGCAAATTCATATTATACCATAATTAAGCATGACTGGTTTTTGCGATCATAATATGAATTTGTCAGTCAGTTCAATTCACAGCGTAAACTGTCTTGAAATAATATGAGGTCATGTATGAGGGGCTGTAGCCCCTGTACTTACTTTATTTCATGTACTTAGTTGTTACTGTTTATCTATAAAATATATGACATACATTTTTAGTATAATATTCCTTATTCTATTGGTTATAACTCAGGCCCCGGAATTACAGACACAATAGAAAATCTATTGTGTCGTGGACTGATCGGGCCGTTCGGGGCTCAATGGGTTAATACGACTATAGGTATTTTTAAAGATTTATAGATAATAAATAATTAAATAGTAAGTATGTTAAAATTGATAAAAATCTTTGTTGACACTAAGGCGTGAAAACGTAGCAAACAGACATATTTATACCATTTTTATGACTTAGGATAAAGCTTTATTGCAAAAACCTAAATATTTATTAAAAAAAAGTAAATTCATTGCAAATATTCGTCTATTATTTGGCTATCATATTCTTACCTACCTATAAATACATAAAAAGTACTTACCGGTCGTTGACCCATGATTAAAATATGTTGACAATATTTTCAAGCATCACGATATATTATTATAATCACATTAAATTAAGAATGTTAACGCCTAAAGCAAAATGGTGATTCATAAAACGTTTTATAAGTGGGTATTTCCTATTGGCTGTCGTAGTTATAAATTTTAATAACGATCGTGCATAAATTAATTTTTAACAGGCAAATTACTTTGGATAGAAGATTAAAAAGTTACAAAACAGGCAAAGACAACTCAAATTAAAAAAAATCGTATGGAATTCCGTGAATGTATAGCCTTATTGTTTTTTTTTAATTCTTCGAAATGTTGCCAGTTAGGATTATGATATCTATGATGGAAATAAAGATAAAAAATATCACCAAGATGTATTGCTATTAGAACAGTTTATAAGGCAGTTACAAGGAAGGGTCTGTACTCTTTAGGGCTTTTGTAGTTACTCAAAAATATTATATAAATAGGATTCGTTGCGTGAACACTAAAGGTTTAAACTTTAATGGTTTAATAGGCCATATTTCAAGGTAACAAATTATAGTTGCAATAAAAAGTCAACCTTGCGTTTATATGCAACCTGTTTACAATAAATGCATGATATTTAAAATTAATTGTACATTATTAGTAAGTCTTGGTGCTAGTATTGGAATGGTATTCCGTATTAATAGGTTTTGGTTTGACCAACTAGCTACTATTTTAGAGTGTAGTACTAGATATTTTGCCAGCTCTTGCGTGCGAAATTATTTTGTTGTAAAATTAATAGATTTTTGGTTATGAACTATCTTCCGAGTTCATACCTACAAATTAGTTAGGTAACTACTAACTTGAATTCTTGAAGACAATGCCTACCTACTTACTGTAAGCTTTCAATTCATGTTTCAATTTTTTTAATTAACTTCAAATTTTTAAGAAATACTACTAGGTAGTAGCTAAGCTGGATTTAGTTACCTACTTGTGATTGACGGAGCTTTTTTTTTCTGTTTAATTATGAATTATATCTATTATGTATGGGCAACTTTTTCTCAAATCCAATTCAAATACCCTACCTATATCCTTATCATTATTAAATATCAATAAATACTCAATTTACTCACACTTTTAAATAACAATCATAATTCATATAGTTCCGTGTGCGCCATGTTTTCATTTGAAATCGCAATGTCAATGCACCGGTTATCATGCGCGCGCAATTTGAGAGATATTTCCCAGCGATTGCGGTAATTGGGAACCGCGTTGTTCTCGTGCTAACGCGGGATGCTTTTTAGTCTGTGGGCGAATTGTAGTTTCTAATTTTGAATCGATAGATTTTTTTAAATGTTAGTAAATAAAGACGTGGATCTGGGGTTCTGAAACGACGTGCTCTGAATGATACGAGGTTTTAAATCGAAAATTGTACTCACCATTAATACTTATTATTTTATTCAAAAACTAGGAAGCAATAATATTAATTACGATTATTATATTTTTTATCTTTTTTTTTTACCACACATTTGTATATCAAAGCTGGCAACTATCTTATAAAAAAAGCAAATGTCAATATTCCAAATTCAAATTTTCTTTTTCTATTTTATCCCGCGTTTTCAGTGAAGATACAATAGTCGAAGCATAGAGCATAGACGTAGTATTTAGTAATCTGTGGTACAAGTGCGCCTACACGATTATCAGAATACGTGGTTAACGGTACGTTGCATCCAAAATGTGGAACCTAGCGCTCCTAGCTTCTTGGAAATGCGATTATAGAGCTTATTCGAATAATGTTTATGTTATCTGTCTTTCCGCTTTATGGAGACTGTCAGTCTGTGGAATGGAACGGATATTTTTGTAACGGATTAGTATTTTTGTAGACGTAAATATCTAGTTACCATGTAATATCAAATATTGTGTTTTAAATAAAATGTATTATTTACATAGTGCGCTATAGGTATAAGGTAAGTACCTATCTATTACATTAAATCACATATCGATTTGTTTACTATGTTTTTGGTAGGGACATATTTTTTTTAATTAATTTAATACATAGGTAATTAAAAGTAGGATAATAAGATCTATAGATAGGTTCATAGTCTAAGCTTATCGAATGAACTATTCTGTCACTTCCTAAAATAAGGGAATAGTATTCCGACATAAAGCGCATCACAAACGATGAAGATACTATAATATTTTATGTTAAGATTCTCTTATATAAAATATTACAGTATCTTAAGGTATCCGGTACAAATGACCCGAAATTTTGTGTCAGTGTTTCGAGTCATTTGTGACAGGATGGCGGTTCTACAGGGGTCTTAGTACGGTCGCGGAAGAATTCCAACAAATACCCGCGGCCCCATCATTAAAGCGGCTCGACGGAACACAGTGGGGTTTTAGTCGGTAAGAATCCGACATAACCCACGGCTCCTTCCCCGGGGGCCGTGGGTATCTTTGGAAGATTTCCCCACTATAAAAAAAAAAAGGGGTCTTAGTACGCAATGACAAAAAGAAAAATGATGGTCAGAACGCTGATACCGGATACCTTAAGATACTGTAATATTTTATATTAGAGAATCTTAACATAAAATATTAGGTATAGTATCTTCATCGTGTGTGATGCGCTTAAATCCTAATTTAAACAGTCAATAACTATGCATTTCTTGTTAACTTTATACAGTTAAGTTTG
The DNA here is from genome assembly GCA_029959065.1 of Colias behrii. Classification (NCBI taxonomy): domain Eukaryota; kingdom Metazoa; phylum Arthropoda; class Insecta; order Lepidoptera; family Pieridae; genus Colias; species Colias behrii. The sequence continues at coordinate 3,522,748 of JARWMC010000015.1, forward strand.
AAGCGATGTGGCAATGTCGGGCCATAATCTAATATAGATTATCATGTAATTTGAATATTTTAATAAGAAAGTATTTAACTATGTTCACACTCGCGTGCCTTGATATCATTAATATCTATCTTATTATGTAATGTCTTTATTTGAAATATGTTTAAATTTTTCGTCTTCGTGTGGAATGTCTGAGACTGTTATGAATAGTAATTATGTACTTGTAAGACAGTAGTTATTTTATGTCTGTAAAGAAACTAATGATCGAATTTTGATATAACTTTTACTGTAACGATACATGAAGAAATGCTACTGAAATTGGAATGATTTTGCCTTTTTACAGATTTGCTATCTTTGCTTCGCTTGTTTTAACAAGTGTCTAGAAAATTCTAAATTCAGTATAATAAAAAATAATAATTATTACTTTTGAACATAAATAAAGATGTTTTATAATTTCCAAATAAATTTCAGACTCGTCAAAATATATCAAAACTTTTACTAATTAATATTGATCATGTTGTAAACGTTATTTATAGTATACGAATTGGCACAACTAAAATTTATTATCATTATTCAAATTTTAGTTTTACATTTTATTTGTTTATTTTGTGCTACTATCAGTATAATTCTTATTTATAATCTGTGCGCAAATATTCGAAATTTCTATAACATATAAATAAAACTTTATTGGCCGTCATTTTTTTCATATAATATAAAGGTATTTATGTGCATAAATTAAAACTTTAACAAGAATATTTCTTCCATTCATCGATAATTTATAATAAAACGCTAATATAAAATCAATTAACATACGTTAATCGGATCAAAAAAAGCTTAATAAAGTCTTATTGTGCTATTTAGCTATCTGTAACACACATTTCTTTGGCGCCATTCATGATTTTTCTAATGCAAATACAAATAAAATAGGTAACGCAAGTCTCGCTTGTTTTACTTTGGTTCCGTACAATAAATTAAAGAAAACTCATTGCAATTTAAATTAAAATTTGCTTTAAAATAAAATTCATACAATACAAGGTAAATAATAGTTTGCAGAAGAATTAAGACGTACCCTAGAACGTTTATAAAAATAATGTCACAAAGTTTATCAAAAACGTCTCGAAGCCAACATATCGAATCCTACATATCATATCCTACCTACTCATAGAAAAAACAAATCTCTTTAATACACTGTTAATAAGTCACGACTAAACAAACATTCACCCCTCGTTTTCACCAAAGTATAATACATGTATTTTACAAATTTGATGCAATGTTTTCTTTTCTCATAGACGTGTGTAAAACATGTTGTATACAAAATTTGATACATGTAGGATAACTTATATGAAACTTGTTGGTTGAAAACTTCTAGTTGCCTACATGTTTATGATCTCTTGTTTTTGTTGTAGCAATACTTGTAGAATTCGAGACAAATTCAGTCGTACCTACTTTTATAATTTTTATTAATAAAAAAAACTTTTGGGAGATGTATGTATGTTGAAAACTTTATCCAACAAACATGGATAAAGTTTAAAACTTGTTTGTTACTAGTATTATACAGAAATTGCAATAAAATAAACAATACTTATCTAAACCACGACTGTATTTTGTAGGTGAGAACGCTATCAATGGATCAGACAAGTTCTAACATGTCACAGACTTCAGTGTAAACGCAAATGTGTTTTATACTTGTATAAATACTTGTTGGCTACAAAGTGTGAACGAAAGAATGTTTGAGACAGTCTCAATACATGTATAAAACAAATAATTATGTTTTGAAAAGTATTCTACAAGTTTTGTATCATACTAGTATTTAACTTGTTTCTTGGTGAAAACGAGGGGCAATATTTAAAGAGGAACTCCAAAAAGCATCAAATATATTCATGAGGTACCATCTCATTAAGATTTTCTACCTCTCGTATATCTCCATACAAATGGTCGAATTATCGATATTGGGTAGTCGTGATTTATTCGATTATGTTAATACAATTAAATAACACTTAAGATATAACAAGGCGAGCTAACATGTTAGAACTACTGATTTAAAAATAATTCCGATCCGCCCACGCTGTTTTCGTAATGTATGTGACACTAGGCTTATTTTTCTAGACTAGAAGTTTATTTTAAACTAATAATCACAAGAGAAAAGAAGAAAAAAAAGCTACAAGTTTTGGCCTAGCATTATAAAGAATTTACCCAGCAAAGAGCTTTGATAGTTTGGGCGAAAGCACTAGAAATTTGATAGTTATTTGCACAACCTTTAGACTTTAGAGCTTAGGGCTCTTTCAATTTATGCGTTTCGTATCGGACCGCTGCCGCACGTTTTCCGTGCCGCTAGTTATAACCCGCTGCCGTGCCGTTGCAGTACGGCAGCAGTCCGTTACCAAACGCTTAAATTGAAAGCGTATCTGACTGCCGTGCGTTTGTATGCTAGTGCTGTTTTAAATTTATTTGACACCAGTTAAGCCATGGACTCTGACGAAGAAACATTACTGTTAGTGCTCTTGTTGAAAAGTTTGGTTTTTAAGTTGCGAACTCTGTTAGTCAATTTCAATTTCAACTGCCCGTCCGTATTATTACCACGACTGACTTTTATTATAACCTCAAAACGCGCGTATTTCTGTACTTCAGTACCCGTAGAAATGTAAGATGATTGAATTAGATTAGACTAAAAAATTATTTTTAGAGCACGAATATTCTCTGTCAAATCATACCGATATATCGATATTTTTTAATAAAAATATCAATATCGATATTGATATTTTCAAAAAACATCGATACGATATATTATATCGATACTTTATTGCATTTCCGACATCCCTATGGGACTTGCGACGTTTCCGTCCTGTTGTCGAGCGTTCGCGGTACGGACGCCGCACTGTTGCCGCACCGTGCATTTTGTATGAAAAAAAACGACCGGCCGTGCGCCGTACGACAAACGCACCGCTTCGGCACTGTAGCGGTCCGATACGAAACGCATAAACCTTTGTACTAGGGAATGCAATCCCGACTCGAGATTGCAAATTCGGGATCCCGCGGGATTAGAAATATCAATCCCGCGGGATCCCGGAATTTTCGGGATCCCGTCTAATTTAAAAAAAATGTTGAATTCAGATGACTGAAAAAGCTAATAACTGCTTGTTGGTGATAGTGGGGCCATCCATAAATTACGTCACGCGAATTTTAGAACTTTTCAACCCCTCCCCCACTCCTTGTCACACGTTGTCACATTTTTAGTACCCCGTTCCCCCTAATGTGACGTCACACATTTTTCAAACTTATGCATGTATCTAAAAATAATCAAAAGAAAACATTTTTTTTTTTAATTTTTTACTTATTTTTTTATCGAAAATTTTAAAAATCGTAAATTTTAGTGTCCCACTTGCATTACAACATGACTCTAGGAATTAAATGTTGTTGCGTAAGAGATAATCTTATAGCGAGAGTGCGAAATTATTAAAAAATACATATAGGTAGGTAGATTAAAAATTTTCTGTTCAAAGTTTTTTGCTCACGTACAAATTTCGTTTCGTTTTATTATGTCACGTCACAAAGTTTTTGATCCCCCCTGCCCCTTGTCACATTAGGTATGTCACATAAAGATGATACCCTCCCCCCCTATTAACGTGTGACGTAATTTATGGATGGCCCCTAGAGAGGTTAACTAAAATAACATATTACTCGAAAGAAAATAAAAACCTTTAACCTTTAATCTTACCAACTAAATAATAATCAGGTTGTAAGGAAATTAACGTAGGTAAATTAGGTAATCAAAACAATAAGCTTATTTCAAGGGAATTAGGAAAAATTAGGAAAAATTGAAAAGCTTGTGCCCCGAGTGGTTGTGTGTTGCGTCGCTGACCACTGCCACCCAATCCCGTCAATCTCGAACGGGATCTCGTCATATGATGCGTCGGGATTGATCCCGAAAAATTACACGAGATCTCGCGAGATCGGGATCCCGCGGGATCGGGATTGCATTCCCTACTTGTACCTACCTATTTAATTTTAAATAATAAAAACAAACATAAAACATACAAAAAACATAGTTTCAGGTAAATATGAATACGATTTTTCAATCAATCACCAGTTACAATTTTAATTTTATTTTATTGGAATATTTGTCCCGCAATCTCTACATGTGTCTTATAATTGGAGTATTTACAACTTGAATAATCATAGTAATAACTGCAGCTATAAGGTACTTCTATGAAAAAAATTAATTGATAATTACCAGATTTTTATAGCATTATTCACTATTCTATCAGATTCACCATAAGCCTTTGTCCAACTTATAAAGATTTCTGATAATTTTAACATGTTTATTAGCTTGATCCGTAAGTTTTTATTTATATCTAAATAAAAACTTACGGATCATAACAGAGTGTGTGTTTATTTCATTTAATTATTCGATACTAGCGGCTTCGGCTTTGTCTTAAACCTAATAAATTATATCCAAAAACCTTCCTGTTGATAAAAACTGCATCAAAATCTGTTGTGTAGTTTTACAGATCTAAACATACATACAGACAGACGCGGGAAGCGACTTTGTTTCATACCTTGTAGTGATGACAAAGTATAATTACCCGGAACTTAGTTATTTACAGCCTTATTTCCTTCCAGGTTGCAAGTCCTTCTTCAAGCGATCTGTCAGGCGGAACCTGACGTACTCCTGTAGGGGCAATCGGAACTGCCCCATCGACCAGCACCATAGGAACCAGTGCCAGTACTGCAGGCTCAGAAAATGCCTCAAGATGGGCATGAGGAGAGAAGGTAGGTGGATCTGTGTGTGTTTTGTTTAGTAGTTAGTATGTAGTAGTGAAGTCTACATTTCTTTTTGAACATTGTGTAAAATATTTGGTACCCAATTGAGCTTTAGGCTACCTTTTGAAGATTTGGTGACCTAATTTAATCGGATGTTTAAAATATATTTAATGATAACTTTGCCAATGATAAAAGAGATATTTAATGTTGTTAAATCACAAAGTGTTTATGACCTATGTAGCTATTTTGTTGATTAAGATAGTAGCTTCAACATCAACAATATTACTTTTGTAAGTTATGAATTTATTGAACCAATGATCGCTTAGCTATTTTCAGTTATTTGACTATTACTGTAAATAACTTTATTAAAAGCTAGGAGAATAGTAACATGAAGTATTATGCTTTATTTGCAATAACCTCAAAACTATCAAATCTTTAATACCTTAAATATAACCTAACAAATATTAAACCGTTAACACGCTAAAAATTACCCCATTGTTACAACAGAAAAAAAAACTAACATATTTCACTAAAGGACATTTAAAACTTGTGTTATTAAACATTTTCTCTTTGTCCGCCGGTACATAACGTTACTATGTAAGTACTAGGTAATAAGTTATAATATTACGACCTCGGAATATGCAAACTAATTGCATCTTGAAATTTTAACTGTCCAACACAATATTTATTGCGCACTGAATAATTTTAATATAAGACTCTATAAACAAGGAGTTAAATGTATTATTAGTGTTTTGTATAAATATGATCCTTACGTATTTCTTAACTATATATTTTTAAACCAGTTCTATGACGAATGAACCATAACGTGGTGTTAACCTTTAAAATCTCATGGTTTTTACTTTCGCGACTATAATGCTCTAGTTTTTCATAATCACCTGTTTATATAGTCTAGTTATTCATATACCTATTTGTATGACAATCTTAATACAAAATTCCTTTTGCTGGTATACAAAATTGTTCCCACAAACATGTGGAAATTTTACGTACGTAGTCCATTATTAATTAAATCATAAGCATCAGCCATCTCAATGTCAGTGAGTACTTACGCGCATCACAAAAATTCCATTGCTTTTTATGACGATCAATTTAAAACTTATTAAATTAGATGCCTTCGAACAAAAAGCCTAAGCACTTGATTGTCGCGAGTGTAATTAGTGAAATCATTAATCTTACTAGTTATTAGTTGGACAACTGGCCAAGGGCACTATCCACGTTCAGATTATGTTTAAGAGATTATTATTCTAGTATTAATATAGATGGTTATTGTTTTAAAGACAGCTCTTGATTAATGATATTAATGATACAGCGTTAGATTGGGAATTGTTTTCTGTGGCTAATTGAATTTCTAAGTGTTTTATTGCTTGGTCGATTAATTTGATGAGATGTGGTCTATCATTTTTGTCTATTGGAAGTTAATAAACGTTATAGAGAACTCTTTTCCTTGTTTAGGTTTAATAGAATCTTACCAAATAACTATAAATCACTACATAGTATAAAACAAAGTCGCTTTCTCTGTCCCTATGTCCCTATGTCCCTATGTCCTTATGTCCCTTTGTACGCTTAAATCTTTGAAACTACGCAACGGATTTTGATGCGGTTTTTTTTAATAGAAAGAGTGATTCAAGAGGAAGGTTTATATTATGTATAATAACATCCATTAAATAGTGGAGAAGTACTGTTATTTTTAAGGTTTCTAATGTGATGTCGTAAATAATTACATTTTTTCCGCTTACATTGCAAACGCAGGCTGAACCCTACGAGTTTTATCAAAATAATGTACTAAGTATTGTACACATTGAAAAGGTCTACAGAAAAGTCCGTGATGGTATATGTCTATCTCTTATGGATAACCCACAATAACTTTTTTTTGTCATTTACTTTTTACGACAAATAATGCTTAATTTTCGAAGCGATTTTAACCAATACAGCATTAATCCTTAACCAATTAAATACCTTAAATATATTGTTCATTTAATATAGATCTATATGGCCCTTTACACCGTATGATTTAAGTGAATATTTTCGAAGATATTACAGATTTAAAAATTGCGGGACGTAGCGTTTGCGGCGGTACCGGCCGGCCGCCATTGCACCCGTGCGAAGCCGGGGCGGGTCGCTAGTTAGTCATAAAAATTAAAAAGCTGTGTCTTTAAAATTGGCAAAAGAAAAATATTTGTTACGTAAGCATTTTCCAGTGAAATTAAGTTTTTCCATGTTATAAAAACGTCGCATATTTTAACCTATCCATTTTCAAAGCTAAATGGCTTGTCTCATAATATTTTACGATCCACCCACTACAAAGCGACGAGCCCACAGAAGGCTTCACTTTGTGACACACATTTATAAAAGGCTGTTACGCTGACATTTTTTATCTTTTTTAACACTGCCTTGTTTATTATATGAAGACATTTTTGTTTTATTTCATCAAACACTTTCTTAACACGTGGTAAAACTTATCGATGAATTGATGTTAATTTTTTATTTATTATTCGGTTTTTGAATAGCACCACTACTCAAAAAGAGTGAAATCTTGCAGGATTATTTGCCTCTTTTTTTGAAAATTTAAAGGTTGTTTATTATCTGTAAGGTATATTTTAACCTTTAATACTAGGAAATTTCGATGAAACGATCGTGTAACAGTAGAGTTTTGCAAGCAATTTCTAAAACATAGGTACACCGCTTTGTCACTATCTTATACTTTGCTATCTTGCAATTAAATCTTGAGATAAGTTATTAACAACTATCCAATTTATACCATAGAGGTAGGTATAGATATTACATAAATGTATCGTGTCTTAAATTTTGTAAGGTTTAATATCATTTAAATAATATTTAAGTATTGCAAAAATAGATGACACACAAACATAATATAGGGCTTCGTAAAGATCAAAAATCTCTTTGCATTAAACACTTTAGAGTTTAGACGGAACAGTATAAAGCTCTCAACATACAATAGAATGGTCATCTCCCAAACAAAATACAATCTGGACATTAGCATGACAATTACGGTTTCTTCATAACACCTCAGCATTAGGTACATTACGACCCTAGATAAGGCCACAGGAAGGTCCGGTCACCCGCTGCTCTTATGAACCCTTGTACACCCCATTAGGATCTCACCTCATACATTGTTCAACAAACGATTTGTTTGATGTCAACAAACAAAAGAAAGGTGCAAACGTTCAACGAGATTAACTATTAATAAAAAATAAAAGAGCGTGCTTCTTTGTCGCCTGATAATCGCCTTATAAGATCTGGTTGAGATTTCTTTGTTGTTTTTTTTCGATCGGATGCAGTGTGGCGGTTGAAAGCTTTCATTGAATGTTGATAAAACAAGATTTGTTAGTGATATGTTTTCTGTAATTCTAACTTGTTCGCGATTAGATTCGTTATCTGATTTATATCGGGGTGATAATGCGTTTGTTGAGTCTAATAGTATGTACACTTTTTTGATATGGATTTTAATGGAGTCTGTATCAAATTGATTCAAATGCAGTTTAACAAATTTATCTTTCACAGCGTCTTGTTTTTCATTATCTATCTACGTACAACATATTGAGCCACAATAACGCAGTAGTTTTAACACATCTAAAAAAATACATACGTTATAGAAACATACAAAGATTCACATTTATTATATTAAGTTAGAAAAATACACAACAAAGATAAAAATAGATGATTAATTAAAATACATTAAAAACCGGTTCATTAAAAGTGCATAAAGTTGGCATACAATAGGCCGCGGGTCCGCCCGTCATTTTAACGGACACCTTTTGTTTAAGGGCATCAATCAAGCACATTGTTTGTAATATCTTAATAACTTTTTGTACTGGACCGGTCATTTAGAAAGATTTTTGCTATCACGGTGCTTGAACGAGGGTACGAGCTGAATTTTAATGTTCATTGATTTTATGGAAATTGTTTCGCAAAAAATTCGTATGTATTATGAATTTATAGACCCTATTACAAAAGGCTTGCAATCTATGTTAGACGACGATTCTTCAATGTTATTATTACCTGCGTTATTATAATCCAATTCATAATAACCTCAAATTCCTTCAATCGCAAGATATGCCTTGACACATCAACGGACTCTTTACATTTAATCAATCCTAGCGAAAAATTCATCGTTGTTCAACGGAAATCAAGGACAATGGCCGCCTTTATAAGCCCACAAGACATGTCAAAAACATCACGCATTCTTTACCGTTCCCAGGGGCTGCAAATTATAGCAATGTTTGCGTCATTCTAAAGTAAAACGTCTTGCATACAACGCACGCCTATTTGTACAAAGGGCACGTCAAAAGGATCGAAGTTGCGCTTTGAGGAGGGTGTCAATTCGCGTCCATAACCAGGTGCGGGCTTTGTTGACCAACTGACCGTAAGACTGGACATGTTTGGATTAGACGGCCGAAGCGGCACCGTGAGAATCCAGACTGACCGACGCTTATAGACAATAAAACATTTTTACCACCCGAATATTAATTTAACGACGTAATCGTAGCAACAATCAGAACTTAGAATTACGAGAATACCGCGGGCGGTTTGCCCACTGCGTCACAGAGAGATATTATCGTGCATAATAACTGTGACATGTTCCGTATGACGCTCCAGGCGGAGCGTAATGGTCGAAATTCTGGGAAAACTTCTCTTACTAGCCGACATAAAGATGCAATCGCGTTACGTGCCAACGCGTTCCCACGGATTGAGTTGCAAAAAGTCCCTAGCGCTGGCCGGACATCGGTCAACGTTACCGAAAACATTAATTAAAAGCGAGACAACAAATAGACCGGTTTGTTTCTGCACGGTCAAGGTGCGTGACCCTAAGACCTGCGGATACTTGTCCGTCGTCGCTAATTATATTTCCGCACGTTTTGTCCATTTGCATGTGAATTTGGGGAAGTACAATAGGGTCCTAATCCGATGGTCCGTTCAGAAACCCGATAGGTTCTAGCGTAAACATTAACTCCACGTTGAATGGCACAAAGGTAGATAAATATAGAATTTCACATGATGAAAGGCGATTGTATCGTGTTCTTTATTGCGGTACGCTCGTATAATTACGAAGATTCAATTTAATCACATAGTGTGTTTAATTAAGTAACATACATGTTGCATCAAATTTCAAAAGTTTCCGTGATAATAATGGATTAATAACAGATTGTCATTTGTTTGTGTAATGACATTACCTTGCATTGCATAGTGTTGAAACCATCATTGATATTTTCAAAAGTTTCAAATGTTTTTCGTATTAACAGTGCCTTTTTATCGAAGGCTATAAAGCTAATGTGGAAATTATTTTTCAAAGGAAGGCTCGAATAATATACTTTTTGCAACATTATACAATGTTAGCGCTAAGAATATATTCTATGAACGTCTAATTATCTAGTGAGAAAAATCGAGCAAAGAAAAGCAAAAGGAGATTAGAAATATTTAGGGACAAACGGATTTTATCATTTTACACAAGAATTACATAAGAAAAACTATCAACCGATTCATTGTTAAAGGATTTCGCACTGTTTAAACTAGTTTAACGAACCTTAATTCCTAAAATAGGCCATATATTTAAAACATATTGAACTTATATTGAAGAACTTTTATGACTCCAAATCTAATTCGGTCGTAAAGCGAAATGGGCCACAAAGGCGAAGTGTAAAATCATTTGTGGGATTAAAAAAGGAGCTAGCGTGAGATATACCCAACTATCAATCACCACGCTGATTTATATCCTCGGATGATGGATGGACCCCGACTCGCGAGAGCATTTGATAATTAACTTTTAAAAATTTGACGGACGCCTTCATCTTATGGATTAGGAATTCGGATTGATATTGCATTGATTAGTGCAAGTGGTGTATTGAAAACTGATAAATTGCAGGATATTCTAGTACAAAATTACTATCAATATTTGACGGTAGCGTAAGTTTTGGAAACAAGTTTGTATATCGTGATGAAGAATTTGGCCAGTGGCATTAGACTTTAGAGTAACAGTTACAATGAAGAACATTATATAATGTCTATGGTAAATTACTTTGTTTTCTTGATTGTGCTGATATATTGGTATCATTGTCATTACTGAGACATAAATAACATTTTCTCTCGTTCCGGGGTTCCTAAGAAGGCATTGAAGGGTGAAAGGTATCCATCGTACTTCAAAATTCCTACTTTAATATGTTTTTCAAAATGCCTACTTGTATATGTAAAACGTTAATTAACTGATAAATGATCAAGGAAAAGAAGTGTGAATTCTTATCAATTATGATTTAAGTTATATGTTCTTGACACTAGTCAAATGTAACCTTTTAAAACACTTGTAAAATTTTATCGAAATCTGTGTTTGGTAGAGCCAATTTTACCTGGTAAAGTTTGAAAAATTTGCCTGGTTATAGTGGTTCTTCGTTTATAATAACCTCATCAAGCATCTTTATAGCTTTGTCGATTCTACTGATCCTGTAATACTAATATCTAATCAGTCAGTTCTCCAGTCTTTGATACTTTTATAGATTGACCATACGCACTCATATCATCCAATTTAACTCAATGAGTAAACCATTCATCACGGCGACGTGCGAGTATATAGCACGTCAAAATACTCACCTCCAGGGGGTTTCCACTTGCCGGGAATCGAAGGTGGTCCCCCGCTGAGCGGTCGGCGTACAGCTAACGAACTATAGTGATTTATTCGACTTAGCTCTTCGGTTCTAATATCTTCGAGTGGTAGGATTACCACCGTTCTGGTGGTATCTTGGTTTTAGTTTGAGTCGGATACAGGCGTGGTATTTCTTTTTTAAGTTGTTTTCAAAGCTCTGTTCCTTGTCTTTTTAATAGTTCACAATCAATGAATTTAAAATTAGGGCATACTATGTTCTGTTTGATGACCGCCTCCTCGGTACAGTGGTTGACGCGTGAGCGTAACACCGAGGGGTCCTGGGTTCGATTCCCGGTGGAGACGAAGAAAAAAAAATGTCTTGGTCTGGTAGGACACAGAAGGCTGATCACCTACTTGTCCCTAAAGAAAATCGATCAGTGAAACAGATGTATAATGCATCTGCCCCTTACCCCACTAGGGGACATGGGACTTCACTTTATGTTCTGTTTCCTTAAAATCGACTCCTGAATGAATTACAACGCTTTTGAAAGCAGTACCTATTTATTCTCAACTAGTGGTCCGCCCCGGCTTCGCCCGTGGTACATATTTCGCAATAAAAGGTAGCCTATGTCCTTTCTCGGGTATCAAAATATCTCCATACCAAATTTCATGCAAATTGGTTCAGTAGTTTAGGCGTGATTGAGTAACAGACAGACAGACAGAGTTACTTTCGCATTTATAATATTAGTATGGATGTAGCATATTTTTTAAACACATTACGTTACACACAGCTCGATATGGAACTAGACACTCATTATTGCCTGATATAAATCTACTGCATTTGAAACGTCAGATATTTTTTAAATTGTGTTATCCATAATACCTTCATTTATATTATCGCTCAATATAATATGTGCATCTTTTCATTTAGATAAAATCTTGGTGTCCAATACAACGCATGGTCACTCTCATCTCACTTTTGATTGCATTTACGATTATGCGCTTTCATTACTAGCAATTATTACTAATTTCTGGATTGCTTTATTCATTAAGCCGATTAATATTATAATTATATTATTTCGTTACCAATTAATATCACCATGAGGCTAATGAGATATCGTTATATCTTGTTAGTGTTGTCTTTTGTTTTAACCTACTGACATAGTGCTTTTATGTTAATATGGGTTTATAACGCATCATGTATATTACTCCTTTGTATATTATTTTTATTACTCCAGTATAACTTTGCTTTGCTGTTGTTTTGAGCTCAAAATCCATTCTTCACAAATGTAATCAAAACTTTGAATTACGGTTTAGTCTTTCATTAATATGCTTGTTGCAAAGTCCAACGTTATTGAAATTTTTATTGTTTATGTTATAGTAAAAGATTGGTATAGAACTACGAGTAATTTTTCATCTCTCCTTCCTATTTGTGGATGAATTGTGACATAAACACTTTTTATACCATTTAAAGATTTTATAATTATTCTATCGTAACATTGTTACTCTTCCTCAATCATCACTACATAGTATAAAACAAAGTCGCTTTCTCTGTCCCTATGTCCCTATGTATGCTTAAATCATTAAAACTACGCAACGGATTTTGATGCGGTTTTTTTTAATAGATAGACTATAGAGTGATTCAAGGGGAAGGTTTTAGTATATAATTTATTATGTTTTAGACAAAGCGGGTGAAGCCACGGGCGGAAAGCTAGTTACTAATAAACCGCTAAATTTAATTTCACCATAAATTTAATGCATACTTCAATATTACATTAATTCGCAATTAACTGAAATTAGTACTAAAGTGCGTTTCTCTAATGTTCATTATATGCCACATCTCCTTACAATTTAACATCCTACGTTTATGATAGTATTTCCTGGCCGGTGAAATTTTCTCAGGCTCCAAGGCATAATCTCGAATAGCCGAGTAATGCACAGTTTGTATGTATATTGGTTACTACGTTAGTAGTCGCAAGAAACCTGTTTCGGTCATGCCCTCTGTACCATCTTAAAATATTTGAGTGCAATGCATTCCCGACGCTAAGCTAGATTTTTTCACAGTGAAACGTGTTAAATGTTATAGGAACACATTAATCTCTTTAGTATTTTCAGACACTTAGATTTAAGGAAATAAGAAGGCCTTAGAAAAGTACGAATCTAAATTTTGGAAAGAAATAACAGCCATTTTTCGTATTCGCCTCGTTGAAATTCAAGATTCGTTTTGCATTTTTAAATCTACGCAATCAAGCTTTACAGATTTGGCCATTTATCAAAATGTCCGCCAATAACATGCATAAATAATTAAATCCTGTTAATTAAAAGATCCGACTGTTGATTTACTTTTATAGATATTGTGATATTGTAAACTTATGAAAGTTTGGAAGACGTTTGGAATTCATCTAGCGTCCGCATCTCTGTATGTCAGTCTGTCCGTCCGTCATTAGACGTGAATCATCGTCCGTATCGTGCAGCAGAATTTCGTGAGGTCACAGTTTACTATAGCGGTTTAGGCGCCCTGCGGTCGTTTATTTGAAAGAGGAGCTCCTATTAGATAATTCTGAAGTGTGAGCAGCGTGGCGAATATCTTCTCTGTCTGACGCCGACCGTTTCGTGAGCCCAGACCTAATCACATATATGCAAGCGTATTATGATTATCACGAGCCGTATGGTCAGCGAGTATGTACACATTTTTTCGTTTTATTGCACGATTTCGCAGATACGTCTACGCATTGTGGTCTTGAAGTTTAAGGACCTTGTCGACGTTATCTAGGGCGACGTCTATTTTATTTATAATATCATCGTCGACTGTAAAAACTGCCTGCCCGTTACCGGCCGTGACATAAATCTCGAGTGGACGCTTTATAAGTCGATAATTACCAAAGACCTGACGCCAGCGCGGAATGCGTCGCACGCGCTCGATCGCTTCATTATTCACATGTTTAGCATATTTTCTAAGAATTTTATCATCTTCGATAAATTTAATTACGATCTGGTACTGTTTTGATGTCTTCCGTGTCCGGTTTCATAATGCGTTGTGGGCGGTACGGTTTTTAGTTTTTAACTTTCTTTCGAATTGTTTTACCGTTTTGAATTAACAAATCACGCGTCGATTCGTTTATTGTGAAGCGTCGGGTGTCGATTGTTCGGTCATTCATCAGCGGTTCGAATTTCTAAAACTTTCTAAGTAAAATACAGATGTACGTCTAATCTACGTGTTGGAGGCGATATGTTAGGCTGTCATGGAGCGAGAATCTCTTAATGATATCGAGACAACCGTTAGATTAACAAAAGGATGGTACCCATTCGGCCGGGCGACACCTAGTCGCGTGCTGGGCTTTGAAAAATTGTAAAAATAAATAACGGATTATCAGGTTGTATCGAGAGTTGAGACGTACGAGATATAACGAGGGAATAAATAAACGGCCGGTATATGAGATTTGACGCACTTAGTAATAGGAATTGGAAAGATGAATATATTTACCGGACATTACTTGTGTTGAAATTTTTATACAGCGCTTTGAATTGATACTATAATATAATAAATTTCGTAACATAAGTTTATGAGAATAACAACTGGCATAAAATAGGGAATTATGTCGTAAACGTAGAACCCCCGTGTTCTTAGAATAAAATTAAACAAATTGTAGCATTTATTATATTATGTCTAATTACTCTTAGAATTTGCATCTAACGATACACACATAAAGAATCCAAGGTATTTATCGTAAATCTATTTTTATGATCGGTTCCATGAACCAAAGCATGCACTTAATTTACAGGAAAACCAACAATTAATAGCAAATACATAAATTATAACGCTAAATAAAAATTGCGACATATTGCATCGATATTGATATTCAATTTATTATTATCAGGCAGATAATCTTAATCGATTTATTTATTGCTAGGTTAATAATAAACTAAAGGCAATTAGTCCATGAAGTGACCTATTTGGCTATTTAACACTTTTTTGACAAGCAGTCTTTGTTTTGAGAAGTCTTTGCATTTAACGTTGCAATGTCATAAAATAATATTTTATGTACCTCAAACATTATAATTAGAGGAATATAAAATTAGCATTTATATGATTATCCACATCAATTCTGCTGACATAACCATAATACTGTAAATGACAAGGCATAAATCTCTGTCAAAGTAATTAGCTAGGTCTAGGATACAAGGACCTGTATTAAGTATAGGTTGAAATTTTGGGTCAATTATTATTATATTATGACACTTGTAAGGATCAGTCTATGATGATTTATGGGCTATTTTTAAAGGCCGTGAGAAATTTTCCGATGTGTCAGAAACTATGTATTTACTGGATCTGTTTAATGCTCTTGTTTTATTGGTCGACTTGGACACGATTGCAGTCATAATTAATTTAGAATTTACTCTCTTCTATGAAGTTTTAAACTAAGTTCGTATTGAACTATTGGTTATAAGTTATTCAATTATGTTCAGTAATTTGTAAATGTTGGTCAAACACGATGTACTACAGCTTAAGCTATTGTAAGTCCAATAAATCAATAAACATGTCAAAGCAAACCATATTTTAAACGAGAAAGTATTAGATTTGCATATCAAGCTTTTATTCATAACATGGTCATATAAAATTTACCCAGCTATGCACTAAAGAATGTGTATTGTCATAAGATTCGGTCCATCAGATCTCAAGAACGACGATTCATGTCAAGATCAGGTTTACCTTCAAGCGAATATAAATTTTATAGCAAGCACATATAATTCAAAGTTCAATGGACACTTCAACAATTTTGTTTTGTTGTAAACGTGTGTGGAATTAAACAATACTTGTATTATAGTTTGATCACGTATATAGGTTAGGCGTGGTAAGACTTTATTTCGCAATTTGAGAGAAATTGCTCATATTCCGTCATAATTTGTACAGTTTTTGAATGAAAACTGAGATTTGGCGATTGTTTAGGGAATTATTCGAAATTTTTCAGTTACTAATGTAAAAGGTTAATTATCTATACTAATATTATAAAGCTGAAGAGTTTGTTTGTTTGTTTGAACGCGATACTCTTAGGAACTACTCTTCCGATTTGAAAAATTCTTTCGGTGTTAGATAGCCCATTTATCGAGGAAAG
The DNA here is from genome assembly GCA_029959065.1 of Colias behrii. Classification (NCBI taxonomy): domain Eukaryota; kingdom Metazoa; phylum Arthropoda; class Insecta; order Lepidoptera; family Pieridae; genus Colias; species Colias behrii. Next base: position 3,539,221 of record JARWMC010000015.1, read on the forward strand.
CTATAGGCTATATATCGTCACGCTAAGAAAAACAGGAGCCGAGCACTGCGGGTGAAACCGTGGGGCACAGCTAGTTGAGTTATATAATGCCTAATTTATCACGTTACTGTTAAATAACAATTAAGAAAGTTAATGCAGTAAACTTAAAATAAGTTTTCCATATACTTTCTTAAACCATCTATTAAATCCTAAAAGCTTCTATAGACAAGTTTTGACAACAGACATAATAGATTCCGATATGAATCATCCAAAACGAAAAATAAATACTTAAATCGACTTTCGTTCAGTCAATCATTTGCTTGTCGATTTTACGACTTCACAGTAGAGATACCTACACCAATAGCTATTTAATGAATAATCAATATTTAACGGAAACATACACAAAATACCGTTTCGATCCATAAAATCAAACAGAACAGCAGTTAGTATCCAATCAAGGTATATATACCAACATAATTATAATAAAAAGCTTTAATTTTCACTTAATCCGATGAAGTATGCGCGGGCGCCGATTTGGAGAATTTCTAAGCGTCCAAATGATATGTAAATTAGATAAGATTCTTAACCAATATGGGAACTATAAACTCAATAGCTCGTGACAGCCTTATTGGTACACTGGTAAGCGTAGTTATTTGTTCTGTAAATGTTGGATTCAATATATATACTAATACTAGATTTCCGCCCGCGGCTTCGCCCGCGTTTTCAAAGAAAAAGCCGCATAGTTCCCGTTCCCGTGAGATTTCCGGGATAAAATCTATCCTATGTGTTAATCCAAGTCACCCTCTATATGTGTGCTAAATTTTATTATAATCGGTTCAGTAGTATTTGCGTGAAAGAGTAACAAACACACACATACACATCCATCCTCACACTTCAAACTTTCGGATTTATAATACTAGTAGGAGTAGGATTATAAAGCAGTGTTTGGACGGGCTAATTCCAGGAACAACGGGTCCGATTTGTAATTTTAAAAATTATTGCACTGTTAGATAGTCCTGCATTTATCGCGGAAGACTATTATTATAAACTATGTATATCATCACGCTAAGACTAATAGGAGCGAAGAAAAACCAAGGGCACAGCTCAATACAAAATTGATTCAACTTGATGGGAAATGCACGCTTGGCGGTGAAATCGGCTTGCGGCCGAGTTATATAGAAGATAATAAATTTTAGTTCTTGTAATCATTGGTTATGTTTTACATTAAAACTTAAATGTCTTGTTATAAGGACAATATGAATTGGTAGTTTAACATAACTGTTTCGTTGAAGATTTGAAGTTCTTGACGGATTATTTAGTTAAAAAATAATACTTTTTCAAGTGGTTTAATAACTTGTTTAAAGCACATGTTAAAATTTGACAAAATCTGTTCTTGTAAGTACAAAAGATGCGAATTGCCGTTGATTACCTAAACTCAATCTTTATAATAATACTAGCGGTCCGCCCCGGCTTCGCCCGTGGTACATATGAAAAATAGATGTTGGCCGATTCTCAGACTTACCCGATATGCACAGAAAATTTCATGAGAATCGGTCCACCCGTTTCGGAGGAGTATGCAGACTAACATTGTGACACGAGAATTTCTTTATAATAATATTAACTGTTGATGAACAACTTAAAAATTTAGATTATTGCAAGATTAAATCTAAACTAAAAGTATAATTAGTCGAACCATAAGCAATCCATCGATTAGATAGTGATGTTCCGATCTATCGACGGATAATAATGATGCGCTATTAGACTAGGTGTCGACGCGGCGTGGGAGACACTGCAGCCTACATTCGAAACCGGATAATCACACCAGCAATTACTCTAATTCAGACGGAATTACATACTCTTTAATTGAATTGTTGATGTAACACTTCGTGTTCGGATGATTTAACAGTGCGTTATGATTTGAGATTGGCGTTTGCGTGGGAACGTTTGTAAATACGGTTGTGTTTTTGTACTTATTTTTAACGACCGGTTCTTTCAATATTTTGTTATTTCTGAAATATTGGATTGAATTTAAAATTGCGTATTTATTGGCAAATGCTTTTCAGATTTTTTTATTATTTAATAGCTTCATCCACTATAATTGTCATAAAAAATTAACAACGTTCATTTGAAGTAAATAAGGCAACCACAATTTAACTGAAAAAGCAACTCATGTAAACTGACAGCACATTGTGGCTGTAAGCAGTATTTCCATCGTCGAAAAAAAAAGTAAATTAAAAAAGTACAGCGCGTGCGCGCGCATTCGCGCCAGCTGCGCGCCATTCCTTCCCGCGTCGACGAAACGTGCGCGCGCCGCATACCTGACGCACTTGACATTTCGAAGCAATATTTTTTTATCTATTTTTTTCAAAGTATTTTCGTCCAATTCGGAACTAGTACTCAATCAAGCGACAGTTACCACGACGAATCGTTTCGGATACAAACTTGCTATCACGATTCAATATCACGACTTGCTTTTTGCTCAAAAAACTGTCCGTTACAAATAAAATAGAAATAAAACACATTTATCCTTATTTTACTGGACATAAATACATAAACATCTAAACCCAAACCATAGCAACGAATTCCACAAGCTCAAAAAACCTGTAAATCAACCATAAACACATCGTTAGCTTAAATAGTAAGATATCTTTGTCGTATAAAAATATTATCACGATGATTAAGTACTTATCGAAAACAGATTTGGTTGTGAGCGGTAATTTATTCCGTATTTGGTTTCGGGAACTTAATACTATCATCGTGTGTCGACAAAGTAATAACAATATTGTATTAGTATGTACTATGAAGGTATCTATAAGGGCCGGCTAAACGGGATCTCGTATTTGTGTTCTTTTTTTCACGACCTCTTAATCAATTTACATTTTTAAACAAAACGAGAAATTAAAAGTTAGATATCAATGGTCGATAGAATACGCCCTTTTTTATTGATGTATGGTATACATAGAATATACTTACCAATGCAACTAAGATTGGAAAAATATAACATAGTAAGAATGACTTGCAACAAAAACTGTAAAACCACTATAGGATGAAACGAAAAACGTATATATTATACAACCAAAGCGATCCGTACATAATCGTTATTATGATTTGAAATAGTCGATATTTAGCTCACAAAATCGCATTTAAAACGGAAAGTAATACCGAAACAACCTGTTACGGGGTCATAAGGTCAAATATTGCTTCATGACGATTTAAAACGCATTATACTCGGCCATACTTAAATGACCGTAGCAAGTGGACTCATCACGACATTTTGACGCAACTTGTGATTATTTTTTGTTACCAAATTTGGATTATTCGGTGATCTATAAATAATACGCGCGCACTACATACTGAAATCACAGTTGTCAAAAATGTATCTTTTTTACTGGGAACTATAAAGTTAATTTATATTTTAAATTTAAGAAATTTCTCGGCTACATAAATCTTTATTAATAACTAGTGGTCCGCCCCGGCTTCGCCCGTGGTACATATTAAGTATCCTATGTCCTTTTCCTGGCTCTAAACTACCTCCCTGCCAATTTTCAGCTTAATCGGTTCAGCCGTTCTTGAGTTATAAGTGGAGTAACTAACACGACTTTCTTTTATATAGATATATAGATAAATAAAACGTACTCTAGGTACGCGTAGGTTTGGCGCATTTCATTTGCTTATTATAGCTATAGTAATTCAATGATAAAGCAATGAAAATAAATTCATAGAAATCTGTATCAAATAACTTTTAACGATTTATTAGTATAAAATACATAATATTCAAAATTTCCTCGTTCCTATATATTCGTCATTGTTAGTTGTAATTCCTTTATCGCACTATTATGACACGCCAAAGTACCAAATATGAAGCAATATTAATTCTCGCGACCAGCTCCTTCGACAGTTGTTAGTGAAGTCATAAACTGAGCCATTACGACCATAATATAATATCTTGTGCTTACATGCTAATTGCAATCTACTGTTGAATAGCTGTATAACTCTATGTTCTATTTTCTGTCTATGTTCTACGTTTTATTTCATTATTTTTCCTGACGTTCGGTGGACAGTTGCGTCACTTTTTGGCTACTCTTTTACGTAATGTAATTGTTGATGTTGGAATATTTAAATTACCATTGCTAAATATCTTATACTCGTGCTAAACATTAATGTATTGTTTTCTTTTGTTGCAGCTGTACAAAGAGGCAGAGTTCCCCCGACGCAACCCGCCGGTCTAGCCTTACCGGGTCAATTCGCCCTCACGAATGGCGACCCAGCGGCTGGTCTTAACAGCCATCCCTACCTCTCCTCCTACATTTCTCTGCTCCTCAGAGCAGAACCTTATCCGACATCACGATACGGCCAATGTGTGCAACCTACCAATGTCATGGGTATAGATAATATTTGCGAGTTAGCCGCAAGGTTACTATTCTCCGCCGTCGAATGGGCGAGAAACATCCCCTTCTTCCCTGAACTTCAAGTGACGGACCAAGTCGCGTTATTAAGGCTCGTTTGGTCTGAGCTGTTCGTTCTAAACGCGTCCCAGTGTTCGATGCCGCTGCACGTGGCTCCCTTACTCGCCGCCGCCGGTCTCCACGCGTCACCGATGGCGGCCGACCGGGTGGTGGCGTTTATGGACCACATACGAATCTTCCAAGAGCAAGTGGAGAAGCTGAAAGCGCTTCACGTTGACTCGGCGGAGTATTCCTGTCTGAAGGCGATCGTCCTCTTCACGACAGGTAAAATTTTAGACAGTTTATTCGGGGAAGCGAGGTTGTTGCTGTACAGAGTGGCGGGTGCCGGGGCGGCAGTAACGAATTATGGCGAACTCGCCTCTCTAGTGAGAACTCATTTAGACGCGTACGCGGAAGCCAGTAGAGTGCCGCAGCCTCCGGCGCCTCCGCCACCGTCAGCAGCTTCCTCTGGGTATTACTCAACATTGGATACATCGCTCGGCGTCAACTCCTCTCTATCGTACGGTAGTTTCTTATCTCCTTCGAGATTGCCGCCTAACTATACGAGTAGCCCTCGAGCTCCCGAACCGAGCTCGTCCTTCAAAGTTTGGGACAGCGGGAAGATGTACAAAAGCGATCAGGGGGGTTGACGTCGAGCGACGCATACTTGGGATGCATTTCAGGTGTCGGGTGATGAATGCCTTGTCACTTGGCAATGGGACTACGGTTTTATCGTGTTATAAGTTTGCGATGCGTTGCGTATAATATGATGTAGGAGGCCATTTGTATGGGGATAATAACTCACGCTCCTCGAGCGGGCTGCATGGGGAGACGGCGACTTATTGTTCTCGAATATTCGATTTTGTGATCTGTAAAATTCTAAATTAATAAATACCAAATTACGTTGATTGTTAGACGGTCGTATGACTACCGTTTTAGTTAAGTTATTTATTTCATGTAAATAGACTAATTTATTTATTTATTAAAACACGCGCGAAGTTTTTAAAATCAATTCTCTTTGTTTTATTTGAGTTTTATAAATTCCCTTTTTTCATAGATATAAATTATTAGAATTAAACAATGTTAAAACTATAATATTGAGTTATAAATTGCGACACAAGGCGTGTCTTAGAATAGTTGTAGTAGTTATCTTACCTTCACTTGAATATACAAATGGATACTGGATTTCGGTCCCACGGTGAATGTATGATCTAGGCTAGAATATTAATTTCAGTCCTTTAAACTTTACATAATTTACATACATTTACAATTCTTTGAAGTTAATGAAGTGAATGTAGAAATTGCCTCGACACAACACAATTTATGAGAATCTTTGTGAAATAACATTTCTCAGCGGACACTTATTTATTGTTATTTTATAATTATGTTGAAAACAAATCACACACTTAAATCTTAATTTTATTGCGTAATATAATTCATGCCTCCTCTTGTACCTAATAAATAAAATTCACTCAATAAATATTACCAACAAAACCACAAAAATCGCAGCAAATAAAGCTCTTAGCTTGGGACATTCACTATAAAAGGAGCGGTACATCAGCCAAATAAGCTAGACCCTTGACGCTTCCAATGTTAATACAATCTCATACATCTTGTTCATACAGTGGGGCTCAGGTTATAGTGGTCGGTAACTGCCTAAGGGTACTATGAAATTATGAATATGCAATAGTAATAAATGTTGTTTTATCCGACTGCTAACTTTCTCCTCGGCTAGCGTACATGGATCGATTACAGTGTTAGGCATTTAACGGGAATTATATGCAGTGAATTTCATAGTACGTGCCTATATCGACGTGCATGCAAGTTTGTTTAAATATTTGATAAGTTATTGTTAAAGTATAGAATGTATAAAGACGGTTCTGAACGCTAAGAATTTGTTTTTCATTTTGATTAAATTTGGCGATCTTAGCTATCGGTGGTTTTAAACTATTAATTAATTAATTATTTTATTTATCTGTTCGTTTTTATTATAGGTTGGTTAATTTTTAATAACAGAGTCAGTCTTATACTATAGCTTTTACAAATATCTTTTACATTAACACATGACTCTATAATACTCCAACAAAAATTATATTGCTAAACAATTTTCTCTAAAAAAAAATGATTGACCACCAATCTTTTGAAATATAATTGAAACTTCAATAATTGAATCTTAACACATTATTGACAACATCAATTACTCTTACATTTACACTAAAACAAAAGAGCAACGAAAACACATTTTACCACGTGTCAAAGTTAAAGCTCATTGCGTCAAAGCTTTCAATAGATATCGCTTCGTCACGATCATTTGATTGTGCCATATCGGTTTAAAATTTAAGTTATTTTTCGTTTGTATGGCGGTACGTTATGGGCTATTACACTGTTTAGGTAAGCGTTGTAGGTACCATAGATATGACGAAAATGTAGGAAAATGTATGGAACTTAATTTTTATAAAATTCAACTGACATTTTACTAAATCTGCAGGAAAACTAAAGGAATGACTATTTTTATAAGATTTTGATAGTTTTTACTCTTTTTTTATATCGGGAATCAAGGCAAATTATCTATGGGCGTGGATAAGAAAATCAATTGTAAACAGCAAAAAATATAACTAAATTTTGTAGTAACAGTTTTCGAACTTTCTAGCATCCAACATCTTCATGTATCGTATAAAAATCATTGCAATTCCCATATAAAATTAAGGCTCTTTCATCCCTCTCCAACCCTGCGCATGGTCAGCAGGAGCGAGCGAGACACACACGTCTAACGGTACAAGATCGTGACCATGCCCGCGGTCGCGGTCACGATTCTGAAAAAGTGTCGGGACGCTCTTATACCCCGTACCACGATGTCTTAGCAGTATTACTTCAAGTTTGGAAAAATGACAGCGCTATATAGGTCGTCTAACGCCATCACTTTTTCACACTGGAAATAATACTGCTATAAGACTTCACATGCATTTGTACGGAACAATCCACGATCGTATTTATGATATGCTCTATACAAACCCGCGAATTTTGTTCCGCGACTTTAAAATTAGAAATGAATAAAATGCACAATAGTTTGTTTTGTTTTTATTAACTTCCAAACGACGTTATTTATTAGCTTCACCTGTATATGTAAACTTTGTACACTTAGCAGGGATCAATCACGAAAAATTTCTAGTGTGTCTTATTAAAGGGTGTTCTTTAACTTTTTAAACTATTTGAAGTGAAACTTCTTTATCGGGGTTGGAAAAAAATTTAGTGTAACATTTTTTTTTTCGTTACGCGTGATATTTTTCCGTTACGCGCCATCTTTTTCTTATCCCTACCACGCGTGATTCGACGTATTTCTGTAAAGTTGCATATAGTAAATTATTTGTTGAAAAATAAGGTCATAAAGAAGTTTCACTTCTTACGTGTGTACACTAGTACACGCACACATTTTTTTTATTTAATAGCGTGAGAGTGTAAATATTTAGGTCCACCGTTTTACGGGTTAATCACTGTTAAAAACTATAGGCTGTTTACAAAAAGGAGCACACTTGAATTAAATACATATTCACCATACTATTACAATTGATAGACTAAACTTTTCATCCGCCTATACTCACAATTACGTCCTATTGTGTGTACATTACTTGCAATTTTGTTAAAATTGACAAACAGACAATAAATTTGATCAAAACATAGAATATCTTTAATGTATAATAATTTCTAGCACTTTGTATCAAGATTGAGCAATGTCGTTTTATCCCACGCCTTAATTATTATTGTTGTACTATTTAAAACATTGCAGTATGCTTCCATTAAATGTTAAAAACTGTATTCAAGATGGATTTAATCTTTAACAAAGCTAAGTCATAGCACAGAAAACGTCTTAATAGGAGCTAACGTTAGTCATAGGTTATGAAAAACAAAACAATATCTACAGTAAAATTTGGCGCGAAACCATAGATACACAATCAATGACAGATTATACAATACAGATATATTATAACAATTTGTACACAATACAGTCTATAGATATTATAAACACGTTAGAAAAAAGAAAAAAATATAGTTTAATCTTTATAAAATTTGCGGTCAAGATGCATGATGACTATGTAATTCTGTCTGATTGAAACGTCTGTTACACTGAACCTTTATTATTTACAAATAGAATTTCGTTGAGAAATCGATTCCACATTGTACACTTGATTACCTATTTGCAATTTTACGGTATCCCGCTCAAATTTTGCAGTTCACGTTGAGATGATAAATGATTTAAAATAAATAACTTTTGATAGTTTTTTTCGAGGCTTTTTCAGGGAAAATCTCAACTCACCGTGATTGACGATAAAAATAAAACTAAGTATAAGTGTAATGTAAGGATCTTTTTCCTACGTACCGAATTAACTTTCTATTTTCTAAAGCAGATACATTACTTTAGTTGAATAACATGTATCTAAAATATGCTTTGATAAAAGAAACAGTCGTATTGATTTAGGTTATACAAAAAGTGGATTGACACCAAAACAAACCAAATATTCGCAATAAACAACACAGATGCGTAACAAATCCCCTTTGAGGTCACACCGTGATATTAATAAAAAAAAAACAAATTGAAAGAAACCACCCTCGTTAGCACGTGTCAAATAGAACAATTCGTAGAAATATCATCTTTATTACGAACACCTTAAGATGAAATTTGCATTCCAAATGCAATGAAGTGGACATCAAATTTGTTGTTCTTAAACTAATGAGAGATTTTTGACTTTATTAAAACGGATTAGGACTCAATTTCGTTTGTGTGTTTGACCCTAAATGGTTATGTGTTAATCAGGACATCAAGAGGGTTAGTTTGGTTATCCGCGTTCGGCCGTGCTTATCAGATAACATCAAAGGGGTTAAGAATTGTTTTATTTAAGAGATTACATTGGTCATAAAAAAATCAACTTCAAAAAAAAAATATTTAGGAAAAGTATCAATGATAAGTTTAAACTTGAATATTTTTGTTTCGAATGGCAATTTGGCTGGCTATGTGTATTCGGGCTACTTTTTAACATTATGTAATATATTTTTTTTTCGGAAATAGATTTTTATAATAGTATTTAAGATTTTTTTCAAAAAGCTACATCAACTACAAGTAGTTTCAATTTAATGTATTTTTGTGTAATTATTTCTAAACAAAGTTCATTAAGAAATGCGATAGTAATCTGCTTTGTTAGGTAACCTATTAAAAACTCGAATTTCTATTACCCGAATCTTAAAACCCCGAAAACGGTTGTTAGAACTTTTAAAAGACAGATGTAATGAATGACAAATTTTTAAAATTCCTTTTTTAATTTCCCAGATGAATCAATTTCCAGATGCACCAAAACCAGATTTTTAAAAAGTATTTTTTTGTTTCCCGTATTCTCATAATACAGATCTCATTATACCAGATTCTCAGAATACTTTTTTTTGTTTCCCATCGTACCATTTTCCAAATAAACTATTGCCAAATTTTCATAATCTTTTTATTTGGTTCCCATATAATCGTATAACAGAAAAACTATTGCCAGATTTTCATTATCTTTTTATTTGATTTCCATACAATCGTGATTATACCTTTACTATCGACTGAAAATAAACATTGTCAGTAAGTAAATTTATTGTTTTACTTGTCCATTACAGACCGGTTTTAGTGTCAAAGTCGACTCAGTAGGTTAGGTTTGAACTACGACCCCCACGCTAGAACTGACTCGCTATTGTTTTACTTGCCCATTACAGAAAGGTTTAAGTGTCAAATTTGACTCAGTAGGTTAGGTTAGGTTCGAAGTGTGACCCCCCATGCACGAGCCGAGCGAGCGAAGCGAGCGTGCCGCGGCAGCGGCCGGCGAGTGCCAGAACCGACTCGCTATTGTTTTACTTGCCCATTACAGAAAGGTTTAAGTGTCAAATTCGACTCAGTAGGTTAGGTTAGGTTCGAAGTGTGACCCCCCATGCACGAGCCGAGCGAGCGAAGCGAGCGTGCCGCGGCAGCGGCCGGCGAGCTCCAGAACCGACTCGCTATTGTTTTACTTGCCCATTACAGAAAGGTTAAAGTGTTAAAATCTATTCAGTAGGTTAGGTTAGGTTCGTGCTGCGACCCCCTGGAAGGATTTCGTTTTGCTGGATATCGTTTATTTGAATTTCAAAAATCTGGACATTGTTTGTCTGGATATCAATTAACTGTATTTCAAAAATTTGTGTTTTAAAAATCTGGCTTTCGTGCATATGGATTACGGTCATCTGGATTTTGTGCATTTAGATTTCGTATGTCTGGAACTCATTCGTCTGGATTGTAAAACGTCGTACAAATAAAGAAATGGGCAAATGAAATTCGGAGTTGCGATTATATGGCAAACAAAACTTCGAAATTTTAAAATTCGGGGTTATGAAAAAATGTCCAAACGTTTTCTGGATTATGATATTCGGAATATTAAAATTCGAGATTAAGATAGGTAACCGCTTTGTTAGAGTCTATGGGAGAGCTTTGTCATGATTAACCTTTATATGGTACTGACCTATGTCGGATTGTACATTATCGGTAATTTCCTTTAATTAATAATTATAGTTCAAAGCATTATTGATATCAAAATAGAGTAAAGTTATGAGAAGATTTCAAATAATCATAATTGTCTGCAACATTTTTGTTAAATAAGTACCTAAATGCTTTATGACTTATGTTGTTCTTACAAGTATATCTATTATTTTATTACGGACTAGCTGTGCCCCGCGGTTTTACCCTTATCGCTCCGCTCCTATTGGACTTAGCGTGATGATATATAGCCTTCCTCGATAAATGGGCTATCTAACACCGAAAGAATTTTTCAAATCACACCAGTAGTTCCTGCGATTAGCGCGTGCAAACAAACAAACAAACTCTTCAGCTTTATAATAATAAAAGTTTAGGTTACTGTGGCTATTGTCGGTAGGTAGTTGATTTATGTATTATTATAAAAAGTAGCGCAGTTTGTAAAGTATTCATGAAATACCATAGTATAATAGTATAATTACTATGGGTCACAGTTGCTCAAACTCACAGTAAAACAAAATCAAAATAAGAGCGTATAATTTAAAATCAAGTGTTACAATTTATACCTACGTAATAAATAAATAACCCGAATCACATTGCACTTAATACTACAATAATTTTAACAACAATCCAATAACAATTTTATATAAAGTTGTATTCAATTCGATACAGCCGGCAAGCGTAAAATAATATATTGTACTCATTATTGGGTATTGTTTCTGTAACGTTTTCATAGCGTAGAGCCGTAGAATAATATAAATAATATAATTTGTGAGAACTTATTCATAAAATTTGCAAAGTCGCGTAGGTTCTTCGTAGAGTACGAGTACGAACGTACTTAAATAATTATCTTCGTTATAATATTGTAAGAAATTAAAAAACACGAGGCCGGGTTAAATATTAGTTTGAATGTTAAGAATGTACTGCGATTCTACACAGCTACCTAATTGATGTAGGTATTTGATAACAAATCGCAGCAAGTCAACGACTATTAGCAAAGTGAAGGTAGTTGGGTCGAACGTCGTATAAACAACGTCCGAGCCCCTAGGCACGATTCGTACGAATGCGCCACGAGTCAAAGGAACGCGGCAATTTATAGCATTCGACAGCCAAACATGTTCGGACAGGAAACAGTGACAATTATTCATCCACAAAAATATTAAATCAAAAGTTACGTCAACACGGCCATACTGACAATCGTACGTCCTCGTACGCCTTTTCTCGTATTACAGTTTACAACACCACGGTAGTTCATCTCGGGATTACACAACCATCCTGCCTCGGCCACACTGACCTTACAGAACAACAACGACATCCACATGACATAGGCACTCCGTTCGCGTATCATGGGAACAACACCTACTCATTTGTGACATAGGCACGACGTTCGCTTAACACAAATGAAGGCTCAACTACCCTGGACCTCAGCCCAGATAGCACACACAATTCCTTCGATGAACTACATTCCCGTTACAATAATCCACGTAACAAACTTTTACTTTACACAACGCACGAAAAAACACAAACGCCAGTATGCCGTTACAAAACTACGTAAACTCCAACACATTTAAAAAGTATGGGCTTGAATTCTATCCCGCTTCTGATATAAGAAATAACACGGGAGGCCGGGTTAAATATTAGTTTGAATGTAATAAGAATGTACTGCGATTCTACACAGCTACCTAATTGATGTAGGTAGTTGATAACAAAACGCAGCAAGTCAACGACTATTAGCAAAGTGAAGGTAGTTGGGTCGAATGTCGTATAAACAACGTCCGAGCCCCTAGGCACGATTCGTACGAATGCGCCACGAGTCAAAGGAACGCGGCAATTTATAGTATTCGACAGCTAAGCATGTTCGGACAAGAAACAGTGTCAACTATATTGACAACTACATACTCATCCACAAAAATATTAAATCAAAAGTTATGTCTAACACGGTCATACTGACAATCGTACATCCTCGTACGCCTTTTCTCGTATTAAAACACTACGGTAGTTCATCTCGGGATTACCTACACAACCATCCTGCCTCGGCCACACTGACCTGACAGAACAATAACCACATCCACATGACATAGGCACTCCGTTCGCGTATCTTGGTATATCTACGCTCGTTCGACTAGTGAAATACATCACTACGATACGTCAGCGACTAGACAATACCTCAACGCCAGGGTTCGACTAGCGATTTGGATCACTACACACAATTCCTTCGATGAACTACATTCCCGTAACAAACTTTTACTTTACACAACGCACGAAAAAACACAAACGCCAGTATGCCGTTACAAAACTACCTACGTAAACTAAAACACATTTAAAAAGTATGGGCTTGAATTCTATCCCGCTTCTGATGTAAGAAATTAAAAAACACGAGGCCGGGTTAAATATTAGTTTGAATGTAATAAGAATGTACTGCGATTCTACACAGCTACCTAATTGATGTAGGTATTTGATAACAAATCGCAGCAAGTCAACGACTATTAGCAAAGTGAAGGTAGTTGGGTCGAACGTCGTATAAACAACGTCCGAGCCCCTAGGCACGATTCGTACGAATGCGCCACGAGTCAAAGGAACGCGGCAATTTATAGCATTCGACAGCCAAACATGTTCGGACAGGAAACAGTGACAATTATTCATCCACAAAAATATTAAATCAAAAGTTACGTCTAACAACATTATGTCTATTAATTACTAAGTGATACATTCAATCAGTCTTATGTCGATTCCTTTATTTAACACTCTATTGGCCAGTAACAACCTCTCTATAACCAAAATAAAATCGCTTTCAAAAGTTCCCTAGTATATACTATCTAACAACTTCATTCCTTATTTCAATTTTATTTCCTGTATCATTATTACGTCACAATTCCAATTCTAAATATTCAAAAGAACCGTTTACGTAATTCAATTCTAAACATTTTCATTAACAGATTAAAAAAGAACATTTGTTTTCCATATCTCGTCTGTGGCCGTCACGTGGTTGTCAATCTGATCTCAAAGAGGGGTCGATCGGACCGCACAATAGGGTTGCCACAGATGTTGTTTATAGGCGTCGCGACTTGCTTCCTAATCTTTAACCCTGCACCCTATATTTTATGTGGTATGGAAAACCAGCGTTACGTTGTTTATGGTTAAGACTAGTTTTGTCAATTTGTTTTATTTGAACTGTTATTTTTAGTATTTTTTTTTTATATTGGTTAAAAATGATTTTTATTGATTAAAATTAAACACTAATGTTGGCCTTTACTCTTTTGAAAACTCCCAACATGGAAAGCATTGAAAAAAATGAATGAAATGCGTGGAATTTTTTTGGAGCATAAATAAAAAAATACTAAATGATAAACAACAAGAAAATTAACCTCTTTATTGTCATAGATGACTGATGAATCATAGATTTTATATTCTTATATGATATGATGACAATTCCAAATTTAGCTATGATGATACTCAACAAAAATGCCAAAATTATAATCAAACGATTGTTTATCTATGGATCATTTAAATGATTTTACATAATGGGTTTATCGATCATTCTGCGTCAAAGCCTGATCGGATCACATTCCTTTGTAAATATTTATGCAACTAGATGATAAAAGAGAAATTTATTGCCTTCGGTTATTCCAATAAAAAATGTATAGTATAAAATTTGAAACATTTTAAACAAGTGGCATTTAGTGCCTAATTGGTTTATGGCTTTAATTTTAAATCGATTTTGAATAATAAAACTGGCGCCATGTCTATTGTGTCATGACGTCTTTTTATTCTAATTCCTATAAGAATTATGGCTTTAGCTATGGTTTTTTAACGTAGTATCTATAATATTGTTTAAAAACAATATAGCTGAGACAAATAATAATTTGAGAATTTCACGTCAAATAAATAATGAAATCAGATTTAATCACTTCTATCTACTATTTTTTAATTTTATTCACTTAAAAGGTGGTGTACGTTCTAGGTATTATACGATTGATATGACTATTTACTAAAATAAATATAAAAATTAATTAACAAATGTCACTTAGCAAGTTTTCCACGCCAGCGGTACTGTGATATGCAAATAATGCGAGCGGTATAACTTTTCGCCTGTTTGTTAAAACTGTGGGGATGGACAGAACTAATTCCGCATTATAGACTATACTAGAAAGTAGAATAGAATAGTATAACTTATATAAATATTAGTTAGAAACATATTTTTTAAATAATAATTTTCACAACTTAGGTACAATTCTAAATAACAATTTTCTTATAGCTTTTAATTATAATATGATAAGTGAAGAGCGGAATCTGTAGGTTCTTATGGAGATTAGATTTTAAACGGATTTAATACGTGATTTATTAATTATGTAAGTATGCTTATCGCGAATTTGGGGATAAATTTGTATTTAAAGATAGGTTATTGTTGAAGATAATTTTTGTGTATCAAGTCGTAAGTGACAAACCAATTTTTTCACCTGTTTAGTGTTTCCTACAAACATAATTAGTCTAATCTCACATTCCATAATGTAAAACACAATTCACAATGCCTAGCTTTGTCCCAATGAAGGCTATTCTAGCGAAGTCGCTGACACTGACAGGGCCATTCTTGTGTCCGAAGTTCGTGCGATAAGACACAATGGTATGAAGTTTGTGCGGATCTGTCACTGCATTTGATGATCGTCTGATGTTTTGTGTGTTAGGTGTAAGTGCATAAAATGGTACCTACGTACGTTAGACTATTGGTTGTGATATACTTATATAATATAATAATTTGTTAAAGGCCAATGAGATATTGTTTATGGAGATTTATGGGTGTTGATGACGTAATAGAAACATAAATTTGTAAATATCGAATGGGTTTGTAGTTTTAGTTAGGATTGAGGATGTTATAACTGTTCTATTCTATTAGTTGTTCATGTAATTATTTATATAAAAATAATGGTATGTATGTTTTGTAAACAAAGATATAGTTATGAAAAAAGATGGCTAATGAAAGATCTTTATTTACTGTAAACAATAACATAGACGTAACCTTTATCTCGTAATCTACATCTAGAATCAAACATAGGATCCTTATCATGATACTAATTAACGATCTAGCTAGAGGTTCATAATATTTAACAGCAACAATCCGTATTAACAGGATAATAAAATAATAATAAAGTAATAAATCCTCTAAATCCATAAAATGACCTAATTACTCTAATTAAGAAAACTATCGATTCCTCAGACAATAATGTCATAAAGAAAAATCATTAATTGGTATCAAATTTTGTTTTACGACTATCCAAAATTCCATAGCATTTAGATGGTTATCGTTATCAGACCAAAGGTGACACTTTAAATGGATAACAGCCGTGTTGACAGCCCCCCATTGCTGTTCTATTATCTTATACATTAAGTATTACGATTAATGGAATATACAGAACAAATTCGGGATTAAAACGCGGCATTTGATTTTATAATTGTTATCATAAATCAAACCTCAATCATGTTAGTATTCAAACTTCTCGGGCAGTAGTCAGTGCTAAAATGATGATGAATCAGGTCAACTAACTCACATCAACCATTAATTTTATTTTAACACACAAATATGAAGTACACTAAATTACTGTCATATTTGCAATATTCATGGTTCAAATTAATTAAACGGCGTAAATACCTACTTACCTAGTATGTGAACGTTACTACCTATTTCATAAATCCTCTAGTATTTTATTTACCTGCTATAATCGATATTTATTATATTATTCAAGAAAATATCCCACAAACGCGGCGATAGCTTCCCCATTAACGCGCGTATGTCGCCACCAATATTTATCCAAACATAGTGTAGACTAAAACGGCTAACATAAATTGACCCCTGCTACGATTATCACATCCTTCCAATATCACACTCGATTGAGGGTTCAGGGATCAAGTTATAGTGGTTAATTATTGCACACGTAAGCGCAATTGTTTATTGTTTGTTGAGGTTACTTGTAATGCTGACCCTTGCGTTTGTTTTAAACTATTATGCTAATGAAAGATGTTAACAAATCAGGTGGAAAGCTATAGTACGCGATAAGGTCAGTTTTGATTGAAATTTTAGTAAAATACGATGTAAATAAAGCCTCATCTTAAGCACTATATTGTGTAAAAAACTAATCATAACCTAAAATCATTCTAACTTGGAATCAACAGCTTTACTAACTACGTTGAACGCACTATCATTTTAAAACATAAAATATACTTTCAAGGGTCCCATAAACAAATTAATTATAGTAAATTCAATTAGAAATATTAATAAACGGACATTCACGATGACCGTAAAGCAAATAGATAGCGAACCGTAAACTTGCGAACAAGAAATCGCACAAATCAAGAAGATATTTTATCTCTGGTCGGGTCACAATAACATTAGAATATTGTATCTGATAGAGAAAGGGCCGTTAGGGCGCGTGAACATTGCTATACTATTAATGACGGTTTTTTATACAGAGTATATTTTAATCTGTAAGAGTTGTGTTCGATTTTTTATCTGTGGCTCTACTTTTTCTTTATCAGCGTAAAATAACGATGAATCAAATAATTGTAAATCTTTTCTTTATGTTAATAGGGGAAGTAAGGAATTAAATATACCTAGTGTATTTAATTATTAGATAAGTAAAGAAGTACCTAGAAAGAAATACATTATCACATCATCTAGGTACATAGTAAGTAGGTAATACGTGATAACCTTTATAATTGTTGTCAGTAAGATCTGTTATTTATTATTTTAATTTATCGTATAGGTAACATTAATTATTGTTTCAATAAAAAAATCACAGCGTTTTAATTTTAATCAACGTATCTGAATTTCCAAATACCAAACTCTATTACAGATAAAAAACACAAATTCATACATCGATTTACAGCATCTTATCTGTAAAGCGATACGGAAGGGATAGGTAAGGGTTGGCACAAATTAAGCCTAATGGTTATCGGGATGTTAGACGTTAACCCCACTGCGGGATGAATTTTAATGTGCACACTTAGTTCGTAATGACAATATGAGGTGTAGGGGCTTTGGATTGGTACCAACGATTCTTAGCTAACAAGCATTATGTTGTTTTTGTGTAGTGAAATAGTAACAAAGAAAATAATTATTTGCTAAATTTTTGAAAATAATATTTTTGAGGTATCGTATCAATCTTAAATCCCGATTTTAATAATAGTTTCTAGGATCACTTCAATTAAGATATTTAAAGATTAAATCTAACCTCAACAGATGTCGTTTGAACATGTAATTTGAAAATATCAATAAAATAACTTCTACAAAATATAATTTAAATACTGAAAAATTGAAAATCGTTCTTTCTTATTTGCAAAACTATTCCCTAGTCAGTACATAGGTACTTATAGCGCAAAACGTATATTATTAATTCAATCGAACAAAAAATAAAATCCAACAATTTGTATCTAGAGATAGTGTGGTCGTGACAAATGGAATATCGATAAACTAATATCGATACACGAACCGATCGATAAACGTGAATCGATGGATTAGATCTATATCTCGGCTTCTGAATGTGACTTATAACTACGGGGTCGGAGGCAGTAATTTGTTAGGACTATTACATTTCTAGTTGATAGTGATGCGACTCGTCGATAATGCCAGACGTTGAAAGTCGATAATTCTAAAAGTGACATGTAGTAAGGCAATAAAATGTGTGAGTTTCATGTAACATATAGCTCGTTAAAAAGTCGTTGAAGACATAATAGTTTATTTTATAGTGGCGCCTTTTGAAACAATACATTATAGAGACTGTTAAATATGATACTGTATTAATTTATTTGAAAGCTGTTAATAAAAGACAATAGCATGAAGGCCTATACCTGGCAAAATTTACAAAGATAATAATTAATTTGGGAAATCTCAATTAAAACGTTTTTGTTATCAACAAGTTTGTTCGTAACCTATATAAATTGTATATACAAATGAAAATTAGTTAATAATAAAAGGAGGGTCGTAAGAAACTGCTTGCTGTTGATAAGGAAGTAATTTGAATAATTATTGCTGAGTAAGACGTCGCAAGATGAATGTCGCTGCTCCCTTGAAATATAACCGTGGAAAACATAAATATCTTATAATTAAAGAAAAACATGTAATCACGCAATTTTCATACGGAATATTATTTTGAAATAACGTTTCAGTATTAATCCACTATTGTAAGAAATAATTCATTGTTTAAAATAGCAATAAATTATTGTTAATCAAGCTCTGTTCTTATAAAACTTTATTCAGACTGTAAATAAATAAATAAATAAAAATAATTGCGTAAAAAACCAGGTGTTTTACGCAATTATTAACCTCATATTCGCCTACAAAAAAAATCCAGTCGAATTTTGTATTCTACTTTGAAAGTAGGGTACCCACATATTCACGTAAAATAAGTTATCTTTAAATATTTACTTTCTTACGACTAAATATTTGTGTACATCATACAAAGACAAACAAACGATTCGATTCGTGTATCGAGATATAAAATCGATTCTAGCTATTGTTCTGGCCAATCGATTTATATGGCTAGATGCGAGATTAATAACGCGTGGAGCCCTGGATGCTATATCAAGTTCTATTTCCTAGATCCAGATAAAATCGCTTGGAATGTTTCAACAGTGGATCTTTATCGATACTAAAATTTCATATGTTTGAGCATGAATCGATTTTTAAAGATTGAAAACGGCTTGTTGTTGATATAAATCGATTTTGTTCAATATTGTATCTTCTAAGAACGTTCTCTTCGTTACATTTTTTAAGTGAAACTTCTTTAGGCCCGTTGAGAGTAGAATTTCATGGAGTAAGGGGACGATTTTGATATCTTTGAATCTAGGCAAATAAGTTTCACTTCTGACACGTGTGCTCGGCACACACTTTTTTTCTGCTTCTTTTATCATGACTTTGAAAGTTCTCATAATCTCAAAAGCTCTTGCAGTTTTATACTGTTGGCTGTATTCCTGTCTCAAGATTTTTACCTAAATGTACCTAAAGCATACAATATCGGGCATTCATATCCTTACCGATCTTTGTTATATGTAATTCTTCCTTACATTCTGTCCAGTGCCTTTATTACAAAATATTTTTAAACCATCCAAAAACAACGCATAACTAACGCAGCGTAAAGCGCTGTATCAAAGCGCTATGCGCTGTCAGTGCACCGTTGACAGGTGTTAAAGAAGAGCATCGCAATTAGTCGAGTCACGGTTATTAAGTAATCCTTTGTGATCTGATATGGATTACGAATTATCAGCTATACTTATAAAGCGATTGTATACTTTCGTTTACTAAATATGGAGCTTTCATTGTTCTTAGTGAATCGGGACGATCTACACGGAGCAGAGCTGTATGATTTTCTATTAGGTATGTAATGCTAAGAACTATTTAATATGTTAGTTATGGTTTGGAATCGAAATTCGGATAAATGTTGTTGCATAGAAAATCCACTGATATTTTATCATAATATTATAAAAAATTAACTATTAGATATACGGTGATACCTATAACTATTATATAACTATTTAATTAATATATAATTATATAACTATTTTAGTCTCATTTTGAAGTACTAATTTACATATTATGTAGGCACTTCGTTTCCTTACAATTTAATATGATGCAAAGAACTGTATTTTGATGTCGATATTACTTTATTATTTCTTAAAAAAGCTCTTTCAACCATAACAGTGATTGTCAGTAGTTTAAAAATATTTTTTTACCTATAAATATTCTTTTATAAATAAAGAACAACGATTAGGTAATTATTTATCCAATCAATAATATAGACATTTTACACAGTTGCTAATTGCAATATGCATTTACTTGTAGAAATAAATAAAACTGCACATTAACAAGGCAATTACAGATTTAACAAACCCGCTGATTATATTGCTTTACTTCTTGCTTAATCATAACAAATTACAAATAAAATTATTTATGGCGATATTAAATTATGTATCGTATCTTAAACCAGTCTCAGTTACGACCAATTACTATAAATACTAACCATAGGTATACACGGTTTAATAGCTTGTCAAGTCTGCTTGATAAAACGAATCTGAACTATAGCTTAAAGTCGGCTACTCAGGTGAGTAGCCGACTTTAAGCTATATAGGTAGGTAGGTACCACAGAGACATTCTCGGTTGCACGTCGCCGTTCTCTAAATTGCCCCTGCTTGCCTATACACATCACAATTTAGAAAGGCAATTAAGGGTGCAATTCCAATATTGCCCCTGCGACAGGTACGTGAGTACTGAGTAGCCAGCTTAAGAACGAGCGGTTGTAGTTTGCACATATCATTCATGCTTGCATCAAGCTAGCACTAACGTGTACCACATAAGATAGCGGAAGGTTTTATTGGATATTATTGGCCTTTAGTTCAGCCCTTTCGCTAACGGTTCCTGTGCATCAAGCTAACATGGGACATCTATTCACACTGATTCACTGTAAATCAATGTCTACCGTATAAGTTTACAACGAAGAGGCATGAATGCACTGGGCTGGTTGGTTTTGGGAGTGCACTGTGTTTATGGTAATGTGAATGGTATATCTAGTGAGAAATCTATTCAGCGTTTAATTGTGTTACATTAGATGTTCAATGCTTTCTATTTGGTAATTATTTTAGTAAGGTAAAGTAATATTTAGCTATAGGTTAATAATAGAATTCTTTCGTTAATAATAAAAAAGGTTAAGTTTACCTTAAACTTTTTTAATTGAACTATATAAAATACAATGTAGATAACAAATAACAATACGAATGTTCCTTATATTGTAAGTGAACATGAGGTAACACAAGATCAATGCAATAGAACTTTCTCGGTGAAAAACACGAAAGCTCAACTTTGTTGGCTTCAAACCGTCTGAAACTTAACGAGCTTTTATTGTGACCTCTCGTTTGTCTTGAAAGGAAATATTGTATTTCATATGAAGTCATATCATAAATTCGTTTATTGTACGCTTGTCCTTTAATATACCAAAAGCAATGCAGCCTCACGCGCGTCGTTGTCACAATAATACGAAGCATTTCGAAACCCGTAACGTACTAAAACAATAAACCATAAAAGAGCGCCGATTTACCATCAATAAATGCTCATAATATTCTTTTTTATTTGTTTAACATCCACTTAATAGCTGGATAGAACAAAAGGCGTGACCCGATAGGAGTATCCGTCATAAATCCACATTAAAGAATTAGATGCCGCACGCCCCACAACTCCATCACAACACGTTTACGCGGCCAATTAAAAAAGTCGTCAAAAACTATCACTAAATGCACCTGACGCGACATCTCTACATAGCAGGTTAATGTAGGTTCACACGTGAACCTAAGGTGAGAGCGATCCACCGGCGGCGGCAAGGCCGGGAAAGTCGCTCGAGCTGAATGGAACCTACCATTAACGTAATAGAGTCGTTATTTCATAGTATGCATGGCAGGGTACAATTAAGAAAGTATCCGATAAAGCTCGCGGTATAATTTTTGAAAAAGGACCATATCAGAAAGGATTAGAGGTGTTTTTGTAATGGTCGGTGCGAGCTAACCGGTTGGTTCGGTCGCGAACTTTTACCTATAAATTTGTGTCGGCTAGCGTGTCTAGGAGCCGGCATGAGGAATCGCGAATACCACTGCGATACCAAATATCCAATGCTAATAATGTTGCTCGTTCGCTTACTAAATAATTGAACAGTCCTCATAAAACAACGGTAGTTTTTATTGTGGTAACGGTAAATACAGTCTTCGACTTCCTTATAATGTGAATTCTAATAAATTGATAGATAAAACTTCCAAAACACGATAGCGAATGGATATTTTTAATTGTGAGCGAAAGATTTATGTATGATCATTGTATTTCTTACTAATATAAACGCATATTGAAGCTTAACAGAATCCTGCTTTTTTCAGATAAAACTTTAAACTGAATTAACTTCAACTTCCAAGTCTCGATACCTTAAAAGAAAAGAAACAAAACCACAACACCGCAAAATTACTTAAGATAAATGTCCAATGCATTCACTTACGAACCCCAAACGGTAGTAATTTATATGTTTATATTTTTTATGTATGAAGTGTGAAAACGCACTCGTATAGGAGAGCTTATTTTTTATGCACCCTTCGACACTTTTTCGTGTGGTGTTGCGAATAGGACTAAAATAAAACTACTCTTTCCATTAGTTTAATCAATGATATTTTTGTCTGCTTAACGTTTTGAGTTATTTTATAAAATTCTATTAGATTTTTCATCATCTTAAACTTTTCTTCGACTCACAATTAAAGTAACTGTAGATAGAAAATAAACTGGAAATAGGAGAAAATTTTACAAATGTTAGCTGGCACCACAGATAATATAATACTATACCTATCTACTGCATTATATTTTGAACAATAAATATTTTAAAATTCGTAGTAGTTTCTCTGAGATAACTGTGAAATTTGTTGCAGTTAAGATATCAACAAGCTTTTTATATTAAATCCAACATAATTAATAAGCCTGTCTTCTAATATCATGTTTTCACAATTCATACGCAAAACACCATGAATATTCACATTAAAAATTCAATGAATTTGTAAACGTGTGTTTTTAACAATTAATTTTATGTACGAGACTAATATCGACCATTATAAGTTGAACCCTACATGCGTAGTACCGCTATAAAATCACAAATCTTGAAAAATTGGCTAGGTATTATTAGTTTGAATATTAAATTATGTTAAAAGAAATGTGTCGAATGATGCTCTTAACACCTCGGTATCAAATTTCATTAGATGTTTATACGAGTGTTTGATAAATCGCCCAATTAATTTGTTAATGTGATAAATTGAGCTATAAACATAATTAGGTAGAATTTATGATATTTTCACATGATCTTGTAATAAATATTGTGACAAGAAAGTATGTACTTACCAGAAATAGGTACGGTTTTCAACAGATTTTAAACAATTTCGTTGACTGTTTCTTTTAAAGTTCTGTTTAACAGCGGGTTAAAGTATAAACAATGAGAACATTAATACGAAAGGGGCTGATTTATAGAACCCAACCCCTAAGTAAAAAATATAGAGAATGGGAAATTTATGTTGTATGGAAAAATCTCGAGAGCTTTTTAATATTTTTTCCAATGTAATGTCTACAATAGAATCCAACAATGTACTGAATAGACAGTTTCAATTGCCATTCATTCAGAGCACACAGAATATTAATAGGCAAAAATCCTATAAAATATAACAAAAGTAGTATGTAGGTAAGCTTTCATTGTTTAATTTTTATAATTGGCATAATTATGAACCTAAGTCAATTTCGATCGAGACCGAAATATATCCCACACCAAAAGAAATATCAATAAACAACACAGATTCTCACAACACAAAAATACCATTACAATGAGCGGGGAAACATAAAAATGCCGCACATACCGATAAATCCAAACTTGGACTAACTGAGGAAACTATTTCCGTCTTACAAAAAACGTTTCCGCCATAAGATTTATTGAGTGCCTCACTCAGGGTCCTCCGAATAAAGTGCGTGAAATGAGGTGATGCCAACCTCCCCGTTTTGCCCCGGTTTTTTTACTGCACGCATTTTTATTGCTCAATTACATCAACTTAATATAAATATTTAATTAAAAAGTATTCAGATTTTATTATTTGTTAGTTGTTACACCAATTATAGGGGCTTGTTATGCGAAATAATTAAATTTCATTACAATAATGATTCAAAGTCGACTCCTTAAAAAATACACTCCATCCATTATCGCCAGTTCTGTATGACCAATAATTGCTCCAAATTAAACTGAAGGATTGACTTCTCGGTAGGCAAATATGAACAATGAGCATACCTAACACATACACAGTCGAGATATGCAATTGGCAACTAATAATAATAAAAAAGACCAATACATTCACAGCACGTACGCCACCATGTCGCCGCGGCCATTCTGAAATTGATACGCATTACACAGTTACAATACTACACATGCAACTGCACTCACATCTAATACAACGGAGTAAGATCTATATTCCCTTGACTCAATATTATCCTGACCCTTGTTTAGGTATCGAACGTCCAGTATATCTTGAGCCCTACTTTAGCAAATAAAGAATACTCACTCGTATAGATTCCGCGTCACACAGAGGGGTGAGGAGGTCTCGATAGAGTGGTAATTTTGTGTGATAAGTGGTAAGCTTTTTGCTTCTTGACCATTGAGTTCTGAAGGCTTCTGATAGCCTGGTACCAATTGCTTGATATATTGAGTGCGACATGGCCGGGACGGGATCGAAATATGGTTTTATACGAATAAAATATAATAAATATCAAAACAAGCATTTAATTTATTTTTCTTTCCTTATTTTACAATTTATTTTTGTTATAATTTAGTTTATTGTTAAAGTGTACTTAACTTTGTTGCATCTGCATGAACAATGTATTTTGATTAACATTATAATAAAAGAGGTGTAGGTTGTGTGCTTTTTTTTCATTTGTTTTCCGTTTTTTGTTATCAAAATCTATTATTATCTCTTATTCATTCATCAAATTCATACTTTATATTATCCTTTTGTTTTGCACGTGATTATTAGAAATTAAAAAAAATGCAAGAAATATAGGTATTGGAAATACATACATTTGCATGAATCATGAGCATGGCTAGGTGGATAATTCCTGTGGTACATGTACTTCGGTGGTGGTATTGTAACTAAACTAACCACATTATTTTCAAGTCTTAGTAGGTCACTTTTTAACTATCATCCAGCATCGCTGTCAACTAACATAGGAATAGCAAAGAATAACCACATTATCATGTAAGTATTGCACTTTTTGTAGATTTTATTAGTTAATAATATTATGGGTGTTCTTTTTGATTTCTTTCATTTATAATAATATGTTCATTATTTTGTTTGTGTTCATTTGTTTCAGTTAACTATAGTAATATTTGTTTTTTTTTTATGTCAAATCAAAAAGGACACTTATCTTACTGTAAATTTAGTATTTAGTGGCACGTAAAATTATTATTTTTTTATCATTTTCATCTTCAATTTTCTAATACTTACCTATTATTAACAATATTAGTTTAATTCAAATACTAATAAACTATTTTTTTTTTTAATTTTAATAGCTTGTGACGTGTTTTTTTCTAGTTTATATTTTTATATTTGTTTCCTGCAAGTATCACACATAATATTACTTAGAAAGGTAAGATAAGACATTTATTTTATTATTCAGCTCTTCCAATTTTGTCGTGACCACAATTATTAATATCTATAGCTTTTACTGGACCTATCCACGAAATAGCATCTTATAAAATATTCACAACAAACCAGCATCAAATGTTAACCCTGCACCGCCGTCACGGGTCGCCCCGACCCCAAACGGCTAATAAGTGAAACAGAGATTTATGAGTGCACAGATATGCAAATAGAAATTTGCGGTCCCCACCCGATAAAAAGACGTCGGTCCCCGCGGGCCACTGTTTGTCCAACTGTCTAGGGATCACAGCTCATAATTATATAGGATATAGACCTATTTATGTACATTTCGAGAGTACATTGATATTGAAATTAAACTTGAATAACTAGGTACATTTTCTTTCTTAATTAAATATACCTAACAAACTACAATAATATTGTTTATTCTGAAACTTGCGTTCTGTTCATTGGAAATACGTATTTAGATAATTATTTCAGTTTCCAAATAAGCCTTTGTTAATGGTAATAAGACGCGAATAATATGTAAGTGTAACATTTGTTCCAAATAACAAAGGAAGTATGGTTAAAATATTGAAATTAAATGCATCACGACACAGTTTATCTGGCCGCCTTATCGCGAGGGTTATGTTGTAATTCGTAAAACTTGTTAAACAGATTAAGCTATCTCGTTTTACGCTTTCGTCGGATTTATAAGGGAATTGCTAATTAATCGCACCGGTGTTGGGGAGGTGACAGTATGTTCTCAAAGTAACCGTTATAATTTGATTTCGTCTTGGAGTTTCATAATTTATGTTTTCTCTCTGTGCTCTATGTTTGTGCCGTTTAATATATCAGAAATCGGTTTGTTTTGCTGTCTTGCCTAAGCAAAATAATGACTTTTTAAAAACTTACCTCGAAATTAGAGAAGCAAATAAACAAATGATGAAACGTAATTTGTAGCTCTTCTTGCTTTTGGAAACTATAAACACATTGATATACATGTAAAATCAAAATATCTCCGTATAGACAGCTGAAATCGGCATCAGTCGCGTGGCGCATCATATTAAAGTGACAAGCAGACTATGAATATGTCATGTTTGTATTTGTTTGGTCGTTGTTGACTCATGGAAGGATATGACTTTGATTTCTAATTATTTGACTATTTACATTTATACGGTACTAATTTGTCATCATTAGAATGTTTGATTTGAGAATTAGGCTTTTTAACAAGCATGGGGCCTTTTATAAATAGATTCAGTGTCATTAGGGAGTCATTTGATGATCAACATTAATTTATTGAACTTAAAGGTTAGAATGCTGGCTAAAATTCTAAACATGTGTTCTTAATCGATATAATAACCACATATAGCATACACACGTTTATCAAACCTATTTAAATAGAGATAAATATGTCCATATCAACGTGGCATCGTGCATTGATGAACAGCGGTCTCTGATTTCAACCCCTCACCGACAGATTGTTAATACTGACCGCCGACGACCTAACGAGCTGTGACCGCATGAATATTCACGTATCCCGTGTACTGTGATACAAGGAATTAATTAATTTCGCTGACAATCGCCGTCCGCTTTGGGGTCTAGCCAGGCCCAGGGTCTAGAAATAAGAGCATCTTTTACAATTTCAATTTTTGTTTTAATTTCCTTGGATTTGGCGCACTGATAATTATTGAACATCTGAATAACAATATATGCAATTCATGCAATAATTTGAATTTGAACACGTAATTGCAGTTGAATGTTGTAAAGATTACCAAAAGCATTTGCTACCGACTAACATTGTTCTATCTTGAAATCTCTAGACACCGTAAAATAAACAAAAACGCCCACGCAAATCCAGTTACCGCATTTGTTCTTGCACAATTACATTCGCCATTTTAATCAATTGACGCGACACTAACAATACAACTCTTTAAATAAGCACTCGCGTCACATTATTGGTATCCAACTTTTTATTCCATTCATACAATTATGGATAGGTTATAATTTAGAGCCCGCAGTGTAGGGTTACCAATGAGTAGGTACTGGTTTTTGTTGTGGCTATATGTTTCATTGTACGCTATGATATAATTTTCCATCAGGTATAATTATATTGATTAGTGGTCAGGGGGCAGGGGTGTGAACGTTGAGATTCGCTCTCTGACGCGTGCTGATGCGATTACGCCACCCTCGCTTCCATAAAAAGTGCACTAGAAACACAATAGCACGAAAATCTGACACTTCATCTTTTAAAATGCAGTCAAGTGATGAAAATGGCTTTTTTGAAATAGATCATGTTTTACCTTTGCTGCTAATGGCAGTGTTGCTTTGTTACTTGAATTTTATCTGTTCGAAGATTTTACATTATTTTTCTTATTGTTGTTTTTTTCGAATCGATTTAACTTACAACATATTATATTCATGAGAGGGTATTGTAAACATTAGAAAAATATATTTTTATTTATGTTTATCGTATTTTTCATACACGTGAATTCTAGTTTACGTAACAGTACGATTATTATCATCACAATAAATAGCATAGTACGTGATAATACTGCACAAACTTATCGTCAACAGAATAATAAATAACGATCATTTCTGACATATCTTTGAGTGAACAATCAATTAATAAAAAGCGTTGTGGAGGGCTTTATCGAGGTTGACGCTAAGAGATTGCGGTCTAAGAGACCGGGATGTATTTGGATCGGGGGTCGGCCGGTGCTTGAGGGTTAACAAACCGCTTTTTATGAAATTCGGGTAATTTTTAGGGTTCCATACGTGAACTGTTTAATAAGAATATGAAGATCAGTCTGCTGAGGCTTTGTTATTTCAATCTTTGACAAAGAATAAAAGGCAAACACTTGCCTTGCTATAAAAATAAATGAGTACCTATTATAATTACAAGTATAGTAGGAGCAGGAAAAGATATCTAGGAGTTATGTATTTAGTAACAATTTTATACCATTTTATAAAGCAGACATACCCATTGCCATACACCACTCAAAGCGGTACGCACACCAAAATTAAAATAGCAAAAAAGGACAGTTTGGTTTAAAAGCTCATTAAAAACTTGTTGGAATCGTTAATTCGAACGAGTCGTGATTTCCCGTTGGCTCGGGACAAAGTTTTTCTTTTGTGGCCGTTTAATTGAGGATCTCTACGGGAATTAACCAAATGAGGGCGACACACCTCGCCTCGTTACCGGCTGTACATTGTAGTACAATCACTCGAAAATTAACATTTCATATTACGCATTTGGTTGTACTTTTGGTAACTATTATTTGGGAAATGGATAGCGATAGCTTGACACGTATCTCTTTGTGGCACTCTGAATAATAAATTATCGATTTAATATTACTAAAGCAGAAGTTACTCTTTTATCCTTATTAGATATCATTATCC
Organism: Colias behrii; assembly: GCA_029959065.1. Taxonomy (NCBI): domain Eukaryota; kingdom Metazoa; phylum Arthropoda; class Insecta; order Lepidoptera; family Pieridae; genus Colias; species Colias behrii. The sequence continues at coordinate 3,568,744 of JARWMC010000015.1, forward strand.
AAGACAAATCTTGATCGTGTCAAGACTTAACAATTATTATAAGAATAATTATTTTTGTATTGCAAATTTATTGAAAGTTTTTCGGTCTCCTCCGTTTATTTCAACTTTACTTTTATCATCAATTGTTAAAATTTATTCGATAAATAACAAAACCGTCCTACGTTCTAAGTAACAAAAAAAACGCACTGAATTTTACAAAACTAAAATTTTACTTAATTACCCTAACAAAACTTAAAACCCTTAAACAAAGCCATTACCAAATAAGTGTACAGAGCGATCCGCGAACACACGACGCCATTACCCGGTCGTGGGCGTAATTAAAGAGCTACAGTACAGTCTTGAATTAAAAACAATTAACCGCCCGAATTGAGCACAATGGACGCAAGCGCACGACTCACGACAACCTGGCTCTGTGTGTGACTGTACGTTATGTGGCTTGTGTGTGCGACTGTATTGGTAATAGAAATTAAGGACTTTAAGGGATTTAAAATTAATTAAGTATTAGTTCCTAATGATTAAGTAGCAATGTAATCTCTAACTGCATAATTGCTCCTATTCATAAAGAGACAATAATATCATCCTGCTTTATACATGTGGTAAATGATACTTCAATATCAGAATTTACAAATTTAGTAGCTATTTCATGATTTAGATTTTAGAAAATCGATCAAAACCGATTTGCCAAAAACAACCGATGTTTGAAAACAAATGTAACTGTTTTCCTCCGTTTATTACATTTTCTAATGACACATACATAACGATTAATTTTCCAAAGAACATTACACTTACCCTATTATTTAGCATAAAATATAACATTTTTTTATGATACCGTTTTAAGCATTTTAGTTTACTAATAATAATCAAATCTTTCCTCTGAGATATTAATAAGTGTTAATATTCCCTATTATTCAGTAATAGAAATTCTAAATCAGTCCTTAGCGGTGGTGTTAATCGGCCCGTCAAATTAGGTTTCAGTACTGCTGAGTATGGCATCCTCACCCACTGAGGGGAGTCTTTTTACATTTTTTCACGGCTCTCGATTCCTCCCGATTTATGTCTTTCTATTAGCAATTTCTCGCTTTATCTGTAACTCGGATTTGCTTTACAAAATGTTGAAATGATCATGATGATTTTTTCTGAGATTTTTGTTGTCTGACGAACTATTTAAAATAATTTGTCACCGTAAAAAACATAAATCAGCATACTTACAATGCTCTCTATACAAAAAACGATCGTTGTAAAAAATCAATAAAAATATAGATTACTTTAATTCCACATACTCAAATTACCAATAATTCTAAAATAACACAACGGCCATGTAATAAAAAATGAATGTATTGAAAAAACCAAGAGATTTGATTTATTAATTTGATAAAACTTTATCAGGCATAATGAGGGTGGATCAAGTGTAGTGTTACATGCAACACAAAGCACTGTACGTGCCCTCGGTTTTCATTGTGTCCCCTTGTAATTATCGATTATTATCAATTTACATGGGATTAGAGGTTTAGAAGATTATTAAAAATTCAAACCTATATAGTTCAGTTGACGTTAATTACAAGATGGAAGATTAATTATAAATTATGGATGAAATATGATTGAGACTGCATAAATCCATGTTCATTTTATATCAGGGCTTTTTTTCTAATTCAAATTTTAACAAAACTAAACTCTAACCAGCTAAACAGTAACAATTTGGTCAACATCATGAATCATATTTTTTTTTCGACGTTATTATAACAACAAATATTTCGCTTATTGATAATTGATTATTACTACAATATCGCACCACCTATTCGAACTTAGATATTTGAACCCAGGTCCAAAACACCGATTCTGAAAGCATCAAGACGTGTTCATTCGTATAGTACAGAGTACAGACATACACACAAGTCACAATGTATAGGAACAAAGAGAGAAAAACCTTTCAAATCCGTGCATATATCACATGTCGACAATGGCCGATCCTGTGGCTTTTGATCTGAATATTTTTCACTCCGTCCGTTCACTGGGCAGCGGGCATTGTACACCCGCGTTTTAGGGTTGATGGACGTTAATTTTTACGCAAAAAGAGCTAACCCTACACTGCGGTATGAGTAAATAATACATGAATAAAACAAGATAATTTTTACCCATAATTAGGTGAATATAACATGTTCGTTGTTACACTTTATTTAGAAAATTCATTCATTCATTTCATTTGCTAGTTATAGAATTTCTTCAATAAATAAGTTATTTAATGCTCTCAGGTCAAAGAGAAAACTTGAAAGAATGTTAATCCAATTCATAAACAGTTCATCGTATTTTTATGTTAATCATATTTAACATTCGCCTGACCGACACTCATAATGCGATCAAGTCAATACTTAGCATTCATTTTAATTTTAATATAATTTTAAAAATGAAATAATATTTCGTGAAATGCTACCGGAAGTTGACTCAAATAGTATTCTAGGCCATTTAGCGTGCAAAACGTGCGATATTTTTGTTATCAATATGTTATAACTATTTCGAAATATTTGTCTCCTCGAATCTAAATTTAAATCAACTTTTTCTCAAAAAGTAAACATTGCTCAACCAGTCGAATCTATACGTAACAATCCGCCCTGTGTACCCTTGTGTAAACCATTACTTTTAGCAAGTCCCTAAACTTACTAACATTTACAATGGACCAAACGAATTCGACCTTCATACATTGAAAATATCAATCCGCATACACCAAAGACGTCAAACGGGCAAACACACTTGACCGGGTGTCTGAAACCCGTCAGCAGTTAGGACAAAGCATGGAGTGCTGTCATCGGTGTCAAGCGGTATCTGGCCCGCCGCCATCGCACGTGATTAAACCCGATATAATGGGAGTCAGAGTGCAAAGTGCCCTTTTGTTTGTCGTCTTAACGATTTACACTTTTTTAGAACAGAGTATAATGGCGCCTTTGATTGGGGTTCAATGTGTGATCGATCGTAATTGAATTCAGGTTCAGCTTTCTACTAAAGCAGTATTCTAGTAAAGATTCCCGTATGTAGGTACGTGGCCTAGTAGTAAAGGAGTTGCCTTAGCTATGATATTTTGCCCAAAAATAAATTCTTGTTTCTACTACATTACTTGAAAAAAATATATGAAATTCCACCACGCACTGCTTGCGATACCTACTTCTCTTAAAACTGTCATAAATCACGTAACCAAGTACTTTTATATTATATTCTGTGACGTAACGCCAACTCATATGACACTTTTTATTCTGGTGACAATATTTTCGGCATATTTAAAATCCTACACTTGTTAGAGGCACGTCACTCAATGCCCTAGCTAGTGATGTGCTCATTTGTCAGAAAACCGCTCAAGGCACACGCGAGATTAAAACTAAGATGTCTTATTGTTTTAAACGTATTGTGTACATGTGCTCCGAAAATTAATTGTTTTTTTGCAGTTTAATATAAGTATGGCTAGTACTTTTAATCGTGTGTTAAATATTTGGAATAGGTGTGTTGTGGATAATATACTGTCACCTGAACAAAAATCTTAAAAGCTAGTTGTGATTTGTTGTTGCAGTCACGTAGCTCAAACATTACTAAATAGTAAATAATATTCGTTAGTTAGGTGGTCATTTAGTAGATTTCCTTTAAACCAATCCATTGTATAGAATTTATAAACACCATAAAATAGCAGAACAACTAAAGGAAAAACGAAATATCAACTAAACTTCTATGAGTCCTTAGTTTTACATCCATATTTCCTGCGTCCGATTTTAGACTCTAGATAGTGAGTTGTAAAGTCTATATTTTATAAATTCGTGCTCTTTAACGGGCCTTAAAGCTAAGATATTAATGATATCAGCTGCGTTCGTTAAAACACCCTTAGTTTATGAGATTTTGATAGGTTGCTAAGGTCCAATCGCACAGGACGATGCGAATTTTCTTCCCTAGTCTGTCTAGTCATACGTATAAGGTACGCGCATTATATTTAAAAAATGCATTGTATTTTAGTCGTCTAAAAAGAGCATTAGGAACAACTCAAGATTGCAAACCTCAAATTTTATATCGGGTTCAATTTTTTTTTTAAGTACCTGAATTCCTTTTCAATCAACATGACTTGAATACTTTCGACGTAAGTATATCAATTCCGAATTAGCGAACAAACAGTGATGTTATTCTTAGTGATTTTAAAGTTCCTTTTAATAGCAAATTTTATTTGTCATCACTCCTTAAAAATCTTTCCTAAAAATAATAATAGTCGCTAGTGCATACCATGCCTAGAAAACAATTTTCTCAGTGTTTCCATACGTATACCACAGATTTACTTAGGCCCCGATAGCACTAGCGCAGATTAGACACCTATTTAAGTGCTAAGTGCTTGTTTATGTGTTAGATTATTTCGTTCCTATTCGTTAATTATGAGGAAGATTGTGTCGAGATATATAGCGCGACTCTATTCAGTATTTTGTTTTATACGGATAGTATGTGAAGAATTTTATTCAATAAATTGGATGCATATAATATAATTTTATTCATATTAGATCCGTTTATTACAGCACTATAACTAAAGGTTTAATACATACTTAAATTTAAAAAAGTTGGTATCCATTTCCGCAAAATTAATTAATTAATAGAATTTTTCAAATCAGACCAGTAGTTCCTGAGTTTAGCTCGTTCAAACAAACAAACAAACTCTTCAGCTTTATAATATTAGTATAGACTTACACATGAAATGAAGATTCCTAATAAGTTACCTATTATATTGTCTTCATTCGGAGTTCGGACCGCGGATTCGTAAACGCAGATAGAAAGATCGTAATTAATTCAACCTTGACCAATAAAAAGCATCGAATTCTTTGAAATTACACTATCTTTGTATTAACAATAAAATGTCACCTCTAACACAAGCAAATAAATCCATTGTCCATACGTCAATAGTTTGCAAAACCTTCCAACAGAGTTCCAAAAGTAAACTACTGCTTTTCTAATTATCAGATACAGAAGCACCTGAACTCTGGACACTATCTGACACCGCTGACATGTCTGACACATTTGACACATCTGACGCGTCTGACACCGCTGAGACCGGTTGGCACTTGACATCGCTCGCCGACACTATGACCTACTTCGGTTGTCCTTTTGTGCGATAAAACGATTGTTTGACACGACTCTTGTTATGTGTTTGGATTTTTTAATAATGATTATTGGATTTTATTGTTAATTGATAAAGTTGTTTCAATGAAGAAAAATTCAAAGTTAAATAATTTGGTGGATACAGGTGACACTTTAATAGATTGTGTTGAATATGTAATACAATAAGAAGCAGTACTGAACAATATTCTAACATAGTTTCTGGCGAAGATATAGTTCATTTAGTTAAACAAATTAAAACGTTCTTTGAACTAAAATAATTTCAAAAAAATATTTGCATTTTAGCTATAAAATGATATCTTCATGCATATTAGCTGCCTCATACATCAATTATACGAAACATTGTATCAATTTTGCGGTTTTTTACATGATTAAGATGTTAAGACGGTAGCGAACCGCGGGTGAGGCCATAAACATACGACAGTCGCCACCCGCCGTGTTGTTTATGTCGCGATCGGATCGGATACGTGTCGTGCTTGTGAACACGCTTCTAACTTATGATTGGATTGTATCAATGCCGAAATACCAGCGCCAAAATCTTAAGTCCCGTAAGTGTAAGAAAAAATAGTTCGAAAATGTCGAAAAATGTTTCAGTTTAACAAGTTCTCTATCTAATTTAAGTTCTGTAACTCTCAAGTTTTAAAAATTAACATGGACAAATGCAAAAAAGTCTATTATAAACGAGAAGCTGTAATTTAAGCTTTTATCCAAATAATCAATATCAATATATAGAGGTTCACAAAAAAACCTGTAGGCACGTGTCACTTCTGACGTTAACACCCGAAGACCCGCGGTCAGATCACAAAAAACCATTGTGCTAACAAAACCTATTTACAAATACTCCCGCGCCCGCCCACTCAAAAGGTGTTTATTTAAAAATTTCGCTACACAATACAGATGCCATCTTTTTTTTCGTATTCGCGCCATTTAATGCTATTTGGAACCATTAGAACGTACCTTTGCAACTGTCAATTTCAAATGTCAAACAAAAGTAGATCCTCTGTCTATGGTATTAACGTTCGTCAACACATTCAGCATTTTCGAATCAAATTTTTTTATGAATTCGCTCCGCTTTTTCTAAACACGTGTTTATGGGATGCAATTTGAGGCCATTCATTCATTTTTCGAATTCCGTTCAAATTTATTATTTTTCAATGTTGTCACAGATAATTTATATTGCTTTAGAGTTTTATGATCTGTGCGTTAATTGTTATGGCGGGAAATGAATTGACTTACATAGCATTACTAAATACTGCGTTTTATTGTGGAACTGCTGAAATCAGTTATAACATGAACTACGTCTTAAAGTTTGAACAATAGAAAACGCGTAATGCCCAAATGTAAAGCACACGAACATGAGTAAACATCTCAAATCTCGATAAGCGAAGGGTGTAGATTGGAATCGCGGTGACAAACACCGGGGACCATTGTGGGTGCTAAATTTGTTTCGCCATTTCCGATCTCCTTACGAGATTATTTTACAGAAAAGGCGCCATTGTTGGCAACCGGGACGGTAGATGGTGTTCTAAATTGTGTATTATCATCAGTTTGGGTAACACATTCGACCTAATTTATGAATTGCGGAATCTTATATTCATAACAGGAGGAATATAATCGGTTTATGTGGAGAATTTGATAACATCTTAATAGGCAGTTTTACTCAGCTAGTGATCAGAAGTTTAGAAGTAACAATAATTCATTATGCATTAATTAATCCGTAGCATCAAAGCATAAAAGTCCAATAAATTGCATTATAATACGTAACAATTAAAAATGCTGCAACTGTAACATCCCTGTATAACTTCATATTTTTAAAATTCGAATATACGCGTCAGTTATAATAAGATTCGGTCGAAAAAAGTTCCATTATGTCCACAGACTATTGTACGGTAATGCTCTATTCTCTATGATCCAATACGCAAACATCTGCTGTACGCCTACGAGCCTTTTGTACGCTGTGGACTCTTGTTTATGCTATTTGTTATTATCTATCTGTGATGAGATCGGTGATTTATGTCGAAATAGCCGAGTCCCGAATACTTGGTACTTAGTGATCATTGATAACAGAATGTGTCCTTGTAGCTACTTTTATTATTTTTTTATTTTATTATTATTATTATTTATATATTATATTATTATTATTATTTATATATTTTATTATTATTATTATTTATATATTATTATTATATTTATATATTTTATTTGCGTATTTATATCTCAGCATAAATGCTGGTAGCAGCCACATTTACGGGCGGAAACCAAGTAAATGCAGCATTTGTAATTTATGTATGTGTCTGTCTGTCAAGTATTGTCATTTTCTTCTATTTGGAGGAATCTTCTTACTATTCTGCATGTGTTAAGTATTACTGCTTTTTGTAGTTGAATAAATACGGTTTCTTCTAGATGAATTTGTTTTAGACTTTGTTTTAAATGTTTGGGAATAACACCGGTAGTAGAAAGAACTATTGGTACAATGTATACTTTATCTTGTCTCCAAATTCGTACAACTTCTTCTTTTAGATCATTATATTTATTAATTTTTTCAGATATTGTTTTTTGTATATTATGCGTATTTGGAACTGCTATATCGATGAGGTAAGTTGTTTTATTTCTTTTGTCTTGTAAAGTTATATCCGGTCTGTTAAAATGAATTGTCCTATCTGTAAGTATGGCGCGGTCGTAATATAGTTTATAATGATCGTTTTCTAGGACAGTTTCTGGTGTGTATTTGTAGTATGGTGTGTTTGTGTTGTGTATGAGTTTGTATTTGATTGCAAGTTTTTGATGAATGATATTGCTTACCTGATTATGTCTGTGAGTGTAGTCTGTTTGTGTTAGTGTTGTGCATGCTCCCGTAATGTGCTGTATGGTTTCTGATTGAGTGTTGCATTTGCGGCATTTTTCATTTGCTATTGTAGGGTCTTTGATGATATATTTTCGGTAATTTCTTGTGTTGATTATCTGGTCCTGAATTGCTATCATGAATCCTTCGGTTTCCGGGAAAAGATTGCCTATTTTAAGCCATTTATTTGATGCTATTGTATCTATGTGTGGTTGTGCCAGGTCATGAGGGTGTCGTCCATGTAAGACTTTTTTTCGCCAATCTTCGATTTTTCCTTTAGTAGGATCTGCATCTATATTTTGTATATCTGTGTTTTCAATTAAGTTAAGTGGTGTGTATTTATGATCGTGTTGGAGAATGGTCTGGTGTATGCTACTGGTGCGGGATTTAGATTGGAAAAATATTTTTAGTTTGGATATTTGTTTCTTCCAGAGATGTCGGATATCTATTAAGCCCCTGCCTCCATATTCTCTTTTGATAGTAAGCCTTTCTATTGCAGATTTAGGATGTAAGTTGTTATATTTTGTAAGTATCGTTCGCGTATTACGTTCTATTGTTTCTATATTAGTTTTACTCCACTTAATTATTCCAAATGAATATGTCAATATCGGTATTGCGTACGTGTTAATGGATTTTATTAAAGCCTTGCCTGAAAGTTGTGTTTTACAAAGTAAACTTAATCTCTTTTTATATTCTGTAATTAAAGTCTTTTTAATAGTTGAGTGGTCTAGTCCTTTTAATTGCTTATATCCTAAATATTTATAGAGGTCAGTGGGTTCAATTGCTGCTATTGTTTCTCCGTTTTCAATTTCATAGTCTCCAGGGCGGACTTTACCTTTTATTATATGTAATGTCTTACACTTATCTAAACCGAATTCCATTTTAATATCTTTACTAAATCGAGCCGTAATATCTACAAGCTTTTTCATATCTCTGTCGGATTTTGCATAAAGTTTAATGTCGTCCATGTATATAAGGTGCGATATAACAGTTTCTTCTACGTTTCGTTTGAAGTAATAACCAGCTTTAGAACTTTGTAGTAGATGTGATAACGGATTTAAAGCTAGGCAGAACCACATGGGACTCAAGGAATCACCTTGGTATATACCTTTTCTAATAAATATTTCTCTAGTGGAAATATTAATGTGATGTGTGCTGAGATGAAGTGTGGTCTTCCATTGTGTCATTATGTTCTGTAAGAAATCTACCAGTTTTGAGTTAACTTTATATATTTTTAGTATTTGTATTAACCAGGTGTGCGGAATACTGTCAAAAGCTTTTTTATAATCGATATATGTACAGTGTAAGTTTCTATTTTTTTGTGGTTGCATGTTTATGAATTGTAGAATCTATAATAAGCTGTTCCTTACATCCCATGTGACCCCGCCTACAGCCCTTCTGCTCTTCTGCTATAATGTTGTAGCGTTCGATATGCGAATTAATTTTTACTGTAATAGCTGATGTCAATATTTTATAAATTGTTGGCAAACAGGTGATAGGTCTGTACTGAGAAGGTAACGGGGAATAGTCTGTTTTCGGGAGCATATATGTTATTCCAGTTGCAATAAATTCGGGTATATTCTGATGTCCTTTTATAATATCACTTAAATTTTTAGCTAATGATTTGTGCAAGACGATAAGTTTTTTATACCAGTAATTATGAATTCTATCTACACCAGGTGACTTCCAATTGTGTAATCTAGCTGTTATGTTTCTAATTTCGGATTCAGTAATTTCGACAAACTCCATTTCTTCTATTGAACTCCACTTTTCTGTTTCTTCAGTTATCCAATCAGCTTTGTCATTATATTCCACTTGCTGTTCCCAAATACCCGCCCAAAAATCTTCTAACTGTTGTACTGTGGGTATATTTTGATTATCTTCTCTGTGTATACCTGTTATCGGCTTCTGCAAGTTTCTATAAAATTGTTTTTCATTTGTTGCAAACATCTTATTGTCATTCTTTCTCTGTTGTGCTTTTTTATATCTTTTTAATCTATGAACTTTAAGTGCTAGCTTTTGTTTAAGAGTATCTAAGAATTCTTCTGGTTTTTTATTATTGTTTTCATGTCTGGTATGTGTGAGTCTTGTTTTAAATATAGCTTCTACTTTTTTAACTAATTTTTTAGACCTATTATTATTTATATATTGTGTAAGGCGGCCACAATCTGCTCTTAACTTTTCAATATCCTTTTCTAGTCTTATTTCCCAGGGAGGTTTCCTATAATTTTTTGATTTGGGGTCCTGGCGGTTATTGATAATTTTATAGTTTAGTTTCTCTGATATTACTAGAGCTGTGCAATATATAATTGTATGGATATCTTTTAGTTGTAACTCATCATTAATGAACTGTCCCAGTATCTGGCTGTTAAATATTTTTACAAGTTGATCAAGTTGAGGACTATATCTTAGTTTAGGCAGTTTTGGTCTTACTGTTGGGTCTATTTCAGAATATTGCATTTGTACTTCTCTAAATTTGTCGTATAAATCTTGAACGAGTTCATTTTCTGTCATATTATTGTTATCTGTTCGAATTACGGTGTCGTTTTCTAATGTAAGTGTTGTGCTTTCTGTTTGTGTAAATATATGTGAAGATTGTGTGGGTGATTGAGATAGCGAGTAAGTAGATAATATTATATTGTCCGTCGGGGAATATATTGGTGCGATCGGTTCATTAGTTTCTGTGTTTTGAATTTCTGTTTGTAGTTTGTCTTGTACTTCTTCTTTTAATCGGTTCAGCGTCTCTTGGTCCAGTAGTTTATTTCTTACTATAGTTCTCCTTTGATCAGAAATTCTTTGCTCTGACACGTTTATTTCTGGGTATTCTTGTGTGAAAAGTTCATGAAGTTGTTTCCTATATATAGTAAAATCTGTTTCTAATTTAGTTATATAGTAGTAAGTGCGCATGATAAATATGTTTACATCTTTGCTCCATCGCATGCGCACTCTTGGTTTTCCAGCTTTGGTGGACGCAGGTAAGAAGGCGTTAGCCTCCCGCGCAACATCCAAAGTCGGTGTGGGGGAACACGGATTTAAACTAGTAGTAGATGGTGACGACGATGCGGAAGGTGTGTATGATATTGTGCTTGGGCTATATGGTTCTTCTGGGGTATTCGTTCTGTCAGTCGGTGCGTCATTTTCGTCGTAGTGTTCGGCTGTAGTATTTTTATCGGTAGAAGCCCGCCTGCTCAGCTCCTCACCGCTGACGGTTCGCATGCTGAAACACCCAGCGTCAGCTCCAGGTGTGCCCCGGCGATCGCCCCCGGGCAGCGACCCTATACGTTTTCTTTTAGATAATCTAGTCTCCATATTAAATTCAAAACTCTCAAATGTTAAATGGGTAGTTGGGACCGTTGGTTGAGAAGGGTAATGCCGAGATGTTGTGGCTATTTTGAGTCTCACCTGTTTTTTTTTTTTTTTTTTTTTTTTTTTTTTTTTTTTCACAGGGTATAGTCAAGTTGGCAGTGACTATCAATTAAATGATCATGCCTTCCCGTAAGCCCCCCCACCACGACAAGGTGGTCCCGTGGGGGGGATATATTTTATTATTATTATTATTTATATTTTTTATTATTTTTTTATTATTAGCTTATTAGGTTATAGTAAAATAATCTTACATACAAAATCTGTTTTTAGTTTTGCGTGAAGTAACTGATGACGCTTAATTACTTGAATGTTAGTTCGGCGAAATCAATCAATATATTTAACCCATTGTATTAACCCATTGTATTAACCCATTGAATTATATCTAGATTGGTAGGAAGAGATAGACCACTGATACATAAAACATTATTGAACACACTAATCATAACGTGTCTTTGCAGCTGATATCAACTAACAGACGAAATACTAAAAAAACAAAAACACACAAAAAATCTATAATCCTTCCGCTAAAGCATATAAAACCCAAACCAACACCCGCATATACCATTTAATAAGTGACAATTATTATATTTTATATAAATTAAATACGTGTGATCACAAATGCGGGCATTGAATGATTTCAATCACCCTTTCGATGGTTTAATAGTTCGTAATGAGATGATACGTCACGGTTAATGAAGGGGAAATCAATTCAATAGTGTTTCAATGCTTTTTGGGAGTAAATTGTTACTGAGTGAGGTTAAATAATGATTGGATTCAGGTTTGTTAAAAACGAAAATTGTTGTAATTTGTAGAATGTGGAAGTAATATATAATTAGTGTCTAAGTGCGGTCCAGGCAAAGTTCTAAACGTAATGATACGTCTTTAGAATCCAAATGAGAACAATTGATAATTGTCAATTCATAGAATCCGCTACCCCTAGCACAAATGATTCAAATTCTTAGTATCAATTGTCATTATAAACATTGGTAGAGTTGGTAATTCTAAAACAAATAAATGCGAACTACAGATTATTGAGCAAGTCATCAATCGAATTGATCAACACTAATTTCTACAGTCTAAACGAGGTGTCTAAAAATTACATTTAATTAATCGGAGGTAGATATCAATTATGACGTCATCAATTCACAAATTCGAAAGAATTCAAATTCATTTAGTAACCGTCAGGCCGGCGCCACGCGCGCACGCATGCCGCACGAGCGTTCATTACTGCAATGGTACATTGATTTACCGGGTCAAATCTGTTGACACTACCATCAATACTATTTAAGCTATGTTACCTAACTGATTCATTATAAAACTATCTGATATCGAACGCTGACGTCATTCCATCTCAAGAAAGCTCTCGATGTGTAACGACAATATCTTTTAATGAATGGAATATTTTATTGTTTGGCAATAATAATATTTTTTGTCATAAACATACGCGATAATGTCTAAATTGTTAGCACCACACCCATCCGCCGTAATTATCTAATTACGTTGCCATATAACAAACAGACCATAGAATCTGCCTGAAGGAAAGTCTCCCCATGTAATATTATTATGGAGTTATGGACTTGTAACGCAATCAGTAGCTTTTCTAAAGGTATAAAATATGCAGTGCGAACGTATCGTAATTCTAGCCAAAGTATCATCACCTTAAAACAACAAACTATTTATATACTTCAATTCTTAGTAAAAATATCACATTTTCAATCTAAAGAATTTGTAATCGCACGTGATGGCAAATTCTTTATCAAAGAATCATAAAAATATCATTCTTAAAATAGTAATTTAAATACTTACTATTTTAAGTATTTAAATTATCAACGGTTTCCAAGACATAATTAAGTGTTAAAAGGGATTCTTTCAATATTTTTACATTGGAATGTGTTTAAATGATGTAGATTAAATATTTAATATTATAATAACACAAAATAATCTGTGTTTAATTACTTAATCATTATTATATTATGTATATAAAAAATGCAACTGTATGAATTGAGAAGTAATAAAATACTAAACTCTTGCGCAATAAGTTCACAGAAAACGTTAAATGAATGGAACGAATTTCATTCAACCCGTCTCGCGCATCGCGGGGTCATCGAGGCCCGTGTTTACCGAGCAACCGTTGGGTCGTATCAATTAAACTATATTACATTGTTACAATGACGAACGCTGGGTTAATTGCTATTGGGACGTCTCCTCGTGATCTTTGAGACCAAAGATCAGGATTATTTATCGTACACCTTTTCATTTCTTCCTTGAAAGATAATTACTGACTTATATTTGTGATGCAACACTAATTAAGCTTCTCTTATTCGATGGAATTTGAATTTCCTGTTTTTTATTTTTTATAACAGATTTTTATCGGCTGTTCTATATCCTCAATGATTTACAGTTCATATCGAGCTCGTGCTATATTCTTTATATTCTACTAACTTATAATCAAACACGATACTTCAGTTGAAACCCGCGTTGATATCATCAGCTTATATTATATATCTAGAGCACAATCTTCATTCATAACATTCACTAATCCCTAAATGAAGGTTTTGATTACTGGCGTCACTCCGCTTCCTTGCGTGGTATTGTAAGTTCAACTGCGTAATACGCATCAATTATAACATTTTATCACGGACATCTGTCGCAGAGAACGGACAATTAATGAGAGTTAGTACAATTGGCCTTACGTCACCAAGGAGGCGGGATAGGAATTAAAATTGATAGCGGTCATCTAGTTATAAAAATCTAGGACAGCTTAATTGTGACGTGACTATTCCAATCGTGAATGGAAATTACCTTAGTTAATGCTATGAGGGAAATTCGAGGGAGAAAAACAAATCCACAATACATAGGATTAAGTTTTAAATCCGCTGTTTTGATAATATCGATAACACGTTTAAGAAACACATTGTTTTAATTTGTCAAACTTTTCCCTCGTCGTTTTTCTTTCGGGTTTATATAAAGGTCAATTCACATTGTAATACGAGAAATATCGATATGGATGCCACGGTCTATTTTGTTCTACTATTCCCATATAAAGTAAACGAGTCAAGATTTATTTTTATTAGCTTACCTACCAAAATTGTCCGCTAAATATAATAAAGAATTGGCCTAACTACAATATAAGATGCATCATAGCATAATCCGTTTATCAAATCATTCTATCAAGGAGAGCAGATGGCCTAGTAGGTATAGTAATTAATATTCGTGTCGAAATACTGTTCTCAAGTGGGTTAATTTTTTAATAACACCTAGCAACTATACTGTCAGTTTTAATTTTTATAATGGTCACTATTCTCATGTATATTAATGTACAAAAAACATTAATTTCAATTAAGCGTTATAATTACGATGTTTGTAGAGCATTAAAATATGCTATCTTACATCTTACATAGAAAATAATGTTGTTTTTCTGTTTATTACACTTGTGTGTCCACAAGTCATCATTCCAAACTTTTCCAATGATTAGTAGTTAGCTTAGTTTTTGGTACGTATGAGCTAAATTGATTATAAGTGCCTTAACTTTTAACAAAAAAACATATGCTCTGTGTCCCTTGCACGTAAACTCCCAGCTCCCAACATAATCTCGCAAAACGGACATCGTACATAGCAATCACATTCCACAGCAATTCTCATCAACGACGCACTCAAGTAGACATCTGCTCGCTATAATGACCCTTTTGTTTACCGCGTCATTTCTTCCTTCTGTGTAACAATAAAAAATATTAATGTTTCATCCACTATGTAGTACTACGTCGGCCAAATGTACCGCGCTGGGGTCGTAATCGCATTAAGACGGTCTGCGACCGTTCACGGGTTATTATCTTTATACGTTTTTATTTCGGGGCTGAATAACGGAAAGGATTAATGTTGAATCACATTTCCTTGAGATATTTTGAATCGTAAAGGTAAATAAATCATGCGAAATGTTTCGTTTTAATGTTGTTTAAGGGAATGGCTTTTAGAGCGATTATCTTATGTATTACTGAGTACGATGGAAGAAATAATTGAGACGGGTGCCTATTTTTCTGATTGAGCACAAGTTTAATTTATTTTAGTTTATTTATTTAAGTAAATTACTTTCATGTCAATGGACGAGTCATTTCATTAACTTGCTAATATTAGGAGCCGTTCTTCATAAAATACATTGATTTTAAGTTTTTAGTATTTTAACAACTTAGTCACTTCAAACAGTAATTTACTATACCCATAACATATTTAACATCTAACGATATGTTTACGCATTTGTGTAACTATAATTTACGATTTCCACAACAATCAAACTTGTCTGTATTGTTATATTACAAATGAAGCAAGAAATATGACATTTACGAAGGTGCTACTACAGTAAATTGGCACGTAACTGCTAATTACTCATTAGGTGCTTGTAACAATACTTTATTGCCGCTTATATGTTATATACCTATGTTTATGAGCTGTATAACACAACATCATATATGGGGACATACAAATAGAAATGATGTTAATATCGAAAGCCTTAGGCGCTGGTATTTATTAATTTATGCATATTCTGATGACTTGATTGTTGTTCGAATGTTTCGTTTTGAATTAATTTACTTGTAATTTCATTGTATTTATATTTTTGACGTGTTTCTTTAACATTAACAAGGTTGTTCTTAATATTTACCGTTTCGTATTCGTTTTATCAAACACAAATAAACAACACTTAATGTACCAAAAATTCGTGTAATCTACCTTTTGGGGCTTTATGGCACTTTGCATTACATTTTTATTGTCATCGGAATGTTATGGACATTTTATTATAAAACTAGGTATTCTTTTGTAAATATTTACTTTCTTAATATTTTTAAGAGCCATAAATATGCCTAAACACTTTAGTATTCGTAATGTTTGTTATTAGGGTTTAGATTTCAGAAGTCCTATACGATAAGTTAAGTATCTAAAATATTTTTTTAACAGTAGTTTTCAATTATTACAGACGCGTGCGGTCTCTCCGACGTGCCACACATAGAGAGTCTCCAAGAAAAATCCCAGTGCGCGCTCGAAGAATACTGCAGAAGTCAGTACCCGAACCAGCCCACCCGGTTCGGGAAGCTGCTGCTCCGACTGCCCTCCCTCCGGACCGTCAGCTCGCAAGTCATAGAGCAGCTGTTCTTCGTGCGGCTAGTCGGTAAGACCCCCATCGAGACCCTCATACGGGACATGCTCCTCTCCGGCAGTTCCTTCTCGTGGCCCTACATGGCGACCATGTGACATACGATGTGGCGTCAGCTAGCGGCCGCATGATCCACGCCCTACGGCTTCCCGTACCTGCCGAGCCAGCGCCTCGACCTGCGGTACCGGGAGGCCCCCGAAGACGCCGTCACGTCGTCTAGCGAGCTCCCCGAGCAGGAAGACTTTTTCAGGAGCAGGGAGGACAGAACCGACCCCTGTCCCACCTTCGACCCGATATCCGCGTTCTATCCCCCCAAGGCGGAGGACGACGCGCAAAAAGCTCAAAAGACCCTCACCATCGACAGCCTGCTGAACGTCAGAAGTGATGCGTGCACGAACAATAAGTAGTACTCCGGGGTAGCGTGTTAGTTCAAGTTTTGTTCCTCTGTAATATATCTAGGCTAGATATTTAATGTGTAAATACAAATTCTATTATTGTAAATTTATGTATATTTATAAATAAGGTCTAGTGGAGTGTTTTCTACGGTGTTCAGATATGGATGCTATGTAAAGATTTACAGATTTCCTTTCTATTATAGAAATATTATTTTGAATATATTTCACTTGTCGTAATCGAGGATTGACAGGCAATAATTGTGCAATGATGTGGTATCTTTAAGAAACAATTCACTATGTATAAACTTTACCAAATTTTGTCGATTCATTGTTATGGTGCGTCTACACAGGTCTATAATAGTACAAAAACTAAGTAGTATAATATACAATCAAACACCATAGATCAATTAAAAACTTTTGAAGTGCCTGGTAGTGAAACAGCATTGAATGTACGTTTTCACGATTTTGGTCACAACGTTATGGGATGACTTCCATAGTAGTGTCCTAATACAAGAACTGTTTACTGAATAGTATAAAATTAAATAAACAAAAATAATCGATATTATCTAGCTTGGAGAACAAAGCTCATGAAGCATAAAGCAATAACAATACACTTAAATATTTTAGACCTGTTAGGACGAGCCATTAATGAATATGCATCCAGTTTATTTTCCAAGTAGGCATTATTTATGTAATTAATCAAATATTTTCTTTTTATTTAATGGTGCTGTCTTATAAATGTACAAAAATAATTCCGAAACGCATTTACGGTATTTTTCTTATCTTGTATGTCTATTTGAAATTTTTATTATTTGTATTGTTTTATATTTTTGTACTTCATAATTATTTAATAGATATTTTGTATGATTTTATATTCTTAGTTTGATAATGCGTGTTTAGTACATTTAATAATCTTTATTTATACAGGGTTGTAACTCGTTATATTCATAGTAGTGGCATTATTTTTGTCATTCGATAATTTTTGGGAATAATAAAATAATACGATTATATTGAAGTTTTTAAGCGTTGGTTGGAGAGCATTTTGTGGTAATTTTAGTAAAAAATTCAAGAACAGTTTTACTAACACTCAATTTAGCTACTGAATAACAATCGAACTATCGAATAGACAATCGTAACTTCCTCCTGAAAAGACTAACTTATTTGTAAATAATAACTGATTACAAAGAGAATATGTAAGGTAAAAGCATCAGTAGATGACCACTTAAGGAGACAGAATATTCTTTTTAAATGTTTGACTTTAATTATCATATGAATTCAGTAAGTTTCTTTTTTTGGAAACCCTGTGAAATGTGTTTTAACATATGAACAAGCATTTCACCACGTACAATGGTCGAATAATCTTAAAAAAAATTAAAAATGTTCTTATATTAGAAATTTAGTAGTTGACCATCTAAAAACTAGAAGATGACCATATTTTGCATCAGTAGGTGACCACTCAGATGCTACAATTTTAATTGGGTTATTTGTTAAATAAGAAGCAATAAGATGAAAAGATAACGTTTTATTTGAAATATAATAATAATTAGGCCTTTTTAAGCCTATAATTTAAATAAAAACAAGGTTCTAAAAGATCCGACAGATGGTTATAAAACAAAAGGACACTGTCAAACACAAAGCGTAAACGTCAAACTTTTTGCCAAATTTATCATATCAAGGAATGTATCTCTGGAACATCATATACATTTCTTTTAGAACTGGTCTTCTTGGGAGCCTCTATATGAGCAACTACTGCATCCCAGGGACAGTCGAGCACATCTTTATGCCATTTTTTGCCATTTTTTGCACCCAGTCGCATATTTTATGCTCCTCTTCTGGTGTAAGGATGGATGTCGGACCCATTTTTCGTTCCATCGGTGACTTCCCTTTTACTTTATTTGTAAGCGTTATTCTTGGTACACCGAACTTTTTTGCAGCCGTTCGTATTGGTGTTTTATCAGACGAACATCGTTCACTGCTGCAAGCATTGCAGCTTCAGTATAATTTAGGAATGCGCCCCTTTTCCCAGGCATCTACAAGATAAAATTGGTTTTAGTAATAGACCATAGCCATAAATTCGTACCATAAAGTTAGTCAACTACTAAAGAAAATCAATCTATTGTTAAAGTAAATAAAATAGTTTTATTTTAATTAATTATTATATGCAGTATATTTAAAAGATACAGAACATAATCAAAAGTTGACCACCATGGTCAATTACAAGAAAATCATAGTCAAACGGTAATTCGGTAATGGACCACCATGGTCAATTACTAGAAAATCACAGTCAAACGGAATCAGAATTGGACCACCCCCACATCTCAATTTTGTCAACAAATCTTTAAATTTTAATTACCCTGTCATTTAAATAAACGAATAAAAAACGAAAAACACTTACCGTCAACAAGGTGACAAAGTTCCTAGTATTCAGCTTCAAACTTTTTCAATCTCTACGAATATTAATACAAAAAATGAATTTATTGATTTTATGGTCCGTCACTCAACAAACAACTGACAACCATTTACTATATTTGACAGATATGGATGCGCAATTTTCGCGCCTATTTGACCAGATAGCAGCACTAACTACTTATTAACGAATGAGTTTTTAAAATTGCCGCGAATTCTTATTATAACGGTTTATGTGCATTAGCGGTCAACTACAGGTACATGGTCAACTACTAGTGACTTTACCCCTACATATTAAAAATTATCAAATTTTTATTTATTTTTATTTGATCCTAATCATTCAATACAAATTACATACTGTTTACATTACATTAAATCGATTCATTTTCTGAACAATAACGAAAGACGAAGAAAGTTTATAAGTAAAAAAAAAACAAAATGCTCTTCATCCATCGCGGCTCTCTCCTGCCAAACTAAACTGTATATTGATAACAAGAAGCAATGTATGTAACGCAATAATTGTACAGATGTATGTAGATGTGTGCGTGTATGGAGTTGTACAAAGGCATATTGACGAATAAAACATGTCTTTACAATATATTCTTTTATTTGACACCATTTCCATTACAAATTACATAAATCTATAAGTAAATTCATTCATCATTTTAATCATATAACATTATTTCGTAGTGTGATTTCGTTAATAAATAAGTAGGTAATAGTGACTTCAGGGTTCAATCCCCTGAAGGATAAAGTTTTATCTTTTTATGATTATATTAATCAATGTTCTTGTTTCTAACTGAACATCACGAATCACGATGCATGCATGCACATGGCACTGCTTTACAGAAACAATTAAAGTATAATTAATATAAAGAAACAAGTTATATTGGCTGCGAATTCATTTAAATGGTACAAACAGATACTTAAATTAGAAAAAAGGCTTATCTGGCATGATCGTATAATTAATGAAGATTCACATTCAGTGAAAATATGCTTTTACATTATTCACTCAAAATTCCATACACAATTGAAGTCGATTAAAAGTTTATTTTAACTCAACTCACAAAATTACCTATGAAGATATAGTTAAGACACTGTTCTTAAAACAAACAATTTTATTTTTAACCATAGCGTGTACCAAAAGCACAAATCACCTCGACCATAAGCGTTCATCACACATCGTAATCGATATGAAATCGATTTAACATCGAGTGAACGAGCGGTATCGATTGCAGTAGCTGTCTCAGGCTCACGCGATGCAATCCTATACGCTGGCTACTGTAGGCTTGGATTACCTGTATCGATTCTCAATCGAATAAATATTGAAAATAATCGATTACATTTTAGAATGGTATAGACACTGTAATAAGCATATTGTAGGTATCATGTCCATACCATTGGATAAAACAAACAAATATAATTTTTTTATAAATAGAAAATAGGTAATATTTACTCATTACTGTAAATGTCTTCCATAGCTCACGTAGCTACCTAATACTATAGAAGAGGTGAGATTTAAAATAGAATTTGTCCCTTCTATATATCAAACCAAAGATCTCTTTGCAATATTTAATAAGCACACTGTAGGTACACAATATCAAAAAGTTCGCAATCGACTAAACATAGTACCGTATTCTACCAGTAATAATCTTCTGAAGAATGTTATATAACTAGAAGAAAAAGAACTTAAATTTACTAATTGAAGATCTTTTGCTTCTGCTGTGTAACTACATGCTACGTGTGTATTTGTGCAACCATCAACTCTTTTCAATACTCTAGACTTTCTATCTAAAATCTATAGCATTCGTTATATTATGGTCATTACATGCAGGTGCCAGGATAGGTGACCAACTGGTCGTCACGCACTCCGCTTCTTTTGTACTAAACCATAATTAAATTGCGGAAACTTTCCCCGACAATCAGGGTGGTTTGACAGGACACTGATTTTTTAATAATAAATTGTTACCCTGTTTATTGGTTGTTTTATTTATCTTTCTAACAATACCGATGGTGAAACTATTAAACAAGATATTAATATTAATTTAAAGATCCCAAACTTAGGAGGCAGATATTTCAGAAAGAAAAGTCTTGTAAGGCAAACCGAGGCGTGTGAGTCGTGGAGTGGCCGTAGACGTCTACAAACGAGGGAAGCCGTATATGAATTGATTGTATAAGTATATCTTGGAGCTATTCTGACTCACAGGGAAAACCTTTAAAACGAATGAAAACGGAAAGGAAAGGTCTTTCACAGTATGGTTTATTAGAATTATTAGTATTTACTGCAATATATTTAAATTAAATTCTTAAGCTGAATTTCATCACGTATAGTAAATAGATATAGGTACAATATTAGCTAGATTTTGCTTTACAGTGATAACTTAACAATAAAATAGCTTCATGAATTAACTAGGTCAATGTTGTTCTAAACAAAACAGTTTTTGCTAACATCAGTTATACAACTACAAAGCTTTACATAGTCGCTACAATCAATGCCTTCCTGTAACACCTCATTCGTCAGGATTTCCCGTAGCGCCTCTTAACTGAAATACAGTAATTTTAGTCAGAGGGCGTTGGGCGTGGTAAAGGTCGCCCAATGGGTTCATAGGTCGCTACCTTTCACAAATAATATCGCAGTACAGCCTTAGCGAACCGCGCACGCTCCGCTAACGATTGATTTGAGCACAGGATTTGAGGGTTTCCCCGGGATCGTCTAGGTAGGTGAGGACTAGGAGCTTTCTCTTTGAAGCTTTAGCTAGGTTTCTTATTAATGTATGTACATTTTGTTAGATTAATCTTAGTCTATATAGAAAGTATCAGTATACCTATACATACCTATGTATATCATATACTAGGCTTTGTATTTGAAGCTTTTGCTACGGATCGGCTACGAGCTACATTTATTTAATGTAGGTAGGTAAGTTTTCTTTTAAGCTGAGAAGTTACGCAGAAGCTTCTTTTATACAATGATGTGTCTATATTACATGAAATAAATGGTAAGCTTGATTCTTATAATGAAATAAGAGACGGCTTACCGTATTTAGATTAATTGTAGCATTCAGAGCAAAACATTTATTATTCTAGGTAGTTAAAAAACTGCAGTTGGGTGTGGTGCTACGGATAATTTTATAAAGGTATCGTTTCTACGTTCATACCATACAATATGTTTATAAGGCACTTGTTTACTTGATAGTGAACTAATTTTTTTTTAACATTTTATAATTGTATGTTTGTAACTGTCACTGAAAACTTTTAAACAATCTTTTTAACTTCACACTTACTCTGCGATTGATGATGTGATTAGATGACATTACGTTAATGTACTGTGCTTTTATATGGCATTGTACCCCTTGTACTTTTCAATACAGAATTAACCAATTAAACATTAAGTATAGTAACTATCTAGCTATCTATTTTTCTCGTTAGTAGCGCAATTTTAACATTTTTTACCATTTTCAAAAATGTAGCCAATACAATATTTACTATAATAACAAAAGCATACATCTATATAACTAGATATAACAAAATTAGGTTAAACAATTTGTTTGTACGTTACATCGACACATGGGAAGATGGAAGAGGCAAAAATTAGTACAACTATTCCGACGCATTGTGATGTTTGGAGATCCGACTGATAAGACAGACAGACGGACGTCTACTAAACGCCACGCTTGTATAAATGTTCACCTGGGGACAAGGAAAGGAGTGGAGTAGGTAGTAGAGGAGTGGAGAGTTCGTAAAATTGTTGCACCTAAAATTTTTAAATCCAATTTTGTTTTTATTTGGTCTTAACGGATTCAAAATAAGGTAAAATTGTAACTAGTTTCCACTTTATGTTTCCACTAATTAGGACGAGTGAAAATTGTGTAGGTAAGTACTTATAGCAAATAACTTACCCGTAGAACACAATAGTAACATCTTATATCTAAGCAAATAAATAGACTGTAGTCCTATGCATAAATAATATTTATACTATTATTAGTGAACTGTACTAAAATCACTCTCTACTAAAGAATATTAATAGGTAGGTACACATGTTTTATAAGCTAATTTGAATACTCCACTCCATTCCCTGTTCTCGCTGCGCCTAATCGCGCGGGTGGTCGAGCCTGATTGTGATTGACAGTGACACGTCACACCAACACATTCATCACCGACAATCATACTTAAATCACCTTTACACCATCCATTGCTCCTTTAACACTAACTCTCCTTACCTAGTTTATTGATCTTCCTTATTGAACACGCAATGTACAGCGTATGTCTGGAAGAAATCGTTTATTAGTGATCGTTGTAAAGGCATAGTTAACTAGACTTGGGTGTAAGGCTTTGAAACGCTCCTTAGAAATGTATGATAGTAATGTATCGAGTGACAAGGGGTAGAATGCTTGATAGAAATTTAGAATGATTGTTATTTTCCTCTTTACTATAATCTATAGTATAATAAAAATGAATCGCCAAATAGTATATTAGTATTAATAGTATAATACTCGAGAACGGCTGAACCGATTTCGTAATTTTTTTTATATAATATTCCTTGAAGTACGGGGAAGGATCTTATGGCGAGAAAACGTAAACATGTACCACGGACGAAGCTGGGGCGGGGCGCTGGTTTTAAATAAATTCGTAAAAATCTTAATAAACTTTGGATAAGTAAATAGAAGTACCTACGCAAGCTTTTTATCTATAATGAATTCGCACCCCCGGGACGCTATCAATAAAAACATTAGCCCCACTATCACAAGTGACAATTTATTTGGACGTCTACTGACATTGTTTTAACGTCGCTGAAATGCCGACCCTAATGAAATTTATGACCGCAAAAATGTAGACTGTAGTGGATCGGAAGATAAGTCTTGGGATTTCTTTGAAATCAATAAGTAGATAGTATTCATCAAAAAGTAGCATATGAATTGAAGGAAATAAAGATCCAGTTAGTACGAGTAGACGATTTGATAAGTAAATTAGTCCTCTTAACGTTTCTAATAAATTAATGATTGCTTATTATGTAAATCAAATTGAATATACTTAAATATAAAAAGCTCTATATACCTGTATATAGTAAATACTGTATAAAATATTGTGTGTGCACACAAATATTTTTTATGTCAAAAAATCGCAAACAACATTTTGTTAACAGAAAAAATACTCAAAACACATCCGAAGATAAACCTCGTGTACAATTTTCCATCTATTGGCGTGTAAAGAACAAAAGTCTTGGCCCGTCCGCCCCCGCTCCGCCCCCGCTCCCCGCGCCCGCGCTTTTTTGCGGACACATCACACTTACCAGCTAAGTAATTTCCCGGACTTTACTTAACTAGAATGGGGTGGCAATGTTTGACTCGTAAGTTGTAACTTGACCACTTGAAGGGCATCGGTCACCTAAAATGTTGTTCATCAGCTTGATTTTGATGGTTAAGGTAAAATGTTAAAAAATAAGTTAAAATCAATAAGAAACTTTTTTACTATAGCTATGCAAGAATGCTTTCTCGATATTTTGGAAGGCGAGCTTCTACGGAAATATTTTATTTTATTACTAATTAAATGTCTCATGTAGCGAATGATGGAAAAAAATAAAAATATACTGTTAGTCATTATCTCTAGTCTAGATACGTATATTTTCCCATATATGATGTTACACTTTTGAAAAATAACAAAAAGAACAGATTATTTCGACAATGGATGATTTTACCTGAAAATAAATCAGCATAGTCGTAGCCAATTGTCATACATTACCAGCCTTTAAAAATAGCACAAATCTTTTCAAATCTCAAATTCCACAAAGTTAACCAATTTACATAGTCATAAATACATCTCTAACCCTCACCGCGCTGCGTTTTTCCGTGGGGTGAAAAGTCACCCACGGGGCTTTTTTTACCCCCAAAGATAAGACATGTCACAACTTGACAGATGTCGCGACATTTACAAGTTGAGTAAAACAAGGAAGCGTTAAAAAGCCTACCTATTCAAATTTTATTTCCATTCCCTTTCTTTTCGTGTTATTGTGATTTTTCTAGGGCTTCGACGTACAAAAATTATTTGTATGTTATGATTGTTTCTTTTTATTTTAAAAAATTACACAAGATCAGGAGCAGATATTTTAAATCAATTCACTACATTTAATACATCGAAAACCGACTTCAACATAGTTCCTTCTACAATATGGTCCCACATTAACGTATGTTTACCCACAGCGTCGAAAAAAATTGTACAAATTACTGATAACAATCGATCCCACACTAACACATCATTAATTATCCAATACAGGGTTGACACAAATTCCCGGACACACACAATTCCACACAAACCGTCCACGTTCCCATATTTGCTTACCGTTAATCAAAAAACTTTTGTCAAGAATACGTCCAAAATTCACGTCTTACTGATTAATGATATCAACCCGACAACCGACGCGGTCCGAGCGACCCGGAGTTTTAAGAAAACAAATAAAACGGTGTCACTAATGATACGTCTAATGGTGCAGAATAATTGTCACCGTACCATTAGCCAATGAATACCGTAAGATCCCTTCGGCTCACACGACGACCTGTTTACGGATGGTAAGTTAAACGGCTGGACAAATATACACAACTGTCACGATCATTAATTATCAAGACAAAAGCCAAAAGAATCCCTTTCGCAGTTAATTTTATGCCTTCGAGAATGTATAGAAATCAGAAATACTGGTGCGAAAGTAAAAATCATTTTAGCAATATGACGATGTGTAGCTCGGAGCTGACAATTGAATTTTCAACAACCCTTCACTTCTCCGCCCTTCTTAAACGCATCACACATGCCTAATGTGTTCGACACTCGGAGCCTGAATTCATCAACACTGTCGCTATTCTTTGCTATATTCAAATGCGCCCGGAAATGGATGTAATGTAGGAAGATATTAAAGTGTGAAAGACCACGTGCACAGTTTTCGAACGAGCGATGCGAAAGTTGTCATCAAATACGCATCCTAAGGGCGGGAATCAGTTTTAAAAGCCATTAGAGCGGGCGGGGTGGCTCGAGGTTGTAATTAGACTGCGTTAATATTTAACAAGTGCGGCGGCATACAGATTACCGTAAGCCCAGCTGCGCCCAGCACCTTCTGGCTTTTTAAAAAAGCCACTCTGTCAACGGGATCGTCAAAAATTAATTATGTCATGTCCTGCTCAGTAAAAAGGAGATTTTAACGACGCTAATGGCTTTGTAACATCGACAGTGCCGAGAGGCGCTCTAGATATTTTTCTTTCATTACTGCCTGCGGTTTTCATGTATGAATTATAAATGGTTTTATGCGGGCGAGGAAAAGGTTCAGTTGTAGAGGTGAAAAAACAAAGCCGTGAAAATTCGTAAGAGTAATCCTTTCAACCCTTTCTGAGTAATTTGAATCTCGAAGATGGCCGCGGCATCTGTGGGTTAACTAATGGCAAATGCATTATTAAAGCCCCGCGGTTGGGATCGGTGTAAAGGGTTGACAGATTATGTTATTACAGATTTCGGTTTTGTGAGTGAAATTTACATGAATATATGCGGATTGTTAGCTATAGATAAGTGGGCTCGGGATCCTAGTGAGGATTAGGAGTTAAATATTAAAAGTTTCGTGCTGGTTTGTGAATTACTTATGAGTTTCGTTATATATAAAGATTGAAATGAAACACTCAAATGTTTGTTTGTTTAACCAATACTATTGAAAAGTTTCTATACCTTTTAACTTCGAACTTTTTGTACCTAAGGCACGCATTTAACAGCAAATCTATCTATCTAATCTAATCTATTTTCATGCAAGATTTGCATAGTAGGTAAGCACTATGTAATAAATAATTGCAAATTATTCATTCAATTATTTAAAATTACATACAATAAAATTTTATAAATAAATAAGAAATCCGATTACGTAAGATGAACTGGTATTTCAGGTATAAATAATCAGTATATTTTATAATCACCTTGAAAAACACACGCCGGGCATCATCAATCACAAAAATCCGTTAATTTTTTCAAAAGCAAGTGTCGCCACGAAAAATTGCTTACGTAATATGCAAATCTTCTCATCCGGATGACCGTGGGTAAACTTTCTGGAGCCAATCAGTCACAGTCCGGGATTTCCGGGCCAGATTAGCATAGCCAAAAATCACAATAGCCTCAAGAAGTTAATGGACACGCATAATTTCAGCGCGCACAAAAGGGTTAAACAAAGGTGTCGTAATAAAAAGGTATATTAATGTGATAGATTGGGGTCCGTTAAACCGGCTCAGTCTCGGTATAAGTTTATCAAAGTGTTGGATAAGGTGATTTACTCGTTTACGGTCATTAGATGAAAAGGTTTATGGCTCTAGTGATTATTCCTGTTCAATAGAACTATAAAGCGGCCGTTGGCTATCGTTTTAAATTTGTTGATCAAGCACGCATCTTACGAGATCCCAATATAATCAGAACGTTTACAGTCTGTGGGCTACATTGATGTAAATCTTAATTTAATTTTGGGAATAGCATCCTATTTTCTATATGTTCCAACTTATCGTTTGTATATATAAAAACTATCTTAACATTTGTAAAAAAAAAACCGTTTGCCTCCCACACATTTATTTTATGTAGGCATTTTATCATGCTTTACTTCTATGTCCTATTACTGTTTTTAACTGCAATAACTTCCACACATCGAGCAAAAATCTAAAATTCAAAACATAATATCTACAGAGAATATTTCTCGGCGCCGTATTCCAACTAACAATATCGGAATACGGTACAGAGAAACTCAAAAGGCACAAAATAAGCAAACTTATCTGATTGGCGAGCACAAAGCCACGGTAATCCTATCTCAGCAAACTCACGGCAACCTAGACGTATCAGGTATCATTATAATAGGCAATTAGAACTGTGAAAAACAAGCAAACGACCAATTTAACGAGACCCCTCCTAACTTTGTTATTTAGATTACGAGTTAAGAAATTCAGGAGCTCACCGTGTCCCATTATACTGGTAATAAAGATGGGGTTGTGGTATAAAGGCTATTTGTTTTGCCGTCACCTCTCAGTAGCTAAACAAACAATGCATAAATAAGCGACTTTTGTATTTCCCATAGAATCTATTGTTGGTATTGTCACCTTTGTGCCCTTTCAAGGCATTGTTTTTTTTACGTTGAAGACGTTACTAACTGTCCGGTTGTTTTACTGTATTCTTAATAGCTCTTAATGACTTTACGTTTTTATGGCGTTAGAGATACAATGTAGCAACAGTTGGGTGTTCATTGGTAAGAATGAAATGCTTGATAAGAATGAAAGGCTTGATAATAATAAAAATAATTGTTAATCTTCACTCGTTTTACTATTGAATATTATCTGAAAGATTACCATGAATATTGAATACCTATGTATGTTATCAATAATGTAAATTGTCTTATCAGGGCATACATTCAAAATGATTTCAAACCTTCTATCATGATAGAAAACCGTATCCACATTTCTCAAAATTTCTCTCGCTGTTACGTCAAACAAACGTCAATCAAACGAGCCACACAACTAGATGCTAGAGGTCACCGATCATCATCTTCCATTTCTTTACAAGCCATGTGTAACTCTTCACTAAACTACCCTTCAATCGATATTAACACCTATCACCTAGCATTACGGGTAAAATTACCATGATCAAGTTGTGTTTTTTGCCGCAAAACATTCATGTCATTCCACAGGGTAAACAAGTATACAATGGAGTATCCCTTTTTATTAATATCTGTGGATGAATGGCGACAAAAGGTTTTGTTCTCATTATGCGTAATCGGAGTCGTTCAGGTGTTATATTATCGTGTGGTGTATTAATGAGCTGGTCTATTATTCAGGGATACTTCCCTTATAGAGGATTTGATATGCCCTATGGTTGCGTGTTCAGTGTGCCAATTTGCTATCGATAGGGATATTCTGCTTAAAATGACACTAGTCATTCTGTATTCGTCGTATAATAAGTAATAGTATAATACGTCTCTCTATAAAAAAATATTCCAACCAAAAAAAAACTTAATTATCTTAAATATGTAACTCCAAAATATTAGAATTTTTATGTAAATAACTTAGTCTAATATGACTATAAAATACTATATGGATCATAGTATAATCCACATCAACCAAATGTATTCAATAATTTAAAATTCCGAACACTTGTTTCAAGAAACTACAGGAGTCTTACCCGTTGGATGTCATGCTGATTCCAGGCTCCAGCCTCAGTACACTGTACCTACCTCGCTAATAAAATAATCATTTAATTTATTGAAATTGTTCATATATTCACAATTATTATGTTCGTGTCGCTTCCGATAGAGTTGCCAGTAATTTAGAATCCCAGTAGTTGCTATAAAATTAAGTTAAACGATCGATAAAATTTAAATGTAGCAGCAGTCGGATTCCGCTTCTAAATGCTCGATTATAGTGGCATTTTGAAAGTTTTATACACGTATAAAATGGATATTTTGTATCAATTTGATTGATATTATAGGTTGATATTCGTTTAAGTGTGTCATTTGAATTTTCTGCTAGTATATCGTCTGGATACGTAAGATTTCATAATTGATAACGTATCAGTTACCTATACATAAACAGTGAAACATCATTAGTTGATCACTATGGATGTAAGCCAATAAAATATATTATTATTATTGGCCTATTGCCAACAAAAATAAAGTCTAGCTAAACTAAAAGATTTGTCAAGTAAGAGAGAGAGCACTTAATTAACAAAAACAAATGCAGTAGGTATATAATGAAACAGTACTTTTTTTAATATCCATAAAACGATAAAATAAAAATTGTAATGCCCCTACGTATGTAACTAAATAGAAGACACCTAATAGTAGGGGAGCCCAGGATGCTAAATGTGGATTTACTCGAGCGTCACGGGAACCTATTAGAATTGGTAGATTAGACCATAGCGAGAAAAAAAGGTCCTATAATGTTTTCACTTTTAGCGGTGGGGAAGGGTTTTTTGATTTTTTTTAATTTAAAAAAGAAAATAATTGGCTTGGAAATACTCAAGCGCGTTAGATATTGATATTTTGCATGCTCCAGGACGTCACTGAAAAAAAGTACACGTTAATCTGACGATTTAAGTGGCGATTTAATCGCTATGAAGAAAGGGTAAAAAATTAAAGTAATATTATTCGAGCGCGTCAGATTAATATATGGGGGGGTTAATTACAATATAAGAAGTCCCCATTTCGCTAATCTGACGATTCGAGCTCAACCTTAGGGAATTATGGATTATTCAAATTTTCCAGCGGGGCCCCTGAGCGCACCCACCAACCATAACTGCTCATATTGACTAGAGGTACTAATGAATAGCTAAGGTACCGTCCCTTATAGTAATCTGACGCGCTCGAGTAAATCCCAAAATCCCCTCTTGGGCTCCCCTACTATAATAATTAATCAAATACACATTTTATATCATACATTACACAAAAAGTCAATATCCATTCAAACTGATTCACCTTAATCTTCCCTTCATAACCATACAAAAAAGGAATCGATAACTCAATCAATAAATCTTTAAAAAGCTCCCCCAAACAGTAAGTATATTAAATTTTCTCCCTTTAAAACATCTTAAAAAGAAATTCAAAAATCATTTCAATGAAAATCACCATGTTTAAGGAACGCGTGCTTGTCACGAGCTGACCCTCTGACCTTAGGAAGCTGTGGTCATTATAACATTAAGATTAAAAAAGTAATCCTTACCGTATAAAATGAGATGTATTTTTTATACAAATCGATGTTTTGGGGTGGCCATGTTGAAATAAGTTCATTGACAAGTATTTTGAAAATAAAGGTGTTTTAATGTGCAAAGCGATTTTTAAATATGGTTGAATTAAAAAAATAAATAAAAAGCATTGAAATAAATTAGTTATCAAGTTATAAAATACAATGATGATAATTTCTTACATCGATTTACTTTATAGCGATTACCAGTCTATTAAACTATAGGTATGTATATTAGGTTAACAACCTAATTAATTACCTACTTACAAGAAAAATATTAAAATAATAAAATGCACTAACCTTTTTTATCTCAGATCATACTCACTTCATAATCTGTGACATATGCCCTAATAAAACAAATTTATTGTGCCTTATTCAAAAATGTTATCTTCATTTATATTTTATGAGAAAGAACATTAAGCATTTTAAGGGTAGCTTTTTATTTCTATTTATAAAGAAGTTTGTCTCGTGGCTAACTGACCTGTTGACCAGAGATGAAAGAGGCTGTGATCTTTGAGCTTGAATAATAACAATTCATATTTAATCTCCTTGTTACACGCGTTTGAATAAAGAGTTAAAATCCAGTTCATATCAACGACTAGTCCTATAGGTATTTATTACGGAAATAAACTATACATTCGTTGAGATTTTAGAAAGAAAGAAAGAAAGAAGAAGAAGAAGAAGAAAGGAAGAAGTAATTTTAATTGTAATTATGTTTAATTTGAGGATTCATTTTACATTAAAATATTTTCATCCAGATGAACAAATAACGCTATTGATCTAGACTTACCTACTTACATAACAAGAAAAATGTAGTAAATATACTAGTTCTATAAGAATTGAAACGTGACCAAAGCTGTCTTAGCCCAGTATAAAATCAATTAACTGCACCTTTGACCCCCGAAAAAGAGATTTTATGGGAACCGTAATAGCTAATAATTCATAACTGGACAACGGTCTGCTCGCAAAATCAATAGAACGAATCTCTATTAATCCGAAAATACGGTCTAACAATAGTCGCCCTTAAAAACTACAAGCATAATAGCCGATAGACTACTCGTTTAAGAATGATAAATTACCAAAATGGAAGTCGGTATGTCCATTCCCACAGATATTAAAGCCGGGGACAAAGAAAGGGCCCCGCTTCGCCAGGACTCACGCGGCGGTATACAAAACGCGAAGATTGTTTGCCAATCCTTTCGAGTGGATGCAAATTGGAAAAGTTATAGGCTTTGATGTTTTAAGCTAAGGCTAATCGTAGATTATGTTAGACTTCAAAGAACTTGGAGATGACATAGGTTGTATTTTAGGATTAGGAGGAACGGAAGTTTTAAATTAAATTGCTGGTATACCTAATACATAATATAGAAACATCTATATTATACATCTATCTAGTATTTGGGACATATTTTAATAAATACACATCAGGTATAAGAAGTACATATATACAGTATACACCTACCTTTGGCTAAAATATCAATTTTAGCGTTGCGTTGCTATCTTCACTTAGGTCGTCTTTTGAAATTAATGACAATGATATTTTTTATCGCGAATAAGTAAATAATCGTTATGCGATGTAACAATAACGATAAAGAAAACAAGGATTATAA
Source organism: Colias behrii (assembly GCA_029959065.1). Lineage (NCBI taxonomy): Eukaryota > Metazoa > Arthropoda > Insecta > Lepidoptera > Pieridae > Colias > Colias behrii. Next base: position 3,601,359 of record JARWMC010000015.1, read on the forward strand.
CGATATCTGTTACATCATATTTAAATATCAATAAACAAACATAAACAAAAGCTACAAGAGCGGTAGTATCAAAACAATATTGACGTAAGCAGATCTTGGATACGTGCAAACGTCGTACAAATCTCATTTATCCACCATTATCTCGGGTTATCGGGCATCTACCCCTTACCCCAATCGCTTATAAGCTACTAATTAACACAAACCACAAGATACACTATCCATTGCCTGCTTAGTACATGATACATAAAAAGCTCATGGAACAGACTGTGCAATGGAAAGTGTATAAGAAATTCGACCGCTGATAAGGCGCTTACGGTTTTTAAGGTTTAGGAAAAACGTGATCTTGGTTAAGAAAGGTATTTATGCAAAGCCCGACGTTATTGTTGTCAGGTTATCGGCAGTCTTATCTGATGGGAATCGATTGTGGAATCGCGAATCGCAATTTGTTGGGAGCTGGGGAAATTATACTTAAATTAATGAATATACTTTTGAGGCACTTTCGTTGGCTTGGCTAGGGGGTAGAAGAACTGATATCTACATATATACTTATAGATTTTCTTAGAAACAAAAGTCAACTGATTTTTGACTAATTAAAAGTAACCGATGAAGAAATACATCTGCTCGATGATAAAAGCTGTGTATAAGAAACATATCTTCGTGCTCATGATATAAGTTAAAGTTCTTAAATAACAATGTCAGTGTCCTTTCTTATCAGATATTGACATGTTCCAGTTGTAGTTAGAGAAACTCAAAAATAATAATATAACTTTGTCTCTAGGATAATAAAAAATACTATAAGTTTAAGTGGAATTGTTCGCAAAAGTCTTCTTCTAGTCTTAACAATATTGAGCTTTTATATCTTGCCTAACACTATTAAACGATATTACTATTCCAAAACAATATTGATCAATCCTCCAAATTTATTAAGTACAAAATTTGCACAATAGAAAGAAACTTCGCAATTGAAAACAAAACAATTACAAACAAAGAAACAGCTCTCAAGAAGTTAAAAACAATTAGCGAACAACCCTTCTGTTAAAAAACAGTAAAAATTGTCTCGGAAATTTGTCCGTTGACATCCATCTCAATCAATCTTTGGTCCCTTAGGATCTGAACCCTTCCGGGACCCTCCGTAACCCAATTAATAAGAGGGTAGTGTTACTCCCAGACTCACATCGACCGCAGAAAAATTAGATTGAAATGTTTAAATTGGTCATGTGTTGTAGTGATGACGTAGGGTTATAGAGTCATACGGGATTGCAAAAATGATGGAAGAAATATAATACTTTGAATCTGATCTGAATATGAAAAAGAAGCAATAGTTCTTTCTATATAATATATCGAAACGCAGCATTTTATATCAGGTAGTTCTGCATTATTATTAAGAGCAATCTTCATATTCAATTTATACATATTTTTTTTAACAAACCGGCGCGGCATTGAATACATGAGATTATTTCACACAATTTATATTCAATTCTCGAGCCATAAACTGTCTTTAAAAAACAATGCACTTACCAATTCTATCTCAAACAACTTACTCTATTAAAACCATTTTTCCATACCGGACATTCTGAACTTGTCTCCAAAACCGCAACTAAAATTTATAGAAAATAAATATCGACAAATAGCACGTCGGGTGTGTCTATCTGTAATGATTTAATTTACTGCCTCCACCCACCGCGGCGACGTAATGTATGCCCTGCGATGCCCTTAACAAGTTTAACTTACAATTTGCTCGTAGGAGATTAGATAGTTCCGAACTGTTTATTGATTTATAATAGCGGGACTTTGCATGCATTTTTGTGTATGAACAAATTATTAATTGAAAGATCGTTTTCTTGTCTTTGAAAGATATCTTATGAGCATTACAATGACCACACAGACGTTACATTAATAAATATAATTATTAACAGTTAGATACTATTAGATATTTTTACTAGATACTCGGTTATTAGGTACATAATTGTCAGGTATCTGAAACTCTTCTAAATAGTCCAATAGGCTTTTAGTGCTTTAAAAACTATAGATACTCATAGAAATAAACCTTTTTAATTTGTGTCATTTGTTTTTTGCCCAATATTGATACATTTATTGAACTTGTAACAGTAGTGCCGTAGTTTCAAATTTGTATACCTATACATACCTACCTAATAGAAAATCCACCTCTATACTGTACTGGTACTAAGAATGTATTAAAACTGCTCTTATACCATCCAACCTCTTTCAAATTCCTCGTCCGTTCTAAAACTTAAGAAGATGGATAACAATTTGTGCTTTTGAACGTAATCAATTGAAGAATTTCTTATATTCAATAGCACTTGATTAGCGGAGTGGCGAGTGACCCTTCGGAATAATTATTCAAAGTGTGTCGTCAGAAAAACTTCGGCTAGTTACTGATTATTGTTTGCTTTTGATTTTAAACGTGATCCGACTTGTTTTAATATTTCAATATGCTTGGCAAGATGTTTATTCGCTAAAATATAAAGACAAAATTTGCAATTTTCAACAATAAGGTGTGAATTAGGAAATGAAATAGTAAAATCCAAGTTCTTTTATTTATAACTAGCGGTCCGCCCCGGCTTCGCCCGTGGTACCTACATAATTCGCAATAAAAGGTAGCCTATGTTCTTTCTCAGGGTCTAAAGATTATCTGTGCCAAATTTCATCAAAATCGGTCCAGTAGTTTATGCGTGAAAACCATACATACATACATACATACATACATACATACATACAAACCTTTCCTCTTTATAATATTAGTATAGATTATTATAGTATAGATATGGACAAGAAATGTTAAAATTATGTAATCAGATTGCATTGTAATGCCATTCGTATATTCTTGTCGTAATTGTGGATAACTATTAAACCTTTATCATTTTATAAAGTCCTTATCCACACATGCACAATTATGCACAAGCAGTAAGGGCAGAAGATGAGAAACGTGAGAAATGTAATAGTAACGAGAAATGTAATAAAATAAACCAAAAAAAGAGTCTTATAAAGTCTAGGCAATAGGCACGTCTTAGACGCGTATAGCTGACGTCACCCCACAGAGCTTTCAAAGACGCCCATATTAAAATTTCCTTGAGAATAATCCGAACACAACACAATATCAAAATTTAATATCATTTTAATCTTAATTCTCCTTATTAATGTTACCGAGGAGGGTATCCTTACAGGTAAAGGAAAATAAGCTTAATATTAAATAGATAGGGTTCGTTTTTGTTTGCTTATTTATGTGTCGGAAAATATGTGGGATGAAGAAAATCTTCTCAATGCAGGTAAGTTCAAAGATACCTTCTTTTGAGAGTGAATTATAATTAGGTCGTATTTTGTATAAATTCGGGAAAGCTTTATTAAAATAGATGGACGGTTTTAAATAAATTATACATTTGTGTAACTTTGTATTTTGTATGACGTTAGATAAAATAAGAATATAAATAAATCTGTTTATGTTGAATATGCAACTTCGCGATAATACGCATATTATATCTACATTACACTGCAATATGAATTTTTTATAGAGACCGAAGTTCCAATTGCAAGAAAATATTGAATCAAAACTGTATTTTTAAAACGTCCATTTATACGAATGATGAGCAATTATGAAGAAAAATAAAATTTATTTCAGAATTGGGCGTATTACATCTTACTATGTTAATTAATGATGTATGATTCATGTCCTGCATTAACATACCTAGAGCATTTAAATCCCGGTTCAATCAGACACTTTTTCGCATCAGAAAGAAGATATAAAGTATTTCTTTAGCATTCCGTTTTTCGTACAAAATAAACAAAAATCTGAACTCCACACAGCGCTCTAGCGTCCCGTGTCATTGTTACTTTTTAATTAAAACGCAAAAACGGACTGATGGATCACGTCCGAAGTAATTAATGGGTTTTGTTTGCTGAACTTGTTCACCACTCTATCCCGATAGGAGTGTGTGAAGATCTGAAAATACGCCTTTATTTTAAACCTTTTTTAAAGTGAAATGCCCGAAAATCATTGTTTATTATCTATTAAAAGGCGAAACGACCGAAAATTATCATTGTGTTTAAAATTAGTCTTTTATATTGCGATATTGAATTACAAATCTTATTTCCTGATTTTGCTAATGTAGTCGTTTCATTCATAAACAACATAACATTCATCTTGACCTACCCTGTTGAGGTAAAATAATAGTATAATATGTTTTGTGTAGCAATAACAAAGTAAATTATCATAATGAACATGAAGATATCAATATTGTGTGCTTTAGGTATTTATTATCTATACACTTGCAAGTAGCAAGACGTAACGAATTTGATAATCGTGTTATTTTCAATTGACCAAATTGACCGCCAATACAGTAACAAATCCAAAATGTTATGTTCCACATTCTTTCATTGTTTAAAGATTATCTATTTCTTTAAGAATTATTAACATTGTTTAATTTTAGAAATCATAAGTCTTGAATAATTAAAACAACGCTAACGCAGGTTTAATTATTATTCGACCAAGCCAACTAGACGCTCGGGTGGAATGCGGCCTCCCCGCCCGCTTACCGCCTCAGGTACCGCGTTCGCCTTAGTACGGTTCGCAGCATCGACGCATTATTTCTGTACTTTTTATTGTTAATCGTAAAGTTAGTTCTAGGTGGTATGAAAATTGATAACTATGTTCAAGTTGTATATTCTAGTATTTTTATATGTAGAACACGTGTTTCGTAAGGGTACAATTAAACAGTGTGAATAAATAAATATTATTATTTTGGTGTTTTTATTAAATCAATTTCATATACGACGGTGATACTAATAATTTATTATTTATTAGTATATATATATTTCTATACATTGAATATTAGTGATAAAACTGATTTGAATAAACTGTTTTGAGTGCATTTATAGATTTGAGGTTATTTGTCGGTATGTATTTAATTTAATTTATGTAATTATGTAATTTATTTACATCGTGAATTAAAAATTATTACATTATCTAAAAAATATTTTTTTTTTGCTATCTGTACCCGAGACATGGGCGGGTGACGTCACAGTTGAAAAGGGTCTAGTTGGCTTGGTCACGTAGTACAACGTGTATTATGAAAAGCGAAACAAAGGCAATGACAAAAGTGAAATCATTCGTAATCGCGGGGAAAACTTTATTTTGACGAGGTGTTTACGGTAATGACACTGTATTTAACACTATTGAATGGTTTAAGAATGTTTGTAATAACAATTTATCTGCAGTTATGAAATAAAAAATATGTTTACCAGTAGAATTATAGTTGTTATCCATTGTATTCTTTGATTAGATAGAAGATAGGTATTATAAACAGAGGTTCTAGCGACACAGAAGAACTCGTTAATAAACTTGATTGGATTAAAAAAATCCTTGAATGAAATTTATCACAGCAGGAAAAAGCATTTAAGAAAACCTAAGAATATTTATCGGATACATCAACTATTCTCTACTCTAATACATACAATTTATAGAAAAATATTGCAAATATCTGCACAAAATTACAATAAAAAACCATTCTTCCGAACAGTCCAAATACACCCACCGTACGCGAAGTGTCAACCGCGGAGTGGTAACACAAAAGCTGTTCGATGAGGGGTAGGTAATGAAAAACATAGCCGATTACCCCTCCCGACGCTTGGGAGCAAAGTTGGGCTTTCAATCAACATGACAACATATACCACAGAGAGATAATGTAGAGCGTAGAATGCTAAGGACTTGTTAAATCAGTATGGACAAAAGACATAAATATTATTTTAGGGCCGATTTTTCAATGCTTGGTTAAAACTTATCCGTCCAATAAAGTATTACACGATAATATTAAAATGTCACGTAAACTGTCAAATACGGACAATTATTAGAATACGTTTTTAAAATGGTTTGTTTTATACATTACTAGAGGTCCGCCCCGGCTTCGCCCGTGGTACATATTTCGCAATAAAAGGTAGCCTATGTCCTTTCTCGGGTATCAAAATATCTCCATACCAAATTTCATGCAAATTGGTTCAGTAGTTTAGGCGTGATTGAGTAACAGACAGACAGACTGAGTTACTTTCGCATTTATAATATTAGCACTAATATTGTAATACTGTGATATTAGTATGGATTCGACGAATAAGTTTTAACCAAGGATTGAAAAATCAGCCCTTAAGACTAGCTGTCCCGGCAAACGTTGTTCTGCTATACTTAAAGGGTATGAAAAATAATTGTTGTCCTACTCGATATGCACACAAAATTTCATGAGAATTGGTCAAGTTGGAGGAGTTGAACTACCAAACGATAATTTTATATAATAGAAGATTTATATGAATTTACAATCTTTTAAAGTACACTGAAGCCTTTGGAAACTCATCACTAATGCTTGTCCATCCCACTCTACATTTACTATTTTCCAAAAAACTTTATACTTTCAATTCTGTTTCATGTGAGCAAAGGCGCAGTTATGTAGTAATTTTATATAATATATAAACGTATAGGTACATTATCTTTTAAGAATATTAATATCAATCCATCTAATGATAAGTAGCGCCGCATGCACTTACCAATAACTCGAAATCTCTAAGGAAATAAATTAATGCTTTTAATATCGCCAACAAAAATCAGCAGGACATCTTGTAGGAACAATGAATGTGGTACAACACTAGTCAATGCGCCAATAGGGTTCCCGAACAATAGTGATGTGCCAGCCGGCGCCCGCGCATTCGCAGCGATTGTGTCATCTTGATACTTTTATAATACCCTTGGTGAATTGGTATTTGTGAAAGCATATACTATAGTGCTTATTTCAATGTACTTATATACTTAAATTTAAACTATAATAATTGTGAACACTCTTGACATTATATACTGACAATAATGTAATTATGCGACTTCAGAATTTAAGCTCAATCCTAGTTTTAAGGTATAAATTACCTTCACCTACTGGCAGGTGTTAGGTACTACTACTACCTTATCTTTTAAAATAACATACCTAAGGATTAAAATCAATTCTATACTAAAATTCTCAATAAATAAATATATAAACAAGTATCATTTCCACCGATCCACGTACACGCTAAATACAATATTATAAACTGACCGACAAGTTTGCGGTCAATAGAGCCGAAAGTGCGGAATAAGAAGACATTCCCACGATATAAATCTTGTGTTAAAAGTGCTTTAAATTTTATGTTTTGGTGTCCTTCACAAAGGTCCTTTGTGCCTTTGTCTTGAGGTCCAAACATAGTTTCATTTTGGGGTCAACTCTTGTGGGTGAGTCGGATTAATTTGATCGATGTTACGTGGGAAGAAAAATAATAGTAAAGGATGTATTTAAAAGGTACATTAGAAAGCAAGACATCTGCCACTTTAAATAATTCACATGGAACTTATTAATATCAGCGGGAAACTTCTAATCTATTTCCCGTAGCATTTAGCTGACCATATAATAATAATATGTGACTCTACACTGATGTTATTAAGGCGATCCTCACACTGCCCCGCATCACGCTGCATGTTGCATGTCGAAGCACCTACGCGCGTTCCTGCGGGAGTGAGGATCTGCATCATCGTGCGGGTTTTTTGCGCACTCACGCGCGTAGGTGCGTTTGTAGATTCACGCACGGCGGCTCTCATTTATTCGCCGTTCTCTGTGGTGGTCGTACAATACTGAGCATCACGACGCGCGGCACTGCGGGATTCGGTGTGCCATACCTTGCGTCTCGCCCCGCACCTACGCGCGGGGATGCATGTTTCTCCGCGTGTATGCGCGTGATCCGCATGTACGCGCGTGGTTGCATTTTCAGTTTGTTGGACTGTGCGTGTTTTCTATACAAACGGAGATACTTACAAGTAACGTTAAACACGCAGTCACGCAACATGCAGCGTGGTGCGTGGCAGTGTGATAATCGCCTAAGTAGTTAAAATTTAATTTTACTTTTTACATATTTTTATCATTTCAGTGGTTAAACTAAACTACTGCTACCAGCTACTATCTACTATTTCAAGCACCTCAATAATTAAAAAAAAATTGAATTTTTTATTTTGCATGAAAATGATTACCAAATCATAAAATCAACAAATCTGATGGTTTTTTCAATCAAAATGGTAATTTTTTTATTTAAAAATACGTTTTAATACTGTCAACCTGCCGTATAACTGCTTGCTAGTCGTTATCATAATGTACCTCATTTTAATTTTCAACAAAAATCTCTATACGTACTTAGTGACCCGCAACAGACCTCATCGAGACCCAGGTGGTTGTCATTCAAATATTAATATTTAATAATCAAATCCTGCCACGTGGCGGCTACGGCGGTCCGCTCTACTGGGTTGAGACATTAGCTCAAATAAATATATTATTACTGCTAAAATAATATTTAAATATATTGTCATTGAAGTTTTCTGCGTCTGCCCGCGACTTCAATTAACCACCATGTTGTTTAATAAATGTCTGCTTTTATTTATTTCAACTATCGTATAAATTTTAACATCATGGTATTTTAGCCACGAAAGAGTAAAGTAAAAATAAGTATACATACCTATTATATTTTCAAAAGTAGGTATGCAACAGTGCATTTATGGCCTGTAATATTTTTTTGTAAACTTGATATTTTAAACACGACCATAATTTTGGCACAATATAATATCTACTGTACAATATGATACGAAATACGTATTATAATAATTTCTACTCTTTCTTTTTAAGGATACTATATTATATGAAATCAGTAGGTAGTAGGTACACAGTACTGGACAGTTGATAGTCAATTATTTAAAAAAATGTATATTAAAATAAAACTGTTTTTCATGTTCAGAAAAGAATAATATGTAAATTATATTGAAAGGCGCACAAATTTGTGAAAAATTAAAAAAAACAAGCAAAAGAAGAACCATTTGGAGGTGCTGGGATTTGAACCCAGGACTTTCAGCATGCGAAGCAGACACTCTACCACTGAGTTACACCCCCGGTGAAGAAGGACTCGAAATTAAGGTCCATATCTCTATGCAAAGCATCCTGACAGATTTAATAGTCCTGTCTTCGTTCAAATTAAAAGCGTGATCTTTAAAATTTGGCCTGTGTTTTATGAAATTATATTTTTTTCTGCGCAATATTCCTGTTTTTCCTGACGGAACTATAAAAAATATCGAATACCTACCTAGTCGAAGTTTTTACGTAAATTGCACTCAGAAATATAATGTTTGATAAAAAAATCTCTCTTAAAAAAACTCAAGCCTGCTCTATGCTTCTAAAACTAGTACCTACATAACAAGATGTCAGAAACGTACTCTTAAAATAATTTATTTTTAGTTACCTACTTTGATTTTCTCATAAAACGATCACAATTTTCGATGTCGGTTAAAATAGTTGATCAATACTGAATATGCATGGGAATCAAATGAATAATTCAAAAAGTCAGACTCCACCCGTTAAAAGAGGGGCAAACAAAAATCAATTAGCGGTACTATTGAAATATACAAGCTAGTTGTTTTGACGCGACTTTGTCTGGTTTTTCAATTGTTTGAGAAATATTCGAGTCATATCCGTGATGACTGATGATACACCCATAATAAGCCCATAATAGAAGAACGACTTTTTTCAGATGGATGGATGAAAGGTTTTTTTTTTCAATATATCTATCTACTTACCTGTATGTGTAGAAATAAAATTTTATTTTTCAAATATTTTTAGATTTTCTTTTATTCCCTTTCAAAGCATCCCTTACCAAGTATTTTAATGCAGAACAATAATTCATCTAAATAACTTTCAAGGAAATGCTTAAAAAACGATATGAGACGAACATTTCCCCTACCACGTATAATACACCGCAATCATATTCAACTAGAGGAAACTAAAACTGAGGGAACATACCAACATACCACTGCATGATTTTCCACTTAACTCCAATGAACAATTTATCACCACGATATACATTACTCTTTATGTATAGTACTATTCAACAACACACTAATAAAAGCAGCAATGTACGACAAAATGACAATCGTATCGATAGATTGCCCGGAATTCCGCAAAATAGTGGAACAGTAAAAAAATTGATATTTTATTGCGTCCTGGGTCCACTTTTCTCCAATATTTTATTCTCTTTTCGTCGTTTCCCATTGCTAGTTACATATTTATATTTGCGAGTGTTATTTTTTTGTTACGGCAATTTTGACTTTATCGACGTAGCTTAGGGTTTTTGGGGTATATTTTTCGTTTGTTTGTAAGTTTGTGTGTGTGGTACATGTCGTCACACGCACGGCTGGGTTGTATATCATCTTCTTTGAACAAACGGCCCTCTGTGTCTTTGGTTACAGCGTAATCTAGTGAGGAATAAACAACGAGGTTGGGCGAATCGTGAATCTCAAATTTTGAATACGATTTCCGCGAATGTTAAGAGACTACTCTTTAGAAAAATCTTATTGAAAAATACAGTTCTTTACTTGAAGAATATACGAAGAAACTGTACCTATATTAATTACTCAGGCAGTAATTATTATTCTTATCGAATTCTTTGTCATTCCAGTTAGTTTATATATGGTTTATATCTATGTATAACCAAAACTTTCTCATCTTTTCATAATGTAGATTATCTATTATAAAATTAAAAAAAATGTCTACCGAAAGCTACATATTATATAAAAGTCATATAATAATGTTATAATAAATGTACAAAGTAAAGACACTTCAACAATTCAGACACACTAAAATCATTTTACGCTTCAATATGTATTATTGCTAACAAGAAAATGGAAAATCTTTCATAAAAGCATATTAGCATTTTAAAATAGAATTCCTAGACTTGGTACCTTTGAGACGGTGCACGGATTTCGACAAGGAGATACCTACCTACTACAAGACTGCAATAACCAATAAGAACATGAATTATCCGTTACTAGCTGTGCCCCGCGGTTTTACCCGCGTTAGTCCGCTCCTGTTGGTCTTAGCGTGATAATATAGCCTATAGCCTTCCTTGATAAATGAGCTATCTGACACCGAAAGAATTTTTCAAATCGGACCAGTAGTTCCTGAGATTAGCGCGTTCAAACATACAAACAAACAAACTCTTCAGCTATACATATAATATTAGTATAGATTTTCAAATTATTTCAATAAACAAGCTGAAACGTTTACTGAAAATAAGTACCTACAGTCGGAAATCAGTAACAATGTCGTTCAATCTTAAAAATATAATTTTCACCCAAATTCATTATAATTAAAGCACTAAAATAGTACGTACCTATTAGAATTTTTGGGTCTCTTCATAATCAGCATTTACCTCGTAACATTTTGATAACTAATAAATAATAATAACCTTAAATATTAAGGACACTCTATTCGTATATTACCTACCTCAAAATGTATTGTATAATCACTTGGCTAATTCCAAGCGCTCACAACAAAACGGTAATAAAACCATATTTGTATTGTAATTTAAGCGGTAATTTAAGAACTCGGTGTAAAAGCCGTTAAAATCCATCACATAAATCAAAAATTAAATCGCTTACAACAAATTTCACGCGTCGCGTCGTTTCAATTCGAAATAGATTTTAAACTGTTCTTATTGGATTATTTATTGTAATAAGATTCTTATGTGAATAGTGAGTAAGAAACTTTTTAAGAAGCCAATAACAATTTAAAATTGAATAATATGTACATGTAGTCGGGTTTCAAATTAAAATTTAAATGACGTTATGACAATAAATATCTATGCTTTTATAAATATTGAAATAACTTATGCCTAGAAATGGTCTAGAAATAGCATTGCAAATGGCTAGAGTGAATAACATATTAATTTATAAATTAGCTATAGTTAATTATCATCATCATCATCTATCAAATGATGATGATGATGATGAGCACATTATACAAGAATTTATTTAAAAAGGTGCCCTGTCTTACCAAGATTTGACGAAAGCTTTAATCACTGAGCTTTCCGGCTCTAACATCTTTAACCATACAATAAAACCTAGTATTGCAGTATTATAAAAACACTAGAAAAAACCCGCATAGTTCCCGTTCCCGTAGGATTTCCGGGATAAAACCTATCCTATGTATTAATCCAAGTTACTCTCTATATGTGTGCTAAATTTTATTGTAATCGATTCAGTAGTATTTGCGTGAAAGAGTAACAAACACACACATACACATCCTCACAAACTTTCGCATTTATAACATTAGTAGGATAGGATAGTGCATCCACTATTGTAATCTTCGTTCATGTTAAGAATGGATTTAAAATGCGGACAAAGTCACGTAGGTTCGCTAGTGTTCCGCATAATGTAACTAGAAGCTAAGTTAAGGTGGTGTATAAATTTCAATGCATGTAAATGTGCTTAGATCGAGCCGCGCGAGCGAGTAACTTAACGTACTCTTCCGTGTGACTCGTGACGATAAATGATGAATTTGAATTTTTATTTTCTTATTGGATGTTTAATTTTATAAAATGTTTGTTATAGAATACGATATACCTATATGATAGTAAGAGGTAAAAATATGTTATAAGCTCTATAACACAAGTTATTCAAATGTTTATAAAATGTATGTTTGCTTGAAACGATACATAAACTACTACTTATAAGAAACTCTCTTATTTTACAGTTTTTTTTTTTAAGTTTTGAAAAAAAAAACAAACATTGCTCTAGACTTAAGTTTAAGCCTGTTCGTTTTATAGCTTTTTATTTTTATTTTATATATCAATAATATTCAATGTCTATTATATTATTAAGCAGATACCCTTAGTATGTATATTTGAGCTTTCGTCTAAATTACCTAATAAAAATGGGAATAATAATTAAAATTAAATTCCATCCACTTTTGTAGCAAGTCACCAAGTGCAATTCTGAAGATGCCCGGGTCCATATGATCAGATCGTGCCCAGCCAGGAGCGGGACGGATATACCACAAATCGCTTGGTGTGAAAGAGATAGTCGTTGGGATGACCAGTTAGGGGTCAGGGGTGAACGCTCTCGTGACGTATACTGGTTCCGAATAAGGTGCTTGTCTAATAGGAAAATAATTTTAAAATATATAGCATAAATCTCGTAATGCTAATATGTTTAAGGTAACAATTTATTTATATTTCAAATAATTCAATTAAATTTAATTAATGTGCAACTAAATCCTAACATCTAAATGGCAAATGGGTCTGAATCTGATTTTGTTTTTTTTATGTTTTGCATTTTATTCTCGGTATGTCAATGATCGGTAGGAGTGTTATTATTTTTCGTCTTCATATTAAAACTAGAGTTTTAATAACTTTCTTTTGCTTTATAGAATCATAAAACAAAATGAAGTACAATTTATGCTATATTTTTTTTTTACCTTGATAAAACATAAAAGGCGACAAAAAGAAATAAATTTAGTAGAGAAGATATAATCTCTACCGCAGTTCTACAGTTAACAAGGCAGTAACTATTTACTATTTAGTAATCTGAGGTACTAGTATAGGTACTCGGTAATATCGCAAATGACTAGTACCACTTCAGCTTAGTATTTGCTCAAGGTCTAGAAACTTCGCCGACGGGTAGGGACTAACTGTATGGTTATATTTAATAGGTCATTGTGTGAATCCTAGGTATGAGCTGGCAACTTTGAAGTCCTACATCTTAGAGTATAGATTTGTCACAAATGTTCTAATCTAAGACAAAAAGTCTCCTAGTGGGGTATGGGGCAAATACATACAACTGTATCACTGATCGATTTTCTTTAAGGACAACTAGGTGATCAGCCTTCTCTGTCCTTGCCAGACCGAGACATTTTTTTTTCTTCGTTTCCGCCGGGGATCAAACCCAGGACCCCTTAGTTCGTCCGCTCACACGTCAACCACTGTACCAGGGAGAAGGTTAAACCTAAAAACAAGGATAATAAAAACATTAATTAATAATTTTAACTTGCTTGCATTTTTCATAGATAGATTTTAAATACCATCAGGATGGTGAAATTTACCATCATACGTTTTACAACTTTCTGCAGTGTTCCGAACACCTACCAGTTACCACGTACCAAGAAAAGAGTCTATATATTTCTTTAGCTTCATGAAGAGAGCCTTCATACCCTTAAAAGGCAAAGCACCTGCAACCACCAATGCAAATGTTTATGGGCAATAGTGACCACTTAACATAAGGTGAGGTACTTACTTGCTTGCTTAGCTATAAAATGGGATTTGGAATGCAAATTTTCGCGCTAATTCGTTATTGAACCATACATTTATAACCATAGAATCTATACTAATATTATAAAGCTGAAGAGTTTGTTTGTTTGTTTGAACGCGCTAATCTCAAGAACTACTGGTCCGATTTGAAAAATTCTTTCGGTGTTGGATAGCCCATTTATCGAGGAAGGCTATAGGCATATATCATATATCATCACGCTAAGACCAACAGAAGCGGAGCCACGGGTGAAACCGCGGGGCGCAGCTAGTTAGAAATATATGTATAGAGCTATCGTTCGATGTAATTTTTGTATCTCCGGTAAAAGTAGAGTCAATACCTGCATTTTATACTCGCATAAAACCATTTTGACGAAACCAATATAATTATTATGGAAATACCTGAATATGTTTGTTGCAAATATGTTACGTAGGTGCATATGATTTTTTATTTCAAACATCCATAAATAATTATAAATCAATGCACATATTCCGTAAACTGTAACCTTAATAAAATACTATACTCGTTTAAAACTCGACTCGTTAAATCCACACCTATCAGAATTAACTTCACAATCAATCCTTTTAACATACATTTCGTTTAAAGCCGAATAAAGAATATCACCCGCATCAATAAATATAGGGTATAAGCACAGGTATAAGTCAATGTAACTAAGTTAACGTTGCGCTTCAATTTGTGGAGGGTTCCGAAGGTATTTTATTTAAATCGAATGATATATTTTCTTGAACCTTAAATGAAGAATGTTATAATATTACTTGAATAGGTACTCATCAATATACGCAAATAAGTGTGGCAGGTTATTACAAAAATGTTTTGGTTGATACGTAAGTATATGGTCAATTTAATATATGAAGCTGCAGATAACATGTTTGTAACAAACGTTATAACAGTTACTATAACCATCTATAACTTAACAGTTAATTTAAAACTAATATTAATATTATGTAGAACAGTTTTAGTGACGTGAGTCGAAATTTTGATATGTATTTGATGTAAGCTTGTTGGCTAGTACACACACAATCTAACTGTATCTTTGGAGAACATCAATCAACGCAAGTTTTCGATTAATATCTTCTTTTATTTCGCAAATGTTTATTTTTATACTATCCTACGGATCTCTAGCGAACCACATTTGCGTTCATAGCAAATAATTATACAGTGGTTGTTACAAGGGGTTGTGGGGTGGCACCACGGGCACACAATAGACTGATGTAATGATTTTTATGTGATTTTCACGCAACACCGCCCACGAAAATGCGAAACCGTTTTTTAATTATACAGCTGATTTTAATATGTAGGTATACGTATTGGTGTATTTGCTACAGATTCTATTGAACTATATGAACGATATGTTGTTTTCAACGTGTATTTGAGAAAAATGAATAAATTAGGACAGTACCTATCTAGTTATGTCATTATTTTTCGCTCCGAATTAAATGGAAACCGAAACTCACACGATTTATTAAACTTTTGAAGTAAAACTTCTTTAGGCGCGATGAGAATAAAATTTCAAGGTCGCGTCATGGCAATACCGTCACGTCATGGAGTACGGCGACGATTTTGGTATCATTGAATCTTGCCAAAGAAGTTTCACTTCTGACACGAGTGCTCGGCATACACGCTCTTTTTAAATCTTAAGTCAACTAAAATATTGTTTACCGTTTACTTCACTACAATTTACTTCCAACTAACATGACCTATATTAGGTAGGTTATCCATGGAAAATACTTATAACAAAAATAATCCGCGAATATTCATATTCATAACATTTAAAATGAGCGTGACCGTGTGTACCAACTACCACGCATCTTTAATTTTATGCAATATTTTCATTGATAGTTAATTAAAAGGGTGTAACTGTAAAAACAGATAACGAATCACGAATAAAGTTGTTTTAATCAGAGTTTAATTTAGTACAGCGCCATCTAGTGGGGTACATTCACACTATAATATAATCTTCTTTTTATATATAAAAATGAATCGCAAAATGTGTTGGTAAGCGCATAACTCGAGAACGGCTGAACCGATTTCGATAATTCTTTTTTTATTATATTCCTTGAAGTACGAGGATGGTTCTTATGAAGAGAAAACGTAAACATGTACCACGGGCGAAGCCGTGGCGGACCGCTAGTATTATAATAAAAAAGTGAGAATTATTATTTAAAAATCAACTGAAAAATATATGAAAAAAATACTATCAAAATGCAGAAATAAGTATTAACTAATTATTGTTTATTTTAACCTTATGTATATAAGTGTTTCAGAAGGAATTGTACTTACTCATACTTATACATATTTATTCAGGTTTTTGTTGTTGATTGCTTGAGTAAACTACCTACAAATTTTTAAATTTCTTACAATTTTTTCGGACGATATCCGACGACCGAAAAGTTTTAACTATAGGTTCTCTTATCAAGATTTGTTAGATTGTAAAACGTACCAAAAAGATATATTTGTAAATGCATACTACGTATTTGGTTCCCTATTTTGGGGCATTCCTTCACCGGGGGTGTAACTCAGTGGTAGAGTGTCTGCTTCGCATGCTGAAAGTCCTGGGTTCAAATCCCAGCACCTCCAATAAATACTTTTTTATAATTACTCGATTTACAGTATGTATTATAGAATATTTTTACCACTACAATAATTAATCTTAATACTATTATAAAGACGAAAGTTTGTAAGGATGTATGGATGTATGGATGTATGGATGTATGGATGTTTGTTACTCTTTCACGTAAAAACTACTGAACCGATTAAAATGAAATTTAGCACACATATAGAGGGTAACTTGGATTAACACATAGGATAGGTTTTATCCCGGAAATCCCACGGGAACGGGAACTATGCGGGTTTTCCTTTGAAAACGCGGGCGAAGCCGCGGGCGGAAATCTAGTATTTAATATTTGTAATTAACATTCTGCATAAGACATCAACTCATTCTTCAAAGTTCCTGCAATTTTAATTAAGAATTTACTAAACATTTAACTACTTTCATACTACAAAAATCAAAACATAATAGGTAAAAAAAAATAGTTGTTTCTATTATGATTTTTAAATAATGGATCGCTCTCTTTTCTGATAAATAATAATGGTTATAAAAATAACATTCTTCCAAGTCGGTTAAAATAACGTAATCATACAAGCAATGTATTCAGTGGCTAATCACAATGAATTGCTTAGTTCCTCAAATGTCAGACCAAATGGAATTACAAACTAAGGATGGACAGGCTGGTTAATAATTCAAACTAGCATTGGTTCGTAACCACTACCACATTTGTATGAACTTGAGGAATATCACTGGTTTGATATTCTCTCTGTAAATTTATATCATATCCTACTAATATTATAAATCCTACTTCACTACATAGTATAAAACAAAGTCGCTTTCTCTGTCCCAATGTCCCTTTGTATGCTTAAATCTTTAAAATTACGCAACGGATTTTGATGCAGTTTTTTTTAATAGAAAGAGTGATTCTCGACGAAGGTTTTGGTTATTAATTTATTAAGTTTTAGACAAAGCGGGCGAAGCCGCGGGAGGAAAGCTAGTATATTATAAATGCGAAGGTTTGTGAGCACAAATTTGTGAGGATGGATGTATGTATGTTACTCTTTCACGCAAATACTACTGAAACGATTACAATGAAATTTAGCACACATACAGAGGGAAACTTGAATTAACACATAGGATAGGTTTTATCCCGGAAATCCCACGGGAACGAGAACTATGCTGGTTCTTCTTTGAAAACGCGAGGTTTTTCTTATAAATTTGAAAGATCAGCCATCTGTGTGCCAAAATTCATTTTGAAAACTTGCAAAGAATATTTTCGAAGATAAGTCAAGACTTAATAAAACTAACTACCTAATACTTATTCATATAAAATAAAAAGTATACATTCGTTAATGTACGCGGGTCGTAGGTAGGATCCTTATTATTTTAGAAGATAACTTAAAAAAAAATATATTTTTACTCAAAGAAAAACATCAAAATTATTTATTATATTTAATGTTATTTTATAAATAACCTGATTTAAAAAATGTTACAAGAAAAGTGACACGACGAATATTCGGTTCGTTCAGGAAATTACGTCGCGACTCAATTTCCAATGTATAATCCGTTCGCAAATCTACCGCCATCTGTAGCTTTTTGATTTTTATTTCATTTCTAAATTTAAATTTGGAGAAAATACTCTCTTATGTAATTATTTATGTTATAATTTGCGAAAAAGACTCTTTTTCTCGAATCTCAATAAGTGATCTTATCGGTTGACTATCTACTGACTACCATTTTATCAAAATTATAACCTTTACCATAAGTATGTACCTATTTTACTTTTAGGCGTCTAACAAATAACAATAATATTAAAATGAAAGCAATATAGTATGTTAAAAGTAATATGGATCATAAAATAAAAAAAACGAAACACAAAAAAATATAGATAGGTGGTATTTAATTAAAAAATATTGTTACTCTGGAGGTGCTGGGATTTGAACCCAGGACTTTCAGCATGCGAAGCAGACACTCTACCACTGAGTTACACCCCCGGTGAAGAGGTAGTTGAAAATAAGGAATTATTGGAACTTCCCGTTTGTGAGCGATACTGAAAAATTTCGTTTTCTATGTAACGAATTTGAAACAAAAAGGAAGCATATGGGTGCTAAAGTGTTGGATCTGAGAAATGATATAATTTGAAAAATTATGTACCTACATGATCAGTACGATCATGTAGGTACATAATTCAGCTACATTTTTTTAAAAGGCCAACTCAAAAAATATCATAATATAATGTAAAAATAACATACAATATAAAAAATACTAACGATTCCAATCCAGTAAAAAAACACCACAGTAAAACCAAAAAAAAAACCTTTAATCTCCAGTCAAAAAATCGTCATTTCGCACTTTCGATAAGTCACAGAGAGATATTGTTAGTTTGACTGACAGCTAATAACCGCAGATTTCCCCTGAGCCTGTCTGTCCCCTGCCGAAATTGTCGCGTATCTGTAGACAAGGTAATAATAATAAAAATTACAAACTCAACGATTCATATACAACAAGAAAGAATACACCGAAGTATTGTAAAAAAAAAAGACAAAATTAATCTCAAAACTTTTTTGTTACTGTTTATGTTTGATTATGAATATTCATTTCTTTTAAAAGACTCAAGAAAACACAGTTACATAGCTTTTACTAATCTATGACCAGAGTACCTTTAAATTATGAGAATTCATAATAAATATTGATTTTAATAAGTCTTAGGGCCGATTTTTCAATGCTTGGTTAAAACTTATCCGTCCAATAAAGTATTACACGATACTATTAAAATGTCACGTAAACTGTCAAATACGGGCAATTAGAATACGTTTTTAACATGGTAGTTTTATACATTATTCAACGAATAAGTTTTAACGAAGGATTGAAAAATCAGCTCTTATTTGAATATGTGCAAAATGAGAGGACCATAAAAAGATCACTATTGACTGTCATCGCACACAGATCCTTACAGAACCTTTACTTTGAATCGTAAACTGAAATACATAGAATGATTGCACGTTCAAATAAAAAAAAAAAATTAAAAATAAAATAGACACAAATAAATTGCCTCTATCTAAGCGTTAAATATTAACGATCATCTCCATTAAGACAAGGGCTTTTTCTAAGAGCGGTTCTTATGAACATAGATATAAAGTTAATAAATTGCCTTCGACAAACCATAAATCATTCAATATCTTTTTACTATCTTCTGCAATGGTCCATATTTATATTCTTCCATTATATACTTGGTGTATTAATAGCGAAAATCATTTTAATATACATAATATTGCATAAAACCCAGTGGCGTAGCGTGGGTATCGGCTGCCCGGGGCGGAAGACAATTTTGCCGCCCTCTTAATTAGGTATTTCAATTTAATGTACCTATACTATACATTCTATACATTAATTCTAGAGAACTTTTCGGCAAGAATAGTCATCATTATTTTGCATTATACAGGTTAGATTTTAAATAAAAAAGTTTATTTGTTTTACAATCACGTTTATTAATACAAAAATTCTTACTTCAACCATTTATATATAACAGGTACATAGGTATTATATAACTTTCAAAGCATCACTTTCTTAAAGGGACGTAAACAATATTGAACTTAATATACAGGGTGTCCCACTATTGGTATACTAAGCGCGGAGGGACTTGTAGTTTTGCATACACTGAACACGTAAAAAATACTTACTTAAACAACAAAATTACGTCAAAAATTTTTTGCTAAATTTTTCCTGAAAATCCATGCTTTCTTCTCTAGCTTCGCGCAGCCAGCATATACCGCTTCACTAATGTGAGCATTTTGTCTATGAAAACATAATCTTAAACGATAGCTCACGTGCTGGTGGCAAAGTTGCGCGGGTTGCTTGTTATGGGTGTACACATAGTTTTAAGAATTCATCTATTTGAAAAAAATGCGTCTGGATTTTTATAAGTATTTTTTATAAACTCAGCGTATGCAAAACTATAACCTCCTTTGAGCTTAGTATACCAACAGTGGGACATCCTGTATATTATGGAATAGAAGTCATTCTCGCTGATTTTAAGTCATAAACCTGTGTCATAAACAATCCAAGCATAAAATAAAACACGGGAAATCGCCGCAAATCAGTATAGACGGTGTTGCCATTCGCTACAAAATATCATTCAAAGAAAGGGGATTCCCCGAATTCGTCACAGAATAAATAATGAAAAATTCCGTGCTCTTTTCAATCGGTCCGAATTTAAAGTTGCGTTAAAAATATGAAATGGTTCAAATATTTACAAAATATATTTTATTATTTACTGTGAAATTTTGCCGCCCTCTAAAAAGTGCCGCCCGGGGCGGGCCGCCCCCCGCGCCCCCACTACGCTACGCCACTGATAAAACCTTTTCGGAAAATTGGTCCAAAATTTGTGTAAACTTTGTGTTGGATAGTTTTAAAATAGAATAAATAAAATAAAATGTAAATGAATCATATCTAGATACTCAAATCTCAATGCCCAAACAGATATAATAAGACGTAGGTAAAAGGCAATAAATCTATACACGAACCGCAATAACTCACACTTCTGAATTCACCCTAATTAGGGGCGGCCCTGACTATTAGCTTTACGAGTTCTTAATACTTCAAGTGTATGCTCCTATTTCAGTACAAATGTGGTGCATAGTTAAATATGTTCTTATATTTGTGAGAGATGAACAGAGGGGGTAGTTATAGGGGAAATTTCCGATGAAATTACAAAAAGAAGTAAAAGGAGTTGATCCTATTTCTTATTCAATACATATTTCAACTTGCTGATGATTTGGCAATCCAAACATTTTTTTTGTCACCACCTCATGGATCATAGACTAACTAATCCAGCCAATCCAAACATTTATTTTTTCGTCACCAATAGACCATAGACTAACAAACATTCATACTAAGACTAATGCCCAATACACCTATCTTAGCGGTTACTAAATATTTGAAGATGTATTTTAATGAATCTTGCGGTCTCTAATCAATTCTGATACAACAGTATTGAGTTACACGCATCATTAGTGCGGATTAATAGTTAAGGGTTATCACAATTTAGGGACAAATGAATGGTTAGTAATTAAAGACTTACACGCGTGGTAGAAACCAACAACGTCATGTAGAAACGGTGTTTTGTAGGTTGGTAATTGATACATGACAGAAGATGAATTTTGGAAGTTGGTCTTAGAGGTTGGTACTGTCAACGATAATACAATAGAAACCTCAATAGAAACTGATACTGGAACTGTTTAATCTTTGCGTTATTTAACAATAGTGAATGGTGTAAGACAAATTTATATTTTAAGGAAAGGTTGTGGCCAAGTTTATTTGATCTTTCCTATATTCTGATCCCTTTTAATTTTAATATTTTCAAATAATAATTAAAAAACAGGTTTTATACTCGTGCTTTTTCTCATACGTTAAAATACAACCTACCTATGTAAAAATACAATCTGCTAAAAACATGCAAGGTGCAGAATTTTTTAGCTACATACTAATCAGTATTTCACAAATTCTTATCATGTAAAAATTTAATTCCTCTAAACTCACAGTCTCTATTATATTTAACCCCAACAAAAATTTGAAAATCCTGCATGATTACTACCCTACTGTTAGCAAATCTCACAAATTGAAACAATTAGAGCAGTTCCCGCGTGATTTATGTCGGCTCCTTTTACACCTGAACGTGACGTGTGGATGCCAACAAATGACACGCACGATCAGCTGAGAGAATCAATGGGCTTCTTAGTATGGACCAAGAAGCTTATATCTAATACACTGGAGATTGCACTATGACCATTAACTTGTAACAAGAAAATATGACGTTGAATGACGCCTGGGTGTGTTTTTTTTATCCCTTTCACACCAACTTGCCAAGTTAGGTGTGAAAGGGATAAAAAAACATACAGGCGTCATTCAACGTCATATTTTCTTGTTACAAGTTAATGGTCATAGTGCAATCTCCAGTGTATTAGATATAAGCTTCTTGGTATGGACAATGCTTAGTATGTATGAAGAACAACAAATACAACGCTACTACAACTTTTGTATGAAGATGTGGAAGGAGTAGGCTGAAAGCGAAGACTTCATAGTTCATAATGTCACGATACATTTTAACTTATTTAGTTAATTATTATCATGTGGAAATAGGCAAAAAGATAGAGCTTTGCATGAATAAAATCTCTTAAAAAAAGTATTTTTTTCTCTCCTTTTCAATTTCGTCTGGTTTTAAATCTGAACGCAGTTTTTAATCTTTGTAGCTGTTAAAAACAAACTGTCATGTCACGATCATTGACAGATTGTATAACAGCGTAAACAATTTTGTATGTGTTTATTTTTATAGAGTTTATTGTGATGACAATTTATTTAAAGCTAATAATAATTTTCGAAGTATTAGTCCACTGCGAATCAGAATCTCCCAATGTAGGATCAGTTTTATTTTCATCATCAGATGTTGGCAAAGAACAATGGACTACGTCTGAATTAGAAGCTTTACAAGCGAGAAGATACTTTCAAAACCTCATTCCACCTCCACAAATAGGATATTCTTTGAACAACGAGTATTTAGTAAACCTGGTGAACTATTTTGAAAACTGCTACTTAACTATTAATAAAGAAGCTACTAGTTTAAGTGAACAAGAAGTTATGGATATGGCTCTATCAGACGCCATTGGTGGATACATAAAAGTATGGATCTTACCTATTACTAAATATTCCTACTACGCTGGAACAATCAGTTCAGATAATGCGATCAAGATATTTAAATTATTTGGTAATATCAAAAGAAATTTAAATACGGATGGCACGTCGTGGCACGGTCCGAATGAAGATTTGTTACAATCTGTTACAATAGACATAGCTCCTAAGCCACACGACTGGCACCAAAGAAGTAGACATGATGCTTGTAACCGCTTAGCCTACTACGAAAAAACAGATAACGGACTGACTATCCCACTACCTTACATAAATTGGGGTCTCAATCCACAAACTATGTTTGTACCTTTAAAAAATCAATCGTTAGTTCACCTTATGTCGCCAAATTCATCTACAGCTTTACTGGATTATTACATAGTAGCGGCAAGTTGTTTAAATACAGATAATTTGGATAATGATACTGATTTTGGCTCAAGATTTCAAATATGGCTGGCGTCAGATGTGATTCCACATTTAAGTGATGATAACCTGTACGTTGCTTTTGGTAGTGTTTTGTCCCTGTTAAATAAGACAAAGAACTTTTACAAAGATATAGTACATTTCTGCGATGACAAATATACATCTTTACAAAATAAAGTTCTTGAATCTGGATGTCCAGTATCGTGGCCTTCGAAAAAAATTATTATCATAATAATTTTGCTGTTTTTGGAAATCATTTGGTGTATTCCTGCGCTATGCTGTTTGTGGTCTCATAAAAAGAAACGTAAGCCGGGGAATGTATGTAAATGCTTCAAAAGAAAACGGAAACCAAACCCACTGAAACCATTTAAACACAATAAAGATAATAATTTACTTCCCGGCGTTAAACTATTTTTGCTACCACGAACGCGAAACTTGGAAGTAGACGTTGAATTACCCTCGTATGGCCCAAAATATGTCACAGTTAAAAGCCTTAAATCGTCCAAAGAAAAAGTGACGCACATTAATGAGATTCCAAAGCGACCATCTTTTGCAAAAATAGTGCCAAGCTATAGAAACCCTCTTCCATCATTAGAAGAAAATATAAGTTTGGCGAAACAGCATATATGCCCATATGCTCCCATACGCGGCATCCTTAAAGATACAAAATATTCCAAAAGTGTACCTTTGCTTCCTGATCTACATTCCTCTAAAACGATGACACTAATCCAAGAGCAAGAAATCAAGAATATTTCTTACACACACGCAAGCATATCACTGTCCAAAAGTGTATGTAAATGTGTATCCATGAATATGGATAATGATAAAAAATCTAGTATACAAAATGATAGTAGTGAGAAATATACCTCAATAACTGACAACAAAAGTACAGACTTTGTGCCAAGTATTGTAATGAATAAAACAAAAGAAAATATCAAAGCAAAATCCAATAAATCCATTACCAAATCTGGCATTGGAACAAGATCTAGAAGTCTGACCATTAGACAGTCGGTTCTTGAAAAGACTGCAGAACTAAAAACTAAATCAAAAAATGATACAAATAACGTTTCCGTTGAAAAAAGTGAGCCACAAACTATAATAGAGAAGAAATCTTTACCTATGGATAAAGCTAGATCTAAAAGAAATATGAAATATGAAGATCAGCAACACAAATTATCTAAAGTTCCAAAGATTTTAAAGCCAAAGAAAAGTTATAAATTAGAGGAAAGAAATAAGCTCCAAAAAGAAAGCCCAACAGCCTTAAATAAAAAAAATAAACATCAAATAGAGACTCAGAAAAAACAAAGGTTTCCTGGTATATTTAGACCAACAAATGCAAATAAATCTGATAAAAAAGATAAATCTGTAAACGAGCATGCTTCTCTAAATATAAAAATTTACAATACTCAGAACGACACAGGAAGAAAGTCTGATATCTCGAAAATTTCTAAACCAATTCAAGAAAAGAGTAAGAAACATTTGAGTAAGGAATATAACACATTAAACATTAATATTGATAATCCGCAAACAGACATACAAGTTGATATAACAAGCTATAGGTCGTCAAAGGTAAAACCAAGTAAAATACCAAGACGGATTATTTTCAAAGCAGATAATGGAAATATAAATCCTACCTCACCTCATAATAATAAAGAATTTCCAGGTTCTACGAAGACACTTTGTAAATCAGTAAAAACCACTTTAGACGACAGCGCTATTCAAAAAGTTTCAAAGAAAAATGACAAATTAAATACTACTCTGTTGGTACGGGAGCCAGGTGCAAATTTGGTTAATTATTTCCTCTCAAGAGATAATTCGTCAGACGCCTCAGAGTATAGTATTATAAAGCCTCGTGAACGTCAGCTGGCGCTCGGTTGGGGGGGTGAGCGGTTGTAGCCTCCCACGCACGTAGGAAAAAAAATACATTCATTCATTCATTTCCTCTCAGCTAAAAATTTGTCAAATTGTAGCTAACCCAATATCTCAACGAAAAAAAATAATCAGCTGGTTACAACATGGTGTAATATACGTCAGCTGGTGTCTCGAACATGAAAGTTAAATTTAAAGAAAAATTTATTTTCCGTGATTTCCTCTCAAACTAAAATTTACCTGATGATAGCTTATATGTAACTGTGGATAAATATATAGGTCAGCTGGCTGTATCTTGGTGGAAAAACCGTCAGCTGATACGGGAGGCTACAACCGCTCTTCCTCCCAACCGAGCTCCAGCTGACGTTCACGAGGCTTCATAATACTATACTTTGATGCATTTTACTAATTACCGCTTGAGAGGAACTTGGTCATAAAATCTGTTCCTGGCTCCCGTACCAGTAGCTTATAATAGGTTTCATTCACTGTAGATAAACAGTTTCTGATAATTTTATATTATACTGTTCTTATTTTTAACGTTTAAATATAAATATTAAATATTATAAGCTTTTTCAGTGCCTTTGTTATTATTACGAATCTACTATGCGTAAAAAAGTACTGATTTTTAAGTATCTTAACTGTGCTAAGTTTAAAATATAATATACTTAATGAATCAGTAAAAATGTTAAAATATTAAGAAGTCAGACTAGATTTTTTACTGATATTACATTGAAGTAAAAGCCTACAATTTTTAACACATCATTAAGTTATTAAAAAGAATAGTCCTCTCTTATTATTACGAACATCATCACCTTTAGAAAAAATCAAAGCATCCTCCACACTTACCTAGCAGAGCCCCGCACTAATCACCCCGGACAAATTTATAGCCCGCGATCCGGGTGTATTAGCCACTCCCGGGTGAGTTATTGCAAATTTTACCCGCTCAGGTGCCGCGGAGGCCCACTAATCTGTCATTACTGGGTCCACTTAGCAAATTGGCCTCGGACTCGCAAAAATGAGTCTAACCAAATGGAGTGGCGAATTTATATAGACTCGATGAACGTTTTTAGGTTTTTTAGGGAGGTCTTTACGCCAAACTGTAAAACAGTTTGTTGGCGATGCGCTCCTATGTATTATAGTTTTGTGGGAACTATAGTCAAAAATTAGAATTTTAGGATAGCTTGTACCAATTTACGTAGATATATATATATCTAAAATATCCTACTACTTATACATTATACAATTGAATTATTTTTGTATTGCTATGATAAATATTTTATTTATTACTTACTTTTAATTTAAATCTATACATGATGTACTGATGAGTGTTACCACTTTGTTATCTCATAAACCTAAATCATGATAAGATTATTCGAAATCATAAATACCTTTTATTGAAACTAGAGAAACAAACAGAAATGTATAGTTGGGCTCTACATTTATTATCTGTATCAATTCAGTAGGTTTACGTCTAATCCAGTGCCATAAACAAATTAATTAGCCGACTCTTAAGACTAATCGGGTGGGGTGACCACACCGCAATAAATACTGGACGAAGGACCAATGTTGTGGGATTACGGACAATTGTCCGGGATAATCCCCGATTGACACGGGATTTGTGGACAAATCGTCCGGTGTGTTTGCTAATTTATGGTCACCGTTTTTAATTTGGTACATCTGTTCTCTGTGATATGGGTGATATATTTTAGTCTGAATAACATATTTTTTGATTGCAATGATTAAAAACATCACAAAGCCTTAAAAAAATATGTATGTGAATTTACCTGAAATTCTTTAAATTTTTTTTCAGCTTGCTTTTGCTTGATACAATTATTGTTAGAAAATTAATCAAGTAGCCATCTGTTGATCCATATTTCCAACAAAACCACAGAATACATAATAGTAGCTAAACGCTACAGAACGGACACTCTCCGCCTCCCGCCAAAATTAAACACTTACCTCACCCCGCGCGATCGTGATTAAAATGGGCCACATTTTTCTGCAAGGACGATACGCAACGAAGATTGACAACATTATAATTTTATTATTTTGG
The DNA here is from genome assembly GCA_029959065.1 of Colias behrii. NCBI lineage: Eukaryota > Metazoa > Arthropoda > Insecta > Lepidoptera > Pieridae > Colias > Colias behrii. The sequence goes on from JARWMC010000015.1 coordinate 3,629,085, forward strand.
ATTTGTGATTATCGTTTTTCGTAGAAAATGGTTAGATATTGTGCTGTTTACGGATGTATTTCATCAGAAAAACGCGAATTTTTTTTTACGCTAGTCACAAATGTGCCAACCATAAAGCGTTAAACACACACATTTGCAGTCTTTACAGTGTGACTGTCAAAACGATAATTTTGTATGGAGTGTCCGGGGTGTGGTTGGGTCACACATTAGATACTAGGTTGGGTATGACAGATGGATTTCAGTGATAGTTTTTCGTTGTAGTTTTGTAATAATCTTCGTTGCGTATCGTCCTTGCAGAAAAATGTGGCCCATTTTAATCACGATCGCGCGGGGTGAGGTAAGTGTTTAATTTTGGCGGGAGGCGGAGAGTGTCCGTTCTGTAGCGTTTAGCTACTATTATGTATTCTGTGACCCAACTAAGGGTCACGTAATATTCGTACCAAGTTACATCTACTAAAAGCTAACCGGATAAACAATCTAAATATTCTTTAACCCATACAATCACGAAGAATCCAGCTACAAAACGAAAGATCATAAATAACGTTATCGTTATCAAAACGGAAGGCGAAAGAACTTCTTAAATTAACCCGTTGACAACATTGCTTGCTCCGAGCCGAAAATGTCGCCGACTCGTAAGAGCTATAATTTAAACAATCTCTCTCCCTTGTTTGCTCAGAAACTTGATTTTCCTTAAAACACTTACGACCTTGTTATTCTACGGTTTCATTAAGGGTAGGGTTGTCAATTCCTAATACAGTATAATTACAATTTTTGTTTCGAACATTTTGGACTCACGTTCCAAGAAACAATGGAAGTTTTAAACAATAATATACTGCCTTGATTAATCACATGATACATCATTCTAATATGTACTGATCTAGCAGACACCAGCAGAAATTTCTATAATTCATTTTGTACACCGCACACGAACATTAAACAACAAACTGATAAAAGTTTGGAAAAAAAAACAAACGCAATGTGTAAAATAACCAACTTCCCAACATCATTTAGTTTATTTTTATACTAAATCCGTTTCTTACCGCCAACGTCCATGAAACTCCATGAAAGAAAATTGTCTCAGTTAGCAGCCCTATAAATTAACGGTGATCACTACCACAAGGTTGTAAGTATGAGCAAATATTTCTATAGTAATTGTGGTAGGTTTAATTAAGGGCCGTAACAAGGTCCCTCGGGACGTGGCCAAGATATCACTATCAGAGATTCCAGATGTCGCGTGAAAAATGACACCTCAGCGCTTCCGAAACTTGATAATTAGCGGGTTGTTGATAAGAAAAGGTTTCGCTGAAGTGAAAATAACGGAAACCTTATTTTACAGTAATACGATTACTTAACTGCGGTTTATTATTTGAATTATGATATGTATAGAAAACGAATTAACGTTTTTGATTGAGTAGGTTAGGGACTAAGTATGGAAAAAATTAATATATTTACAGTTTTATAATTACACATACATATACATTCATTACATTCTGACACAGGTCTCGTTTTACCAATAAATTGATTTTACTATACCGTTTGTATTTTACGTAAAAAATTGTCAGGTGGAATCCCCATAGTTTAAAAGCACCACCTATGAATATTTTTCATAGATTAACAGATATCATCGAATGATATAGGTATATTATGACCTATCTTTTCGTATATTTCCTGCTTTCAGATCCAACTTTAGAATACTCCAAACGTCTTCCGACATCTGCAAATACTTTAATAGGATAGCCTTTAATTACACAAACAATCCTTTATCAACATCTTCATATAGCCTGCCACCAAAGTCATCTTACCAAATAAACTAAGGTATAGCAGACCATTATAACTTGATCTATCGGAATCTACTACATACCGTCGACTGGGTCTTAAGTCAAGACATTCGAAAAGGGTGGGGGAGGTCTAGTCAAAATGGATTGAGACAAATTGCATACAAGGGGAGTTAAACAAATTAATCACTGGGTCCAATTTTGCGGAAACAATGCGGGGTAGCTTGTAAGCTGTGATAAATTGGGACATTCTACACTAGCGCAATTGTAGACCAATAAATAAGATAATTAATTACGCTTGTTGGTGGTTTTAAAGATCATGACTGTTTATGTAGAGCAAAGTAGGCCTTTACAGCGTTGATAGTCACAGAACGTTGCCTCAATTTTTATAATCATTTGTTTGAATTTTTTGGATAAAAAAATACTAGTTAATTAATTATTATATTAAAAATGCAGTTTAATTGTAATTTGAACGAAAATGTAAAATTACAAAAGTCTGAATGTATAAAGTTAGCGAATACTTCTGACTTGTTTGAACGATCATTATAGATATTATATTTCATAGTGTGATATTTTTAATAATAAAGGAAGCATTTCACCGCCCCCTTGGTTAATGCTACCTACATTTTTATTACACAAATTATAAATGGCCAAGACGCAAAGCTTAATTGTTGAGACAAATCTGCCTCTATTCAAACTTACGGACATCTTAACTATATTATTAAGTTTAATATACTATGTAGATACTTCAGCCACACTAACCGACTTTACTTTCTTGGAATTACCCAATAATTAGTAGACTGGTTATTAGTAAAACTTAATAATATGCCTGTCATTTATATCTCTCGCGAATATGTAATGTGGCTTTCTTTTGGTGAAAGAGTTATCAAAATCATTTAAACAATTATCTATTTACCCACACAAACAAACAAACAAGTTTCCCTTTATAATATTAGTGTAGACAAATCTAAAAGAAACGCGTAGTTAAGATTTATTCAAGCTACAACAAGAGACATCCGGTAAGACGCGTTATTATTAGACTTGCCTTTAATTCGTATTTCCTTTACTTTTAATAGTGTTTATTAGCTCTAAGTACTTTGTTATTGTCGTTAGTACACTGAATTAAAGTGTTCTTGTAACTAATTAGAATTACTTACTTTCTACAAGGTCGCAAGCCGGTCAGTGTGAAAATTATTAGCAATTGTTAAAAGTTTACGACATGTGTTAAAGGCTTTTATTTAAGAACTGAAGAAAGCCTTATAAGTAATTATATCCTACTTGCCCAAAATATAATTCGATATACTCCAGAAACTAAAATGAGGATCAGAATAGAGCTCCTCATTGTATTGCACAATGAGGACGTCATTTCGAAAATCTGCTATGAATACAAAATGTATGGGAAATCAAATGTATGGGAGCGTTTAATGTAACATTTTTGGATATTTCTCGATTTATTTTTAAAAATTTATTACGGCCATTTTACTCATTAGGTTAAGTTCTTTCGATATCAGTTTAAAGTTTTTTGTTATCTGTAATAGTTACGGAAAAATCGCCTGTGCACACTTAACGATTACACCCTGTAGATACGTTAAATATTCTGCAGACAGGATTTTTAAGTTGGTTTTGGTAGTCTTCTCTTCTCTGCACCGACTATCTTCTGAATTCGTGATGCTGGGTTAAGCCTGCAAAAGATATCGATCAATGATACAGTTTTTTTTTTTTATGATACAGGCTACAGCCACAGTATAACAATATTATTTCCTACAGTAAGGAATCGCCTTTGATGTCGCGCGATGCCGCCGCCAGCGTAGGTACTTACGCTGCCACACGAAAATACGCTAGGGTTGCAACAAATGGGAAATAAAACAATTGTGATTATTAATATTATGATGAAATCATCTATTCATATGTACATTCAAAATAATTGCGATTATTAAATCTGATGTAATTATTTGTTCATAAATATATAATTACAGATAATGCACTGCTAAATATTATTTACGTGGACACTTTATTTTTGGATGTTCTTAATTGTATATTATAACATTTAACTAAGTAATGCATTCGCATTGGGATGTACAATCTGATTAGAAAATAATGAGGACAACATATACATAGCTTTGATTTTAATTCAACAGATACAATTAATACAATCTTTCTGAAATATTGTTTCCTTCTGGGATTTCAATGTAGATTTACATCCGTAAACGGGACAGTTTGTGCGCGCCATAATAGAATATGTAAGTACCTATGTATAATAAAATTATTACACAAAAAATACGACTGCGTCGTCCTTTCGCGCTAGGTAAGGCAAACTAAGCGTGTTTGCCTTACGCGGCCCGCGTCGCCCGACCCCCGCCAGTTCCCCTCCGTTTCTCTGCACAAGTACATTCGTCGCACTACTGTAGGAAATATGGTAATACTGTGCTACAGCTATGTTAAATACATTTAATACATGCCCAATACCTAACTATTGGTCACTTTTCCCTCTAATTTTCAAAGTTCAATCCATACAAATCTGAATCATCGTCCACACTTACAAACAAACATACATATCAAACCTTTTACAAGCTGCACAAACGGTCCACTCGATGACAATAATTAAAAACTAAAGCGGATGTACTTCCGGTCGAATGACGTCCGGTAGCGATTGGTTGACATGACCTTTGCCCCACCCACCTGTACAGAACAAACCCTGTATATAAACACCTGAACACTCTGTATATAGACACCTGAACCCCCTATATAACACACCCTCGTTATTGTCCCTGATCTAATTTGTAGTGATTTCTAACTGATTCTTACCATAAATACATAATCATAAAAACAAATTGTCTTTCTGTTAGCTATTTTCTCAAAAAATGCGCTTAGATGGTTTGATGACCACTTATTTTATTCGTATAACTTCAAAAATAACGTTAGATTTTAATGACGATCAAGAACTCTACCTAAATTATGTCGATTATATTACGTGAGTACTTAAGTGAGTAGGTGCAATTATAAAAATACACCAAGAACCAATTATAAACAAATATATCAAGAATTTATCACAAAATTTAGATCTCGAGTATCCCACATAAAATCACAAACAACTATTTCCTAATGATACTTACTTATATTTAGTACAAAGTTATCTTAAATGATTTATGTGAATATTATCGTTATCAGCTATAATTTGTGTTCCACTTAGAGACCATCGTTTATACTTGTGGCTTATGCTTTGAAGTTAAAAAAATAATGATTAACGTTTTTTACTTAATTATGTAGTCATTTATGTGAACAGTTACAATATAGACTAAAGTTTATATTATTATTTTTAACCGACTTAAAATCCGTGGAGGTTCTCAATTTGAAGCGAAAATATATCTTTTCCTTTCACTTACTAGGATGTTACTCCTCGCTGGTGCGAAAGTTTAAGGAATATCTTATTTTACAACAACAACATACATTTATATATATGTTAAAATATATATTATTATGCTCGTGGTGGACTCTAGAGGGAGGACTTGCAGCAATGAACGTTCCACGGCTGGTACGACGACGCGACGACATGATATGAAACTAGCTGTGCCCCGCGGTTTTACCCGTAGTGCTCCGCTCCTGTTGGTCTTAGCGTAATGATATATAGCCTATAGCTTTCCTCGATAAATGGGCTATCTAACACCGAAAGAATTTTTCAAATCGGATTAGTAGTTCCCGAGATTAGCGCGTTCAAACAAACAAACAAACTCTTCAGCTTTATAATATTAGTATAGACTAGCTGCTCCGCGCGGTTTCACCCCCGTGGCTCCACTCCTGTTGGTCGTAGCGTGATGATATATAGCCTATAACCTTCCTCGATAAATGGGCTATCTTACACCGAAAGAATTTTTCAAATCGGACCAGTAGTTCCCGAGATTAGCGCGTTCAAACAAACAAACTCTTCAGCTTTATAATATTAGTAAAGATTAAATAGTAAAAAATAAATAAATAAATATTTCAGGACCGTTATCACACACGGCACGATCTGATCCCATATTAAGCTTTCGCTTGTGTTATGGAAACCAGATGGCCGATAAACATACATATTATATAAAAGTATGTATATAGTAGTTAAATAGTAATGCAGTAATACACTGAAAATTAAAATATATCCCATTAACTAACACGCAATATATCACGATTCACGCTCATGCCAATGACATTAACGTATGTATTATTTATTTATTTATTTATTTACTCTTCAATAAAACTATACATAGAAAACTTATTGCTAATATACAGAACAAAAAAAAAAAAAACAGTATAGTTTATTAGGCGGCCTTATCACTTAGAAGTGATCTCTTCCAGGCAACCTGGGCAAAAGGTAACAAGCTTATTAAATGACAATGGTAGGTGGTAGAAAAAATGGCAAGGATAAAAAAAAAATAATAATAAATAAATAAAATAAAATTAATAATTAAAATATATTAACAGATAGATATATAAATAAAGATACATATGGATAAATATACTGCACTCGAATATATACAATTATATTATTCATTATTAATATATACATCATACAAATTACTTACACAATATAATATACTTAGATGACTATAATTTTTATATACATGATACCATATAATAATATTAAATACATACATACTACATAAAACAAATATAAAATACTATAAATACATAGATAGATACATATCTGTGTATAGATAATAATATGTGAATACATAGTTAATGTGCCGAGTTGAAAGCAGTATTGAGAAAGTGTCGTCGCAAAAGGTTTTTAAAGGAAGATACATTTTTAGCTTGTCTAATAGGTAGTGGCAAAGAATTCCAAAGATTGACAGCAATGGCAACAAACGATTTAGCAAAGAAGTGAGTACGTCGAACAGGAACACTCAAGGTGAGTCTATCAGCCGAGCGAAGAGTATAGTTTTCATTGCGCAGGAAGGAAAAATTGTTTTTGAGATAAATAGGAGTAGAAGGATCAAAAAGGATACGGAACAGTAATTGCAACAAATGAAGATTCCGGCGAAAACGGATGGGGAGCCACTTGAGCTTTTTTCTGTAAATAGAAACGTGATCGTATTTCCGAAGGCCGAAAATAAACCTAATACAAAAATTTTGGAGTCGCTCAAGTTTATCAGTTAGCTCTACTGATAAATCAGGAAAACATGCATCAGCGTAGTCAAGAATAGGAAGTAGAAGGGATTGTGCTAGCATAATTTTTGTGGGAATGGGCAAAAAGTTACGAAGCCTTCGGAGCGTAGCGGAAGCGGCATAAATCCTACGGCTCAATTCCTGGATATGATTAGACCAGGACAACGTTTGATCAAACAGAACGCCTAAGTTTTTGACTACCTTTTGGTAAGGCAAGACTACGCCACCGATTTTGACGCTAGGCAAAATACCCCAGTCGATTTCAGAAATAAGATAAGGACTACCGATTATGATGACATTGCTTTTAGAAGGATTTAATTTTAATCCAAAATCATCGCACCAACTAAGTATAGAAGCTAATTCATTATTACAAAAATCTATTGCCTTAGGTAAGTCATCGATAGTAGACTGGGTATAAATCTGTAAATCGTCTGCATACATATGGTACAGAGCCGTCAATCGGGAACATAAGGAATTGATAAAAATGGAGAAGAGGAGAGGAGACAGGACACCGCCTTGCGGAACACCAGCAGAGACTGCGCACCAAGACGAGTGTTTAGAACCTATCATGATACGCTGCCTCCGACCGGTAAGGTAGGAACGAAACCAGTCAGTTACCGAAGGAGATATGTTAATTAAACGCAGCAAACCCAACAGTATGTCGAAGTCAACGGTAGTAAAGGCATTGCTGAAATCCAGCAGAGTCAATACTGTGAGCTGCTTATTGTCAATACCAGCACGAATGTCGTCAGTAACCTTGATAAGAGCTGTAGTCGTACTATGACCAGAACGGAAACCAGATTGGAAATCACTAAGGATATTGTGTGTATTAAGGAAAGAGGTGAGTTGGTTATGAAGAAGACGTTCAAGGACTTTGGAGAGGAAAGGTAGTATAGAGATGGGACGGTAATCAGAAAAGGAATTAGGATTAGATTTTTTAGGCAATGGAATAACTTGTGCATCTCTCCAAACACTTGGAAAGACGCTAGAGGAAATGGAGGTATTGAATATGTGAGTGATAATGGGTACAATGAGGTCAAGGATAGGAATGATCATATTACGGCTAACAAGGTCACAGCCAACTGCGTTTGATGATATAGACAATATCGCTTCATTAACATTCCGTTCAGTAACAAGGCTGAAAAGGAAAGCAGGATAGTCAGGGGTAGGGAGCGAGGAGAGGTTGGCAAGAGTACGGTTTTTCTTACTGGTTTCAAGAGAAGGAGACGATGTAAAGTGCCCATTAAGCTGTTCAATATCGAGATTGTTAGGAGAGTTGTGAGTCACTTTACCAGCGCCTAAACTTTTCAAGAATTTCCAGTTAGAAACTGAATCACCGTTCTCAAGAGACTTGTGGATATGACGACGTTGAGCGTCTCTGCACAATACATTGCAGCAATTACGTATTCGTTTATACTTTGCCCGCGCTTCGTCCGTTTGAGCCGTTTTAAGTTTGGATTTAGCACGATTCCTTTTCAGCGATAGGCTTTTTAGCTCAGGTGAAAGCCAAGGTGCCGGTGTGTGCTTCTTTTTAACTGGTCGTAATGGCGCGTGTCTGTCATATAAATCTACAAGCAGCTTGTTAAATAAGGACACTTTCGTATCAATGAGCTCTGCCTCGTAGACCTCGCGCCAACAGATAGTTTTCGCATCAGACCGGAGTAGATCTCTGTCCATCCCCAAAAAATTACGAAGCAGCACAGTGGAGGGTTTGAATTTAGGTGATCGGAGCTTGTATGAAAGGTAAATAAGGTCATGGAAGGAAAAAGCATCGGCAGAACACTGCCCATGCTTGGATATGAGGTTGGGTAAGGAGACAATCATCAGATCTAAAAGTGAGGGATTACAGCCAGGAAAGTAGTGAGTAGGATTTACGGAGAGGGTGTGGAGGTTGTGGGAGTTGAGGATGGAGTGCAGCTTATTAGCACGGCTGTCACCTCTAAGCAAGCATGTGTTAAAATCTCCCATAAAAATTAAATGCTCATATTGTGGAGACAGGTTATCAAGGAGGGTTTCAAAAGAGGAAAAGTAATCAATGGAGAGAGAAGGACTGTAAAAAACGCCAAGGAGGATTTTGGAATGTGGCAAGTGTACTTCAATGAGGAGATGTTCGGTTGAATTGGAAGGAGGAGGTTGAGGGGAGGAGCAAATTAATTTAAACGGGATATGAGATCGGAGGTAGATCGCCACGCCACCACCACCCTTCCCAACACGATCGTTGCGTACGAGGTGAAAGCCAGGAATAGAATAAGCAGCTGATGGATGACACGGTTTGAGCCAGGATTCTGAAACAAGGATGGCATGGATATTTCTAGACATAAACGATGAGAGCATGTCAGGAAAATGTGCCGGAATACTTTGTGCATTGATGTGGATGGCATTAAAATTTTTAGGGACATCATTAAAAAAGGAGGAAAGGGAAAAATCGAGAGGAGGAGGAATGGCACTATGAAAACTATCCTCGCTGCAGAGCGACGAATCGGTTAATAAATCGGCATTGATATCAAAATTCACACTAACATCTGACATCTAAAAAATATAAATAAAAATAGTATAATAAATATTAATAATATATAAATATATATAAAAATATGAATAAAATAAAACTTAAATTTATAAATTAAAGGTACGCTTGTTTACCCTGTACCCACCGCAACAGTAAAAGTATCACAATTGAGCACATTAATAAGTAGGTAACATTAGATAGTTTAAAAACAAGCTAAAAAGTAATAAATAACATAAAACAATATAAAAGTTTATACATATCAACAAATCAATAATTTCTAAACAAAAACCAAGACAAAAACTTTTCCGAATATTAATAACTGACAATACCACAGACAATACCCTAAATGACTTTGATTATGACAGTTATGACATTTGACAAAAGCCATGACATCTGACAGGTAACAAATACAAAACAAAGTTATAAATTACATTTGTGAAGGTACGTTAATAAATATATTTTGCATATAACTGTATCTAGTAAATTGAAAAGAAGTAAATCACAAAGATGAAAATTAGTTATTAACAGTAATTTTGAGAGTCAGCTAACAGTCAAGTGGAATTAATAAGTTTTAACCAAAATAAGTACAAAGATAATTTAAATTTTAAGAATAAAAGCAAAACATAATCTTTCGAAACCTGATATAAAATGAAATAAGACTACTTAGCTCTAGTTGGCCTTTTAGAACGAGGAGCACCTTTGACATCTTTAGCGAGGTCACTATTAGAGGCTGATGAACTAGGAGGAGGCTTGTTATTGTCTGCAACAGTTGAAGGGATGCACTTGAGATCACCAACACTCTCAACGCGATGACGTGCTCCATCCGAGTCCAAAACAAATATTATCCCATCCCTGGTCCAACACTTGGAAACACCAAACTGATTCCGAGCAGCCATGAAAATTTCATGACGGCTTTTGGTGAGGAATTCGGACAAGGTGATGCCAGAGCCTTTTAGCTTTGTCTTGGAAGACCATAACTGCTGCTTTGTGTTGAGGTCACGGAATTTTATAAGTACGGGTCTGGGCTTGCCGTCCTTAATAGAACCCATACGATGGCAGCGGCTAATATCCTCTGAAGAAAGGTTTTGTGCACTTGCATGTTTAATTAATGTATCAACTGTGGAAGTGAGAGTGTTTTCATCTTTAGCTTCGGGTATACCATGCACTAAGAGGATTTTGCGCCGGTTTCTCATCTCCAGTTTTTCATATAGATGACTCAGGGCGTCTACTTGAGACTGCAAACACTGAAGCGATGTGAAAACAAATGCTCGGAATGCCAAGAAATCAGAAGCCAATCTTGATGGGGGACTAGCCAAAGTAGAAGTTGTAGTGGTCTTTTGTAGATCTTGTTGGAATTCCATCATTTTTTTATTGAACATCTCGGACATTTGTGCTAAGGATTGCTTAATTGATTCCATACTGACGAAATATAATAATAAAGTGCTTGTTGTATTAGAAAAAGTAATTGTGAAAGTATTGGTGAGTACTTTAGGGAGTTTAAAGCACCATTAATATTAAAATATTGTTATTTTGAAAATAAATTCGTAAGAGCAATTAAAAAACACGTGTTAGTTTTTTTTACGCCTACCGCCGAAAAAAAAAAAAAAAAAAAAAAAAAAAAAAAAAAAAATTAATTAATTAAAATTTAACCGTAGTATTGCCAAGACCATCCACAACTTACATTGAGCGCATATTTCATACAATTAGACGGGCCAATCGTGCCAATTTAAGGTCTTGCTGGCCATCCTGCTGCCGTCATTTTCATTTTCAAGTCTTTTCTTGAAGTGTCCTGATAATTTTATGGGAGAGAAGTAATGTGTTGTAAATTAAAACAAAATACAGATATAATTTACTATATCCATGCAGTAAATATATGTTATATACATTTTGGGAGATATTTTTACGATCCACCACTTGTCCAAATAATTTTCAACCATTTGTAAGACATGATAATGACGCATTAGTATTTATATTACAATTGACAAGTAACTAGTGACACGTCTATAATAATCATAGAATAATAAATCTTAAAAAACAGTCTGGTCATTTCACAAATGGCCCACTCTTCCGACTTCCCCCGCAGCACATATTACTGCGTCCAGCTATAACTCAATGAACAATGGGCCGGGCATTCTAATCCAGGCCTGGCCCGTAATGAAATTCCGGGTGTTACAATACGTAACGATTAACACTATACACTATTCATTGCTATGCTTGGTGATTATGACGCATATTCATAATTATTTCTCTCACTCTGTACCAGGAGAAATTAATTTGCATTGCGAGATCCATGTGTTTCACGGTAGAAAAGCAGCTAAAAGAGAGTTGAAATGGAAAATATGTATAAGCTGAAACTCATCCTAACTGTCACAAATCTGCATTGAATAGTTGCAACCTTAGATTACAAAATAAAAGACAGATGGAGCGTTGCCGAACTAAACCGAATGATATAATATCGTCATTTCCAAGTCATTTCCATAAAGCTATGTGTGCTGTCATTTCGCCGTTGCACTGTACGAACACGGTGCTTCTGTGTGCGTGTTATGTTACCAGATATTGAAAAATTTCCCAAATTTTTGCCCGACTACAGAAGAAAGAGGGTTATGTTTTTCGAGTGTATGTATGTATGTATAATATTTCTTTGACACGTCCTGCAGTATAAACTGTTGGATCGATTTTGAGTTGTGAGGTGTCATTGCAATCATCTGAATTATGAAGGTAGTGGTGGTAGTGACGTAGGCTACATAAATTAGCAGTCATGTTTTAATTTTAATTTTAATATAAATTCGGGTTTATGATATTATTTTATAATATTGTAAAAAATATTTTGTTACATAAAGCACCTATCTACTAAAGTTATATATGGACAAAATAATTTAATTCAATTTTTAATTAAATAAATTACATTAAAAAAAAGTTTTTATTTTTCAAAACATATGAATGCGAATAGCGGCAGTTTTTAGTATGAGAATGCGGGACATTTTATTTTCATCATATCCATCATGGAGTTCACATGAATTAAATCGCGAGCGAAAACGACTATGACGCTTTTTATAAAAGTAACAAAAAAATGTATAATGCTTATTAAAATAATCTAATAATGATCATGAACCTTTATTGCACTATACAAATAATCATATTCACGATCGAAAAATCCAACAGCACTACCCCGAAGATCTTTTAACCATTTTACCGTTTTACCCCTAAAAATGGCAAATTCATTTTCAAAATACTGGCAGCATACGTTGAAGTTTTGTTCGTTTATGTAAAATTATTAATTTGTATACAAAATTAAATAAGCCAAATAATCTACAGAAAACCTGTAAAACGATGTTCTATCTTTTTGTTTGTTTTCATGAACAAATTTTACAGCGTTTTAATATCACAAGACAGCATTTTTTTACTAAAATATCAAACCCCTTTTGACGTATTGCATGACACTAGAATCGCTATAGCACTGGCGGAGGTTATTCGTTTTTGATTTCGTATTTTCTTTGACAAAGGCGATGGACGATTGACATGCTCCATCTGCCTTTTATTTTGTAATCTAAGAGTTGCAACTAACTACTTATTGAAAAGCATTCCCAAAGAAAGGCTAATGTAGAAATAACTATTTGAGTTTGGTGTGATTGCTTTCTTATTCCTTATTTCTGAAAAATTAAAAGCAAACCTTCGCCATTAATAAATAAATAAATAAAATAATCCCTCATATCTGACTTTAGTTCTCATTACATTTCTGTCATAACTTGCGCCTAAGTGCAAACATCATAGACTATAAAACGTCATCCCAAAACACCACTGAATAGACCGCTTTAATCAACAAAACAACCTCAGAAAGCACTTTTAAATAATGCTAATGGGCGTAAGTAACCCCATTTTCCACTAAACCACGAAGAATGGTGAGGGTAGGCGAGTAAGCGACGCATTGGACGCACAATAGCAGATGTAGTCAAGACTATACGCACTGACTTTAAGTAATTGGCCTTGCGACAGGGCTGTACTACAGAGATTAAAAACATCGATCACGATATGTTTTTTGATTGATGAACTTAGGATAAATGATTTAAGGCCTGAATCGGGTAGAATTCCCTTTTAATACCGAAAATTAACTCTAGTTATAACCGTTTTTCTTCTTAGATTCTTAATGTACATATCTAAAAAAAATGTTTGCGTGTACTAGTTAGTGTACACACGTAAGAAGTGAAACTTCTGTATGACCTTATTTTTCAAAAAATAATTGACTATATGCAACTTTACAGAAATACGTCAATCATGCGTGGTAGGGATAAAAACAAGATGGCGCGTAACGGAAAAATGTCACGCGTAACGAAAAAATGTTACACTAAATTTTTTTCCAACCCCGATAAAGAAGTTTCACTTCAAAAAATGTATATTAAAGTTTCGAATATGATAAAGGGCATGGTTGTTTTAATTTGTTTATTTTACAATCAGGTTTTTTGGAAAAAAATCATGAACTGAGGTTGATTTTTGGACTTTAAACCATAACGCTAAGTCAATATAACGTCAATTATTGTAGTGTTTTTACAGTGTGTTTATGAAATTGAAACACAGGGCATGGTTGTTTTAAATTTTGATTCCATATCCAAATATCTTTTTAATAATTTTTATACGTACTTTTACTACGGTAGATTCGCGCCGGTCCCCCAATCCCGCCTTGTAAATCGTCGCCAAGGTCGCTAGCCCCTATTAAGGCCTTAAAAACAAAAAAGCATCATTCCTTAAGAGTTACAATAGGAAATTGTATTGTTTAATTTAGTATAGGAGGATTGAAAATTTCATTATAACATAATACATAATAGTATAATATTTTTCACGAAATATATTATAAGAACGCAAATTTGCATTGCCTTATAAAATTGTAATAGCAAATATTGCTGCATATATTCGCTAGGCGTTACAAAAATATATCACAACCACATATCTTTCGTCACAACTTATTAATCAAACCTTTGCCGTACAATTTGGCCAAGAAAAACCTATGTTCATTTTCAACCCTGAGACGGTCGACCACAATAGAACTCTATCACAATGAGTGGCGCCTTCATTATTTACAAATGAGCGTATAAATCTCTCGCGAACGACTCAACCAGTCATACAAATTGCAAATTTACCCTCTCACTCCGACCTATTCACCCTACCCTTTATTAGAACGGGATGGCTACCTCCTGATTATTAGTTGTAAACCCACAGTTACAAGTGTTCAAAATTTATGAACTCGTAATAATAGCTCAATCAAAGATGTCTGATATTCATAGATCCATAATAATTATGACATTAGTACAGTGCAAGCGAAGCCACATGGTATTGTATGAAGCTGATAGAGATTGCATTATAAATACGCTTTGGTATGCGATGGACAAGTGAATTTAGTTCCCAAGACATATTAATAGTCTTTGCAGTCGTAATTCATACCACAGATATTATGTACTAACAATTATATGGATATTGCAATTATCTGAAATAAATTAAATAAATAAATATATATAGCATAGTTATACGCACAGAATATATTTTAGGAAATTAGGTATAAGCTACCTTCTTTAATAAAACAGCTGAAGGAGCATGCAAAAATAAGGTTTTTTAAACGCAACGGTTAGCTGTTCTAATTATATATCTATTGGTAATTTACGAAACAATATAAACTCCCCAATTAATAACGTAAAAATGATGAACAAAGCATTAATAAACGTATAAAACATTTCAGATTCCAAATACTCACACCAAGCTCACACCCTAAAGCAAACATCGCTCTCAAAAAATTAAATGTTGCCAACAATAAAAAATCCCCGCAAACCGACAACAGTCAAGTCAACAACGTCTTAAAACGATTACAGACAGTCGTCAAGGTGTGAAGAGGGAACACGTAAATCGCATTAGATATGTTAAACCTCACTCCTTGGGGGCTGGAGAGGTTTTTTTCGCGGCATTTTTATTCGTATCGCTTACTTTCGCGATTGTTGCGCTGGTAACATTTGCATAGAGTATAGATGGCTTTGCCAGTTTTGATCTGAGATTGAGATCTGAAAGTTGATGAATATTGTTCAAAGACGTTATATAAGACTATCTCTTGTCACAGCTATTTTTAGTATACATACACAAAGAATATACAGGGTGGAAATTTTCTATGGGCCCTGGAGGGAAAGTACTTGAAATACTGGAGATAGCAAATTTTGATAAAAGGAAACTTTCCTTTATTTTTAAATTTCCATTTCCACTGTATACAGGGTTACAGGAAAAGTCGACCTAGATCCGTTAAGGGCGTGTAGTACACATCATTTCTGAATGATTTCACTATGGAACCCCCCATCCTAAACTTAACAGTTTTCGAGATATTCGAGTTTTAATTTTTTTTATGAAAATGCCCAATTTTTCGGCTATTCAATTGAATATTTTGAATTTTTTTGACTCTTATGATTATTTTTTTGGTTTTTTACATGAAGAATGAGATGCTTAATGACCTCAATGACTAAAATTGCACGTAAGTTAACTAAATAGGTCATTGTAGACGATCGAAACTTAAGAAAATAAGTACAAATTATAAAAAAATATTTTTCTTTTCTGGATATCTCAAAAACTTATTATAGCACTTGCTCTGCAGATGTGCTTAAAAACATCTACATTTTATCAGCTATCCAACGAGGTATAACACTCTAGGGTATTTATTAACCTCAAAGGTGAAACTTAGTTTCTAAGGCTACATGGCAGTCAGAATAAATAGCGCTTATTTAATCTAATTAATTTGACTTAAGTTCAGCATCATCATTTCAGCCTACTGGCTTCCACTATTGAACTTAGGCCTCTCTCGGCTAGCTACTACCTTCATGCATCCATCGATATCCCGCTATCCTGACCTAGGATCATTCAGTTTTATAGCATTTTTTTGTTCAGATCGTCGATCGTACAAATAATGATCGTACGCCAACTATTACTTGAGCGTAAGTGACTAGTTACTGGCTTTTGTAGGAGAATAACGTTTTTGAATAAAACTTTATAGTTCATGTTCTACGTGTCCACCTCTTTTTCGCACACATTTTCTCATTCTTTCATGTAGTCCACTTTTCACTACACCAGTGGTTAATGTTCTTCTTATGTCGTTAGCAGCATTAATTATCCTTTCTTTGAGAATTTCCACTGACGATATGGGGTTGGGCTCACTGTAAACGAGGCTCTTCATGTGCCTCCATACATAAAAATCCATGGGGGTCAGGTCGGGACATCTGGCTGGCCAGGGTAAAGGCCCACCTCGTCCAATCCATTTGTTAGGATAGTTAGTGTCCAACCATTCCCTAACGCTTCTTCTGAAATGAGCAGGGCAGCCATCATGTTGAAACCACATGTCCCGCAGTAATTGTAATGGGAGATCATCTAGTAGTAGGTATTCAAAAACGTTATTTTCCAAACAAAAGCCAGTAACTAGTCACTAACGCTCAAGTAATAGTTGGCGTACGGTCATTATTTGTACGATCGACGATCTGAACAAAAAAAATGCTATAAAACTAAATGATCCTAGGTCAGGATAGCGGGATATCGATGGATGCATGAAGGTAGTAGCTAGCCGAGAGAGGCCTAAGTTCAATAGTGGAAGCCAGTAGGCTGAAATGATGATGCTGAACTTAAGTCAAATTAATTAGATTAAATAAGCGCTATTTATTCTGACTGCCATGTAGCCTTAGAAACTAAGTTTCACCTTTGAGGTTAATAAATACCCTAGAGTGTTATACCTCGTTGGATAGCTGATAAAATGTAGATGTTTTTAAGCACATCTGCAGAGCAAGTGCTATAATAAGTTTTTGAGATATCCAGAAAAGAAAAATATTTTTTTATAATTTGTACTTATTTTCTTAAGTTTCGATCGTCTACAATGACCTATTTAGTTAACTTACGTGCAATTTTAGTCATTGAGGTCATTAAGCATCTCATTCTTCATGTAAAAAACCAAAAAAATAATCATAAGAGTCAAAAAAATTCAAAATATTCAATTGAATAGCCGAAAAATTGGGCATTTTCATAAAAAAAATTAAAACTCGAATATCTCGAAAACTGTTAAGTTTAGGATGGGGGGTTCCATAGTGAAATCATTCAGAAATGATGTGTACTACACGCCCTTAACGGATCTAGGTCGACTTTTCCTGTAACCCTGTATAGTATAGTATTTTAAACTTTGTTTTATTCAGAAAAAAAGGGAATTTCAATGCAAGTATTAGATGAATTTACAAATATCATAATTAAACGTCCCTTTATTCATTCATTACATTTCTTAATATTTCTATGAAAAATATCCATATTATGTATGATTGTGTATACCTACTAATATTATTTTATGTTACCATAAAATGATTCTGATACAAGTATCAAAATTTATCAAGTCAGGATATACCTACCAGTCACTTAAGTTGCATTTCAAGGAAATGCTAAAAAACTTCCGCGTCGAATCAAAAATAAATAAATTCAAAAATACAGAAACATTCTTTTTTTTTTCAATATTTGAATTTTGAAAGAAAATAACGATTTTGTGAAACGGCACAGGTACATCCAAAGAAGATCTCAAAGGAGAGGAGAGGTATACTATATACTATATATATATAAAATATATAAAGAGATTTGAGTTTTAATTTACGTGTTTTGTTTTGGAAGAATTGGTTGGCATGGTTATTGGATTTGCTCTTGGTACGGAACCCTAGTCGGGATTCCGACTCGCACTTGGCCTATTTATATCAACCATAACAATGCCGTGATCATTTGCTGAGCTGTTTACTTTTTCAACTTATTTATATAAAGCGCAGTTATTTGGATAATGTAACCAAAAGAAAATAAATGTTATTGTACATTTATTATTAGGTACTCAAATGCTTTTTCTATACTGTTTGAATCACAGTGGTAAAGAGTAGGAGAAGAGGAGCAACTCGACCCTCTATCGAGCTATCCTGTGAAATTTAGTTCATATTTTCACCGCGGGACTAAGTGGCGCTGCTTGGCGTGCATATTAAAATTTCGGGGAATTTTCTTTTGATTTGATTAACTGAACAGGATAAAAAAAACTGTTTTACTTTTATTGTAAGTATATGATGGATATTGATATTGTGCTAACATAAGTTTACAAAAATTAAACGGGTAAGAGTTGGTAAAGAAAATATAGTTTCGTGGAAAGTCTACCAGGTGTCGTTATGGAAATTTTGGAACATTATAAATCGCGCTATCGAAGTTTATTTTCAGGACATTAAAGTAAACGGGAAAACCTAGGCTGTCCAGGAGCCAGGTAACAGGTTAGTCTTAACATGTTATTAGTTATGACTTATTAATGTTACCTTATTGGCAGTCGGCTCTCGGGTGCGAAATGATGGCAATGTAAAATTTTATTAAATTTTTGACGACAACGTTAAAAACGTTGTCAATAAGGTATGATTAACTCACATTTTCGTATATTTTGCGTAGGTGAATTATTTATTATTATATTATAGTACATGACCTAGCAGATCTATCCTAGTATTTGACAGTACTTTTTTTTACTTTTGTGTCCTCCATTTTAAAGTTTGCATTCCCCTTCAGTTTCTATTTACCTGTATTAACTTAGCTTTCCGCCCGCGGCTTCGCCCGCTTTGTCTAAAACATAATAAATTATATACAAAAACCTTCCTCTTGAATCACTCTATCTATTAAAAAAAACCTGTTTTATACTATGTAGTGATTATCATTTCTCCGTATATCGATTAATTTTGTCTTATATTCCATAAGCATCTTCAAAGTTCAAATTTCATTCAAAAATAACAACTCAGATAATAATTCAGACACTTTTCAAGATATTTCCACTCGGTGTCACAATAACTTGCCGAGTCCCTAACCCCTTTGTGTGCAATCGGATAAATGTCACCCCAGCGCAGTATCGTATCGTAATCAAGTCAAATGTTATTTTTATGGACTAATTCTGTTTATAAGAAGAGAAAAAACTGAAAAAAAATTGTATCTACATATTAAAATTAAAAATTTGTTTAAATTAATATTTAAATGCCAAATATACTTAAAGTACCTAATAATAATAAGAGATGCGAGTTTTATATTACTAAAAGTAGAAAATATTTTGAAAACTCTAGCTGCATATTGCAACAGCTCTATAAATATGTAGCTGCAATAACATATAATATTAACACGAAACTGTTTAAAAGAGATTATGGGATTTCCGTTAAACAGCTGAAAACAAATTATTACAAAATTTATTTAGTTTTACAGACACATTACAACACCTTCATTATTCTGTAAAACAGAAACTTCGTATACACAGGAAATGCAACCTTTAAGTGAAAATATGCAAATATGTGGCCCTCAAATACACTGTTTTCTGGTGTACCTTGAAGGAGAAACGAATTTTCAAAACGTAAAACCACAGTAAAAGACAATGTTTTATTCCAAGTCACAGGTGTTAATAATGTTCAAAGGGTTGTCTCCCCTTCGCTATTGACTCTTATTTCGGAGATAAGACATTGCTCTAAAGAAAATGATTACAAAACGCTCCAAAATAATCTGACCTCTCAATTCTGTCAGTGACCAAACGTTCCTATCAAAGTATCAAAAACGCAGAGGTCACGTATCTCTGGTTTGTCATTTACAGCTTTTATTCAAATTCGAGTTAATGATTAGAAATTATGACTTTCTTACAAATAATTAAGATAATCCCTTTTTATTGGACCATTATGTTATTTAATGGAAAACTAAAAATTTATTAAATGGCAAGAACAATCAAAATCCATTTACGTACTTTTCAGGAATACAACAGATAATATTATAATACAATACTATCTGATTAGTTCTACTTATATTATACTAGGTTTCCGCCCGCGGCTTCGCCCGCGCAGTCAAAGAAAAACCCGCATAGTTCCCGTTCCCGTGGGATTTCCGGGATTGCGTCATTTTCCCGGGATAAAAAGTAGCCTATGTCCTTTCTCGGGTATCAAAATATCTCCATACCAAATTTCATGAAAATTGGTTCAGTAGTTTAGGCGTGATTGAGTAACAGACAGACAGACAGAGTTACTTTCGCATTTATAATATTAGTATGGATTGGATGGAGGAGGGAGTGTATGTTTGTTACTCTTTCACGTGAAAACCACTGAACGGATTGTGATGATACTTTGCAGTGATATAACTTATTTAGTACCAGAACACATAGAAATATGTAGGTACTATCTTTTGCCTGCGGGTTCATCCGAGGGTGAAATCACGTGGCACAGCTATTACCATATCCATGAGTCACATAAAGAATTTCATTGCATTTTCCTATTAACTGTTTTGAAAAATGTCACCGTATTAACCACAGTTTTATGGTCTAAATGCCCTTTGCAGTGTAGGACTGAATCGTCTCCAAAGGTCGTGAACTTCCAGCCAAATGTCGCGGCCTTTGAGCCTAACCATCCCCAGGGTATACGAAGCAATTATTTTTATAATTACAGGACATAGTAACAAAACAATGTTTCTCCATTGATAAGTAGCTCGCTCTATGTTGAAGCGATTTGTTTTCGATAAAGAATAAAGAGCTTTTGTTTATTGTAAATTGTTATTTTATGTACCTGGTTTATTGCAAAATAAATATAATTTCCTCTACTAAAACTAATCTACTATTTTCTTTAAAACTATTGGATTTTTTGTGACCCAGCCTATAATGTGACCATTTTTCACACCGTGTTTTAGCTACAGCATTTGTATTTTATTTAGCATTTGTTGTATTTAGATTCTAAAATATGTAATTAAAACTAATATTATTTATTGTTAAATAATTTGAGTAATGGAAAATGGGTAGCGTGTTCGAAATTTAAAATTGTATGGCGTCCCTCACCTCAGATGACAGATTATACACGCGGGAGTGATCGCGTCACAGACTATAATATGTTGGTCTACATTTTCTGTTCCCTGTTCCGAATTATAACATATATATCTTAATATCTTGAATGTTGGCAACACCTTTCAAATAAAACAAACCAAATTAAACCTTTTACAATTCGAAATAAAATTGTTTAACGCAAGTAACAATAAATACCGTGATCAATTTTTTAAAAACATCAATTTGAAACTTATTTGGCATGATTAGAGTTTAATAAAATGTTATGGGTACTCACTGCATTCACATTAATAAATTCATATTCATTTTTAATCTTGAAAATTCTAAGAAGAATCTTTAATTAATTTAGTACTAAGTATCTATAAAAATATCAGCCTACATACTATTATATAGGTATGTATATCATTGTCTCTTAGAATGAGCACAATATAAAGATAAACACGATCCATCATACAATATTATTAAATTACGACCCTCATCTCGCGACCCATCCAATTATGGAGTAATTATAATTACTGCACTTTCTATTTGCTGGTTATTGCATCAGCATGTGGTGTTTGCGGTGCCTTGGTAAATATTAGACAAAAACTAATACAATATAGTAATAACGATTTATTTGTTTTAATACCCTTTTTAATATAGTGATAATATGATATATCTAGACTTAATCTAAATAGAATTTTCTGCTAGGTTTTGGATAAGAGCGGTTAAAAAAAGAAATTTGTAATAACTACCTACTTTATTGTAAGTTATCTGAATCGATGTATTAAACCGGTGCGGTACCTACCGTATTACGTTAAAAAACAAATAAGATGTATTCTTTAATCAATATTTACAGGAAAACCGAATTTTTTGCATTCAAATTCTCTTCCTCTAGTAGCAATGTAAAACCTTGGAATGAAAACATGATTACATTCGTTTGGAAAATCATAGTTCCAATAGAAACTTTTTCATGAGCCGGCAATCCGTTTCCGCAATGTCAAATTTTTAAAACGATAAAACTTGTAGGTATGTGTAAACGCACACATGCAAAGGTACATGTCCTATTGTGTTCATACGTGACACTGAAGGGGTTTCGAGTGTGCTTTTTCAATTTGCCGTCGCTAATGTGGAACAGGGAAATGGATAGAGCTGATATTTTTAAGTTCGGATGAAACTTACTGGCGCGAAACTTTGGGGTTTTTTTCTATTATTGATGATTACATAATATGTATAAAATATATTGAAGTTATAATAACTGAGCTTTTTAAAGACAGAAGCTATCCACGGTAAATAATAATTATTGTTTCTGACTCTACAATGCATAAACCTGTTAATAATAAACAATAACAAAGAGTAACATCTTAAAACAAAGCAAAAGAAACAATGCAATCTGGCACAGTTAATACTACATAGGGGAGAGCGGGGATGAAAGTCACATTTTTAGCTTTTTTTATGTAACTTCCAAAATACGCTGTTTAGGAATGATATTTGTATACCAAAAGATAGTGTAATTATTCTGTTACATAAGAAATAAACGTATTTTTGTGTAATATTATCAGTTGTAGAAATATTTTGTATTTTCACTCTTAAGAAAAATGTGACTTATAACCCCGGGTCAGGGATGGTTGTCACAATGCCTAGGGTAGGTAGTCACATACTAAATAACAGGCAATTTATAAATAGAAAGTCACACTTTGGTCTTATAATTTTACGGAATAGTTTTTAATTAGGAACTCTTAACCAAATGAAACCGTGTCTACGGTCTTTATTTCAGTCTGAATATTAATCAATCACAATTTTAGCAAACAATAATAATCGTGAGTCAATATAGAGTCATCAAGGACAGATGGACTTCCAGCAGGTTTGTTAGGGTGATTTTCCGGTGTTGATTGAAAATTTACGGCTAAAACAAACAACCTCAAAACGCAAATAAAGTCATCTAACATACAGGGGGCTGGTTGATATGTGACAACCAGCCCCCGAAAATTTGTGACAACGTGCCCCATAACACGTTTTAGGAAAGTAAAATTGAAAATAAATTCCGATCAATGAATATCTAAAAAACTATACTACGATATTATAAAACACATTTCATCATCATCAAATGCACTGAAAGATTATTACTGTAAAACAAGAACGTATAATTACGAGGTTCGACACAGCAGCACAAAAATTTACTTTTGCTGCGCGAAAACAATAAACACGTGTGAGGCCCTCACGGCAGATCGGAGCGGTCTGACGCGAAGTTGGGACAGCGTTTTCACTGTATCGCTCTTGCCACGCTGTTCAACAGACTTATTCGATAGTTCAGTTTCGTGTTAAGACCGCTGTGACAACCAACCCGTGAGACAACCAAACCCGGTCTCCCCTACCTAGTATAAAACAAAGTCGCTTTCACTGTCCGTATGTCATTAAAGCGCAAAGTATTGAGATTTGTTTTTTTAATAGACAAAGTGATTCAAGAGGATGGTTGGTAAATATGTAATTAATTAGGTTTTAGACAAAGCATGCGCCTGCTTTGTTAGTTAATTATGGAAGATAAATTGGAATAAAACTAACTTAGCAGGTTATGAATTGGTGTCAAGTATTTTAATGAAAGCTCACTGGTACTCGCACTACTTTGCTCTATGTAAAGCTCTGTCTCTGTCAAAGCTTCAGATAAAATACACTATTTATTCTATATACTGAAACATACATGAATCGGCTCTACACATGGCTCTGTTCTTAGTCAAATCAAGTTCGTGTAATAGTGAGACATTTTTTCAATAGTCTGCTCAAAAAACCACCGCGGACAGAGTGCAGCGGAAATGAAACGGAGCATGTGTCGATTGAATCGTTCGCCCAAAATTGTGGCGCGAAAAAATATGCTGCGGAACGTCAAATGATCCTCGTCATACGTGGCGGGAATTTTGAATCTGTAGCTTATATTGGAAAAACGCACCTGTATTCGATTGAGGATATAAAGAAATTCCTATTCCTTGTGGAACATAAGTTGTGGGTACATGTATGTTGAATTGAAAAGTAGAATTTGGCATAGACAATCACCTAATACCAAGTTAGTAAAATCTATATTGGTTATAAAGTCTTCGTAAATTGTTTTCGTATATGCAAAATCTGTCGTGAATTTACAAATTGCAAAGAATTTTTTAACATTGCAACCTGCTAATTTAAATGAGAAATTATGGCTTAAAATAATACAACAAACTTAAATGAGAAATTAGCGGAAAAAATGAAATCGCCGAGCGTAAATGAAAAATTAAAAAAGTCCCGCCGGAAACGGTAGTACGGCCATGTTTCATCCGAAACGTAACGACCTTAATTACCAGATGCAAAAAATTAACGAACGCAATGTTTATTAATGTCAGATAAAGAATTTTAGAAAACAAATATTTGTTCTGACGTTGTTTCCCTAAGTTCTTAATGAGTTATCTAAAAAAATTATAAAAATGGGTAGGTATAGCCTATATTTAGATAATATTTTCTTTTAAGATTTTATAAAAAAAATAATTTATTTGAATATTCTTAACTTAGATAGTCGTGAAAAAGGCTATCTTAAACAATTTAGGTATATTAGCTTTCGTTTATCACATCAGAATATGTACCAAAATTTTCAGTCGCCTACGTGCATTTAATCACGGGATCTAGACTTAAAGGTAGCCACTGACAATTTAGACTCTAGACACCAGAATCAAGTTGTAATACCATCTTTATAGTGTATGAGTTATTGTATATGTGCGAAATAAGTGCAAATATACCCATGACTTCCGCAGACGACACTACCCTCTTGTACTCCTCTCGCGACCCAGTTGCCTATAGGGTTGACAGTTTTTATTATAAAAGCCTTGTGGTCGTTTGGATTTTTATTTTACCTTAACAAACAAACTAAATATTATGGTATTCACTGATGTTTAAACATAAGTTGGTGGTTTCTACAAACTGAAAATACTTCATTATTTAACAGTTATCCACCATTTGGAATATTATATAAGATGGGCGCGAAAGTAAATGATTTGTTCTATGTAAATGTTAGACCCTAGCGAAGTCCCTTTAATAGGTGGGGCGTTAAACGAAGAAGAATAAGAAGAAGGACTATCCGGCTATCCCCTATGTGTTAATTAAAAAGTAAACAAAGAAACTTATGAATTTTTATAATATGTTCCATTCCTTCCCATACATAGTTAAATCAGAAAATTTGATATAATTCTTTAACTTGTCCCTAGTAATACTTCAAATGCGAAATTGTGTATGTTTGTTCTTCCTTCTTGCACGTTGCAACGAAGCGATTTTGTGATATGATTTTTGTGTTTGGAGATATTTTGTAGGTTAGACAGTGACTACTTGTAACCGTGAACATCTTATTAATTTGAGAATTCCTTTAACTACGCAGCCGTTTAATATAACAAAATATTATTTTACTTTTCTATAGAATTATTGACAGCCCTATTTCGAAATATCATTTCCGTTATGGATGTCACGGGCGCCAAGTGCACTAGAAAGCAATGGTAACCACATTATCACTGACGATAATTTCTTTGGCACAATAAAAAATCAACTTTAATAAACCCCTGCAGAGAGTCGAATGCAGTTGCACGTTAAATTTGCAAAAATGATGGCTTGATGGTGCAACATCCGCAAGAGAGCATCACATTAGCGACATCTCTCGGTCGGAGTGAGAAAATTACACTGGAATTATAATGTTGAGCTTCGCGCGCTTTTAACGTTTTAGCTGTCACTTGTAGTGTTGCCAGATTAAAAATTCATTATTTTTTTTATTCTCGTCTGAAAAAGAATACTCATTTAAATTTAAACAAAATTGGATTAAAGATAGGTACCTATTTTCTAATCGTATTAAATGATTACATAATTATTATTAATTTTCAAATATCCACTCTTGTATATAATTAATATTCTTGTCTTTATTGTTTTTGGTCTGATTGTGTTAATATAATTTTAACCTCATTTAAATAAGATCAGATTAGATGTTTTCATTTTTGTAATACTAACTCAAAATCAACGAAACTATAAATGGAATTTTATATTATTTGGACTGTAAAGTTAGAATTGTGTTCAGGCGCGGTCCCAGGGGGGGGGTCACGGGGGCCATGACCCCCCCCAAAATCGTACTTAAAAAATAGAAAAAATCCTAATACTGTACAAAATATAAAATAAAAACTGGCCAAGTGCGAATCGGAGTCACTTGTACACATAAAGTTCCGTTAAATCTGTTTTTAACCCCTTGCGAATGTCGTAATTTGCGAAAATTTGCAGCATATACCTACGTACAGCTGTAAAACTTTAGATTCGTTGGCTTATAAGTTTGATTTTTTCACAGCTTCAAGTGTCGATTTAAGTAATCAATAAAAATAACAGTCTGATAAATCCACGCGTTCTTTAAATAAAACCGGCTAAGTGCGAGTCGGACTCGCGCACCGAGGGATCCGAACAAACCTACTTTTTATTATGTTGTAACTCTAAAATGTATGTTTTAAAATTTTTACTTTATCTGGGCTATAATACATTGCTTTTAAAAATTTCAAGACTGTATCAACGGGAAGTACAATGTAGGTTTTGATTCCCATGTGAATGTCGAAATTTGCGATAATTTGCAGCATAAACGGCTGTATAGGAATTGTTCCACCTTTTACCAGCCGCACAGTTCCACCACCGGACCACACGCCGTAAAAACCAGTTCCATCCGCACCATCTGGATGGTTGGCGCTCCACCACTGTCCGCTTCACCCGCAACTTCCTTCCGCGTACGGTGAAACTGTGGAACGATTTGCCACCTGCGGTGTTCCCGAACAACTACGACATTGGGGCCTTCAAGAAAAGAGCTTATTTGTCCATAAAAGGCCGGCAAAGCACCTGTAACACTTCTAGTGTTACAAGTGTTTATGGGCGGTGGTGACCACTTAACATCAGGTGGCCCATCTGCTCCTTTGCTTGCTCTGACATAAAAAAAAAAAGGGACCGTAGACTCGATATGAATTTCAGCTTCATACCTTCACGCTTTCCTGAGAAAAAGGGTCTTGATAGACAGAAAACTTAAAAATTATTAGATATTTTTTTTTATGTGATGCAATTAAAAAAATATATTTCTTGCAATTATTCCTGTATCTGTACTATTAGATGTTGCTTCGTACCGGAGTTCAACTCTCTGTGTTCATGGGAAGCACCCTGTAGATTTTAATTCCCTTGCGAATGTCGAAATTTGCGAAAATTTTCAGCATTTACGGCTGTCTATCACGAGATCATAGATTTTCTGACGCGTTTCTGAGAAAAAAGGTGTTGACAGACAGACGCGTGGCGGTATGAAGTTGAAATTTATATCGAATACTCAAGTATCCGGTCCCTTGATGCTGTGAAAAAATCAACCTTATAAGCCAACGCAATCAATAGATACAGCCGTAAATTCTGAAAATTTTCGCAAATTTCGACATTCGCAAGAGCATTAAAACCTACAGGGTGCTTCCCATGAACACAGAATCTTGAAATTTGGTACAAAGTAACGTCTTATAACACAGATATAGGAATAATTATCAAAAATATGAATTTTTAATTACATTGTATAAAAAAAATATTTTTAATAATTTTAAACTTACCAACCCTTACAAATGAACGCTTACATGTATTAAATTTATTTTCCCATCAAAAACTCAGGTTAAAATAACTTTAAGCTGTAATAAAACCAAACTTTTTTGTCAACTCAATCAGGAGATACAGCCGTAAATGCAGAAAATTTTCGCAAAATTTCTCTTCCCGTGAACTCAGAATCTTGAAATTCGGTACGAAGCAACATCTTATAGCACAGATAGAGAAATAATTCCAAAAAAATAAATTGATTACATTAGGTGTATAAAAAAATATCCTTAATAATTTTAATGTTTGTCTGTCTGTCAAGACCCTTTTTCTCAGGAACGCATGGAGGTATCAAGCTGAAATTTATATCGAATACTTAAATCTACGGGAGACCGTAGAACCGTAGACCGTAGCGAAGAGATTCAAGCTCTGAAAAAATCAAAATTATAAGCCAACGCAATCCAAATATACAGCCGGTTATGCTGCAAAGTATCGCAAATTTCGACATTCACATGGGAATCAAAACCTACATTGTACTTCCCGTTGATACAGTCTTGAAATTTTTTAAAGCAATGTATTATAGCCCAGATAAAGGAAAAATTGCTAAAACATACATTTTAGAGTTAGAACATAATAAAAAGTAGGTTTGTTCGGAGCCCTCGGTACGCGAAACCGACTCGCGCTGGGTCGTTTTTTTTTTTTAATTATATGAAATAGTAAAAAAATGTATAACTACATATTTTCTAAAGTTTTTGCTTATAACTTCTATTGAATACTATGACTCAGGCTGGGACCGCGCCTGATTGTGTTAATAAACTTATGTAAATATTATGCTTATCTTACTACTATGTGTATTAGTTAGTATGTATGAGATCCTATTGTAATATGATAATAATATTATATTAGCATGATATTAGTGCGTTGTGTTTTTTACGAAGGTAAAAAAAAATAGGTTTTTACCACATCCAAACAGTGCGTAAAATTTAGCACATATAGGTTAGACTACAAGCCCGCATAGGAAAAAAATATGGGTCAAATGAACCACCAGAGGACATATCTAGAACGATAGAAGAGCAAAAAATAATAAGATTCATCACTATGCCGTCACTTGTAAGCTGTCCAACTGAGTGCAGATGAGAATTGAAAAGTACAGGTAGACTCGGTAAATTTTGGTCATATATTTTTGTACGGCATTCTTAACCATCGATAGATCCATTAAAAATAATAAGAAACCGCTCAGTGCCGTACAAAAATGGTGGTCCACCAAGTCGGAATTTTTATTTAATTTCCGAGAGTTACCGGGGGTAAATTTGGTCATTTGACCATGTACGGCATCTGTGTCATACTATTGCTATACTGCTTTTAATCCATTATTCCGCAACGCCGTACAAAAATCATGGGGACAAGGGGAAAAAATCGAGAGTTGTAATCCCCTCTCTTTCCCCATTCCAGGGGGTCATTTGACACAACACGAAATAAATTTATTTTTAAAGTATTTTATGCATAGATAATATTTTTTCATGTGCCGTACATTTTCGTTGGTTCAAAGGGGAAAAATCTGAAAAAGAAAAAAATCCATATAACGAAATGTTTGCTTTATATTTTGATAATAAAATATAAATATACATTAATATGAAGAAGCTCGAGGTGGTTAATTATCACCTTGGAAAGTCGGAGTCAGGTGGAATGGACTCCGTTAAATTGATGAACTAATAAAAAAGCTACGAACGAAAAGATGTGAATTATATGCAATCAGCCCATGAATACAGGTAAAGTCACAAGCAAATGCTAGTAATATATACATATTCAAAATGTACAAGTAAAGCGCTTTCAAATGATACCAAACACGGCATATTTATCTTAACTTTATTTTTGTACTCTGTATGTTTTGTCCGCTAGAGGGCGCCACATTAGATTTTGTGAAACCCCATATAGCCTTTAGCTAGCTGGTCGCTGGTTATCCAGTGAACAATTCAGACGCTTCTAATGATATGTCATTTGTCGAATTCTGATAAGTAGTTTAGAAGTTACGAGGGAATAGATGAACATACATATGTACATGGCCTGTCAAAATCATAACCCTCCTTTTGCTTTGCCGTAGTCGGGTAAAAATATGTTAATGCCGTGCTGTATCAGATGGCCATAAAGCACCCTTAAAATTGTAGCTTTCGTCGCTTTCATCAGCCTAAAAGATGTGGTCTGCACAAAAATGTACGGCATCGTTTTTTCCTAATTTATCTATGTTAATACTATTTAAAACAACGAATAAAGTGTAGAAAACTATTATATTTCATTAATCTACGATGTTTAAACTTTAACAAAATTTCCGGTTTTGCATTTCTCTATAACTTTTTTTAGAACGGTTTCTTTTGAACGGCAATACTATACAACAATTGAATTTTACAATATCATGTTAAAAAAAAAGTTCCCGTACAGGGTCAAATGACCTTACAGCTCTTTATATCAAGAATTCGATGAAATTAAGATGATTATTGGTATACATTTAAAAGAACAATTATTTTTTGACGGCATTGCTTTTAATAGTACTTTTGAGTGCTAGATAATGTTTTGGAACCGAAGCCGTACTTAGTCAAATGACCCCCTGGAGTGGGGAAAGAGAGGGGATTGCAACTCTCGATTTTTTCCCCTTGTCCCCATGATTTTTGTACGGCGTTGCGGAATAATGGATTAAAAGCAGTATAGCAATAGTATGACACAGATGCCGTACATGGTCAAATGACCAAATTTACCCCCGGTAACTCTCGGAAATTAAATAAAAATTCCGACTTGGTGGACCACCATTTTTGTACGGCACTGAGCGGTTTCTTATTATTTTTAATGGATCTATCGATGGTTAAGAATGCCGTACAAAAATATATGACCAAAATTTACCGAGTCTACCTGTACTTTTCAATTCTCATCTGCACTCAGTTGGACAGCTTACAAGTGACGGCATAGTGATGAATCTTATTATTTTTTGCTCTTCTATCGTTCTAGATATGTCCTCTGGTGGTTCATTTGACCCATATTTTTTTCCTATGCGGGCTTGTAGTCTAGGTGTCAAATCCCTTTAGCATATTATATTTGTAAATTATGGAAACTATAACAGCTATAATAATTGTATTATACTTATACATATTACATAATATGTCTTTTTTTATATTTGCTTTCTGATTTATAACTTAATACGCTAAATTCCTCTCTAAATATTGATACGTTTAGTACACACGAGAACTCATAGAGTATTGACCTGTTCCTTTTAAATTATGATAACTAATTAATAGAGTAAATAAATTTCTAAAAGGAATAATATGTGATAAACATTTTTAACAAAAAATTTAAAATGAACGTCCAAAGTTGATATTTAATCTTTTGCTTATTTTGGGTATCAACCGCAACGAAGGGCTAGGAAAAATTAAAAAAAAAATGGTTGCCTGTAAAGTCGGTTTTACGGGCGAAGATTTTACGTGACAACGTCTTTTTCTCGGTAGAATATTTATGTGCTGCGCGCGCGGCAGACCGCGGGCCTCTCTCTCGTTCGGTGACTCATCGTAACGTTACCGAGCGTTACACTTTTTCATAAGTGACTCCCAGCCGCAACCTAATTTAAGACGTTATCACGTCAATAAAAAAATGGTTGCCTGTAAAGTCGGTTTTACGGGCGAAGATTTTACGTGACAACGTCTTTTTCTCGGTAGAATATTTATGTGCTGCGCGCGCGGCAGACCGCGGGCCTCTCTCTCGTTCGGTGACTCATCGTAACGTTACCGAGCGTTACACTTTTTCATAAGTGACTCCCAGCCGCAACCTAATTTAAGACGTTGTCACGTCAATAATAAAATAAACGTCAGTATGATGTCTGATGAAATTACTTGTAATCAAGGATCGTGACCTAAAGTGGGCGTTGCCCCTGCGCTCCAAAATAACTACCTATTATCAGAACAAAAAAAATATTAGATAATTAACAAATGTAAGGTAAAAATGTAAACAAACTCATAAGTCAAATATAAACAGATAATGTTACTTTTACCTACATACATGTGTTGCTAAGTCAATTTTAACCGACTGTTTAACCGACTTCAAAAAAAGTTTTAGGTATATTCCACTGAGTAATTTTTTCATTTTCAATTTCAATTTTTATATTAGGTAAGTATATATTCAGCACATATGATCACAAATTTATTCGTCACATGCAAACATTCAAAGCTATAATTTACTACCTGCTATATACTAATGCTACCATCATTCTACGTGAATAGAAAAGCTGCTTCGAGTAAGAACTTCTATTTCTACTTCAAATTACATAACTTTATCTATTTTTGGTTTATTGAATATGTATTTAAAAATATGTCTTTTCTATTTTAATTAAATTAAGAGGCCGTATAATAAAATAGGTTTTCGCAATTTAAGAATTAACTAATTGTTTGTTAATAAATAAAAAATCAGAAATCTATAAACAAATAATTCATTCCTGTTTAATATACATATAGAATGTGCAATAATGCATAATAGATTTAGAATATAATTACATCGTAGTACTTTGATTAAATCTTATGTAGTACTTACGTACGTAAATAAATTTCATAGCATGTAGGTTAACATTAAACAACTTGATAAAAACAAACAGGATAATTCATTACAACTTGAAAACTTAATTAAAAAATAAAAGATATAGGTATATTTTTTCATAAATGCTTTTATTTTTATCAACTTAACTTATAATTTTGAAACAAAAACAACAATGCCATGATCCATATTATTCCTTATCCTTACATTTCTCGTTCTCATGTACAACCTGAGGCTTAAAATCTAACTCCAAAACCTTGCTCAGACTCTTAACGTACATATCCAAACGTTGCGTCATGTAATAACAACGACGGTCTCTTATCTGCCTGTTCATGTTCAAATCCATTACGGAAATTAATAAGCCATCTCTAGTACGCGATAAGCCTGGGCACCTGACTCCATCTGGAGAGGAGAAGTAGCTGGAACCATAGAACAACCCCAAATCTTTATGCGCAGGTTTTCCATCAGCCGAAGTGAACTCATTCGGGAACTCTTCAAAACCTACTCTGTTGATAGCCGCTGTGAAGTAGCAATTGGTGATAGCAGCGTTCCTCGCCTCGATATTCCACATGTACTCGCTACCGGCCTCTGCGGCGATCGTCGCTGACGGGTTAAAAACAATCTCAGCGCCGTTCTGGCCGAACATCATCCAGTTTAAAACGTGATGACGCCCGAAGCAAATATTAACAGCAATTTTACCGTACCTAGTCGCAAAAACTGGATGTCCCGTGTTGCCCTCCATATAGTAATTAGATTCATTGAAGTCGCCCACTCTCGGAATGTGGTTTTTGCGGTGCTTGCCGATTACGTTGCCAGTGTCGCTAATAATAACTGCGGTGTTCCACAGGATATCTGCGTGTTTCTCGTCCCTCTCGAGGATGGAAGATACGATGACCATTGCGTATTTGATTGCAAGCTCGCGAAGGAAACGCGTTGTAGGACCATCTTCAGCGGATTCAGCGAATTCACACCAAGGTTGCTTCTCTCTGGTGCAAAATGCGAATGGCATATTCCATAGCTCTTGGAAACAAAGGATGTTGACGCCCTCTTGGCCAGCTACGTCGATGATTTTCTTGACTTTCGCGAAGATAGCGTTCTTTTGTTCATTGATTGGCCGGTCAGTGGGTGCGGCAATGGAGTGCTGGATTACTCCGACCTTGACAATTCTAGGTGGCCTGGTGTGCTCCTTCTTAGCAGGGAATGCGTAGGCAGCGATTTCAAAGTTGTTGTCCTTGGCGGCAGCAATGGAAGAATCCTTCAGCTGGACCTCATGGTGGTTCTTCCGTCCATAGTATATTCTATTAAACTCGTCCAAGTCCCGGCCGCTTAGATTGTTTTCAATGATAGATTCGAGGCTTTTAGTTTCTCCGTCCATGTTGAATGCGTGCGATTTGATGTATAAGGTTCGATTGACTACATTTTCTCGATCAATCCCGCCTTTATATAGCTTAGCGGCTTGTCACCGGTTGTGTAGAGCATTTAATGAGATGGCCGTTGTTTATCTACTTGGGTGGTTCGACTAGAGCTCCGTGACCTTAGATATGTTTGAGACAATATCGTATGAACGAAAATATTTGATTAGTCGAGAGTAAACTCTCATTATTAGTTTTACGACTTGATATGAAGTAATTAAAAGCGAAGTTCACGTTGTTAATAAATCCATTAACTACTTGAACTTCACTTTATTACTAGTAACTAGATAAACTTTCATGTATTAAAACAATAACCAGACCATTTCTGTCCATTTTTTAAAGAGTTATAGGTAATTGTTTATTTATTTTATAGACCACAACATTAGATGTCACATGTATTTTTTTCTGTTTGTATGTTTGTGTATGCGTCAATCACGTATAAGCTAATGCGCAGAATTGGACACGCACATTTAAAATTTTAAAACATACAAATTAGTGTCAACTTACAGGTTGCATTATTTGAAAAATAAGTATTTTTAGGGCTCTCAGTACATGTAAAGGTATAATAAAATAAATTCGCGAATATGAATTATGAGGACAGAGGTATAGGACTTTAAATGGAATAGAGGTGTCTAATGGAAATACTTCGTCTAATGTTATTATATATTATGTATAATATCGACTTACATTTTGTATTTAATGAATTACAGAAATGTCTGAAATTTATCACAACATAACTTGTAAAAAAAGCTGCTTCCCACTGTATGTCTGTCTGGCCCTATATTAGCTTAGATTTTTAAAATTACGCATTGAATTTTGAAGCGGTTTTTTTATTAATTGATAGAATGTGTGTGTGTGCGTGTGTGTGAGTGTGTGTGTATGTATAATGCATGAATAATGGCACCCGTGCGAAGCCGGAGTGCGTCGCTAATTAAAAAAGGGTATCATTTAAGCTATCACCAATTTAATTAGTTTTGTGTTTCTTAAATAATAGGGTTTGTCCTCAAAATAGTAGATCTGTCACCAAAATTTAGTCACCAAACAATGCAAAATCAGTTCCACAATAAATCACCTAAAATCCTGAGATATAAGGTCTAAGTAGTACCAAATAAATGTTTTTGTATGTATTATAATAGGTGTGTCCTAATAAGTATTTAAGCAAACTAATTTAAAGAGATCACCAATAAATCATATTATGTTACTAGAAAATTGCATTAAGTTCAAATAAAAAATTAGGGTTGTCATCATCGTTTCAACCAAAAGATTTAGAACCTTGGGAGTCAAGTTAAGTAGCAGACTTAACTTGACTCCCAAGGTTCTAAATTTCCACTGGTAGTATAAATTATATTTAAATAAAATTTTTAGCAGAGTAGTAAATAAAACAATTAAAGTCATAATAATCAATATTTATTGTTTAAAATAATTACCACTGAACAATCAGCGCTGGTTTAAAATAGCTGGCTTATGGCTAGCAGAATAGTAGATAAAACACTTGATTAAAGTTAAAATAATCAATATTTATTCTTAAAAATAATAACCACTGAATAATCAGCTCTGGTTTAATAGCTGGCCTATGGCTAGCATAATCCATACTTAATAGTAGATATTATAAATGCGAAAGTAACTCTGTCTGTCTGTCTGTTACTCAATCACGCCTTAACTACTGAACCAATTTGCATGAAATTTGGTATAGAGATATTTTGATACCCGAGAAAGGACATAGGATAGGTTTTATCCCGGAAATCCTACGGGAACGGGTTATTCTTTGAAAACGCGGGCGAAGCCGCGGGCGGAAAGCTAGTTGTAGATAAAACACTTAATTAAAGTTAAAATAATCAATATTTATTGTTAAAAAACAATAATCACTGAATAATCAATTTGTCTCCGCCCCTTTGATCATTTTTTCATTAAAATTATAAATTGATGTATTAAATTGGTGTCGAATACTATTAATTTAATATCTGAACGAAATAAAATGTTACTACTGTATTGGTAACAAAATATCAAATAAAAAGGAGTCGCAGTCAGGGATCGTTAATTGATTTATTTGGTGACAGATCTACCATTCTGAGCACAGAGCTATTATTTAAGTAACAAAACTGTTATTATAAGAACGAAGTTTATATTCATGTAATGCAATATAATTTTATTGGTTATCGATCTCTTATTTTACACATATATTAACATTAATTTGATAATTCATACCTGGGAACAATTTTTGTATATCTGAGAACGAAAATATTTCGTGGTGATAGATCTATTTATTAGGTGATACAACTTGATGACAAATATAAATTTTGGTGATAGAAAATATAGTTCCCATTAAAAAATAATCGGTTCTTTTTAAAATGGATGAAAGAAATAATTTACTAAAGTAAATTATTTCTTTAAAACTTAAAAACAGTAGCTTTTTTCTTTTGTTTATTTGATTCATAGATAGAGATTAATAAGATTTTTTTAACTTTATTAGTGATCAGATTGATTTTATTTGATATCCTATTTACAACAGATGTACAATATTATGTGTGCAAGTTTTGTATGCAGTGTTAATACTTAATTCTAAATAAATTATTCTACCCATAGTAATTATGTTGAATACCTGCAGCCTACGTGACTAGGTTAGACCGCCTAGATATTTTTAGCATATGGCAATTATAACACATTCGATCTGTGAATGAGACCAAGTTAATAGTCAATGCATCAAGCCCCAACCGGTGTTGATAAGCATACATAAACATGTAATAAGTAACTTTATTTGCGTCTCAAATTGTTACGCAATATTTACTTATCTATACAAAGCTACATTGGATCGTGTATTGAAATAAAATGGAGCGATCTCTCGACGATGTTATCAAGAATAATTTGAGTGGAAACGAATTGAGAGAATTTAATAGAATATATTATGGAAGGAGCGAGCACTGTGAGTTGAAAATAAATAATTCTACAAAAGATGCAGGCGTAAAATATAATTTCGATGTTTTGGGGTATGCGTTTTACGCCACAAAGGAGCAACTTCGTGAACCGAGAATTTTGAGGTTAGGTTTGGTACAACATTCAATTGTTTTATCAACTGATAAGCCCATAAATGAACAAAGGCAAGCCATATTCGATAAAGTAGAAAGAATTATTGATGCAGCGGCTTCGGAAGGGGTGAAAATATTATGTTTACAAGAAACATGGTCGATGCCTTTCTTTATGTGCACAAGAGAAAAAGAACGATGGGCTGACTTTGCAGAATCTGCTGTTGATGGACCTAGTACAAAATTCCTCAGCAAGTTGGCTAAAAAACACGAAATAATTATCATATCACCAATATTGGAAAATGAAAATGGTGTTTGGTGGAATACGGCAGTAGTTATCAATGAACAGGGCAATTATGTTGGTAAACACCGTAAAAACCATCTGCCAAGCGTTGGAAGTTTCAGCGAAACACCGTATTATGAACCTGGCAACACCAACCATCCAGTATTTGATACGAAATACGGCAAAATTGCTGTAAATATTTGCTATGGACGGCATCATGCATTAAACTGGTTGATGTTTGCGCTGAATGGAGCAGAGGTAGTTTTTAATCCGTCAGCAACTATTTCAGAATTCGGTGAATCATTCTGGGGTATTGAGGCTCGCAATGCTGCTATAGCCAATGGGTACTTCACTTGTAGCATCAATAGAGTTGGAACAGAAGAATTTACTGTTGGTAAAGACATAATTAAAAGGTCTTACTACGGTTCCAGTTACGTGACTGCTCCCAATGGGTTTAGAACACCCGGCCTACCAAGAAATCGAGACGGTTTACTGATAGCAGAAGTTGATTTGAACCAATGTAGACAAGTAAGAGATCAGTGGGGATTTCATATGACTTCGCGTTTAGATATGTACGCTGATAAGCTCCAGAAAGTCGTTGAAAACTGAAATAAATATTTTTCTATTACGCTTTACTTTCCGTTAATTCTTATCATTATAGCAACCTCTTCTTTTTTTCCGTAGTACTTTTTACACGCTTGCGCAAGCATAAACATCTTCTGTCTACCTGTAGAGCTACACCTACATAAATTTACAATTACAAGTAAGTAATTTGTGTCATGCTAATTTTCTTTATTACCTTTTAATTCAAGTAGGTAGGTAGTACATATTTTGATCATTTAGTTTATCTTGTAATGATATTCTGCTTTGGTATATGTTCCAGGCGCGGTCCCAGGGGGGGGGGGGTCACGGGGGACATGACCCCCCCAAAAAAATTGGCCAAGTGCGAATCGGAGTCACTCGCACACCTAAAATTCCGTTTAAACCTGTTCTTAATCCCTTGCGAATGTCGAAATTTTCGAAAATTTGCAGCATAAACGGCTGTAAAAATTTAGATTGCGTTAACTTATAAGTTTGATTTTTTCACAGCTTCAAGGGTAGATTTAAGTTATAAATAAAAATAACAGTCTGATAAATCCACGCGTTCTAACCAAGTGCGAGTCGGACTCGCGCACCGAGGGCTCCAATCAAACCTACTTTTTATTATATTGTTGTAAGTCTAAAATGTATGTTTTAGCAATCTTTCTTTTATTTGTGCTGTAAGACATTGCTTTTAACTCGGTGTTTACGGGAAGTAGGTACAATGTAGGTTTTGATTCCCTTGCGAATGTCGAAATATGGGATAATTTGCAGCATAAACGGCTGTATCTTTTGATTGCGTTGGCTTATAAGTTTCATTTTTTCACAGCTTCGAGAAACCGTAGACTTAAGTATTCGATATTAATTTTAGCTCAATACCTGCATGCTTTTCTGAGAAAAAGCATGTTGATAGACAGAAAACTTTAAAATTATTAAAAATATATTTTTTTACGATGTAATTAAAAAATTTCATTTTTTACAATTATTTCTGTGCTATAAAATTTATATCTGTGCTATAAAATATTGCTTCGTACCCACAGAACAGTAAAGTAGATAGAAGTGTGATGTGGGCGTGGCCCACGTGTCACTTGTAAGGTAAGATCACCTAACTTGCTCTCAGTTGTGCGCAGAAAAATATTCGAGTCGGTTGTCAGCTGTCAAACCTTTTTTCCATATTTATTCATTATTTAGGACGTGTTGTTCGGTATTAGAGTGCAAAAATGATAGCAGACGAAATAATATCAGCAATGGAGGCATTTCATACCATCGGTAAGTCTTATTTTTATTTATTTTACATATAATATTTTATGTTATAACTTCGCTTGTAATTTGTCAAAATTGTATACAAATATCTAGTCAAAATGAACCTTAATCCGTAAGAAATTAGTACTATTATAGATTGAACAGCAAACAAGAATTTCTGGAATATTATTGCAATAAACAAACGAATGTCGCTTTAGTGACGCTTGTGTACAGTATCGATACTTTAGAAAAGACAAACATTATAAATATTAAATTTTATTTTATTTTTCCTTAGCTTTCATTTGTCCAATTTATTTATAGATTTCCCAAAGAGGCTAATTTAAAAGAGAAATGGATAAATGCAACGTGACGAGTTAACTGAATGCCGAACAGCACTAAGCAGTCTAACAAAGGCCACCGATACAGCAAACCTACGGCAGTTCCAAGATTTAAAATAATGCATATTTTCTGTTTGTATTTTATAAATATAGATTAATACTATTCTATTCCGTTTTTTATTTAATAATCATAATATAAAAAGACGTACTTAGTAGTAATAAACATACTCCAAAATGTGACACATTATACTATACTCGTATAATAGAAAGAAAAAAAAATACACAAAAAATATTTATTTGTGAATTATCGATATCGAGATATCGATAACAAGGCTGACATCCCTCAGGGCATAGCATCAGATAAATATCAAGTTAATGTCATTAATGTTGAGTGACACAAATTTCAACCTTATCTCTATGTGTTGCGTTTCAAATTTATATCTATCGAAAACTAACGCCCTCTGTTGTGGAGTAGCTGAATGTTTTCGAATTTGGAATTTCTGTGCAATGAGAAACAAAACAGCTAATATACCTAGGGATGTTAAACTAAAATAAACCGTAAAATGATGCGTTAGGGTACATATTGAAATGCTGAATTTATAACCTAAGTCAGTTTTTACTCAAATTAAGCTGTCCAATCAAAGGCATAGTTTACTTGTAGTGTACTGTATAACTATCGGTTTAAATGTGTGGGTTTGGCGACACTGGTTTTCATACTAATTATGACATTATAGCACTTCTATTTGTTTTTATTGTTCTGTGTTCGTACCGAATTTCAAGATTCTAAGTTCACGGGAAGTACTGGCCGATTAAGGAAAGCTGGCATCTTCACAGTACTCACACATAATATGCAATTTTACTATACAGTATGTTCAAAAATAAATGCGACTCTAGTTTAATTGTTGTAGATTTGAATTGTAAAATGAGTGCGTTGTAGATAAATATATGAAAGCTCTCATAATTTATATGTAAAATTACAATTTAAAAGTAAGTCAATCGATGAACTTTATTATTTATTCTCATAATCAATTGTAATATATTATTGATAATCATTCAAGTAACAAATAATAATTAAATTTCATGTCATATTCAAAATAACGATAAAAACAATACAAATACCACGTGCGCTCACTCCCAAGAAACAATACAAGCGAAACCCTAGCACGTAAGAGATAAGGCTACATTACAATTAAAGCTATATTGTTCAGCTATTTATGAAAATTTTAACTTACGGCGTTTACATTTTGTTTACAAAACTTATTAAAATGATTACATAATTTAACCTAGGTTAAGTAAAAAAATATTCTTATCCGCGAGCCGCGAAGTATCTCGTCGAATATAGTTAGTAGTAGATATACCTTACGTCTTTGTTTAAATTACATCAACCTGTATTTATAAACAATTGCAAAATAAAAACAATAATTGTCCTCTTCACCCTCATAAGCTAGTCTGCGCGCGAGAGAGACGGAAAGACTTTTCATGATGCGTATGCAGTATGACGTCACGCCGCGCGCGTCCTCATACTACGGCCACACTACCGTGATATGCCAATAATTATTGCCACAACTTTAACAACACCTAGGTGTAACCACGACTTATGGCCATAATTCTACAATGCCAATCAATATGACAAATGGCGGTAGGCAATAGCTCCGGCGGCGGTATTCTTTCGCACATCAAAGAAGATTACCGCCGTAATTATTGCGTATGCGGCCACACTACCGTTTGTCCAGTGTGCAATATGAGCTCACCGGCGACGCACGTATTGACCGACATGGAGTGGTCAAATGAAAAAGCGCTCGATGGCGCAAATTTTTGGAATTCTTGGAATTCTTCTCTTTGGGATCTTGGGGATACCCAACAGAAGAACTATAAACATCGCAGTGTACACAATGATGCGTGGCGTCGGATCAAACAAAATTTATCATTTCCAAGTACAATAGATGATTTGAAAAAGAAAATTTCCTTTTTAAAAAGAAAGAATCCTTGATGAATTATTACAGAAACCATATTATATATTAATTATTAACTAATATTTTTTTTGCTGCGGTAAATGCCAATAATTACCGACATATCTAGGTAAACTGTAGTGTAACCACACCAGTTCATGCAGTAATTTAGACGGTAATTTAATGCCATAATTATTGCGGTAACAGCCCGGTAGACGGTAAGGTAGTGTGGCCGTAGCATTACAGACACTACACATGTGCAGTGTGTAAATGTGTTGACGTT
This sequence comes from Colias behrii, assembly GCA_029959065.1. Classification (NCBI taxonomy): domain Eukaryota; kingdom Metazoa; phylum Arthropoda; class Insecta; order Lepidoptera; family Pieridae; genus Colias; species Colias behrii. The sequence goes on from JARWMC010000015.1 coordinate 3,670,586, forward strand.
CCAGCTCTTCTTAATCGGCTGAAGACTGACTGACACTGAAGGTTTTGATTTTTGATTCCCTTGCAAATGTCGAAATTTGCGAATATATCAAGCTAAAATTTATATCGAATACTTAAATCTACGGTCTCTTCAAGCTGTAAAAAATCAAACTTATATGCCAACGCAATCAAAAGATACAGCCGTCAATGCTGCAAATTATCGCAAATTTCGACATTCGCATTTGAATTAAAACCTACAGGGTGCTTCCCATGAACACAGAGTCTTGAAATTTGGTACAAAGTAACGTTTTATAACACAGATATAGGAATAATTACGAAAAATATTAATTTTTAATTACATTATGTAAAAATTAAATTTTTAATAGTTTTAAACTTACAACCCCTTTACTCATGAACGCTTGTACATTAAATTAAAATTAATTGATATTCATATTAAAAACTCAGGTCTATAATATAGTCTTTAAGCTGTAATAAAATCAAATTACTATGTCAACGCAATCAGGAGATACAGCCGTAAATGTTGAAAGTTTTCGCAAATTTCGACATTCGCATGGCTATCAAAATTCAAAACCTGCAGGGTACTTCCTGTGAACTCAGACTCTGAAATTCGGTACGAAGCAACATCTATTAGCACAGATAGAGGAATAATTCCAAAAAATAAACATTTTTAATTACATAATATAAAAAAAAATATCCTTTATAATTTTAAAGTTCTGTCGAGACCCTTTTTCTCAGGAACGCGTCGAGGTATCAAGCTGAATTTTATATCGAATACTCAAGTCTACGGTCTTTTGAAGCTGTGAAAAAATTAAAGTTATAAACCAACGCAATCAAAAGATACAGCCGTTTTATGTTGCAAATTGTCGCAAATTTCGGCATTCGTAAGTCTTGAAATTTGGTTAAAACTTAAAAGCAATGTCTTATAGCACAAATAAAGGAAAAATTTCTAAAAAAATACATTTTAGACAGCACGAGTCCGACTCGCACTTGGCCGGTTTTTGCTTATAACTTCTATTGAATACGATTTTTAACGAGTACGATTGGGGGGGGGGGGTATCTTTCCAGCCGCGTGACCCCCCCCAAAATGTCAGGCTGGGACCGCGCCTGATATGTTCTAAAACGTTTGTCAACTTTATGCATATTCAATGGGCGAAAGTTACTTGCATTGAAATGATGTATTCTCTCTACAAAGGACACTATCTTTAATGAAAAAAGAAGGACTACCAGCTGCTTTGGCGATTAGGTAGTTTTAGGCCAATATGCCACCACGACCGTCCGCGTCACGGTCGTGAACAATACCACAGTATTACAATATATTGTAATACTGTGACGAATGACGATACTCAGTCAGCTACATACCACAGTACATACCTACTTAATATATTCTTTTTCATATAAGTTGTCCACGAAAAATATTTTTTTCTTAATATAAAACATTATAAAAAATATTCCACTAGTGTCTTGGACAAAATTTAAGCTATATCAGATATTTTTTATCTACACAATTCAAGTAAAATATTTTCTAATCTGTGACATCGACGATGATATGTCATTTTGCGTTTTTGTCGTAGGTTTTTGTAAATCATAGTTGTATTCATTTGAAATACCGAAAGTAGAAAAATATATTGATATTACGGAGTAAATAAAGAGAAAAATGGTAAATATGAACTTTCTTATTTGTTCTTAATGCTAGCGTTATAATATTAGACGTACTGCGGATGAGTTTGGTTATTTTGTAGCGACTATTGATCTTCATTTTTGTTCAATCTAACTTGTGTTTTTTTTTGTAGTCGATTCTAGCTTACAATGGAGGTGCTGTTGTGGCCATGAAGGGCCAGGATTGTGTGGCTATCGCTACAGACAAACGCTATGGTATACAAGCGCAAACAGTGTCGACCAACTTCCCCAAAGTATTTCAAATGGGCCCCACATTGTATGTTGGTCTACCCGGCCTCGCCACCGACACACAAACTGTGTTCCAGAGATTGAAATTCAGGTAAACTTACATTCAATATTATATATCAATAATACTACTGCCTAATATTAATTTTGCATTGTCACCTAAGTTGTAAGCACTCACTGTATCCTGTAATATGTAGAAATATTTAACAAGAGGATTTGATATAAATGTATGAACCTGCTAATTGCCTGCTAAGGGTTGGCTTTAGTTAACTGCCGCACGAATTTGTTGGAAATATTTATATTGTTAGTTAGCTAGGTAATGTAAGATTGTAATTCCAAAATATTATCGTTAGGAAACTTGTAGTTATTTAGTTATTAATTCTTAAAGTTAATAATTTTTTGTGCGAAAAAAGCGCATTTATCCGTTTTGTTGTGCAAAAAAAGCGGACCAAGACGTTCCATTTCACTGTACTGTGACTTTACGCAGCGGCCGGCGAGTGCCAGAAGCGACTTTAGGGCGATTCCCACTCAAACAAAAAAAAAATCTACGTAGGTTAAAAAACTATTAAACTTTTATTTTTAATATCCAAATAGGTAGCGAGGAGCGAAGCGACGAGCGTGTTAGGTTAACTCTTGAACTGCCGCCAGAAGCGACTTTAGGGCGATTCCCACTCAAATAAAAAAACTACGTAGGCTTACACAACTTGTTTGTATTTTACTTATGTATCGTAAATTTTTTGTTATTATCGTCTAATGCTTAGTTAAAATGATTTTACACCAATTCCATACATTTTGAGGTTAGAATAGGAAAATTGATTTTTCTCCAAAACTATTGGTTTCCTAACTTTCCCCTTTTGGGAGGAGGGTCCCCCCCTCCTCCTCCCCCCTCCCCTCCCACAAAAAACCTATAATACGTGCGGCAGTTAACTAAAGAAACCCCGCCTGCTAATTACCTGCTTATCAATAAAATAGATCCGTCAAGTACATTAAGAACCTCATTTTTACTTACATTACTCATATGAAGTAAAAAACATTGTTCTGTAAAAAATGTAACTTACGTCTTTCCAGAATGAACTTATATGAATTAAAAGAGAACAGAATGATGAAACCCAAGACATTCTCAGCGATGCTCTCCAACTTATTGTATGAGAAGCGTTTTGGACCTTACTTCATTGAGCCAGTCATTGCTGGTCTCGATCCCTATACTAATGAACCTTATGTCTGTAACATGGATCTGGTAAGATAATTTTTTATTTGCAAATATTGTATGCATACAAGTTTAGGTTAGAACTTAGAAGTATTATCAATGGTTGTACTATTCAAAAATAATGAAAACTATATTAGGTATAATACTCATGATTGTTTATGTGAAATTAGATATTTTGCATAACATTTTTTTATACATATAGACATTAGTGTTTTATCAACTGCTTGTCTATTTTTGTATATTTGTATATTTATTGTGTGTGGAGCTTTGTATTCATGATGAGCAAAGTAAATGTGGGAATTTATGCTGAAATTAATTTCTGTCTTTAATGTCCATATTAAAAAAAAAATAATAACTCCACAGATTGGTTGTCCAAATGAACCAGAGGATTTCGTAGTGTCAGGCACATGCTCAGAACAGTTGTATGGTATGTGTGAAGCCCTGTGGGAGCCAAACCTGAAACCTGATGAGTTGTTTGAAACAATCTCACAGGTATGTATTTCTTCTACTTATCCTAACCAATTATAAAAGTGAGTTTGTAAAAATCTTTGGTTGAATTTTTGTTATGCTTTCACTTCCTTCTTTCAACATCTACTAAATGGATTTTGATAGCATTTGGTCACTGCCAAACATCACTATACATCACTATGTACATTGTTTACCAGAACATTGAACAACAAATATTTTTGATGGCATGCCATGTTTGCATGATTTCAAGTGATTCAAGAGGAAGGTTTTAGTATATAATTTACTAACGGTCCGCCCCCGCTTCGCCCGTGGTACATATTTCGCAATAAAAGGTAGCCCATGTTCTTTCTCAGGGTCTAAAGATTATCTGTGCCAAATTTCATCAAAATCGGTCCAGTAGTTTATACGTGAAAACCATACATACATACATACAAACCTTTCCAGTATAGATTATGTTTTAGACAAAGCGGGCGAAGCCGCGGGCGGAAAGCTAGTGTGTTCATAAATCTAGTCATTATCCATAACTATATATGTCCGTATTTATGCAAAATGGAACCACACGACAAATTTCGTTTTTTACTTTTATTGAAGAATACTCATTCAAAAGTGGTCTAAATTCTTATACAAACAAGAACCACATGATTTTTACGTTGGAAACAAGATATACTAAAAGCAGAAAGGAACCACCAGCAACAACGAATAATACATATTAAGCAAAACCGAACCACAGCACCACGGGACTGCTTTGTTCAAACAAATAAACGATATTACTATCATGTCATTTTATACAAAACAGATCCACACCTACTTGGTACCATTATACATTACACATATTTCTATTAATAACAATTATTTTTAATACACAAAATGGAACCAGGTTTCTGTGGTAAGGTTATGCGTAAAATAAATACATAATTTAATTGTAATTTTTTATTGCAAAATAAAACCACAAGCATTCGGTTCTATTAAGCATAAATAAATATTGTAAAACATTCTGAAACCCATCAACGCTATATGGAACCAAATGCCTTGACTTGTTACAATGCTTCTCATCTTTAAACAACGTATTTCATTACTTAAATAGCTCAAAGTGCAAAACTCCAATTTTTTAAGTAAAACGTCGAACATCTGTCAATATAGGTGACATTCAGCGAAGTAGTTCGAATACGTGACGGTGTTTTTTTCCTCCGCGAAGTAAGTTCTATTGTTTTTGTTAATTACCTTTAAAATTAAATGTGAAAATGTTTAGTAATAAATAAATAAGCAAGCAATGGGTAAGAAAAGCATTGGAGACGAACACCGAAGATAATAATGAAGATACAACGGGTAAGTAGTTTTATTTAATGCATTTAAGTACTTTTTAAGTTGGGGGCCGAGTCACCTCCGTCCGTAGGAGTATACCCAGAACTCTGAATCCCTACACGTGGCCCCTGGGTGGTGCTAAACAGGTGACATGGTGGGAGACATTCGTCGCGGCTATAATGACCACCCATCAGCTGAAGACGTGTCGCCAAGCGTCCGTGTTCCGACACGAAGAAGCTGATGTAGCCTTAGTGAAGACGGGTCGAATCAGTTGCGCTTTTGCAATCAGGACGATCTGACGCACACTGTCGTTGCTGCTTCCGGTGGCTAGTCATGGAGGGTAGCGGGATCCGAGGCACGGTGCACCGCTGGCCGACCGCTGGTCAGTAGGGGGCCCAAGTAGCGTGCTAGCCACATGTGAAAGGCTGCCCCGCCAACCAGCGAAAAATCCCAAGTTGCGCCATAGTGCCGGTTGGCGACCGGATGAGAGGGCCCTATGGACAACTTGGGGGGGCTCGGGCGTCCCCGCAGTCTCCAGACTAGTCCCCGTCATTGCGGCTTCTAAGTGTGTGTCTCAGGTCCAGTTGTAAAGCGCCTCGATTCACTGCCGTCTTCACACCTACTTCACTCTCCAAACAAATGATGAAAAAAGCAAGATACAGGAACACAGTTGTACAGCGGCAGCACTCCCTCTCGCTGAAAGTAGACCTTACTAACATCAGAGGTCTACACTCCAACCTCGCTTCAGTCCACTTCCACCTAGAGACTAGCAATCCTTGTATCTTGTTCCTCACAGAGACGCAGATAAGGTGTCCGTCTGATTTGGCGTACCTGACTTACCCCGGCTACACACTGGAGCAAAAATTTAAAGCTCGATCAGGTGTGTGCGCGTACGTCCGAGACGACATCTGCTGTCGGCGTCTCCGTTTTCTTGAAGACCCCCATTTTTCTGTACTTTGGATGCTGGTGGACACAGGCTTAGAGAAGCTTGTCTATGCTTGTGTCTACCGAGCGCACAGCGGAGACCAGGAAACGATCAGGCTCACAGAGTACCTAAGTGAGGCGGCGGATGCTGCTCAACACAAATACCCTTCCGCTCAGCTAGTGCTACTGGGGGATTTCAATGCCCACCACCAGGAGTGGCTATTCCCGTACCAGAGCACTGATCTCGCTGGGAGAGAGACGCGTAAGCTCGCTATAGCGTTAAATCTCACCCAGCTGGTTCAAGGAGCGACGCGGGTTCCTGATGTTGAGAGCCATACAGCCAATTGCTTGGACCTTCTGCTGACAACAGATCCGGACCGTTACTCGGTGGCGATTTCTTCGCCGCTTGGCAGCTCCGATCACTGTCTGGTGAAATCTGTATCTGTCTACTCGCCGCCCGATCCCAGTCCCAGGGGCTCTCGGCGCGTGTGGCGATACAAGTCAGCAGATTGGGACGAGATGCGTTCCTTCTTTGCGTCTTATCCCTGGCGGTCTGTTTGCTTTTCTTCCGAAGACCCTTCGACCTGTGCGGATGCTGTGACAGATGTGCTGCGGCAGGGAATGGAGTACTATATTCCATTCTCCGATGTAGCCACGTCCAGTAAAGCTCAGCCCTGGTTCAGAGCCGAGTGCAAACGCGCTGAAGCGCTTAAGCATGAGGCATATCTGGCTTGGACTGATGCTCGACACCGCAAGGCCAAGGATGTATCAGAGAAGAAGAAAGCCTTTAACCGGGCCGCCAAGTCCTACAAGAAAGCTCTACGGAAAGCTCGATTTGACCACGTTAGCCGTATTGGGAACAAACTGGCTTCTTACCCCTCCGGTAGTAAAGCGTTTTGGTCCCTGGCAAAGTCGGTTGAATCGAATTTCTGCCGCCCCTCACTTCCTCCACTGCTGAAACCGGATGGGACGCTAGCTCACACTGCCGCAGAGAAAGCGAACCTATTTGCTACTCTGTTCGCAGAAAATTCGCGTCTGGATCCTGCAAGCGCCAAACCTCCCAGTCTACCTGGTTGCGAGGCGAATATGCCGGAAATTCGCATCCGTCAGACTGAGGTTCTTAAAACGCTGCGGAATCTTGATGTGAATAAAGCTAGTGGCCCTGATGGTATTCCAGCCATAGTACTTAAAACCTGTGCGCCTGAGCTCGCTCCTGTTCTGACACGCCTCTTTCGCCTTTCGATGATGACTGGAAAAGTACCGAAATCATGGAAACTTGCTAATGTGCAGCCTGTGCCCAAAAAAGGTAGTCGTGCCGACCCCTCCAATTATAGGCCAATTTCAGTCACGTCCATACTCTGCAAGACTATGGAGCGTGTACTGAACAGCAGGCTTATGGCACACCTAGAAGCGAACGATCTACTCAGTGACCGCCAATACGGATTTCGCCGAAATCGGTCCACTGGGGATCTTCTAGCGTGTGCTACCTATATCTGGAGCGAGGCCATAGAGAATCATGGGGAAGCACTTGCTGTCTCCCTTGATATCTCGAAAGCCTTCGACAAGGTCTGGCATGATAGCCTTATTGGCAAGCTTCCATCGTACGGTCTGCCTGCTGGTTTCTGCGCATGGATCTCAGATTTTCTGAGAGACCGGTCGATTCGAGTAGTCGTCGACGGCTGCTCGTCCGACCAATTGGCTATAAACGCCGGGGTCCCTCAGGGATCAGTTCTCTCCGCAACACTATTCCTGCTACACATCAACGATCTGCTGAAACCCGGTATCTATGGGTATGCAGACGATAGCACTGTTGTGGAGAGATACGTATCCAACGCGCGTGCTAGTACGGCACAAATCCAGTCTCTGCGGGAGGCGATGGTCGATCGCTTGAACTTGTCCTTACAGGCAGTCTCCGATTGGGGCGAGGCCAATCTGGTCAAGTTCAATGCGACTAAGACCCAGGCGTGTCTATTTTCCGCTAAACGGAGTCCTTTCAACCTGACTCCGTCTTTCCAAGGTGTATCTGTACCGATAACTGACCACCTCGAGCTTCTTGGTATCACCTTAACGCCTACTCTTAATTTTGGTTCATACATAGAATCAAAAGCCCAAGTAGCCTCAAAAAAGCTTGGTATTCTAGCGAAGGTGAGACAGTATTTCAGTCCGGGACAGTTGCTCAATCTTTATCAAGCACAAGTCCGTTCGTGCATTGAATACTGTTCTCACCTCTGGGATGGATCAGCCAAGTACCAGCTGGAGGCGCTTGAGGCGATAGAGAGGCGTGCCAAGAGGCTAATAAACGACGATGAGCTAGTAGGCAAAAAACTCCAGAGCCTCGCCCATCGTCGCAGAGTGGCAAGTTTATCGGTTTTTTATCGGATACACTTTGGTGAGTGCGCTGCGGAATTGCACGATCTAATTCCGCCATCCCCTTTTTTCCATCGTTCGTCGAGGCGCACAGACTCTAGGCACCGCCATATGGTGGACGTTCCATGTACCCGGACAAAGCGGTTCGGATCGACATTCTTCATTCGAACCGCGAGGGACTGGAACATGCTTCCTGAGTCTGTGTTCCCCGACGAGTACAATATGGAGGTCTTCAAGAAAAGAGTGAACAGGTACCTTCTAGGAAAGCGCGCTCCATCTTAGGCCACATCTCAGCTTTCCATCAGGCGAGATAGTGGTCAAGCGCTTTCCTATCAAACAATAAAAAAAAAAAAAAAAAAAAAAAAAAAAAAAAACTTATTGAATCTGAGATGCAGGTACGCTTTATCCTTGCTTTATCCACTTTTGATTCATTCCCGATTGTGGTGTGATTTTAAGAAGATAGTTCATTAAGTAAGTACAAGAGGAATCCTCTGTGGATTTACGTATTTTAACGACAATGTTGTTGTTCACGAAGGCGAGTCGAATTAAGAGTCATTTTGTTACGATTCATCTGTCATTGTGAGATGAAACTACTAAAGTCTAAACCCTGTTTTAAAAATAACTGTCGATGATCTAGGTACCTACCTACTATTTTGGTAAAATACGTTTAGATTCAGATTCAGTACAGTACATTCAGCCACATCATTCAGCGCATATTTTAAAACTCGCGCGGCCACTGTTTTGACCGGAACAAGGCCCTAGCCTGCGAAATTCAAAATTTTAACAAGTTTATTTAATTTTTTGCTAGGGTTGCCACTGTTGCGTATGATTTTTAGGGTTCCGTACCCAAAGAGTAAAACGAGACCCTATTACTAAGACTCCGCTGTCCGTCTGTCTATCCCTCTGTCTCATGAACCGTGACAGTTAGACAGTCGAAATTTCATATGATGTATTTCTGATGCCGCTGTAACAACAAATACTAAAAAACAGAATAAAAAAAGACGTGTGGCACTCGGGGACTGCCGCGGTAAAGCTATTGCATAGCATGCCTTCAAGCCACACCTCCGAGCCCGTCGGAGTGGAGAGCGTGAGGTTTTTTCGTTACGGAATTTCTCGATTCGGTCCCCACGCTCAAGGCCCGCGATAGAAGCTATGCAATAGCTTAATAAATATTTAAGAAGCTCCCATACAATAAGCCGTGATTTTTTTGCCGTTTTTATAGATAATGGTACGGAACTCTTCGTTGCGCGAGTCCGACTCGCACTTAGCCAGTTTTTTGTACATGGCGCATGTACATACAACATACTTAGTCGTCTAGTAGGGACACGGCTTTATAAGAACTAATAATATTTTGCTGTCGCCATATACCTACCTACGTATAAAAGACACGCGGCTTTATTGTTTTGATTTAAAGCTTTTTTCTTTTTATTACAGAAGATAACGAAGAACCTTATACGTCGCTGCCTCTGGAGAAGCTTTCTTCACCTTCTAGCGATATTCAGTCCATATTACATCTCATTCCACAAGATGCACAGTTTTTATAACGGTCTCATTAGTGATGATGCAATAGAAGACCACATAGATGGACTAGACACGGTGGATTTCGAAATCCAATTTGATGATAACGTCGAATAAACGTCTTATATAAGTATTATTTTATATATTTTTTTAATTAAAGCTTTAATTACGATATTATAAATACATAGTTTCATTTATATCATTAAATCCCTAGGATGTGGTTCCTTTTTGTATAAGAGAAAACCTATCAATTGATAAATGTTAAAAGGAACCACATGCACATTTTCTTAATTATCTAGAAAGTTTAAGAATATTCAGAGCAAATTTATATACACATACTTAAATAAGTAATTTATCAATGAATTTAAATAAAATCAATTTTAATTTTACTTCATCTGACAGAGCTGCAAATGTTTTTGTAAATCCTTTGATATCTCAGAAGTGCGTTTTTGCTGGGTGGTTCCTTTTTGCTTAAATACGGACATATATTCTTCCTTCATTCATTTTTTATTAATAGGAATAGCCTATATTAATTATTCTATATACCTATTTTAGGCGCTAGTAAATGCAGCGGACCGTGACGCGATCTCAGGTTGGGGAGCTGTGGTCTACATCGTTGAAAAGGACAAAATCACCGAGAAACATGTCAAGACAAGGATGGATTAGGTTTATGTGGGAATGTTTATTAATAAAATATAAAAGCTATTTCATTTTTTATTTTTTTCACTTTGTTATAAATTGCTCTAGGGATTCAGATAACATATTTTATTAGGTGTTTTTGAATTCAATTTAGACTTCTTAAATATGATAACTTTTAATTAATAAACTTTTTATATTTTCAATAGATTTTTTATCTGAAATAGAAGGGACAACGAAACTCTGATGGCTGTATATTCCACTGTTCCGCAACACGCATAATATTACGTAATTACTATAGCAAGTACCTACGCGAAAATGTGCGTCGCCTGCAGATGCAACGTTGCGTGGCGATACAGATGGGATAATTGTTTATATTACTATGTGTGACTGTTGGGGACTTAAAATAAAACACACATTGCAGAAACCTTATAAACCGAATGTTTAAAAAATTATAATTTTCAATTTTCATACATTGTCTTTACAAGAGATGGAGACTAGAGGAATAACATTACAATTGTGCCGTTTTTTTTTTCGAACACGAAAGCTATAGAATCCAACGCCGTTATTACAGTGCCTTGCCTTCAATATTTTAGAACAAAAGCCCTGATGAGTAAGTTCCAATAAATTCGCCGTAGACCAAAAGGATAACATGACATAATACCCTTGCAAAAATGACCAATAGCAAGCAAGCTCTGTAAGCATTATTTAATTTTATATCTATGGTAGATTAAAAAAAAATACTGATCATTGCGCGGGAACTAGTACAAGATGATAGTGATGGTAAGTCAAAATATTTACAATAATACTCATCAAGGCGATATTCCAAAAGCAAAAAATCTGTTCAAATAATTTTCCAAAACAACATATTATTATTTTATGCTTTTTAACATAATTATGTAATTAGCTAGATGACCGCAGATGCAGTTAACAACCCCAAAATTTTAAAGATGACGGCTAAATATTTTATAAGCACAGAACAATTATTAAATGAGTGAATAATGAATTACCTCCACGAATGAGTGTCCAAACGACGAAATTGATTTCGAAAAAGCGTTATTCCAAAACAGGATTACATTTACGTGTATATAAGATATTAGTGAAACATGAAATGACATCAAATAAATAAACCAATGCTTTTTACTGAACATATCTTAATAGCTTTCGAGACTAAAAGCGAGACACTTATTCGTATAGGTATTAATAGGTAGCATATTTGAACATATACAGATTAAAAACCAATAAAATTTTATTTGTTTCAATGTTTTCAATTGTGCACTTTCATTTTATTCTGTATATGAAACAATACTAAAGTAAACTTAATATACAATTTTTTATTTCTAGGCAAATTTAATTCTAATAATTCAAACAAAAACCTATCACAAAAGAGCTTTGAGATGTGCTATATATTTATAGGTCGCATAAAACAAAAACTATTATTTTTTTCCAGTCTATATTCCAAAATACTCTTATAAATTTATAGGCATTATTATTTAGGAAAAATGGAATTTATTGTAACGCCTTAACAATGTTGTTATTTATATTAAATATATTTAAATATTGGTTAAGCCATATGAATCCACTCTAAAGTTGAATTTACATAAATAGATAATTTTTGGTACAACACGGAAATAAATAACGCGATTCAAGAATTCAAGACTTAATTTAAAATACTAACATCAATACATATCGAAAGTAAGGGAATAACAAAAATCTTAACTTACTACTTCGTGAATTCCTTCTATAAACACTTTACATGACATATACGGATAATCACACAGACTATAACAATCCAAGTCTTAAATCCATAATATTAGAATAATAAATAACAAAATCTTACATTAATTTAGAATTACTACACTAGACAAGAACTAAGCTATTAATATTGGCAAAGTTACAATTTATAGCGCGTTTATATTGACCGTAAACATACAAAGTTATTTTACATCCAAATCCAATACAATATCTTCAATACAACCACCTACATAATATATCAGTAGCACGAATATAAGTCAACAGAGCATTAAAACAATTCTGTTAACCAAGAACCAGAATGCTGTAAAACAAATACAATACACATTGTATATAATCAAAATGGCGTCTTTAGCGCCTTAAATTTGAAAACTACGCCCCAAATGCCATCGAATTTACTCATTGGCATGTCTTAAAACACATTTTCGTGGTACCGTATTTAATTCCGTCGCTCAAACATTAGCCAATAACACGAAATTTTAAAGATATTTCAACAATAATTATATTTTTTTTCTCAGCACTAATCTAACCGATAGCGGAACTTTATAAAAGCTAGTAACGAGTTAGGAGAATATTGCAAACGTGCCATAAAAGATCAGTTTAGAAATTGTGTTAAGAAATTTTATACAAAGAGAGAACAACAAATTTCTTTCATAAAATTTTCATCCTATTTCCCGCGCAATTTCATGTCACAAACGAGTCATAGACTATAGCATTCATTTTGACATTTGACACTCATGGACATCGTACAATGGAATTCATTATAGGGGACTAAGGGGAGTTAAGGCATATTTTATTTCACTTGCTTATAGGTTTGGTCCAATCAGATATATTCATTTCAAAAACTGCTTTTTCCTTACAATATGGCACTTAATTCCAATCTGATGTTTTCGTGTGTCTTGTTATATATTGCTAGAGAAATGAATAAATGATTCCCAATAGTTTTATATTGCATACTTAAATTATTACTGACTCAGATTATAAAGATTACTTTTTAGTCTGGTATTATGAATACCTAATTGTAAGTGACAACCCAACTGTATGACGCCTCAAAAATGCCCTTATTATTGCAATATTTTTAATCAATTTCTTATATACTCAAGTAGTATTTATTATTGGGAATTATCAATTTCTCATAAGTTCATATAGAACATAGACACTTGAAATTGCGACTCATTCACTTGAATATTTGTAGCCACATTTCAATTTACTAAGTGCCATTTATCCATTAACATGCTACATGAACATTTGACCACAACTAGCTTTTAATAAAAGCTCTAAGCCGTAATATGTAGCAAAAATCCCTTCAAAACAAGCATAAATTAGAATTTAAAAAGATAATTCTTATAGAATACTCCATAAGATAATTAAACCATAACTACTTGAAATATATTTTTGAGGCCCTCAAAGCAATGATTTTGTTATATCACTATAATATTATAATCTTCTTATTCAAAATTCTCTATTTTTTGTACCAACTCATATGCTGTTTTTTTTGATGGGATTTTCAATACATATTTCACATAGATTATTTTTCAAGTCACAAAATTCCTTCATAGAATAAAAAGACATTGGTTAGAAACAGATAATACCTCTTTTAGTGTGCATGTGGGTAAAATTTTTAACCTACATCACCCTGTTAACTCCATTATCAATCCAACAAACTTAATTTTACACTAGCGGAAACTAAATCTTTACATTTCTATAAATTTAAAGTAACCTCTATTTAAGAAATAAGCATGAAAATAAAAAATATAATACAAGTTAATAAAAGTGCATTTAAAGAGCATCTTATAACTTTTATTTTAGAGAATGAATTACTTTCATTTTCTTTGGCTTCTTAGATGTTATACTTATTTCCTTAAGGAATTTTACACAAATTAAGTTAAGAAAATATAAACACGACGTTAAACATTTATTTTAGTGGAATACAAGCAAAACTGAGAAATAAAATATGCATACTAAAAGTTCCTTGGCTTCATCTAAATGCACCTTTATAAATGAATCTAAGCTATTTATTAAAGAAATATTTAATACAAAAATTAAAATATAAATTATACAACAATATTTAAAGACTGCATCAAAACAATATAACATTAATGGCCACAGAATTTTACCATAACACTCCTTTATAGGGTTTCTGGGGAGTTGTGTGTTCCTTGGAGTGATGAAAAAATTTTTTAAAGTGGGATTTGAACATTATAAAAAGAAGGTATCAATTTATTTAGAAAATATGGTAATACATAAGTATAACATTTCCAGAATTAAAAATAAAAAGTCTGCTGTTCAGACATTTTTATCATAGAAAAAATAAAAATAAAACCTGAAGATAATACATAGTTGATAAAGGCTATTGCTTACTCATTTTATTACAGCCAATAGAATATTTGCTACAACACATAAGGTGCTATTTTTATTTAGCAACCTTATTTAATATAAAAAAAATAGTATCATTTATTTCAAATTGTAAGTCCATTATTATATCATAACAATTCAGGAATCTAACTCAACATTCCTGCACAAAAAGATAAAACCAAACCTGCCAATACTACCCACACTCCGCAGAACACAAGCACAAACACTGAACCAAGAAGCTTATATCTAATACACTGGAGATTGCACTATGACCATTAACTTGTAACAAGAAAATATGACGTTGAATGACGCCTGTATATTTTTTTATCCCTTTCACACCTAACTTGGGCAAAGGTGAAAGGGATAAAAAAATATACAGGCGTCATTCAACGTCATATTTTCTTGTTACAAGTTAATGGTCATAGTGCAATCTCCAGTGTATTAGATATATGCTTCTTGCACTGAACACTTCACACTAAAAGAGGCACTAACACCGCACTAACACTTCAACACTTAGTTCCCCTCGATCGCTTTCGCCACAAACTCGATGAAACGCTTGCCGTACTGCTCCGGGTCGCACGTGGATATGCCGTCCACGTTGCTGCCGTACTTGACGGTTTTCGCCGCTTTTGCCGCCTGGAAATTATATATATTTTTATGTTTAACTCAATCTCAAACATAGCTCTGATGTATTATTGTTAGGTTTCATCCCAATCCGTCCTGTAGATTTTTCGTGAAAGAGTAACAACCATAGAAATCTAAATAAATAACAAGGCAATAGAAGTCGTAAGCGCGCGTGACATTGTCGCCGCTCAGGTGGTTACCATGCCACAAGTCTGTTCGTCGCTTGGTGGTCGCTTGTTCAGTTGTTCCTGACACGTGCGTGAGTAAACATGGTGTGTTACAGCATTTCCCAGTGCGGAAATTCTTCCATAAATTGTAATTATACTAATAAAGGAATAAAATTTCACCGGTAAGTATTTTTGTTTATAAAAATTGCCGTTTTTCCTTAAAATTATAGAATATTTACAAGTATTACGAGTGTCACCATAGTAATCGAAATAATGAATGACACAGTCGACCATTCTTATTATCACGTTTAACACAAATTTCAACCTTATTTCTATGAGTTTATGTTCAAAGTTATATCTATTGAAAATTGAGAACCTCTGTTGTAGAAAAGCCGAATTTTTGCGTATTGGAGCAAAAATAAACAAAACGTCTCATATACTTAGGGATGTTATTCTAAAATAAACCGTAAATTCGTGCGTTAGGATACATATTAAAAAGCTTAATTTAATATTTAAGTTAGTTTTCACTAAAATCAAGCTGTCCAATAAAAGGCATAGTTTATTTGTGTGTACTGTTTAGCTATCGGTTTAAACACAGAACAATAAAAACATATAGAAGTGCTATAATGTCATAATTAGTATGAAAACCAGTGTCGCCAAACCCACACATTTAAACCTTTAGTTATACAGTACACTACAAGTAAACTATGCCTTTGATTGGACATCTTAATTTGAGTAAAAACTGACTTAGGTTATAAATTCAGCATTTCAATATGTACCCTAACGCACAATGTTACGGTTTATTTTAGTATAACATCCCTAGGTATATTAGCTGTTTTGTTTCTCATTGCACAGAAATTCCAAATTCGAAAACATTCAGCTACTCCACAACAGAGGGCGTTAGTTTTCGATAGATATAACTTTGAAACTCAACACATAGAGATAAGGTTGAAATTTGTGTCACTCAACATTAATGACATTAACTTGATATTTATCTGATGCTATGCCCTGAGGGATGTCAGCCTTGTTATCGATAATTCACAAATAAATATTTTTTGTGTATTTTTTTTTTCTTTCTATTATATGAGTATAGTATAATGTGTCACATTTTGGAGTATGTTTATTACTACTAAGTACGTCTTTTTATATAATATTATTATTAAATAAAAAACGGAATAGAATAGTATTAATCTATATTTACAAAATACAAACAGAAAATATGCATTATTTTAAATCTTGGAACTGTCGTAGGTTTGCTGTATCGGTGGCCTTTGTTAGACTGCTTAGTGCTGTTCGGCATCCAGTTAACTCGTCACGTTGCATTTATCCATTTCTCTTTTAAATTAGCCTCTTTGGGAAATCTATAAATAAATTGGACAAATGAAAGCTAAGGAAAAAAGACGGGTTGCACTCCAGGAGTGCCGGCAGAAGTGAAAACTTGATTATTAACGTTGAGCATGTTTGATATCCATCCGTCTTACGCTTTTTCGATCAGGGTCACGTGTCCTGACGCGAGTTTAAGATTTTATACCCAACGCCGCTAAAGAAGTTTTCACTTCAAAAATAAAATAAAATTTAATATTTATAATGTTTGTCTTTTCTAAAGTATCGATACTGTCGATATGCGCCACAAGCATCACTAAAGCGACATTCGTTTGTTTATTGCAATAATATTCCAGAAAGTCTTATTTGCTGTTCAATCTATAATAGTACTAATTTCTTACGGATTAAGGTTCATTTTGACTAGATATTTGTATACAATTTTGACAAATTACGACAAGCGAAGTTATAACATAAAATTTAAGTAAAATAAATAAAAATAAGACTTACCGATGGTATGAAATGCCTCCATTGCTGATATTATTTCGTCTGCTATCATTTTTGCACTCTAATACCGAACAACACGTCCTAATTAATGAATAAATATGGAAAAAAGGTTTGACAGCTGACAACCGACTCAAATATTTTTCTGCGCACAACTGAGAGCAAGTTAGGTGATCTAAACTTATTATTGACACGTGGGCCACGCACACATCGCACTTCTATATGTTTTTACTGTTCTGTGGGTTTAAATGTGTTGATTTTGGCGACAGCGGTTTTCATACGAATTATGACATTATAGCACTTCTATGTGTCTTGTTATTTAGATTTCTATGGTAACAACATACCTACATAATATACAATAGGCATCCTGCTTTGTGATCACATTTTTTCTATTCTTTAGAATTTTATAAAATATGTACATATATATAAGTAAACAGGTAAAAGCTCATTTCCCTACCTGTTTTTTAACTCCATAGTGAGTGAGGACATCAATGAGCGCTACAAAATATATCTCTTTCTTTGGAGCCCCTGTAACATTGTTCACAGTCAAAAACATATAAATCTTGTTAGAAAAATGTAATTTTAAATGACATAAAACAATTAAAGGGACGTTATTTTTTAATAGAGTTATGGAAGCTAACATACATTGCAAAAACACTCTTTTTTTATTTTTTATTTTTTTTGTCTTAATCAGTATATTTTATATCAGTATATATATATGTATATTTTTTATGTACATAATATGGAGGTTAAAAAAACAATTTTTTTCTTGATCACAAAATGAAACCTTTTCATAAAAAAAATGGTTGTCTGTAAAGTCGGTTTACTGACGATAGTAGAACGTGACAACGTCCGATTGTGCTTCTTTGTCGCTCGTTCCGCGCTCTCGCTTGCACTTCAAGCCTTACATGGAACGCCTCAGAGCGAGGTAACGCCGCATGAGTCATGTTTTTTCGTGCGTGCAACCGGCTCTATCGAATTATAAGACGTTGTCACGTCAATAATATAATGTTAATCGGTAATCACTCACCCTCCTGACTAGGTATAGCGTATATGTCGAGCTCCGGTATGATCCCCTCGTAGCGGAGCGACGACTGGCGCGCGAACCCGCGCGGGCTGTCCGGCGGCGTGTTGTAGCCCCATCTTGTTTTATTATTTCCAATATAATACCATTGAGATATACATATGGAGACGACACCGCCTACATCATTTATGTTCCGCTCAACATAAGCCATATGGCTTAACTGCACGCTCATTTTTTATTTGTTTTAAAGTGAAACGCATCAAATATGCCTTCGTGTGTGTTACGATATTGCACAAATAATACGGAAAAGTGACTAACATAACTTTTCACCGGTAAGTACCTAACTAGATAATAATTTTTAAAACTTAGTTAGAGCAAAAAAATGGCGCACAGATTTTGTTCGTGGTGTCTCCTCCATACGTAGTAATATTATCTCAATGTATAATACACACAAATTTAGATAGATTCATCATACATTATGGTGAATCTATCGTCATATTTTTGTGCGATTTACTTGGAAAAATTCGGAAGTACAATAAACAACTAGACTTACAATCACACGAATCTACTTACGAAAAACTCAAAACAAAAAAAAAACTGCCTACGCGTCTACGGCAGAGTTCTCTGTCGATTGATACAAAAGACTTTGAACATTACTTGCACGAAATAAGGTGCTAATTTCAATGAATGTTTTATGTAACGCGCTGATCGGACATTTTGTCGACTTTTACGTCTATTTTCTTTTTTAGGCAATTGTGAATCTAATTGTTTTGGACGTCAATTGTCCAAATATATAACAATAATTAATCATGAAAACTAGATACATAAGTCAATTAACATTTTAGTTATCACACATGTCTAGGGACTATATTAGGAATGTTATGTATTTAACACGTTATATTGTGTTGTGAATATCACCTGTACTTGTACAACAAATTAAAAATATTTAAATAGTTGGTCACTACAATTCAGCCTAGTGAAACAGTACTGAATAGCTGCCTCGGTTGCTTTTTAAGGAGTATAATATATGGTTGTCCCTATGTGTAATAATGAATATATCTTTAATTACATTTTAAAGGGTCATGTTATGTGAATTTTATCTTTTTATTTATTTATTGTAAGTTTAGTAGTGTTACTTCGGGGAGCCCCACAGCGGCTACACCACGCTCTATTCGCGCTTTAGCCGCAGAGAGCGACGTATGAATGTACGTACATTATGTGTGTGCGCGTGTCGAATACCTGTCATGGCGTGTGTCAGTGTCGGATGCCTGTCGTGTCGGTGTCGGATACATGTCGTGGCGGTGTCGGATACCTGTCGTGTCGGTTTCGGATATATGTCGTGTCGGTGTCGGATTCATCTCGGATACCTGTAGTGGCGGTGTCGGATACCTGTCACGTCAGTGTCGGATACCTGTCGCGTCGGTGTCGGACACCTTACACCTGTCGTGACGGATACATGTCGGATACCTGTCATATCGGTGTCGGATACCTGTCGGTGTCGGATACGTGTCGGATACCTGTCGTGGCGCGTGTCGGTGTCGGAGTCGGTGTCGGACTCGTTGTCGCTGTCCCGCTCGGCGTCCCGCTGCCGCGCCGCCTCCGCCTCCGCCTCGCCGCGCCCGCACTCGTGTACGCCCAGTAACAGCGAATAGTCCATGAGGTGCAGTTTTGTTAGGAACTGCCGGTACAATACACAAAAATATTATATATCGTAGGTTTGTCATAAAAAAAGCAATTATGATGATGTGAGATGATGTTTCCAAAAATTAAAATAAAAAAAGACGTGTGGCACTCGGGGACTGCCGCGGTTAAGCTATTGCATGCTATGCCTTCAAGCCACACCTCCGCGCCCGTCGGAGTGGGGAGCGTGAGGTTTTTCGTTACTAAATTTCTGGATTCGGTCCCCGCGCTCAAGGCCCGCGATAGAAGCTATGCAATAGCTTAAAAATAAAAACACTTTTGTTTTCCAAAGCATAATACATGAAAAAACAATTCAAATCCATTTCGATTTAAATCTGAACTTTTTTTTCTTATTAATACAAAAAAAAATCTGGTAAGCAAAGACCGCACGACAAACGCATTACGAGCTGCTGCAGCGACGTTGCCGCTCCGAGGTTGTGTGACGGAGCGGCAACGTTTTGATTGTTTCTACGCAAAACGCAAGCGTCTTGCAATCATTAATTATTGAAAAAAGCGTTCACATGACGTAATGACGTGTTATTCCTACTAATCCTTAGGGATTGCCTATTTATTTATTTATGTACGGCATACGCCAAACAATAGATACATAATTAACTTAATTCTAAACCAAACTAGACAAGATATATTTAAAGAACGTGAGGTGTTTTTAAACACATGAAACCGAAAGAGCAGAATACATTTGATTGCTCTGGCGGGATCACAAGTGGCCGAGAGGTCAGGTGTCGCCCCGGTCGCGTAATGGAGGAAGACGCGGGTTCGAATTTTACCTATTCTTTAAAAAAAGTCTCTTTTAAAAACTATTCAATACGAGAACACTAAAACCAAATACCTTCCCAACTACAACACAACATACTAAAATTAACATTTCCCTGAATAAACAAAAGTTTTGCCCAATCACAATTAAAGTCCTGCCCAATCACAATTAAAATTGGCATTTCCCTCAATGAAAATTACCTCAACATCAGCAGTGAGCGTCTCCAGCAGTTTCTCCTTGGCGGCATCACCGATATCGATCCTAACGCCTTGCTTGATGAAATCGTTGTCCTTTAGAGTTGGCAGTTCCTTCTCTAGTTCCTTTTCAGACGCCTCGCGGTCTACCGTCGACCCTTTTAGGTCGTATTTCCTGGGTAATTGTGGATAGATTTAAAGGAAAAGTATGGAATATACATACATATATCGCTTAAAGAGCCATTTCCAAGAAAAATTCTCTTCTCATCAATAAAAATTCCATTATTTACGTTCATGATATCTAATCTATGTATTGTTAACTAGCGTATCTATAACTATATTTTATTTTTCTTAACAAGTAAATTACATGGATATCAAACATTTTATATTTTAAAGTATTTTACCAATATATCCTGCAAAACATACAAAAATTCCCCAGGGGAAGCTGCACTACCAAATTTACCTCTATACTTTCGAAATTATCGGACCAAGATGTCTACCAAAGTATACACAAAGGGTCCTAAAGCATGAACATGTACAAACAAACACCACCTACTTGTGTATATTCAGATGGTTCGAGAACACGTTCCTAGTAGCCACTAGATAGTGCTCAATGCCGTCCACCGTCAGCCGGTACATGCCGAGGTATTGCGGCAGTAGCGTCTTGCCGTGCCTCTCCACTATGTACTGTGAATTAGTTGAGGATTTATAAGTAAGTTCTAAGGTTAGGACTTAAATTATTCAAACTTACAACGGAAGATTTGATTATTTATAAGTGAAAATGTTGGTGGTTAACTCAAATACCACCAGCACTATTAGAAAACTATTACTCTTCAGTGATTTAGGCAATATTTAATATCGATGCCAATGTGGTACTTGAAATAATCAACGATCAATTTTGATAATGCAACAGTTGAAGCCCTTTTTACAAAAAAATGCTGAGCGTCAAACCTTCTAGCATGTAGGTAGCGTTAGCTACTATTAAGTATTCTGTGATGTAGGTTAAGTAGTTTTTAAGTACACTATTTGTTAAAATGTGTCTGTCTACATTTTATTAAAGAGTTTTATTATTATTATTTTTTTGTGATATTTAAACTGATGTTCTGATCAAAATATACGCAATCATGTTATTGCTACTGTAAAAATAAAGTTCCACATTCACCTTTCCAGATAGGAAAGCCGAATGATATAACAAGTGTTACATTATAAAGAATACGTAAGGAAATTTCATAGTCAAGAATCTAGCCCATATACCAACAATGCGTTAAGAACGATGATTAATTTATTACACAACACAATGAGTAATAAACACAGTAATATCAGTACGGAGAAATTGTTAAACTAGGAAAATGTAGATAAATATTGATTCGCACTGATACGAGATATCATGTAATCCGTGCATATGTTATTATATTATCTTGTACCTACATCTGTCTGATTGTTTTAACAAATTGAATGAATAATTTGGCATTCTTGTATAAGGTTCTTTGTCGTCTGACCACCTCTGTCTCGGTCTGGCAGGACACAGAAGGCCGATCACCTACTTGTCCCTAAAGAAAATCTACTTGTGAAACAGATGTATGCATGCATCTGCCCCTTACTCCACTAGGGGACACGGGACATCACTTTTTGTATAAAGTTCGCTTATGTAAAGGAATTTCAGGTTTTAAATTAAATGTTGCTGCCTGCCTACGGCTTCGTTTGCAGTGACTGCACGCAATTACACTGTAGTTATTTTAATCTATTTAAGATTAGTGTCGTATAATTTATAAAGAAAGTAATCATATATTATAATACACTACTACTGCGTCATCTCGTTAAAGTCATATTTCAGAACAAGAATTAGGACACACAGGACAGGATTATTAAAATTCTTGTAAATTTCAAGGTACAAGTAACACCGAGGTTGATGGTGTTTAATTATTTATTAAAATTCTTGTAAATTTCAAGGTACAAGTAACACCGAGGTTGATGGTGTTTAATTATATTAACTAAATAGATACATATTTTTTTAACTGCCAATCCGATGTTTTAAAAATAAATGATATAGACAAGGTAAACTTTTATAATCATAGTCACGATTTTATAATTTATTATTAATTATTAATCAAGGTAGCGGGACATTATTGCAGTCGACTTCACATCAGGCAGAATCTTCAAGTATCCAACGTTAACTAGTTTTATATCAAAATATTATCTTATACAAAGATACTCAATGTTTATTGTGATAAAAAATTTGCATGTAATTTTAACAACAAATCTCAACACACATGCACTGGAAAAATTTCGTCAGAAATATGACACATTTTTCTTTATGATATCTAAATTTCAAGAAAAACTTTCCATTGCCATAATATTTGGAATCTTACTTTTGCGTTTATAATAAGACTAGCTTAGAGACGCGACTTCAATTTAGGTATAGTTATGGGTTAATCCTGACTATTATCTAACTATAGATCAAATACTATTTAGATCCAAGAAAAAAAATTCGTTTGACATTTTACCATTACACCTCGGAAACATTCACGTCCACAATATTATGCTATCATACTTCGAATTTTCGGATACGATAAAACAATTTATTTTATACATCAGAATAACACATAAGCTATAGAATATTCTGAAGAAACTGCCCTTCGAAACACAGTTTACCACTAGTTCCAAGATCAGAGTATGCACATAAAAATGTACCTGTAAAAATATACATAACATCTATAAAATATTCTCACCGGGTGATAATGCTTCAAGAACGAATGCATCCTCTCCACCTCCTCCGACGTAAGGGTCTTCAATATAAACAGTCTGTCATAGCTCTGGTAAAACTTTGCGCCAGACTTGCCAGACGATTCGTCTGGTATCGGCTGCGACCTGTCAACAAATAACGTAATTTTACCTTAAATGTTTTATTTTGATATTTTTATGTAAAACAGAGGTAAATATGTATGTCCCGGATAATAATTGTTTATTGCCTGTCTTTTTAACACGCTTTTTTATGTCAGAGCAAGCAAAGGGGCGGGTGGGTCACCTTATTTTAAGTGGTCACCACCTCCCATAAACACAAGTAACATTGGTAGTGTTACAGGTGCTTTGCAAGAAGATAAGTTACTTTTATTATAGTTTTATAATCCTTTACAAGATATTTTATAAATAGAAGATATGTTTATTGACTCTAAAATATAAGTAACGTTAAAAACACAAGGTAGGTAATATGACATCATTGCAGTTGTGAATCATTACTGTAAAAAATAAATTATAATATGATCTAGGATTCTAGATCTCTTATTCAATTTCAAAGTACATCTAGAAGATTTATGTTTTGTAAACAAATTTCTTTCATTCCCCAGTGTAGAACATAATATGTTGTATATTTAAATCTTTAATAGGTTTTTATATAAACTAAATCATGTTAAATAGTAGATACAGATATAAAATATTATAAAAAGTATTTGTTTGTTTAAAGCAGTCATTTTTCAAATTGAGTTAGTAAATAACTGTTTATCTGCTCATGTGTTAAGGGATAATATTAAGGATAGGTCAATTTAATCCTGGCAAAACAAAATATATCCTTGCTGAAAATATTATTGTAAACATAACAAAATAACATATAAGTACAAAGTAAGTACCTGGTGTATTTACAATGCTTCTATTAAACAATCGCGATATTTTTGCTTATCTGAGTTATTGGCATTTAGTCGAAAACGCTTTATTTTCGATAAAATAACGACCACAGAACAGTAAAGTAGATAGAAGTGTGATGTGGGCGTGGCCCACGTGTCACTGGTAAGGTAAGATCACCTAACTTGCTCTCAGTTGTGCGCAGAAAAATATTCGAGTCGGTTGTCAGCTGTCAAACCTTTTTTCCATATTTATTCATTAATTAGGACATGTTGTTCGGTATTAGAGTGCAAAAATGATAGCAGACGAAATAATATCAGCAATGGAGGCATTTCATACCATCGGCAAGTCTTATTTTTATTTATTTTAATTATATTTTATGTTATAACTTCGCTTGTCGTAATTTGTCAAAATTGTATACAAATATCTAGTCAAAATGAACCTTAATCCGTAAGAAATTAGTACTATTATAGATTGAACAGCAAACAAGACTTTCTGGAATATTATTGCAATAAACAAACGAATGTCGCTTTAGTGATGCTTGTGGCGCATATCGACAGTATCGATACTTTAGAAAAGACAAACATTATAAATATTAAATTTTATTTTATTTTTCCTTAGCTTTCATTTGTCCAATTTATTTATAGATTTCCCAAAGAGGCTAATTTAAAAGAGAAATGGATAAATGCAACGTGACGAGTTAACTGGATGCCGAACAGCACTAAGCGGTCTAACAAAGGCCACCGATACAGCAAACCTACGGCAGTTCCAAGATTTAAAATAATGCATATTTTCTGTTTGTATTTTGTAAATATAGATTAATACTATTCTATTCCGTTTTTTATTTAATAATAATAATATAAAAAGACCTACTTAGTAGTAATAAACATACTCCAAAATGTGACACATTATACTATACTCATATAAAAGAAAGAAAAAAAAAATACACAAAAAATATTTATTTGTGAATTATCGATAACAAGGCTGACATCCCTCAGAGCATAGCATCAGATAAATATCAAGTTAATGTCATTAATGTTGAGTGACACAAATTTCAACCTTATCTCTATGTGTTGCGTTTCAAATTTATATCTATCGAAAACTAACGCCCTCTGTTGTGGAGTAGCTGAATGTTTTCGAATTTGGAATTTCTGTGCAATGAGAAACAAAACAGCTAATAATACCTAGGGATGTTATACTAAAATAAACCGTAACATGGTGCGTTAGGGTACATATTGAAATGCTGAATTTATAACCTAAGTCAGTTTTTACTAAAATTAAGCTGTCCAATCAAAGGCATAGTTTACTTGTAGTGTACTGTATAACTATCGGTTTAAATGTGTGGGTTTGGCGACACAGGTTTTCATACTAATTATGACATTATCGCACTTCTATATGTTTTTACTGTTCTGTGATAACGACTATATAATAAACCTACAGATAGCGGAATACTTCTTTAGGCGCTGACTCCACGAGCGAGAGAATCGCGGCGATATTATCGTCGTGCCACGTATTTCTATACACTCTCTATGGAACCGTCTCCACACGGCGATATTATCGCCGCGATGCGACGAGTGGCAATGAGCGTGCGAAACGTCATTTCATCGTCGCTAGCCCGCCGCGACTAGCAACGGGCCCGCCGCGCGCTCGCGACGATCGCGCAGCGGGCGCGCTGTCAAACGCAGCGTCATTTCAGCGTTGCCTCTGGTCTTCTCGTAGTTCTCTTCAAGGAAACGTGGCGATACCGTAACAAGTCGCCGCGGAAACGCTGCGATTCCGTTACGACTCGCGACGATACGCGGCGGAATTATCGCTCGTTCGTGGAGATTGTCCGACGATATAAGGGCGGACTCGTCGCGATTCTCTCGCTCGTGGAGTCAGCGCCTTAGAATAATGTCGTATCGCACACACGCAAAGTAAAACCATGCGTAGAAACCAAAACGTATCAGGAAAAAAGTTAGCGAAGGGGTTCAAATCAAACGTATTAATATTATGTGATTTCTTTAAACATGGATATGAAATATGGATTAAAGTAGGGATGGATGAATTGTAAAGAGTGGAGGTACTTTTTTTACGTTAGACAAATCCGAAAAATTGTGCGACAAAATATTTATTACGCTTCAACTCTCTCACTAGAAGTGTTTTGGTTAAGTTTAATATAGTATGTATAATGTATATCTATATGCAAAGAGACATAGAAAAGACCCTCTGCATTTTAAAATGAATTTATACCGCAGCATAAAGCTTCTCTATTCACAGGAGTGATCGTGAAACATCTAATAAGACATTCAAATGATGAAAAAATTTAAAAAAATATTCAAAACTTCAAAACCTTGCATTTTCGTCACGTATCTACTAAATAATTACCACTAATTTGTACCGCAAAGCTGTAATACCAGTGTAACGTCTAACTGCCCTATTAACCCGCGCCGACCTTTTGTTAAGTCGTATTACAACTCGCATACAATATTCAACTACTAGACACTGGGTGCTGAAATATTTTTCAAATAATTTTTCTTTTGAGAACGCGATCATTTTGACTATGTGAGAACTATATTGCCAGTTTTTTTTTTATTATTTTAAATGAGTTTTTAAATTCGTTTGTTACGAATTACAATTTTATAATATACCAGTATACACTGTTTAAATCAGACATAAAATGTCATAGAGTTATAGCGCGCATCAACAACTATGAGCATTATACACACCTCACACACCCTTACACCTTCACTCAGTCATAATGCGTAACAATTACTTAGGTAGGTAATATGTTATCACATTATACATCCATAATTCTTAGTTAATTGTTTAGAAATAAGTGTTCAGCTTATTTTTAGTTACAACAAGTTTGTATGGTATTCAAATTGGAAACCCACTTAAATATAAAAAAAATAAGATTTTTTGTAAATACCCGCATACGTACCTTTGTCGTGTCCATCACGTTGTTGCTAGGTGCAAAATTGCTTGGTGACATCTTATAAATAATTTAGTCGTGTCAATATATAAAACGCGTGTATACAGTGATATGTAAGGGATGGGATACACGAATCAAATATACAACAACCTCTTTGGGGTACAGACGACAAACCGAAATCACAAAAAGCATGTCCAAAATTCAAATTCAAATGTAACGTCATTCGTTGGTATAGCACGCGACAAAAACACAGCCGGTGAACGTGAATGCGATGAAATGCCGTGTCAGTCAAAGGCACACTACATACTGTTATTCGAAAATAAAACCGTTACAATTCAAACTTCCCTGACCTCAGCCGTTTCATGGTCAAGCCGCGTTTCATGAACTCGCTAGCGTCATGGAACAATCCCTCTTGAGTATTTTTCAACTCGCCAACACCGGAGGGCGCTGTGGCCGACCTCCTCAGCTTATTAATAAACTTCTTTGACGCCCGCGAACGGAGGTAGTTATCTGGCTTTCTAAACCTATGGGACATGACGGGAGATAGGAACCGGGATGGCGTGACGGAATACAGGATAAAAATAAATATAAATAAATACAGCACGCGTAAATAGCGAAACACACGTGATTTTCTAGCTTATAAATAAATGATTGCTTATAAACTGTACCTGGTCAGGGACTCCTTGTAATCGAGATCGTCAATTCCGAACCTTTCGCGCAGATTCCTGAAGACGAGCGGACAGTACTCCTTCACTTTAAAGTGAGATGGCATGTTCTCTCTGAAAGAAATATGACACAATAGAAAAGTCAAATTAAGGTATAGAAAACATTAATATTTACCTCTATGTTACAATTTTTCCTTAGTTAATATGTATTTTTTTAACATTTAATAGAAATATGTCCGTTATGTAACCTACATAAGGTAGGGACATAGCAATAATCTAATAAGATTTTAATTAATTTTTAATTACACATCATATTTAAAATCTTATACAGTTTCTTAATATCAATTCTAATTAATATGTTTTAGACAACTTGAGTTTATAATCTGTCATATAAGATTTATCAATAAAAGTTTTTCTTTAAATTTATATTCTTTATTTATTTATTACCAAGAAATATATGTATATAGAAATGGAGGGTTAATAACTGCTTAGATTATCAATTTGAAATATTAAACTTAACTACAGTACTCCAAAAGTAATAATGCGCATAGAAATCTTCGTCACTGTTCGGCAACTGTCATATTCCCAGAGCTTCCGAAGACGATATGTATATAGAGTGGTTAAATGCATCTTCTTCATGCATAATTTAGTAAAATTATGTGTTTTGTGCTAAAAGAGATTAATATTGATTTGTAAGTAACGATTTTGTTTCGATAATATCTTGTATGTAAATAGCGAGGATAAACCGCGACACGATTGCGAATTGCGAATATATCTTTGTTGGATTGATTTAATTGGAAAATTTTGTAAAGTGTCTAATTGAAACTGGAGTAATGGAAGAAAATACGGTTAAAATAACAGAAGGTTTATATTGTTTAAAATATGGTTTTCAAACACAGGTTTATATTTAAATCATAGAAATATAATCATTAAAATCTCAGTTCAAAAGTATTTACAGTACTGATCATTCCACAATATTATTACAATTACAAAAAAATAAAAATAAAACAATCAGAATAAGGGATTATCTTTATTTTTGACATTGTAGATACATCGGAACTTTCATTATGCTCTTCTTCATTTTCAATTTCCCTACTGCTATCACCTGTGTAAATAATCATTTCATCGAAAAATTCACCTTTAAAAACAAAACAAAGAAGGGTATGTAATAGCAGCTCTATATAATTCAACACAGAGAGAACACGTGCAGTCACCACCAATATATAAAGAAGACTGACGGATTTTTGACTGACAGGCTACCGTCACCTACCGCCCGAATTGTTTTCGATTGCGTATGACCGTGAATTGACTTCTATTTCTTTTAATCAAGGTGTAAACTGCAAGTGCATTGTTTAGGGCTCTTACGATTCAATGATTCGGGTGTATACGGAAATACGACAAGTAGCAAAGATCTCCATGCGCATTATTAATTCTGGAGTACTGTACACATTTGCATTCAATATTTAGAAATTAAACCTGGTTGGTTCCTAAACATCAGATATTTTAATTTTTTACACACTGCCAACATAGAAACTTAAAAGTTGCAATCACTTACTTGTTAAACAAGTGATTGTCCACTTTGAGCTTGGAGTAAGCTCGGAAATCATCAGGCAGCAGCATAACGGGGATCGAGACATGGCTCAGTTCATTTATCTGTAAAAAAGATAAATATCAAATAAAAATCAAAATGATAAGTACCTAAAGAATTATAATTAGATTTGTTTGATAGCCATGATAATAAACTTTTGGCAACTAACTCTTACAATGTGCTTGATCCATACATGATCATTGAAACAATAATAATTGATCAAGTGCCAGATATTACAAGTAGGCTATCATTTTTTTTTTATATAATTTGAGTCGTAGTTACCACAAAATTATCATAACCGGTAAAATAAACAAAAAATATTGTAACAACAATAGTGCCGCAACTGTTTCGCAAGCAAGGCATAAAATATAGGCTATTTTATATTCTACTTAGACTCGAATGGGGAAATTTTAGAGGCTATTATTATCTAATGATATTACCGTATGATGAACACCCCACATAAAAACAGAGAGTAAAGGTTCATTAGCACGGAATAATTTCACTTTCTGATGTTTCACGCGAATATGTTTTTTTTTCAATTTGCTCAATCCAGTGGTAGGAACGGACATTTTGGATGTGTTTCCGAGAATCGGCGCACGGCTACGTATTGTAGTTATTAACACAGTACTCTATCTAAACCATTTTTATTGCACTTAAAATAATAAAATCACAGGATTTAACGTAAATACGAAATTTATTACAGAAACTCGACACCCATCAATAGCAAAGTGCAAACCGCAAACGGCTATTTGACAGAACGATTGATGAAACTTTATTTTTTATCTTACTTCACTGACTGGATACAAGTCGATTGGATATTTTTATTTTAAAAAATCTTTTGTATTTGCGTTGATCTAATATCTAATGAATATCGCTTCGTATCGCCGATAACAATATATTTTTTAAATATTGATAGATATTTGTAGATTGCTGTCGATAGATTATGCTTTTTTTCTACGTGTTTTCTATTTTTTTTTCAAGTACCCTCATTACACAATATTGTTTTTTTTTTTTAATATTCTAGCTTTATTTCATAACCACATTTACTGTTCACAAAAGGGAATTTTTTTAAAAATATGGGGCTAATTTTGAATACATTGTTGATTGATTAGAACTGACATTTAGCAAACCATACACCAGACCACCACCAGACACAGGTAAAACTTAAATTAATTGTACTCATTTTTCACAAATTGCTAATATAAAATAAGTCTATAAGTGTAAAAATAAAAATCGCTATTGCTAGATTTCCTGAAAAGACGAGACGAGTTAAAGGAGATAGAAAAAAACATCTAAAAAGCATCGAAAGTTCCGGTAGGTATCTACGTCAATTTTTAAATTAAATTAAATTATGTAAAAAATTGTCTTTAAGTCTTTACTGTTTTATTCCTTTTTCTCCGTCGGCTTAGTTGTGCCTGTGGTGGGTTCTTTTCAAATTCAAATTCAAATTCATTTATTAATTATTGCTTGAACACGTACATTAGATGTTGGTTTTCACGTCCTTTGCTCATTTATTGCTTGCAGATATACACATATATTTTTTATGTTTACAAATGTCCCTCATCCCTGCTGAGTCACAGATCAGTAAAAACACATAGAAGTGTGATGTGGGCGTGGCCCACGTGTCACTGGTAAGGTAAGATCACCTAACTTGCTCTCAGTTGTGCGCAGAAAAATATTCGAGTCGGTTGTCAGCTGTCAAACCTTTTTTCCATATTTATTCATTAACTAAGACGTGTTGTTCGGTATTAGAATAGAATATCAGCAATGGAGGCATTTCATACCATCGGTAAGTCTTGTTTTATTTATTTTAAATATATTTTATGTTATAACTTCGCTTGTCGTAATTTGTCAAAATTGTAAACAAATATCACAATATACAGATACATACAGTAAGGAAACTTCATACAAAATGTTCGAAATGGCTTCCCCCTCCCATCAAGCGTGTTTACGAGGGTATTGAGGGGGATCGATAGTAGCGGGTGACACATCCACAGATTTTGAATGACAAAGATACATAGTATAGAAAAAAGTTTAAAGTGATGTCAATTCACATTAAATAAATATCGATTGTTTCAGTTTGTAGCCCTTTCAATAAATATATTTGTAAATACCGTATCTGACTACAAGTTAAAAAGAGACTATTTTTTAATTTCTATAGATATGGCAGCATGAGTTTTAAATTATGTTGACATATTTCCACCAAAATGATAGCTACAAATAGTCACTACAGTCTGTTTAAAGATCGCATCTATTTTTTACGCAATCTAGAAGAGGACAAAAATCTAAAAAAATGGAAACCTTAAAAAAATCTTGTTTAAATTTATGTGCATAATTACGTAAATATTAGGGAAGAAAAAGATAGATATTATAATTATTGTATTTTTATCGATACGTGACTTTACCACTTTGTCAAGCACTAAGCCTGTCAAACTATTTTCTTTTTCATCCTAAAACAAAAAGGTGGAGGTTCTATGCTCGTATAATAATAATTTTAATTTATTTTTGCATATTTTGTGTTTTTTAATTTAATTTAATTTATCGTTTTAAAAATAATTTAGGAGGTATACCTACATACAAGTATTGTAAATTCTGGTTTAAAAGAATTATTGAATATATGTATAATACAAATATGTATCAAGCATCCATACTAATATTATGCGAAAGTAACTCTGTCTGTCTGTCTGTTACTCAATCACGCCTTAACTACTGAACCAATTTGCATGAAATTTGGTATATAGATATTTTGATACCCGAGAAAGGACATAGGCTACTTTTTACCCCGGGAAATAGGATAGGTTTTATCCCGGAAATCCCACGGGAACGGGAACTATGCGGGTTTTTCTTTGACTGCGCGGGCGAAGCTGCGGGTGGTATAACTATCGGTTTAAATGTGTGGGTTTGGCGACACTGGTTTTCATGTGCTGCCACAGTATTACCATATTTCCTACAGTATGGCGACGAATGTACTTGTGCAGAGAAACGGAGGGGAACTGGCGGGGGGTCGGGCGACGCGGGCCGCGTAAGGCAATCACGCTGAGATTGCCTTACCTATCGCGAAGGGCAGACGCTTCAGAGTTTTTTTGTCTAATAATTTATGCAGTTTACGTATTCTATAATGGTGGGCACAAACTGTTGTGTTTATGGATGCAAATCTACATTTAAATCCAAGGACATAAAGTTTCATAGATTTCCTCGCGACGAGAGGTAGGTTTTTCAAATTCTGTTTAGTACCAATTCAAAGATGTTGAAGATGTTTTTGACTATACATATTTTAAGTAGCTTTATGTATAAAATATATTATTGAGGATTTTCAAGAAAACCAATTTGTTTCTCTGTAAATTCAAAGTTTTTATTTTAAAGTTTTCACAATAGTTAACATACAAATAGTTTGTTACTACAACAACTTAAAATATGTAATCTCACCTGTAAATTCAAAGAAACGACATTTCAAGTCCAGTAATAATAAATCCTCAATTACAGTAAAAGTTCCTTATTCGCGGGGTATATGTTCCATAAATATGCCGCGAATATAGAAACCGTGAATACGGATTACGGAATGGTAATTTATATGGCATTATAGGGGATACGTTCCTAGGTGACGATTGAGATTTTTTTCGTGTCGAAACTCGTTTCTCATTTTTTTTAGTTGACATTATAAACTAGGAAGAGTGCAGTGGACGTTACTCGATCACAATTTTTGTAACGAATGTGAAAGACGAAACAATAAAACACGCAAAGCGGCTTTTACTATAAACGGAACTACATTTAAAAATATACTTTATTTATTGAGTTATAAGGTTGCTTCCATTCTGTTTATTTACATTCTCAAAAACATCAATCGCGGCAAAGGCGGCTTGCGACAAAGGCGGCTTATGTCAAAGGCCTCGGCGATATCATTTAACAACATAATATGTACTTTAGGCAAACTTGTAATAAGATCTATTTTACTTTCTTATTAGTCCATTTGACAAGGATATTGGGTTAGAAACCTATTGGAATAATTTTATTATTATGAATGTACTTATTAAATCCGCGAATAAAAAAATTTTTAATCGTTTCTCGCCATTTTTTCTTTCTGCTACGTCAATCCGAGCCACAGATAACATGAACACGCGAAGCGCGCCAAATTTGAATAATGATGAAATGTTAGGTATTTCATTACATATATATGTTACCGGAAATGTATTAATAGATGGCGCATCAAATCTTTACAAAATAATAACAACTTCTTTATTTAAATAATTTAACGTACAAAGAAAGGACAACGTTGAAAAAAAAATACTAAATAGAAATGAACATTTAAAATAAATAAATAATAAATTTGAGAATAAGTAAATTTGGTTGTTAATAAGGCAATGACAATGTCACTGCGGCGACATATTATACTATGTTTCTGTATAAATAATTACATTAGATTCAATAATCACAATTATTTTTAATGTACATGTGAATAAATAATTACATATTAATAGTAATGATAAAAATTGTTTTATTTCCCATTTGGTGACAACCCTAGCATATTTACACGTGGCAGCGTGAGTACCTACACTGGCGGCGGCATCGCGCGACATCAAAGGCGTTTCCTTACTGTAGGAAATAATATTGTAATACTGTGGTGCTGCTGAGTATACCGCATGACCGCATAATATTTTGTGTATTCATATAAAACCTACATATAATTATTTTTTTATAATCGCCCTATAATGTTATTTAGGATTTTCATTTTCCGTCTTTTTCCGTATAATAATATTCTGCTCGCTGTGCTATGCGCTTCTCCATTGCGGCTCCAAGGATAGTGACAGATGACATCCACATTGATTTAATGATATGGACAAAAATGATATTGACAAAATATGACTCCCTGTATGATTTCCTTCCTCCAGATATCCCTAGACCCACTAACATGAACACTCTTTTAGAAATGTTAAACACACCTATAATTGAAATTCTTACCAACTTTATCACAACTAATAAACTAAAATTATAATTTACACCTAGATTAATTTACTATAAATATATAATATATATTTACAATATTGAGTAATCCTATTTCGTTTGTTTTTAATTAACCCTCATATCATTTATTATCTGTCTGAAATAACAGTACTAATTTTTATGTTGTGTATCTATATATTGTGTTTGTCTCCTTTTGTTTTGGTTTTAGGTATATCTGCGTTTTGATTGACATCGGTTATGTGTATTATCTTCCCAACGTGACAAATTGCCACCCTTCGAAAAAATTGAATTGAATTGACAAAATATGACATTATTAATGAACCCTGAAGTGTCCTGTGCACGTCCTGTGTCAAGTAAATTTTGAAGTCCGAGTTTGCAGTTTATTAAAATAATCATTACCTTTTAAAAGTATTTTCAATTTTAAATGTATGCTATAGTCTAATAGCACGTACTTATTCGTGAATTTCGTGATTGGCAAGGTTGCTGTAGTAGTAAATGAAATAAATAACTACTGCGATGTAAAACTATGCATACTAATTCTAATTTAATATTATGAATTGAGTGCGAACATCTCACTTGAAAAGAAAGTTCTCACCGTTGCATTGAACAGTCAATAAACAACATAAATAAAAATAATAAATAAAAATGGTAGTCCCAAGTCCATTTGTTTATTGGGCTCAAACACCAAAACAAGTTTCACTAAAAATTGATTTGCGGAATGCCGAAGATCCGGATGTGGAAGTGGTTGACAACAAAATAAGGCTCGCAGCTCAAGGGGTCGGTGCGCATGGGATCTGTAAATACGAATTCAGTTTGGATCTGTATTCCCCAATTAAACCGGTAAGTTAAAAAAAAAACTATTCAGGGGCATGTGGAATATTCTAGAATGTTTTCAAAAAATGAAAATTGTAAATACTGAAATCTGTACATACTTGTGTCTGAAATAACAGAATTTGACCAAGTTAAGAACATATTAAATATGATAAAAAGTGTTGTTTGTATAGATATTCTTTGAATTTTTGATTTTTGAATATGGTGGTTTACCATAAAATGCATGGATAAAATGTATATTTACTGCTAAAGTAGGTACTAAGTCAGAAAACCTAGTGTTAATTTAATATGACTTGATTTGTGACTGTTTGTGATTAAGTAACTTAGGTATTTATTTTATAATATCAATACTACAACTGGTAAGTATTTGAACATGTATAATCACAGTGTCACAGTTCAATATTCTCAAATAATGAATTTGAACTTTTCACATTATTATTAATCTGAAAATGAAATACCTACCTACATTATTTTTGCAACATCATTACAAAATGAAAGCAGAGATAAGATTATCTTCATATTTAAATTTTATCCAAAAATAGTATTATTAATGTGTTAGGGCAAAGGTTAATAGAATAATTATGCATTGTCTGTTTGTTTAATACAAAAATACTTCATTAACATCTTATTTTACATATTATTTATGGTTTCTCATATCATTTGCATTGTTGATTTGTATTTGGTGATGTCAGAATAAATCTATACTAATATTATAAAGCTGAATAGTTTGTTTGTTTGAATGCGCTTATCTCAGGAACGAACGAACGAACGAAGTGATGATGTTATATCCTCGATAAATAGGCTATCTAAAAATGAAAGAATTTTTCAAATCAGACCAGTATTCATAGTTCCTGAGATTAGCGTGTTCAAACAAACAAACTAACCCTTCAGCTTTATAATATTAGTATAGATAGTGTGTTAAGATCACATTCATACAAAAATATACTAAAAGCATTCTTCAATTGATAGATAAAGCAGAAAAAGTTAATAAAACTGATTTTATCTTTTTACACAATAGTAATTTATTTATTATTGTATATATGTATATTGTAATTTATTTATATTTTCTTTGTCATAGGATAAAGATGGTGAACAAAACACAACGGTCAAAGTGTATGAAAATAGAATTGAAGTGTTGCTCCAAAAGGAGGAGCAGGGCTGGTGGCCAAGACTCACCGCACAACCACAGAAACCAGCATGGTTGAAGGTAAAGGTCATAAACCTTTGAGAACCAACCTATCCATTGGTGGAAACGTGTTTGGTGCAGTTGTTTTTGAGTTTACCATGAACAGACATAATGGGGGGATTTTTTTTAGAATGTTGTGATTTCAGTAAATAAATACATGAACTATATGCCTTTGCAAATCTTATCAAAATTGACTCTTGAGGTTTTGAGGGAATTTTCTTATATATAATAACTCGCGGTCCGCCCCGGGTGGCCCGTGGTACATGTTTACGTTTTCTCTCTATATGAACCATCCTCGTACTTCAAGAAATATTATATAAAAAGAATAATCAAAATTGGTTCAGACGTTCTCGAGTTATGCGCGTACCAACATATTTTGCGATTCATTTATATTCGTATAGGAGCTACCAACGTTGACAAGAGAGAATTTTAGTATAGTTGGTTCTTTGATATACTGTTTCTCTTCCTATTTCGGTTAGAGTCCGGGCTGTCTGGCTGGCCGCAGTGGTTGCGTTTATTAGTGCGCATCTTATCTACACAGGAAAATATCCGTAATTTAAAGTCATTTTTGAACGCGTAATTTTTAATCTTTCGCCTTTAGATAGATCCATCAGACATAATTTTTTTTAGTTTACTAATTATTCAATATAAGTATTAAAAAAGGATAATATAATATAAGTAATAAAGTTATTACTTACCTTTTAAGCGGACTCATGTTGATGTAATTTCACTTATTTCGATGACATTTTAATTATTTTGAAATAAAAAATTGCGTATGGCACCTATTAAACAACGAAAAAAACGTCTTGCAATAAAAAATTTATGTCTGATGGATCTATCTAAAGGCAAAAGATTAAAAATTACGCGTTAATAAATGACTTTAAATTACGGATATTTTCCTGTGCGCACTAATAAACGCAACCACTACCGCCAGCCAGACAGCCCGGACTCTAACCGAAATAGCAAGAGAAACAGTATATCAAAAACCCAACTATACTAAAATGACTTTTTTTAAAACGTTAATAGCTCCCGTACCATATTATAGTACTAGCGGTCCGCCCCGGCTTCGCCCGTGGTACCTACATGTTTAAACTATCCTATCTCTCAAGTTGGATCGAACTGCACATGGTGTGCGAATTTTATTATAATCGGTTAAGTGGTTTAGGAGTCCATTGAGGACAAACATTGTGACACGGGATTTATATACAGGGTGTAATCGTTAAGTGTGCACAGGCGATTATTCCGTAACTATTGCAGCTATCAAAAAACTTTAAACTAATATCGAAAGCCCTTTACCTAATGAGTAAAATGACAATAATAACTTTTTAAAAATAAAACGAGAAATATCCAAAAAAATTAAATCAAACACGCCCATACATTTAGTATGAGATATGACTATCCCCAACATGTAATATGAAAGGTTTTGGTGTTTTTTTTTTTGGTTTTGTGCTTAAATTACTTCGCAAATTTTATTAAAAAATCATTTAGAAACTGTAAATAGAGCTCGACGTGGAATACAATGGTATTCCAAATCGAGGATGTCACTCCGAACATTTGCTTTGAATACAAAATGTATGGGAAATTAAATGTATCAAAAAACTTTAAACTGATAAGTTTAAAGTTTTTTGATATCTGCGATAGTTACGGAATAATCGCCTGTGCACACTTAACGATTACACCCTGTATATTAAGATTTATAGTAGTATCTGTTTTCTTGATACTAACATATTTAGTAGAATATTTTCTTTTCATTTTACTAACAGAATATTAAATTTTATTTGTACAGATAAACTTTGATCTATGGAAAACGGAAGACGATCTTGAGGAACCTAGTGAGGAAGAAACCCGCGATGTGATGAAAGACTATCCCGGGATGTACGATCAGGTGCACAAAGAGGAGCTAGGATATAGGAAAGGTATGTTATTTTAATATTTAGTTTGTAACATTCAAATGAGATTTTTTTAAGAATAACGCAAGCGGTTTCGAAACACAGGAGGCGAAATTTTTACATCGATTTTTAACTTCTTTAAAAAAATTGTGACAACACTCCAATTGACACAACGCCATCTAGTCCAAAAATAAAAGAATTATGCCATATTATATTGTAAAGTGCGAAATTTTTCTAAAATAAATAATTTAGAAAATCGCCTTTTAAACCCTCATAAACATAAAAATGCAATTATTTTCGAACACACTTGCCTTTGCGCAAATATCAATTTTACCAAGCGTATGAAAATCTTGCAGAAGGTCATTTAATTTAAATTTAAAATAATTATACTTATACATATTTGCCTCTTACAAAAATAAATAATAATATAAATCGATAAACTTAATCAATGTTTTGTCCCTTTCATATACATATTATTTGAGATAAGGAAGAAAGAAACAAAATATGGACTATTTTAGTAATTTTTATAAAAAATATAAATAAAGGGTATTGAGATATTATATATAGCTGTTTACGTTGTTTACCTTATTATTACACAAAAAATTTCGTCATTAAAACTGACAGTACAAGATTTCGGTTCAATATTCTGTTTATCTGTCTTTATCAGTAAATTATTGTGGAATTAGATAATAGATAATATTTTCGGTGATTTTAAATATTAAGTATTTTTATGTAACATCTGAGTGAAGTTCTGTATTGAAGAATTAATATGGAGACATCTCGTGAAAATGCGGAAGTGTCGAGTAAGATATTTTCATTCGGCATACAAGTTTTTACTACATTTTATGCATTTAATGCTTAATTTAATGACAATACCAAAGAAATTTATACTAATCTGTTTACCGTTCTTTATTATGAACATAATACCTATCATCTAAACATTGACCCTTGTTTTAATTTATTTACGGCGAAAATTAATTAAAACAAGGGTCAATTATTTCCTAATATTATGTACCTACATCATTTTTTAA
Source organism: Colias behrii (assembly GCA_029959065.1). Classification (NCBI taxonomy): domain Eukaryota; kingdom Metazoa; phylum Arthropoda; class Insecta; order Lepidoptera; family Pieridae; genus Colias; species Colias behrii. Next base: position 3,709,982 of record JARWMC010000015.1, read on the forward strand.
TTATATAAATAAACAAATATATGTATATGTATGATAAAACGTATAATAAAACTTAATTAATATATTTTGATAAATCTACATATTTATCGACCAGGAGACATTTATAAAGGAAACCTAAAACTTTTAGTGGCTTATGAGCTTCTATCTATTTTTTATTGTCCCCAACGAACAGCGAACTTTATATTTTTATAAACAATCATATTTTTTTATTTATATAACCAATTTATAAGCTATGTGAACAATTTAAGTGTAAATCTTATATTTCAATTGCTCTTTTTGAACATACCTACTGTGATACTGATCTATTAAAGTTAAACCAGTTTTTTTATTAAATAAAACCGGTCGTCTTACGGAAACGCAATAAACACGAGATAAAATTATGTTATTTTAATTTAAAAGTTTAAAACTCATTTTAGTAAATTAATGTAAGAGGACGTATTTTTACTCAAAATAATTTCATTATCTCAAAATAATTATATTTCTTAGTTTAGTAAACAGAAAATGTAGTTTAGAATCTATATTATATCTGTTATAACGAGAGAGTATGTGCAAATTAATTCTCACGAACCTCCAAAATTACCACGAACCCCTTTTATTCCTATCGACCCCGCGGGCTCGATACTACCACAATTATCTATCTATCCTTTAGAAATGACTCCGGCAATTACAGAAGACTACAAGAAGGTGTACCTCATTATATACAACCTGTTTCAATTCATCGGTTTCACTTACGTTATAAGCGTAATGGGTGTGCGTTACGCGAAATTGGAGTATGACTCTGTGCCGGATACGTATGAACACGTGGGCTCTGCGATGAAGTTCCTACAACTGATGATGTTCCTGGAGGTCATGCATCCGCTATTCGGGTATACTAAGGTGAGTTGGTTTTTTAGGGGTTGCGAGAGTTTTTAGAAATTTATTCGTTAAGTGGGGGTTAGAGTGTAGTTGACAACAATTTTTTCAGTTACAAAAATTGTTTTTCAGTGTTTTTTTAGCATTTCAGTGCCCTACGTATTAAAATTTTTATAATATTTAATTTTTAACAGGAACAAGCTTGTCAATTGACGACGCGGTTGGCGCAGTGGTAAAGTAACTGCCTACTGAGCCGACGGTCCCGGGTTCGATCCCCGGTCAGGGCAAATATTTGTGTGATGAACTCAATTATTTGTTCTTGGGTCTGGGTGTTATTATCTATATATGTATTTATTAAATATTATATTTATCGTCGCCTAGTACCCACAACACAAGCCTTAATTGAGCTTACTGTGGGACTAGGTCGATTTGTGTAATAATGTCCAAAAAAAAAAAAAAAAAAAATTTGCTATGTATGTATGTATGTAATAATAATTTATTCATTCTACAGTAATAAGTAATTTTCTCATGAAAACAAAGAATACGTCCCAATGAATAAGAAACAGTTTTGTCAAAACTTGTTCAGTCATTTTTAAAGAAACCAAATGTTTTTATCAATTGGTAGCTTTTAAAGCTCTTCTCTTTCAACTAAGACTAACAAAAGAATGCGTGTTAGTCGTTTAATAACTATAAAATGGGTATTGTAATTTAACATCATTAAAATAAACGTAAAAAAATAAAATCAATTAATTTAAAATTTACTTGTATTGGATATTTTTTTGTTGTGAATAGGACTAAGCGCTTGACCACAATCTCATATAATTGTAATGTAGACCTGAATAAAAGGCTATTTATTATTATTTAAACTTATTTTCTCACACTCCAGGGTAGTCCACTAGTGGCATTCCTGCAAATAGGCGGTCGCGCGTTCGTGCTGTTCGCCATGATAGAGTCGGAGCCAAGGATGCAGACCAAACCTGTGGTGTTCTACCTGTTTGCTATGTGGAGCCTCATTGAGGTCGTCAGGTATAACATGAGATTATTTATTAACTAGCTTTCCGCCCGCGGCTTCGCCCGCTTTGTCTAAAACATAATATATTATATACTAAAACCTTCCTCTTGAATCACTCTATCTATTAAAAAAAACCGCATCAAAATCCATTGCGTAGTTTTAAAGATTTAAGCATACATGGGGACATAGGGAGAGAGAAAGCGACTTTGTTTTATATTATGCAGTGAAGTGAAACTTCTTTTAGGCGCGTTGAGAGTAAAATTTCACGCAATACCATCACGTCATGGAGTAAGGCGACGATTTTGATATCTTTGAATCTTGCCAAAGAAGTTTCACTTCTGATACGTGTGCTCGGTACACACGCTCTTTTTTCTTATTAGGAACTAGTTTTCTGCCCTTAGCTTCGCCCGCGTATTCAAAGAAAAACATAGTTCGCATAGTTCCCGTTCCCGTAGGATTTCCGATAAAACCTATCCTTTGTCCTTTTTCAGGTCTCAAGCTATCTCTGTAACAAATTTCATCCAAATTGGTTCAGTGGTTGATGCATGAAGAAGAAATAGACAGAGTGATTACTTTCGCATAATAGTTAGGATTAAAAAATCTACAAAAAATGTTTAAAAGTACTTTTTATTGGTGGCCAGTTTCTAGTTACTAGCCATCATCAGATTTTTTAAGATTGTTACGGTGTGTGTTTGATAAATAATAAAGTGGCGAATTGCGCTACCAGTATCTGTAACGATCAACCTACTTGTCTGTAAAAAAAAAATGCTTGTCAGATAAGCCTTCTATGTTCTGCCACAAATACATTTTTCCCTATAGCTACCAAATGCCATAAATATTCATTGTATTATTTATACATTAATTTGTTAGGGTTCTGAATATAATGTTTTTGTTTCCCAGATACCCATTCTACATAGCGCAGCTGTACAACAAGAACTTCTACTTCCTCACCTGGCTGCGCTACTCCATGTGGATCCCCTTATACCCACTAGGCATTCTCTGCGAGGCAATTGTCATCCTACGCAACCTTCCCTACTTCGAAGAATCCGGCCGTTTCACAGTATCCCTACCAAATGAATGGAATTTCGCATTCCACATGCCTTCATTCATGAGGCTATATCTTTTGATCCTTGCTTTCCCCGGAATGTTTTTCGTGATGAAACACATGCACAAGCTACGAACGGTCAAGCTCAAGCCGAAAATTATCATCAAGAAATGCAAGTAGGTGAAAAAATTATAAAAAACGAAAAAAAAAAATTTTTTTTTGGACTAGCTGTGCTCCCTGGAGTTTTTTGGTATGTAGGATTGTAATTTGATTTCAATATTAATTGGTGTTAGTCTCGGTGTCTATTATATGCACGGTGTGTCGTGAAAATAAGTTAGGAGTTTTAGTTGTAAGTTGATAATTTCGTTTCTGATTTGCTGAATGTGAAAATTATGTATGTGTGCTCAATTTCATCAAAAATAGCTGTTATGAACGTAGAGAAACATTTTAATTAATTAAACGTTTATAAGAGTAGATGTAAGATGAAATGAATTTCAATTTCTTGAAGCTGTGTATGTTGATATAATATGCTCAATGTTTTTTCCATATTATGAAAATAGGTACTCGTCTCTATCTAATCTTAACTTATTTTTGTGACACTACCGTCATTTTTAGAATATCAATATTATAATAAAACACTACTAAGAATTAAACATTAATTATGCAATTTAGATTTAAAAAGTAAAGACATTATTAATTATATATAATTATGTAGATAAAACATTGTTTTTTTTTTTTGTTTTTTTTTAATTAACTGACAAGCATAATTTAAGTTTGATTTAAAAATTGTTGGTCTCAATTTTTTGTTTTTTATATTTTATTTTTTGTTACCGGTTATGTTACTATTGTAATTTTATAAGAAATAAATGTGAAATAAAGGTAATATGAATATAATCGGATTGTTTTATTCATTATAACCATAACATCATAGTTTGTACATACATCTGGGGCCGTATTATGACTTCTTTTTTCCAGACAGTTTACGCCGTGAATTGAACTGACTGGCAAATTCATATTATACCATAATAAACCATAGCTGGTTATTGCAATCATAATATTTGCCAGTCAGTTCAGTTCAAGGCGTAAGCCCCTATGCGTGGCACCAGAACAGTAGTCTATTAAACACCTTATAAGGTGCATTAGGGTAAGGAACGGATGAGGGGGTAAATGCAATAACGTTAAATTAATACGTAACTATTGATCGATTAAACAAATATGAATAATATTATTATCAAAACCGTTTATTTTCATGCGATGCCTTCACAATATTCACAATAAAACGATGCTCTGAAGTGGTATTCACAATTTTCCGAATTATCCGACATCCGGAATTCCTCGAATGCTCTATACTATATTTTAATATGTACATTATATTTTAAGGATAAAGAAAATGTATAACTATAATTGAAAAACAGTTTTTAAATAAACCGAAAAATATGGATTTTAAAACCCTTTGGATGTAGGTAGATACTAGAATACTTTATGGATGTGATTAAGAAGTAAGTACATAATTGTAACTTGCCATACTGCAGTTCTAAATTAAAATTGTCTTATTTGTTCTGTTAAAATTTACAAATGTATAGCAATAATTTATTATCAATAGTATTTGGTATATGAGCTCGTCACGGACGAATTCTACCTATACCCGTGGCCCCGTCGTTGATGCGGCTTGACGGAATACAGTGGGGTTTTGGTCGGTAGGAATCCGACATAACCCACGGCCCTTTCCCCGGAAGCCGTGGGTATCTATGCAAGATTTCCCTACTTTAAAAAAAAAAAAAAAAAGGTATATGGGCTCCTTTACCAAAACAGTTGAAGATTCTCAGAAAAGCATGGGAAAAGGTTTTACATGATAATGGGTTTGTATTGAAATAAAAAGCAATTTTCCTAATATAACCTTTAATTAAAGCAACTACAATAAATACCCCTGAACTTCTTACTATTACAGTTACAAACAGAAAACATGAATCTATTATTACAATTCACAACATAATCTTTATAACTTCAAAAGTTATATATCATATTCATAGTTGATTTTTACACAATAGCAGAAGAACAGGCATATTATATTTAAGCCCAGAAGTTCATTTCGGCTCTCTTGTACCACGCGGACGGTTCGGTGTGGGCGTAGTATTCATGGAAGATAGGTTCGACCAGTGCATCAGGGGGCACTAGCTTGTAGATTCGCTCACCGTAGTAGGTGCCGACCTGAAAATGGAGATATTAATTAATTATAGGTAAGTTAAATTTTACTTGAGGTATAAGGTATATGTAGAATAAAAAAATGAAATTATTGTACAATGTTTGAATTAAATGTATCTCCTGCAAGTAGGTCAAAATCGTAAAGGATTCAGTTACATACAAACATACAAGTAATGTTAATAAAAGCATGATAATGAAGAATTTCGGAATTTGTTGTTGTGTCTGCTCTATCTTCTCTATTCATGTTAATATTGATGCAAATAAATTGTATTATTTTTGTTATTTTTTACTCTACACAATAATCATATGATAGGAGTTTGTGCCATTAAATATAATGTTATAACTAGGTACTATCTATATTGTGTATCTAATGCTATGCATTTTGGCATTAATATATAATCTAGTTGAATGCAAAAGCTAGCACTTATTATTCAAGTTCTAAAGTAGCTGCCGCTTGAAACTAGTAATCTATACTAATATTATAAAGCTGAAGAGTTTGTTTGTTTGTTTGAAGTTTGAACGCGCTAATCTCGGGAACTACTGGTCTGATTTGAAAAATTCTTTCGCTATTAGATAGGAAGGTTATAGGCTATGTATCATCACGCTACGACCAACAGGAGTGGAGCCACGGGGGTGAAACCGCGCGGAGCAGCTAGTTGATTATAAGACGTAATCACCTCCCATCCAGGAACGTCGCGCATAAGCTCGGCCTCCGCGTCGCGGTTTCTGCGCAATTGTTTCAGATATTCGCGGTCCCTTTCGGCCAACATCATTGGGTAAATAGCCATCTTAGCAGAACGCATCTCTATTCTGTTCTTATCAACCTTTTTGGAGTTCAAATAGTATGCATATGCAGACACTGCTGTCACACCAAGATACCCAGCGAACCATGTGAAGCCTGAAATTATAGGGCCAAATTTTAACTTGCATAGTTTTACTGTAGATTGGGAGTGAAAACTTTATTTCAAATTTGTATTTCATTGTATACCTTATTACTGACTAGAGTCTAGTCACTAGACTATAAAAGTAAATTATTTAAAATGGTATTAATACTGTTATTTAGAAAATATTATAGCGGACAAGTGTAAAAAAATATAATTTTATCTGAAACATAACCTATATTATTACATAATAATACTCCAATATTTTCTGGTAGGACTGTCAAACTTACCGCTAAAGTATGATTTTGCCGGGACTCTTTTAAAGGGAATCGACTTATATCCCCCTGGAGGAGGCAAGTCTTGTTTTCGAGCTATTTGGCAAGCCTCAGCCATTTTTTGGCTTTTTAATTTCGACAGAAAATCATCTGTAAACTGTCAAATTTGTTGTGATGGCCATTGACAAGAGTCAACTGTCAACTCGGCTTGATAATTGCTCCGAGACTGTCAAGAGCAATACCACAAAGTAAAGGCAAACCTTTTTAATCTCCGATTTAGTGGCTAGATACATGTTTATTTGCTCGACCGAATCTATCAAAATAATCCTTGAAAAAAGACTAGATACAAAGTAGATACATGTAATACTATTTCTCTATTTAGATTAATATGCTTTCAAAAATAAATATCTGTATACTCTTATAGCATATACAGACGCTCCGATTTGGTTGGTGCCAACCATCCGACCACGACCAAATCGGAAAGTGTAGAGAGCGGTCGGTCCGACATAATTATTATTAATATTGGTTTGACGTGGTCGGATGCGCCGGCGATACCGACCAAACCAACTTCCTACCCGATCCAACCAAATTGGAACGTTTGGAAGCTTTGTTCCGACCAAATCGGCTCATTCCATAGAGTAATATAGGTAATTGGCTCATTCACATTCGCAACGCCGCCGGTGTAGGACGTCAACATGAACGCCGAGGGAGTTACGGTCACCGAACGTGACATATTAATAAAATTACTGGAACTATATAAAGACTTTCCCTGTTTGTGGGACATATGTAACAAAGATTACGCAAATAGAGATGCCAGAAATCAAGCGTATTTTATTATGTTAGAAGTATTAAAAAAAATTGACAGTGCGGCTACATTAAAAACCTTAAAAAATAAGTTGTAAGAGCCGCATATGACTGTAATTTTCTCTATTTCTATAGTAGAATTTAGCCCATTCTCTTCGTACTATGGTCAACTGACATATTACTCTATGGTCAACTGACAGCTGGAAGGCCAACCGTCGGACAATCTGTAGCAATGTTGGAATGGTTGCCATGTCGGTTCCAATATGGTTGGCACCAACCAAATCGGAGCGTCTGTATATGCTATTAGAATTTAATGCCTTCTTACTTCAAACCGTAATCAAACATCCGTCCTATTTTGCTAAGCAACGAATAAACAAATTTTGATAAATAAATTTCTATTAAACTTGTACATAAAATGGAATCTGATACTATAAATGAAGAAGTTCAAGTCAATTTACCGGACCCACCAGATGAAGAGAGAGAAATAAAATTAAGACCCTTAGAACGAATTAAGTTGCATCCAAAGGCGCCAATAGAACCAACAGCATACGGAAAGGGTAAAAATTTTAGCCGACCCTGGATTCTTCAGGACGGTCGAGATGTCCCAGCTAAGGGTAGTGAAATGCGCAATAGCTTCGATGTGCCTAAAAAAGCTCCACATAGTGAAGGTAAAAAGAAAACTTATTAGGTATGGGAAACGAATGAAACGTATCATAATAATGTAAGATTTGTTGTTATTTCATAGGCATTCGAAAGCGCATGTTGAAAGACTTCTTTTGGGAGCAGATGCTAGATGAAGTTATAGAAGAATTAGCAACGTCTCAACCAGTAGCCGATTATTGCACAGAATATGAATCCAATTTTATTAAAGATAATTTTGAACCACGCAATCTTGAAGTCACTGCTGATAAAAATGTATGTACGTCTTGGCTAGACTAAGACTAATCTTTAAAAAATTCACGTCCCGGCTTCACCCGGGATAACTAAAAATGTAATCCTTGTTCCTCGAGATAGATGTCGCTAATTGCGAAAAATAACCAGTATTTTTAAAATAGGTCAAATAGTTTTTGAGTTAATTCGTGAAAAACAAATCTTTCTTGAAAAATAGGAATAATATGTGAAAATATACATATCTGTTTGCTCTTGTTGTTTTCTAGATGCATTTAAAATACCCATTGTACGGAACGGGGTCTAGTGCTGTAACATATTACAGCGAAAGCGTGAAAAAGACTGGCCCAGTAAGTTTTAAATATATTTATTATTTTAACATAACATATTTTAAGATACTTAAGTAATAAACTTATTATTTTCAGGGTGAGATATTAGAAAAATTCCGTAGATGCCAGTACTTCACCAAGCCAATGGAAGAAAGGCTGGATAATGGATGGGTTTTGTAGAAGGTTTTTTGAAATAAAATTCATGTCAAATGTTAATTCGTTTTTTATTTTATCCAATGTCACACACGTCGACTTCATACATAGAAAAAATTTTGTACATAAATTAAATATTATTCAAACAAGTAGTTTGCAGTCTACACTATTTAAAACAATAAGTCGTCATCATCCCAGTAGTGAGGATAGCATACTGGCTTGAAATCACCGGCAGAAACCGTAGTGGTTGATAAGCCGCTCTTGGAATTTACGTCTACAAGATCCTTTAGTGAATCGCTCTGTCTGCTCGATACTGAAGGTGTCTCCGATATATCTGGAAAGCAGTCATTATAATATAATATTAGATTAACTAAAAAAATCATCGTATCTTCCATCGAGCGGGTGACAATTCGCATCTTAATTAGGTATAATAAGAAATTTTATTAAGAAAGTCCAGGTTCATTAAAAAAAATGACTATTTTTTTATATTAATTTATGATAATATATCTAATAAGAATTTTGAACTGAAAAAAAAAATACAGGAACAAAAAAAAATGTTCTCCATCTTACCACTGGAATCTCCGCATACTTTCCTTTCCACGGGCTTGGGTAATATGCGTCCAAGATTTTTCTTTGCCTTCACCATTTTCAAGCGATGATATTCTTCACGTTCCTAAAATCATAAAATGTAATAAGTTTTATTATACATAATGCCGTTTCCATGAAAAATTATCCCCCCATTTTCTTAAAACCGAAAATTGACAATTTAAAAATATATTTTTTTATTATTTGCTAATGATTTTAGTGTCAATAGAAAATATATACATAAATACCCGTTCATCCATTTCAGTTAAAATATAATTTTCAGTATTGCGTAATTTCGGCAAGATCACTTTCTCTATGCCATTGACTTTCCTGAAACATGCATAGATATTTTAAACTGATTTTGTCAAAGGCGATTTCATAATATATCAGATTATTTTAATACCTGAGAGTAGTACGAATAGCTTCATCTAAAAGTAAGCAAATGTTTCTCAAGGAGGCAAACTTTATAAGGATTTTAGTGACTTCTCGAAAAGCACGTTTCGTTTCACTAGTGCGATGACCGCCAGCACCTAAACCTGCATAGCGAAAGGCATCGCCTGCCGTGTGGTCCTCAATAGCTTGGAGTGACACGGTTGGGACCCCAGATATGTTTTCAGGGACTCGTTGAACACGAATTTGAGCCTGATATTTGATTTGTTATTAGTTTAAAATAATATTGGCTAATACGTATACAAAATACCTATTCACAATCTGATCAAGATGGATGTATTGATTGCTTGATTAAGTTAATTATTTATGGTTGGGAGGAATAAATTTGCCTATTATTTAAAAATCTACTTACAGCTTTCTCAATCAAAAATCTAAACTTTAATAAAGCTTATGAGTCAAGGATATTTTAGCTAACCTGGCCAACATTTTCTAAAACTAATGCATTTGATTCGCCATTAGTAAATTTTATAGCTGCAAGAGAAATGTAAGCCTCTTTCAAAGAATGGCCGAGTAAAGCCTGGACTGTAGCTAGTTCAGCGGCTGCCTGGCGTCCTTTGATGCGAAGGGCTTCGGCCTTTCTCTTTAATAGCTGATATCCTTTATTGACTTTTTCTTGGCGTTGTTTTATTTCACGCAACATAAACAAGGATGCAGTTACAGGATAACGGTTTTCAGAGTTCATTTTTTTTAAGATTTTTTGAAAACTGCGTTGTCAAAATAATTATGTACCTACCTATGTTGTCAAACAAAATTTTCTCTCATTAATAGCTTCAAATAGTTTTTATAGTTTATCAGCTAAATCTATACTTAATATTATAAAAGAGTTTGTTTGTTTGAATGCGCTAATCTTAAGAACTACTGGGTCAGATTTGAAAAATTCTTTCGGTGTTGGATAAATCAACAGAAGCGCAGCCACGCGGATGAAACCGAAAAGCGCAGCTAGGTATAAAATAAATCCTTTCTCGGAAACCACGCTACCCATTATTGAAAACGTGGTGAAAACAGAATAAAATCGGTACAGTAGTTTTGGAATTTATAGCGATATGAAGTGAATGATACTCGAAATAAATATAAAAAAAAACATGTTTGGATTCATAATATATATTTTATATTACAATTATTATACCTATACATTTTAAAAATGTAAACTTTATTCTAATTTAATTATTAAAGCAGTCTCTGTCAATTTTACAGTACACTATAGACATATACGTTCTCGCAGGCACAACACATATAACTATCTAAGAATACAGTTCATGTTAATGATAGTCAGTGAAAACCCTACTTGTGCTTTAGGCTCTTCCTTCACGAATGAATGGTCATACGCTGTTTAAAATCCCATATTAGCGTCATTGAAATAAAACCCGTCCATGGGATTGACTGGACCTAGGAAGACGAAATCATTCGAGCCCAAAATCACATTGTCGGGTTGGGGTAATTGCTAGGAATCCGGAAGAACGTCCGTATCGATCATGTTCTCCAAATCTCAACTGTCCTGCCAATAATTATAATTTCCCGGCGGAGGCGGGACCGGCATCGGAGGCCCATTCGGGGGCGGAACACCCGGGCCGTAGGGGGAGCCCTGCGGTGAGCCATATCTAGGCCTGAACCACGGTCTACTCGTGTATTGATACTGATTTCCCGCATATGCTGCTAAATTCTGCCCTGTCGCGTTCGGATAAGGATTCTGATTGGGCGGATATGCCACGTTAGGCATGCTCGGCGCTGGATAATTCTGATTCGGGATCGGCGTAGATGACGGCGAGAAGTTAGTTTGCGTCGTATTCTGCGATATCGGCGTGTTTCCCGTACCATAAGAAGTATTAATCGTCTGTGCTGTCGATCCATTCGCCGGGTAGTTAGGTGGCTGGTTAGTCGTTTGGTTTCCATTGTAATTTTGGCTTTGAGTCGTCCCGTTGGCCGTGTACGTCTGTTGCTGTCCAGTCGGGTTTGTTGATGTAAATGACGCCGTTGGTGTCGTATTTCCTTCAGAGGTAAAAGTCTGCTGACTCTGACTTTGAATTGACGACCCATATCCTGAATCTTGAGACGAAGATGAAATATAGTTCGTTTGATTGTTTGTCGCGATCGTAGAATCTGTGGTATCTGTGGAAGTAGTCTGTCCATTGCCGTTGCTGGGAGCCGGAGTGGTTGGTTCTTGCGTAGGTGGTATCGTGTATTGAACGTTGGGGTTCGATGGCGGCATAGTAATGGCACCCGAATTAGGTTGCATTATGTACTGCGGTGGTAGACCTGGATACTGCGATGTGGGAGTCATAAACGAGTTCTGAGGAAGTATTTGTTGCATCGGTGGCGGTTGTGACACCGGAATGTTTTGATTAGTAGCCAATGGCGAAGCGGGTGGCGGGGCAGCTTGTACTATGGGTATAGTTCCCGACAAGTTAGCGTTTGTTAACTGCTGTCCAGCGAGTGCAGCATTTAATTGCTGTGCTGAGAGTTGATTGAGATTGATGCCTGCTGGCATGAAGTGGGAATTCGGAGGTAGATTCATGGGCATAAGGGGCATGTTGTATTGTACACCTCCAGGCATTCCAAGTTGGTTCGGTTGCACCACTGTCACGTTTTGTCCCGGTTGTAGAACTTGCTGGCCAATAAGCCCAGGTGGTAATGCGTTTTGAAGATTAAGATGCTGTTGGTTTGTAGGTATCATGTACACTTGACTATTCGGCTGGCCAAGTACTGTAGGCATTTGATTAACATTTATTGGGTTCTGTAGTACAGTCATTCCCTGCGGAACGGTTATCATTTGAACGTTTTGAGCGGTAGTCTGTAGTTTATTGGTGGTCAAATCTTGCTTCTGCCCATCTTTGCTTGTTTGTATTTGTATAGAATTTCTGTCTATCTGCTTTATGTACATCCCATCGTGTGTTATTCCCGACGCTGATACGCTATGAAAGAAAAATATAAATTAAAAAAAAATTGTTACTTATAGAAACAATTTAGTTTACCAGAACATTCTTTGAGTCGTTCTAAATGTTATGTTTCAATAGGGAGACAATTTTTATGATTTACGATAATTATAGTGTTAAACCTATTTTTTAGTTGATAAGAACGTAACTATCCAACTTTTGTAAGTATTATTTTTTTAATTATTATACAAATAAAAAAAACTACTCACTTTGTTTGCTGACCGGAAGATACATGAATGATGGTTCCATGAGCTGGATTGATCTTCATCCCCATGCTGACCACAGTGTTGTCTTTAGCTAATTATAGAAAATACAGCATTAAATTTGTACATTTACAGAGTAATAAATAACATTTAAATCTACGCATAGCTCAAGGTGTTTCGTTGTCGAAGAGCGCTGGATAACCTGTGTAAAAGAATAACTTGTAAAAATTATAAAGAACACTGCTTCTCGGCTTCGGACAATATTTGATTGTACTGCAGGCACACAGGCTATGAAGGTTCAGGCAATATAATCCCAGATGCTGCTCTAATGCTAATTTGAAAAAGTAATATTAAAAAGCTCCAATACTTTATTGAATCGGCAATGTTCTGGAAAAAATCTGCTCTCCAGAACACACACAGGCGTTCTGTATTCGTTCCTCTAAAGCGCGGAGACGCCTTATTTGACCTATTTAAAAACATTAATCTTCTTTGCTATATGTTGTAACTCATCGCCTGTCGTGACTCGTGAGTCGCGCCGAAGCTAAAGCAAAGTATAGTTCCTTAAAGAAAAGCTTATCCAATGTAATACTGAGTTATTATCTGGATTGTTTAAGCTGGACGATGCCACATGCCAAAAGATGTTGTAGAGCCATGGTGATTTTTTTTAGGTCTGTACCTACTCTTCCTTTTAAGATATGCATGTAGTCGCTGTTTTACATTTTTTTACTTTCTTGTCTTTAAAATTTTAGCTGTCTAAAATTTTAAAGACAAGAAAGTAAAAAAATGTAAAACAGCGACTACATGCATATCTTAAAAGGAAGAGTTTAAGGGCAATGCTACAATGGAAACGAGAATGATTTAATATGAAAAATAATGACGCAAATTGCAAATTGCTAAAAAAATGTTTACGCAATTTAACGCCAATATGCAAATTATTAATTACGCATAATTTTAGCACTAGTGCGAGAATTAAGAAATAGATTCCTCTATTGCTCGATGTTTATCTAATTAAGTTGCATCTAAAGATGACTCTGCAGATATCTATACAACAAATTAAAAAAATGTAAATGAAAGCGCTGAAACAAAAATATATGTTGAAAAATCTATAGCAAACAAAATGAAAATTTTTGAAGGATTACAGGAAATTCACGTCAAATGTGTGGTTGTTCTAAATAAAGAATAAAATTAGAATGCAATAAAGCATACATGCAATAGTTTTTCCCACGTGTCGCCAATTCTACTTAAGATGATGCCACAAGCGTAACAGAAAAGTTCTGAAAAGGGGCAAAATTTAATTCTGAACAGAAGCTTTGATGTCGTATCATTCTTAGATAGGTGTTTTTGCAGCTGGTCACCCTTTTCCGTTCCTGTATATCTCGTACTGTTTTTACTTACAAATAAATAGAAAAAAAAAACTTATAAATAAGGATGCTGAGCTATAAATTAATTGTAGCTGAAAATAGACAACAAGAATGATGCTGTAGGTAAATATTTTCCTGAAAGTACACTACGATAAAAAAGATCTATAGAGCAGGCTCCAAGGAGATGTTCGTTTGCAAAAATAGCGGACCTAAATCTGACTTCTGATATATATTGTATAGATACCAGACATCCTATAGACAGATGTTGCCAACCAGTTTTGTGGTCCCCCTCCCCCCACCCCGGTAATTAAATATGGCATACAAAGAAAAAAATAAAAATTTCCAAAACATGCCGTGTGGGGTATCAAATGAAAGAGCTTATTGAGTAGATCACGAATATATAGCATACTATAATATTTCTTACACTTTCTCTAAGATTTTTTAGAAAATTTACGAAAATGCTCCATTTTTGAGTTAACTTTAAACCACTATAGATTGAAAACCCATGAATATATTTTTTAAATTATTATTTTAAATAATTAACAATAGTCCATTGTTTATGATTCAATAGTTCGTAATATAATATAAGTGAGCTATATGTATGTGGTGGACTTGATGACCCCACTAAATGTTTTAAATTGCAAGGCGCAACTTTCACTTAAGTTACCGATTTGAAATCTAATCACACAGAGGCTGATTCAAGAATGTTCTGCCATATTGCAGAGATAATTATTCTAAACCCTGACACCGATATTTTTGTATTAGGCCTTTATTTCTGGCATAAACTTGAAAATATACTCGCCATCTTTGAATGCTTCCCCCACTCCCCCATGCAACTATTTCACTGTACGAACTATTGAATCGTAAACAATGGACTATTGTTAATTATTTAAAATAATAATTTAAAAAATATATTCATGAGTTTTCAATCTATAGTGGTTTAAAGTTAACTCAAAAATGGAGCATTTTCATAAATTTTCTAAAAAATCTTAGAGAAAGTGTAAGAAATGTTATAGTATGCTATATATTCGTGATCTACTCAATAAGCTCTTTCATTTGATACCCCACACGGCATGTTTTGGAAATTTTTATTTTTTTCTTTGTATGCCATATTTAATTACCGGGGTGGGGAGAGGGGAACCACAAAACTGGTTGGCAACATCTGTCTATAGGATGTCTGGGATCTATACAATATATATCAGAAGTCAGATTTAGGTCCGCTATTTTTGCAAACGAAACTCCACTGAGAGTCCGGTCTACTAATGCGCAGTTCAATGTAATGGGTTTCTCCTCCTTTGGCTGGAAATATCTCCTTTTATCGCGTGGCTAAATAAATCGTAATAATATTAAAACAATAAATGCAAGAAATATAGAAGTAAGAAAAAATTGTGAAGCAGGATTCCTATTAAAAACCTTTATAAATCTACAACAAAAACATGAAAATTATACTGACAATTATTATAATAACATGAAAAATGCCCGAGATGAGTTCAAGGATTATTTTGGGTATATTTCCATTTTTAGCTGGATTTCTCCAATATTCTAGATATTTTTAGAGCTGTAAATAACATCGCGATTTAATCCAATAACAAATCTCGGTAATATTTCGCTGAAATCTTCAATGTACCTGCAACTGGAGTCCAGGAGCGCGAATCTCGAGAGTTCTTGTCCTGGCTATGCGACCTGTGCCATCATATGAAACAATATACACACACACCTTTAGACACCATTTAATACGAAAAAAAAAGGTAATGTAATAATTATTATGGTAATGTTACTGCTGCCAAATCAGTTCTTTCAAGATCTGTATGCAGTAAATATTTTTGCCTTTTTGGGTATATTTTGTTTTGGCTTTTAATCAATGTTTTAATCAGAAGTAACAACTGCAGACAGAATAAGCTGAATTTATGAATTATGCTTAATCCTACAATTCTGCCTTACTGTGAGACATTAAAGTTCCATTACTTTTTGATAAAATCATTACTTTGATGTTACCTACTTAAATAAGAAAAATACATCATAATTTGTTCAACTCCAGATTTCCGTAGAATCTTCGTAAGTCTTCTCGAAACAATGAGGCCAATTGAGCGAGATAATTTAGAAAAATCAAACCTGTAATAAGGATATTTAATATCTACCCTCATATAACTACGTAGACAGAACCATGCATTTTCTAGACATGATTTTTATTTAGTCTTTAAATTCTTATTGCTAACCCCATGCTTTATCCATACACACATTGTTTTCGCTGTTATGTTGATTTCAAATTTTGCTCTGACATGCCAATATTTGTCGATGAAGCTTCTTATCCTTTTTCTGAAAGAAAATAAATTAGTTTTCAATAGAAATGAGATAGAACTCACCCAGCAGGAGCAATAGGTCGCAATTGTAATTGACTCGGCGTTCCATCAGACAATCTTTTTTGACCGCGCGACTCTTGTGATATATTCTTTGTATTTGTTGACGACGTCTGAAAATATAGTTTTTTCATATAAAATAGGAGAAAATAAATTATTTATTGTGATTACATTTAATCTACAGAACCCAAAATACCAGCTAGGTGAGAAATTAAAGGCATGAGAGATAGTTGTTAGCGGGATTTGTAATAATTTTTGAGGTGTCCAAAGGGTCAATATTTGGGCTTTTCAAAAATGACCCTGATCTTTATCTGTCCTTCTTGGCTGCATAAATAAGTATCATCCCTACTATAATTATAAATGCGAAGATATGTCTGTTTCTTTACATTTTGATTTCGGTCGCGACGGTGTGATTTTTTGATATGATTTTTTTTTCTTGTAGATAACTAGGGGGCTAGAGACTACTTTTTACAGCGATGAAACTTCTAATTTCCATGGGAAGTACTTATAATGCGCTTTTAAATTACTGGGAAATTAATTAAGCCGACAAATGGCTCTATATTGTCTTTTAAATATTTTATTTTGTTATAAAAAAATGCTACATAATATATGATAAATGTTTAATTTTCTTTGACCACGAACGAGGCCGCGGGCAATAGCTAGTAGGTAATAAATACGCTTTGCTTTGTGTTGTTAACTGTAATAATTCATAAATATTTTGTCTCTCTATTCCAATAAGGTAACAATTGCTTTTACAATAACATTAAAATAAACATTTAGTATATTAATAATAATTTAAGAAGTATTTAGTTACAAACAAATAATTTCTGGAGAGAAATTTAAATTTAACAAGGACAGCATAGATTTGCAAACAATTAACAAAAGAAGTAAGCAAAAGATAAATAAAATTAGTAATGTGGAAATGCTAATGTAGAATACATATTGCATTTGCTCACTGATATAATTTGCGGCGACGAGGCTTGGCCGGTCGATATTATGTTTATAAGAGGAGCACTGCTTGCTATGGGCTGTTGAGAAAATTCATATTCATTACTTAAATTGATATTTTTGAAATGAAACTTCTTTAGGCGCGTTGAGAGTAAGATTTCAAAGTCGCGATAAGGCAATACAGTCAACTCATGGAAAAAGGCAACAATTTTGGTATCTTTGAATCTTGCTAAAGAAGTTTTACTTCTGACACTTGGTGCTCGGCACACACGCTGTTTTTTATATTAAAAATGTTACTAAAATTAAATGTATATGACACAGCATACAGATCCTTTCCCCAACTTTCTCTTCAATAAATATTGAAGAGAAAAATTTCAATTTATAAAACAAAAAACTTCTTAATATTGAAATAAACAACTGCAATATACGTTTAACATACAACATAATATTATCATAATGCAGTTTTTGATTAAATGTTGTAAATCCAATGGTAAATAATTTAACAGTACTATATTGTATACAAAAGAACTTTACAGAGTCAAATTTAATAAAAAAAATTGATTTTCACAAAATTTTTACCTAAATTCATTATTTTAAATAAAGAAAAGTGCAAAATATTTTTATTTTGTTTAAATAAAAAATGAACAAACCTTTTGGTTTAGCTGCATTATTGTTCCAGTTGCTTGTAATTGCTGCAACTGAGCTGCCGATAGTGGCAAGGTTGTTTGTTGGAAACTATTTGCCGGGGCAATCTGGAAATAATTTTTAAATTATTAAAGCAGGAATAGTTTTTACGTACTTATGTAAAAGTGGTTTGGATATTGTTAGTGTGGAATGCAGGTATTCTAATAATGTAAAAATAATACAGTAAGTATTGTTGAAAAAAAGGTATAGTAACTGT
This sequence comes from Colias behrii, assembly GCA_029959065.1. Classification (NCBI taxonomy): domain Eukaryota; kingdom Metazoa; phylum Arthropoda; class Insecta; order Lepidoptera; family Pieridae; genus Colias; species Colias behrii. The sequence goes on from JARWMC010000015.1 coordinate 3,728,158, forward strand.
CTATATTTTCATATTAATTATCACACAGATTTCTTAAAATGGAATATATTTAAAATGGAATGTTAAAATGTGAGAAAAAATACTTACAGAAACAAATTGCTGGGGCTGCAAATTAGTCAGACCTGTTTGATTTCCGGTCAGATCTTGTAATTGCTGATATGGGATTATCATAGTCTGTGACCCAGGCACAGTCCATTGCATGTCTGTGCCCTGGATGTGGTACCGGATGTCCTTATCGCCTTTATCAGTACTATACAGGATCTTCTGTGATGAGCTAGTGCTTTGAGCGGCACACACGACAGGCGTGGCTGTAGCCGAGCAGACTGTAGTGTCCGCCCCTGTGAATGTAGCCTGCGGGAATGTTAACCCATTTGGCAGTATCATTGACATAGACGATGGCACCCCACTGAGCCGCAGCTGGGTTACATTCACCGGTTGCATATTGGATATATCCACAATCTGTGTGGGACCAAAATTGTGCTGTTGTAAGGCACCCAATGATTGTGCCAAAGGTAGCGATGTAAAGTTTGTGTTTGAAACTTGAACTCCTGGCTGAACAATAGGTATTAGCTGGCCATTTTCCTGGTTAAGCACATATTGCTGTTGAGGGAGTAACTGTAACACTGTAGGCGGTCGGACTGTCATCAATGGTGTCGACGGAGCGACGCTCACCACGGGCGGGATGACTGAAGGGTTCGACGATGTGTTCAATGTAGACGTCGACGAAAGAGCCACAGTTACAATAGGCGGGGGTATCGGCGGCGGTGCCGTAGTGGTGGTCAACGCTGGGGGAGGGACGTTGAGTGCAGGCGGCGGGCCCCCGGCCTGCGCGGCGCTCCACTGAGCCAGCTCAGCTCGGATCGTCTCTATGAGATTCTGCGCTAAAGAGCGAGCAGCTGCCAATGCCTCTGAACGCGTATGTTGCAATGCGAGATGTAATGGTTCAAATTTGTCACTTTTTAACACAGCAGACACGCCTGTTTCTGAACGAATATATTCGAGATTTGTTCCATTCTACAAAAAAAATATTTTATTAGATATGTATTCATCGATATATCGTATTATTGTACAAAGTAAGTCAGAATATGGACTATCAACTTACTGGCCCGAGAATACGGGATTTAATATCGAACGCGGCTGGCGCGTTGTCTAGGCCTATATAAACTTTATCTATAAGACCTCCAGACATTGTTTCCGAAAGTATTGTGTAAAATTTCTATTTTATTTACTAGCTTTCGAGAAATGCATCTTTTTAATCAAAATGTTTTGACATATAGATATAGACAAAGATCAAAGACTATAGATATTAGATATAGATAGTATAGGGAATAGATGTCAGCTCCAAAGACGATAGTTGTATACGTAGTATATTATTATTAGTCTGTGACGATAGACTTATAGGTATATTTCAAAGATATTTCACTAGATCATTACATATTGATCTAAGATATTTCATGATCACATTCATGATTTTAACCACAATTAAAACAAGATTTTAACTTTTTTTGAATTATTTGATTTAAGTCACATTTAAATTACTATCTAAATTATTTAAAGAAAAGTAAAATAACGTTGATTTGTTTTTAATACATTAAATGAATGTACATTGTTAAATAATACAATTTTGCAGTTTATGTCCTAATTTAACCTTATCTCTCACTTGTTTTTAGTGTATTTTAATAAATGCAACATTTAGCACCATTATAAAATTAATTGTAATCGAATAACATTAGACATAATTATTATAAACACTACCATCCACAATAGCGCAACTTTTGATTTTTGAATCTTGTTGAATCATGAATGACCGAAATGCTCGGAGCAATTAACAATGAGTGAATGTAACCCAATACCCATAATGCACCCATAATCCCATAGAGTAAAATAATATATCGGGTACATAATCCCCATAATATGGCACTACAGGGTATACATAAATTTTAATATTACCAAATATGGATGATAAAAGGATGGATACATAGATTTTTGTAATTTAGTTGTTGAGCGCTACGAAATAACAATATTGAATATTAGTTTTATAAAAATTTTACCAGATGTCGTTACAGAAATTTTTGAATACTGTTAAACGCGCTATCAAAGTGTATTTGCAAAACATTAAGTTTGACGAATGAATTTTTTTTGCGAAATGTTTAATGGAAGAGAAATGACGATGTCATTATCGATATAAATTTTTGAATGACAACGCTGTTTCTTAATTTAGAGCGTTGTCTTATAATATAATCGTAGGTAATTCACTAATCCAGTATTAACTGACGAAACTACCCTACCTATATACCCTACCCTGAAACTACCCTACCTAACTAAATTAATATTCAAACAAGCAAACAAACAGTCTTCATCTTTATGATTTTAGAACCTATACATACGAAGGCTACAAATAAATTTATCCAGAACAGAATAAAAACTTTATTACCACCAGTTGTTGTATTTCTAATACTAGATTTCCGCCCGCGGCTTCGCCCGCGTTTTCAAAGGAAAACCCGCATAGTTCCCGTTCCAGTGGGATTTCCGGGATAAAACATAGGTTTTATCCCGGAAATCCCGGAATAGGATAGCCTATGTGTTAATCCAAGTTACCCTCTATATGTGTGCTAAATTTCATTGTAATCGGTTCAGTAGTTTTTACGTGAAAGAGTAACAAACATCCATACAAACTTTCGCCTTTATAATAGTATTAACAACTTAACTGTCCAATGAGTCACATATGACTCATGGTGAACTTTTGGAATAAGTTCGTGAGTCACAGGTGACTCTTTTTTTCAAGAATCTTTGGGGTATATTTTTGTTATGAACGTGGAGTGATATACTAAATATAATTACGTGAACGTGTGGCGAAAACCCTAACCGTCAAGAAATTGAAATAAATTTTCGCAAAAGTTTTATACATTATCTGTGGTAGGTACTAAGGTAGGTGTGTGTATCCTATTTGTTCGAAATAAAACAAAAAATACAGTGAAAAGGAAAACGTTTTATTATGAAAAGTATGTTTGTAAGTATTATTAGGAGAACCAATCAACACATAATATTATGTTTTTCGTTGTAGCAATATAAACAAAATGCTTTTTTACATGTTTTGCACTCTGTGTGCACTTGTTTAGCTTTTCGAGCCAACTGCCCTTGAATTTTTAATTTTTCATAGCAACCGGTACATCTCTTTCGAACTAACTTATTGTTTGTAGTATTACGCGGAATTTCTTGAAGACTATGGCCAGGAGATGAACTAGAAACTGGAGATCTGGGAGTCAGAGAAAGCGAAAGTCTTTGAGGCACGTTATTTTCTGTAGTTCTCGCTGCTGGCCCTAGAAAATATCGAACTAAATGTTCTTGTACTTGCAAAACAGACAATTTAGGACATCCTGATGCCAAATCATTGTAAATGCACCTAGCATTTATTACAGCAACTTGAAATAAAATATCAACAGCGATTTTTTTGTACCAAGTGAGGCTTTTGCGTAAAGGAGAGTGAAAGGATGCTAGTTGGTCCGAAATATCTATACCTTTTTTTGCTTCATTATAGTCTATTATAACGTCGGGTTCATCAAATTCGGTTCGTCGGGTCATCAATCAAGTTTTATTGTCTATACTTGATGTGTACACATATGACTCATTGAACTTGTAAAAAAAAATCTTTTATCCCACGCTCATGCTCATATATGAGGCTTAAATATAAATTGAATAAAATAAATAAAAACAATAACTATTTTTATAAAATATAATTTATTAAGACAATGTGAATGTTATTTACCCTAATAGAAAAAAAAAACTGATGGACGTGGGCTAGTGTTATGTTGTATTGTATGGGGACAGTTAAGTTGTTAAGATTTGAATGACAACGCTGTTTCATAATTTAGAGCGTTGTCTTATAATATAATCGTAGGTAATTCACTAATCCAGTATTAAGTGACGAAACTACCCTAGGTCCTAACTAAATTAATATTCAAACAAGCAAACAAACAGTCTTCATCTTTATGATTTTAGAACCTATACATACGAAGGCTACAAATAAATTTATCCAGAACAGAATAAAAACTTTATTACCACCAGTTGTTGTATTTCTAATACTAGATTTCCGCCCGCGGCTTCGCCCGCGTTTTCAAAGGAAAACCCGCATAGTTCCCGTTCCCGTGGGATTTCCGGGATAAAACCTATCCTATGTGTTAATCCAAGTTACCCTCTATATGTGTGCTAAATTTCATTGTAATCGGTTCAGTAGTTTTTACGTGAAAGAGTAACAAACATCCATACAAACTTTCGCCTTTATAATAGTATTAAGATTAAGATTGTTTGATAAAATTAAGTTAAACGCTTCTAAACGAAGTCTAGTTGAATTAAAAAAATGTGAAGTCCCGTGTTTTGGTCCCAAGTCCCAGTGGGGTTTTGGTCACTATGGTATGGGGCAGATGCATTTAGCATACATGAATTACCGTCTACGCTCACGCGTTAACCACTGTACCAAGAGGCGGGCATAACTTTGGGCTAAGGACATTATAATAATTGAAATAAACAAGCCAAAAATGCGTAACGATTTATATTTCTAAAAAACATGATATGCAAACACTATTTCTAAACAATTGAACGTTTTTAATTTGAAAAAATATAACGTTAACATTTCCGTTTAACAATATTTTTTAAAAGTACAGTATATTTGTTATTGTTTAAGTTTACTGTCATGTAATCTTAGTTTAAATTCACAGATCTTTTAAGGCTAACACAATTTGATGTGATGACGTTAAGTATTACAATGAGGTGGGTTATATTATGTTATGATTTTTAAATATAATTTATCAAACATAAAATCTTAAATCTAATCAAGCTTAACACTAGATTAAGGGACTAGAAGATTAAAAATATTTATGCACACCTCAATAACTATGTTATATGCAAAAGAAGGACGGAGTGTTAACTCCAAGCTCATTTATCTAAATATAATTAGGATTCAACTCTTGGAAGAGAATATACCTTGCCGTTCCTTGGGACCTTAATTCAATACTGATTTCAAAATGTTTACATTGTACCAACTCACTATTTCACTTCAAATTTTATTTACGGAAACTACATTTTGTAGTCATTAACAAAAATGACATGAAAAGTTTTAATAATTACAATTTTTGAGTATTCTTTATTCATATACATGTTTTAATTATATCTACTAAAAAAATATTTTTCTGTAAATTTATCATTTGTATTTTTTTCTACAACGGCCGTATTATGACCCCTTTTTCCCAGTCAGTTTACGCCGTGAATTGAACTGACTGGCAAATTCATATCTTAATATATATAAATCTCATGTCACAATGTTTGTCCTCAATGGACTCCTAAACCACTTAACCGATTATAATAAAATTCGCACACCATGTGCAGTTCGATCCAACATGAGAGATAGGATAGTTTAAACATGTAGGTACCACGGGCGAAGCCGGGACAGACCGCTAGTAATACCATAATTAACCATGGCTGGTTATTGCGATCATAATATGAATTTCCAGTCAGTTCTCGGTGTACTCTGTCTGGAAATAAGAGGTCATAATACGGCCCCAGGTGTTTTTAAAACTTACTTATCTTATGTGAATGGTACCGCCTAATAAACATCTCTAGGAGTGATTCGAAACAATTTTTTTATTACATTACATACATAGAATACTTTTTATAATATTAAGTGCCTCGAGGTAGCTGAGTAAATAGAAAATTTTAAGAAAATATATTTATGTAGGAACTATTACAGATTTTAATGGAAAAATAACCTCAGTATTATATTATACAACTCTTTTCTTATTGTCCACGTACAATGGGAAATTTTTACATAACATAAAGCTACTATTAAGTAGTCGATTGAACAAAAATAATTCTTAAAAATAATTTCCATTATTCTGATCTGCAAGTTGTTCACTTAACTATATGTATATCTTTTCTTACATACATGAAATAATATTTTTTTTTCTTAATTTTGTTTTCTGGCACTTATTTTCAAATCCTCTATTTCCATTAACGATATATAACATTATTACACAGGTAAAGTCTCTATCGGAAGAATTTTCTGGAAAGTTGGCCAAACTGGAAGCCATCTTTTGGCACTTTCTATTTTAGTGCATTTGGTGTTTAATTTTATTACAATACTATTATTGAGAAATTAATTAACAAACTTAAAAATTAAATTAAAAAAGTGACAACAATATCTTATATTTAAGTTAATACTACACTTAATTTAAATAAGTATGTTCATTACAGCCCGTCTGTTTCATGATTAGAAAAATATTACAAGATTTATCTCAAAGTGCAACATTATATAAAAATATACTTTTTAAAATCTATCTTATGAGTCCGTTATTAACTGTTATAGTTCAGGATCCATCGCCCATCGCCAATATTTTGATTGAGAACCATCAAATCAAAATATTTTATCCTTGTTACCTCTGTAAGCTACCACAATCGAGAGTTTCGTACAAGAAATTATTGGGCGTTTCATCAAAATAAAGCTACTAACGGAAAATTAGCTTGATAGTAATCAAGTGCAAAAATGGGCGATGGATCCTGAACTATAACGTTTTATATATTTAAAAATGGTGTTATTAAAATTTAAGATAAATAATTAACACTAATTTTGTTAACATTAAACTAATTACAATATGTTATATATTGAACGCAATTCCTTGTAAAATAAAAAAATCGTTATGAATATTAGTTGTTTTTTTAATTCCCATAAAATTTCGTCAATCAAATAAAGATTAATCTTTTTGCAAAACTTATGAAATTCATCCATAATTTTTTTAACAAACTATAAATTGTAAAATATCCAAAAGAATTATTAATTAGGTAAGTATATGACGATTTTTTATTTTTATCTTCATGTATAATAATTTCTGAAGTTATTCTTTGTTATTAGGAATTACGTTATTACATACAAATATTTTTAAGCTCACTTTTAAGCTAAATAACATTTTTATAATTTATACTTTTAATTTTGAATATAATTCACTTATATCTGGGGTCAACGATTTTAAATTTTAAGTATTATTGTGTATTCTATTTATTCCTATCCTTAAAAATTATGTAATAATACCAATTTATGTAAACCTTACACGATATTGTTGCAAGTAAAATAAAAAAAGCCATTTTTTTTTATAAATGTATGCAGTTCTGAAATAAAGCTGCATTAGGAATTTGTAGAGAACTTGCATTATAAAAATAAACATAATTATGTTAGAATTTTGACAATAATTTGGATTTATAAGGAAAAAGGAAAATCGCAATCATGGATGGAAGACGTAGAACTTAGAAAGCTATAGAGTGCACGCTACTAAATAAAATATCTCTGTATATATTACATTCTCGTGTTATACAGAGTATATATAACACGAGAATGTATGAGATGAGAGTCAGGTATGTTAGTTAACATACTCCTCTGAAACAGCTGGACCGATTCTCGTGAAATTTTGTGTGCCTATTGGGGAGATCTGAGAATCGGCCAACATCTATTTTTCATACCGCTAAGTGATAAGAGTAAGGCCGCACAACGTTTGCAAAATATATAACTTATAGCTGCCATTCGAAATGTATGCCAAAATATTTTTAATAAAAACTATGATTATTCGTGAATAGCTCTTAGCCGCTTTTGATATTAAAGAAACTAAATAAGAAATAAAAATAACATAAAAAAGCCTCGTAAAAAATATTTCCACATACGAAAAGACAAATACGACCAAAGCGACGAATTTTCGTGAAATCAATAACTCTTAAGTCGATAACAGTATCGAATGTGAGACTCCTGTAAGTCGAATTAAATATTTTACGAAAAAAAAATTACGAAAGAGATTTCTTGACATCCATTACTCTTTCTCATGATGGAAAAATTGCCAAAAAAAATATTTTGAACAAAAAAAATTTTTTTTTTAAATAAAAAATTCCAAACAAAAAAAACTTATTTACATAAAAATTGGTTGTTTGTAAAGTAGGTTTACGATCGAGATGTTTACGTGATAACGTCTTATTGGGGGCAGCGCTCGAGATGAGACGGGAGATCGGTCCGTCTCTCTCTCGTTATACCTGCGATCGCGCTCGTGAGGTTTTGGTGTGACACAAGTTTCTGAACATGTCACCCGACTAAAACGATTTTAAAAACGTTATCACGTCAAAAAAAAATGTTTTTTTTTTTAATAAAAAATTACAAACAAAAAATTTTTTTTACATAAAAAAATTCCCAAAAAACTATTGTAACACATTAAAAAACTACTGTAACTTAGCGCATCTTGAACAATAGTCGTTATACACGGGGCTCCCGTAGTACATGCACAGCGGAGCCCTGCAGGGCTTCGGTGACGGCGGGCGGTCGTCGTAGAACGTGGACTTTGAGAGATACAGGGTGCGGTCGGGCGCTTTGGCTGTGGCTAGACTTCTGAAATAAAAAAAAATATTAGTTAAAATACATAATTATTTATTTATTTATTTGGAGAATACACAGGTACAATTACAAAAATGATACCATAGCGTTATCGGAACATTAGGTATTTAAATCTAAATTGCACCCTCAACGTCTCACTGTGTACATATAAAACGATGTCAAAATAAAAATGAAAACACGATACAAATGAATATCAATTAATAACTGTTGTTTCTCTCTTCTCTGTAGTGTCATTTATAAATGACAAATAATAAAATTAGATTATATTAGCTTTCCATCCGCGTAGTTGTATTAAAACTTGACAAATGTTATGTTATGTTTATTTTTAAGTTAATCGCGAACAGACAAACAGTCGCATCAAAAACTTTGACACACTAACTTTCCGCCCGCATATTCACCCGCTTTGTCTAAATCCTAATAAATTATTAAAACCTTCCTCTTGAATCACTCTAGCTATTAAAAAAACCGCATAAAAATTTGTTGCGTAATTTTAAAGATCAAACCACACAGACGCACGGCGGAAAGCTGCTTTATTTTAACACTAGCTGTTGCCCGCAGCTTCGCTTGCGTGGAAAAGATAAATTTTCATGGTATAAGTTTTCATCCCCTATTTTACCCCTTTAGGGGATGAATTTTCTAAAACCCTTTCTTAGGGGACGCCTACGTTATGACATCTACCTGCATGCTAAATTTCAGCCCGATACGTCCATTGGTTTGGGCTGTGCTTTGATAGATCACTATATCAGTCACCTTTGAGTTTTATATATATAGATGTAGTGATGTAGTAATTACAATTATCATCCATCAACTTTATACCTTTGGGCAGTACTCCTTTCCGCTTCGGTGTAGAATTGTGAACGTCCTGTACCATAACGCGGTTGGGAAGGTTCGCTTGTTGATTCCGCTTTGCGATTCTTCTCTGTTGTGTAGCTGGAATTTAAAATAATTTAGATTAATTAGATAATACATACGGGCTCGATACTCGTAGATATCGTCGAATTTTTACTGTTCTTTTATAAAATTTTACTACATTTTATGTTTTTGATCAAACAGAATCCTTGAAAATATCATCTAGTTTATATTTTAGATTGGGTCTGGAATATTACACGTATCATCTAATAGAAGATTGGTAATTTTGCTTTATACCCACCCTTAAGAAAAATGTCTGATCGTTGGAATAAATTACTCAATAACGATTTCCAAAAATCTTCTCTAATTTACCAATAGCTTGAATGGTATACATAAACTGCACATTTTGTGAGATTTTTTCTTTGTGAACGTTATTTCTTTAGATGCAATGTAAATTTCGTAATAACTTTTAAACAACGTGATGTGCTTTATGAAATTGGTATTAACACTATCTATTGACAGCACAGACTTTAAAAGCAAAACTGAATATAATGGTATAAACATAAGTATATACAGTTATATTCAGTTTTGCTTTTTAAAGAATATAAATTCTTTATAGAATATCCCATTGAGCCCCAAGCGGCCCGATCGGTCCCAGACACAATAGATTTTCTATTGTGTCTGTGGTTCCGGGGCCTGAGTTACTACAGTGTATATTAATCAAATAAATAAATAATAAACACAGGATTAATACAAAAAAAAAACTCACCCGACCCAAGCCTCGTTCAAATAATTCTTAACCATCTCTTCTTGCACAGGAGCCCTAGCCGCTAACACCCTACAGCACAAAACTTCACAAGTCGATCGTCTCCTTATCAAATCCTCTGGATTACTTTGACTCCCACTTAACTTCCCCGTTAACTTGGCCATAGACCCAAAACTCTTCAACTTGCTCGACATAGACCGGCCTATACTGCCAAACTGTTTGGCCACAGAGTTCAGCTGTTTAGAGCTCTTCGTGGATAGAGCGTCTAGTGATCTTCTTAGCTCTTCGGGGGGTTGTGTGTGTGAAAGACATTCAACCCTTTCTAGGTCCAAATAAGCTTCTAACATGGCTGTGCGTTGGAATTCGTCTGGGAGCAGGTTGTTTATCGTTTTTTGATCCGGTTCGACGTCCCAGCGGAAATCTTCTCCGGGGTCTACATTGAATCTGGAATATTAAAGTTTGTAGTAATTAGCATAAGTATTCAATTAATATTATAAACGCAAAAGTTTGTAGAAATCCATGTTACTCTTTCGGAAGAAAACCACTAATTGGATTTTGATGATTTTTTTTTTTTTTTTTTTATTGTGTGATAGGGAAGCGCTTGACCACGATCTCGCCTGATGGTAAGCTGAGATGTGGCCTATGATGGAGCGCGCTTCCCTAGAAGGTACCCGTTCACTCTTCGCTTGAAGACCCCCATATTGTACTCGTCGGGGAACACATACTCAGGAAGCATGTTCCAGTCCCTCGCGGTTCGGATGAAGAATGTCGATCCGAACCGCTTTGTCCGGGTACATGGAACGTCCACCATATGGCGATGCCTAGAGTCTGTGCGCCTCGACGATCGATTGATTGGTTGATTGATTGTTGGCAGTACTGTAGCTTATGTACCAGATTAATACAAAGTAACACTTGCTTTTACTTTTAGGTGAAATCACGCAGCCCAGTTAGTATTTCATATCTTCAAAATTAAGAAAACGAAAAAGTAGCTTGTGATTGATGAGAAGAACTAATTGTGAGTTCATTCGGCGCCTACAAAACCCTCCCCCTCTTACACACACATATTAATGACCAAAAAAATTTACTACAAAATATAATAGTACCTTATTGGCAGCGGATTCTGGGCAGCATCTTCCAGGGGCACTCTTGCCCCATCGCTGGGCAGCGGCTCGCACGGCACTAGGGCAGAAAAGTGCCCCGCGTCATACGCCAGCAGTATTGGTGCTTTGCTGCACGTGGCCGGGTCCAGCTCAAGGGGCAGGTATATGCCCCCGAATGGGATTGGCGCTATGGGGTCGCCGCGGAAATCCTGGAAAAGCGTGTTTGGTTATTTATTTATTTTCTCTTTATTGTACAACATATTAAAATGAAAGTACATAAAACAAAACCATTTAAAATGTACAAATGGCGGCCTTATGGCTCAAAGCCATCTCTGCCAGGCAACCTTCAGGCAAAGGACAAATTATAACTTAAGGTAGCCAATTAGCAATAATAACTTTAAAAAAAGAAGAAAAAAAAAACTGAATTTTAATTATTATGCGTGAATGTATTATGCGTTGTTTTAACAAAGCATAATACATAAAACACTATATAACTACAATATAATATATACATATACAGTATATACCTACATAAACATACAAAACATATATTATTCATACATACTTATTGAACATACTTATTGAACTTACTTGCGCTACGAGCGACGCGCTACGAGCGACGCGCTACGAGCTACGCGCTACGAGCGACGCGCTACGAGCGACGCACTACGAGCTACGCGCTACGAGCGAAGCGCTACGAGCGATGCACTACGTGCGACGCACTACGAGCTACGCGCTACGAGCTACGCGCTACGAGCGACGCGCTACGAGCGACGCGCTACGAGCGACGCGCTACGAGCGACGCGCTACGAGCGACGCGCTACGAGCGACGCGCTACGAGCGACGCGCTACGAGCGACGCGCTACGAGCTACGCGCTACGAGCTACGCGCTACGAGCGAAGCGCTACGAGCGATGCACTACGTGCGACGCACTACGAGCTACGCGCTACGAGCGATGCGCTACGAGCGACGCGCTACAAGCGATACGCTGCTATTTCCCCACAACTCACCCGTAGTGCGACATCCGCGAGCACCAACACAGGCCGTCGCATCACATGTGCCAAAGCTAACACATGCAACTGCTCCAGGCCCGCATAGTGCGGCACAGCGCTCGGTTGCGGGCGGCGCGGCTCAGCAGACGCAGCTCGGACCGACTCGCGCCACTCACGCGCCCATTCACTGTCGGATAGTTGGAGCCCAGCTGCCCGGAGTGATGCGCTTTCTGACCACCGCCAACGACGCTTTATTGCGTCTGTAAATGAAATGAAATGAAATGAATGTATATTTATTGCCACAATAATTTGGGTACAAAAAAACTTAAAGTCTACTTAACCTAATAACAAGATTGAAAAAAAAAAAAATAAGAAATGTAATGGGGTAAGTAATGGGGAGCATTTAGATTAGGAACGAACTGGTAATATGATTATTACATAGATATTCTGATGTTTGATTTTACGCGAGTATTATACATTTAAATATGCATCGCCAATAGAACTTTATCGCGACTGTAATTGGCTGAGAATTAAAACCGAAGTTTGAAAACATGACTAGTACCAGTAGCGCTTTAACGCAGCCGTGATTAAAACAATTTAAAACAGGAACTGAATTCACAATACTGACTTTCAAAATGTTGTATGTATTTTTCGACTACATAATTCATACCTACTGAAAATCTGAAAAATTTTCAGTATAATTATGCACAAATTTGAAACTAACCAACCATTTTTTTTTTTTTTTTTTTTTTTTTACTTTATTCGGTCCGCTAACTGGACGTTCCAACATTTTGTGAAAATACAATACAATCATAATCTTGTGACATTTAGTTGGACGGCCTTCTAGGAGCGAACACAACATGCAAACAATTATAAACCTACACTTGTAACAATAATTAAAACTAAAATTTAAAACATATTAGTTAGTTAACTACATATTTGTTAGAAAAAAAAAATTTTTTGATAGTACTGACCGATGCATTAAACAGGTCGAGATCATGGCAGACAGTATTATAAGTAGAACACATACGGTTGATAGGTGAATTTTGGCCGTATTTAGTGCGACATACAATTAAGTTAAAGGTCTTACGAGTGTGAATACGGGTACCAATTCTTGGCGTGTTTAAATTGAGGAGACTAAGCAGATCAGGACTGTCCACCAAACCATGAAGAATTTTGTATAAGAAGACCATGTCCGCTGACTTTCGCCTTATAACTAGGGCAGTCATATTATAGTGTTCTAGTCTAGAATTATAAGTGGTTAAGCGTCGGCAAAGGTTATTAGTATACGTAAGATGGTACAAGAATTTTTTTTGAAGTTTTTCAATTCTATTGACATGGACTGCGTAAGATGGGCACCAGATCTGACTACAATATTCAAGCAGACTGCGGACGTAACAATTGAAGAGTATGACGGGAATTTCAGGATCCTTGAAGGCTTTAGTTTGTCGGATCACAAATCCCGCAAGTCTTGCCCCTTTACGGGTTATATGATCAATATGCTCTCTGAAATCCAATTTTCTATCAACTATAACACCCAAGTCACGCAAACTCGAGACCTCCTTTACTTGTGTGTTGTTTATTTTATAAGAAACACTATTTAATTTTGAGCTTCTAGTGAACTTGATGTGGTAACACTTGGAGGCATTAAGAATCATTTTATTTGATTCGCACCATTTAGTAACATTATCAATATCGCTCTGCAAAGCAAAAACATCCTTGCTATCACGAATGGTTCTGTAGATCTTTAAATCGTCTGCATAAAGTTTGTACTCGGAGTTTATTACAGAGCAGAGGTCATCAATGAATACAATAAAGAAAAGAGGTCCGAGGTGCGATCCCTGCGGTACGCCAGAGGGAACTAAAATAGGCTGCGAAGTATAGCCTCGAATGGCAATAAGTTGGGAGCGATTTCGCAGGTAGGACTCACACCACCTGAGGAGGGAACCACATATGCCAGCCCGACCAAGTTTATCTATGAGGATCTCATGGTTGACAACGTCGAACGCTTTAGAGAAATCGGTGTAAATCGCATGTGTTTCCAATTTACTTTCAAGAGCTCTGTAAATATGACTGACGTATGCCATAAGGTTCGAAGTAGTAGACCTCCCTGGTAGAAACCCGTGTTGATGACAGCTAATTTGGGACCTGAAGTGGGAATATAATATTTTTTGGATCATTGATTCGAAAACTTTGCCAAAGGATGAGAGAATAGAAATCGGTCTATAGTTAGTCACATCACTGTGGTCGCCATGCTTGTGAATCGGTTTGACGTAAGCAGTTTTCCATTTACTTGGAAAAACACCTAAATCTAATGATTTGTTAAAAATAATATGCAGCGGAGTGACCAACTGGGAGGCACAATTTTTTATGAATTTAGGTGGTATAGCGTCGGGTCCAGGACCCTTACCAGCGTCGATATTCTTCAGGAACTTTAAAATCTCAGATTTGGCAAGGGTACAGGAGCCGAGGGATTCAACATGACTAGCAGAACTGACACGTACTGAAGAGTTATTGGCATTATTGTTGTAAATTGTTTGGAAGTATTTCGCAAATAAATCACAAATCTGCTGCCCGCCCCTAGCCACTTGACTATTGTGATACATCTCATCCGGAATTTCATTGCTATTGGATCTCAAAGATTTTATATAGGTCCAGAAATATTTAGGGTTCTTTTTAATGTGAGATTTAGCATTTGCTTTGAATTGAGATAAGCAATGAAAAAGCATGTCGTCACATCGCTGGCGCAACATTTTGAATGTGATGTGATCTCTAGGATTTCCATACGCCTTGAATCGCTTATGAAATTTGGCCTTTTCCTTTAACGCTTTTATTAAGGCAGGGCTAAACCATGAAGGGTAGTTATTTTTTCTTGGACTGGATAATGGAGTATATTTTTGTATAATGTTGTTTAGGACAGAGTAGAAATTATCAACAGAGTCATCAACGGAATAATTAGATTTAAGATGCGTATTCCAGTCCACAGTATCCAACTCTTCAAGGATGCGTGAAATATCAGCTTTGGCAAAATTAAGAGATGGTGATGCTTTAATCTTAACTCGTTTCGACGGCTTAAATTTCATGGTTATACT
The DNA here is from genome assembly GCA_029959065.1 of Colias behrii. Taxonomy (NCBI): domain Eukaryota; kingdom Metazoa; phylum Arthropoda; class Insecta; order Lepidoptera; family Pieridae; genus Colias; species Colias behrii. Next base: position 3,743,373 of record JARWMC010000015.1, read on the forward strand.
TAGAGCAGGGTGGTATCTGTCAGTACCTACAAGAGGATCATCACATTGTCGAACAGTGAAAACGTTGGTGACATTCGTTATAATAAGATCTAACGTCTTTCCGTTTATGTTAGGAACAGAGTTTACTTGGTGAAGATTATTAAACGAGAGAGTATCTACAAAAAGATTTTCTATTGATGAATTGTTACAACTTGGTGAAAGTGAATGAGTACTGTGATCTAAGTGCCATGATAAATTTGGTAGATTAAAATCACCAGCTAAAAGAAGAAGACAATGAGAGGGCAGCTTATGCTGAATAATGTGTGAAATATTAGTTAAAATTCTGTCGAAGCGTTCGTAATTAGCGGGAGGAGGTATATATAATGCATTTATGCATAGAGTACGAGTTATACCGCCGTCTTTAAATTTAATGATTACCCAGAGATCTTCATCAGTTGTTTCCCATTTAAAATAGCGCACTGGTTCATATTTACTTAAAATAGCGACAAGAACCCCTCCCCCCTCTTGTTTAATACTGCTGGTGGATGATCTGTCACGTCTAAATATGGAATACCTGTTGTCTAATAATTCATGGTCGTACACTGAATCATTCAACCACGTTTCCGTTAATATTATGATGTCAGTGTCCTGTTTTAATGCATTGGTCAGCATAACATCGGTCTTAGTCCTAAGTCCTCTGACATTTTGGTACAATATTTTAAGATTACACTCTTTATTATTATCGTTGATTAATAAAACCATGAAAATAAGTGAAAATAACAGCAAAGGAGATAAATCAAATTGAATTTAAAAAGCTTAAGTCCTTAACGATAAAGCTCTTAGAGGTTGTGTTTTTACGCATAAAAATTTTGCCGTTACGGACCCACACGAAGTCGAACTTCTTGTCTCTAGCAACCTTTCTAGCAGCAGCATGTAGTTGTTTGCCAGCAGGGGTTAGGTGTTCACACACGTAGATAGGCCTTTTTTCATCGGTGGCAATACCCAAGTGAGATGAATTCAACTTATCGTCACTGTGGACTTTATTGAAAGTCTTGACAGCAGCTATAAATGAATCGCGAACCAGGGGGCTAGAGAGCTTTACTATAATAGACCTAGGCCTAGCGGAGTCCTTGTTAAGTTTTGCAACTCGGTGAAAGTTGACTATTTGGTTTTCCGTCAGATTGTGTCCCACAGTGGCAGCGAGTTGATAAACCACAGTCTTAAGATTTTCTGATCTGTGTTCTGGGACACACTGGACTTCTAAGTTGCAGTCACGTGACTGTTGCTCAAATTGTTCCAGTCGGGAAGATAGGTCCCCAACTTGAGTGCGCAGGCCTCCAACTTCAAGGTGCAAATCCTTGTTTTTCGATTGCAATTCCTCGATAGTTCTAGTTTTACTTTCCAAAGCTTCCCTCAATTGTTCGTACTTAGCAGACATAAAGTTGACACTTTCAGTAAGCTCCTGAATCTTTACACGGGTATCGGAGATTTCAGCTGAGAGATCGCGGCGAATATCACAGTGGTGTTTTTTCAGGGTTTCTTCAAGTTTGCAATTAAAGTACTGTTTTATATCTTCGAAGCTACATGCAACAGGAGAGCTAGCTCTAGATAGATTAGCGGCGTGTGAGGGACTGGTGAGGGGACCCTCGCCAGGCCTGTCAACTACCTTGCAGTCAGTACACTTCCACGCAGATTTATAGGACTTCGATTCTTTGGCGAAATTTTCTGCAGTTACTCCTAAGCATTGGTAGTGGAACGCAGCTTTGCACTTCGAACAAGTTTTGAGGTCACCAGTTTTAATTTGTTTAGTGCATTTTTTGCAGGTGCTCATTTTTTCAAATATTCCCAAATAATTGGTAAATTCTAAAAAATATGGCAACCCCACCGCTCAATCAGAGACAAGAAATGATGTTGTCAGATGGATTTGACAGTGTCAGTTGAGTTTGACAAATGTGTTAGAATTACTTTCGAGGGTAGCTGGAATGAATTCACAGCGCTTTTCAAAAGTGGGTATATAAATGTAACTTATCTTCGTAAGAAAATCCGCATTTGCAGTTCGAGTATTGTTTGAAGAATAACTGATGTGATTCCTTGTGACTTTAATAACAATGTGCAAACACAATCACTTTGAATTTATAAACTTTTACTATGAAAATAATACTATGAATTGGGAGCTGAAGTGTAGCAGTTTAAGAGTTGACAGTTGATATTTCGTCTTAGTCATTAGATTAGTGACATTTATTTCAAAGAATTTAACAATTCACTTATTCTAACATTTCATAATAATATTATAAACTTGTACACCTTGACAAAAAAAAGTGAAAAAATTTCGGGTGAGTTATTTTGTGCAATAATATCGTCCTATGACGGTATGGCTGACATATTTTACACATAATAATAAGCAACTCATCAGTCAGCGCTTTGCCTTCCTCCCCGTCAAGGAGACCTTGCACTTTAGTCCTCAAAGCCAGCAGTCTATCATGAAACCCATACGCTGCAAGCGAAGCGGCATGTGGTAAACAGTTCCCATCGCCGGACGTTGCTAGGGGCAACAGGCGAGGTGCATACTTTGTAACTTACCAGTTAAAGCCTCGCCTTCCTCCCCCTCTAATAGACCCTGCACTTTAGTCCTTAAAGCCAGCAGTCTATCATGAAACCCATACGCTGCAAGCGAAGCGGCATGTGGTAAACAGTTCCCATCGCCGGACGTTGCTAGGGGCAACAGGCGAGGTGCTCCCGGTACTCGACCGCGCCACCAGTTGAGAATACTGGCAGATTCTAGGGTCACTAGTGTAGCGGTTTCTAGCAAATCCTTTTCTATGAATATCCTGGAATATTATTGAAACAAATTATAATGATGTTATGGTGGAGATGGGATATAAACTTTAATATGAACTTAATAAAAGTAAAGAAGTAAGTTTTCTGGGCAGAGAAACGATTCCTTGTAGGCACATATAGAAAATCCTAAGCAGCTAGATGGTTATTGGTCATTAAAAATAGAAATATATATATGTATTTTTTTATTTTTAAAAACTAATAAGAAATAGAGCTACCAAGAATACTATACAACTTTTGAACTATTTTTATCGTGTCTAGAAATCGCAGAAAATATAATCGCTTATAATAATTGAACCACAACAATAACGGCAGTAAAAAATCATAAATCTTACAAAGCATCGCGTGCAGAAAATAATCGATAACGGTATCAAACTCAACTTGAACCGAATTTTCAACCATCGACAGTCTCTAATACTCGATAGGTGTCAAAAAGGTTAAAGATTATTGATCAAAAAGGGTTCAAGGTACAGATTGCGTGTTTTCAGCTAGTTGAATCAACTCTGGCGTTTTGCCTGACACGCTCGAATAGAAAATAAATCAGTGACTGGACTGCAGTTCGTCGACAACATTATACTATGGTTTTCATAGCAATTCCACCATTTGCAATAGCCATCAAGAATTTTCTAAAAACAGTGGAATAACTAATTATTTATTCTGCTTAATTATAGAACACACATATTCTGAACTACTCTCTATACTTATTATTTACTACCGTTTTTAAATGCATTTATTATGATTATACAAATTTGAAATTTACAAGTGCTGATTTTGCTGAGCGTTAAATAATTTTACATCAATTTATCTTGAACGGAGATTCATACAAAAAACACTTACTGCACCTATACTAGAATAGGAAGCGTTCTACAACTTTCAAGGTTCTAAAGTCTAAACCTACTAATTAGGTATATGATTTAATATGTAAGCCAGTTGAATTTGATATTTTAGTTTTATAGCATTCAAATGCTTTATATATATAACTATAAATTTTTTAAGAATAGTAAAAAATTCGATCACGAGGCGGGATTCGAACCCGCGCTTTTTGTCAATTTTTTCGAAAGTTGTTAGCGAAAGACGCAGGTTCGAATCCCGCCTCGTGATCGTTTCTATTCTAAAAAATTACAGTTATTTTAGTTATTAAGTATTTTTTTAATAATTAACTATCTTAGATTATTAACATATAAAATTATTTAGTACACACCTGAAATCTGGCGGATATACTGATATATCAGGCAGCAGGAGTATGTGGTCCGAGCTGAGCGTGTTCAGATCAGGTTCGGTGTTACTGCGCAGCGCCCACACTAGCCCTTCGTTATCTGTGGCGCGTGAGATTCCGCGGGAAAGTTTGCGACCTGAAAGAGAATATTTTGCTATATCATGGTGGGCAACCGAGATGGTAGTGGAGCATTTGCAGATGATGGTACAGTACGATTCAAACTTAATGGCGGCTCAGAACATAGAATGATATGATGCGCAGAAAACAATTTTAGATATTACCGGAACGTTAAGGGTCGGATAACTGCGCGCTCGTGCATTCACAGCTAACTTCCAAACCGCTATTAAGTTAGAATCGAACTGTAGCTTACATTTTAATGAGCGTGCACCAGAAAGTAAGCGACCATCATCTGCAAATGTGTTGCTAGAAAAGTATTCATGGTGGGATAGAAGAATTGCCTGGAAATGGTGAGGAAAAGGATACACTTTGAAGACTAGTACGTGAGAAGACCTATTGAATTTTGTTAAAATTTAAAATACTATATCCTATGTAGCATCCATAAATTCCAGCCAACTTGACGTTAAATGTACCATATAAACAACATCTTCGTGTGAGTACTGATGCGTGCAAAAGGAAGGTATTGTTTTTGTTCCCGGTTGAAAGTAACAAAATATGCGTGTGGCAATGTACATATTTATATAGTTAATGCAACAGATGTGAAATGCCTCTGCCAGCTGTCGCATATCTCAAGACGTAAAACTTCACTCCTCTAATACGAAGCATTTTGTAAAGAATCGTTCCAGTAACACAATCACACAATCCTTCCAATATTATAAATTCGAAAGTTTGTGAGGATGGATGGATGAGTGGATGTTTGTTACTCTTTCACGCAAATACTACTGAACCGATTACAATGAAATTTGGTATGTAGGTAGCTGAAGACCCAGAATAAGACTTAGGCTATATTTTTGCGTGAAATACCACAGGAACGGCAAATATGCGGGTTTTTCTTTGAAAACGCGGGCGAAAGCACGGAATCTATCACTTCTTTAATACGAAGCATTGCGTAAAGAATTGTTCCTTCATACAATTACTCAATAAGCTAACAATCAAGCTATACAATGTACCCTCAATTGTCCTTGTCAAGGTCAATAATGAATATAATATCGGAAAACAGAGACGCGAAAAACACAATTACGAAGGTCGCCGGGCTGTTGACATTTCAACAGTTGTATAGCCACCCTAATATCCATTGTTTGTTGCGAAAAACGCCAGATTACACGCTATTCGAGTACCATTCACCTTTTGTTGTGAATTTTATAAGAAACGTGGCTCTAATACAGCTGAGTTGAGCAATATACATCAGAATATTGTCTGTAGGCTCGATTTACCATGTTATTAGGCTTCAATAATTTCATTATAAAATTTTGGGCCTTCCCTGAATAGCTTAGCAAGTTAATTAAGCGTTAATGCGTATTAATTAATTATCTGAAACTTGAAACTTTGAAAGCGAACTTGAACCCTTTATTTTGTTTGGTTTAACAACATTTTATGAACTGCCCACTTTTATTTTCAGAACCACTTCTTACCACCATCATATTTACAGCATTTTTATGTTATATAAAATCTTACATGTCTAAAAGTACTATCATTCTAATTAATATGAATGGAGAAAGTAAGAAAGACTGCAGTTCGCTGAGAGCCGCGGTTCGCAACAAACGTGTTTGTCGAGTGTATTTACCTACTGTTGATATTTCAACTACGAATAAAACGTTTCGTTCCGCTCGAACGGTTCGTGTGTTATCAAATGGATGCATTCGATAATGCACCTTATTTACTATGGAGGAAGACATAATTGTCGAGAATATCGAACATACTAACATTTTAATTCAACAAAATGTTGAGAATTCCGAGAATTGTTTATTAGAAAACATGACTCAACAAAACGATATGGACAATTCAAATGAATTGGAAGAGGCCAGTTCACGGCCAAATAAGCGAGCTCGGGAAGTTGATGAAGAGGAGATGTGGGTTACAGTAGGTAGAAATGGAAAGAGGTTAGCCCAAAAAGTTGATCTGTACATAAATAGTTCCGAGAAGCTGCCTAAGCAGTTTACATTTGCTAAATTGCTAGAAGAGAACAACATCAGTAGTGTGAGCCGCATTAAGTATATTAACCCTTATAAAATATTTATTCAGTTTGAAAAGTCTGAAAGTGCGGAAGAACTAATCAATTGTAAGTCTCTGCAGGAGCTTGGCTGGAGGTTTCAAAAGCCGCTCGAGGTTGTAGTATCTTATGGTGTAATTAAGAATGTTGAAGCAGATTTGAGCGAGAAAGAAATATTAGACATTATCTCGAGCAGCAGTGATATTATTTCAGTCAAACGATTAAAACGAAGAAATAATACTAGTAATGGATGGGAAGAGAGTGAATCGGTCCGCTTGGGATTTAAGGGTTCATCATTACCAGCATATGTATTCATCTATGGGATGAAAATAAATGTGGATCCATATGTATTTCCAGTTACTCAATGTTCTAAGTGCTGGAGATTTGGGCATGTTCTACGTGCCTGTCCAAATAAGAAAATAGTGTGTCCCAAGTGTGGTAAGAACCATGGGAACTGTGAAACTACTGCATTTAGGTGTGTCAACTGTACGGGGAACCATATATCTATGGACAGATCGTGCGGGGTGTTCTTGAAGGAGAAACGACTGAGGGCTATAATGGCCGAGTTCAACTGTTCTTACAGAAAGGCGTTGCAAGTATATGTTCCTCCTGAACCTGCTCCACTAAGTGATGAACAATTGATGCCCCCAATATCGGCATTACCCAATCAGCTAGCTGCGTCCATATCTGAGGCCACACAATCTCAGGATACTAACTCGACTACTTACGCAAGCGTGGCACGCACTCCCAAACGATCCAGTGTCAATCAGCATCAACGTAACGTACCTCAACCCGTGGAACAGACTCGTAAAAAAGAGAAGAGTAAGAGAAAGAAACTAAGCCAGGATGAAGTATTTAATTGGGATGTTTCTTCAGACTCAGAAGCAATAAATAATGATGAAGACGGTGAATCGGAAAACGAAGAGCAATCCAGAAATGAAAAAAAAGAGAGAAGAGAGAGAATGAGATCTACGTTAAATTATAGATAATTACTGACAAAACTATATGCGTTAGTAACTAACTCGGAAGTAGATTTGAAAAACAAAATTATCCAAGGAGTGACAATATGTATTGAGTGGTTGACATCTGTAGTAGGACAGTATATACGTAGTTTGCCTTTCAAAAATATGTTTAGCTCATTATGGGTATAAACAAAATAAATATTATTCAATGGAATGCACAAAGTATAAGAGCTAAGCGTACAGAACTTGACCTGTTATTAAGTACCACAGAACAGTAAAAACATATAGAAGTGTGATGTGGGCGTGGCCCACGTGTCACTGGTAAGGTAAGATCACCTAACTTGCTCTCAGTTGTGCGCAGAAAAATATTCGAGTCGGTTGTCAGCTGTCAAACCTTTTTTCCATATTTATTCATTAATTAGGACGTGTTGTTCGGTATTAGAGTGCAAAAATGATAGCAGACGAAATAATATCAGCAATGGAGTCATTTCATACCATCGGTAAGTCTTATTTTTATTTATTTTAATTATATTTTATGTTATAACTTCGCTTGTCGTAATTTGTCAAAATTGTATACAAATATCTAGTCAAAATGAACCTTAAGTTATAAGAAATTAGTACTTTTATAGATTGAACAGAAAACAAGACTTTCTGGAATATTATTGCAATAAACAAACGAATGTCGGTTTAGTGATGATTGTGGCGCATATCGATAGTATCGATACTTTAGAAAAGACAAACATTATAAATATTAAATTTTATTTTATTTTTCCATAGCTTTCATTTGTCCAATTTATTTATAGATTTCCCAAAGAGGCTTATTTAAAAGAGAAATGGATAAATGCAACGTGACGAGTTAACTGGATGTCGAACAGCACTAAGCAGTCTAACAAAGGCCACCGATACATCAAACCTACAGCAGTTCCAAGATTAAAAATAATGCATATTTTCTGTTTGTATTTTGTAAATATAGATTTATACTATTCTATTCCGTTTTTTATTTAATAATAATAATATGAAAAGACGTACTTAGTAGTAATAAACATACTCCAAAATGTGACGCATTATACTATACTCATATAATAGAAAGAAAAAAAAATGCACAAAAAAATATTTATTTGTGAATTATCGATAACAAGGCTGACATCCCTTAGAGCATAGCATCAGATAAATATCAAGTTAATGTCATTAATGTTGAGTGACACAAATTTCAACCTTATCTCTATGTGTTGAGGTTCAAAGTTATATCTATCGAAAACTAACGCCCTCTGTTGTGGAGTAGCTGAATGTTTTCGAATTTGGAATTTCTGAGCAATGAGAAACAAAACAGCTAATATACCTAGGGATGTTATACTAAAATAAACCGTAACATGGTGCGTTAGGGTACATATTTAAATGCTGAATTTATAACCTAAGTCAGTTTCTACTCAAATTAAGCTGTCCAATCAAAGACATAGTTTACTTGTAGTGTACTGTATAACTATCGGTTTAAATGTGTGGGTTTGGCGACACTGGTTTTCATACTAATTAAGACATTAAAGCACTTCTATATGTTTTTACTGTTCTGTGTTAAGTACAGAAAAAATTCACATAGCAGTTGTGTGTGAAACGTGGCTGAATAACGAGATAATGTTTAAGATAAGTGGTTTTAATATATTCCGTCATGATCGAGAAGATTCGTATGGAGGTGTAGCCATTATAACTCACAATTCTATCAAAGCCCAATTACTGCCAGTACAACTGTCTAACTCAAACATTGAAGTAGTAGCTATCAAAATTTTCAATTGTAAATATATTGAGTACATAATCTCCGTTTATTGCTCACCGTCAATACGAACTTCTCAACATGATTGGGATGAACTGTTTTCTATTTGTAGTCAAAAAACTATTATACTGGGTGATTTTAATGGTCACCATGTAAGTTGGTCATGTAAGACAGATCCGAGGGGTAACAATATTTTTGACTCTTTAATAGAAAGTAATTTTGTGTCGCTTAATGATGGACGACCTACGCGAATAAAATATGTTAACGGAAGCTTACAGGAATCTTCACCGGATATTTCAATTGTATCGTCAGATATAATAATGCATTTAGATTGGAATGTGACGAATGAATCACTAGGTAGCGATCACTTGATAGTCAAAATTAATATTTCATACACGAATACATCGCCGAGTTATATTAAAAAAAAGAAATTATAAAAAAGCAGACTGGATAGAATACCGTAAATATGTATATTGAACGTAACATTTCAAATTTCCATATAATTGAAGATGAACCGCAAAAAAGTTATGACCTATTTCTTAGCATTATTGATGGAGCCGCTGATGCTCATATTCCTTTCTATAAAATTAGTCATGATCCCACAAAACGTTTTATTCCTAAGCCTTATTGGAGTCCTAACCTCTCAAAGGTAGTTGCAGAAAGACGTCTGGCTTTTACTTTATTTAGAAAAAATCCAATTCCTGCTAATTTGAATAAATTAAAGGAACGCATTAGTATTGCCCAAAGATTAATTAGACAGGCCAAAAATGAAGCATTTTCCAAGTTTTGTTCCTCACTTGACGAAACTACCTCTGTAAATGAGCTATGGCGTAAGATGAGGTGGTTAAAAGGCCATAAAATGTCGAAGTCTCATGTAGACGAAGGCTTAGCCAATGATCTTCTGCATAGCTTGTCACCAGATTTTGTTTGTTCAAAGCATCCAATTTTTTCCTCGAAGAATATAAAGATAGAATCATCCTTTTCACTTAACGAACTTAAAAGATGCATTAAAAATAAAGATACTGCACCCGGAGACGATCAGATATCATATTCAATGATTAAACACCTACCAGAAAATGCATTAATAATCTTACTGGAGTTATATAATTTATTTTTCACACTCAGTTTCGTTCCTTATCAATGGCGTGAAATTTATGTTATTCCCATTCCTAAAGTCGGTCGCGATCCCTCTTCAGTTTCAGCGCTAAGACCAATTTCTCTTATGTCCTGCTTTAGTAAGATTTTACATTCTATGTTGAGGAACAGGTTAGAATGGTTAGTTGAAGGCAAAAATCTATTTCATGAAGAGACTACGGGCTTTCGAAAAACTAAATCTTGTCTTGATAATCTCACTAATCTAGTGAGTAGAATTCAGCTAGGATTTTTCAAAAATTTACTAACAGGTGGATGTTTTATTGACATTGAAAATGCTTATAACAACGTTGACATTAAAGCACTTCTTTTAATTTTGGATCAGCTCGGTGCTGGCTCAAAACTTTGTAAATATTTATGGACTTTTTTGAAGGAGAGAAATATTAATATAAAGATCGACAATACTACATTATCCCGAAGTACAGGACGAGGTTTGGCTCAGGGAGACCCATTGTCCCCTCTATTATTTAATATTGCAACTCTCCAGGTTAGCAAACAGATTTCTAATGTTATGTAATGTATTTCTCAGTATGCTGATGACTATGTTTTGTATATTTCGGGAAAAAATGTTGAGTATGTATCTAGGGAATTGCAAATAGCTTTAAACAAAATAAACAATTTACTTGGTGAGTTAGGTTTAGATATTTCTCCAACTAAAACTAAGCTTTGCATTTTCAAAAGAGGTGTCAATAGACAACAAATGTCTCTCAATATAAATAATACTACAATCGAAGTAGTTAACGCTGTTAAATACTTGGGAATGTGGTTAGATCAGTCTTTAAAGTGGAATATACATATTCAAAACTTGGGCAATAAAATATCTAGATACTTAAATATTATCAAAATTCTGGCTGGGGCATCATGGGGTGTTCATCCCAGACAACTTAGAAGATTGTACATTGCTATAATAAGGAGTAGACTAGACTATGGATGTTTTTTATATGATAATAGCTACCAGAAGTATACAAGTAAATTAGACAAGATACAAAATCAAGCAATGAGGGTAATCGGTGGTTTTATAAGAACTACTCCAATACATGCCATGGAGAGTGAACTTAATCTCTCTCCATTGCATGTACGGAGGGCGTATTTAGGTGGTAAATTTCTACTAAAAGCCAAAGCTCGATCAAATAATGTAACTAATCATATATTAGAAGAATTATATACATTTAAAGATAACAATTATTGGCGTAATAAAAAGAAGCCATTACTTGTGATTCTGTATGAAAAACTATCTAACATAAATATTTATAATACTCGGCAATTGGAGATGTTTTCAATGGATACCTGGGTCACTAATATAAATTTAGATAATATAGTTTATGTTGATATTCCTAGTATAATTAGTGCCAAACGAAATTATAGCTCATTAGATTTAAACTTAGCATGTATGGATTTAATTAATAAGCAATATTTTAATTATTATAAAATATTCACTGACGGCTCCAAGGATGGGGAGGGGGTCGGTTCTGCATTCTACGACATCCAATGCGATATAAATTTAAAACTAAAAATTAATAACAATTACTGTTGTATAATGGAAGCAGAACTTATATCAATTTGTGAGGCTCTGTCCTACGCAACTTCGTTAGTCCAAAATAATATTGTGATATTCAGTGACTCCAAAAGCGCGTTGCAGCATTTAATCCGTTGTACTTTGGGCCTAACAGGTACCCCTATAGCTTACACCATTTTAAGTCACATTTTAAATTTAACTGGTAATTCCAAAACTATTAAATTACAGTGGATTCCATCACATTGTGGACTTGAACATAACGAGCAAGTAGATATGTTGGCTAAACAGGCTATTTCAGATGGAGTGGATTATAATATGTTACCCTATTACTCGAATTGCATTTGTTTAATTAAAAACTACTGCTATAATCTATGGAAAGAATATTTTGATGCGCGTTCAAAAGAAAAAGGCATATGGTATAAAACTGTCCAGCCACAGCCGCTCAGGATTCCATGGTTTGAGCATCACAGGTTTTGTAGAAAGGACATAGTTGTGATTATGAGGCTGTGTACCGGGCATGTCCCATCAAATAAGTTTGCGTTTCTGATGAAGAAGGTCTTGTCACCGAATTGTGAGCAATGCGGTGTTCCAGAGGACCTAACGCATGTATTGATGGAATGTTCCCGTAATGCAGCCTACCGATTATCCGAGTGTAGCAACATATTAAAAACGTTTGCTGACATTAACATTATTTTATCTAACCCCCATGCGAAAGAAATAAAACTTATCATCAAATTATATAAAATAAGTTTCGCCTCGGATCAGTCTCCTTAAATTTGTAGCTAGATATAATTATTAAATTACTGAATTTATGTATTAGCGTGTAAAATAGTTATAAGTATGTGTGTATCTGAGCGACATATTCATATTGTGATTAAGCTCGTTAAATAAAGATTAAAAAAAAAAAAAAAAAGACTGCAACAATGAATAATTTCACCGCGACTGAAAGTGTTTAAATTTGGAGACTTAGAATCTTTCACTTTTAAGATGTTTTTAAAGTTACATCGTACACGCTCCAGTATGGCATAAAAAGTTAGGTAATTGCCTGATTCGTGGAGGAGAGCGAGAGAGATGTAATCTGTTTTGCGTGAGAGTGAAAGAGCGCGGTCAATATCGTTTAAAAATACAATATTGTTGATGTAACCTGTCCAGTGTCTAACTATCCTTTTAAATCAATGATGTCTATTGTTTCACTTACATTCAGGCGCTGGTGTGAGGACTAAATTTGATGGTGCGGAGTACGGCATGGTGAGGTCCAGGTTGCTGACAGAGCGTTCTGGAGTCACGTCACCGCCTGCTTTCGGCCGAATCGACACTCGATCTGTAAGAGAGAAAATACGTTCAAAAGAAGGGAAGGGAACACAGTATAAAATGTACATGATAATTATCTTAAAAAAAAAAACGTTACAGTAATCATATATATTTACAGCAAAAAAAGAGACTGTTTATTTCTTCATTGTTTTTTAATTTACGTTAGCTTTTAAACGATCTTATTGATTTGTTTATCTAATCATAAACAGTTAAATTAATATTTATCATAAATCTTATCTTAGGTAACTATATCATTCATAAATATTTCAATTGCCAATCTTATTTTAGGAATTAAACAAAAGAGCCAAATTGTATGTACCTAATACTTCTTCCATACAACGAGAGATATACAATACAAGAGATAAAGTAATGTATTACATACATTAATATTAATTCATTTCTTATACATAAAGGTGTTTAATTATACAATGATTCATATTTCGTATACAATTATGGGTAAAGTCAAACACGGGTAAATGTTATAAATACAGTGTTCTTGCCAAAACACGATCGGCTTATGAAAAACAGTCTAGATGTTTTTAGGTCAGTATGTGTGCTAATCTAATTTTAAATTTAAAATCGTGTTATGCATTACTCATTTCGTATTTATGGAGCGTACCATTTTGCGTACGTGCATCATGAATATGGCATGCATATTCGATCGAATCTTAGCTTTGTCCAATAAGTAGGTATATGATAAAAATAAACAAGAACTTCTATTTCATTTGTACAGTTTTCTAAATAACTCGAAGTACTTTGTAAGGCCGCGGGCGGCGTCAATAATTTTCGTCTTTACTTTATTCGCAAATAATTCAGATTTTTCAATAATTATACTCGGATACAATTCGGGGCGGATATATCAAATAAATCAGAAATCGGGTCGGAGGAGGTAATTTGTACTGATTTTAGAAAATTATCCTCTGAATTCTGATATTAAAAAGGAAATCCTCGTAATATATCTTCTTCAATTCATTTTAACACGCTTTTATTAGCTTCAGCTGTTTGTAAATTACCGACTGCTTATATACTCTATTAATTAAACGGACAGATTTAGTTCAAACTTTGTGTACAGACCTACACTTATCAATGATCGGTGACGAATGACGATACAATAATTTCATGAGTTTATAGCATTTTTTTAAAGTTTTGAGATTTAAAGTTGTAAACACATGATCATGACGTAGTAAGTACTAACTAGACTAAGTACACAAATCCACCACTAAACAAAAGCTTACTCGCACAATGCACTGCACCATACATTACTTGCTGACGTCACAGCAGTGGAGGCTTCGCTAACAAAGGGACCAATGGAGCGAGCACAGGATGCGATTGACGTGAATACCTCGCGGTAGTGGTTTCAGTTTGTTGTTGTTTATTTGTTACTATTGTTTATTTTTGTACCGACTTCAAAAATAGAGGAATGTCTTTTCAATTTTCTGTTTTATACAGAGTGAAGTATGTAGGTATTACAACTGGTCTTATTAAAATTTAAAACAGTTTAGGTACTTATCACAAAAAAGGTTATTGTAAATACTAGTTACTTCTATTAAATTAGAAACCTCTCATTATATAACTTTAATGATATTTTAAGATAATAATTAGAAATTAGTGTCCTAATTTATCCCACTAGGTATTCATAGATATAGTATAATTGTATCAGATAATTTGTAGTTAACAAAGATAAATAAAAACATATATACATATCTCAAATTAATAAAACCATATCCAACATATCGCGGAAGTAGGTACCTGGTACAATCAATGAATATAAAAAAAATGGATCGTGTGCTTGCAAATAATGCCAATTCAGGAAGTTTTATAAAATTGGTTATATTGTAACGCACTAAAACGAAATAAATAACCTTGTACAAAATCGAAGATAAAAAATACTAATGTATTATGCTAGGCGTCCACTAGGCGGATCGGGCCGGCCGCATCGCAACGCAAAAATACGCCGGCCTATGTTTTGTATGAAACATCGTCCATTAGCGACGGATCGGGTCGGGGCGGGCCGCAACGCATTGGCGGATATCGCTTCGCAGGCGGATTTCTGCCGGCGGTGCGCTGCGGCCCGGCCCGCCCCGACCCGTCTAGTGGACGCAGGCAGGCGGATGTGAGCGGCGAGCGTCTGTTAGATAAAATCCGCCTAGGCGGTCCGCCGCGCCCCGTACAGGTGGACGCAGGAGCAAACAGCGCGTCCATTAGAGACGGCCCGTTGCGATGCGACCCGCCCCGATCCGTCTCTAATGGACGCCTAGCATTATTAATTATTACATGTAACAGAATATCAAGGAATGCAGGACCTATATTTGATAAATGCATTCTGTTCAAGAAATGACCTATAGATAGAACATAAACCACTGCAAGGTTTTAAACCTTCGCTAGCGATTAAACAATACGTATTCTATCGCAAAAAAAAAATGTTGTGTGGTTTTATGAAACCACGGTAAAAGTGAAACTTAGGCACAAAATTATCGTATTTGTACGATAATGACTCCGAACACTGCTTTTTACCTACTCGGCAGCCGACCGTCACGCGACATGCGCTACACAGACCAAAAAGTTTGAGACGATGTAATAAAAGTTTCACTTTAATAAGAACATTGTTTTTACACTGTATTTAAACATGATGGCATTAGGCGGGTCCTCATAGAGCGAGCAGCCTCGCGAAGTAATGATTGCGCGAAGCAGTCATGACTTATGTTGTCATTCTCTTCGAGAGCATTTTCCATCGAGCAACGTCCATATAGATCGCGCTACCCCTGTACCATATCTTTAAGCAGTATTATTTTACTGTTCTAAGACATCATGGTAACCTAACCTAAGTTCGCGAGGCCGCTCGCTTTGTAAAGACCCGCCTAATCAATTTATCTGACCATATGTCCTCCACACGCAATACAAAACAGACTGACAGACTGATGAATATTTTTAGAACGCGTTGCAAATGGAGTAACGACTTGTGTGGGCGAAAGTTTTTAATCTAGATATTTCGTGCGTATTTTTGTGTGTTTTTTCTTATTTCAATTGCAAATTGTGTAATTTCTTTATTTGGGAACTTTATTCTAAAGTCCAGTCTTTCCCAACGTGGGCGATAACGCCCCCTTGTGGGCGCTGCAGGCCTAAAGGGGGGCGGTAAGAGACCCAGAAAAAAAAGGGGGCGTTGTGTAGGGCTTTGGGGTCGATTTATAATTTCATCTACCTAGCTAGGAAGACTCTTAGAAACCGACTGAGCTCTCGACTTCGAGAGTCGACATCTTGTGAACATCAACTAATATTAATTAAGATATAGCTCAAAATCGGTTCGATATAATAGACCGCGGGCAATCATGTTTTAACAAGTTTTTGTTAAATAATCCGATTTGTACATTCCTGTATCAATCGGCTGGTTCTATAATACTTGTTCTTGCTTGTCGAGTACGATTGGGCGTCGAATGAGATAAACGAGTTTATGCACGTTTGATGTCTTATTCCTGTTGGTGCGTGCTGCTTATGCAATCCTATATAAACGACGTAAATTTATTTTATTTTCATTTGCGGTTTCGCGCATAATAGATAAGCAGTACTTGATTTCAACACTTACGTATTTCTCAAAACAAAACAATGTCGGAAGTAAAAAAGAAGAGACGGCAATACTCTGCGGAATATATTAAATTCGGATTTATTGAAAATCCCACAAACCCGTCGTCGCCTTTGTGTCTTCTATGTCTAAAAACATTTTCGAACGAAGCAATGAAGCCTTCAAGACTGCAAGATCATTTGAATAAAATGCATCCAGATAAGAAAGACAAGAATGTAGCATATTTTCAAGACCTAGAGAAGAAGCATAATACTCAGCCAAGTGTATCAAAACTATTTTCGGCGGCTGCTAAGCAAGATGACGACGGACTTCGAGCTTCGTACAATATCTCTTTGTTAATTGCTCAAAAAGGCAAACCACACAACATCGGAGAAGAGTTAATTTTGCCAGCAATAAAGGAAGTAATAACTACTGTGCTTCATAAACCGGCCGCAGATATTATCCGAAAAATTCCTTTGAGTAATAATTCTGTGCAAAGACGAATTGATGAAATGGCTGAAAACATTGAAGAATCATTGTGCAATCATCTGAGGACTAGTCAATTCTCAATTCAGCTCGATGAGTCCACTTTACCAACTAATGAAGCGTTGTTGCTATCTTACGGGAGGTTTATTAAAGATGAGAAAATACGTGAAGAACTATTGTTTGCCAGAAATTTGGAGACAGATACAAAAGGCGAAACCATATTCAATACATTGGAAAAGTTTTGTGAAGAGAAAGAGATTCCTTTGAAAAATATTATATCAGTTGCTACGGATGGCGCTCCGGCTATGACAGGGCGCCATAAAGGCTTCATAGCGTACTTAAAGAATAAAATTCCAGATGTCCTTGCTATACATTGCGTTATTCATAGACAACATTTGGTTGCTAGAAACTTAAGTGAACGACTATTTCAATCACTGCAATATGTCATCAAAGCAGTCAATAAAATCCGTAGCAGCTCTTTGAATGATAGATTATTTCATCAGCTTTGTGCTACTAATGACGAAGATTTCAACCGTTTGTTGCTTCATACTGAAGTTCGTTGGCTGTCAAGAGGCAATTGTCTGATTCGATTTTACAACCTGTTTGACTCTGTGATAGAGTTCTTGGAAACTAAAGATACAGAACTGCGCAACAATCTCATAACATCAAAGAATGATATAGCTTACATGACAGACCTGTATAAACTGTTCAACGACATGAACCTCCAACTGCAAGGCGATGAACTAAATTTAATTAACCTTAGGACGGCAACAGGGGTGACCCGTCACCCCACTACTCGATAAAAGTGTCAATATTTAGTTGGTATTGGTTCTGTCTCTTTCTAAAGCTCAATCTATTCTCTAATTGGCGTGGATGCAATCAGTCGCACGCGTCAACGTGTCGCGGTAAGTTGTTGTTTTTGTTATATTGACATTGCTGGGGTGACTCATAACCCCTATTGCTGTTTACGTAATTATTTCTTTTTGTAATACTGTAATAATTGTTGGATTTTTTTAGCTAAAAATGGCTTCGATTTCGGATACGCAGATTCAAGACTACTTGCAAAATATTGTTGATGCTAGCTCGGATGATGAGCGCCGTTCCGAAGATGGGGGTGCGAGTGAAAATGATGATCACGTTTCGGTGCACTCGGAGGAGGAGGACATTATTTCAAATTATGAAGGTAGTGATGACGAGGATGTGCCGCTGGCACAATTACGCACTAAAGTGTTGAGGGGTAAGAATGGACATGTTTGGTCGTCTATTCCACCATCTTCGAGTAGAACACCGCGGCGAAATATAGTAACTATTCAGCGAAAATTAGGAGTCACTTTACGTGATATTCTAAATATAAACCCGGAAACTCCTGAAGGTGAGCCCCCTGTAAAATTGCAAAAACAAGCAAGATGTGCACTATGTCCAAGAAAAAGGGACAAAAAAGTTAAAAACTTTTTGCACAAAATGTCTTCAGCCCGCTTGCACTGAACACCGTAAGGATGTTTGCTTGAACTGCATTTAACCCAAAAAGAAAATACCAAATTAAGGTTGCCATAATTAATACTTTTTTCATGTCATTAATAATTGTATAAGTGATTGATCTCATAATAAATAACTTTCGTTTTCTTACAAATTGCTGTTTTATTGGAGTTTAAAAATAAAGGGGTGATGCGTCACCCCTGTTGCCATTTATGTATGTAAAAAAAGTGTTGCCTGCGGAAGGTTAAAACAAAAAATGTCGTTGCTGCTTTCGCAGCCAAACTGCTTCTGCACAAAAAGAATATGGGCAGACGTGAGTTTCACAATTTTCCGAATTTATCAGTATTTTGCAGTAACGACGACTTGTTTGCCTACTGCCAACATTTGGAAAACCTCCACATTGACTTCACCGAACGATACCAGGACATTTTAAACTTGGAAATACCAGACTGGGTGTTGGATCCGTTTTCAAATGTCAACACAGCAATGTCACCTCAGCTGGAAGAAGAACTTATAGAATTGACAACAAACGAAGAAACAAAAATCAAGTTTAAAAATGGATATCAAGAATTTTGGCTACAAAAACCGATCCCACAATTGTACCCTGGATTGTGGTCAATTGTTCAACGATTCTTGATAGCATTCCCATCGTCATATTTGTGTGAACGTGGATTTAGTGCTGTGGCAACGCTGCTTACTAAAAAGAGAAATCGTTTGCGTGTTACCGAACGTGGCGACTTGCGGCTGTTTTTGAGTAAATTGGAACCTGATATCAACAAACTTATTGAACAGCATCAGATTCAACCTTCACATTAGTTTTTATATAAGAATTGATTATGTTTGTTTTATTTTCAATAAAAGATACTCTACTATAAAGTTGCGTTTCAATAATCAGTTATAAGTACTTAGCGTTTTTTAAGTATGTTTAAAAAGGGGGGCGTTAAAAAATAATTTATTCTTAAAGTGGGCAGTAGACAAAAAAAGGTTGGGAACCCCTGAGTAGTTGTGATTCGCCGGTTCTGGCGCAAGCGCCAGAACCGGCGAATCACGTGTTGGCGAACCCGCAAATCAGTGGTACCCCATCCTAAAAAAAAAAAAAAAAAAAAAAAAAAAAAGTTTGGACTCTTTTCCCACTAAAGCGGCCACGCTGAGTCGATAGCACTCACTCCCGAAGCGATAGGATGCACGGTTTCGGAGATGTGCAGATCGATTAACTCTTATCTAATTGATATCCGGTGGGACATTAGCGTCCCATGGTTCACCTTTTCCTATTAGCTAATTACACCGTCCGGCGTTCTTATCTATTACTCATTGTGCACCTCGCTTATCACTGCTTTTGTATTAAACTTCTTTGTTATGACCTACCTCACTATTCTAACCAAACGATGTATTATTATATTCAAGAAAAAAATACGTCTAAAATCCTATAACTATATTTATATATTATCGTACTATATTATCATAATTGTTGCTTTTTTAAAAAGCGATTCGCTTCTGGCACTCGCCGGCCGCTGCCGCGGCACGCTCGCTTTGCTCGCTCGGCTCGTGCGTTGTTTATCAAAGTCTAACCTAACCTAACCTAATTGTTGCTTTTTTAAAAAGCGATTCGCTTCTGGCGTTGTTTATCAAAATCTAACCTAACCTAACCTAACCCAATTCTTTTTCCGGGTAATCTGATGTATCGAACTTTGTTACGAGCTACCTCGCTATTCTGAATCATCAATAAAACACATTCATTTTACTGCCATTTTTATTTCCAAAATGTTGTTGCTTATTATCTACTGGTTTGTGTATTTGGCGACCATTTGTCCATTTTGCTATATAAAAATAATTATTGATGAACATTTGAATTGTAGCCTTATCTACTTATAAAATAGGAGCGAAACATCTCATCCACTAAAATATCGTTGTACAGTGTGTTCCCTGTAAATATGCTCGTAAAACTATGCATTGAATATCCCTGAAACTTATATAGCAAATACATTAAGCAATATTCTCCACAAACTGAAGTCCAATCATTCTGAATCCTATCAACATTCCAGTCCCATCTCTTACAATTCCTTTTCAAAAACTGGAGATGATATCGCTCAGGTGTTCGTCCATATGAATCAAAATATTGACCGATGCCATTCGTATCGATATGTACAGCTACCCAGTGTGAACCCGGTTTATCATCCGCATCCAAATTGCATATTATATACGTTGGTACATGGGTATACATAGGCAGTCTATTAGCAGCATAAACATTATTTTCTAGACTGGGATGAATCTTTTTCATATGTTTTTGTAATTCTAGTGTATCCATGATATTACTGTTATTAGCAGATTATTACAGTACCAATCTATTCAATGGTTGTCATAGGAATGTTCAATTATAGTGTTTTGTATAAGATTAAATAGGAAGTTTGTAATGAAATAAAAAATAGTAAATTGCATACAATTTGTTTTATTTAATTTTATAATGTTTCCTTTAGTTACATATACACAAAATGCATTAAGCATAACACATAAATCTAAAATATAACACACATTATAACCTTAACTACTATAGTCTACAGTAACATTTCTATTTTTATCTATTTCAATAATATTATCAAACTCAGCATAAACAATACAGTTAATTGTCTGTGTTAGTGAGGATTCAAATCGTACTTCTAATCTTACACTACCATGCTTTATGAGATTCCAATGAGCTGATGAGTTAGCTGATAAATCAGGAGTTAAATCAAATGCTAAAAGACAGTAGCCTTTGGCATACTGTTCACGAGAGATTGCATTTCCTTCATTAAGAAAGTGAATACCAGTCCCCGAGAATAGAGTATGATATGCCGATGTGAATATATTATTATTAAAAGATGGTTGCAAAGCTTTTGAAGGTATTTGTTGACCATCAATATATAAGCTGAAAGAGTTAATACCATAGTTTTCAAAGTTAAATGGATTTTTAGTAAGTGAACCATTAAATGCGGAATTGTTCACAAATCCAATAATACATCTTTTGGGTACCTGTCCCAAGAATATATTATCAAGAGTTTTTCCTTGAACACCTGATGGAATTGTTAAAACTTTAACTTCAGCACGAGTAATAGGATATTTAGCAGTTGTAGAAGCTAAAACTTTCTGATGTGCGAGTAATACACTTGGATTAATTCGTGCTCTTCGAACAATAAGAGTTGCATCCGTAATGCAAACTTTAAACTTTTCATCATTTGACCCAGCAATTAAATTAAAACTCTCTCTTGACCGAACTAATTTTACACTCATTTCAACACCATTAATTAAAAATTTATCTTGATTGAAAATGTCACCATGAAGATGACCAATAATTTCTATTTCCCGGCTTTCATTAACTAATTCCTGTCTTTTAGCAAATCCTGTGTTTTTACCATCTGTGGAATCCATTTTGCCTGCTGTATCATCATACCAAAGACTACAAGTAAGATGAGATTGTTTAGCAGCAGGAGCATAGTTTAAAAGGGTTTCCATGTATGCTCGATAGGCATAGGTATTATTAGGTGGTGATACAAGTTTTTGGTTTAAATAAACATCGAGTTGACTAAAAAGTGAATGCAACCAATTATTTACAGGTGCTACTACTGTAGCTGATAACAAGTTTGTTGAATCTTGATTTAATACTTTTGCCTTTATGTGGAGTAATGTATGAGACAAATCTATGTAGTCATCGCCTGTTCCAGGAACTTGAAACTCGATAGGTCCATCATCAGCAAGAGATGAAATTGGTTTATAGTGAATCCACAATCCATTTTCAATGCTTGTTTGTGTGGACGGTAATGCAAACAAATCTAATTCTGACTTAACGCACTCACAAGAATGATTATGAAGGAAAGACATACTTAATTTGAAAATATATCTTTGATGTTTTTTGGTTTTAGACCAAGTTTTTTCGTAGCTTTCACTTTAGCTGTTAGTGGTGGAATGAACGAGGCCAATCGTTTTCTTTTAGTTATATACCCAGATCCTGTCATGTTTAATCGATCAATTTTGTTATCAGCCTTTCGTTTTAAGTTCGTACTAACTTGCTTTAGACGATCTTTTATTGAGGCTTCCATAGGACGGGCTTGAATCATATCCGATAAAAGTCCTACTCCAGCGTTTAATGCCTCCTTACCAACCACTCGAGCACCACTTGAAAGTAAAGGTAAAACTGATCTAAATAACCCTCCTAAGAAGCTCCCAATACCATGACCGCGTTGGTATGGTGAACCCTTATAAATTACTCCAACTCCTGATCCAGCTTGATGTGAATAATAATTTTCATATGGACATTTATGATGATCATGAGGAGAATACATTATTATAATTTGCGGAAATGTAGTTTAATACACACGGTCCCAAACTGGAATGGTATTTTTTGTCCTGCGCTCGATCTTATATCCATTTCCAGCGTATCGAACTCTCTTCGCATAACGGGTAAGTAGTGAGGTGGAGAGAAAACGTGCATTTTATACGCACCATAAATGTATTTTGAAGGATCTAATGAAATGACTCTTAATAGCGGAGTCATAACATCACCCACAATCTGAGGATCAATAATGTCGCAATATAGAAATAGTTGAGATGGTAACCCTAAATGTAAATTAGCAGGACACTTCCCAAAATTTCTGTCTAGGAGATTTGTATTTGGTTCATAACCTAGTTGTAAACTTAATTTGGGTGATAATGTTACGGATGTTATATTTTTATCCAAAACAGAAACAGACACAAATTTTGTTATTTCATCATAACGAAATTTCAAGTTCTCTCCGATACCATTTAATGCTCTCAAAATATGTTCAACGTTATCGTAGTTGGTAGCGGGAATATGTTTTTTGTAGTACACTGTTGATGGTTTATCTTCATTAGGAATTAACATGGTTTTTGTGATGTATACAACATTTTCATGATCTTGAACAGTAAACATTGTGCATGGATATTGAAACTCGACAACTCCAACCAACCATTCACCTTCTAATTTCATAGCTTTTGGTAATTTTGTTGAAAAATTTGTGGTCTTGTTATCAGGAAAGTATTCCATTGAACTATTGCTGAGCAAAGTTAAATAAAAACTTTCTTTATTCATATTTCTTTTAAACTAGAAGCTAAAATCCAACTGTTAAATTTATCTGGATAACCTTTCCACTTCACTAATACTTCTTTTCTGTTGCCCGAATAACGAGTACCAATTATTTTATCTATTTTATATTGTGAGGTGGGGTTGTAAGTGACCTTCTGTAATTCTCTTTCATAAAAAGTACCAACTATTGGTTCATTTTGTAAATCTGTAATTGTATAAACAACCCATGGAGATCTATCAATTATTGAAGATATAATAAATATTTCATCACTCCAATTTGATTCATATCCTTTTTGGAAAACATGTTTATATTTAGTTATTCGAACATAATCACCCACGTTGAAATTTGGTTTTGAATTTTCTAAAGAAAGTTTGTTTGACCCTCTATCATAAAGATTAGTCCAAACTGTCATAATATTGTTGGAACTTACATCACATGGGCACATCTTAATACTCGAGTGAATGCTGTGATTATAAGAGTATATTAAATCTTGTAAAACATCTATATATCTATAAGTATTATTATGAGTGAAATAACGCCACATTTTCATTTTTAGAGTTCTTTGAAATCGTTCAACAATACTAGCCTTAATATCAGGATTGTTAGTGGTATAGTAATTTATCTTTTTGGATTTAAAGTATTTTTGTACATCTTTTGAAACAAATTCTGTACCTTTATCAGATTGTATGTGAGTAGGGGTTGAATTACTTTCAGTAAATATACTTTCAAAACATTCTTTAGTTGTTTCTGAGTTTTTCTTTTTCATTGGTCTTGCAAAAGCATATTTACTAAATACATCAATAACACAAAGTATGTAGTTGAAACCATCATTATATTGAGAATAAGTTCGCATATCACTTAAATCGGCTTGCCACAGCTCATTAATATTTGATAGAATGTACCTATTACGCGGGAATTTTTTCCGAATGGGTTTATGTAATGTATATGTTTCTTGTGATTGTAACCATTCCTTCACTTGCTTTTTATCCATTTTACCCTTCATAGCTTTTGATAATTTATCAATACTACCAAAACCAGCGGGGTTAGATGGATCATAATAAATCCTGTTAATTTCTTCTAGTACGGGGTCCATTTTTCCCAATCGATCTTTTTACGTATTTTAGTTATATATCTTTTATCTCCACTGCTCGGTGTAGAAAATTCTTGAACTTCAATCTCAGAGGTTTTGTTCAGATCTTTCGCTTGAAGTTGGTTAATAAACTCACATCTCTTTGGATTTCCAATATAAGTAAGTGGTACTTTAATATCTTTCAATGCTTTAGCAAATCTATCCCACCCTATCGGATCACTTTTTTTTAAGGGTCTAAGTGAATCATTTATTAAATCAACAATATTACTTCCTGGAATTTTTTCATTATCAATTATGACTGTGCCTTCATTATCCCAACGTATTTTACTTTTACTTGTTCCAATTAAGTTTAATAATGACTCACCTTTTTTATTATAAGTTTTTGGTATTAAACTGAGTATTTGTGTTGGTGAATACAGTGGATTTGCCTCACTTTCTATACTTTTAATGGAACCTTTCTCCTCCAACAAAGATTCAGCATCAACTGAACTTTTTAGATCTCTATCTTTATTTTTAAAACCAATTTTAGACTCATTTGAATATTCATTAGATGTATCAGAATAAATTGGTAATCTGAGTGGTTGACGATCCTCTTCGGTAAAGTGAAGGTATCTTTGTAGTGTTTGTAAATATAACATCCACTTCTTTCGGTCTTCCGTCTTACTATTCATAATATTTTGCATTTCAATATCTAATCGAGACAAATTACTTGTATCCTTATTTTCTTGTTTTAATTTTTCAATCAATCCAGGTTCAATAAGTATCATTTTCTTAGCATTTTCCATGTTAACTGGCTAGTCCACTTACTAATCCACTCAATATTGCACCTAATATTATTGGTAAGAAAGTCCCTCCTTTTTGTATAATAATATTTTTTCTTAGTTTATGTTTACACTTACGCACCAGTTTACGGAGTATATTTTTGTGTTTATTCAATTTTTGTTTATCTTGATCTTTAAGTGGTATCTTTCCTTGTAAAACGTTATGAATACATTCACAAATACAATTTATTTCTTTTTCATCACACGTTTTAAGTAATGCTCTTTGATGTTTTGGTTTAAGCGTATGCAAAGCATTTAGCAAATGTTTATGCGTTGTGACTCGACGATGCATCATTTAGAAATGATTTGAATTGTTTGATTCTTGGTGTATTTAAACTCTTTCGTGGGGACGTAGACTGTACAGTGACCATTAAATGGGAATACATTTGTCTTGATACGACAAAAATCATTTGTATTCTGTTTTAAATCTACCATTAAATATCCATGTGCTTCTAAAGTTGCATCCCTGTAGGCGTCTTCAATGAATTTTGTGTTATCTGGTGACACTTGTCGTGCTAAATATCTTATTTGAGTTTTATCTCGAGGGTTTTTAAAATAAATTATATAACTTGAGTTTAAAGAAATGTCTCTTTGACCTTTACCTTGATGAAATAAATTTTGTGTTAAATAAAATACACTAAGGTTCCGGTGATGACTGCCTTTTGTAAATATATCCACAATTCTTCCATCAGACTCTCTCATTAGATCATCAATAATAATAAGGTGTGGGTTTTCACCATCAAACATATTAAGATTTGGAATTCCTTGATGATAGTTAACATTTGGTAAATTATATAAAGGTTGCATTTCATCAAAGCACCATGTGATATGATTAAAATCACAATTACATATTTCCTTAACTGATTTTATGAAATTTGTTACAAAATTTGACTTCCCACATCCACTTGGTCCGGCCACAATAGCAGTAAACGGATGGATAAAGTGAAACATTTCACACGTCTAGAGTTTAAAGGGATGAAATAAAAAATGAAAATGTTGGTGTAAAAATTTAATATATATATTATATTGCTAAAAATAAATGATCTGTTTACTATTTCTAACACAATTAGTACTTATCAGAATTTCACAATCACCTCAACATCAAATTTAAGTACACAAATAAAAACTACAATTATTTTACATTATTTACAATCAAACAATACTAAACTATTATAAAACTATTAATAAACTATTATATAACATTATAGCAATATCATAATTTTTTTTACAATCAGTACAAATTTTGTATACACACACAGAAATAATAGTAAAAAGTCACTTATTTGTATATACACACAGAAATAATAGTAAAAAGTCACTTAGCGTAATTTATAATGTCCCCAAGCCAATGTATCAATGTTGTTGTTCATAATACATCGTTTGGTATCATTATATGATAAAGATGTTTTATTTATTTTTTGTGTAAAAATAGTGTGTTTGATTGACTTAAATCGAAGCATACTACAATATAATACATTTTTATTAAACAAACACGATTTGTAATTTTCCATATTCATTTTTTTGGTAACACTTTTGTTAACCCCTTTTGCCTTTGCTATAAATTTATCTTCTATTTCTAAGGCATACATTTTTGATCGCAACCCTACAAATTCCTTCAATACTTTACCATTATTCTCATCTTTAAAAAAACCTAACTTTTTTTTATTTATTTTTGGATATCCGTAAATATTATTTTCCGGGTAATCTGATGTATCGAAATAGTGAGGTAGATCTGGTTTTATATCCTCATAAAAATTGTCTGTAAAAATTTGATATATCAAACTATCGGTATCGGTGTACAATAACTTAATTTTATTATGAAACTTTTTAATCATGTAGTTGTAATGAAATTCATACATAAGGGTCTTAGATATATCTAGAATACAAAATCCTAAATAAATCGGCTTATCATAAATTAATTTTGTTTTACGTAATTGTATTGCAACTAAATGTTCTGAAAATATTGATAAACTATGGAACTCTGGTTTTGCAATCCAATCCTGAGCACCTAAAACTTTACCACGATTATCCCAGTGAGTTAGTAGTTTAACGTTTACTCTTTTTTCAATATTTTCCATAGTCTTACCGAAGACAGAATTATTCATTAATTTAAAAAAGTCTTTTTCGAAGTTTGATGTAGCTAACGTTCTCAAAGTAGTATTTAAGTCTATGTATTTCTTTAACCAAGAACTCTGTTTAAATTTTAAAATTCTATGTACTTTAATTAATTTCATTCCCATTTCAATGCATTGTTTTAAATTCCTGTAGTGAATGATGTATTTATTTTTATTATTTAAATTAGGAACTAATTTAGTTTCATTAGTATTACCCACACATATGTTTTCAGGACATAACGGAAAGTCAGAATGCAAATTATGAAGTTCATCAGGATATTCCAAATCAACTTCTAAAACATAACCGAAATCAGAGTTATCCGGCACATTATAATCTGTATTAGAATCTATCCATTCGAAACCGCCAACAGGAAGAGATTGAGACATTGCCCAACCATATAAATTATTCGCATCAAAATATGTTAGATATGAATTAGGTTTTTCACTATCATAATCCTCCATGAATTTATTATTTGCTCTAGCAAAACGATTGCTACACTGAGATACACCCCCTCTAATACCAGCTTTAAAAAAAGCAATTTTGTCATAGTCCGTTAACAATTCTAATTCTATTTTGGTAAATTTTAACATTGCATCCCAACTTAAACCTGGGGCAGTATAGTAATGAGCAGGATCTAATCCATAAGTTTTAATACAAAGCTTTCTAAAGTTTTCGAATACATCAGTCAAAAGTAAAACATCAGTTTTTAAATATAAATCGGAATAATCGGACATACTACTACACTTAAAATGTTGCCAAATATCTTTTGCATGATTATAATCATCATTTGAAATATTTGTATCTGTGAGTGAACTATAAAAATGGTGTTGATCAGGAAGTGATGGATATTTCAAGCAATCACTATTACACATAAATTCATAAGGATAAATACCTTTCCGTCTTAAAAGTGAAAAATCTTCATTATTAGGATAGTTCCTTTTTAGTTCTGTAAACTGATCATCATTAAGATTTTTAGCTAGTTGATCTAAACTACACGATAAAAATTTCAATGAATCTACAAATCTTAAACTTACTGATTGATTATTATTTATTGTTAACTGTTTTGAAAATGATATGTATCGTTCTTTATTTTGCGGAATAACTTCAACTTTGCCATCATAGAGGTTTAATGCATGGACAATGAAATGAGCATCGTAGTGACTGAGGTTATGTAAAAATATTGGAATATGACGAGGGGTTCTGTACTTATAGTCCGTTTTCTTATGGGCATGCTTGTATGGAAAGGTATACATTTTTGAGTAAAGCAATGCCATTTGGTAGGAATGTTGTACTTGTCCACCTAAGCCCAAATCGCCCGGTAGCCAGTCATTACTCCCCGGCAGGAGGGAGGGAGGGGGGGTTAAAGAACAGAGCGCCCGGCGCTCCGAAAAAAAATTCTGGCGGATTAATTTGGACCTTTGAGTCGAGTTTGGTGTCGTTATCAGGTAACTAGATAATGCCCGATTCATTCCCCATACCAGGTTTTTAGGATTCCATAGCAAAATATGTCACAATCCTTAAAATAATAAACTTTTAGTAGTGAAAAAATCCAAACAAACCAGTATAGTTTTATATTTTTATATGAAACTTGGTTTATAAAAAATACTGTCTGAAAGGCCATTTAATGCAGATTATAAAAACATTAACATGTAACATATATTTTATCATTTTAAATGTAAAAAAAAATATACAAAGTACAGAAACGTTCGACAGCGCAGCGTAGGGGACGGCTAATAGACCCGAAAAAAAAGCAATACTAACAAAAACAAACAGCCAAGTGCGAGTCTGACTCACTCATCGAGTGATTCGTACTTATTTGTCCAATACCATGTTAACTGGTCTGGTAGGACCTGGATATCTGATACTCACAAACTTTCGTCTATATGATATTAGTGTGATTTTTAATCATCTTTAAATTATAAATGAAGTCAGGTAACATTGTTAAAAATAAAGATATATAATAATAGAACGTTATAGTATTAATAATAATGACAACCACCTCCATAATTACATAATTAGGTACCTATATTAGAGCTGGCGTTTAAAACACTTCAATTTGGAACTGCAAAATTTCACGCACCGATATCTTATTAATTCAAAGCTTCTCTTTTCTTTTTATTTCAGATGGGGAAGGAATATTCAGATTTTTTTATAGGCCCCTAAATATACACAGCCTGTAAAACTGCCCTTAAGGTTGTTCTGTGGGAGGCAAATTTTTTATTTGCTTTTATGTTAAAAATTGTTTGCGACCCTCATTTACTGTCACAGCGGGGTATGATCTGAAAAACAAACATGTTCTTACAATACTTATAAAAATATAAGTTCTGGATAAGAGTATCTTTAAAATATCGTGACTGTCCTTACCTATCATGCATTGTAATCACAAACTTTTCAATTTCACTGTCTGCATGTTTCGTATGACATTCGTATATGCCTTCTATGCCTCAAATGCATATGTACCCATAGTTCTTATAGACATTCTAGCTTTGGAACACATGATATTCTGTACTAGCTATATGTGTCGACTGTTCCTAACATTATTTTGGCTACTACATATTACTATATCGTGTGTTCCAAAGATAGAAGGTCTAAAAGAACTATGGGTACACATCGGCACAGGACGAAATCATCAATACCTGGCATGTAACAATGCTAGCTTCATGTTTAAATAATGGTCTTATTAGTAGTTACATATTATTATGTAAAATTAAATTGTACCTTAATATTGACACGATTTTAAAAGAGCAAATAAGGAGTTTCTTTTTTCCGGTTCTTCTCCATACATCTGCTTTCCGAATCGGTGATAAATGTTAAAAAAATGTTATGACGATTCAAAATTGCTTTTATAAGAAGACTAATTAAATAAATAAATGTTAGAGTTTCAGTTTACTACCCAAATTAATTTCTTGACAAATAATACTTAAGAAATGGTTTTCTTGTATCAGGCCCACAAAGAACACACGTTTTGCCTGCATTCCATTCTTTTACCAAGTATGTAAGACGCAAATAAACTGCATTTGAGGCATGGAAAGCATATCCTAAAGCCACACGAGGGTATGAAGCACTTTACAGTGGCAAATATGCAGACAGTAAAATTGAAAAGTTTGTGATTACAATGCATGATAGGTAAGGACGGTCACGATATTTTAAAGATACTCTTATCCAGAACTTATATTTTTATAAGTATTATAAGTACATGTTTGTTTTTCAGATCATACCCCGCTGTGACAGTAAATGAGGGTCGCAAACAATTTTTAACATAAAAGCAAATAGAAAATTTGCCTCCCACAGAACCTGCCCTTAAACAACCTTAAGGGCAGTTTTACAGGCTGTGTATATTTGGGGACCTACAAAAAAATCGGAATATTCCTTCCCCATCTGAAATAAAAAGAAAAGAGAAGCTTTGAATTAATAAGATATTGGTGCGTGAAATCTTGCAGTTCCAGATTGAAGTGTTCTAAACGCCAGCTCAAATATAGGTACCTAATTATGTAATTATGGAGGTGGTTGTCATTATTATTAATACTATAACGTTCTATTATTATATATCTTTATTTTTAACAATGTTACCTGACTTCATTTATAATTTAAAGATGATTGAAAATCACACTAATATTATATAGACGAAATCTTGTGAGTATCAGATATCCAGGTCCTACCAGACCAGTTAACATGGTATTGGATATATAAGTACGAATCACTCGATGAGTGAGTCAGGCTCGCATTTGGCTGTTTGTTTTTTGTTAGTATTGCTTGTTTTTCGGGTCTATTAGCCGTCCCCTACGCTGCGCTGTCGAACGTTTCTGTACTTTTTATATTTTTTTTTACATTTAAAATGATAAAATATATGTTACATGTTAATGTTTTTATAATCTGCATTAAATGGCCTTTCAGACAGTATTTTTTATAAACCAAGTTTCATATAAAAATATAAAACTATACTGGTTTGTTTGGATTTTTTCACTACTAAAAGTTTATTATTTTAAGGATTGTGACATATTTTACTATGGAACCCTAAAAACCTGGTATGGGGAATGAATCGAGCATTATCTAGTTACCTGATAACGACACCAAACTTGACTCAAAGGTCCAAATTAATCCGCCAGAATTTTTTTTCGGAGCGCCGGGCGCTCTGTTCTTTAACCCCCCCTCCCTCCCTCCTGCCGGGTAGTAATGACTGGCTACCGGGCGATTTGGGCTTAGGTAGACGAGTATAACATTCGTACCAAATGGCATTGCTTTACTCAAAAATGTATACCTTTTCCCATAAGAAAACGGACTATTAGTACTACACACTTGATGTGCAACACCTCTAAAACTACCAGTGTACCAATCAAAATCGTTAAAAGGATCTCCATTTAACTCAGTTTCACAAATATGACACATGTTTGAATTTGAAATTTTAATTTTATCTTCATCTGATAATGGAACGGGACATTTTTGGAAACTATTTTTTTTAACTATTGTTTTCACATCTTCGCAAAGGCGATTCATAAACACTTGTGCACAGTTTGGCCCACTATACGTCTCATATTTTGATAATCTGTTATCATATGAACATTTAATGTAATAACCAAAACTATACACTTCATGTTTTTGAATATTAATTGTACTAGGCTTGGATGGATCGTTACTACATGATTCTATCGGGTTCAAAAATGCCTCAAAGTCTGCATAAACCACAAAGGGCATTTCCAACTTTTTCGCGAATTTATCAAATTTTAATTTATTATTTGAGGTTGCTTTACCAAACCAATTCAATTTGGAATCCTCGCCGTTTGGTAATTCCGTACAAATGTGAGCGCAATCATATTGTTGATGGTTATTAAGTCTTTCCTCTGATGGGAAATGAAGTAAACATGAATCACATATATAAACTGCATGATGATGACTTGATATTTGTGAACTAACTAATCGCGATAAGTTTTTAATATAACAGTAATGATTGTTAGTACCATTCGATATATATAGTAGGTTAATATGATTAGGTGTACGACATTTTGTTAAATATAAAGGACCTACAACAGAATTACACTTTTTTTCTTTATTATATTCTAGGCCAAAAACATTAATACTAATATTGTTTAATTTCTCTACTTTTGATATATCTGCAATTTTAACCGGAAAAGAAATACCAGTAAATTTTAGTTTATTTCCATGAATTGCGTAAGATGCTACCCGATCTACACTTTTACATACAGGATATAAACCAGAGAGTAATGCCCATTTAAAACACATATTATCATTATTTTTAACATTGATTACAGCTTTTTTTGATTTAATATCTTGAGGAAGGTCGATATATGAACTACCACGTAGGGGGTTGAATTTGTTAACATTCATATCTATGTATTTAATTTGATTAAGACTCCAACCACTATCTTTTTTTTCAAATTGACAAATTTTACCGACTACAGTGTCTATTAATGATGAATAAAAAATATTTAAGTCATCTCCCTGACAAATGATGTAATTAAACGTTTGAAAATCAAACGTATTTTTAATATCTTTAGTTTGTTGTATGAAATCAGCATGCAATATGAAGTTTATTTTTAAAATTGTATGTTGTTGAATACATTCATTTATCAAAAATAAGATATCGATTTTTAGTGAATTTAAAAACGATTCTGGTGTTTCAAAATATTGCCCCGATTGAAGTGTTTTACTATTAATTCTGTATGTTAAAATTCGATTACCAAAAGCGGTTTCAACAACTGTTACATTTGTTAATGAATTATGTGATTTTAAAAGATTATTTTTATGTGTATTACTTTTTAAATGGTTGTTTAGATACCTTTTATTAATATAAACATGACATGTATCACATTCCACCTTATTGTTGTCCACGTCATTGGTTTCAATTGATGATGTAGAAGCTCCCTCATCAAATTTTGCTTTCTTGGTAACCTTATTTTCATCTGTAGTGATACCTCGTTTGATACCTCTTCCAACTTGTTGTTGACTGTAACAAAAAAAGAAAATTATTAGATAAATCTTAAAATAAAACATTACTACAATAATATTTCTTATTGAGTTTGTACTTCTAATACTTACATTAACGTTGTTTCAACCATCAAACATTGATTATACAACTCATCATCATACGATGAATCGAACAGTTCACGCTTCTCCATTTCATCACAAACTTTATGCAGCTCCTGATTGAATTCGCTGTTGAATTGTTCTATATTCTCTTCAATGGGTGCGGAAAAGAAAGCACTGGTGCACATTTCACTAAAGTTTTCCATCTTTATAATAAAGAAGAAAGTATGTAGCACAGTAAGTAACAGTTAAGTGTTGGTAGAGTAACTGATACTCAATTTAAAAAATGTTCAATATTTATAGTCTAGCATAGGATTAGGAAAGTTTTGTAAAATCTAATGAGTACATGGAAGTAATTTAAGAAAACAGAATCACATTAACTAATGATCATTGTTAAAATAGTAACATTAACTAATGATCATTGTTAAAAAAGTATTTTTTCACTTTTTCACTTTCTGCTATTGTCTTTGTAATATTGTATACGAGGGCGTTTGTGTTGTCATAGATGCTATCCTTATTTTTCTTTACGTAATATTTAATCCTCGTGGTAGCGTGCTTCCAGTGATCACTAGTTGGAATCTTGGATAGTTTCTTCATATCATACATTTCAATTTTTATGAGATGCATCGCTTGGTCTCCGTCATCAGAATTTGTAGAGATGTATGATACGCCATCTCTAGCAGCTCGTGCCACAGTTGACGATAGCAGCTTCTTCCTTTTTATTTTTGGTGCCACTTCAAAAAATTGATCAATTGACTGCAATTTCCTTTTTCCGCCATCGTCTGTGTTATTAACGATGATGTCATCACTCTCTTCTTCGTTTTGAGGAGAGAGTGGCGAGTAGTAACACAGTTTATAGGTATTTTCATCGAAGTTGAATGATTTCTGCAACAACAGAGTTATCGCGTTAATATCAATTTGTTTACACTTAGTCTGACACACACACACACACATGTTAAGAGAAATACAAGTAAGTTTGTCAATAGAATAATCACTTACCTCCATGATCATTGATGACACAAAACACAACACAAACGTAGTATTGGTAGACGTATACAATCCACTGTGGTCCAACGACCATAGACTGACTGCATGACTGCAACTGTTCGATCATATATAGCACCATTCTTATCTAAAGCAAATTCTTAAGTACAATGAAACTGATTGTAACTCTATGAGTCAACAAACTTATCTCACGTTCCTTCGCAAATGGCATCAACCTGCTTTGTGACTCTCACAAAAGAATGCGATTAAATATTAACAAAACGAAACTGATAGTAACTCTATGAGTCAACAAACTTATCTCACGTTCCTTCGCAAATGACATCAACCTGCTTTGTGACTCTCACAAAAGAATGCGATTAAATATTTACAAAACGAAACCGATAGTAACTCTATGAATCATCAAACTTATCTCAAATTGCTTCGCAACAGGTATCAACCTGTCATACTCT
Organism: Colias behrii; assembly: GCA_029959065.1. NCBI lineage: Eukaryota > Metazoa > Arthropoda > Insecta > Lepidoptera > Pieridae > Colias > Colias behrii. Next base: position 3,778,391 of record JARWMC010000015.1, read on the forward strand.
ATTCTCGGGGACTGGTATTCACTTTCTTAATGAAGGAAATGCAATCTCTCGTGAACAGTATGCCAAAGGCTACTGTCTTTTAGCATTTGATTTAACTCCTGATTTATCAGCTAACTCATCAGCTCATTGGAATCTCATAAAGCATGGTAGTGTAAGATTAGAAGTACGATTTGAATCCTCACTAACACAGACAATTAACTGTATTGTTTATGCTGAGTTTGATAATATTATTGAAATAGATAAAAATAGAAATGTTACTGTAGACTATAGTAGTTAAGGTTATAATGTGTGTTATATTTTAGATTTATGTGTTATGCTTAATGCATTTTGTGTATATGTAACTAAAGGAAACATTATAAAATTAAATAAAACAAATTGTATGCAATTTACTATTTTTTATTTCATTACAAACTTCCTATTTAATCTTATACAAAACACTATAATTGAACATTCCTATGACAACCATTGAATAGATTGGTACTGTAATAATCTGCTAATAACAGTAATATCATGGATACACTAGAATTACAAAAACATATGAAAAAGATTCATCCCAGTCTAGAAAATAATGTTTATGCTGCTAATAGACTGCCTATGTATACCCATGTACCAACGTATATAATATGCAATTTGGATGCGGATGATAAACCGGGTTCACACTGGGTAGCTGTACATATCGATACGAATGGCATCGGTCAATATTTTGATTCATATGGACGAACACCTGAGCGATATCATCTCCAGTTTTTGAAAAGGAATTGTAAGAGATGGGACTGGAATGTTGATAGGATTCAGAATGATTGGACTTCAGTTTGTGGAGAATATTGCTTAATGTATTTGCTATATAAGTTTCAGGGATATTCAATGCATAGTTTTACGAGCATATTTACAGGGAACACACTGTACAACGATATTTTAGTGGATGAGATGTTTCGCTCCTATTTTATAAGTAGATAAGGCTACAATTCAAATGTTCATCAATAATTATTTTTATATAGCAAAATGGACAAATGGTCGCCAAATACACAAACCAGTAGATAATAAGCAACAACATTTTGGAAATAAAAATGGCAGTAAAATGAATGTGTTTTATTGATGATTCAGAATAGCGAGGTAGCTCGTAACAAAGTTCGATACATCAGATTACCCGGAAAAAGAATTGGGTTAGGTTAGGTTAGGTTAGATTTTGATAAACAACGCCAGAAGCGAATCGCTTTTTAAAAAAGCAACAATTAGGTTAGGTTAGGTTAGACTTTGATAAACAACGCACGAGCCGAGCGAGCAAAGCGAGCGTGCCGCGGCAGCGGCCGGCGAGTGCCAGAAGCGAATCGCTTTTTAAAAAAGCAACAATTATGATAATATAGTACGATAATATATAAATATAGTTATAGGATTTTAGACGTATTTTTTTCTTGAATATAATAATACATCGTTTGGTTAGAATAGTGAGGTAGGTCATAACAAAGAAGTTTAATACAAAAGCAGTGATAAGCGAGGTGCACAATGAGTAATAGATAAGAACGCCGGACGGTGTAATTAGCTAATAGGAAAAGGTGAACCATGGGACGCTAATGTCCCACCGGATATCAATTAGATAAGAGTTAATCGATCTGCACATCTCCGAAACCGTGCATCCTATCGCTTCGGGAGTGAGTGCTATCGACTCAGCGTGGCCGCTTTAGTGGGAAAAGAGTCCAAACTTTTTTTTTTTTTTTTTTTTTTTTTTTTTAGGATGGGGTACCACTGATTTGCGGGTTCGCCAACACGTGATTCGCCGGTTCTGGCGCTTGCGCCAGAACCGGCGAATCACAACTACTCCCCTGTTCTAAACAAACAATTCTATTTTACTGATGATGATGATGATATAAGAGGAGGGGAAAGTTTGTGATTAAATAAACTTAAAACCGTAAATATTTCATACGACAGCTAATTAATTACATATAATGTGTGTAGTTCCGACTGTTGGTGATAACTTATTTGTAAGAAATTATCATATTTTAGTAAAACATCTATTTGGAACTGAGACTTACGAAATAATACTTTAATTATTATTTATTATGGTTGAAATGGTTTTAGCATAAATAAGTGATAGTAAATGACACACAGATAATAAGTATCAATAGAAATTAAAAACGACAGAATTTACCATCATTATGTTTGTCTGCGGCGGCTTCCATAACCATAGTGGTGACCCTGAAACAATTAAAGAATTGCTTAGAGATCACTGTGCAAGTGGCATAGATGATAATATTATGTACGTGGCGATCAAAAGTATGAATGGTAAGGTAAGGAGAAAGGACATAGGCTACCTTTTATTGCGAAGTATGTACCACGGGCGAAGCCGGGGCGGACCTCTAGTTGTTATATATTTTATACTAGAGGTCCGCCCCGGCTTCGCCCGAGGTACATATTTCGCAATAAAAGGTAGGTAGCCTATGTCCTTTCTCGGGTATCAAAATATCTCCATACCAAATTTCATGCAAATTGGTTCAGTAGTTTAGGCGTGATTGAGTAACAGACAGACAGACAGAGTTACTTTCGCATTTATAATATTAGTATGGATGCATGACATATTTATTGGTTGATATGGTGGCTGGATGATTCTCAGTGCGGTATTCGATACCACCATTCCATTTCATTGAATTTTAGTTGTCAGTGTAAATCAAAATATTTATGTTTATAATTAATAGTAGTTAGTTATTATTCAGTTATTAGCTTAGATCATTAAGTAATGGATAACACTCACAGGCGCTTCCCCTTTTGCCGAGGTATAAGATTATTCGAATCGAAAAGTCTTATGCTTTCATAAAAACTATTTGCGTAATCGATTACAAACACTCTGCGTATTCGTAAAACATCGAAAGGACGTCTGCGAGTGCTCCGCTAAAATGCCGTTTTGTGCTGTCAAGTCTTGCAGAAACAAGTCAAACACATCAAGTATTAAAAAAGATGGAATAACCTTTCATTTGTAAGTATTTTTTTATTTTTTAGGGTTCCGTACCTCAAAAGGAAAAAAACGGAACCCTTATAGGATCACTTTGTTGTCCGTCTGTCCGTCCGTCCGTCCGTCCGTCCGTCCGTCCGTCTGTCAAGACCCTTTTTCTCAGGAACGCGTAGAGGTATGAAGCTGAAATTTATATCAATTACTCAGGTCTACTGTCCCTTGAAGCTGTGAAAAAATCAAACTTCTAAGCCAACGCAATCAAAAGATACAGCCGTTTATGCCGCAAATTTTCGACACTTGCAAGGGAATCAAAACCTACAGGGTGCTTTCCGTGAACTCAGAATCTTGAAATTTGGTACGAAGCAACGTCTTATAGCATAGATAAAGGAAAAATTACGAAAACCATAAATTTTTAGTTACATCACATAATATATTTTTTTTTAATAATTTTAAACTTACTACCCATTTCCTCATAAACGCGTAGAGGTATTAAATTGAAATTCATACCAAATACTCAGGTCTATAATACCTTTAAGCTGTAACAAAATCAAACTTCTATGTCAACGCAATCAAAAGAAACAGCAATTTAAGCTGCATATTTTGAAACTCGCAAGTACTCGCAAGGGAATCAAAACCTAAAGGGTACTTCCAGTCGACCTAGAGTCTTGAAATTTGGCATGAAGCAACGTTTTATAGCACACATAAAGGAAAAATTCCGAAAACCTTAAATTTTTAGTTACATTACAAAATATATATTTATTTTTTAATAAATATAAACTTATTACCTACTTTTTTCCTCATGAACGCGTAGAGCTATCAAGTTGAAATTCATATCAAATACTTAGAAAATAAATTGCAGAATAAATTGTAGAAAAAAAATTGCAGGTTTGTACGGAACCCTCGGTGCGCGAGTCCGACTCGCACTTGGCCGGTTTTTTATTTTACGTAAATATCAATTTAAATGCAATTTCTAATAATCGTCGATGTATCGTTTAGCGATATGATCAAGACAAATAATCGAGTCATGTGTTTACTCGATCATTGATGCGGCTTCACGAGACTATCATGGAAAGAAAGTATACAAATTTAATCTTTATGAACTAAGAGATAAAGTTGAATTTAAAACGCGATATTGAACCGCATTCCCCACGAGACTATAAAGCGATGTAGCGAGACTATCTTGAAGAGAAAATATACAAATTTAATCTTTATGAACTAAGCGATAAAGTTGAATTTAGAACGCGATATTGAACCGCACTCCCCACGAGACTATAAAGTGATGTAGCGAGACTATCTTGAAGAGAAATTCAAATTTAATCTTTATGAACTTAGTGATAGAGTTGAATTTAAAAACTCGTCGCTTAAAAGGTCGTAAATTTTTACGACTTTCTTAGTGACGGACTGCTTTTAACTTGAACGTCGATAAAAAAATATTTTTCTAAGTATAATTTGAAATGAGATGAGAATTAATCTTTATTATATTAAAATTTTACACAACTACATAAAAAGGAGTATAATGTTTATTTTGTAAGTCTTGTATATATTTATTAAAATTTACCTACGCTCGGTTACTTTTAACTGGCAGAACATTTTAATGGTACGGAACCCTTCGTGCGCGAGTCCGACTCGCACTTTTTTGTAATGTTAATCTTGTAACCTTTCTATTATGTAATCTATACTAATATTATAAAGCTGAAGAGTTTGTTTGTTTGTTTGTTTGTTTGAACGCGCTATTCTCGGGAACTACTGGTCCGATTTGAAAAATTCTTTCGGTGTTAGATAGCCCATTTATCGAGGAAGGTTATAGGCTATATATCATCACGCTACGACCAACAGGAGTGGAGCCACGGGGGTGAAACCGCGCGGAGCAGCTAGTTTGTTTATATGTATGTATTAATATTGCGTATATTTCAGATTTACAAAAAATCCTGCTTTAAGGCTAAGGTGGATTGAATGCTGTGGGAGAAAATCAGAATGGACACCTCGGTACAGAAATAATAAAAATTTCTGTACCGATATTTATTTTATTGAATATAATATGTGATGTGTTGAATAAATACATATTCAAATACAAATAAAATGGCGTTTTATTGTTTTTTCGTATGCATATAATAATGATGAAAACGTTACAAATGACCTGTGTAGTATTTTTTATGAATATAATATTAATGTTATTTCTAATTTCAACAAAATTATTATTTTTGTAATATCGATATGGTTACATCCCTTTAGAGCGATTGTATTATTACGTATATGTACAGAGATTTTTCTGTGTAATCGATGTATGTGTGCAAAAACATGCTAGTCTGTCAATTTTGTAATAGTTTGAGTTTGTAAAGACACAAATTATTTTTGTGAATGTGTGATTGTGTTTCAAAGTGTGAGTTACCCTCCCCGCACCAAAATCGGCAGAAAGTTTAGTTAGAACATTTGCCAGCGTGCTCCATCCATTACTTAATGATCTAAGGTTATTAGTTACCACATTAGCGAAGAGGTTGATTGTAGGTTTAGGTAGGTATTTATTTATTGGAAGGTCAACCTTCCTATAATTGCTATACTTTACGAGGTACAAAAATAGATGACCCGATTATTATGTAAACAATCTTCATCTAATATTACTGTTATCCAATACAATTACAACATAAATTGTATTTTAACAAAATGTATAACACGACACTCCTTGCGTTTATTTAACTCTTAATATTATTCAAGAAACATGTGTTTACTTTTCGAGACATTACAGACAAGACACACAATTTTTCGTTTACATTACGTCCTTCACAAAGCCCGTAGACAAACTTCAAACAAAGATACACAGCCAATGCGTGTCTGAATTACAAATAATGTACTAAATAACGTGAACGTGTCCCTAGGGGAGTTCCTGTAACTGTGTACCCACTAGAACAATGCATTTATTATGAAATACTGACTAGCTATTTTGTGAATGCTAAGCATAATATGGTGTCGTTTAAAAGTATTCAGACAAAGTTGCTTAGGAATAATCGTGTGGAAAATTACTTTAAAGTTGAAACCTTATTATGTATACCTGCAACTATAAAATGTAAATCGGTACATATGCATCGCGGTTTTAAATACTATTAGTGTAAACGCGATGATATATAGCCCATGGCCTTCCTCAATAAATGGGCTATCTAACACTCTAACTAACAGAATTTTCCAAATCGGACCAACATTAGTTGGTATTCTAGACTTCTGATAGTATAATAAAGAGCCGATAAGAATCGTAGTCATTCATGACGAGAAAGCTACTTTGTAACATACCTACTCACTATTACATATTATATTTTGTTCTCATAAATAGGTACATAAGTACATTTAATCCTTATCACATATGAAATCGTCAAGCATAGATACACTGAGGAATAGTGTTTTTTATTACTGTGCAAAAATATACGTTTAGATTTTAGAACTCAGATGTAGTAGGCTGTATGTTTCTAAAGATATGCACTTGTTCTTGCTCACATTTTTTTGAATTAAAATTGTAATCAGTATACAGTAAGCTCCTATACTACATAAGTCAACTAGCGACCCGCCCCGGCTTCGCACGGGTGCAATGCTGATACTAAATACACTACAGAAAAACTGTGAACGTTGTATATAAAAACATAGCGGCCCGCTCCGACTTCGTACGGGCACAGACTAATAATAATATACTACGTATACAAACAAGTACGGGTATAAAATAGATAGCCGGGCGGCCGGCCGGTACCGCCGCAAACGCTACGTCCCGCAATTTTTAAATCTGTAATATCTTCGAAAATATTCACTTAAATCATACGGTGTAAAGGGCCATATAGATCTATATTAAATGAACAATGTATTCAAGGTATTTAATTGGTTAAGGATTAATGCTGTATTGGTTAAAATAGCATCGAAAATTAGCCATTATTTGTCGTAAAAAGTAAATGACAAAAAAAAGTTATTGTGGGTTATCCATAAGAGATAGACATATACCATCGCGGACTTTTCTGTAGACCTTTTAAATGTGTATAATACTTAGTACATTATTTTCATAAAACTCGTAGGGTTCAGCCTGCGTTTGCAATGTAAGCGGAAAAAATGTAACATCACATTAGAAACCTCAATAATAACAGTACTTCTCCACTATTTAATGGATGTTATTATACATATAAACCTTCCTCTTGAATCACTCTATCTATTAAAAAAAACCGCATCAAAATCCGTTGCGTAGTTTCAAACATTTAAGCGTACAAAGGGACATAGGGACATAGGGACATAGGGACAGGGAAAGCGACTTTGTTTTATACTATGTAGTGATAGTGATAGTGCAAACATCAGTCAATAACATTGACGTATGCGCATATGCCTGATGTTTATGCCCAAATACGGTATGAAGTGTGCTTCGTCTGTTGCGGTTTTGAACTGCAGGTGCCATGACAACCGATCGTGACGTCATAACCTTTCCAGCTGCCTCCTCAATGTCACTAATCGTTATGGGTCAAAATAATTACTCAGGTATTGTTTATGAGCCATAAGTCTAAATACATATATGCAGCTTGAATATGTACCTAGGACTACGATAATTTTCTCCTACTTTTTGTAACAAAAATAAATGTGGTGTTCTGTCTATTTTAGGAATAAGTAAAAGCATATTCTATATAAAGCATTCGGTAATTAGTTATTCGAAAATACTTAGTAATGTTTCCTGCTAATTACAATACGCATTACACGAACGTAGAACACCCGTGTCCAGTGCCGGTGTAAGGGCTACTGACACCCCGGGCGAAAATATTGTGGCGCCCACTTGAGGTGTTCTGAAGGTTTGCACCAGGAGAGGCAAGAGACTCCAACTTCAGACCTTGGCGCCCCCCAGAATTTGTCGCCCTGGGCCATCGCCCCCTCTCGCCCCCCCCTAACGCCGGCACTGCCCGTGTCCCTTGCCAACATTTACCCGGAAAAGCGGAAAAGGGACATCATCTTAGGTGACTTATTTGAACAATAAAAATATATTAAAATAGTTGGCATACGCCTACACTAAAAAGAGGAATGACTTAATTGTTTCTTAAAAATTGGCTCCGAAACTGCTAGATCGTTTTGAAAAATTCTTTCAACAACAGAAAGCTGTAACATTATTCCCGAGAGACAATGGACATAGGCTGTATATAATATAGATCTATTCTATGAGTGACAATTAACATATAGGCTATATTATTTTATCAGGACGAGAGGCTAGTATCTTTAGAAAAGTGTACCAACTCAAAATAAAATGATTACACCATATTCAATCTAGATACATTTACATATACAACATTTCGCAATTGAATAATTACTAAAGCATCTGCAAAAACAGTGATAATCCGTTTTAAGACTCGATTATGCTTTGTTTACATGAAGCCGGATCATTGCCAACTCCAAATATGAGTGTAGAAATTAAAATAAATACGTAGCGGTGACATATACCTCCTACACTATGCTCAAAATAGGTAGCTTGCTATAAATACATGACCAGTATAAACCGTCTTTCGACAAGGATATTTATAATGACGGCGGGTCTTAATAAAATGGTCGTTATTTTTTAAGACTCAAATTGTGATGGTGTATATTCGTTTTAGTATTCAGATGAGATCTATGTGGCGTATAGTTTCACATCAAGATACATGCATTAATACCCAGTCAGGAATATTGATTGAATATTCAGCCCTTTCGTTTGTAGAGTATTACTTTCTACACTCAAGATTCGGTTCAAATATACATATTATATTGCACAAACAAATGCAATTCAAAAACTCTATGTCTAAGTCATATTAAGTATAGTATTCATTTATATCTGATAAATTATTTTCAAAATCAATTTTTTTGAGGAAACGGAAAACATATTCAAAAATATAAGTAACATTCACATTTATATTAAGGCAGGATGAATATAAAGCCGAAGTTTACATGACCAGTACTAAAAGTAGAAGAAAATACACTGTCATTACTTATTCCTTAAATGACAAAGGAAAGTGATTTCTAATGCAAACAGGTACCGATTCAATCAGCATTATACACACATACTCAATGCATGTTGATATTTACATAGCATTGGTTTAAAACATAGTTACAAAATATGATTGCATGTTTTCTTGGTGTATATTCTATGACAAAAAATTTAAAATACCAACAATCTCTTAAGTTTATTTTCTAAAATATAATAAAACTAGCTTACCGCCCGCGGCTTCGCCCGCTTTGTCTAAAACATAATAAATTATATACTAAAACCTTCCTCTTGAATCACTCTATCTATTAAAAAAAACTGCATCAAAATCCGTTGCGTAGTTTTAAAGATTTAAGCATACATAGGGACAGGGAAAGAGACTTTGTTTTATATATGTACTATGTAGTGATAAGTAAAAAATTCGATCCTATGATTAATGCACCTAGTTTTGATGACATGATTAGAAATTGAGCCGTAATTAACAAATTGTTACTTTAACTGCAATTACGTTTTAGTTTAATTACTAAGTTAATTTAGTAACATAGATTATAAACAACTAAATTAATACACAACCAAAACTTTCAGTTTTCTACTTTTAAAATTAATTGTAAATAGTGCACTACCTCTCCGAGGTGTGCATATAATTATGGGTTAATATAATTCAGTTATTGAAACAGATAAAATTCCTACACTACTATAAAAACAACAAGATAAACAGAACAATTGAAACTAGTTTACTATTTATGCATGAATCACACCTGTAATTGTCTGACCATGTTTACATCAGAATCACTGACTGATTAGCTATCAGGTGACGAATTTCTTATCAATATAATAAATATCCGATTTCTTTAAACGTCATATATATTTAGTGTAATAGAAATACTTTGATACAAATATTTGATGACTGTTTCTGAGTATTTGATAAAATAATGGAAATAAAATTTAGAATTGTGATAAAAATATATCTATTTCTATGTTTGGCCTAATCACGGAAATGACTACTGATAAATCCCATTATCATTTAATTAATTAATCATATCTATTCACAATTAGCCACATTGTCACACTATATAGGAAACTGTTCTTTACTAGAATGTTTATTGAATTTTGTGATTGACTTTTTTTGATATAATATATAATTTATTTGATAAAACACATGGGTTCACAATCAACACATACGTTAAACAATTATAAACATGAGTATAAGTATTAAACTTGTTGGAAAGTGTTTAGTAAAACAGTATAAGTCATTCACATAATATAATATTGTATGCTTTGTAAGGTATTGGAAATTGTGACATTATTATATTACCTATTAAACATTTTTTGTATCCAAAATCATAATAAATTTAAAAAAAAATACAGTTTTATGTTCTAGTTACAGTAGGTACTAAATAGAACGAATAAGATAATCATTTGCTAAGGAAAACATAGATCTAAATTATTTACGTATGAAAACATCTGCATTGGCATTTAATTTGAAAACAATGACTCGGAAACAACACGTAAAAGTCGATTTTAATTACTGTGTCTGATTTGTTTTCAATTAAGGTCAAACAGAATATTTCCTTCCTGATTGTAGAGAAATCCATCCGTGTTAGTATTGTCTAAAGCTGTTTTTAACGATGACACTCCTTAAACGAATTCCAAGGTTACTCCGAACGGTATAAAAATAAGTTTAATAATTAAATCAATTATGAGATTTTTCAGGCGTGTATACCCAAACAAAACTTTTATTAACGTAACCATATGATATAACACTAATTAGCAGCCTTCAATAGAAACCTATAAATTTAACGTATGTACGCAAATCAAATATATTTACCTTGATGGGCTCAAAAATCCTTATTTATTAATGTGTATCCATAAAATTTGTATAAAACACACTTAAACTGCACTTTGTTAAGTTTGTTAGAGCGAATATAATATTTTATAATACAATTTTTTTTGTAATATTTACAAATACACCACTCTCTTTCCGCGAGACATGAAAACCATTGACAAAAGAAATTAGTAAAGTCAAGATCAAGAATGGCAATGGGGCAACGTCAAAAAGAAACAAATTCCTGATATTGCCATTGCTAAATATGTATATGTATTTGTCTTAGAGTATATATACTATCTATAGAGTGCGAATAACCAAGTGGGAACAGTAGGCACAGGTGGGAACAACACGACGTTCCCGCCGCGAGCGCTCGTAGTCGTGGTTGAGTGCTGTCGAAGTGCGTTGCTCTGGATTTTTTTTAATATTTACGAATAAACATGGTGAAATGTGCAGTTCTATCTTGCAAAAACGATACTAGAAAATACACAAAATTGAAATCCAGTATCACATTTCATCAGTAAGTCGATTGTTATACTTATTTTTATGAAAATAAATTTTTAAGGGGAGGTGGGAGGCGGACACGCGCAGGCTCGCTCGCGCGCCTCACTGCCGCCACGTGATCGTAGTGATGTGACCTGACCAACGCTGTACTCGATATAAAGTTGTGGTGTGTTTTGTATGATACACTTTCTTTCTAATATTATGAATGCGAATGTATTATTGTATTACTTATAGTGTAAATGTAAAGTATGTAATGTTACGATATATTTTCTGAACCGCTAAATTGATTTTGAAGATTTTGATAGTAGAATGGATAAAATTAAATAAAAAAATTATTAATATTATTTATTATAATATTATCATTTTAAATTATTAATAATTTCTTATTTTTATTTAACATTTTTAAAACATTATTATTATTTTTTGATTTATTATTAAAGAAATAGCACTAAACCCGATCTTTTATTTTTATTAACTTTATTATTTAAAAAGTACTCACGTTTTTCTGATATTCCAATTAAACATATTTTTTTAAAGTACTTATAATTAATACAAGAAATATTCAAATGGAATAAACAAACTTTATTCAGTTGGTAAAAAAATTTAAATTACATATTTATACTTTATTCATATATTTTTCCTTTAATAACTTATTGAACATAAAATTTACTTATGATACATATTTATTTACATAACTTATCGATAGTTCAACACGCAATTGATACCTACCCATCCCTATTTGTCACACACACATCTATGTTATATCTATAGCTCATCTGCCTACGATGTGCACTGAGCAATTTGTGCAATACACGCGCTCTATACTGTAATATATACTCTAAGGTATTTGTTTACACTTTACAGTATTTTAATATTAGTCATAATAAATATATCGAAACAATTATTGTAAGCATGCTTGTAAAAGTGTAGATGAAATAAATAATTAATTTTACTCAGTCGTAACAACCTTATAGTTAGTTTATAGTTTATGGATAATATGTTACCATTTAATAAAATTTTGCCTATTAATTTGAGATTACAGTGTACAATTATTGAGACTGAATAAATTGTTAATAACAATTCGATTATAATTATTGCAACTTCTTTTCTACGGATTGCCCTAAATTTTTTTTAAGAAAAATTACAAATTGTCAATAATAGTAAAATGATAAATGTACCAAAAAGGAACATTTTTTACTATTGTGTTAGATAAGGTGATTTTATTTACAAATTGTTATAATAAGATAAAATACGAAAATCTTTGAATAAATTTTAACAATCATACATGCATTTTATTCATGGGAGAATTACAAAGTAGGGTCTGGCAACTCTATTTTAGTGACGGAATTTATGGTGAACTGGAATCGAAACTGAACGAATGAAATGAGCTGTACAAATGTTTCTCATTGAACGATGAACGAGAAGCGTTGCTTTGAAGTATGAACGTCGGACGTCAGACATCGACACGTTCTCACTCTCATTGCTCGTTCCAGTTGCAGTCTGCAGACAGTTTGTTTCTGTTTTCCGAACTGAAGTCACTGACATACGTGGGCGGCATCAAAACATTGCAAACGAATTCATGCGCCCGCCTTATTTTATAAAAATATATGAAATATTTGAATTAAAATAATATTAAAACGTACATATATCATTATTTACTAAAATACAGAGTGGTTTTAGTGAGCCTTAAATAATAATTTTCTAAGTGGTGCGAACATTTTAATTTTTCCTGGAAAATGACAGCTTCTACTATGATTGAACTGGAGTCCTGGATTATTTACCAGTGTGTCCTGAATGAGTGTCATGTGTCCAGCTCATGTAAGTAACTAAATTAATAGCTAATTTCAATGTAGTCAAATACCTATTATTTATTTATAAATGATGGATTTTCCGTTTAATAATTAATTGGAATCGTACAAAAATAGTGTCTTCTTTATTCAAATTTTACGCAAGCACAGAATACATAATAGTAGCTAAACGCTACAGAACGGACACTCTCCGCCTCCCGCCAAAATTAAACTTACCTCACCCCGCGCGATCGTGATTAAAATGGGCCATATTTTTCTGCAAGGACGATACGCAACGAAGATTGACAACATTAATCAAATTGACTTAAAGTAATTTTATTATTTTGTATTTGTGATTATCGTTTTTCGTAGAAAATGGTTAGATATTGTGCTGTTTACGGATGTATTTCATCAGAAAAACGCGAATTTTTTTTTACGCTAGTCACAAATGTGCCAACCATAAAGCGTTAACACACACATTTGCAGTCTCTACAGTGTGACTGTCAAAACGATAATTTTGTATGGAGTGTCCGGGGTGTGACGCAAGGTCATAGACGGGATTCGTATTCAATTAAAATAAAGGACATTCTCTAGATTTCTTTACAGATTATACAAATGTTATTAATATTTGATTGAATATCTTAATATACACAACGCAGAATAATGTTTATGTATTTATTTAAATTTAATTCATAATTTAAATGAATAAACGGTTCACTTTTATTTTAAGGCGCAAAATGTTAATTGAGTTGCAATCATCGTACTCATGTATTCACTGTGTTGCAGTTTAATTAGGTATTCATAATTATGAATTTATGAAAGGCTCCTCTATACATCTCGTGGTTATTAATATTTAAATTTTATTAAACCAAGTTGTGTGAAATAATGGTGAAATATACGAAAAGATTATAGGTAGGTATTTATAGATTAAAATGTACGTAGCAGTATTAAACCTACCGACGCAACGCTAATATAATTATAGTCAAAATATTAAATATACCTAGGTAATTTCTTAAATTTTATATTAGGAAAAAACAAAACTACCTACAAATAATTTAACGGTTTTTCGGTTCCCGATTCTTCTGCTTTCAAAGAGAAAGGTATGCAGTCGAGGGTTAAGGATATTTCTAGGCATAGGTACCTAATATGTATACAGAAGGTTTGTAATATTAAAATATCGTCCTAATAATATACAGATTACTGGGCCGGGGCTAAAAGAGTGATAATATTTTGAAATAATTAAGGTTGAAATGACCTATTTTCATACTTATTTTGTTCCGGCATGGAATACCATTTATTATTTAAATTGTTTTATCTGAAAACACCCAAAGGATCCGTAATGATATTCCGTTAGGGTTGGCTTTAGTTAACTGCCGCACGAATTTGTTGGAAATATTTATATTTTTAGTTAGCTAGGTAATGTAAGATTGTAATTCCAAAATATTATCGTTAGGAAACTTGTAGTTTTTTAGTTATTAATTTTTAAAGTTAATAATTTTTTGTGCGAAAAAAGTGCATTTATCCGTTTTGTTGTGCAAAAAAAGCGGACCAAGACGTTCCATTTCACTGTACTGTGACTTTACGCTGCGGCCGGCGAGTGCCAAAAGCGACTTTAGGGCGATTCCTACTCAAACAAAAAAAAATCTACGTAGGTAGGTTAAAAAACTATTAAACTTTTATTTTTAATATCCAAATAGGTAGCGAGGAGCGAAGCGACGAGCGTGTTAGGTTAACTCTTGAACTGCCGCACGAGCCGAGCGAGCGAAGCGAGCGTGCCGCGGCAGCGGCCGGCGAGTACCAGAAGCGACTTTAGGGCGATTCCCACTCAAACAAAAAAGACGTGTGGCACTCGGGGACTGCCGCGGCAAAGCTATTGCATAGCATGCCTTCAAGCCACACTTCCGTGCCCGTCGGAGTGGGGAGCGTGAGGTTTTTCGTTACGCAATTTCTGGATTCGGTCCCCGCGCTCAAGGCCCGCGATAGAAGCTATGCAATAGCTTAAAAAAAAATCTACGTAGGTTAAAAAACTATTAAACTTTTATTTTTTATATCCAAATAGGTAGCGAGGAGCGAAGCGACGAGCGTGTTAGGTTAACATTTGAACTGCCGCACGAGCCGAGCGAGCGAAGCGAGCGTGCCGCGGCAGCGGCCGGCGAGTGCCAGAAGCGACTTTAGGGCGATTCCCACTCAAATAAAAAAAACTACGTAGGTTTTCACAACTTGTTTGTATTTTATTTATGTATCGTAAAATTTTTGTTACTATCGTCTAATGCTTAGTTAAAATGATTTTACACCAATTCCATACATTTTGAGGTTAGAATAGGAAAATTGATTTTTCTCCAAAACTATTGGTTTCCTAACTTTCCCCTTTTGGTGGGAGAGTCCACCCCCTCCTCCCCCCCATCCCCCCCACAAAAAACCTATAATAAGTGCGGCAGTTCTCTAAAGAAACCCCTTCCGTTATATAAATCCAGTTGTCTTGGCTTCACCCGCGCATGCCCTGGATATCAGTAGATTAGGTACATACTTACGGCCTTACTAATAAAAAGTTAAACAATGGATAAATTTCTACCATTTTCTACCATAGCTGTGTCCTGCTCTTGCTCACATGAAA
This sequence comes from Colias behrii, assembly GCA_029959065.1. Classification (NCBI taxonomy): domain Eukaryota; kingdom Metazoa; phylum Arthropoda; class Insecta; order Lepidoptera; family Pieridae; genus Colias; species Colias behrii. Next base: position 3,794,024 of record JARWMC010000015.1, read on the forward strand.
CGTCAATCATAAAAACAAGACAGGTTATTGCAATAACTAATCCATTGCATAGCGAATGGGTAACATTTTATTAGTAAGACCGTTAATGTTTAAATTCGGTTGAGAAGTTTTTGAATTAAATCGTGAATAATCAAATCATAGGTATATCTTTATAATAGTTATTTTTTGACAAATTGCATTCGTAGATTATTTAACAATACACGAGAGCAAAGCCGTGGGCTGAAACTTAATTCGTCAAAACCTCTTACTATTGCAATACATATCCAACAATAAAGCTGTTGCTCGGTAAGTTTGTAAATATGTACATACCTACTTCAATTAATTACCACTTATATCAGGTATTAAACGCACAACAACAATATGTTCAAAGTTTTCCTTCTTAAGGGTCCCAATCGACGAAAAGACGTAACTCAAGGTCCCTATAAATTGTTTCCATTGATTGATTGATTGATGTTTGTGAGTCTCGTCAAATCAAGTATGAAATAGCACGTGACCCTTTATTGCGATGAACGTGGTATATAATGTGTAGAGATAAATCAACATAACAACCATAACAACCAATCATTGGTAACTAGGTAGGCTTTAAAACTGAATTAAAACCGGTGCACTGCTTTTGTGTTTATCGCGAATAGACAGACAGACGTAGAAGACGATTTGTTTTGTAATAAATTAAATAAAGATCATTATTGAAAGAAAATTCTAGAAGTTGTGTTTCGGATTCTGAAATATCGCAACAACAAGGTCACTAACTATGTAAGTACCTATTTTAAGTCTTTAATCTTTAATAATGTTCATTGGTACAGTTAACAGTCGACGTACTTCAATAGAAAAGATCAAGGAAAAGATACAGTATCAAAGACAAATCGTTCATCTATTGTTTATGCTACAGAATTATACCTCAAAGCTCTTTCAGCTAATTTCATTTCAGTTCGACTAGATTTACGGCCACTCTTACGTTAGCGCTGACAGCGGCTTTTGGGTACATTTTCGATTACACGTAAGCCTAAAGGTTATTTATGTATATTGTTATGTAAACTAGACACGTATCGATTACAGCTATGTCTTTTGTTCGGTCCCTTTGAATTACCTTATCGTTCCAATAGGTTGTGGATACTTAGACTAAATATTCCTAAATGGAGCTATAGCTAGCTGGAGCCCGCCGGCTTCACTCGCATGGTTTCATCTAGATTCCCAAATGAAGAAGCTTATGTACTCTTCCAGTCTATGATCTATCTCTGTTTCATACAGATTCAATCAAATGTTTTTTGTGAACGAACTGTTCAACCATCTTCGTAACTTTTCATGTTTATATTATTCGTTTTCCTATTAGGATTCATTGTTTTGAATTAACCCTTAGCTGGTATCGCTAAACTTGGCCAACTAAACTGGTATCGGGGGTAAAAAAAGACCCCATGAGAAAATTAAAAAAAAATTGTTATAAAACAGGTTTTTTTACTTTTTAATACTATTTTATTAATTAAGTAACTCTTAAAGTAAGCATTTAACGACAATATAGTGCTCTATAAAGTAATTAACCATACTAATTTTTCAAATCAAATTATACTTATTTTTGGTTTAATTTTAGTGATGTTCACTTTGAGATCCATAAATTCTACAAAAACTAAAAATTATCATAAAAAAATATTCTAACTATAGTTTTCTTATATAGTCTAAATAATAAAAAAATAAACTTTTATCAAAAAACATAGAAAACAAAAAAAATGACAACATATGTACCAGTAACAAAATTCTTAGTAAAATTTCTAACATTTACAACATGTGATCGCTTTAGCAGTATGTTCTTTACAAATGGAAAGCAAGCATTTGCTACACTTTTTCGTACATTTTATGTCCTTTTTACGATCACATAAATAGCACCGTCCTCTCTTACGGTTGCTTATTTGAGCATCAGCAGCAGGTTCATTATATCCTGAGTGAAAATCTTCATTTGGCAACTTCAAAAAATTGTCAATTCTTGTCTTCAAATCTACAGGAAAATTTGCACATTCCCTTTGTCTTTGTCTTTTCAGACGTTTGCATCATATGACGAGCATCTCCTTTTAGACCCGGAAGATGAGAAACAATATTATGTCGCCTTACGCGAGACACACTAGGTGGATTTTTTGACCACTTGAATCAATTTTTACCCCTATAGAAACCAGAGGTATGACTAGCTGATTCTTTTTCATCATCATCTCCTTCGCTGCTACTATCAGAACTTGAAGTTGAGGAGTCAGCTTCTAATACACTCTCTTCAGAACAAGTAGCTATCTCTGCTTCCTCACAATCACTTATTTGTTCATCATCACTTACAGAAGCAGCTGGTCTGTTGAAGGCTTCCGGTTCATTTTCTTCTTTTTCGTCATCTAATAATTCAGCTATTTGATCGTCTGTCAAAAAACTCTCCATAATGATCATTAATAATTGAAAAAATAAAGAAAATAATTTTTGAATAAATTTTGACAAACTTACACAAATGGTATCGGGGGTGATTTTTGACCCCAGCAGTGTACGTACCTCGGCTCCTTGTAACAGAAAAGTAACACTTGTATGTCGTCCGTCTCATGCCCGTGATGTTATGAGATTATCTAGATAAACAAGAGTATAAGTTATAACACTAAAAGTTATGACCAAAATTTCGTTGCACTGGGGTGATTTTTGACCCCCGATACCAGCTAAGGGTTAAATCATTTATGAAACCACGCCTTCGTGTGTTTTGCTTTAATTCCAGGCGAAATATAATCAATAAAGTTTGTTCAAAACATTTTATTGTTTTCAAAACAGAAAGTGTATAAATTCTTGTAAATTTAATCAAACAACACAATTGTATTGTTTATGATTAATGCTTAGCTCGCGGGTCATTGACTCACAAGATGGTTTCAAATATCTTAATAACTTATTTAAAAGAGGGTTCACAGTTACTCTACAAAGTTTATTTTTCATTAAACGTCCAACGTCTAGATGTCTAGATCGCTTGAATAGTTAAAAGTTAAATTGGTTCGCCGGTTATCTTACGAGTTTTATTAACATACTAGCTTACCGCCCGCGGCTTCGCCTGCTTTTTCTAAAACCAAATAAATTATATACTAAAACCTTCCTTTTGAATTGCTCTATCTATTAAAAAAACCGCATCAAAATCCGTTGCGTAGTTTCAAAGATTTAAGCATACAAAGGGACATAGGGACATAGGGACAGAGAAAGCGACTTTGTTTTATACTATGTAGTGATTATATATTTAACTTTATAAAGTAAACTAGATTTCCGCCCGCGGCTTCGCCCGCGTTTTCAAAGAAAAACTCGCATAGTTCCCGTTCCCGTGGGATTTCCGGGATAAAACCTATCCTATGTGTTAATCAAAGTTACCCTCTATATGTGTTCTAAATTTCATTGTAATTGGTTCAGTAGTATTTGCGTGAAAGAGTAACAAACACACACACACACATCCTCACAAACTTTCGCATTTATAATATTAGTAGGATGTTCGTTAAGTTAACTATTAATAGTACTGTTCTATTTCTTATTACATTTCCAATGTATTACGGCTTGTAACTTGACGTAAAGAGCATGTTATAATATGCTATGCATACGTGGGTAGTGCTAATTACATTTGAGAGACTATAATTAAGACGTAAGTTTTAACTGGAGAAATGGAACAGCCTAGATTAACATGCATTATGCATACAGTGACTCATGAAGTTGCAGCATCTTTGTTTGATTTCGATAGATGTAGGTAGTATATATTATATTGTAATGGTATAGTTATAGATACAATAGCAATTAAACATGGGGGTGTTACAAGGTCTTTTGTGCGAATATTAATGGGCTATTAAGTAGAATTTTAGACAATGAGTGATTAAGCTTTTTAACACTGAATAATATACTCAAAATACATATTTTTTAAATTATTAATTTGTTGATTTTGTTCCTTCCTTACACTGCAACGGAGCATCTTATAACTTATGGGCCTATGATTTTATGTAGAGACCTCTTAACCAAGTACATATACCAATAAATACTTGATGCCGAGTCCTTGTAGTTAATAGCACTTGATCTATCCATGTTATATTCATCAATCTCTCTAAATGTCTTACAGACGAACTTAACTACTGATTTTTGTCTAAACGTTGTTAACATTTCAGCCACAGTCGATAATAAAGACAAACCTGAGACCAATTTATTATTCCTTACAGATGGCACAAGATTTATGTTCAACGTCTCTGAACTGTATGTTTGTTCAAAGTTTGGGACTCTGTTTGAAGTTATCCTTTGATTAAAGGCATTGATACGTTCGTTTGAACTGTGTAAAGGATATAGTTCCGTGAATTGCTGTAAATCATTTGTTCACTAGCCAAGGTTTCGATTTGACGATTGTGATCTCCATATAAAGATTTTTCGTTGCAATTTTAATTGATAAAGATTCTGGATTTCTCTGATAATAGGTAGTATAAGCATTTACTGAAAGCTTTTAAAAATAACTTCTTCACTATCAAGTATGTACGAATTTACTGAATGATCGTAAAAAAATGATTTTTTTTGTAACTATTAAGTACTTGCTAGCCCTTATCTAACAAACGGTTCTACCAAAGTTTAAAGAAAATTCCACACTTCGTTAACACAATAACACAATCATAACCAACAATAACAGTTTGCGAATGCTATTCATAGTACATAATTCCATTCAAATTTTCCATCAGTATCTCGATTCTCGAATGCGAATGAATATGGTAGGTCGGGGTCACAGCGACCCTACATTCCGGGACGTTCGAGGGGTCTTAATGAGAAACTATGCAACTATATTTAGCCGGGTTATAGCAAATATTCATACGGCCATTATAGTACGGCCATTCAGAGTTTTTCATTGAGCGGAGTGAGAATGCGATAAAACATTGTTGGAAAAATGCTTACTCTGGCATGGTTATTGGTATAGTTCAAACTTTATATAATACCTACGATGGGTACGGAGTTAGTCTGTTTTGTATACTTTTATTAGAAAATTGTACGCTATTAAGCCTAAAAGTATCAGTTCTTTCTAGACAGAATGATAAATTATTTGAGTACATTGCCAAATGATGAATTAATTCAGACAATTAACTCAAAATGATATTACCTATTTAGTATTTACCAACAATAAAAACAAGAATGCAGCTTGAAGAGCTAAACTTCCGTAAATACAAAATGAAGATTGCTTGTAATAAGTTAAGGATGCTCATTCCTTATAAACCGTTACTTTTAATGTTCTTAGTCACATTACTTCACTTATAATCCATGCAAGAAATGACTGCCCGTTTTTCTGAGAAGAAGGAACTAACTCCACAAGCAGATATTAATAAAAACAAATCAAATAGTAAATCCAGAATGAACGAAGACGATAGACGAATTAGTTATACCATCTCTTTCATAAAACTCTGGGAATACTTTTAGTAGCACAAGAAGAAGGCATCCAGTTATCTAAGAAACGAGTAACATCAAATACAATAATATACGTTCAAGATACGTAATCTTCGGTTAAATAACAATACAACCCCTCATAAGAAACTTAACAAAGAAATGGTCCTTGCACAGGCGCGGGCAGGTGCGCGAACAGCTGGTCTTAACGGACGCGCGTGTTGCCAGCAAGAATTATGGGGTTTTTATTTTAATTGTAAGTCCTGTTGTTAAGGTTGCAAATTGAAGGAAGAGTGGGGAGAAAAGGCATTCCAATAGGCATAGCTATGCATGCAAATATTTTGTAAAATAGATAGATGCTTCATATGTAAAATAGACATGAGAAAGCTCATTGGTAAACTAATATGTTTAATTTTGACTGAAACGTTTGTCGGTCTTTGAAGAAAAACATAACCGATGTTTATTATAATTATGAGACTAAATTAAGAAAAATGTTATAAAAATGAACTAGGTAGTCCAAAAGGCAAAAATTATTAAATTGTAAGAGAAAAGAATCGTCAAATTCCTCGATAGATTCCTTCCTATCTCATGTTGTAATTGAATAAATCCATGAAATAGATATAATTGGTAAGAATGATTCCGTCTAGAATAGCTGATATCGCGAGGTCATTAAATCTGCATAAAGCATTGCCTCGATCTGGCTTGATTTGAATTAAATGTACTTGTACTCCTACAGGCCAACATCAACCACTGTGCTAGGTCCCAGGATCTTTTACTCCAAAGCCTGGCAGAGTGGGAGATTGATGTGGCGATTGTGTCTGAGCCGTACAATGTCCCCGCCTGGGATAACTGGGCGGGTGATCTAGATAGCTTGGTGACACTAGTTGCACAAGGCGGTACTCAAATAGAGCAAGTGGTCAGGCGACGGGGCTGCGTATCAGCGGTAATTAACGGATACACCGTCGTGGGGGTGTATTTCTCGCCAAATCGCTGTCTCGCTGATTTCGAGGAGTTCCTCGTCGTGTTGAGAGATATGATCGACCTCGCGCAGCCACTGCCTGTTCTTCTGGCCGGGGACTTCAACGCCAAGTCAGTATCTTGGGGTTGCCGGGCAGGTGACGTGCGCGGTACTCTGCTTGCAGACTGGGCGGTCGCCTCTGGGTTAACACTTATAAACCGCGGAACAGAGTTGACATGCGTGCGACAGAGGGGTGGCTCTATTGTAGATGTCACCTTCGCGAGCCCCCCTCTCGCTCGCTGTATTCAAGACTGGAGGGTTCTGGTGGACGTGGAGACGCTTTCGGATCACCGCTACATCCGGTTCAGCGTCTCCACGCCCTCGACGGCTAACAGTCGATTCCCCACTGGTGAGCGCCATCCGCGCTGGGCGCTTGGAAGCCTTGATAAGGAGCTTCTCATTGAAGCTGCCATAGTGCAAGCCTGGCTCCCGACGCCGCAGGGTGACGATGTTGATGTGGAGGAGGAGGCCACTTGGCTTGCCAACGCAATGGCGCAAATATGCGACGCGAGCATGCGGAGAGTGCGGTCAGTCCCGCGAAGGCGACAAATGTACTGGTGGTCCGCCGATATCTCCCAGCTACGCGCTTCTTGCGTAGCTGCGAGGCGGGCGTACACCAGGCATAGACGCCGTAGACGGCGTGACGAAGAGGAGGAGGCGCGGTTATACGCCGTCTACAGAGACTGTATCGTGACTCTCCAGGACGCGATAGGCACAGCAAAAACTCGCGCATGGGAGGAGATGCTCGAGGATTTGAACCACGAACCCTGGGGTCGGCCTTACAAGAGGGTGAGGCAAAAGCTTCGCCCTTGGGCCCCGCCCTTATCTCAAACTCTGGATCCTCGATTTCTGGAGCAGGTGGTGACGTCCCTGTTTCCGAATCGGGGAAGACATTCTCCCCCGCCGATGGCATCCACAATGACTGTGCAGGAGGAGTATGCTGATGAAAATGTCCCTGTGGTCACGCGTGACGAGCTCGCAGTGGCGGTGGAGCGGCTCAAAGCAAAAAAGACCGCTCCCGGCCCTGATGGTATCCCAGGGCGGGCTTGGGTACTGGCGCTAGAGTCACTTGGACCCAGGGTGGAACAGCTCTTCACAGAATGCCTCCAACAGGGCCAATTTCCCCGGAGGTGGAAGACCGGGAATTTGGTCCTGTTGCAGAAGGACGGACGCCCGCGCGATTCGCCCTCGGCTTACAGGCCGATCGTGCTGCTCGATGAGGTGAGCAAGCTCTTTGAGCGCGTTTTCGCAGCTCGCCTCATCGACCACCTGGAGGGAGTGGGGCCGGACCTGAGCGAAAACCAGTTTGGATTCCGCCGGGGACGGTCCACCATTGATGCGATCGCTGCGCTGCGTGACCTCGCAGACAATGTGGCTGATGAAGGTGGAGTGCTTTTGGCGGTGTCTCTTGACATCGCCAACGCTTTTAACACGCTACCATGGAGTTGCGTAATTGAGGCGCTCCGCTATCACAACGTGCCCGAGTACATGGTGCGACTGCTGCAGTCCTACCTATCAGAGAGGGCTGTGGCGTACCCCGCACGCCGTGGATGGATGGAAAAGGAAATGTCGTGCGGTGTTCCACAGGGCTCGGTTCTTGGGCCTCTCCTGTGGAACATCGGTTACGACTGGGTCCTGCGCGCCACTTATCTCCCGGGTGTAAGCGTGCTTTGCTATGCGGATGACACCCTGGTGACTGCGCGTGGGGCCTCGTATAGGGACGCGGCCCTCCTTGCGACCGCTGGTGTTGCAGAAGTTGTGCGCCGGATTAGAAGACTTGGTCTAGAGGTGGCCCTGGACAAGTCAGAGGCGATTTTGTTTCGTGGCCGTCGAAGGGCGCAGGCTGCTGGATCAGCCATTCAGGTGGGCGGTGCGTCCATCAGCGTTGGTTCCACGTTGCGCTATCTGGGTATCGTGTTGGACAGCAGCTGGACATTCGTGGAACACTTCCGTCGCCTCGCCCCCCGGCTTGTTGGGGTGGCCGGGGCACTTGGTAGTCTGCTCCCGAATCTTAGGGGGGCTGGGGGCGCGTGCCGTCGTCTTTACACCGGCGTCATTCGCTCCATGGCCCTCTATGGTGCGCCCATTTGGGCTGACTCTTTGAGTGTCCGTACCAGACCCCTATTGCGTAGACCGCAGCGGGTCATGGCGCTCAGAATCGTGAGGGCATATCGCACGTTGTCCTTCGAGGCCGCGTGCGTAATGGCGGGGACGCCCCCGTGGGACCTGGACGCCGAAATGCTGGCGGACGTCTATCGCCGCGTCGCCGCGTCCAGATCGCACGGGATCAACCCATATCTGGAGCAGGTCCAGCAATGGAGGGCTGATGCTCTCGAGCGGCGATTCAGTGAGTGGAAACGACGGCTCGAAGAGCCCAGCGCAGGAGTAAGGACGGTCGAAGCAATCCGACCGGTCCTACGTGAGTGGTGCGACAGGCGGCATGGGGCCATCACCTTCCGCCTGACACAGGTACTGTCCGGACACGGCTGTTTTGGGCGGTACCTGTGCAAAGTCGCCAGACGGGAGCCGCAAATGGCTTGTCATTGGTGCGACTGTCCGGAGGACACGGCAGACCATACTCTCGCCGTGTGCCCCGCGTGGTCAGAGCCCCGTGCTCGCCTGGTCGCAGTCGTCGGCCCTGATCTCTCCCTGCCTTCCATAGTTCGCGAAATGGTTGGCGGCGACGGATCGTGGTCCGCGGCTATCACATTCTGCGAGTATGTGATGTCGCAGAAGGAGGAGGCAGAACGGGTCCGCGAGAGAAACCCTTCCGCGGATCCGATTCGGCGTCGTCGTCCTATTGGGCGTCGTCGCCGTGTCGCGGCCGCTTTACACGGTCGCGACCTGCCTCCCTGATGATGGGCACCGGATGATGGAACGGGGATATAATCCATCATCCGGTGCGGAGAGGCGGCGTGAGAAGTGTTCCACTCACGCCGCCCCCCCAGGAAGGTAGACCTGGCGGCCTCCCGCCACATTCGCGTTGGGCCTGGAGATAGGCTGCCGCTGACGGGTCTGCGGACGCGGTTCTACCGAATACCCGCGGCCCCGTCAATAAAGCGGCACGGCGGAACACAGTGGAGTTTAGTCGGTAGGACCCTGCACTCAGCAGGGTGAGTCCGACATAACCCAGGGCTCTTCCCCCGAGTGCCCTGGGTATGCCTAAATGCATTCTCCACTATAAAAAAAAAAATGTACTTGTACAATCCGCGACTCAGTTCCCGACCATGTTTAGGTATTTGGCGTAGGTACAGTCATTTAAGGAAATGTAATACCGTAATACCACAGTATTACCATCCTACAGTAGTGCGACGAATGTACTTGTGCAGAGAAACGGAGGGGAACTGGCGGGGGTCGGGCGACGCGGGCCGCGTAAAGCAATCACGCTGAGATTGCTTTACCTATCGCGAAAGGACGACGCAGTCGTATTTTTTGTGTAATAATTTTATTATACATAGGTACTTACATATTCTATTATGGCGCGCACAAACTGTTCCGTTTACGGATGTAAATCTACATTGAAATCTCAGAAGGAAACAATATTTCAGAAAGATTGTATTAATTGTATCTGTTGAATTAAAATCAAAGCTATGTATATGTTGTCCTCATTATTTCCTAATCAGATTGTACATCCCAATGCGAATGCATTACTTAGTTAAATGTTATAATATACAATTAAGAACATCCAAAAATAAAGTGTCCACGTAAATAATATTTAGCAGTGCAATATCTGTAATTATATATTTATGAACAAATAATTACATCAGATTTAATAATCGCAATTATTTTGAATGTACATATGAAATATGAATAAATGATTTCATCATAATATTAATAATCACAATTGTTTTATTTCCCATTTGTTGCAACCCTAGCGTATTTTCGTGTGGCAGCGTAAGTACCTACGCTGGCGGCGGCATCGCGCGACATCAAAGGCGATTCCTTACTGTAGGAAATAATATTGTAATACTGTGGTAATACTAAGTTTAATAATAGTCAGTGTTGTTACAATGAGTCATATGGGTTGATAAATATTGAATCCTTCATGGACGGTTTAATATTAATAAGCGCTTTGTTCAAGTATGCATTTGGCACGTATGTTTGGTTGAGTTTGTAATTCAATTGTTTTTTATCCTGTTTTTAATAATTGCATTTGCTTGCTAATGCTGTTTATACGAATCCTACTACCATTAAGTACGAGGATGAGGATAAGATAAAGTTTGTGAGGATGGACTATGTATGTTTGTTAATCTTTCACGAAAAAACTACTGGACGAATTTGGGTGAAACTATACAGTAATATAGGTTATTCGTCAGAATGACACATAAAAATACCATAGTAAAAAGAGAGGAAATACATGATTTTGTCCGCGGGTACGTGCGCGGGTGAAACCGCGCGGCAGTTAGAACGAAAATAAGGACACAATATGCCGTTTTACTTAAGGACACAATATGTCGTTTAACTTGGTGAAGGTGGAATTACTAGGAGGTATGTAAATAGCATTTTTCCGATTCTAGTAATCAATACATAAATTCTAGAAAAGTGGTGTCTGTACAATGAAAATATGTAAAAAAAATTTAGCAGGGGTTATTACTAAATCGATCCCAAACCCAAAACTGTCGTTAAAATTTTTTTTGTCTGTTTGTCTGTTTGTCCGTTTGTCCGTTTGTCTGTTTGTCTGTATGTTTGAACACGCTAATCTCAGAAACGGCTTATCCGATTTAAATGCGGTTTTCACTAATATATTGTGGTAATCTTCATTTAACATTTAGTGTTTATTTCATGTCAATCGGTTTATAAATAAAAAAGTTATGACCATTTAAGTATTCACGGCGAACATTTGCTAAGGCATTCTATGGTACACTATTATACAGTGTACGATAAAACGTAAGTTATCTGTTATACGCTACAGTTATTTCTATGAAATGTCCAGGTGATCATGTCGAAAGTCCCCAAGGGTGGGGTGGGGGTGGGGGGGTAAGCTGAGGTAGTAGGGGGGAGGGGCAAATTAAAATTATGCTTATTTTTAGGTAAATTTTATACATAAAATGTCCTTTAAATTATGTTGTATTACATATATTTTTAAGCCCCGACGCAAAAAGATGAGTGATAAGTGTTTGACCGCTATGTGTGTCTGTGTGTGTGTATCTGTTTGTTCCACCGTAGCTCGCTAACAGGTAATCCGAATTAGATGCGGTTTTTTGTTAGGCAGCATATTTTCCGACGCTGGTTCTTAGATAAAGTGTATCAAAATCGGTTCATCCATTTATTATACCTACCTATAGGGGTAAAAGTGGGAATGAAAAAAATTAAAGTTGTCGAATCTAAGTGATATATATTAAATGAAAGTGAACGTTTTATCAAAATCGGTTCATCCATGTATTTGATATAAAGCGGTAGCGATATAAAAGCGGTAATAAAAAAATGAATTTTGTCAATTATACTCAAGTGACATATGAAATGAAAGGGCATGACGTGTAAAGTTTAATTAGACGTATTAAATCAAAATCAGTTCATCCATTTACTATACCTATATATAGATAAAAGGGGGAATGAAAAAAACGAATGTTGTCAAATATACCTAAGAGACATATATCAAATGAAAGTGCATAACGGGTGAAGTACAGTTAGTTATATTTTTATCCAATTCGGTTTATCCATTTGTTAGACTACAGAGGTAAAAGTGGGAATGAACAATAATCGAATGTGGTCAAATAATATACTCAAGCGGCATATCAAAATATGAAAGGGCAACGTGTGAATTACAATTAGTTAGTAATGTTTTATAGAAATCGGTTCATCCGTTTATTACATACTAGCTTTCCGCCCGCGGCTTCGCCCGCGTTTTCAAAGAAAAACCCGTTCCCGTAGGATTTCCGGGATAAAACCTATCCTATGTCCTTTCTCGGGAATCAAAATATCTCTATACCAAATTTCATGCAAATTGGTTCAGTAGTTAAGGCGTGATTGAGTAACAGACAGACAGACAGAGTTACTTTCGCATTTATAATATTATATATATATATATATAGTATGGATAGGGCACTTTAGGGTAGGACTGTTGATAAAATATCTATATATCGAAATATCGATATTATTATTACGATATATCGATAGTTCGGTATTGAAATATCGATATCGATGGTCGATATTTTTTTTAATAATTTTTTTTCCGTAATTTATTTAATCTAAAAAATCGTCGTAAACTTAATGTTAGCAGTCGCTTGACAATTTTTTATCATCTGAACGAGTTGCTTCTTCAATCAATCTTTCAGTGCCTAACAATCTTAGTAGCCAAACAGCTGAACATATTTAAAACAAAGAGTATTTTTAAAAACTCTTACAGAAAAATATTGGTATTGGTATTCATAATTGTCTTATTTAAATTTAAAAAGTAATTACCAAGAACTATATCCTACTACGTATGTACATTCATAATTTAATTTGTTTAATAAATCTACTAGACTATAAATTGTGTAATCATTTTTGAGCTGACTTACGATTTTTTTTAAATAAAGCCGATATATCGAAATATCGATATTTTTTTCGATATATCGAACTCCGATACTGATATATTTGAAAATATCGATACATCGAAAATCCGATATTTTAACAAAATATCAACAGTCCTACTTTAGGGGTGACAGTTGTTGGATAAATAAACCAAATGGAGCATCAAACGACAGGATATGACGTGTACATATAGATACAATTAGATATGGTTTACATCAAAATCGGTTCTGCCATTTACTAGGGTTGGAAAGGGAAGTCTGTGAAAGAAGAGGGGACATGGGAGCGAGAGGATAGCCACACCCTGGAAATTTTGAACTCTACTCATAGCCACATAGGCCTGGCCCTTGGCAATTTTTTTTCCTAAATATACCTTCTTCCTACTTCTTTTGCCACTGTGGTCCATTGCAATTTGTGCACGGTTACGGCCCAACTTAAAAGATTTCAAGGAGCAAAAAGCTTATAGATATCAATATGATGTAGGAATGTAATATGGAGGTAGAATTGATAGCTCGGTCTCGCTTACTTGAAAATATTACATGAAAATAAGAAAATTAAATTATAAAAGAAAATTTAATAAAAAAAACCCAACGCAATGAAGAAAAATTTTTAGGAATAAATAATTTTACAAACTTTCCGACGATCTTTAAAATTAAGTACCATTATAAAAGAAAAAATATGATATACATATTATGATAATGATGGCATGGCAGCCCCGACGACTTTGTTTTTTATTTTTATAAATATTTAAAACTAGCTTTCCGCCTGCGGCCGTTTCCGGGATAAAACCTAGCCTATTTTGCTCAGTGAAGATGCAGCTTTCTGATGGTGAAAGAATTTTTGAAATCGTTCCAGTAGTTTATGCGTGAAAACCATACATACATACATAATTACAAACATTTCCTCTTTATAATATCAGTATAGATGGTATTTATTTTTAAAGATCGTCGGGAAGTTTGTGAAATTATTTATTCCTTTTTCTATGCACTTTTATTCGTTGCGTTGGGTGTTTTTTAATTTAATTTTTATTGCATGGTCTAAACGGTAATTAATTACTACATGCGTGAGACAGGAAAGATCTGATTTGGATTTGGTGCTGGATTTGATAAAAACTGAGTATCGATTAAGCTGATCAGCAGGCCAAGACTAATGTCAGAGAATAGAATAACGCTAAAGAATAGAAACTACTATCGCTAATTTTTTACATAAACTCATGATATTTTAGTAATGGTTCGGTCACACTACCAACGGCGACGACGACTACGACCAAAATTGTCCTCCAGACAAAATTGGTTTAAAAAAAATATTAAAATTTCCCGTCATACTGGTACTCGAAAAGAAAAAAAAATTCGAGGATAATTAATATAAAAATAGACGGTAAGTTAATCATATAATCATCTTTTACCAAAATTGTAGATCATAAAATTATCTATAAAAAACTTCAAATACATTTTTTTCTAGGAGCCACCGTTCCTACGAAAAATATATTTTTTCATTCATTGATCTCAAAAAAAATTCCAGGCACCAGAACGACAGGAAATTTTAATATTTTATTTTTAATTGTGTTTTGCACAATTTTGTTAAATTGCGACTGAATGAAAATTTTGTTCGTGGTCGTCGTCGTCGTTGGTAGGGTGAACAAATCCTTAGCAAAACATCATACGCTTATGTCAATTAGTATCGATAGCGGATTCTATTCCTTTGCGTTTTGACGTTTGTCTCGGCGCTCAGTTGCTGCACGATACATTGTTAAAAACACACATACAAGAAAGGAAGGTAAATAAATTTGCTCTCCTCGACCCTGGTGCCTAAAAAATAATATGACATAATTTAAAAGAAATTTTACGTAAAAAATTAATTAGGCATTTCTTTTTTATTTTGTAGCTCAGTTTAGTCATAAATTTTACTAACAGTTCTTTTAATTATTTATGGTAGTACGTGTTTACTCAATAAAAGTTAAGTAGTAACTACTATACAGTCACTATTCCACGCGGACGAAGTCGCGGGCACAGCTAGTATGTAATATGGTCAGTGTCAATGAAGAAGAATGCAAGGTAAGGACCTTGCTTCAGTTCTTTCCACACAGTACACACATTCCGATCTTCATCTATGTTTTTGCAACTGAGTTTCTAAACCGGTGGTAAGTGGTAAATATTTTTATACCATAAATACTTCGATGATTCATTTTCGGATTCAAAATTGCTTTTGTAAGAAGTCTAGATGAATGAATAAATGTACGAATTTAGAGATAAAAATACAGTATTGTTGAAGTTCAATTGTGTATTTTTCTTGTAAAGAAACAGGAACTTATGTAAATTATAAAGTATAGATAACATATTTTTAGATCTTTTTTCTTTTCACAATGACGATTAATTATGCTGATGCTAATGAAGATCGATTGTTCCTTACAACACTAGCCCTACTTACATTAATGCGGAATTGTGTCCTTCATTCATATCGCTTTCTTTACGTCATAATGACAACTAAATAGATATTTAATAGACCTTAATTGTATTCACAAAATGTTCTTTATTTCTGAGAATCAAATCATTTCTTACAACTTCCAGAAAACTACTTAGATTTCTATTTTCTGGTAATAAACAACGTTTGTAATCATTCACAATTCTTTCAGTATTTGACCAGACAGTCTAATTCTTTTTCTTTAACAAATTAAAGTATTTTAAGGCTCTTATAATTGTATCTTTTTCAAAATTGTTCATTAATTTTTATGTAAGTAAATCTTATGACATAGGTACGCGCTTGCGAGACAACGTTTGCTCACAATACCATGACTCGTCTGTATATAAAATCCAGGACAATTTAATCCGAACAATGGCTAGAACATAATGTACATATATGAGGAAACATGAGTATCGCAATAACATAAAGCACGAAGGACGCTCCGTTCCCCTCCGAAGATTATGAATCATGAATGCTTAGGTACTGGTTTTCTTGAGCTATGTTACTTATGTCGTATTATTTTGTAGACTTAAGAAATTATGTTATTCTAAAAGGGACTAAAAAGTAAGAAATTTGCGAATCTAGATGTTATAACGGTCGATAGAGATTCACAAAATGTTCTATAATAGCAATATGTGAATGTTAATGAATAAATTTTTGGGAACCAAAAAGGGTTAGTAGAATATATAATATGTGAATTATTCTAAATTATAAAGTAACTAATTATTTCTATTTCGCCAATTGAAATTTCATTCTGTCTCGAAATTGTATTTCAATTCATTGTTTCTGCTTTATTTTTACAAATTAGATTTTCGGCTAGATGACCACGGTATTTTTTAAATGAAATTTAGATTATACTGAAATCCAAATTATTTTTGGATGAATAAACTTTTGTATATTGTCTTTGATATTTTCCAATAACCCTTTGTTTATAGTCCTTGAAATATGTATTCGACTAGATCGTTATGTGGCCGTGATTATCGTTACCTTCAAAATCTTCCATTTATATATTTCGCGATTTTATAGATGTGTCGTGACCTGAATATTTGGTAAGCTCTTGTGATCTTGTCCCTATGTTGTATAATAATATTATAATAATTTATTATCGTTTATAAGATTGAATCGATATATTTTCAAACTCCAATTGGTAGGAAAATTTTCCTACATAACTGTATTTCGAAGTTATTTCCTTTTATTATCAAAAACTTGACGATGTCCTTATTTTGCTTACATTCATTTGACGATATTAATTCTTGCGTGGTTATAACTGTTTTATCGTTGTAATACTGTTTAACAGTGTAAAATGCATTTTAATCTTAGCTGTGCAAATGCACAATCTACTAAAATTTACATCTAGTACCCAAAAAAGTGACTATAAATTATTGAATCCCAGTCCCCTGCAGCACAGATTAAATAATTGGTTGAACCTAGTACCTATTGAATTATCTATGGTCAAACTAACATATAGTGCACTAGCTATCCGCCCGCGGCTTCGCCCGCTTTGTCTAAAACCTAATAAATTATATACTAAAACCTTCCTCTTGAATCACTCTTCTTTTAAAAAAACCGCATCAAAATCCTTTGAGTAGTTTTAAAGATTTAAGCATACATGAGGACATAGGGACAGAAAAGGCGACTTTGTTTTATACTATGTAGATCTGTGCTATGTAGTGATTATTGTGACAGTACAAAGCTGTCAGATCCATTATATCATGTTATATTGTATTGAAATTCGTTTTAGCCACGCCAATTAATTTAACATTGGAAACCGGTTCATTCGACCGTTATCAGTCTCGAAAATAATATGTATTGCGGATTATTTCTCTGCTAATGTATATTGGAATGTTTATTGCATAGCTAGAAATCGAGTTAAATTTTTAATTTGTTTAATTGATTTATTATACCTACCTATGTTATTTACAGTTTACACTTTTAATAAAAAGCTGTAACGTGGTACATTTTAATCATCTCGGTTACCTAGATAAGAAAAAAGAAAATGCTAGAAATATTCCAGAGTCAAGCATAGGCGCTTCTTTTGATATTTAATATGATTTCAAATTATTGTAGCGAACAAAATTTGGGTAATCCTCTTGGGCTTATCTCGATGAAAATAAATGAAATCGCGCCATCTATTTATAAAGTCAAAATTTTTCGCAATCATCCGATTTCTGTTATCTAATAAAAATTATATTCTCGTTTGTCTGTCTATTTGACCTTTAGAAACATATACAATAACTAATAATTTAGGATGAGTATTATCCTCAAGAAAACCTCATAAATATCAATACCAACGACTGCGAACGTGGTGGCGAACGTCAGATGTTCTAAATACTATAAATACTAAACATTTAAGGCTACAGCTAGAATTCAGTTGACCCATTGATACCACTCTTGTAGCTTAACGAAGCCAATCAAAGACAACATCGCGAATGTAAACCACAGCTTACGGACTAAGCTGAATTTGGCCTTAATTGATTGTTAACAGTTTTATCAAATCCCGTCTCAGGTATTTTGAATCTTAAACCTGTTGGGTCGATAGCCTTTGCTGAGCTTTTTGCGAGCGAACTTTAATTAAGTGTCATCGATGACGGATTGCTTGTGTTGTCCCTATGTCATTTTATAAAGGTGCGTTTATTTATTCTCCACCAAGGGCAATTTGGATAAGTTCTTTAGTTTGGAAACCTGTATTAGGTATTGTATCTTGAAAAAACATACATAATATGTCTAGCTTGTAATCTATCCTTGGAAGAATACAGGTCGTGCCCTGAAGCTATATGTGATCGATGATTAATAACCGTTTGATAAGAACGGCTTATGAGTTTCCAGGTATTAATGACTTCATTGCAGTCATTTCTATTTACACACACATCAGACATTTATTTACCTACACTTCATTTTTAAGTGCTCGGCGTCGTATCCCAATATGTAAACTTGTGTTGAGATTTTTTTCAGATTATTCTAGAAAAAAATATCAAACCAAATGGGTTCATATTTCCATAACCTTGAGATATCAGAATTGTCTATCATGCTTGATTGTACATCGTCAGAAACGAAATGAACATTCTCGATTGTTCCACGAAAGCGTTTCAATTCACGTCAGTTTGTACAGCAATTTTCCATTTCCCCGATAGGTAGCCTTGTCTGAAACATATGCCAAAACGTCAAAGACGGGGCTTTTTGTAGCTAGCAGTTTGTATTGCTGATGTTTCGAGCTAAAAAATGGATAAAGCGAGTGAGTCACGATTACATGAAATATGCAACGGTCTCGTTATGGAGGTTAGCACGACACGCAAACAGCGGATGTTTGCTTCATTTCTGTAAATAGTGAAATGACACCCTATGGTCTAGTGGTTGATGTCTTTTGCAAAATATTTTTGTGTCGTCCTTCGGGATTTTTTAGACCGTCGCTGAAGTTCGATTTGATTTGAGCTTGAAACACAGTTTTCATTTTAGGGTCGCTTGATATAGCGTGGAAAAATTTGGGGAATAGAGTATATTTTATTCCTGAATTTATCAGATCTAGGCGAAATAAAAAGTTAACTTTTAGCCTAACTTTTTATAACATTTTGATCTTTGATTTTTAAGTTACTGGTGTGCCCCGCGATTTTCATTTCTGCTCCGCTCCTATTGACGACAAAATATTGGCCATTTGGCCAATGGGCTGGCTATGGGCTGTCCAATACTACACATACTACAATAATAAATATAGTTCCTCAATGAAGTTGACCAATGTTTACATTACCTATCGTAATTGTAAGGGTATGTGAGTCAAAGTTTTTTTTACACGTCTAGGGCCCGTGTTATTAGGTTTTTTTTACACTAGGGCCCGTGGTTTGTTTAATCAATCTCATGGTATTCTTCATTTCCACCATTTGATTTAATTTGGAATAAGAAAGTAAAATACATATGGTTATTAAATTTGTAAGTTATGGCGCTAAAAGATCGGTCAGCGCGCTTATACTTTTAATTGTCCGTAATCCATTGAACTATTCAACCAGTTGTAAAAGGCTGTTAAATCTACTAATGCTCTATGGGAATAATATCTTAGCATTGTATAATTATAATTAATTCTAGATAGGTATTTCAGTATTCCCGTATATACAAGAGAAACGTTCCTTTGATCATGTTATAGTTCATATTATCTGCTAGATACAGAGCAAGAGGCAATTATAGACTCAAAATGGTAAAGATCTCAAGTTAAATAAATTTTCTATTATAAAGTAGTTTTCTATAAGATCGTGGGAAGTTTCTAGAATTATGCTTCCAGGAAAATGCATTGAGAATACATATTTTATATATTTGTCATATCGTTAAGAAATAATAAATAAATTGTTAGAAGATATTATTATATATCTAGATAGATACGTAATAACGTAACATAGATACGTGGGAAATAACGCAGTAACATCAGCTCAATGAAAATTAATTTAATTTTATCTTCAAATGAATGATTCTCCTCAATTAGTTTCACATAAATAATACAATAATGCCTAATAAAATTAAAACGCCTAATATTTTAATTAATAAGGTTAATTGTGTTATTACATTAATTGTCTATCCGTGAAGATGGAAGACACAAATCTCGAGATCTTGTATTGTTATGATGTCCCACGGTTTTACTTGACATATGAAAGTTGGGTGAAATGATAGATCATATTATTAATTTCTTATTGTTACTTCTGACGATACTTCTTTTTGAAGAAAATATTTCTATGCTTAGAGGATAGTAAAAAACATTGATTGTATTGATTTTGTACTTATGTGTGATTAAAATAATATAGGTAAAGCTGAAGAATTTGTTTGTTTGAACGCGCTAATCGCAGGAACTACTTGACCGATCCCAATGTTATTTCACAAATGGCTATGTATCAATGTATGTGATCCCTGGGCGGGTGCAAATAATATACCTATGCACGGGCGAAGTCGCGGTGGAACGCTAGTAGATAATATTATGGGAGTAGAGAAATTTAAACCGATATGATTTATAGATAGTTATGTACCTATGTGTGTTTATTTTCTAATTATTATAGATTCGAAATTCTAAATCGGTATTGTTGTAGTAAGTAGCAGTCACGTGGTTGTACCGTTTTGAATTCAATGCTATGATTCATCATGAACATTTGTCATTTTCTTTTTCACTATTTGTCATTCTGGTTAAATTATTGTTTATTCAAGTATCACGCAATCTCACATCATAAACCATTATTCACTATTGGACTAGAATACGTAATCTTTATAGCTAGATATAAATTATAATTACATATTTCGGTTGTTATTGTAATAAGTCATTGTGTAAAAGAATATAGAGCTCCAAACAATTATTAAAATATGTGAAAAAAATTACTATATTGATATGTAGGTATCTGTAGCTATCTGTAGTGTGTCATATCGAAATGATGTATTTTATTAAATAGATAATTAAAAAGTCTTTTATAAAACGTATAAAAATTTTAATGGTATATTTACATATAGTTAGTAATGTTATAGTCCTTTCCACCTAAGATGATTTCTGTGACACATCGATTTTTGGCACGTGTAGAGATGTCCTTTACTCAAATCGTATCAATTGTTTCCGATAATCGATAATAATTATTTTATATGGAAATGAAATCGATTTGAATAAAGTACCAAAATTAGTTTTTTCGGCATTTCGCCAACAATTAACTAAGGAAACTTAGCAAACAACAGCAACAAAAAGTCAACAATAACAATTAGTAACAATAACAGAATACCACGTAAATTATCAATATAAAAATGCAACTTGTATACAAGGCTGACGCACTCGTACAGACGATTGACTCGATTGACAAACGATCACAAGATGGGCGCCGATTATATATGATTTTCCAACTCTATGATTTTTCAACGATCCATTTCATGTACACGAATTGCGTAGGTATTATATTTTTGTGTTATTTTATTTTATTTTTCATTATATTAAACTAAACAATACTGTTTTTGATTTATAAGCTTAAGATGTTTCATTTTTATATTTTTGGTAATAATGCCGCCATAAAATAAAAATATTATGCACTAAAATTATTTTGGCGTTTTAAACATAAAATACGTAATTCGGAACACGATGAAGTGTCACAGGAATCATCATAGGTGAAAAGGACTATAGTATGGTCTCTATCACGTATATACTGTCCTATAGCTGATCTTAAACTGGTTATTTTTAATGACCCATTATAGTCGTGAAACTGAAGTATATGGGTATCTATGAATAGACTTGAGTTGATGTGGCTTCATTAAAAATAATTATACACTAATAGGTGCCCAATTCAGCGACGAAATTTAATAGATTAATGGATATTATAAATTCCTATACAATTTTTACATCTTCTATACCTTTCATAAAAAAATAGAAACTTGAAACATGACAAGCCATAATGGCTTACATTATGGTGATACGTATTATCACGACATATTGTGCAGCCCGTGTGCGGTGTGTCTGTATGCTTTGATCTTAAAAATTACGCAACAGATTTTGTGGGGATTTTTTTAATAGATAGAGTGGTTCTTGAGGTAGGTAGGTATAATTTGTTAAGTTTTACACAAAGCAGTCGAAATCATAACTTAAAATGCACATAAGTGAAGTCGCAAGAGGTAAATAAATAGTAATGTAAGTATTGTTAAGCCACTTATCACTACACTACTTTCGATAGCTCTCGTATTTTACATATTTGTGAAATATTCTGCGTTAATTATCCCAGATAATTGTAAATTAGTGTGATCTATCCGCGGCAAGAAACCGGAACGGTCGATGCAAAGAAATTGAATATTCTCACGCACCTCGATTTTATTTCGAAAATATAATTGCATATTAATCACATATGGTACAATTTTAGTTGGCAATGCCGTGCTTGAGATGTGACATGGCTGTTACGCTTCAATAACATTAAAAGTATGCTTTCTTTAACTTAAACCGTTTTAAAATCTATCTAGAGTGATATTATGTGAGATTATATGAATGTTTTTTTTTAGTTAACATTTGAATCCATATAGTTCAGTAAATGGAATTCCAGAAAGATATGCGTGAAATGTCATTTTGACAGTTCCCTCATATGTATTATTTGTTTTAGGCACAAAAAGTGACCAAAAAATACTGAATAAAATATTATCTATTACAAATAATATTTGTTTGATATTAAAAACGTAAATCATGTTGCATTTTAAAATGTAATAACAGTGGTCTGCTTTGCATCAATTTTTATCCTGTTAATGAGTCATCTTATAACCAGAAAGTTTATTTTTAGTTCATAAAAGCGAGGGATTGACTGCGGTGTGTTAGCCTTTAATTATTGTATTTATAACTGAAATAAAGACTGTTTAACAGTTATGATTAGTTAAAACCGTCTGTCTGTCATGTAAACATCTATATATATGGCTATATAGCAACAGATAATATATGTAGTACTAATAGTAGAAAAAAAAAATATCAGGTCAGTGTTTGTAACAAAACTCCTCCGAAACGGCTTGACAGATTTGTGTGATTTTTTTTGCGTAGGCACAGAATAGGTACTTATTAATAGTAGATAACGCTACGTAGGTATAATTTCTTAGATCTGCGAATAGGTCTTCTTCGTCGTCTTCTCTAGTAAATTTTATGCTGGGGGAGTAGGGGTGAACCAGCACAACAACGATTGCCGGGTCAGAAAGCTAGTAATTTTATTTAATTTATATACCTTGGTTTCATTTGTTCACGCTCCCAGAAGGATAATAAATTTATATATTTTCTTATTATGTTATTCGGAGCGGAGACAATTCACCGAAGAATCATGTTGTTCTTGATTAAGTGGTATAAAATCCGTCTTTGTTTTACATTGAGATACATATCGCTATATGCTTATTATTTGTCGCCTAAGAAAATCAAACATTTTTAATATTTAATATAGTATGTATTACATTATGTGTGATTTAATAAGATTAAAAAGATCTATAATATCGTCTCCATATAGTTACCTATCTAATAACGTCGACATAAATATTTCGACAGTGAAAGCAAACACTGCATATTTGTCAATTAATTAACCTTATAAAAACTGTTTTTTTTTTTATAGCATTGGAAGGCAAACGAGCAGACGCAATGGCCGATGTTGATGGCAAAGTGCGTCGCCCATAGACGTCCATAACACACGTTATGGGTGTTGCCTACCATAGAGGGGAATGGGATGGAATAAAAACGGTCTTAAGGGGAAAGGTGGAGCTAACCGTGAATTAGGTAGCGGTGTGCTTTTGGCCTTTAAGAAACACATATGCTTTTTTCTTGAAATAACTCAAGTCGTAGTTCCTCGGAAAGACAGTCGATGGCAGATTATTCCAGATTTTACATGTCCGTGGAAGAAAGCTACGGTTGAAACGTACCGTTGTGCTGCGCCAACCATCCAGGTGGTGAGGATGGTATAGGCTTTTGTGGCGGGCTGTGCGATGATGGAATTGAGCGGCTGGAATAAGCTCAAACAGCTCTTCAGAACACTCCCCGTGATACAATCGGTAAAATATGGAAAGACTCCTAAGTCCCTTCTTAACGATAGAGGGTCAAGCTTTACGGTCAATCTGTGGTCGTTGATGATTCGGGCCGCTTGACGTTGGATGCGGTCAAGTGGAAGAAGTTGGTAGTTCGGGGCTCCAGCCCATAGATGAGAGCAATACTCCAAGTGGGGTCGCACCTGTGCTTTTGGTTACATGATTATAGCATTTTCTTTATTTATTCAAGCTTTCTGCCTGTGGCTTCGGTCGCGTCATTCATATTATCTAGCAACAACCATTCCAACTTCCAAGCCAAACAAATTTCTTACTTCATAGTCATAATTCCTTGACAAAAAGTATTGTGTTTTTATAAATATATTCAGCAGTTCCGATGTGAAAGAGTTTAGCAACGAACAGAGAAACAAATAGGCAGTCTTTAAATTATCTATACTGTATTAATACAAAATAATCATAGCGATATTTTAATAATAAGTCAATAAAGATTTTGGCGGGATTTAAAATAGCCCATTCTATATTGTAACAAGGCCATGGTCATTTTCATAATAATACATACAGAAGACAAAGTAGTTAATAAAGTGAGTAACTTACTACATTGTAAACATTATAAGACTAAAATTCTAAAACTTAACAGTGTTATGCAAAATATAAGTCAATTATTAGTCGTCACTGAGACGAAGCCTTGGAATTATAGAGGATTTTATGCAAGTAGAAAATCTTACCGGATTTCCTTCCGTCTTTGTCGTGGGATTTTCTTGTAAGCATTGTTTGTTTGTTGCAGTTGTTTACAATATCATTACAACTAAAATTATGCAAAGAAAATACCTAGTGTTTTTGCATGCATGTAATGAATAAACTTAAGGACGAAAACTCACAAGATTAATTTCAATTTCGTTTTGATATTTCGCTTTAGATATCCCTAAAAAGGAACTTTTTGCCAGTGACAGCCTCGTCAAATCAACCCGAACGTTTCGGAAATGAGTCGAAACAAATATACGAATGAAAATTTTACTTATGTTTATTTTGATTAGTTGCTTGTTGGTATCATAAATAGAAGTTTGAATTATATTTATCTGTACAAATACAACAAGGAATATAAATAAATGCTTTATAAGTAAAACTAAAGAAGCGAAAGTTTGACACACAAAAAAAGACTAACAGCTGACGTACACCCCAGAGTCTAGATAATGATCGTTGTAATTATAGACCGGGAGATATTGACACAAAATTTCGAGTCATTTGTAACAGGATGGCGGTTCTACAGGGTTCTTAGTACGCAATGACAAAAAGAAAAATGATGGTGTGAACGCTGGTACCGGCGGCTTAGTCGCGTGGGCGTTAGTCGAACTCGTCGGAAAATAGCGAACGTCAAACGATTTGTAACAGTATGGCACTTATTTTTCCTGTAAGTTTGAGGATCAACGAATATAAATACAAAATTTCAAAGATCTAGGTGTTGGAAATTTTCACTCATATAAATTAATAATAAATTAATTTTTCAAGTATGACAGCACTTTTCCCCCTACTAGAAGTATGGCAAATATAATAATGGTCACATTTTATCAAATACTCTCCAAAAATCCAAATGCAATACTGGTACAAAAAGTTTGGCGAAAAAAAATTTTTTGCAGATTTTCGGCGGTATGGCGACCATTTGGAATCGTCCGAAAAGTATGGCATGGCGATTTTCGTAAATGGCTGCACGACGATGGTTTCCTGTGCAAAAGTTAGCCTGGTACAAATGGTTGAATAATTGTTTTATTTAAATCAACACATTCGCGTCGGTATGGCGGGCTGTAAGTCACACCGGAAAAGTATGGCATGACACTACCGCCTACTTCTTTTTTATGGGCTATCGGTAAATTCGAAAATTTTTGTGTTACAAATCGTTTGACTTTCGCTATTTTTCCGACGAGTTCGACTAACGCCCACGAGACTAAGCCGCCGGTACCAGCGTTCACGCCATCATTTTTCTTTTTGTCATTGCGTACTAAGACCCCTGTAGAACCGCCATCCTGTTACAAATGACTCGAAATTTTGTGTCAATATCTCCCGGTCTATTACGTCTAATGTGGTTCATAAAGTATTTGTGTTGTGAAAGTAAAATTTTATACATTTTTCGAAAAACTTAGAATTTGCTTGTTCGATTGTTTACTTTGTGTCTGCGCCATATCCACTTGAAATCAAGCATTTTTGACAAAAATAAATACTAATTTATCTGTATGCAACATTTTGTTCGGATGGTAAATGTAGTTTTTGTGTGAAAGTAATAAACGTGGAACCATCGTAAAGAGAAAATTGTTGAGCTTATTATGATTATATTTGCAATATTCATCCAAACATATGTTTACAAATAAATTATTTAACTTGATTTCATTGAACTCTGTATTCTAACACTTCTCAACGAAGTGATATACAGATGTAATTCATCTGCAAATAATAGGATATGAGGACATTATATGCAGCTGCTACATCCGTCGAGCAGATGGTGCTCAAGTGATCACATACAAGACAATTCTGGACAATTTGCTAGTTATTTATTTAAAGGGAACTATTTTTATATCGACTAGACTGACTTGTATTTCGATTTTATCAACCGACTTCAAAAAAGAAAGTTCCAAATTCGACTGTATTATTTGGGTTCGTGAGAACTTGTGAATGGTGAATCGATTTTGATGATACTTTTTTTTAATTGAAAGCTAATGCCTTCTTGTTGGTCCTATTTAAATTATGATCACTTTTGACTGTCGAAAGGCAGTTTAGTTTTGGTAAAAAATAATTATTATACTTACTTTAGAATAATTATTGAAGACATCTTTATATAAACTAGAATCCGGTGATCAAAATTTGTCCTCATTCAAACGACTCTCACCTGCGTATCAAACATAAACATAAACATTAAAAAAACATTATTCGTAAACATTCATCAAATTTGCGTTTTAAAATATATTTGTGACTAGCTGCGCTCCGCGGTTTCACCCGCGTGGCTTCGCTCCTGTTAGTCTTAGCGTGATGATATGTAGCCTATAGCCTATAGCCTTCCTCGATAAATGGGCTATCTAACACCGAAAAAATTTTTCAAATCGGACCAGTAGATCCCGAGATTAGCGCGTTCAAATAAACAAACAAACAAACAAACTCTTCTTCTTTATAACATTAGTATAGATTAGAAATTGGCCATTGCGTATGAATATAAAAAATGGATAGATGTCGAAACGAAAACATATTTTTCTCAATTAAAAGTTTTAAATGGGATTGTGAAAACCTTTCGTAATACCAAAATCTAATAATAACTGTATGCGATAAAATTCATCCGTACATATTTGTATAGGGTAACATTTCGTACAATAAATAAGTAATTAATTAAGTAATTTCTTTCTTTCTAATTATACAAAGCATGCAATATCATTGTGATTTGTAGCTTCCATTTTAACATGATTTTGTTCAAGGATGTAGCGAACGTTGAAGCCACTCAAAAGATATTTCTATCAAGGAATAAAGACAAGAATTATTAAGACATATGAATTAACATTTTCAATAACATATTATAGATATTTACAACTAAGCTGACACATCATTACATAGCAGATTTTCTTCGATGAGTTCATCACTACCTAAGTTACACAACAAATACATAACTTAATACCGATTACTTTGACATACTAGCTGTTTCCCGCAGCTTCGACTGCGTGGAAACGATAAACTTTCATTCCCTATTGCATCCCCTTGGTGGTTGAATTGATCAAAATCCTTTCCTAGCGGATGCCTACGTTCTAACATCTACCTGCCTGCCAAATTTCCCGATCTGTTAAGTGGTTTGGGCTGTGCGTTGATAGATCACTATATGACTATATCAGTTAGTCACTTTTGAGTTTTATATATTTAGATTCATTGATGATCATCCTTTGGCTTTATTCGTGGTAACAACCATAGTTAATATCGACAACTTTTAGGCTTATAGTTTTTATCAAAGTGTTTATATGATTATGAAGGTGGCCTCGATTCGACAGCTCTAAAACTGTATATCTACCCCTTTAGAGTAATAAATTGCGAACAATGTTTCATGGGATTATTTTATCCCTTTTCAATACAGTTTCAAGTCAGTGAGCGCAGTTGGCGAAGCCAAGCTTTTAGTTCTTTTTAATTCATTCATTTTTCAAGTTTAATAGATGCACCTATGTAATATTTATTTTTATGACTATATTTTTACCATTCTTAATAGCTAACTTTAGCTCATTCAGAGAGTCGTTGACTTGAAAATAATTATGGTTGAAGCTGTACAATTTAGTTTTTCAAGTTATTATTTTCTCTTATTGCGATTTATTTTTGTAGTTTAATATTTTTAGACCCTCGGGCCAGATATGGGCGTAATAATTTTAATTTATTAAGTGCTATTCCATTAGATTTACTCTTGTAGTAATACGTTTTAAATTAAAAGCACACTTTTGAAGTCGGTTAAAATATTATAAGTTATCTGGTAACTGGTTTCCATAACACAGGCGAAAGCTTAGTATGGGATCAGATCGTGCCGTGTGTGAAAATTGTCCCGAAATATTTATTTATTTAATCAGTTTCCATACCTTAATTCCTAAATATCATCGGGTAATACCCAATTTTGTATACAAATATGATATGTGAGATATATCTAAGAGTAAATATTGATGATATAATGCTTTCTTTAACACGGGAAATGAAAGAGTTCCGCTGCGTGGGTTGGCGATAGTGATTGGATTTACGAGTTTGTCGTGTGATGAATCTTCATTCTTCTTTTATTAAAACACTATTATGTAAGTGTAACGATAATAGCACTAGGCTAAAAATAAACCCATATTTAGTTGTATCAAACTAAAACTTAAAAAATAGAAGATGCAAGAAAAGTCTACGATGAACGTTACGTGTTTGAAGTTTCGCGTTATGATAAAAAAGACGTGTCAGAAGTGAAACCTCTTCGGCTAGATTCAAATATACCAAAATCGGCGCCTTACTCAATGACGTGACTGCATTGCCATGTGACCTTGAAATTTTACTATCAACGCGCCTAAAGAAGTTTCACTTCAAAAAATTATCAAGAAAAACAATACCGATTTAACCAGCCCAAAAACTATGATTCTCAATTCGTAGTCATACGTCTAATAGTAACTAGTTTTCCACGTGTTCCAAGCATTAGCGCCTCATTAAAAATAATAAAAAGCATATACAATATCAGCACGGTGCAGTAATTTTTCCCAGCTTCCGCTTGCTGTCCGGATAAAAGGATTTATATATAGAGCTAGGAAATGACCGTCGTTAACTTTATTATGTCTCTACATGGTGGTGTGTTTTTGTCGAGTGTTTATACTTTATGGTGTGTTTCTATAAAAGCCTGTATATATTCGTATTATAGTACGAATCGTAATGGTTATTTATTTTATACGTACAAACAAACAGAAATGGTAGTCATAAAAACGACTTTAATTACCATCATATTCAAATATTAACAAGTCAAAAACTGACAAAATAAATTTAAATAAACATACGCAACGAAAAAAACCTTCCGCCTTTTGGGAACCAACTTGAATTATTCTAAATGCGAAAGTAACTCTGTCTATCTATAACATTATCACGTTTAAACAACTGAACCAATTCTGATGAAATTTGTAAGAGTAAAACTAAACTTTAGGAATAAATAAAGGTTTTTAAATCAAGAAAACAAAGCTTGATTCGAGTGAAGTAGGGGATAAAAATGTGCGTGTCTCGTTAAGTGCACGCAAGCGAAGACTTGGGAGGAAAGCTAGTTCACTTCAAGTTACAAATAATTATCGATTTACTTGTAAGTTATTTGACAGAAGAAAGTATAGTAGGGATTAGTTTAGAGATTGATAAAAACGGTTTATAACTAAGGGGCCAGAATAAGACGGTTATCAAGCCTTGACACGCAAACTTTGAATTATTTTAAAGGCTCAAATCGTATCTCATGCTTTATTTTTTCATATACTATTAACTAGCGGTCCGCCCCGGCTTCGCCCGTGCCTACATGTTTAAACTATCCTATCTATCAAGTTGGATCGAACTGCACATGGTGTGCGAATTTTATTATAATCGGTTAAGTGGTTTAGGAGTCCATTGAGGACAAACATTGTGACACGAGATTTACATTACACAGCTTTTCCGAGAAATGGCGCAATTGAAATGTGTTCAATACTTCAACTGATTAATAAATAATAATAGGTATCTATTATTACAACATTTACGGGTTAAACACAGTAGATTTCTCTTTGATTGAAGAACGTACTTTGTCAATCCAGATAAATGTTATCTTTTCCACATATTTTCCTGTAAAGAATATTACATATAAGCTTAATGATTTACCTAATACACTGTTAACAATTTTTATGAAAATTAATTTTTACGTTATTGTTATTTTTTTTTAAATAGGTAATATAAAAATTCTAACGGTATAAAAACTTTCGATGGGTAATAATTTCAAATGTTTTAAATAAACATTTGAAATTATTACCAAATAAATTATTACCAAATAAATTATTGTAAATCTATTGATTCTTCTATACAATGTTTAATTATAGAAATTGATGCCTTTATTTTTTTTATTAAATTTTTTATTTATTTTGTTTTCAGGAGCTGATGTTGTAGTCTACGGTTTTATTTGCTTCGAGTTATTTTAAGTTTTCTTCATGGTAGCCACTTGTGAGTTTTTTTTATTTTGCCTTTTTATTTTATTTTTTTTATTTGTTACTAACCATTAATTTTATAATGATTTATTGCGGTTTTATTAATTTGAATATTTATTTTATTTAACCCGTTTTGTTTAAACAAGAATATTTTTTATATTATAAGTATTTTTCCAATTATATTTTAATTTCTAACAATTTAATTCTCAGTCTCTGAAAATAATGAAATATTGAATGAAAATTATACTAACTTCATAACTAATTATAGTAATTTATTCAAAAGCGATATTATTTATAATATTTATAATAAATATTATAAAGGCGAAAGTTTGTATGGATGTATGGATGTTTGTTACTCTTTCACGTAAAAACTACTGAACCGATTACAATGAAATTTAGCACACATATAGAGGGTAACTTGGATTAACACATAGGATAGTTTTTATCCCGAAAATCCCACGGGAACGGGAACTATGCTGGTTTTCCTTTGCAAACGCGGGCGAAGCTGCGGGCGGAAATCTAGTTATTTATAAACTGGTTCTATATGGAGACTGAAAAAGAAATCAATACTACTTAACTATAAACTTAATAAGCAATACATACGTTATTTAACAAGCTATTTCCAAGTTCACTCTACTAAAATATTCAAGTCAATCGATTCCGATTATTTCTAATCTCACGTACAACTTTCTATATCACATATCTATCTACCTTCATGTGTCAAACTGACACACCTGTCTCCGTACCATGATGTCTTAAAGCAGTAATATTTCCAGCGTGGAAAAATGACAGGGCTATATAGGTCGTCTAGCGCCATCCCTTTTCCACACTGGAAATAATACTGCTATAAGACATCATGGAAACATACCTGAACACCTTGACCGGAATTCCAATCCAGGACAACGCCTACTGAAACCTATATATTATTTACTTTATGGTGACATAGGAATCAATATGGCCGATCACTTCTTGTTAATGCGTTGTGTTCTATATTTTATGGTGTTCGAAATTTATGGTGTTTTGGGTTTTAGTGGCGATTTTCACGTGGTATAATGGTAACTGCTTGTGAAATTAGAGTCATATTGTTGTGATGAACGAGGAATATATTTATAAATACGTATGAATTATAGTTTCAGGTATGATTAAACTGTATCAACTACCAATCTCCTATAAAAATTTTCTGTCTTTGTAAGATAACATACACAAAACGAATGTAGGAGTAGTGTTTCAGAATATAAAAAAATAAAATATATTAGATAGACATAAATAAGTACTTCTAGGTGTGTTGTATGACTTCTTTCTCTTAATAAAATGATATCTTCTACAGCAAACAAAATATGATTAAAGCTCTGTCGGAAACTATAGGCAAACTTTTGGAGGTTTGTTGATGCGTAATTCGGAATATATTATGTATGCCATATATAAACCCATTATAGAGACAACTAAAAAGCAAATTATTCACGAATGTAACTTGATAAAAAATTTAGGCATCTATAAAAGCGAGCGAGCTCAAAATAAAGCAAATTGTATTAGTCTAGAGCCAAGCGTTTTCCAACAAACAGAAGTGTCCCATAGGGTTGCCAATTGCCAGACAGCATTCGTCCTAATTCATAAAGTATTGATTACAATGTAGGGTACATTTCAAACCAAATATTCCTGACGGATTTCGGCCTCTGCCAATCTCGATTGAGACAAGGGTAGGTATTAGGTAATCTATACTTTATATTTCCTGCCCTTGTTTAAGCCGAAGAGTTTGTTTGTTTGTTTGAACGCGCTAATCTCAGGACCTACTGGTCCGATTTGAAAAATTATTTCGGTGTTAGATAGCCCATTTATCGAGAAAGGCTATATATCATCACGCTAAGACCAACAGGAGCGGAGTAGGTACACACAAAACAATGCGGGTAAAACCGCGGGCATTACTAGCATATTATAGTTAGTCCACAAGTATGGGTGAAAATAACACTGTATTCCATTCGAAATTCCTGAGGCAGAAGACTGTTACGATCAGAGAAAGATAAACCGCTGGACAGACAGATCCACGTGTCCTCTGACACACGGTAGGTACATATCGCACGGAGAAGTATCAACACCACCACATACAAAATACTGCTGAGTGCTGACAGAATATAAAATATGCCCACAAAAAGCTTCTCGAAAATAGTTAAACTTAAAAGCTGCGAGTTTTACAATCGCTTCATCTAAATTGATTGCCTGAAAGCAACGTAAAAGGTAAAATTAAATAGTTACATATGGCAAAATAAATCTTACTTTAAAGCAAAACCTTTTTATAACGTGATTGTTTTAGCAAAGGTAATTTACATTAAATCAATACGTTTTTAAATCCTGCTTCTCCTAATATCTCCCACATCCCACTTATATCTCTATATTTTAAAGCATTTCTCATATTATATTCTAGACTCAGTATACCTATCTCGCAGCCCTAATCCCACTTGACATCGTATAATGTGATGGGATTAGAGGGAAATTAAATAGATATTTTATTTTGTATTCGAAATGGGTTTTTTATGTCAGACACGAGGGATAGATGGAAAATGTTTCAATTTAAATCACGTGTTGGTTAGACTGGAATTGGCACAGAATCACTCATCTGTCGAACGCAGACTCTCATGCCTACAATTTTAACCTCGCTGACAAGAAATAAATATTTGTCCAATAAACATCTAGTTACGACAATATTTGACGTAGGTCGATTTTATTGCAGGAAATATGTCCCTTTTTCCCTTCATATATTCACAATCTTTGTTCAAAATACTATATTATATTCTTAATGGCCACTTGTTGTTGAGTAATTTAAACTTGAAAAGGATAAAATAGAGAATGGAAAAAAAGGAATGGCCAGCGTGCGATAACGGACACGCGATCAAAGCCGCGGAATGTTAGTTAACTAATTTATTGCAGATTAAAAAAAAAAAAAGATTAAATTCGGGTATTTAGCAAACCTTAGTAGCAAACACCTTGGCCAACACATTTGTTGAAGTTTCAAAATGCCTTGTTGCCATAGCAACACTTCCGAAGCGGGCAAGGTCGCGTCGGTTACGCAATACTGTTTTTTTGAATATCAAATGTTATTTTTTTAATGTTGTGTCGTCTTACTCCGTGTATGGAAGCAAATTACCTCATTATATTGAAGGATGCCATATTATGAAGAGCCCAAGGGTAGTACAAAACGGCGTAGGGTGTAGGAAGAGCAGCTGGTTGCCATAACAACGCTTCCGAGAATTCCAAGGCCGAATGCGCTGCGTAGTTCAATATTCCTGTTGCCTTAGCCTGTTGCTATTTATCTTATAAAATGAGTAAGGTATTGGGAAACCGGAAATTGTTGGAATTTTATACCCTATTATATACCATATTATATATTTTGAGTTTACCCTTTTGATATAATAGGATGGTAAATATGTTAAATATCGTAGAATTAACTACGTAAGTACATATTATATGGTACAGTGTTAAGAGGACTATGGCCAATAAATTAAAGTAATCTTACCACAGTTGGACCACTTTATAATTTTTCTCTGCTTTTTAAAATTTTGTTTTGGCGTTAAGAATATAATACGTCAGTATTATCACAGGTATTATTGTCGTCGTCCTGGAATACCTTTAAATTAAATTTTAATATATTTGCTCACGTCTCAATATTTCAGCGCTATCATTAATCTAAAATTTAATACCTTCAGGTAGATACAGGCCATTCCTCCTGACCTTTTCTGGTATCAAAATCGTTATATTCAAGCGGACCCCAATTCTAATAAAGGGATGCTTCAATTATAGGGCAAAGACCTTGTATTATAAAGATTATTATTTTCGATTGTTCAAAGGTACCCCCGTAACGGTTCGTTCACATGGAAAGGAAGTCTCAGGATTTGAAAGCAAATTTGTGATTTAAGCACGAACATAAAAGATAAATTTATAAAACGGTGTAAGAAAGTTCTTGTTTATATTAAGATCGATTAACTTATAACACAATTCTAATTATCAATATAAAATCTTCACGTTTTGGTCAAGGTAAAAAATGCATAGCCTTTAGAAATTAAAGACATTTAACGGATTTTAAATGTATTGACCTTGGCAATGGGTAAGAAAATACAATGCACAGTCTACATCTAAACATATCAGGAAGCTTAAATTGCATAAGTGCGTATAAATAACGGTTGTTATAAATTTCCTCTCCAATAAAATCGGCGAGACATCTAGAACCCTCATAAAATCCTTCACATAAAAAATTGCGAAAATCCCTTATCAGAAGTTCCAGATATATTCAAGAGTCGATACCCAAGTGTAAAAATAGTTTCTTATCTTATTTTTAGAAGCCATAGCAACAAAAAAGCTCCTGGCAACTATGACCACATAAAGAAATATATATATCATAGACAGTTAAATATACAGAAGATAAAACTTATTCATCCAAACCCCAAGATATCGTCCAACAAAAAGATATAAGATTAAAAACAGCTTAACAAAAATAAAGACGTGCTTGATAAAAATCTGCAATATCGCGTCCACTTCACTTGAAGTAATTAAGAGTTTATTTTATAAAGCATCTCACGGTATCAACCCAGTGTTGAACATGATCGCTCTAACCATAGTATAAAGAGAAAAGTAAGTTATTTTTAACAAAGGTACATCGCGCCGTTTGTATACGTACGCGTTCATGTACGTACGCAAGCTTGATGCACACGCACTACGCTGCTCGGTTCGTACTCATGGACCGGTCATAGGAGGGCCGCGCCATTGCTGTGAGCGGTCGGTGTTTGTTTATACAATCATGTAAAAATCAATGTTACAAGTGATAACCCTGCTTCTCGCGAATTTAGGTACCGTGCGCTCCTAAACGCTGGGAGTCGGCCTACTTCTCTCTTTGTACTATGCTCTAACCCAGATTCTAACAAATAAAAATTCACTCACTTTCAATTTTACATCTTGTTAAGTTTTACGACTTGTCTCACGGTGGACGTGTTCAATCAAACATTTTATGACGCGTCCTGATAAATTATTTTGTACCGGTTTTTACGAGCTCGTAGACCAACAATGTATTCTAATTTGTTGGAGATAGAATTTTGTCAGTGTCGTTTTAGTCAATATAGTTCAAATGTATCTATGAATTTTGGAAGAAATAAGAAAAGCTGCTGTCATATATGGAGCTTTCTTGCTGCCATTATACATATAGATAATGCCTTAGTAAAAATCCCAAAGCAAATAATCTCAAAGGAGAACTCAATCAAATTAAAGACGCTTATGTACTAACACAAATGCTTTCTATACTTCAATGTTCTGATGAGACAATAGCCGCTCTAAAAAGAGTAATCATCCAATAGCTTTAAACAGCAACTACGGCAATCAATTCGCTCATGATAAAGACAAAACTAATGCGACAAAAACATAACCAATAAAAATTGTGATTTATGAAACTATTCGAAGCCTCATTGTGGTTGTAACGACTTACTTGCCTCTAGATCTCGTTACAAATTGTGATGAAAAAGTAATAAAGTTGTTGGTACGCCGCTGCGTCATCTTGTTTCCAACTAGCTACTTACAAAGTTTCTTACTGCTTTTAATGTCTTTACTTTTTGCTACTTTATTTTGTACGAGTGCTGTAAGACAGGCCGATTTAAGTTTGGTAGGGTGGAGATTGCCTAAGGGGTAAATGAAAGGCCTCCAATTTCGTAACAAATAAAGATAAATAAAATAGAGATAAAGAGTTCAAGTACATTTGTTGATGATTCAGTATCTTTAATCATCATTACAGTTAGCAATGAAAATGTTATAACTAATTTCAATGAACCATTTGGCTTAGATAATTATGATAAAGTTAGAGCTAATAATACACACTTCTCGCTCAAGCAAACTACATTTCAAAGAAATGAAAAGGGACAGAGTTAGCTAACGTCCCATTATTATATAACCATGTCCTAAAGTGGTGTCCCTAAAGTTAATAGGCATAAGTTGCAAGGGTACTTCCAGACTTGGACCATTACTTTGGCCCGTCGTTGACACAGGCTGCTTTTAATTAAAGCTCCTTCATTATTGGTCGCTTTGATAAATCAAGTTTAAATGTGAATAATAAAGTGTTAGTAAGTCGAGAAAATGAGATAAGAAATGCTGAAGCATATAAAATGTGAGTGCTCGACGTTATCATAGAGGAAATGTGTTTATTTTGACAATAGGAGACTTAAATAACCTTCTTAGAAGAAAGATAGAATATATGATGGAGAAAACATATCTTATCATAATTTTGGTCAATCTGTTTTCAATAAAGAAGGCATATTTTCTTCTCGCAGGCAAATAAAAACAATAAAATAAGTCAAGAAAATAAAATTAGTTTACGAGACCGTTGTCGCAGGGACGTGGTTGTCCCTTCCGCCTTACGCAGATACTGTCCGGGCACGGCTGCTTCGGGCGGTACCTGTGTAAAGTAGCGAGGAGGGAGCCCAGCATGGTCTGCCACTGGTGTGCCTGCCCGGAGGACACGGTAGATCACACTCTTGCCGTGTGCCCCGCGTGGGCCGAGCCCCGTGCTCGCTTAGTCGCGATAATCGGGCCGGATCTCTCTCTACCCTCCGTTGTTCGTGCAATGGTGGATGGCGACAGATCCTGGCTTGCGGTGATCGTATTCTCGGAGAGCGTGATCTCGCAGAAAGAGGAGGCAGAGCGGGTGCGCGAGAGGGATCCTCACGCGGACCCGATCCGGCGCAGACGTCTTATTGGGCGTCGTCGCCGTGTTGCGGCCGCTTTACAAGGTCGCAACGTGCCTCCTTGACGAAGGGCGCCGGGCGGTGGAACGGGGAATGTAATCCATCGTCCGGTGCGGTGAGGCGACTTGAGACGTGTTCCGCTCATGCCGCCAACGGGAGGGAAGAGCAGGCAAACCACCTTTCCTGTTCTTGGCTTGCGCCTGGCCTGGAGATGGGCTGCCGCCGAGGGGGTCGCGGAAGAATTCTAACAAATACCCGCGGCCCCATCATTAAAGCGGCTCGACGGAACACAGTGGGGTTTTAGTCGGTAAGAATCCGACATAACCCACGGCTCCTTCCCCGAGGGCCGTGGGTATCTTTGGAAGATTTCCCCACTATAAAAAAAAAGGGACGTGGTTGTCCGTTAAAATTAAATTCGACACGCCAACTGGGGTTTATTTCTGTTGTTGGAAATTCTGGTAAACTATATGAGAAATATGTAACTGACTGTATACAATGTAGGTCCTATTTGTAACAATATATTTATTTCTAAGAATATAGACTTTATAACTACCGAGAGCTAAGAAAAAATTGTTATAGGCTTACATTTAGTAAAGCAGTTTGCTGATATTCAAGATAGAAGTTATAAATATGCCTCTATATTTCATTTCCCAAAAAAATTGAGTATACTTTTCATCCACCCCGACTTTGAAATTATAAAAGTAAGTATCCTAAAAACTAAAAATTAGTTATGATGAGTTTGTAATCGCCAATACAATCTAATTATATTTGCAGCGACTTAGTATCCTGACCATATTTATTCATTATAAAATCCCGTTACCTTACATTTCATCTACAACTGTTTATAGCTCAGATTTACACCGGAATTCATTAAGAATAAATATGATACAACTAAAGACGATAAATCTCGGAAGTGTATTTCTATAAATAATAATTAACTCCACACGGCACACCTAGTCTTTCAACACGGTAAAGGTAAGGCCGATCGATCGCTCGTGTTTTGTCACGCAACGCTTCCATATTTTATACTTTATACATTGCTATTTCGTTTAAAGTGGAATAGCTTGCTTTGGACACGAAGCTTTTAAAAACTTCAAGTTTGAGTCATAGTTTTAGAGCGGTTCGAATGTTCTGGAAAATGTGAAAATCGGTTTAAAGAATTCATAAAAATGCTCTTTCATGCCTTTTTTTGTTCGCGTTTAACAGTTTGGGAATATATTATTCCACATTGCTATATTTGTTTGTTATATAGCATTGTTATTTTAATACTACTTAATTCCTGATACCGCAGTTAATCTACGGATTCTACGGAGTTCTTTCAAAGGAAAATCCTTTTCTCGAGTTGTTTGTTGAAAATTCCATTATACATATTATGAAACTGGAAAAATATATTGTGGGGAGCTTTTTCTAGTTCATTGATCCGTGGCAATATAACTAATGGGGTTTTTGTGATAATACCAATATAAATTAAAATACATAATTAATTAATTATACGTTTACGTTATTTATTTACGTATTTTTTACTCAAAACTAGCATCGTACCGGATTAATGACTTTTAAAGTAGGTAAATTAATATATTATAGTTTAATTATAACAGGAATCTAGGTCACTTTTTATTTAGACTCATATTAACGATTTAAATTAAATTATACAAAGAGTTTAGTCTGCTTCTAATAAAAATTTTCGTCACGCGAACATTGCCTGTCCATTGACCGTAACAATCTTCAATTACAGGTAAATTAGCTTGGAGAAATTTTTGCATATGTAGTGGTGTGTATATTACTCAGATCTTAGAGCGCGTTTCCACTATATCGTTCTGGCCTATACAAAAATGTTTCGATATCCTAACATTACTATTTAATTTTATACTTATTCCTAGCAACACTTTTGTTTTCAATAAAAACAAGTTTTTATTTGAAAGAAAATGGTTTTGACTTTATAAAAAAAAATATATCATTCAATTTTACGTCCTTGAGCAAACGACAAGGCGACTACCGTGAAACAATAAAATATCGTGTCCATAATAATTTGTTTCATAATTAATATTTGACCATAATAATTACGAAACAAAACAAATAAATAAATCGTCACTTGATAGTGGAAAGTGGAAACACGCACAAAACCAGAATAAACCAGTTTACGCTGTCCGCAGGTGCCACGTGCAGTCGTTTGGTACCGTTAGAACATAAAGCACATTTCATTCAAAAATTATAATTATTATGTACGTAGTTTAATTGATAAATTTTGTATTTGTTGATTGTTGTTATTATTTGTTATTATTGTTATAATATTTGTTGAAGTGAATTACATGTCCCGCAGCCGGAGGCCCCAAATGAAAACTCAGATGTACTTAAAAACTACATTTAATAGCTAAAATGAGACTTTTACACCCATGTCTGCACGATGCAGACCGGAGTTAAAGAATGAATTTATACAGTTTAATAATTATAAAGACGTAAGCTTGGATGCTAACTAAGGGAAATCGCATCCACATTCTATTCCCGTGCGAACGGCGTATTCAGCAGTTTTGTATGAAGGCAGGGCCATAACTAGTGTTTAATTTGTGTGTAATTGTTGTAACTTTATATTGTTAATTCAATATGGCTCCAGTGTTAAAACATGGTCGAGGCAAGCCTTTGACTTCTCAAACTAAAGAATTAAACTTTAAATGTCGTTTCTTTTTCAGGTTAGTAAATTTTTCATTTTAGTAACATTGTTAATGTAAAAGTTATATGTATGTTAAATGTGCAAATATTAAAATAAAGTCTCATCTTTTTCAGAGGAGAAACACATATAGTTTAATTTAAAATCCCTTATATATACAGGGTTACTTGTAAAACACCGGCAACCTCGCAGGACAAGATAGCTAACATCATAAGTAACAACATTTGTTCTACGACTTTTGATAATTTGTTAGATTTTATTTTCATACAAAAATAAATATTCATTTAATTTTCCGTCTGAATATTATAAACTCTACGCCTCCCAAAAATTACGTAAACAAAAAGCGAACGAGAGGGGGAAGGGGGCGTCGCGTCGTCCATCCGATAATTAATAGAACATAGACTTACAAATGTAAGGAGAGTACAATAAAAGTTTAAAAAATCATTTAAAAATAATTTATTGCGTTATGCCAAAAGTCGTAGAACAAATGTTGTTACTTATGATGTTAGCTATCTTGTCCTGCGAGGTTGCTGGTGTTTTACAAGTAACCCTGTATAAAATAAAAACTAAAAATAAAATGTTGTTTTATTTTATTTGCTGACCATACACAAACGCAAAAATTTCTCCAAGCTAATTTACCTGTAAACATTAAATGCTTGTAGTTACATGCCATTTGTTAGTGGATTTAACATTAGATGTTGGTATTGATTAATTTAATTATGCAAATATATAGAGAAAATATTTGGATGATAGAAAATATATGAAAAAAGTGCGTGTGTACCGAGCACACGTGTCAGAAGTGAAACTTCTTTGGCAAGATTCAAAGATACCAAAATCGTCCCCTTACTCCATGACGTATTGCCTTGAAATTTTACTCTCAACGCGCCTAAATAAATTTCACTTCAAAAATACTACCTAAATCACCAATAAGTAACGATGTATTCGGAACCTACAATGTGTCAAAAACAACAATAGGATAAGTTATGAGCAAATAAGTTTAAGGTCTATCAAATAACTGGAAGGACGAAATTACTTTTCAGATAGTTTCTTGTCGATTCTTCTCCTTAGAAGAAAATTTCTGAAAGGTAGATTCAATAGATTTTCTTTACGGAGATGTATCAATCTTTTCTGTCTTATGAGATCAATTCATTTTCCATAACACAGAATATTTCGGTTCAAGGCTCACGTGATAAGCACTAAACCATGGAAGTGGCTCATACGTAAATTGGTAATTTTAAAAAAAATCTATAGAATATAAAAGACTAATATAGAGGCGAAAGACCCAGAATCCGGCCTTAATTCTCTTTAATATTTTCCTTAAAAAAGTAGATCAAACCTAAAAACGTAATTAATACTCAATTATACTGGTACGGGAGCCAGGTGCAAATTTGGTTAATTATTTCCTCTCAAGAGATAATTCGTCAGACGCCTCAGAGTATAGTATTATAAAGCCTCGTGAACGTCAGCTGGCGCTCGGTTGGGGGGGTGAGCGGTTGTAGCCTCCCACGCACGTAGGAAAAAAAATACATTCATTCATTCATTTCCTCTCAGCTAAAAATTTGTCAAATTGTAGCTAACCCAATATCTCAACGAAAAAAAATAATCAGCTGGTTACAACATGGTGTATTATACGTCAGCTGGTGTCTCGAACATGAAAGTTAAATTTAAAGAAAAATTTATTTTCCGTGATTTCCTCTCAAACAAAAATTTACCCGATGATAGCTTATATGTAACTGTGGATAAATATATAGGTCAGCTGGCTGTATCTTGGTGGAAAAACCGTCAGCTGATACGGGAGGCTACAACCGCTCTTCCCCCCAACCGAGCTCCAGCTGACGTTCACGAGGCTTCATAATACTATACTTTGATGCATTTTACTAATTACCGCTTGAGAGGAACTTGGTCATAAAATCTGTTCCTGGCTCCCGTACCATACTACTCCCTGACCCGTGAATAAATAGCAAATATGTACGTACGGGCTGTTGAGTCGGAGCGATACAGTTTGGTTAATTAACTTTTCAATTAATACGAGCCGGGAGCACTCAGCTTGTTGAATATTTTGTTACTCGATTGCTATGGTAATGAAGTGAACTGGTTTTCAGTAATATTCAATTTAATGGAGTGCAATCAACTAGAGTGTCCTGGCCACAGGTAAAATAGCCTGTGTCTAGGAGCTGAGGTTTGTGCTATGTAGGTATCCTATCCTACTAATATTATAAATGCGAAAGTGAGGATGTGTGTTTGTTACTCTTTCACGCAAATACTACTAAACCGATTACAATGAAATTTAGCACACATATAGAGGGTAACTTGGATTAACATATAGGATTGGTTTTATCCGGAAATCTTTCGGGACTGGGAACTATGCGGGTTTTTCTTTGAAAACGCGGGTGAAACCGCGGGCAGAAAGCTAGTTTTGTCTATACTTTTCTTTCTATATTGAAAGAGAAATGCAAATTAAATTGCGAAAACCCGTTTTCTAATGTCAATTACAGAATTTAGATCCATAAGGAAATTTAAAGCTTAAATTTCATATCATTTTGAAACAGTTAACTAAAGCTTTATTTTTCGAGAAAAGATATGCTAGTTTTTGCCTCGCATAATTTTTTGCTACTTAGCGTCGCTACATTAATGTATTGGAAATCAAGGTTGATTCTTATATAAATTACGCTAATAGCTAATAGTAAATGGCCTACCCTTCATTACGAAGCACTATATTATATTGGTTTTATGTAATAACCTGCCCGATTTTATCACGATAAATCGTCCATAGTGCAGCCCTTGGAAATTATACCCCGGGGATATCGGTAGTCCTACGTAATTGGACTGAAATAACCACGGTTTTTATAATGTGGAGTCATGTGAAATACCTATGAAATGTTTTTGGGTTTTTCCTTTTATCTTTCAGTATTGTAGGCTCTATTTGATAGAATTGTTCTTGAATCTTTGGGACTTTTTATTTGTTTAATGGATACAGTTTTAAATCCAAAAACAAGAAATAATTCCAGGGTCAAACAAGCATTGATCCTCTTATAAGAAATAAAAACATCAACTCAAACTCAAACATTTATTTTATTCAATTAGACTTCTAAAAGAACTTTTGAAGCGTCATAACATAGTTTTAACCAATTACTACCGATTCAAGCGAGCAGTTTAGCATATTATATAGGTACAGTATTTAAGGCCGCCTTATACTGACAATTTAGGCATTTTAGGCACTGAGACGGCTCGCGCCCGCGTTGCGCAGGAGCCGGCGCGACATGAACTCCGGTGACCTAAGAAGGCGGGCGATTACGACACAGTATAAATAAATCAGTAGTTCGATTTTATTTGCTATCGTGGGAATGTTGTTGATAAATAAATTCACTACCTATACCATTAAACGAGCAATATTTGCATATTTATATACATATTTGTTTGTATTCATACAGTGTGGAAATTTTCGATGTGCCCTGAAAGGAAAGTACTTGAAATACTAGGGATAGCAAATTTTTCTGAAAGGAAACATTCCTTTATTTAAAAAAAATAGAACTAAATTCAAAGATTATCTAAAATTCACTTGCTTCGACTGGGAAACGAAAAATCTAATTTTATTTTTCAAATCGATAGAAACAATATAAAAGATAATTTATTGTTAATTTCTCGTAAAAATATTTGCTCTTAGAAATAAAAATATCATGGAATCGAACATTTTTATTGTGGCATCAACATCATATGTAAACATAAAGAACGCTACTGGTTTTTTGGTCTATTTCATAAATACATTTAAAATTTAAAATGAAACTCTCGTTCTGGATAGGTACATTAATTTATTTTCTTCTGAAAATATTGGTAATAATAATTAAAAGTAAAACAAATAAAAAAGGCAAAATAATCAATTAATGAATATTATTGTATACAATATCGAAGCTTTTTAAGAAATGTATAAAATACTTTTTTATGAATTATTAATTATTATTATCATACATAATATTATGTTACCGGCAATATATTAAACCCTTCTTAGTAAATGTATGTTATTCCGAGAAACAGTCGGAATGAAATAAATTATATTCGTCACATTACCTATGATATCTTTAAATCTGAACTTTTCTTCAGTAGCAAGCACATTTGCAAATGTCGGT
Organism: Colias behrii; assembly: GCA_029959065.1. Lineage (NCBI taxonomy): Eukaryota > Metazoa > Arthropoda > Insecta > Lepidoptera > Pieridae > Colias > Colias behrii. The sequence goes on from JARWMC010000015.1 coordinate 3,838,057, forward strand.
GGTTTTTGGGGTAGCGATTATCCAATATGAGGTCAAAACTAAAATCCAAGATGGCGCCGACGAAAATTTGAAATGTTTTCGTCATGGGTGTCATTTTCAAAGAGTTGGAGTAGCTATTAATCAATATGAGGTCAAATCTAAAATCCAAAATGGCGCCGACGAAAATTTGACATCATTTCGTCACGGGTGTCATTTTCATGGTTTTTGGGGTAGCTATTAACCAATATGAGGTCAAAACTAAAATCCAAGATGGCGCTGACGAAATTTTGACATCTTTTCGTCACGGGTGTCATTTTCAAGGTTGTTGAGACAGCTATTAACAAATCCCCAATGTTACCGTCGATAATTTGGTATATTTTTCTTGTTAATAGCTGTCTCAAAATCTATGAAAATGACACCCGTGACGAAAAGATGTCAAATTTTTCGTCGGCGCCATCTTGGATTTTAGTTTTGAACTCATATTGGTTAATAGCTACCCCAAAAACCATGAAAATGACACCCATGACGAAAATATGTAAAATTTTCGTCGGCGCCATATTGGATTATAGTTTTGACCTCATATTCACTAATAGCTACCGCAAAAACCATGAAAATGACACCCATGACGAAAAGATGTAAAATTTTCGTCGGCGCCATCTTGGATTATAGTTTTGACCTCATATTGGTTAATAGCTACCCCAAAAACCATGAAAATGACACCCATGACGAAAATATGTCAAATTTTTCGTCGGCGCCATCTTGGATTTTAGTTTTGACCTCATATTGGTAAATAGCTACCCCAAAAACCATGAAAATGAGACCCATGACGAAAAGATGTAAAATTTTCGTCGGCGCCATCTTGGATTTTAGTTTTGACCTCATATTGGTTAATAGCTACCCCAAAAACCATGAAAATGACACCCATGACGAAAAGATGTAAAATTTTCGTCGGCGCCATCTTGGATTGTTGTTTCATAAAAATAATATTTGTCATACTCATACAGATGAACCAACATCATAATAGTCTTCCTACTAGTACTTCAAAACTTTGCCGCTATTCCTATTCAACAACCCATAATATAGAGGATCTCAGGCAAGGTAATTTTTAAAACATAATAATTTTAAATTACAAATAGGTAATTGTAATATGAAACTTGTGTTGATTTGAAGAATAAAATAGAAAATTTTATTTTTTTACATTTTTAGTTCTTTTGGTTCCCGGTCGATGAAAATGAATTTTTGAAAATCTTTGAATGCAGTTCTATTTCTTTTTAAAAATAAAGGAATGTTTCCTTTCAGCAAAATTTGCTATCTCCAGTATTTCTAGTACTTTCACCCAGGGCCCATCGAAAATTTCCACACTGTATTTACAAACAAAATATATAAATATGCAAATATTGCTCGTTTAATAGTATAGAATAAGAAGTTAATTTATTTACACCTACAATCCTAGGATAGGTAATAAAATCAAACTACTGATTTATTTATATTGTGGCGTGCTCGCCGTTGTACTTGCCGCTCGGTTCTAATTATACGAGCGGCGACTACAACGTGGTCGGGAGCAAAACTAGCACAGGTCCTCCCTCGATGACGTCCAGTTGGACTTTGGCGGCACTGGCGTGAGGCGTCTGGCGTGGTGCGCGCGAGTCGCATATTACGTATTATATTTTATATAAAAAAAAATAGGGGCTAAATTATAAATCTATCCAAAAATTTCACTGTAAAACCTGATTAGTAAATGAAATGTAAAATTTTCATAAAAATAGCGTTTCCCTAATTCGCATAAAACTGAAAATGCTTTCAAAATCGATGCTACTTCTGATTTTTTTTTTATCGAGTTAAATGTTTAATATTGTGTTTCTATCCAAAAATTCCACTAGATCAAACGTTTATCTGTACTATATATTTTTTTAGGATTTTAAATATGATGATTTCTCTGAAAATAACATGATTTAGAAACATGAATTTCGGTCTATGGCCCCTTAATGTTATTTATTTCTTGGACTCCATGAAATGCTTAATATGTAATTATAGGAATTCCAATATCATTTACATATAACCTCCTTAGGTCTATTTAAGTTTTTCCTTTATATTTAAAGTAAATTAACTTCATATGTGCAGCAATGAATATCCATAATAGGAAGGAACGCAAGGCTAAAATGTCGATAGCCTTCTTTCTGCCAATTAGATTGGATTGCTAATGCTTTGTTATGTAGCTTATTTTGGGCATTTATGACTTTAATTTAAGTTACAATTATTTATTGAGCTTTTTACAATAAAAAAATCATACTTCTCTTCTCATTCTTTAATTAACAATAAAAAATAGGTTATCTCTTTTATGTCAATTTTTAAATGACACAAGGTCCTGCGCAAAAAAATTACGAATAAAAGAATAAGATTTTAAATTCTCTAAACTACTCCATATCAATTTTAGTTTTGATTATGCAGTCATAAAATATAATAATTAAATTTTCTTTAAAAAGATAAAAAGTAACTAATATGTTACTAACAATATGATAGCAAATTAAAAAATATTGAATTGAGAGAATATAAGAATCCACGTGTTTTCAGTCTGCTGGGAATGCTAGATAAAATGTATTTTATATGACATTGAAATTTCTAAATTAATAATACATTTCTACAATATCAATGATAATATAAGATACATAAGCACGAAAGGTCAAGTAATACAAAAAGTTGTAACAAGCTTAACTATACAGAACTAAGTTTTTTTTCCGGCTTTTCTCGGTTTCAAAGAATATAAGAAAACTAAATTGCAATGTATTTATTATATCTACTAGTTATAGTAGGGGAGCCCAGGATGCTAAATGTGGATTTACTCGAGTGTCACGGGAACCTATTAGAATTGGTAGATTAGACCATAGCGAGAAAAAAAGGTCCTATAATGTTTTCACTTTTAGCGGTGGGGAAGGGTTTTTTGATTTTTTTTAATTTAAAAAAGAAAATAATTGGCTTGGAAATACTCAAGCGCGTTAGATATTGATATTTTGCATGCTCCAGGACGTCACTGAAAAAAAGTATACGTTAATCTGACGATTTAAGTGGCGATTTAATCGCTATGAAGAAAGGGTAAAAAATTAAAGTAATATTATTCGAGCGCGTCAGATTAATATATGGGGGGGGTTAATTACAATATAAGAAGTCCCCATTTCGCTAATCTGACGATTCGAGCTCAACCTTAGGGAATTATGGATTATTCAAATTTTCCAGCGGGGCCCCTGAGCGCACCCACCAACCATAACTCCTCATATTGACTAGAGGTACTAATGAATAGCTAAGGTACCGTCCCTTATAGTAATCTGACGCGCTCGAGTAAATCCCAAAATCCCCTCTTGGGCTCCCCTTTTTTTTTTTTTTTTTTTTTTTTTTATAGTGGGGAAATCTTCTTAGATACCCCCGGCTCCCGGGGATGGAGCCGTGGTTATGTCGGATTTTTACCGACTAAAACCCCACTCTGTTCCATCGCGCTGCTTTGGACGGAACTGCGGGAACGGTTACGACTCTACCGCGTGTCCCGCCCAGCAGATGCCCGTTTCCAGGCCCACCACTAGAACCCCCCTCGCTGGCGGCTGCTGGAACGAAGGCTTACGCCACCAACGCGCAGACAATGGATCTTTCCCCGCTCCATCATCCGCGTTCCCCCGAACCCCCGACCCCATCACCTTCCGGCCGGAGGGTGCACGCCGGAAGGTCCTCCGATGTGTGAAATACACGTCGGGGTACCCTCCGGCACACTTTTATAGAGATTACCTCGCAGCCCCCACCTCACCAGAGGTGGCGGCCCTCGGTCCGGCCCCACGGACCGGATTACGAGTTGGCAGACGGCCGTTTTACAGCGGCCGCCGCCCCACACCTCTCTGCAGGAGTCTCCGCGCGTCATCACAATGACGCGTCGGGATCCCGCCCTCCGCTGCACGTCGTGGCTTGCTAAACCAGCAAGCACGGCGCGCCGCGACCTCTGGCCGCCATCCACCGCCGCATAAAAGCCGGCTCCTCTCTGGTCCACAAACAGGACCTCTGCCGTCGGGTCAGTCGAGGCTTTCCAACCCCAACTGCCGTTCAGCGCCACCTTTGCCTAGTGGACACGGGGTCCGCCAAGCCACGACCTCTGGTCGCCATCCCACGCCGCACACAGCGGCCGCTGGGCCACACCTAGCCCTGGCCGTCGGGCCGGTCGAATCTCCCCGACTCTAAACCAGCCGTTCAGCTCTTGGGCTCCCCTACTATTATGTCATATTGTCATGTGTGCAACAAACATTCATGTTGAGCATCAAACATCCAAATAATGAGCTTTCAAACTTATATAATACTTGTTATGTTTAAGAAAGAAGAATATTTTACAGGTCAATATAATGAATAGGCGTGATATTGATTGTGAAAATTCGCCCAATACCTTATATTAAATAAATGGTCACATACATAAGAGTACCTAAATCTATAGAATGAAGGCAACCTAACAAATCTTCTCCTGGCCGTAAGCCTGTAAAATCGAACAAAAGAAAAAGGTTGGCTAAAACATTCGTAGTAATAATTTTCTGTCCGTTTTCTTGGGAATAAGTGGGTCTGGAATAAAAAGAGTCAGGTCTTCGTGACATTGTCGCGAATTTGTTTTGGAAAATACGATCAGATTTCTATATGAGTAAGGATTATTTTGGATATCAAAATTTGTTTATATTTAGTACAATTTTATTATATGTTTACGTTTAGTACTTATAACCTTATTGAATGAATAGAAAGGGTGTTATCAATGATAATAATAATAGATCCGTGTTTACACTCAAGTCTTTATTAAACAATATGAAAAAGCACAAAACCAAGTTAACAATATACGTATTTTCAAAAGGCACATAAATAAATAAAGCTTTCATTGAATCAAGTGATACAAAAAGTCGTGCGACCTCTGAAAGGTTACAAAGAATTACATTGGCCTCCACTACCTAACGTTTCCTTTCATACATTATTTAATTGACTTGATAGTTGATACATTATCAAAATTAAACCTTTATAATTCAAAAGTGATGTGAATCTTTAGATGCCTTTTATATATAGCACATTGTAGATTGCTTTTTCTTTTATCATCGAAAATAATGAAAATTCACTAAAAGATACAATAAAAACATAATACTGTATCATTAATTATTATTTATTATGAATGAAAACATAATAGATTCTTCTTCATAGATAATTCTAAGAAAAATAATAAAACTAATTTTAATAATTCACGCATCAAAAAACGTCTTGCAAATGTTATTCAAATATTGTACATATTATTAACACGTTTATCAAGACCCTTCAGGTAAAGGGCTTTATCGTAATGCCTCCAACGTTCATGACATTGGGCGTACAGTCTCCGAAGGTCGTTTGCTCACGCGATACGATGATATTCGGTCATTTGGCTACGGAACTCAGCAAATCGCCTGGTACTAGTTTTGGCTTAAGGAACTCTGTGTAAAGATTAGGTTATGTAGGTTGCAAGTTTGTGTATTAGCTAATATGCAGATGGGTTTTGCAGTTCATGATAATGATGATATTTGAAAATCGTACAAAAATACTTTTGAAAACCTTTTGTATAAATTAGCATATTGGTTTAGCTTACAAGGGTGTGGATTGATCGATGTTTTGGTTCCCGATAATAATATGGAGATAGGAGCTCATTATAATGTTGAGACTTGTATAACTGATTGCTTTAGTTTTGTTTTTTTTTCGTGGAAAAAATATACTTACCTTTGAGCATGAGATATTTAAGTGTGTGATTAATAAAAGGCCTTAATTATACTAAAAATAATTCATAGAAGAAACAATTACAATTTTTGCGTATTGTCTATTTTTTACAGTATTCTGTTCATACTTTTATTCATATCTATTTCGAGAATCTTATTCTAGATAACTTCAATTCACATCCTCATTATGTTTACATCTTCATGTCTACGCCGATTCCTAGAAAAATAGATTGCTAGTCAAAACTAACATGTCTAGGATTATTTATATACAGCTCGTTAAGAATATTTTTTCCAGAGTATATTTGGGATAAAACCTTTTTACAAGATATTTCTATTATCTGTGACTTCATCAAATATGAATAGGATCTTCTCTTATTTTTGGTATATTGACTGTATTTTGTAGAGCTTCGAGAATCATAATCAGTTTAACAAACTTGGTGTGGTCTCCTAAATAATAATTTGAGTAGGGAAGTTGGTGGTTTTTTTGTTCCACCTTGTTTAGAATTACACATAAAGGGTGTTAATTTTCCGCGGTGACTCTGTCCAGTGTGGAATTATTTTCTATTGTTACCTTAAAAGCTTATGAGTTTGAGAAAGATGATATATATTTGGGCATGTGCGTTCTTTCACAATTCTGCAATATTTTTGTAATGTAAAATAGAAGAAAATGTAAATGTAATAAATTATATGGATTTTGTATCTTCCTGATTCATAATATATTGGTTGTTATCAATTAATTACTTGGATTTTATATATTTATTTTATTTCACGAAATTTTTATTAACCACAATTAGCTAATGAATTGCACCTCCCAGCCTTGCTCATATTAATGAATAATAAGAAGAAGCATGTCATAATTTAAATTATATTTAATATCTTGTATTATGTATACTAATTAGTGGTCTAATACGTATATTGTTACTCATCCGCTCTGCCCTTGACCACTTGTTTTTGTCGTGATCAATTGGTGTAATATATAGTCACTAAAGCTAAATTTACAATTAGTTAATAAACAACATACTTGTTGTTCGTCGTGTAGTCTGGTATTGTTTTTGTTTCTTTTTTAAATATTTTTTCTGTTTTTTAGAATTTTGCATCCTTTTTTTTTCTGCACCTCAAATGCTTTAAAAAAACTGCTAAGTATGTACTAATATTGTTGACCTGAAAGCTTGATAATGTGTTTGTTGTTCTATAAACATTAAACTATAAAAAACTGATTTGATTGAATTTTGATGTGCGATGTGAAAAAGATTATGGTGTGGAATAACTTATAGCCGGTACTTGATATCCTCGTGTAACTTGAGCAAAGTCGTTCACATAAACTTTAATGATTGCAAGCTCAGAAAAATGAATTTATATATAGTTATATCATAGTAAAGATTAAATCCACAGCCTATACTGTATAGCACATTTCTTACCACTGCGCTTATCACACCACATCTATCTAACTTAAGGTCCCTCTCTCAATTATCCTTAAAGTCACTTCTTAATTTTTATTGTTAGAACGTTGTATATCTGTGTTGTATATAATGTTCAGTGAACTCGTGTCAAGTGATATTTGACCCGATGTTGCATTGGGATCGTTAGCATCTGCTTGAACAGCTGTTTTTTTTTGTAAAGTATAAAGTTTCCTGTTTTTAATACCTACAGTATTCAAGGTTATGCTATATTTACACACGGTCTGTGACACGGTATATAAGGTATCGGTTCAATTTTGTGAGGAATATTAACAAATATGAAAATAGGTGGAGGAATTATAAACATAACGTTTTATTAACATAAAAATACACCATTCGGTACATATATTTATATGCCAATGTTACATACCTAAATAAGTATCTACTAATTTTACACGAATACAAGTTTATAAAACTTTAATTTCTATTTGGAATCCCATTTCTTCTTTAATTTTTTTTCTTCGATTACGTCGATGAAAACCGAGGCAGTTTGCACGTTCTGAATGTATTTAAATATGTATGTATATTATTTAGTGTATGGATAAAGGCGAATTTTCACCATCGTCATGTTACAGCGATGGAGGGCGGCGCGTGGTGCGCCCGCGACATATCGCTGCGCGCGCAGAAGAAGTTCCTGTCGCGCGTCGGCGGCGCGGCCAGCGCGCGCGCGCTCGTGCTCGACGAACATGCCGCTAAGTTGTTGGATCAGGTAACCAGCCTAATAAAAAAATTTTATAGTATTTTCTTAATAATTTCTATCAATCAATCGATTTTGTACAAATTTATTTTGCCAATTGTAAAATTCATTCATTTTTTTCTTGTGTTGATCATGAATTTGCTTCTTTTTCTTCTTCTTTCGTTACATTTTTCATAAAAATAACTTAAGATCATTATGCCATTTTGAGCAAGCAAAGAGCAATGATACTATAGTATACTTTTTGGAAGTTTATTTAAAATCGGCTGTTAGTTGTGCCTTGTGCATAATTTGATTTACGCTATAAAGATATACATTACCAAACCACACTTCTATAGTATGGTAATGGTTTAAAAATTCCCATCTATGTATATCTTTGATATAAATCACAAAGCAATTTACCAATTTCAGTTCCTAAACGTCCTCCGGGAGCGCGTCGAGAAACGCGAGGCAGAAAAACTTGTGAAACATGTGATCAAATCGGCCGTGAAGCTGGGCGTACTGCGGCGCCACGGCCAGCTCACCGCGGCTGACGAGCGCGCGCTCACCGCCTTCCGATCCAAGTTCCAGGTCACTAGTAAACTTAGAATTGTGTTTACTCCTCTTTATTATCAATCAATTTCTTTTACTCTGCTACTGAATTAAAAGTGACGACACTTTTCCTGGAAATGTTATTAATGTTGATCTGTGGATAAGGGTACTTTTCCACCAATAATATGCGAAGATATGTAGCGAGGAATGTCTTTTTAAGGAACCAATAGTAAAGCTTCATTTACCTAGCCTCGCTCAGCACAGCTTTGGCGGCAAACCCCTACACATTTTCACAGCACAGCTAGTCATCCTCGCACAACACATTTCTCTCGCACATTATTGATGTAAAAGCACCCTGAGGCGTTTCCACCAGAAATAAATTACCTCAATTCGTAAATTATTTCATGCAATGTAATGTTTTAAATTACTAATAAATTTTATGATATTTTCCAGACGGTGTTGATGGCTGTAGTATCATTCTCGGAGGTGGAGTTCTCGTACGACAGAGGCTTCCTTCAGGATGCGTTGAGGGAATCTCATCAGTCACTCAAGTAAGTACATTTAATCTATTAAAATAAACGACGATTGTTATACTTACATAAAAAAAATGTCTAAGTATCAGTATGTCAGAAAATCTGATATCTCTACTATCGTTGGTCTAGGGGCGTTTGTACAGATGGGAGTAGTTTCCTCTTTTAATCGTTTTTGGTTATGTAATTTGTTTTTGGTTATGATTCCTGATATTTGATAAGATTTAGTAATAATATTAGTTAATCGTCCTGAAGATAGCCTCGCAATTTTATTAAAAACTTATTACAATTGTCTCTCCTATCTTTTTATAATAAATTATTCATAAATAACTACAAAAACTTTATGCATATTGGTTTATAGTCCAGACATAAATTTATTATCTATATATTTTCAGATCAGTAGTAGAGCGCCATCTATCGGACAAGTCGGTATCTCGTCTCGCCGGAGTGTTCGCGCTCGCGTCTCGAGCCGACCTCTTAGATTCTTTATTCGCGGGACAAATAGACGAAGGAGTGCTCAAATTGACCAGAATGCTGCGAAAAGAATTAGACCGAGGCCTGCTTTAATTCAGAAAAATTTAATTTTTGTGCCGTCCTAAAAAATTGCTAGCTTCTAACACCTAAATGGTTAGGGTGGTAGTGTCTGGAATTAGCGGTAACAAGGAAATTGGTTTTAGTTCAATGTTAGGTGCGATTATTTGAACGCTGCAAGTTGAAATGCAGGCGTTCTGTTTAATTTTTTTGCAACAATCTGATGATAAAGTGTGAAATGGGAATTAGAAAGATGTGGAAATAATAATGTGGAAGATACAAAAAAAACCTTCTAACGGCATATACGAGAAAAGGATGCCGTATTTATAAAAATCGCGAAAGAGTGAATATTTCGATTAACTTGCACTTTTATACACTAAAACCAAGTAGTGACGATACAAATATCGCAAATTAGATAACAGGGCACTTAATGCAAAGCAAGAAAATTTTTCAGCATTTATTTTCGATGTTTTTTTTTTATTCGATTGCCTAAAGGAGCATACAATGTGGTAATATAAATTAAAAAAAACATCACTCTCGGTGCGTATGAGAAACCGACAACTATACAATGCTATTTTTATGAAAGCTGGTAATTGTTTGTGTCAAATATAAGACATGACATTTATAAAAATAATTATGATTCAGAGAGAAGCAATTTAACATACCTTTTCAAATATGTTTTAATGGGTGACCTTAAGTTGTTGTTGAAAAGATCTGAAGTCTTAGAGAAGAAACAAAAAACCACTATTAATTGTTAATTGCTTAAATTATGCTCTCTACTCGGTACCAAAATAAAAACAAAAGCAAAAAGATTGTTACAAATACTCAAACTTTTTAAACAGAGAGTACGAACAAAAGATCATTGTCATAACATTAATGAGTCCTTGACTATAATATCAACCAAGTATTTAGGAATAGTCATTTCTTTGAAAACGATAGTCATGCTTGTGTGACGTCATTATACTCAATTTAATATTATTATTAAGTTTTGCACCTTATAAATATAATATGCATACGACATAGACTTGCCCAGTTTTTGCCTCATGTAAATATTAAGAAACCTTAGTTATGATATAACTCAAAAATTATTAAATAAGTTGTAATCGTATGTTCTCTGTTATAATGTTGTTAGGATATTTTGTGTAAGAAATGGATTGATTTTTTTGTTATCGATTGAAATGTGATGTTTAAATTGGTTGTTGTTGGATTGATTTCGAAATATGAAAAAAGCATATTATTTAAAACAAGAACGAAATTCGCGCGCAAAATAGAGAGCTATGATTGGTTGAAATGAAAGCGCGATTGAAAAAAATATGACGTAGTAACGTTATTGACCAATGATATTTTGGTATTTTAATTACTTTAACATTTTATTTTTTTAACATATGACAGGATGACAGAAAATTCGTAATAAGAGAGAACTCCTAACATATCTCTTATAATGTAAATAAGATTAAGTTTGGATGTTAGAAAATATTTATTTGATGTGCGTTGTTTCTTTTGAAGATGCTTATTGGATCTGATACTTGCCTAATTTGATATTAAATTGCATTTTTATTATCACGCATTTAATGTAAATATTAGGAATATACATATTATAATTACGGTTACCGATATATTAATCGTTTAGGAAGATCTTTGTGTCTTGACAATATGTAAAATGATATTATTATTGTATTTGTTTGAATTTAAGCTAAGATAACAGGGGCAAATGTTTAAGAATCTTTTTATGTACTCACACAAAAATGTAGCCACGTTCAAGAAAATATTTTTTTAATTCTAATTCTTTGTACAAGTTATAGCTGGTTTCACAACTTCTGGATTTGTTCTGTTTAGCTTATCTGTCAGTTAATATGATGAAAAATGTATGAAAATGTATCAGTGACTATCAGTCAGTTTATCAGGAAGTCGTGAAACTGGTCCCCATCTTCTATCCGTTTATTGTATTTAATGAATCCGTGAATACAAATGGAAATATCTTTACAGACAGGTTTAGTATAAATTGAGATTATTTTAATAAAATTTAATGGTCTTACCACAAAACAATTTAAACACAGTCTAACTTTAAACCAGGGATCTGTCACTTTAATAGTTGTCGATGTGAAATACGACAAAACCAGATTAAAGAGAACCCGCGCTTAAAGTTAAACCCTGTCTAAAGATTTTTGTGGTAAGACAGTAAGGTTTTCTGGCTTGAATTACATATCTGCTCTCTACTCAAATAGTTTTTGGAAATGATTTTTATTATGTACCAACAATTTCGGACCAAAATCTTTCTACATATCTGTATTGTATATTATTATGTAATAAATTTTTTATGCAATAAATGTAGCCATTGATAATAAGAAAATTCGCAGGTTCGATTTTTAAAATTACAAAAAAAATCTGTACCTAGTTGTTTTTTTTTTTCGAGTACAGTCTTGCCAGATAGAAAAAATAAAATGAATAAAAAAAACTAATAATTTCTCTCACTTTATATAATTGTCTATGTCTGCTACGCACGAATTATAGCTCGTAATCATAATTTGGTAATGAATGAAAAGTTTAAAATTTTCGTCCATAATCTAATTGTATTTTACTTGCCAATTACGCAATAAATGTTTAATTATATGTATGTAGTTTTTGTGTTTAGACATTATGTTAATAATGTGAAACAACTCAATGAAATATTGCCATTTTATAATAAATTTAATTATTGTAAACAAATAATCTGCTAGTACGTCCACGGCCTTATTTGTTGGTTGGTTTTAGCACGTTTTAGCTAGATGATATCAAAGACGTCCTCAACGGCATGACAATATTGTTAAATATGCGATAACTTTTAGCTTTGTATGTCTTACATTATCAAGAGTTTCATATCACTCGATTTTAAATCTAAGGCTACTTACACACTAGCGATTAATTGTCGCAATGTAAATTTAATTGTTTTCTTGTGCGTATATTGTGGAAATAAGTTAAAGGCTTAAAATCAATTTTAATTTAATATAATTTTATGAGATTATAATCTCATACATACATCAAATGTTAATCTACACAATTATAAATAATTAATTAATATAATTAATTATATAATTATAAATAATTAATTATATAATTATAAATAATTGTGTAGATTAACATTTGATGTATGTATCGTATAAAATAATGATTTTTTACGCTATGACCAAATGTAATGGTAAATGTGTTATTTATTCATAAATAAATGTATTAGAATTAATGAAATCATGAACAAATTAATTTAAAATAAATTTCGTTAAAAAGACAAAAATTCTCATTACTAAAAACGTTTGTCACATTTAGATCTTATACAATATTGTTTGTGTGTCATTTAAATTTAAAACGTAACGCGTTGTAATAGGTTCTTTTTTACAAAATCCGCTGTTATTTTTACGTATATTTGTACATAGCTTTGAAACTTGTGAACCAATGTACACTATCACTAAAATAAGCGTAGTTTGCTATGAATTGATCACATAATACAGCACTATATGAACACTGGAGTAGATCTCAATATTATGTATTAATTTTACTTAAATATCATCTCTATTCGTAAGTTTTTAAAGTGTATGTAAGATTTGATATCAAATATACAATTGATAAAGAATTAATGTCTTTTATTTTTCTGCAAACATAACAATAACCTAGCTTTAACGGTGCATTTACATCAAACGAGCGAATGCTCATTCTAACCCCACTTTGTCAAATTATTTTAGTGTAAACAGGCGTAGACCATTATTTCGATGATCTTGACTTACTTGACTTAAGGTCCTATGGCCCCTATGTGGGGCAGAGGGCGTCCACAGTGCGCCGCCATCGCGTTCGGTCTTGGGCTACGCTCTTCAGCTCCGGCCACGTCAAACCAATCGCCCTAGCCTCCGCTGCCACGGAACGACGCCAGGATTGTCTAGGTCGGCCACGCTTTCTTTTTCCTTGCAGAGTCCACTCCAGGGCTTGCCTGGGTATATGTAAGGTGTCCCTTCTAAGAGTGTGGCCAATCCATGTCCATTTACGGCGTAAGATTTGGAGGAAAAACGGTGTCTCGTGGCAGCGTTCCAATAGTTGGTCATTGGAGATCTTTTCAGGCCAGTGAATTCTCAGAATTTGTCGGATGATCGAATGATCTTAGTGCGTTCGAAAAGATTCTATGCAATGTTTTAATATTGACCAACACTGATTACGAGTTTTCGTTTACACTAAAAGACCACGAAAGAATGCTCTTGCTCTAGCTCTACGTTCGTTTGATGTAAATGGCAAATGCACTGTAAGAAAAATTAACCGCTATCACCAATAACATGCATGTCACATTTTGAATATAACGCCATCTATCGGATTCCGATGGGAAAGAGTTGTTTTTACTGTGGTAAAAAGTAATCTATATCACTCTCTAGGCGCCAAACTGACAAAAACTATACCACAAAATAGCGTTGCGACATGAAAAAGGAACAAACAAACACACTTTTGGAACGTTATAGAATAGAGCGTAGTAGTAAAGGGATTTACATGCTTAGTTCACGTGAAAATGTTATCAATTCCTGACATAGTTGAGTGATGAAGAATAATAAAAATTATTACTGCACTAATGGAACCGGTTGGATAGAACCGTGAAAAATGAAAATCCAATCTACCAAAATCAAGTTTTATAGCATTTGGTTTTTGATATTAGACAATATGGAAATGTAATGTCCGCTGGATTTTAATGAAACCGCTTTATATTTACACTGGGATTTAACCCTTCAAATCAACATGAAACTGATTAAATTTCTGTAACAGTATTTAAAGATCTTTTTCATTTATAATGACAGGAAGAAGGAATAGGATTTTCCTAAGGTATTCAGTGAGGAAGGTAAATAAAACACACAATTATTGTGAAAGCACCAGTCAATAAGTATTTATTCACTAAAATTTCTTAGTATACAAAACTGATACCGGCTGTTTCCGTTAAACTTTAGGATATAGCACATAATTATTCAAACACAATCAAGATAATACATATCATAGATAATACATAATAGATAAGATATTTGACGACGCGGTTGGCGCAGTGGTAAAGTAACTGCCTACTGAGCCGACGGTCCCGGGTTCGATCCCCGGTCAGGGCAAATATTTGTGTGATGAACTCAATTATTTGTTCTTGGGTCTGGGTGTTATATCTATATATGTATTTATAAAATATTATATTTATCGTCGCCTAGTACCCACAACACAAGCCTTAATTGAGCTTACTGTGGGACTAGGTCGATTTGTGTAATAATGACCTTTAATAAAAAAAAAAAAAAAAAAAAAAAAAAAAAAATATCTAAAATAAATAACTACACAGTAAATAGTAAATACATATAAGTACATATTTCTCATATAATTATACAAAAAAATATATTTAGAATAAAAAAGTAAATAAAACTTTACGTGATATATCCCAAGGTTTTAATATCATTGGTGACCATAAACTATTATATGCCAACAGAAAAAAATCCGTATCGGAAACGCAGAGTCGACTATAAATTAGAACCAAAAAATTTACATGAAAAAAATTAAATGATTTTTTACATGTAAAATAAGACAATATAAATATGACATATTATAGTTTATAATAATATATAGACATTGTTGCTTTTTAGAGAATGCATCTACTACACGTAAATACAACAGAAAATCACGAACAAAACATCTATAAAGTGTTCGACATTTAGTAACTTAACACTAACGATTAGTATGAAATATTTATGAGATCAAAATGACTATATACAAGTTACAATTGGAATGTATTAAGTATGGAGTGGGTACTAAATATATACACATATCCCTATAATATTATATCGATGTTGTAACACAGGACATTTATTTGGTGTGACCAAAACATGTCGTATTGTTACATCTACTTTGACAAATGAATTCGCGCCAATTTTGTTTATTGTCACTACAAAAAATATACACATAGGTACTATTATATATTCTGATTATTTCAATTATATAAAATAGATGCTACCACATGGGGATACTTTTGTGTATTTTAATCCGATTCTATAAATTTTGATGATTAAATATTATACGGTATATTGTGATCTTAAATAACTTACTATGTAAGTAATATTTAAAATGCTACTTTTGCGATGGGATGTCTAAGTGGTAAAGGGCTAAGCTTTCTATAATTGTGAAATGCTAAGGTACACGTGACCAAAAGCCCAAAGTTTTATGAGCCTTACAATACTTAATCTAGACATTTAGTACGTCTACAATTAGTATAAAATAGATTTTTTTTTCTTTATTCTAACTTAAATATTATTTCATGAATTGAGTATTATGAATGTAATAAATGATTTTATATACGTATTTCCAATGAAAAATACACCAAATATATCTTTATTTTTCACGTTCAAAAATACTACAACATTTAATGAGAATTTCGTCAAAAAATAACAATAGAATGTAAATTAATTCGTTCTTCAATACATATTGTATCGTGTCGAATCATAAAAGATGACTCACACTTTTTTACAAGAGCAAGCAATTAATTGCGTCTTTCTCATTTTTTGTCGATGAATTTAATTTTATGTAAATATCCAATAGAGATAGTGGATATGTAACATTACTTAGCAAAAGTGACATCACTGGGAATCAAGATGTGCGCTTCCAAACAATTAATTTTAATGGAAAATCTACGACTAAGTATCTTATGTTACTTGATCATTAATTCTAACCAATAAATGGGTTATTTAAGAAATAAATTTTTCTATCTAATACAAAATATCTACTATATTTCATTACCAATTTAAATTCTTAACGAAACTTCCTGCTTTTGAATTTTGGCCTGTTATAATTTTTTTTCGTTGTTACAATATAATCGAAAATCGTTGGCCTAATTTACTGCTACTAATACTACTTTGATTTGTATGAATATCAATCGCATTTTTATTCAGTATTATGTTCGAAATAATATGATAAAACAATAATAACATAGATCTAAGTATAATAAAAATACGAAACATGAAATAAATATTAGAACTTCTTGAATTCCAAAAGTTACAATCACATTCTACATGGTAGAGGACTTTATACACAATAAGGATATTTAATCATAGATTTTGAAACTACAAATCAAAAATTTATATGCTCAAAGATGATAGACAAATAGGTACCTACTTATTGAGAATGATTACAGAGATCAAATTGTAGTGGTGCATTTAGACCAAATGAGCGTGTTTTGATTGATTAGATATAGGTTTTCTTCAAACACTAATCATTCATTAAGAAAGAGCGAACAACCAATGTTACCAATTTGGTCTATACGCACCTTACATAAGAAAGAAAGGAAAATTACAATCCAAATTATAGAGATAAATACAATATGTAAAATTGCTGCAAGTGCTTAATAAAACCAATTTATAGCAAAAGGGTTTGAATATAATTTCGATTATTATTCCGCATTTGATATTAGGAGATGAATAATAAAAGCGTGTTTGATTGTTCATTACCGCGTTTTTACGCGACAATAATAATCTTTTGCAGTACAAACGATGAAGAATGATAGCAATTGCATAGAGAAACTTTCATCAGATTCAGAAAATAAATTGGTTAGTATCAGCAATTCACAGCAAATTTACACATAAATATTAAACGCCAAATAACTATAGATACTACACACCGTTGTACGCACGAAATATGGCACTTCCATAGCTAATCGCATGCCATTTCATATACACACTTTCTTTTAGCAGTTAGTATTTCATTGCCGTGTAGCTAATTTAAACATAGCTTTCCGCACGCAATTTAATAATAGGTCTAGGTTAGCTGAAAGTATTTTAAACGCGGCATTTCACAGCTAATAGCGCATAAGTGTGTCTACAATATTTCGCGCGATGCTCCAAAAAAGGGCTGTTGTTTGAAATTACAGGCATTTATTGCTGTTAGCAGAGCAATAAGAGAAAAAAGAGTCATAAAAACTGTTTGTATCAAACTGTTATACGTACTAGCTCTTAAAAAGGACTGATTAGTTTGCTCCGTAAATTCAGCTCGCAACGCTTCAATAATATATGTATTATGTTGTTCTTATAGATTTCAATTTCATACAATCAATTTCGTTCAATCACCTTCTTGTTTGGAGCCTAACTGTTACTTTGAAAGACAGCTGCATATAATCAGTTATTTGGTGTTAAATCGTAAAGGTGTTTTAAGCGATTAGAGCCCAAATGTTCACACAAAATACTTTTACATAACTCAGTTAGTAATTTTTCCTCACTTTAAAAAAGGTAGTAGTTATTTGGCGTACATAAGACTGTATGTTAGTGGTAAGTGGTCTACTCCTTCAGTTTGTGCCAGTCAGCGATCTGTCGTCGCGGCGCGGCCTGCACCTCGCGCCAGTGGTGCCGCGCGCTGCCCGTGCCGTTCGCGCCCAGCTCCACGCGACCGATCACCTGTTATAAGAGAAAATATTACATTATGTTAACCATATTTTTAATAAAATAAAATATTCTTTATGTTTATCAACAAATAGTTGTTTTGCTAATGAGAATTAAAAGAATCTTAATGAGAATGAATGGAAGAATGTGGGTGGAATAGTTTGTCAAGCTTAGAAAATGGTAAAGGGCGGCCCTATCTCATCTGAGGTAAATGCTTTCGTGTCAAATCCATTAAAAGATCTTTAATTTGACTGCTCCATATCAGCTTCTTATAAAACGCCTAACTTAATATTATCATGTTTTCTACAATGCTCTTCAATCTGTCAACATAGTTTTAATCACATGAGTGAGTAAATAATATACAGAGACAAAGTTTCATACAACATGGTTTTAATGGTCGAATAAATCGTAACCTAAAAAAAATATACCGGCCGAATTGATAACCTCCTCCTTTTTAAAGCGGGTTAAAGATGCATAGACTTCAAAGTACAAATAAAAAATAAGCTACTGCTCATACCTCATTCTTGGTGACCCGGTCCCAGTCCAGCACGAGCAGCTCGAGCGACACGTGGTCCAGCGTGGCGTTGGGCGCGGCGGGCACCTCGAACACGAATGACTCGTTGAACACCGGGTTCAGGGTGCGCTTCTTCACGTGCGTCTTCTTCTTGGCGATGCGCTGCCCGTTGTAGAGCAGGTACATCTTTACGTACCTTCGCATTGATTTGTAAATTTTAACTATAGAGGCTCTATTATTGTTGCTATTATATTATTGCTATTGTTGTGTGGTGGTAATATTACAATACAACTGATGTATATCCAATTTGTCTTTTACAAATGTTAGATACCATCAAGATTAATATTATAAGGAATATTATAAGGAACTTAATGTATATCATCAATATTATAAGGAACTTAATGTAAAAAAAAATGCCATTGTATTTTTATCAAAAACAATTTCAACCCAGTATAATATTGCAATTTGTTTAAGAATTTTGGAATTTAGGGCAGTAATATTTTCAAAAACCCTTTTACGTTTGAAGTTTTAACACGTTTTCCAACAGCTCAGCGCTAAAATCCATCATAATGTGTCCAAATGAAACATTCAGTTCAAGTATCAACTTACGGATCAGCCAATCCAGTGACGTCCATCTTGGGCAGGTTGCGTGCCTTCAGCAGCACGACGGTGAGCCGCGCGGCGGCCGGCTGCCAGCACAGCGACACCAGCACCTCGCCGCGCCCCACGCTGCGCATCTGCCGGCACAGTCACGGCTGATGATTACTTATCGATTGTACACAATTCGGACAAATCATAAAATATTCAGTGTCCTCTGTCCATAGTATAATGTGGATAGTTTATATAGTTTACAGAAGATTCTGGTGCAATGTTAGGGAAAGACTGCCCAGGTGATAGTGGAATCAACACCTCGCTGTTGACGCGCATCTGCCCGCACAGTCACGGCTGATGATTACTTATCGATTGTGTATAATTCGGACGGAAAATTACGGTTTCCAGATGATATTTGTACTGTGTGTAAAGTTTTCGCAGACAGAACATTACAGTTGTGTTTTTTTTTTTTGCGTATAAGTAATTAAGGACATTGCCCAGGGGTGTAAAAGCATTACCACCTCGCCACGCCACGTGTATTTTGTACAACACCAAATAAAACTTTACTACAAAATATAAGTTAAATCATATGGTCTACCTTCAAGCTGCGAGGTTGGATCTCACGGCAGAGCGCCATGGCCTCTCCACTCTGCAGCTGCAGGTTCGACAGCGGGGCCACCACTTCACCGATTATTTCATCACGGGAGTATCTGCAAATATATCCATATTAAATAAATAGTTCAAGAAGACAAATTAGGATATGGATATACTTTCTAGTCTTTGTGGTTACAATTAATTTTGTTAAATTTACATGAAACACAATATCCCATCTTCTCATGGTTGGTCTTTGTTAACTGTTACTTTCTATCTTCTATTCAACCATTTGACAGAAAAAGAAAAACAAAAAGAAAAATCGTTGTGACCGGTTTCATACCTTCTGAATATGTTCTGTTCAGATAAAAGTAAAAGTAAAAAGTGTTATAAAAGCTATCAGCTAATATCTTGGCTCTTCTACCTCACCTGTCAAAGCTAAGCACCACAAAGTGGAGGGTGATACCAGTCAGCTGGTGCGGCGCGATGCCGTAGAAAGTGAAGTCTTCATCGTACACTGGGCAGCGGGTCTTGCGGACAACCCTTTGAAAAGTATTCTTGTTAAAAAGTGTCGTAATATTTATTTACGGCTTCAAAAAAGCTGCACATAAATTGTTCTCATCAAAATTAAGAAGTAGGTAAGTAACTAAGAATTTTTAGTCTACTTATTGTTTATATTCTCTTTCATTGAACCATCGATAAACACCCTATCATAAATTTTTTTAAATGAAATTTTAGTTTGTAATAATTTGTTACATCACGTCACGCAATTTTGCAATCGCACTATCGTTTCTTCATTTCTTTAACAATTTCAATAAAAAGTTAAGCAACAACATTACATAACATTAACGTGTCCAGTTCTTCGGCAGTTTAATAATCTAAGATCCTTACCTTGTTTTAACCTTATGCTGTTTATCAGGCAGCAGCTGCAGCTTCACATAAGGGTCAGGACCAGCGGGCTCACGACCAGGCAGGTTCTGGCAAGACACCACAGATACCACCAACGCACTCTTCTCGTTTTCATACCTGACAGATCAATCATTTTCTTGTTACGGTGCATTTACATCAAACGAGCGACTTCTCATTCTAACCCCACTATGACAAAATATTTTAGTGTAAACAGGCGTAGAGCTCGAAAGCTCGAAAGAAACCTATAATTTCTGTAGGAAAGACAAAAATATGATTAAATATAAAGATAACAACAATTGATGTGACCCAAGACAACCTAGATTTGTTCTAGCTCCATATAAGACGCTAAATAGGTTAAATCACAGTATGTTGTATGTTCTGTCGAGGAATAACAGCCTTGTGTAAAGCTGTATGACTCATGGTCACTACATTTTGTATACCCTTTATAGTAAACTTAGTAAGAAAATATCACGAGTAACTAAGGTTGCGTGATACTTTACAATTTGACCTAGACTCATATTTTTATAAAATTGAGTGGCAATATTATGGATTAGCGTAGGTATCAAAATAAACCGTTTTCAATCAATTCTCGTCAGTTATTTTTAACCAACTTCAAAAGAGGAGGCGAAGCTTTTATAAACGTATTTTTTCTCCCTTTCAGGCTTATCCTGTTTACAGGTCTATTAGTTTAAATGTTAAATAACTCTTTATTGAAGTTAGCTATAATGTATTTATGACATTTAGACAGAACATCATAAAATGTTAATTTCACTCGAATACCATTTACCCTTTCATTTACCTTAGTAAGCAGTAAACCGATATAAAATATAACATTAAATCAACGGTTCATTTATTGGATGACAGAGTTTATGGCGAAGTTACTACGTCCGAATGGAGTCGTAAATTTATCGGCCGAGACCTTCCTGAAGGTCATTAATGATCTCTATCTATTTACGACGCGTCAGAGTTTCGTTTACACGCACTTTTCGTGAATCCGGTGTTGGTCACCTACATCGATTGGTTACTAGAACACGTCACGCGACGTGAGAATATGAAAGTTACACAAGATATAGGTTGTCTTCTGAGTACTTATAGGTTGTCTGATACAGCATTGTTAAATAGCATTCAGCGTAGACATTTTTATCGAAAAATATATTGATATTCACAAAAAAATTGCACCAAGTTAATATTTGGAATTTGCCTCAACTTGCAATTATCTTGATAATATTAAAATTAAATTCATTTAAATCGGGATGGGAACCTTGAAATTCTTAAAAAGAATGAATAAGGAAACGTTTGCTGGTCTTGCTTCATTAAAAAATAGGCATGTTTTAAATTTACAAGTCTAGTTACACACGCTCACGCTATATCCTATTTCATACAGCTAAGCTTTGTTGCGCTTTCCAATACCGGAATCAATAACTTCCGACTATTCGTTGACCTTTTCCCGCAGCAAACAGATGTATACGAAACAACAAGCAGTGAAATTCCACCCCATATGTTACTCAAGAACAAGTTTTCAATCAATCAATGCTAAATTAGCTAATATTATTATACTTATTCCTAGCTGTCCCGACAAACGTTGTTGTGCCACTCTTACAACTTAGGGGTATAAAAAATAGATGTTGGTGAATTCTCAGATCCACCGAATAGGCACTCAAAATTTCATGAGAATCGGTCCAGCCATTTCGGTCGAGTATGGTTACTAATATTGTGACACAAGAATTTTATATACATACAATTTGCTATCTCCAGTATTTCAAGTACTTTCCCTCCAGGGCCCATCGAAAATTTCCACCCTGTATATAGAGAAGATAATAAGTATAGTGTGACGCTAAATGGACGTTGATATATTTACCTCACCCCGGGCGGTGCGGGGTGTGCAAGTATTGATTTGCTGGTCATATTATAACGCGTATATGGATTAAATTGGTTTTAGATATGTGTTGACCACGATTTTCCGCGTCAGGGAATTGATTTGTTAATTGCAATTTCATGGTATCCTTTGTGGTAATGTTAGGTATAAATTAATAAGGGTAGAGTGCATGCAAATGCATTATTATATTTAAACCTAAATATGTATTATTCCATTGAAAAGTTACATTTGGGGTTGCATTTTTTAGAGGACGCAATTTTATTTTTTTGATGTGTAGGGGGGGTTAGTGTGAAGCTAGCACCAAGTTTGTGGGGTCGCCACCCTTGTCCCACGGCCGCCATCTTGAAAACAGCGGTTGAAATGGTTTTTACGATATATCTCTTAAACTATTTATCTGATAAAAAAAAATTTGTTAACATTATTTGTTGCAAATTAAATTCTCTACAACTTTGGTCCAGTAACTTTTTGTCGTAGAACTATAAATAAAAAAGTTATAAGCGAAAATGTTTAGAAATTAGAGCTATTTATATTTTTCAATAAAACTTTTTTTTATCATTTTACGAAGAAATAATATCAAACCATTTTTGTAGATTGTTTTTCGAGGAACAACTATTATATACATTATACAACATATTTTCATTAAGTAAATAGTTAAGGTTTTACAGCGCTCCGAAGTGAGTACTATTTTTCAGTACTCTTTACTATACAGAATACGATATATTATGTGTGTACTAATAATAATTTGTCACCAGAAATTATTTTATTTTTGTTATTATAATATTTTTAATAATTAATTTTACAATATTATTAATAATTAATTATTGAACCTTTTCCCCACCACCCAGGAGGTAGAGTCTGGAAGTGCGTTTTTTTTTACGTCGAAAAGCAGGGCTGAAATGTTCTGCAGTGTGCTTCCATTGTTGTGGAGTCTGGGAAAAGAGCCAATAGCCAATATATTATGTATAGTTACTACTGAAAAATAGTACTCACTTCTGAGCGCTGTAAAACCTTAGCTATTGACGTAATGAAAAAATGTTGTATATAAAAGTTGTTCCTCAAAAAACAATCTACAAAAATAGTCTTATATCATTTCTTCGTAAAATGATAAAAAAAAGTTTTATTGAAAAATATAAATAGCTCTAATTTCTGAACATTTTCGCTTATAACTTTTTTATTTATAGTTCTACGTCAAAAAGTTAGTGGACCAAAGTTGTAGAGAATTTAATTTGCAACAAATAATGTTAACAATTTTTTTTTATCAGATAAATAGTTTAAGAGATATATCGTAAAAACCATTTCAACCGCTATTTTCAAGATGGCGGCCGTGGGACAAGGGTGGCGACCCCACAAACTTGGTGATAGCTTCACACTGACCCCCCCTACACATAAAAAAAATAAAATTGCGTCCTCTTAAAAATGCAAGGTTAGGCCTAAAAAATGTAACATTGACGACTCATCTTTCAATCAAGATGAAAAAACATTCACAATCTCGGTACCATTTGTTGAATGAACTGCAATTGGCGTCTATCGGTCTTGTCGCTTTAAGTTATAGATATTTTTGCACACCAAAAAGAAAGACGTATCACGTATGCATTTTCTTTATAAGTAATTTTTTTGATAAATTGTACTGCTTTACACCATGTATTTTCAGTGTTTTATTTCAAGTGAACACCCATAAAATTTTGTCACGAGCCGCCTCTGATAAAGATATATATATATATATATATATATATATATATATATATATGCATATATATATGCCGGCCGAATCGAGACATTGATATTATTCTTGTTATCTCGGAAAAACTTGGAAGCTTTTTCATAACTTTAAATCTCTTGAATTAGGAAAGTCGAATTGTTTCAAGTTTCAAGACTTTCTAAAAGGAAACTTTAAAAACAAGTCTTGAGTTTGCGTCAATGTATAATGCAAAAGGATACACTGACTTTTTTACTGAAAGACGAATTGAATCTATTTTAAACTCGTGTTTTTTCCCGAATTTAACCTCATCTGCACAAGCTACAAGTTATTGTAATGCAATCATGATTTTACCAAGAAGTTAAATAATTTAAAAATACTTTATTACACAACTTTTTTACATTTACACACATTTCATATGCTTTACGCATTATTTTTACCTTTTGTAACAACATGTTATAAAATATAATCTAAACAGACTATCGTCCAGTTTGTCTTCTACGCAACCGCAGTATAAATTCCCTATTATATTTTTACTGTGTCATAAGTGCTAGGTTCACTTACCGCAGCTTAAAATGCAGATCACCAAGTTTCCCATCATTGGTCTCAGGCTCCAGAGGCTTGACCTTCTCAGTAGCGTGGACATCAGCCAGTTCCTTGCTTAGCGGTGCGGGCTCGGAGGACGCGGTGGGAGCGGTCGGCGAGTGAGGGCTGTTGCCTCCAGATGGCTGGAGATATAGGTTTTGTTAAGCATTTCTTAGTTAAATGTTGAAGATACGTGTTCAGATAAATATATTGTTAAGGAGGATGCTAAATTATTATATTTCTGTATTTTGACGATTGAGGAGCGAAGTCTTGTTGATAAATAAATGTTTGAGTTTGCTGTTTTAGCTGTTAAGGTCACAGTTTCGCAGATAGGTATTAATAATAATATTTCATAAGGTCTTGTGATAGTTTGCGATCGAATTTTTGATGTTAATGCCATAAATACTTAATTGACCTATCTGATTGATGGTGATAAGTAATAATGAATTTCGTTTATGCTAATGTTGTAAATGTGTCTATCTAAAATTATATCCCGTTCGTATATTAATCTGAAGAAAACCTCGTCTGACAAATATTGTATTAACCAATGAAATAATAGGCTATAGTCTAGAATCTAGATCAATATCGCGGCGGCAAAATTAATTAAAGTTAAATCCAGCTTCTATAGAATAATACAATGTACATTACTGCTTTATCAAACTTTAATGAAATACTTGTTCTGACAGGCGGCAGTTACTTTAATATCTATTTTATTAAATACCGTGTACTGTTTTACCGACATTGCATAGGAATAAAATTTACTTTCTTTTATATTTTATTTAATGTACTTGAATCAACAACAAAACAAAACTCTTAATTAAATCCCTGAATGATATTCAGCCGCATCGTTGGCTATTTTTCGTTTTTTATAAGTAGCCCTGAACACAATGGCAATTTAAATATAAAGCTAGGCTCTTGATGAAAGAGTTGTTTAATCTAGTTGGCTAGTTACCTACCACACCACCTTTGAGGGTTCTGAAGCTTCCTGTTTTGTACCACTACAGCTATCTGACATCTGCCAACCCCCACTTGGCCAGCGTGGCGGATTACAGCCTGATTCCTTACGGTGCATGTACATCAAATGAGCAAATGTTGATTCTAACCCTACTATGTTAAATTCTTTTAGTGTAAACAGGCGTATAGCGCATTATTTCGTTGTAGTGCGTTCGAAAAGATTCTATGCAATGTTCTAACTCTATGTTCGTTTGATGTAAATACAACGTCACGGGAGGCCCGTGTCCCAGTAATAGGAACATAATGGCTTGATGATGATGATGACAACTAGTGGTACAAAATCTCACTCACCGGATTGGCAGGAGTCTGCGGCTGCGGCGGCGCTGGCGCCGGCGCGGTGGGCGACGGTGACTTGCGCAAGTAGTGCGTGGCGGAGCCTGGCGAGCGCACAGCCGTGGCGCGTCGGGGCGGCTGGAACACGAGCGCCTTGTCCGGCCCACGTTTGCTGCCTGTGTTCAATTTAAAATATCCTAAGGCAAATGGATGACATACCAATTTGCAATTGTGACAACGGGTCAGGTAATCTGTTACTACAAATTAGAACAATCTTCTATTCAAACTTTATGCGTGAACAATTCTTCCTCCTTAAAATAAAAAATAATAAGAAGGTACTGAGGTAATATTTATCTATTTAATTAGTGACATAAAACAACGGAGGTTATTTATGACTGAAGAGTTATAGGCATGTAACGTGGTTGGATGCAAAGAGGACAATTCAAAATTCACGAAAAAAATTCCATCCGAGGTGTCAAGAGGCACCCGGATGGTACGAAATTCCTTTCTTAATGAGAAAGAAAGATTGTCAAAATTACAACTTTTGGTCTTAATTCCGTCTAGCTCTCTTTTACAACGCGCGATATGGAACTTCGTTCCAAAAACACTTGTAACTTACCAAGCTTATGAGCGAGCGAGTGACGCCTGCGGGCCACCCAGCAGGCGACGGCGGCGAGGATGATGGCCAGCAGAGCGGCCGCACCCACCACGAGCACCCAGAACGTCGCGCTGTGCCATTCGCCGGCTGCAACAAAATATACATAAGAAAGATTGGTAAAGAACAACAAAATCCGAACGTCGATGAATAATTAAAACTGAAATGTATTTTTTAAGCCGTTTTCGGATACCTAATTACGAAATAATTAGCTAGTACCTAATTTTGTAGGTGCTGGCTCTGTAATGTTCTTCTTTATTCATGATATGAATTTAATACGTGCTAATTTTTAAGCTACAACGATCTTTTATCAGGAAATGGTATTATGTAGAGTTGACTGTAGAGACTTATTTTAGGAATAGCTAAGTAAAAGTAGCATATTGTTCACTTGAGTGAACAAAACGTAAGATTTTACAGTTCTGAAAATCGGTCCACGGCTCACGCTTATGCATTTTTCGCTTGAAAAGAAACAAAAGACACTTATATTTCACTGTTGAACTGCTGCTTTACCTACAGTTGTCGTTTGTCCTAAATTTTCGTTATATTTTCTTTTTCCATATTAACAGCAATAATAACACTCTATATATTGTGACAGTTCCTTTGATGTCTTTCGCAATTAATGCTTTTCAATGCTTCAAACTAACTTTAAATGTTAATGACGTTCATATTCTTTATATATGTTCTACATAGGTAACACATATTGGTATAAATAACACTTATAATACCTACATGTGTTCTTAAAATAAATCACAATATGAGAGGCTCACTAGCCTGGAAACCACCCACTTCATATGTAGCACCTGTATTTCAAATTCCAAGACGCAGGTTTCTTACTACCTACATGATTTTAATCAATATTACATGCCAATGTAGAGCATGGAAAATAATACATTATGAAATCATTATTATAACTAAAATTAATGTGAACGATTGTCAGTCTGTAGGCAGCTTTTTCAGAGAGCTTCAGGACCCGCGTTATACGTTTTACATTATAATAATTTGAGAGCATAAAACTAATGACTTATAATTAACAAATCTATCTTTATATCAATGAAAATCAAACGATATGTTTAAACAAAACATGATATTTCATCAAAAAAATAATTATACACCACATAACTAAAGAAAACAACTTCATGGTTCATAAGATCCTTTATAAACAAAGAACTTTTTGTTGTTTGCGTTGACATAATATCAAGGTTCATAAAGCGCAAATTCGCCGGCTCACCCGAAACTTCTAGTAAATACAGCCGACCTACATTTGCCCGGAGAAGGTCCCGACACAAAATGTACATAAAGCAGCCAATACGGGTATATTACCTTCATTACAGAATTCGCGGTGCCACGGTACGTATGACGAGTTTCAATAAGCCAGCCAATGTCGAATATTTTCATGTCTCCTTTCGTTTGATGCCACCCTGGTACTAAGGTTTCATTTAAAGGTCGCGAATATCGTAAAGGTGAAAACCATCAGTATGACATTTACAATTTTCTATTACATAGAGATTCTTGATTAGGGTTCTACGCAGTTTTTCTAAGTATGAATGTTTTAAGGTTTAACGGAGCAGATATCTGAGAAACATTGTAATTAATGAAATTACCAATAGTTTCAAGCTTCAGACTACTTTTAATTACATTTGCTCTAAATTGAAACGAAAATTAAATTACATTAATATTAAAAAAAGAAAACATTGTAACAAGCCAACACATAAACCTATAATAAGTTCATATGCATGTTCAAATTAACCCCTCTTTGTTTAATATCCATCCTATCTAAAGGGCAGAAGCCTTGCAACAATAAGGCTCAAATCTTTCCATTTATAGAGACAAAGTAAGTAGAAACAAAGCCAGCGGCGAAATAGAGATGAAATTGAATTCATAACCTAAATATTCCAGTCTTTGATAATAAATAGGGCTCCAACGGTTCGCCATTGGAGCGCTTCCATTGTATTCTACAATTATTTATAACTAGATTTTCACGTTAATTTATTTCTCACATTTGGCCAGCACTGCATTCATTTGCTACAACAATAATTGGGTGTTATTCATACGCAGAATTGAGTCTATAAATACCATAGTGTTTTTCTTAAAATTGTAACTTAAGTATTTGAATAATATTCAGCGTGTTATTGCTTTTTTAGTATTTTTAATTTACGCGCTACAATTATAGTAAAGCCAAAGTAAAGCAGACGGGAAATATTTACCTGTGTTCATAATATTATTTATTTCACATTTAAATGTTATTGTTAGGTAGGTGTAAATAGGTATTTTTGTATCTAATAATTTTACTTGTTCTATTTAAGTGCGAAAATGAAATTCATTTCATAACTGCAGAAAGGTTCATTAAAAATTTAATGGACTATATTCGCAAGTGGTATCTCTGTTTAAAATTTAAATCATATTTAAATGATAAAGTTTTATCTGAATTTTATTCAACTGTTGCTTAGAATTTTCTAGTGTTTGATTTTACGCGAGTATTATACATTTAGAAATTAAAGACTTTTTAACGTTTCGAACTGTCGGGAAAATAATATAATGAATAAATCGCGTTTAAAATCCGTTAAAAAGTCTTTAATTTCCAACTGTTGCTTGTTTGATTATCTGAAACTAGAGGTAGCTGCGTACCTAGCTCGGTTTCACACACGAAAGCTCGCGGGTTTATGTAGTTTTTCTTTATCATATAATATTCTACATATTAAGCTTCATCACTGTAAAGTGTAAAGTATCATCAAAATCCGTTACATTGTTTAGGCGTAGGTAAAGAAGAGACAGACAGACAAAGTTTCTTTCGTATTTACAGTAGGAATAACATTTTACAAAATAAAGAACAAGATAACATGCCTTCTTCAAATAACAAAATTGAATTAAAAATTTCTCTAAGCATTCGCTTAGTTTAATTAATCAAGACCGAAATTAAATAATTCCTTTTCTAAACTCTAAACGTGACATACACACAGGCGCGGTCCCAGCCTGACATTTGGGGGGGGGGGGTCACGCATCTGGAAAGGAATGCAACCCCCCCAATCGTACTCGCCAAATATCGTATTCAATAGAAGTGATAAGCAAAAACTTGAGAAAATTTCTATACATTTTTTTACTTATTTTTAAATTTTACAAAGAAAAACCGGCCAAGTGCGAGTCGGAAGCCGTTAGCTGCAAATTTTCGCTAATTTCGACATTTGCAAGGGATTAAAAACAGGTTTAAACAGAACTTTAGATGTGCGAGTGACTCCGATTCGCACTTAGCCAGTTCTTTTTTTTTATATTGTACAGTATAAGATTTTTTTTCTATTTTATCGAGAACGATTTTGGGGGGGGTCATATGTCTGGGACCGTGCCTGCATACACAAGCCGACATGAGCTCACCTTTAACCTTAGCTAAATAATTAGCAAAACCTACCGTAATACAATATAATTAAGTCGGATATGTAAGTGAAGCCTTACTGAAGTTAGTAAACAATCGATTACATAATATACACGAACAAAACCTTATATATGATGCGTGACTGTTAACAAAATAATCAATTGATTTGCAATAAGTCGATTTGTCTGATATCATATTACATTCATAATGTTTTTTATTGTTTTTGAACCGTATTTTTCGAATAATAAGTAATATGACAGCAAAACATTGATTTAGTAGGTTAAAATATTCAATTTTTATCCAACCGAATTTTAAGTAACGCAAATACTAAAACCGTTTAGCTTCATAAATAGAATCGTATTGCAAAAGATCCTTTGAGACTGTAGTGTCGCCCTAAACAGTAATCCTCAATTTATGGCAATTCCCGGGAACGTAATAAATAAAGAACTCCATAAACGTCGAGCGAAATATAAATACTGGTAGTGTAGGTCGGCCAAGTTTACGTAAATGTCAGAATTACTTGAATGTCAGTGAGAAAGTAGCAAGGGAAGCACGTTACTTGGTATAACATTCTACACGTGATTGTCACGTGGTAATTGTTATTCCCTGTTTAGTTAGGATGGTTATGATCGGTGCGGGATTAACCTTTTACCCCTGGGTTTGCGTAATATAGCGTGAAGGTTTGTAAGTAGGTACAACAAGTCTGGAAAGTTTCGCAAAGAAGAAACGGGACAACGATTGGTAGAAGTGAGATGGAATATTCTAGTCTTATCCTTGTGATATTTGACTTTTTTGACAAAGAAATAATTAATGCGGATGTAAAATTAATATTTGAGGCAATATATTGCACGAAAAGCATTATTGCATATTATGACGACTGCTGTTTAGTCTCTATATTTTCAGCATAAGAGCTTACAGCATTTTACTACATCAACCTCAACAAAGAGTTTTACAGTTAGGTCTATAAAGTGACAGTTCTATCTCTAGAGAAGGCTAGAAACAATAAAATCGATAAGTCCGCTGGTTTATAGGTCGCCGATGCACTGATAATTCTTTCAGTGACCCATTTCGGCGGCAGCGGCTTTGGTCACTGTTAAAAATAGTATTTTTCATCGAATACTATTATACACCGATGTTCAATATCCAATTTAGTGTAGATGTATGATATGTTTTGATTGAATTAAAAGCTCGAATTTTTGGTTGAAAATAGAAATGTAGAACACCTACAAATTACAACGGCCTCACAAATTTATGGAATACTATAAACTATGAAATTCAATTTTATTATTGCATCTCATATATAAGCAACCTTTAATCAACCCTAAAAGAAAAAAGCTATCGTTTTTTATTCATTATATTTAAATTTGAAATCGAATATTTACTGGTACATTACTATAACTACGGATTTGTTATGATATATTTTCATCCTTATTTCATAGTAGAAAAGAAAGAACAATTGTAATTGTCTGTATTTGAAACGGTACAATTTGATCATCACATTATTCAAAAAGCTTGCTTGTCTGTAAAACAACCGTTTACGCCACATGAAACCGACCCTTTTTCAGATAAAATAAAACACGAAACAGTCGTGTTTAAAGATAACCTTGAACGATAATACCGAATAAATACTTTTTATTTAACCCGCCTTTGAACTTGTCTTTAAAAGAGAAAATAAAATGAGAGTAGCGTTGATAAACACGATAAAATAAAAGTAGAGATAGTTTACCCCACCCAGAGCTATTTGTACGGTCAATTAAAAATAAATGCAGCTGTCAGATACGTACGTCACGTGGTACATACACGTGTATGGAGGAATCTAATCGTTTCATCAACTAGTGTCCACGTGCAGTTATTATGTTAGTGAGTTAGTACGTTAGTGAGTTAGTACGTGAGTTAGCACGTTACTGAGTTAATACGTAAGTGAGTTAGTAATTTTATAATAGTGATGTATCAAATTAGTACCTACGTTATTCCATGAGTATGATGCAGATTAATTTCATAAGATCTTCACTGATAGATTTTTATAAGTAGGCGATTAGCCTAATGTATCGTTAGATAGAGTCTGATATTGATATTCAACTTGAAATAAATAGCCAAGATCTGAGGTAGACATAAAAGCCCGTCTCCCTTGTGTGCGGTATTGAGCAGACACATTTATGTCAGACTGTTTCGGTAATCGATTCTTCTTTATGGACTAGCTATTAGCTAAATAAATATTATGTATTGTATTTTGGTGTATTATTCGATGGATGCCAGGACCTCTGATACACACGCTTTTCAGTGTCAAGGCTATGGTGGTGTCACTTTATTATTTGCCAGGTCATTTCTGAATTGATTTGGGTTTAGAGAGAATACATTTCAAACATCTAATTTGAGTTTTTTATACAAGGTTGCACAGATAACAATTTCATTTTCTTCTAAGAAATAAGTATCTAATTTGACAAAAAGAAAAAATAAGGTTACCTACGCCTTTACAAACATCGAAACAGATTTGATTAAAATTCAACAGTAACAGACCCTATCTAATAAAAATTTGTTTCGTGCGATTGTTTGACCTCCAACTGTCTCTATACTTACCTTCTTTGACCCTTTAAAAAGAGTGACATATTACCCAAAGCTTTGTGTATCATTAAGACAAAATTACAAAATGACGAAATTGTTTAATATAGCTGCAGTTTTAATAAATACATACTAAATAACTAGTAATAGTAATATACATACTAATTATTTAGTATGTATTAATGCAGACTATCCAGACCTTCATATTTATTTTTGCTTAGCACGATCATTTTCCGATAAAACAGTTATAAATATTAATTCATACCTACTTATAAACTCATGAGTATGGAAAGCAGTTTAACACCTATATGTATTTCTTTAGTGAATTTTATATTGGTATTAACTGATATAATACTTTATATTGTGTTTTATTTATTTTTATAATTTTCCTTATGTGAATAATAGACAATACTGTATCGATTTTAACATCAAACAAGCAATTTCCACTTGAAAGATCTTAAGGAAAATCTTGTTTTGTGTACACTTCTATAACTTGAAAAATATTTTTCCTTTCGATAGCTATTTTTAGTGTGATTAAAAGGAAGCCTCAAAATAATTAATTAAGATTTATTTTCACAAATAAACAAGCAATGTTATTTAGACGAGTTTACTTTGGTAATTAAAATGGCGTAGGATGAGTAAATACAGTTACGTAAGTCAAGTGCACATGGCGCCTTCATCACAAACACTCGTTGACATTTAGAATTATTGATTGTGCCGAAAATACCTAGGTATATACTACTCAATGATACTTATAACATTATTGCCGTTGGTAATGGCGTTCCTATAGTGTGGAAATTAATATTGAATACCATTGACCATTCCTTAGTTACGTTTGGTCTGTTCTTTCGACTGTGACAAAAAAATCTTTCGTCTGTGACAGAAAGATTATTCTGTTATTTTTTTAAAGTTTAATACATATATTTTATTAAAATCGAAATAGCAATCGTATGCTCCTCTCTAAGTTATTATTCCTTATCGATATTTTCCAAAGGAAACCATGTGAATGCCGCTGTCAATGATCCTAAAGCCTGATTCCCACGACATGTTTGCTTCACAAATCCGACCGCGCCACACCACACCACATGCCATGGGAATCGGCGCGCTTGTCGCTCGCCAGTGCTTGCCATACGCACACATGCCGTGGGAACGCTCAGTTCAAATCGCGACGGATGGCGACAAGCGCTTGTCGTCTGCCAATGCTTGTGAAGCAAACATGCCGTGGGAATCAGGCTTAAGATAAGTATTGTTTTTGTTGCTTACGCCACCAGTTTGTTTTATTTGTATTTATTATTTTTTATAACACTTTCATTTCTCTTCTTACCGTTTAAATGAGTCTGAATATGACGAGATTTGTTCCATAATAAATAAAACTTTGTGTTAATTAACAAGTATACGAAGCTTAATGTCATACAGCGACTTTCAAAACAATTCCGCTCGTTATTTCATAATTAATTTTACTTTTGGTGACTTCCTACGGATTCTTATTATATCATAAGTTCATAACATTCATTGTTTAATAAGCATCAAAGTCGAAAGGAACGTTCATTACTTTACTTGAGCTTTAAAAAATATATTTAAAATCGATTTTGTTGTTGCGATGTTAGCGATACCTACGCTACGTCACAATTATTTTGTATCTAATGTTTGCTATTAAAAATTAATTCACTTAATACTAATTCCTTAGAGTTTAGATAAATAACCTACTAATTAGACTCTTCTTTGACTCCCTTAAATAAAGAAAGAAAACCACGTGAAATAAAATAAATATGTTACCTGAGCTTAATGGTGAGCTTTTTTATTAAAGTCCGTTCTATGCCTAAATTATATGATTAATATTAATTATTGGATATGGATAGATTATCTGCGCTCATTTTATGAAAATTACGAAGATGGCAGCTGATGGAAACGTTTATTAATTATATTAATTGCTCGTTCAAGCTCGATATTAATCGCAAATTAATGAAACGACAATTTTCATTAGGCGGAAAAGATGTTCATTGACAACGTGAATAATTTATTGAATATGGAATATGGTATTCTTATTGAATATGAAAACTCAATATAGTTTTAAAAGCTTATAACGTAATTCATAATAGTTATAGGTTTGTAAAATATGTACTAAACTATTAATAAAATATTATTTGGTAGATATATTAAAGTCGTAACATATTAACGTCGTCTGTTGTAAATATATATGTAGTTACTATATCATAAAATGGAATATTAAAAATGATATCCATCTAAACATTGTAACAGAATCTTGAAGTATGTCTGCGGGGAGTCTCTCTGCAATAACAACTTTTAACTAATTCAGACGGCCTAGCTCACGTACTGTCTAGCTTAAATAAAAATATGTCTAAAATATTTCATGTCTCTTGTTTTATTATGAAATAAATATACCATTTATATATTTTTATTAAAGTAAAAAATGAAATTTATTTCGACGATAAAAATATTAAGCGACACGAATTTCAAATATTAAATTAGAAGCGAATAGCGATGTAGTTACTTGAATTACTGCGTAATAAGGTTCGACGGGGCGCTCCAATACCGTCTTGAAATTGATTTAATTTTGTAGCATATTATAATATCATAATAACATCAATGTACTTATAGGAAATACATGTTCTTGTAGTATAAGTTCCCGCATATATTAGTTTACTTTTTGTGAGAGAGAAATTCACGTAAAAAAATGTCGTCATGATTATCTTTTCAATAAATAGGTGCATTACAATTGAAAGCAGCTTTGTGGTGACATACGTAGATAATATTAGGTATTCGTAATTTAAATAATTGTAATTATCTTAGTAATTATAGTTTATGTTACAACTACTTTTTCCGATAAAGTTTTATTTAAAATAACATACGATCATTAAAAAAGCATAAGTACTATTCAAGAAAATCCAAATATTTTATTTTACGTACCTAAGACATCTTACAGCAGTCTACAAATAATTGGATAGCATTCAACAACCAGCAAAATTGATGCTTGAACCTAACGATATAAATTTAATGTTTGTTATTCAGCTTAAAATGTGACCAAAAAATTCCAGACGAAATTTCTAGAAACTCTTTATCCTTTTAAGCCTATAATCTCGTGTAATCATAATTTATACAGTCGGAGTTATTTTAATCCGAGGTGTTTGTTAATTTTATATAATACCTGCTGAAGTTAAAATTTTGGTTTAATAATCATTAATCACATTACATTAAGGTGCGGTTTCACAACATGCTGATGTCTATTCACAAAATTTATTCTAAAAAGAATACATTTTTCATATGTTTTTCAATGTAATATTAAAAACGAATATCACAAATATCAAATAACAAAGTACCTAAACGTAATGTATTCATTACAGTATTAGCAATTATTTCAACATGAATCCAACAATCAGACAAAACTCTTGATATTTTTAAAGAGCCAATGCAATAGTATTGATTAAAATCCTACAAGTTCTCATGATAAAGACCGACAGGTCAACGATCAGGCTTAATAACGTAATACTATTAGTGATTTTTTCCATGGCAGTGATTTTATAGCCTTCTTAACATAATCGAAGCCTGTTAAGGCCATCGAACTAATGAAGTATCTACTTAGGTTAAACAATATAAAGTATGATGATATTACAGAAAAACAAAGAAAAAATATTGTTAAGTCTTATTACTTTATGAGGTTGTGACTTGCGCGTTAAAGTCTCAAATAATAAACACTTATAAACAGAATATTATCATCTAAATTCTTGAAAATCTGTGAACCGTATTAAAAATGTATATGAGAAAAATAATTGCAAGAACATCATGCTTTCTCAATTACCTATAGCAAGATAAAGGGATGCGTGAAAATGCTTTTAGCATAAAAATACAGTCTGGGCATAAAATTAAAATAGCTGGAGGGCTTCCGAGCGCGAGGGCTCCTCTCTAAAGAGTTCTTCATTCCACTCCGAGTTTGTAGGCAAATATTTCGGACTAAACTATGTTAAATTTCCTTTTAAAATATATGATGTATCTCTAGACTTTTGGGAATAAAATGAATAGTATAGATACGAAAACATTATTAAGTACATACATAGCTATATTAAATTCTTTCTTATAAAGGCTTAATTATTATTAATTCTTACGATGATGATACCAACTAATATTACAGAACATATTTTTTTCTCTTTGATTTTTTTTACAAATTAGCACACCTTTTTACGTGTTATCTCTTTGTTTGCAAACCATTAACGTGGAACGCCCAAGTGTCATTCTATCCCATTGCTTCAATAATCCCATTTTTTGTCGCCATCCCATCCCATCCGATCTATAATGGTTGGGAAACTAATGTCGCTTATCAAAATGTTCCTACTTATACTAATAATTTTAGGTATCATCATATATTGTGAGTACCTCAGCTTAAATAAATATATAAGTTCTTAACTTCGAATGTTAAAGCCACATATGTTACAAGATTTTATAGGTTATAATAAAATTTACGGAGGCCGTAAAAGAGTAGTTTAAAACAGAACATGCTAGGAGCTGATGTGACATCTAATATCCTTCTAGTGTGAATTCAATTCAACTATGCTCTTTTTTTTTGCAAAGAAAACTAAAAGAACCTTATATAAAGCAAGATGTGATCTTTATTCTTAAAAGATCAAAAAAGTTCTGTAATTTCGCAATTTGATGCAGGTATTTAATGTAGTTCTAAAATAAGTGCATGAGAAGTAAATTTTGTTTCGATAACCTCTGTAAATGTATATATGATAAATGTACCAGCATTATTGATATAATGCTGGTACATTTTAGCTTATCAGATTGCTTTCAATGTTAATCTGTGAAAGTACCTAGTTATATAATGTTTAAGCGATAATTTGAGTGCCAAAAATATGGACAATTTTATTATTTTAAATTATGATTACTTTTTTCAGAAGATTCCAGAATAATTTTAATTTATTATAGAAAAAAATAGGTACTTAACTACGCTTTTTTGAAAAATTATTACAATCCATAGGTAACTGTATTGTGACTAGTCTCAATTTAAAGTTCTTCCTTGTCCATTTGATTCTCCTCTAAAAACTCCAAAAAGAACTAATTTGAAATCATTTGTTTTATCAACATTAAAACTCTCTATAAAGGTGTGTGTTACAAAACATCAGATAAAAGCTTATGAAAGCTTCGTCTTTTATTGACGTCTAGACAGTAACACAATGGTTTCTGTTCGTTAATTAGCCATGCATTTAGCCATGCAACAACAGGTACATTTTAGGGAAGCGCGCTCCATCTTAGGCCACATCTCAGCTTACCATCAGGCGAGATTGTGGCCAAGCGCTCCCCTATTGTGCAATAAAAAAAAAAATGCATCTATACGTGTAACATGACGCAATATGCCTGTACTTATGACAAGCTGAAAGACTTCCAAAACCATTATTGAAACTAGCTTCTCTTTGTTAATAGCTCCAGAAACTAGCTATTATCTGCGTCAATGTGAATGGATGAAACATTTTAGTACTTAGGAATAATGAAGCTTTGTAAGGGAGAAAGAAATTATAAAATTGGTTTATGGTGCGTAAAAACTTACGTCAACTAGTGACTAATCTATACAAATATTATAATAATGTACCTGTTTATAAGTATTAATTATACATAACTAGCTGCGCTCCGCGGTTTTACCCGCGTGGCTCTGCTCCTGTTGGTCTTAGCGTGATGATATATAGCCTATAGCCTTCCTTGATGAATGGGCTATCTAACACTGAAATAATTTTTCAAATCGGACCAGTAGTTTCTGAGATTAGCGCGTTCAAACAAACAAACAAACAAACTCTTCATGCTCTATAATATTACTAGCTTACCGCCCGCGGCTTCGCCCGCTTTGTGTAAAACCTTATAAATTATATACTAAAACCTTCCTCTTCAATCACTCTATCTATTAAAAAAAACCGCATCAAAATCCGTTGCGTAGTTTTAAAGATTTAAGCATACAAAGGGACATAGGGACATAGGGACAGAGAAAGCGACTTTATTTTATACTATGTAGTGATTATGTTATACAAAATATATATTTTTCACCATTTCTTAATTTTTATTACCTAAACTA
Organism: Colias behrii; assembly: GCA_029959065.1. Lineage (NCBI taxonomy): Eukaryota > Metazoa > Arthropoda > Insecta > Lepidoptera > Pieridae > Colias > Colias behrii. The sequence goes on from JARWMC010000015.1 coordinate 3,876,616, forward strand.
TTAAAGTTTATAAAAACAAATTATAAAGGCTTTAATTGGTATGATATTGAGCATTATTACATTATTAGCGTATATTAAGTCGTACTTTCTCTATAATAGAGACTTTAGCTCATTTGTTTTTTGACGAGATTTATCTACAATAACTTTATTATTAGCTTGTTATTAATGAAAACCTCGAGTTACTAAATAAATATGAATCATAGTTTTAGTACATCATACTGTTCCCCTATATGACGTCGCAACTGATTCTGAGCCTAACCGTAGATATCAATCATTTAATCTTAAAATAACGATCAAACTTCAATTTAATAATAATTACTTGCGTTTGGTTCAATCTACGCAGTTATTACCTATTGATATTTTACATATAGGCCCAATGTAGGGTAATGTAATTTATAATACATATATGTATAACAAATACAAAACCTTGCTATTACTTGCTACGTAGTAGAAAACAACATCAATAAACCTTCACAGCTCTATATCTCATCTCTATCGAATTGCGCGTAATTTTCCTCAACAATCGCAAAGTACCCTCGCCTTAAATGCTTTTAACATTAATCAAGTTAGCAATTGATTCTAGAGGTCCTTGGAATCTTTTGTACTTACAGGATTCAACCGGTGTTATGTCCGGACCTTCTGCAGCTGCCAGCATCTTCATCGTGATAGCCCCTGGTAGAACACTGCTTGAAACCGACACCTTGAATAATTTAAAGAATGGATAATCGAAAAAAGGAGCCGTCAGGACACTCAAGCGAAAGTACGACCCAACAGGCTGTCGTCGGTACTGCACTATTGATCATAACGAGCGGTTGATGGGCGCAAGCGTAGAACGCAGGTACCCACGCATGCGCCATCTTCTCCACACCATATACCACCGGAAGATCGTCATTTGACATGTGACAGAGCAGCTTCCGGTCCCCATTCAAATTCTAATGACGTATTTAGGGGTTTATTTAGGCGTCTTCTTCTTATCAGCCGTGGGACGTCCACTGCTGGACAAAGGCCTCCCTCAAGGATTTCCAGTACGACCGGTCACCGGCGGCCTGCATCCAGCGGCTCCCTGCCACTCGGACCAGGTCGTCTGTCCATCTTGTGGGAGGTCGTCCCACGCTTCGTCTTCCCGTTCGTGGCCTCCATTCCAGAACCTTTCTGCCCCAACGGCCATCGGTTCTACGGGCTATGTGCCCCGCCCATTGCCACTTCAACGTGCTAATCCGGCGAGCTATGTCGGTGACTCCGGTTCTCCTACGGATCTCCTCATTTCTGATTCGATCTCGTAGGGAAACTCCGAGCATAGCCCTTTCCATAGCACGTTGGGCGACGCTGAGCTTGTTCACAAGGCCCACTATTTAGGCGTCTGGTGGGAGCTCAATTAGAGTTTTATGATTTCTTCATTAATTGAATTTAACTGCTAGGCCCAACCCAACTGTATGCTATAAATGTTCTATTAATTCGTTCTGACCTTACTCTTTAGTACGCCTACAATCTTCTTAGAAAATTGCCTCCATTAATTTTATTAATAGTTCAAAAGAAAATCTTAAGTATGGCTTTCCAATATGCTCTTATTTTAAATTACTTAGTCGTAGGTACTCGTCGTCGTTAGGTAACTTACTTCTAAAGAGTAAACAATTAATATATAATATTATATGCTAATAGAAATATTGCAATTAATATTTTTATAGATTAGACATAAAACGCTTTAGTACAGATAAATGTTTATTGATTTATCAAATACCTAGACATTTTATTCAGAACTTGTAATATTCAGATTCTTTCTTGTATTAAGGAATATATGGACGATAAAAACCCATGGAGAGTTGTCGCGTAAAAACCACAGGACAGTTCTTTGGCATATCACTATAAATTATGATGTTACATATGTAATTTGTAAAATTAAATTGTAAAACTGACATGATTAAAAAGAGCAACTATGGAGTTTCTTGCCGATTCTTCTCCGTAGATACTGCTTTCCGAATCGGTGGTAAATGTTAAAAATATGTACCTATGACGTTTCAAAAGTGCTTCTAGAAGAAGTCTAATTGAATAAATAAATGTTTGAGTTCTTCTTTCTTTATTCCATCTTCCAAATACAGATACCTACTTGTAAATTTACACAGCATTTATGATAAAAAATATAGATTTCATATTTGGATTAACAAAAAAAACGAATAAAACGCACAACAAGATGTTATAAATAAGTTTTATTGAAAATCGTAAATAAATTTACATAAATATTAATAAATTACATCACGAGTAGAAGAGTTCGTAGCAGCGCGGCTGCTTGTGTGTTTAGTATCCAGCCAATTCGGCGAAGGTGGAGTCCATCTCGTCTGCCAGGCTCTTGTATCTGTCCTTGTTGATTCCCAGCTCGTCTGTCAAGTGCAATCAAGTTAGTACTGTAGGTCTACGGTGTAGCGGGTTACGTGCTACGTGCTACGGTTGCTACGAATGAGCTTTTGCGTAGTAGGTAATTGCATGACTATAGATTTTTAAAGGAGTTCAAAGCTAATTTATTGTTTTAATAAATACTGCAAGTAATTTGCTTGTTTCCCCAACTATAAAACTAGAAAATAACAATTAATCGTTGAATTATCAAGAACCCTTGTTTGCCTTTTAAGATTTGGGAAGAAATTCCTGGACGATCGTATAGTAAAATATCAATTGATATCGCTGTTAAAAAGAAGAAAGATTAATATTGTTAAATATTAAGTTATTTTTATAGAATCTCTTAATTTTATGAATATGTCGATTTAAATAACTATTTTAACCATTTATTTTAGAGTTTAAAGTACATGTACCTTAGAAGCATTGGTCCACGACGGTAGCAGCAAAGCGTAAGACATATTAATCACAACACAGAAAGCAAGGTTTATTGTATGAAGGCGATTTCTAAAGGATTGTCCGGAATTCGTTATTTCTAGGTTAAGGACAATCCTCTAAATATCGATGGGGTTAGGATTAAAGAGAAGTTATTAGCGATCTAGAACATATTATGACGACTTCCCAATAAACACGTAAAATCTAGGGCAGTAGAATTTAGAGGCTAAATTTCGTATGTCTAATATGGAGACAGCTAAAGGACGGTTCTGTCTTATACTAAGTGCTAAGGGAAGTTAGTATCCTGTCAACTCGGCGAATGTGCCGTCCAGGTCGTCACATATCGCCTTGTATTTCTCCTTGTCGCTGAACAACGCGTCTGGAAAATTTTGTTATTAAACAGCTTGTGAAGAAATTAGTTCAAGTGACTGTAAAAGAAGTAAGCTTATTAGATCTTTTATTAACCTGCTATTATTGGCCGGGTTTCGAAGCAGAAGAATGTAATTTTTTAAATGTGTTCCTTAATAACTGACTGCTTCAACACCCAACACAATATTTCAGGAAGAGAGAAAATTCTTTAAGTGTGTTATTGAAATTCTCACTCACGTTAGATTCGTTTGTTTAAGAAATATTTTTAAGTGTGATTTAAATTGGATTACTTTCGTGTATAAAGATAATAATTCTTCTTTTAAATGATTTATGATGTGTGAGTATTTTAGTGTTAGTTTGGATCATACCTTCGAGCCTGTCGACTTCCTTTTGTAGTTTCTTGACGGTCTTTTCTGCGTATTCAGCACGAGCTTCAGCTTCCTTCAGTTTTATGGTGAGGGTCTTCAATTGCTTTTTGAATTCTTCTACACGCTGGTTGGCCTTCTCTTCTGAGACCTCCAGTGATTTAAGGGAGTTACCTACGACCTGTGGGGTAACGAACATTCATTTAAGTTTTTACTTGTGAATTTTTTTACCGTGCTACCTAACTTTTGGATACATGTTTGTGGAAGAATACGTTGTTAAACGTAATGACTGTATAAGCTTAACTTAAGAGTTATACAATATTTGGAACATGTATTGATAACATTGTAATGGTATAATTGATAATGTTTATTACCTTCAATTCCTCCTCAAGTTCTGTAATCTTTGCGTCACCTGATTTGACACGGTCTTCAGCCCCTTCAAGCTCGTCTTCAACGAAGGCCAGTTTGCGGGATACCTGAGACATAAATATTATTTGTCATAAAATATTTTCTTTCTTCTTTGTGTCATCAGACCGAAACTATAACGAAATCAAATATGTCATTTCTGTCCATTTGTAATATTCTAAAATATTCATTATGGAGCATTGGACTATGGACATTTACTTGTTGAAATTGGAGAGCGATTGACCTTAAAAGAGTAGTTAAAGTTGTTTAAAGTTTTTTTTACAGAGCTCAGTTATTGATAAGACATATACATCCTCGTTCATTCTTATGGCAATAAAGTTGTTAACAGTTACTATTTAAATGCCCAGTTATTTAAATGCTCTAGAATTTAACGAGATTTTCTTATTCATTTCATAAATTTTAATTTCAATTAGGTTGTCTTTTGTCCGTTTTAAACAGTTTTAAATAACAGTATTTATAAGTCACCTCATCGGATTTGCCGTCAGCGTCCTCAGCGAGGAGACGGGCCTCCTTCAGCTGGTTGGTGAGTTGGTCCATACGCTCCTCATCCTGCTGTGCTCTGTTCTCCAACACTTTGCACATACTGGGAATAAATATTTATTATTAAAAATATGCAATCAGAATCCAGTGCACTGATTATATAGATAAAATGAATGTTAAAATTAGAAAATAAATGCTTGGCTCTAATATACTTTTAACAAAATAATTTGTAATGAATGTAACGGTATCACGGTTACACGAAATACATAATATTATGAATATTACAAACCTATAAAACTAACGTAAAATCAGAACATAGAAAATATTGTTTTAATATTCTGCGAGACTAATTTACTGACGAGTAATTTTTAGATTTTTGATTAATTCCCTTCTTCATCAACCCTTAATAGAAGAGGCATTGAATGAATTTGTTTTTGAATGAAATTGTACTGACTGGGTAGGTACAAGGGACTACTATTACTACTACAAGGTACTATTGTCGAACTGATGAAAGCTTTCATTATTTCTTTTAATTTCAATAAAAATACTAACCGGTTGTTCTCATCAGCGGACTGTTGTGCTTCCAGAAGTTTCTGCTGGGCGGTGCCGGACCTCTCCTCTGACTTCTCCAGGTCCTCTTCAATCTGCTGCACCTTCCTGTTGAGGGCCGCCACCTCCGCCTCGGTAGCGGTGAGCTGCTTCTCCTTCTCCTCCAGGTCCTTGTTGGCCTGCTCCAACTTGTTCTTGTTGAGAGCCAGGTCCTCTTCCACCTGGAGGAGCTTCTTCTGGAGTTCACGGACTTCCTCGTTGACCTGGAATGAAATGTGTTTTGATGGTAAAGATTTAATTGTTGAACGTTCTAACCATTTCCATCAAGGAGAAATGACTGAGAAAAGCACATATGAAATATCGCATAATTCATATTATTGTAGAAATAACTTCCACCATAATATTTTCTGCATGGTTTTCGATTAATATAGCTAATCTCGTTGAAAATTACTAGAATTTTGATGAAGTTTCGTTTTCAAGTTTACAATCTTACCTTATATTTTTATTTCATAATAGTAGTTATTACCTACTTATTTTTTTTATTTGCAGAAGCGATCTCAAAAAAAGTACTATCAAATCTAAAACACACCTTCTCGGCACGGAGGTTGGCGTCTCTGGCCTGCTGCTCGCAGGTGTCAGCCTTGTCCATGGCATTGTCCTTCTCCAGCTTCATCGCCTGCATCTTCTTCTTGATCGCGTCCATGGTGGCTGCTTTGTTTTTTTACTTTTCGGTCACAAAAAATACGCCAGTTGTACCTGAAAGTATAGTTGGATTGTTAATTTTAATTCGTTTAACTTAGAGAAAATAATGTGTAGCATTCTTTTCTAAACTTATTGTACAGAGAAAGGCAGCATTATTTTCTCTGACAACCTTTCTTATTACGCTTATCCTAGCTTTGTGTTGGAGATTTCGTGAAATGTTTAATTTATACTTATTTGATTTATTGAGGCTTTATTCTAGTATTAAATTTGTACCTATTTTATTCTTTAGAAAATTTAAATGTAAATAGAGCGAATCCATTAGCGTCTTTTCCTACGAATTGTAGATAAGCTGTAAGTAGGTAAATCTATTTAGAGCCCCGTTTCCGTAATCTCAATTAATCCGTAATCTCAATGCTAAGCGTGAAGGCCATTACAATTTTCATAAGCTCGATATTTCAATTCCAAGTATTTGCATATCCGTAGTAAAAGCTGACGAAGCAGGTATTAGTTACAGAATCTGAGTTTCTACATTGCAAGAATAGATCGACTTTTATATCTATTTGTTCACACTTGGCGGAGTTCCAACCAGCCATATGCAGAACTGCAGATTTAATAGTCTAGTTCAGTTTATCTTGTGAAAGTGAAATTATTTCTAACATTGTAAAAATTTTGCTTAATAAAAATTTTGTATTATCTATTGTGTTTTATTTTGCATTAAACTTATATGTAACTAATAACATTACAAGGTTTGCGTATTTATTAAAACTCAATAATTATGTACATTCTTGACTTGCGCATCAACACCCGTCTGCGTCTGCGATGAGATAGTCTCCCGTATTTATATCTAGGTACTGAGAATAGTTGTTATAAGGCTTCCTTTAATCTCTAAAATATTAACTGTTTCCTATAATTTCCGTTTAACATTCCACTTTGAGTTGTGCGAACGTTTCATAAAACTGTTTCTAGGTTATTTTTATGTTTGTAAGTTGGACTATGTTTTGTTTAAAATTGATTTAAAAATGTAATTAGATTTTTTTAATTATCCATAATTTGTCAATTCATAAAAAATTACGATGTTTGATTCCTATGGTTTCATTTATATGTTACATACAAACAAAACCAAAATGATTTAAATGTATAATCCTTTATTAAATATTTGTTATAAGTATGGTAATTATTATTTGTATCCGCATTCTGTTATGTATAATTATCGTATAAGTTTAGTAGAAGATAAAAAAAATTAAATAAAACCGTTACGTCAACCGTATTAAATCCGTTAAAACGTCCAGAAACGTTCGTGTTGCGAAAATAACGCGTGTGTGACGCGGCTTTATTTTTGGCGGGCTGTCAAATATTACAGTTTGGTATCTGAAATAAATCGCTGTTTAAAACTAAACAGCTGCTACATAACAGCACTTAATACGCTTAACTAATCAGTGGAAGATTGTATAAGGTTTCAGTCTTAATTAATATTTTCACAATGTTAAAGTGCGGATTTTTTAAGTATATTTTTTGTGTCAGTTATCATATTAATGTTATTAAAAAAATTAAAAACGTATGTATGTCTTAAAATACTGAAACATAATATTTCAAGCTAGACGCTACAAGTTAGTCTTACAATATTTTAGCTAATATAAAATAAATAGAATGCGGGATTTTTTTACATTAAATTAATTATTCAACATGATAAGTATTTTTCGATTAAAATATTTGGTGTAATATGTCAAGGATAAATACTTAAATACAAAAAATCACCGAAAGCGATGAACTAAACGAATGTTTTACTAATTGATTATTTTTATTTTTAGTGTAATATTACTTAATTATATGTCTTAAAATACAAGTTTGTGTTTTATGTTATAAATTTTGTAAAAACAATACTCTGCAGCTGTACTTAAAAATATATCTTTAAAGTAATGTTCTCTATCACAATTTATACGAATCAATAGAATCTTTAATAAAGTTATTTTGTTCTAGTTTCGTTTTAAAATGAATTAGAAACAATTAAAAAGAATGGTTACAAAAAAAAAATATTATTACTGTATATGTCACAGTCATTAATGGTATTGAAAACTTTACTTACAAGTTATATTTATTGTGGCTCTATTAAATATTGTGATTTTTACCAGATTAACTATCTCCTAAATCAACTGTCACCTGCCACGTCCTAAATAATTATAAAAAATGGGGCACACGTTAAAAATACAATCCACGGCGAGTTTTCCCATATCGCTAAATAAATACATCGGACGGCCGCAAATAGGTCGACCGTCGCGCACTATTTTCAGCAAAGACGCCCGCGCAGTGTAATCCGAGACTTAAACACTAAATATCACATTTCAACACAAAGCTAGGATACGCCACTGCACTGCACTATCCCTTGAAGACTCCAAATAGTTGGCTCTTGGGTCCGTCGGGTTCGTGAGGTCCGTGGGTATCCAGCTCACTCACCTACGGGCGGTTCACACGGCGGAGCGGCGCGCACTAACCCGCCCTGAAGCCGCGCCACCCGCCCAGCTATTTTCGGTGCCAAAAATTCAGGATTCCGATCCGCGAGACGGTTATCATGTATGTGTATGGCAGCTATGGGTTACGGATATCGGATTTATTGCAATGCAAACTGACGTTAACGGAAATCTGCTTTCGAACATTCTTTCGGAAATGTTACAGTAAGAGGAAACGAAAGAAAAGTAAGTGTATCGGTCATACCAGCTGCAATCAGCCCTTCTAACAGCAAGTTGAAATTCAAATACCTAACGGGTCATGTAACGGTCAATGTTAACCAAGAATAAATCCAATTAGTGCTTGTGTAGATTGGACATTGAAAACGATGAGCATATTTTCCTAATAAGTACCTACGTAGCTGTTGTAAAGAGACACCTATAGTCGAATAACCTTGTAAATAATAATGCAGTTCACGCCCCTAAAACTTTACTTTATTTTACATTACTTTAATTTAAATATGAAGGGTTAATTTGACTTGTAGGTACCTACTCAATGAAATAGCAGCAGTAAAATGCGACTGCTTGACGCCGAACACGATATCCTATTACCAATTTACCAATGCTTGGTTTGTTTTATATTTAAGTTTCCCGCCCAGTGTTAAAGATATTTTAACAATGTGGCTTATAGCTTCAAAACACGTAAAAAATAAAAGAAATTTGGATAATATTATTATAGATATATTTACGTGTTCATCTCATAACTTTAACTCTAAGCTTTAACTTTAAACTTTTTTATTCCTGCAAATTTTTCAAGTGGTTATGTATGTATCCTACTGTTATATTCAACAAATAAAACAATTGTAAAATGTTTCATTTCTTGTAAATTTTAAATTACTTTGGACGCATTGTATTCAAATGCTAAAAATTAATCCTACTAGTTATTACAAATGCGGAAGTTTGTCAGAATGTATGGATGTGTTTTATCCGGGGTTGGTACCTACGCGAATTTATCGCAAACGTAAGATATAGGTATTGAAATGAAATGAAATAAATTTATTGGTTCATTTTATGTTTAATATTTCATTTCAATGGTGAATATTTTCCTAGACAACGCAGAGCAGTAAATGATTATTTATATGTTGTTTATAGTTTGTCATCCTTGTTCTCTTGCTATTGTTACGATTTATTTCTGTACGCGGCTTTCACATCGATATGGGAATGTTTGAAAGAATCTCAAATACCATTGCGTAGAGTACAGCTATATTTAGCAGCCATTGAGATCATCGTCCGTCTTTCATCTAGTTAGCACTAAATAAAGAATAGAAAACAAACATTAAATACTCCTACACAACATTTATGATTCAGATTACAGGATCATAAAATGAGGCATGTTTTCGGTATATACGTAATTTTTAATTGTGTATTAAATGTTATTCGGTGGCTTGGTAACAATGTACAGAATAGTCAATAGAAGATAGGTAGGTATGTATTTGTGGGATTTTTATTCAGACATGTAAGTTACCTAGTGGCTAGTTTAGAGAAGTGTTCAATTTCTATTACCTATAAATAAACAATTTCGATGATATTCAGAAAGGATATACATATATTGCAGTCTGGATTAGGATTTAGGACGTAGACTTCTTGGCAGTACCGGCGGTTGCATGAGTGCAACTTATGGTGGCTCTAAGGCGCTCCAAAGTGCATAACGCCAAGATTACACCTTGTAGTTAGATTAAACTATGTACATGCATATTGATCATAGATGTTCATCTTGTTGGTGAATAGGCAAAAAGTCATAAAATTAACACTAACTAGTTAATAGGAATAATTTTTTTTAAATATGTAAAATATTATTTGATGATAATGAATGCTTCGACCAAAGAGTGTCATTTGAACTTTAGTCTCTATACCCTCGTGAGCTACGGCCGGGCGCTGCAGCTGGTCACAAATCCTGTAAGGGAAGACATGTTTTATTATGTCGTAGGGCCCTTATAGGTGAAAATAATAATTGGTCTGAGCCAGTACCTATGCTTTATGTTATCTAGTGATATAGGTAGTTTATACAGTGTGTCCAAAAGGGTAGTGACTATATTTTAAGGTCGGATTCTATTAACAATTTTATCGATTAAAACACCCCATATTGGGGGTGCTAACCTCACCCCCTCCAAGACAGAGCTGTTTAAAAAATTTTAGTCGAGTTTTTTGCCTTTGTCTATTAAAGTACCTAAATTACGAGTTCTAGACAACCTACAGACCTGATTTTTTTACTTTTCAATAGGTAATTAGATATTCTACTAAAATTAATACTAAAATAATCGATATTGAATTGTTTCGAATCAGTAATTAAATGACAAAGTTATAAAAAATACATTAATTTTAATGAAATTTTTGGTTTTCTTAAATTATTACAAAAACTAGCGGCTTGAGATATCATTTTTTTGTATTTTCTTAATAGGTTTTGAATTTATCTACAAATTAGTGTTTAAATTTCTACTCTAAGTCAAGTATTTTAAAAGTTATTACAACTCGCATAGACCCCTTCGAAAGCGCACTGAGAAATTAAGTATAGCGAAGAAAATAAATGAAACGAAAATTTAAGTTTCATGATTGTTTTTAATAATAAGGTTAACAAGGAATTACAATTGAGCTGAGCACGATGTACCTACTCACACAATAAACTTTTTTCTACGAATAAGGTCAGCTACCTGCTCTGAGCGCTTGCGAAAGGGTCTAATGCGAGTTGTAATAACTTTTAAAATACTTGACTTAGAGTAGAAATTTAAACACTTATTTGTAGATAAACTCAAAACCTATCAAGAAAATACAAAAAAATGATATCTCAAGCAGCTAGTTTTTGTAATAATTTAAGAAAAACAAAAATTTCATTAAAATTAATGTATTTTTTATAACTTTGTCATTTAATTACTGATTCGAAACAATTCAATATTGATTATTTTAGTATTAATTTTAGTAGAATATCTAATTACCTATTGAAAAGTAAAAAAATCAGGTCTGTAGGATGTCTAGAACTCGTAATTTGGGTACTTTAATAGACAAAGGCAAAAAACTCGACTAAAATTTTTTAAACAGCTCTGTCTTGGAGGGGGTAAGGTTAGCACCCCCAATATGGGGTGTTTTTATCGATAAAATTGTTAATAGAATCCGACCTTAAAATATAGTCACTACCCTTTTGGACACACTGTATATGTACATCTGTATTTATTTCTAACCTCTGCCAAAATTTGCAGATATGTAGATGCAAGTGTGAAAGATAATATGAAGAAAGATTTATTACAAATTCGTAAAGAGAAAGCCATTTCATGTGATGTGTGAACATGTAGGTAAAGATAAAAAAAAACGAAATAATTATACCTTTACAATACTTCTTAAAGTTTCAAATGTATATCAAGGTAAAATATAACTGTCTGTTGTCTTTTAGTAGATAATTTTTTGTCACTTTATGAAAAACTAGATGTTTGTGAGGTTATAAAAACATCAATAAATGATGTTTTACAAATTTTTAGTTATTATACAGGGTGTCCCAAAAAGTAGTGATATACTGAAGCTGGGAGGTAGAGGATCTAGAGGGCTATCCGAATCACCCCCATGTACCTATGTTATGCGATTTTTCGTATTTTCGGAGTTATGACATTTTTTTGGAGTTTTGACAACAGCGGGGTTATTTTAAAAAAATTCTGGTAATTAAACACCTTGTTATTGGTTTTAATTTGGTTTTAATGACCATCATGTTAATAAAATTTTTGCACTTACCACATTTAGATTTCAATTTTTCGATTGAAGCCTTCTGAATAATAAAATGAAATTTTTAGGGTAGCTACCTGATAGATAGAGCAAGTTTTTAAAAGCCAAATGTAAAACTTTTTTTATGTGATTTTATTTTTTTATGGGCCCTTGAAGTTGTGAACATAGGTACTGGGTCATTTTTTTTTATCTTTCTTGGCATTTAATTATTTTTTTTATTCCATTCGAAGATCTAACGATAGTAAATGTTACCAACTACTACAACAAATGTATTGAATAGGCCTATCTTTCAGCTTAGCACACAAAAAAAATCAAGCATCTAGCGCAATAATTCACGTCACCATAAATAAAAATCTCATCGTACTCGGCGATAGATGAAAAATTGAAAAAAATGTCATAACTCCGAAAATACGAAAAATCGCATAACATACATGGGGGTGATTCGGATAGCCCTCTAGGTCCTTTACCTCCCAGCTTCCGTTCATCACTACTTTTTGGGACACCCTGTATATCGCAATCCCCAGGATATACAAATGTAACAAATCAATTATCATTTACTAGCTTACCACCCGCGGCTTCGCCCGCTTTGTCTAAAACCTAATAAATTATATACTAAAACCTTCCTCTTGAATCACTCTATCTATTAAAAAAAACCGCATCAAAATCCGTTGCGTAGTTTTAAAGATTTAAGCATACAAAGGGACATAGGGACAAAGAAAGCGACTTTGTTTTATACTATGTAGAGTCCGTTCAGTAGAGTTCTTGAGTTCCGGTGTAAATAACACATTACACGCTGTCTTTTATTAATCTTTACTTAGGTATATTATAAAGCTGAAGAGTTTGTTTGTTTAATCTCAGGAATTACTGGTCCGATTTGAAAATTCTTTCGGTGTTAGATAGCCTATTAATCAAGGAAGGCTATAGGCTATATATAATCACGCTAAGACCAACAGGAGCGGAGCAACGCGGGTAAAACCGCTAGTATTAAAGCTATAGCTAGTATTAAATATAATTATATTTATAGGAAGGTCGATGTATAGATGTCGAATACAGTTTTGGAGTTCTTCTTTTTAACTTCTTTACTCATATCAGCTGTTATCATTTAGTAGTAACTAGGTAGTAGTATTCTTACTTAATGATCTAAGATTTCATGCATTCAATGAATGGTATAATTATTTAATAAAATAAAGGCATAAATATGCCTCATCAAATTTGAACACATTTCACATAATGAAAGTCACTTCTGTGACTTACTTTCAGTTTCAATGCCGGAATTAGAATCGAGGTGAACTTTTCAAATTGAGGATTGTTCTGCATTTTGCGTTATTTCTGTGAAATCGTTTCCAATTTTTCACTGGTCTTATAATAAGAGTAGCCGACAGCCGTATTTCTCTGTTTCAGGTATGAAATAGGCTAGACAAGGGCTAGACTTATTGCTTACCAATATTTTGTTTTTCAAATTAATTTCATTAATTTTTATTATTCAGACTGATTAGTTAATCCATTATTTTATGTTGCGACTTCATCATATTATCATATTTAATTGTAAGCATCATAGTTTTACATTTATTGTTACAACTTTTAATTGCTTCAATATTTCTTTAAAAAAAAAATAAAAAAAAATGAGGAATTAGCATCTCCACTCAACAGGCGTACCTAAACTTAATAAAAAAAAATTAAATTTTCTGTCATATAGATTCAGGGATATACAAAATAAAACGCAAATATTGTGAAAAACGTATATATTCATAGTTAATCAAATTATTCGAAGCTTTACATTCGTCGATATTAAAAGCTACTTAATTCGAAACTAAGCAATATGAGTATTGTATAAAACACGTAAACATGGAAAAGTCATAATTATAAAGGGGTCTTTCCTGTCCTTCTCATGTCCTCTTACATTGACCCCTTATTCGAGCCATAAAATTAATACTATCATGGAAAACGATATCTTGAACAACTGTTAAGAACTTACAAGATACCTACAGAAATATTTTACAAGAATGCGCTTTGAATAAACCTTACGAATATTTTTTCTTTTTCTCAACTTTGTACTATACATGCTCATACAAATATATGTTTATTTCATATTTCTAACAGACATCCAGCAAGTATAGACCGCATCTCATTCCGTCGAGAAAAAAATAGCGCTTTTCTAGAAGGGAAAAATTCATAGCAAACTAAGTGCTTGTGAGCACGCTCAGAAGGATAAAGTCCATAATTTATAGAAAGTATAAAGAAGTTATATTACAATAACGGCAGTGCTAAATATCTTTAACTCAAAGACAGTTTGAAGTGGAGTAGCTGCATGGAATGAGCAATGTTACACATAGGTATAAAAATCGCAACCGATGATTACATTAATTATATAAAGCAATATAAATTTATATTAAACATCCAAAATTACTCAAATGTCATCAATTTAATTAATTTCAAATCACATTTACACACCTCAATCAATTTCATTGCTTTCCAAATCAATTTAAAAAGAAAACTACAATCACAGTGTCACATGTCATTTTATCCGCCATGTGCATAAAGCTTTAAATTTTCCCGCTCATTTTGCATCACATTCTAAAATGGCGGTCTTTATAGTTGCGTTCAGTTTAATATCCAGACAGATCTGCGAATGTTTGATCCACTTCCTCTGCGATCGCCTTGTATTTACTTCTTTCTTCAATAACTTCATCTGTTTAGTGGTGTTAGTACTAATTGTTAGTATGGTTAGTAGCTAGTACGCTAAGTTATATTAGTATTGAAACAAAAGTCGCAGATTTTTATTTAGTAAACATTAATATATTTCTACAATCCAGTAGAAATGTATAGACTATTAAATAGATATTAGGTATCTTCATTAGATCAATGATTTTTAAATATAAGAATCAAGCGTATTTTATCAGATATCGTTATTTTTTACTCCTCTTCCCAAGCTGATACTCAATTGACCCAGCTTCAACTAAATGCAGTGTCTATCTACTTAATATATTTATTGGCTGAATTGAAATAACTTTCTTTACAAATTAGCAAAAGAAAATAACAAGCATAGAGCGAATAACTACACAAGCAGTTGCAAATAAGGTATGTGCATCAAAAATATAACACTTATACTAGTACAAAATGCTGATTGAAAAGGGATATCTTACAGCACATGGTCTGAAAAAGTGTAGAAATAAAACGGCGTAGGTAAATAATAAATTATTTATTTATCGTAGTTGAAAAATAAATACCACCATAAATCTATGGATAACGTTAATACTTTGTCAATATAAAATATAAAGTTAATCTATACATAGTTGACGCGGGCGGTGTTGTGCCCAAATGCGGTACCATCGGAACACTGGTCCGTTAGTGCACAGAGTACACGCCAGTTTATTCCTTAAGGATGAGTTCCACGAAGGCCGTGTCCAGGTCGTCACCGATGTCCTTGTACTTCTCTTTCTCGGCGACGAGCTCGTCTAAATATATTAGGAGTATGTTAATAAAAGTACAACTGAAGATACAACATAGAAAAATCATTTTCTCTACACTACTATAGCAAATAGTTCTCTATTTTTGTATTCACTTTATACAATTTTAAAAACATCTGCAAGTCAAGTTTCGAATTAGTCGAGCGAAATTTACAGAAGCGCGTAGAAATATTAAAATAATGCTTACATGTCGTCGTCCGTTACGGAAGCCATGCGTGTTTCGCACATTATTCTGACGTAACGTCCATGCGTATGCGAATTCGTGAATTCTGAATTCAAAGGAGTCTAGAGTGTGAGTGAAAATATTTTACTGGTATTAAATGCACATGAAAAGCGTAAAACTCGGTCGGTTCGGTCGTCAGTGGTAGCAAGGGCAGCGGTCGCAGGCGCGCCACGCGGCGGGCAGGCCGAGCTCCGCCAGCGCGCCGTCCAGCTCGTCGCCCAGCGCCGCCAGCAGCTCCTTGCTCGCGACCGACTCGTCTGCGAAGACCGCCGCGGTCAGACGCTCACTCGCTCGATCGCACTCCACACGCATGCTCACTGAGTTAACTACTATTCCATCAGCTATTTCGTTTATTTAATTTAAATATCGTAAAATACAATCTCTTAAAATAGCGATAGCGTCTATTCGGCGGGCGGGTCGGCCGGGGCGGGGTCGGCCGGGGCGGGGTCGGCCGGGGCGGGGTCGGCCGGGGCGGGGTTGGCCGGGGCGGGCTCGGCTGGCGGGGCCGGCTCGGGCTCCGGGGCGGGCGCGGGGGGAGGGGTGGGCTCCTTGGGCGGCGGCGGCGGGGGGGGAGTGGGCTCCTTGGCCGGCGGCGGCGTGGGCTCCTTGGGCGGCGGCTGCGGCGCGGCCTGCTGGTGGTACTGCGGCTTGCTGAGCGCCTGCTCGCGCGCCAGCTCGCGCGCGCGCCGCAGCCGCTCCGCCTGCGCCTCCGTCATCTCCACGCCCGGGATCAGTTCCACGGCGGTGTCGTCGATGTCGTTGCCGATGTCGTTGAACCGCTCCTTCTCGTTGATCAGGTCATCTGTGACAGTGGGTGGCGGTCAGGCGGTGCGGCGCCGGGCGGGTGTTAGCGACTCCATGCCGGGGCGTGCCGGGGGCGACCGGGAAGGGCTCGTGGGCCATGCGGGCTCTCTACTCTCGTCACGCGTCTTCACCGTCTCGACGACCTCGGAGGGCATGCGTTAACACTGTCTGGACTCATTTCGTTACGGACACTCATTTCATGCCCCGTGCTCCTAGTTCACATTTAAACGATGACGGCCAATGATACTCAACGACTCGTTCGCACGTTCAGTTATTATCGTATTTATTGACAAGTGAGATGAGAACAGATATCGACAAAAACCTTCATAGCTGATGGAACGATATTAAAAATTAGTGGAAACGGAAGGGGTTAGAGAAGGTGCACACATGTTAGTAAAAAAACAACACACTAAAAATAATAATATAATATAATATTTATAAACACTTGTGTTAGAATACTCTTAAACTCATTAATTTATTTCTCACGTACTTATTATCTATCAATTCATAAATCGATAACATTTTCAAGACGGATTACCCTCGATCGGTTGAAAAATTAATTTTAATACATTAAATTTAGTCTCATAATATGTAATAACGCCCGGACCGCGAGTGACGCGACGCTACCCGAGGGTATTGCCAGCTCTAAATATTCCGAAACTCCTAGAAAGATGGCCGTCGTTCATCGAATCGCTCGATGATTAACAACATAATGGAAATATGACACAAGAAGGAAACATTCTCGAATTAATATAGAATATCAAATTCTTCATATCAAGCATTTCATATAAATATCATTTTACTTGTTACCATCACTCATTAAATAAAAAACATCTAATCTCTTTTCTAGAATTAAGAAAATAAAAAAATCATGATCGTAAAATAGTGCTCTGAGCTCTCCTCGATGTCAGTTCATATGCACTTTAAATTACACTTACAAACGTAAATGGGGAATGTTAATACAAATCGCGTGCTAAAAATCATCATTGTGCTATAAAATTTAGACGTGTAAAAATTGGTCCACGATATGGAATGTCATTAACTTATAAATACAAGCGTTTAATCGCATACAACACTAATATCCTTACGGCCTTTATACGGGAGCGAATGACTAAGACAAATGAGGATACCTATCGGCGAACGATAATTAGAATAATTAACTGTGTACGAAAATTGCACATGGCAGTGGTGTCGTAGCGAACACTCGATCATAGTAAAATTAAAAGCGGCTGGCAATTACACTACATTTTAACAGCTAGTCACCCGCCCGCCTCACTCTGTCACGTATATAAAATCGCTACACGCTAAGAATACGAAAATCGAAAGAGACAATAAATAAGAGAATTAAATAATGTACACGTTGTTTCCCGCCGATTCTACTAGAAATTGACAACCTCGGTTTGACAGATGACATTTGTTTGACGTTGGCGTTTAGTTCGAGGCGGCTAGGGAAGGGGCGAGAAAAGTATCGACATCGATAAACAGTGAGTCGGGCGGGCAAGGGCGAGGTGTTCACATGTTCTGGATATCGTGGAGCGTGGCCTCCATTTCCTCCTGCAGGAGTTTGCTCTTTTCGCGCTCGGCCACCAGATCGTCTGCAAGTTCCGATGTGGCCACGGTGAGTCACACAACACATACATTAGCGTTAGCGAAATATACGCAACTCGTTAAAACCAAAATAATTTAAAAGAAAAAAAAATCTACGCAACACAATAAAATAAAAAAAGATATACGTATACGTTTATAATCTAGAAATGTTCCGAGTTGCATATACTTCACATAAACTAAACAGGCAAAAAACAACAAAAAATAATAATCATGCGTAAAAAAAAATAAAGGGACACTACATCGAAAATCCGAGCAGTCTATTAGGACAACATTTAAACTCCATGCCTACGCAATAAAAATATGATTACGAAAAAGCTATTGTATAAAAATATTAAGAAAAATGCACTTCAAGTAATGAATAATTTAATTTCAATAGCGTTTTCGCAATTAATTTTCATGAAATAAAAAAAATGTTACTAAGAAAATTAATTGAAAAAAAATTAAGCTTAACGTAGCGTAATGAGAGAAGAATAAAGCTATAAAATCAAATAGTACAGCGCCAACAATTTTAACGGCTCAAAATGTCTGATGTGGTTTAAGTGCGTAAAAGCTTTGGTTATTCGTCAAACGTTATTGTTAACAACTTGACTTCAGAGATAATTAAAATCACTTAACCAACTGCTGTACTGGATTGTTTAAATATATCTGTGGACTCTTAAACTCAATCATTATTATTTTTTTATTTAAACTTTTAAAAGATTTTTTTTTACTTTAAAAAAAAAATATTTAAAATATTCATTAAAGTGATAATGGAATAAATATTACCTTCAAGCCTGTCGACCTCCTTCTGCAGTTTCTGGACTGAGCGTTCAGCAAATTCAGCACGAGCCTCAGCCTGCAAACATTTTTAACGTCGTATTAATAAAAATACTTGTGAATAAATAGCCTTTTTTCTGTTAACATTTTAAATCTCAGTTTTATAGGTTTTATCTGAATTTGATAATAACAAAAAAAATTGTAAGTAATCGATTGATTGAAAAAAATTCAGAAAAAAGACTATTTTACGCCAAACAGTACATGCAACTTTCTCAAAAATTTAATTTATTTTTTAATTCAACAACAACAAAAAATTTAATCCCAAATCAAAATTTTTACAGTTAATTTATCAAAAACTTTATTTACAAAATTTACTATTAGCTCAAAATAAAGAAAAAATCTAGTTGAAAACAAAGCAACACAAACACCATGCAAATTACCTTTACCAAGGGCAGCTATGTGCTGTACTGACGCTACTAAAATTTACATATAATATACCATTACCCCTATTATAGACAAAATCGAATAATGAAAATGATAATAATGATATATACAAGAGGCGTAGCTTTAGTCACTAAGATTTTGTTGTGTATTAAAAATTATATCAAAAGTAGTATCGTAAATAATTCTTGATAAAATCTGTATGTAAAAACGTAATAAAACTGTGTCTAGTTCAATGATAGTAATCAAAATGTGTGTAAAAATGTGCATTGTACACTCATCGTAGTGTGAGAAAAGTTTTACACTACGAAAACAAATTAACCTTCTGTTTTGTGATGTGTACCTATAATTTTTTATTCATTTAATATGTATTTTTTGTACAAAATGCATCCACATGGACTTAATCTGTCAAATCTGTCAATGTGACAGCTGTCAAAGTGTATCTGTATAATCTGTGTGATTGTGTGACCAAGGCCAAGGCCTTGGCCAAGGCAAGTTGAGCAACTTACTTGCGTCAATTTCTGGGAGAGGCTGTGTATCTTATCCTCGACGTGCTCCCGAGACGCCATCGCCTAGCCACATACGACTCATTGCATTACATACTCACAGCAAGCATGCTCAGCCCATGTTGTGATTGTATACCATTCATCGTTTGTTCCCATTCTATACTACCACTGACGCTACTACGCATTTATATAAATATTCAGATAGAATAAAATAAATATTACCACATTGCGGAAAGCATACGAGTAAAAAAAAGATATAGTATGATACAAATGAAAAATGCACGATCACAACATAAGCGGAATAGGTTCATAAAAATAAAAGCAATGAAATTAAATACATAGGTAGATAGACCTCATATGGAAATACATAGATGAAGCACCAACCGACCAGATAAAGTATCACAATAGGAGGTGCCCCCGTAGCTAATAGACACAAAAATGGCGATGAGCATGAACCGAAACTACAGCCGCAACCAAATCTATGTACGTCTTCCATCCGTTACCTCTTTGAGCTGCGCGTCGAGCACTTTCACCTGACCCTCGAACGACTCTTCCCTTTGCGTCGCCTGCGATTATTTCAGTTAAACGAGGTAACAAAACAGAAAAAACTCCATGCTGTGTATCACAGTGTACGTACACTCGGATACCATTAGGATTAGAAACTAAAAACTAAACATCGACAGTACTGTTACGTTCACAACAACTAAAATCGGAAGTATTAAGGTAAAAAACGGTAGTCGCACTACTTCACGGCTCATTTATCATTTCCCCTGTGCTTTGATTAGCATTGTGAATTATAGGTACGGGTAGAACTGTGGGTAATGATAGATCAGTCGTAAACGCTACACTAGATGTGTGCAGCATAATGCAGTTAGGCAAGCGTAAAAAAACACTCGCAAAAGAACGTTTCCGTTCACATCACACCTCCTTTAGGCGGGTGGTGAGGGTTTTGATTTGATTTTTGTACTCCTCCTCACGTTGGTTGGCCTGTATAGAATATGACACATTACTATTAAGTTAAAACTAATTTGTTTATAGTAAAAAATCATCGGTTCATCAGAAATTGGTTGGTGCTTTTCATGAGATTGTAATGATCCGTAAACGGATGTCATTAGCTTGGATTTGTCTAGCCTTAATATTAAATTTTCTAGCACTTGATGCTAGTGTTTATGCCTAGGTCTTATCTATGAGACGTACCTTCTCTTCAGAGACCTCGAGAGACTTCAGGTTGTTACCGACAACGCGGAGTTCCTCCTCAAGCTCGACGATTTTGCTGAAAGACAAGTGAACAATAGTCAATTTCTTTAAATACAAAGTTGTCTGTAGGAAAATAGTGTTTTTTTAGATAGAAATTGTAAAAAAAATGAATTGTATGAACTTTTTTAAACTATGTAGTAACTAATTTGTAAATTGCGTAAGGTCTTTTAAAAATTTAATTGATCTATTATTGATATTGACAAACAATCGATTGGATTGGAATGCTATATCAATTGAATCTAATTCCGTTTACATGAATAAATAGGTCAAATATTTGTATGGTACATGAAAGGGACTTGACCTTCTTATAAGCTATAAAATTTAAACTACCAACCAGCATGCAAAGCTTAAGTATTATTTTCTATCAATTTTATAATCTCTCTATTACCGTGTCTTTCCTTGTTGGATAATAATTTATTGTTTATTGATAGATAATAATACTGATAAAGCAGAATTTTTAAATTTTGTTAAAATAATGAAAAAAATATATAAATACCTACACACTTTTATCCGCTTTAATGGCAAAATCATTATTTATTGGCCAACCAATTTTTCACAATCCATTAGCTGATAAAAATGTGTATAATTTATGCATAATACTAAAACACGTACTGGCTGTGTGTTATTGGTTTGATGTCACGTCTCGTGGTTTAGGTATCAAAAATTTCATTTATTTATAACTGTCCCATCGTACTCATCAAATAACTTTTCGTCTATATAAATAATCGCGTACATTTAAATTTAGATTGAAACACTTATCAAATCAAAATTATGAAAATCGGTGAATTCGAAAAATATCGATCCAAGTTTTTAAAATGTACTTTGAACTCAAATCGACTCAAAAAAAGCCCCTACTTGTTATGGACCATATCATCAACATTTGAACCCCACAACGTCCAAGCAAAATCAGTGAACTCGAAAAAAGTCTTCCCAAGTTTTTAAATTTTACTTTAAACTTAAATTGACTCGAACAACCCTTACTAAATTTTAACATTTTCAGTTCAACCCAATCTTTCAACGTAAACCGCCAACAAACCAACACACAAGCAACACGTTAGGCCCCGTACATACCAGTCGCTCTGGTCGGCGCGCTCCTCCGCCCGCTCGAGGTCCTGCTCCATGAGCACGAGCTTGCGCGCCACCTGCCGCGCGCCCCGCGTTAGTACACGCACACACACACACACTACACTACGCTCCGGCGCCATTCTCCGCTCGCCGTCACGTGTCGTGACGATATCGTATCGCCTTTGATATCGCTCACTACATTCGCTACTGGCACGCTACGCGCTAGCGGTGTGCGAACGTTTCATAGGGAGTTATGCTGTTATCTTTTAACCCATTGAGCCCCAAACGGCCCGATCGGTCCCAGACACAATAGATTTTCTATTGTGTCTGTGGTTCCGGGGCCTGAGTTATTAAAGTACAAACGTCCAAGCAACAAAATTGTAGTTACTAGGGTAGGTCGGATAGGTGTTTTAGGTGTGGGTAGAATTCAAGGTATCTTACAATATAGTGTTGAAATCTAAGCTCTTAATTAGCTGCTAATAGGGAAGGGGATGTGCTCGTGGGGAAAGTGGAAACACGCAAAGCGGGAATCGAGAATGGCGCCCGAGTTCAAAATTAAAATAAACGAGGGTTGTCCCAAAACATTTAGCTCTAAAAAAAATTAAACTTTTCAAATATTAAAAGAAAATCTATGTGCTATCTAGTGCGTTATCATAATCGTTATGTGATGTGTGCGCTTGTATATGTGCGGCACGCATACGGCCAGTAATTCTGGTGTAATGCGGTGCATATCTGAAAACGAAAATTGCCCTATACCACACATATTTCCTGATAGCGTAATCTACGTCCTACGGCCATTATAGTAAACACACATTTAAGGACAGAAGTTTAGTCGACACATGGACATGATAGTTAACATTTAATAGAAATATTCATGAGATGGGGCAACCCTTGTTTTGTAATTAACCAAGCGAGTGACGCTGGCAGCTCGCGAGCGTCTGCAAACATCACTCGTGTAATTACCTACTTAAAATAAACAGCGTTACCGTCCAACGAATCGGACGAACAACGCGGCCAAGTTAATTTCATGATACATGTAAAACTAAATAAAATAAAACTGCAAGCCGGCTTCCATCTCGTCCACCTAAAACTGTACATGCATGATGAGAGTTAGAATCACCAATGACGGTAAATTTAGGTTACTGTGCGGATTAAAATGCGATGAACAACCATGCAAAACGGTGGCGAAAACTAGCAAACTAAAAGCCCACTTCGAATACCAATATTACGAGACGCAAATTCTGTCGAGTAATACAAGTATAGCAGTGGGTTTCAAAATCAATTGAAACCTACGATTCACCGGATTCGGCGCGCTCCTCCGCGCGTTCCAAGTCAGCCTCAACCATGGCCAGCTTACGAGCGACCTGAACATATCATTCCACAATATAAGATAGCCATTTTTTCCATCTATGATTATATGTTAAACGTTAGTTTCTTCCTATTTGGGGAAACAAGGTATAGCCTTGAACGACTGCACCCTTCGCATATATGGCGTCGAGGTGCTTATGTAACGAGACATGCGAGTCAACTTGTTCTTCCATTTATGGAAAAGAAATCAACGATCACGTACTATAGCGCACCATCTTTGGTTTGATTTTTAAGACCGCCTTCACCGTGCAGGGGATATGCATATGTCAGGGGAATTAGGGCAATACCATTAAAGCCATCTGTTCAAGCATATGTTCGCAAAATAATTTGCACAAGGCTTTTCATATGAAATATCACGTCGATTGAAAATATATTGCAAAATGTAAAAACCGACGTTACGTTTCAGTAATGTCGTGAAATTATAACAAAAAACATTACACGGCAATACATGCTTATGGAATGGGAAAGGCAATGTTAAGATTGTTTTGGAATCGAGTTAAAAATTCAATCACACATTTTATTTTAATATTAGACTTTTTTTTATGAAAAAGGGTATGTTATTACTTTTGAGTAAGGATAAAAGGGATCATAAAAACTGGAGAAAACAACAATTAGTGTTAAAAACATCAAAAATCAACATTTCATCTGATACTTGTTATTCCTGATGGAAAGCTAGAACATCAACTAATAGCTTTTAAACAAACAAGCACAGCAAATCAAACCAAACAACGCGAAAAAACATGGACCTCATCGTATTTCTTGTCGGCCTCCTCGGCGAGGAATCTGGCTTCCTTGAGCTGGTTCTCCAGGGCATCCATACGCTCTTCATCGGCCAGCGACCTGTTCTCCAGAACCTTGCGGGCACTGTACCCAATAACATCCAAAGTCAATATCATCGGAATATTCAGAGCGATCAAGGGTGACCCAATAGTTAGAAGACATGCGGACGGACACAATCGAGAAAACGCACAAAGCGAGACAATACTTTGGAGAAGAATGCTGTGAAGAAAATCAATTAGAACCAAGATAGCGATCGGGTAATCATTAATGACTGTCAATACGTGATAAATATACTAAACATTGTAACGACCGCTCTTGGTTCTAATAAAACAAATCGAAACAGAGCGATCGCTGTGTTTCAACTTGTCCCATGCACTTATCGCTAAATGACAGTACAGCTATGAATATTTCTACATATTATTTGATAATGAACGTTTCATTATACTAAGTACGTGTCCAGAAACAATTTACCCCGCGATGGCGTTACATCATCGGGATACGAGCGTTGCTGTCACAGAGACTCGTTTGTGTTACTATACGTAAAATGCATATGATCAACGTTTTTCTTTTACATTTCTTGACATGTATGGATAGATTTTAATGTTATTTCTTGGCGAGTCAATGATATTAAAAGTATAATCGTATAGTAACACGGGAGCCGAGCAAAAACATCATTATCAAGCGTTCACCTCTTCGTATTTCTTGTCGGACTCTTCCGCTATGAGTTTCGCCTGCGCAAGCTGTGCTTCTAAGATGGCGACGCGGTCGTCCTCCATATTCGTTCGATTCTCCAACGCCTTGCGTATTCTGTGTTAGTGCGGGGCCAAACACATGCGTGTTAAAACATCGATAAAAACTTGTGATGACACTATTTAAGTGTTTTTTATTCACATTGATGACATAGTTTTTATAAAGTATTTCGGAAAGTTTCATGTATTTGTTTAAGTGAAATATTAATTATTAAGATTGAAAAACTCATTAAAATATGCTTAAAATTTTAATAATTAGCCAGTGAACCTCAGTGATAATACATATTTAATTTTATAATCATGATACTCTCCGAATATAAACGAAACAGAAGTTTATTTTTAAGAAACTATTAGAGTCCGATTTTTATTCAATAGAACAAAAAAATTAAAGTAGGTACTAATTGTCGACTTATTAATTTTTTTTTAATAATCAGGTAATATGGTGGTTAGGAGCAAAAATATAACAACAAAAATAAAACTCATGCACACGAATATAATACATACTCTTGTAGAAAATAAAATAAGTAATACAATATATTTACATGAATAATTTTGTAGCAGAATCGATAATTACAATATTTAAATCTCTCAAAACTAAAATAAAGTATATTGTTAAAAAGAATACCGGGAATCGAACCCGTCTTGACTTTTCTACCTGCCGTTTCATAGCATGGTCAAAATAAAATCATTTATTTTCACATTTATTGTAAGTTAAAACATGAAGTAAAATAAATAATAGAACTAACGATAATCCTCTTAGAATGAATTAAATAAAAAACCACGAGCCAGCATTGAATAGAATTTAGAACAAAAGCGAACTGGCCGTTCAGAATCAAAGACACAAAAGCCGATAAAAAAAGAACCTATTTAGAATCTGTATTCAAAATTGAATCGTTCCAAATTTGAATGTGTAATGAAATCGAACTGACCGTTCAGACTCATCAGCGGCCTGGCTGGCCTCAGCGAGTTTCGCTGTGGCGGTCGCCAGCCTCTCCTCAGACCTCTCGAGGTCCTCCTCCAACAGTTGGATGCGGCGGTTGAGTGCAGCCACTTCGGATTCGGCCTGCGAAACATCATCACATTAATATTGACGAACAATTTGCAATTCAGTCGAATAATTATTTCAATGTTTTCAGTGTCTGTCCTTCTTCTCCTTTCCACTTTTTGACTTACATTATCTGACCAGTATCTATATACCTACTGGAGAAATAATGTAAGTCAAAAGTGTCAAATAAGCTATTAGGTTTACTACCAGTCAAGTGGTAAAACCGGTCCTAGGGATTTCTTTTGTCCACTATCAAATACACAGAAACATTCAACCTGCACAACTAGCTGGATAATATTGGATCCATGTCATTATCAACTGAATAGAGAGCGACACTACGTAGGCAGTGTCTGCCGGGATCTCGTTAGGTAGGTACCATTTAACAAATCATTTATAAAAACTACTCTCGTTAAAAATGAATATTTCCTGGTGTTTAGAAAAACAAGTATTGTGATTAAAATCCACTTACACGTTAGTAATGAAAGTAATAAGATAATGCTTTAAAAATATATAGCATAATGACGTTACCTAAATTGGGCAAATACTCGATAGAAAAAAAAATTAAAATCGTGCTTTGTCCGAAATAACAAACGAATTATGTTAAACGAGTATTGTCTAAATTCATTTAAATATTTCCAGTGAGAAGATAACAGGTATCT
The DNA here is from genome assembly GCA_029959065.1 of Colias behrii. Lineage (NCBI taxonomy): Eukaryota > Metazoa > Arthropoda > Insecta > Lepidoptera > Pieridae > Colias > Colias behrii. The sequence continues at coordinate 3,903,261 of JARWMC010000015.1, forward strand.
CGAGTTAAACATTTTTGTCCGTCAAGAAGTAGGCATTGAAATCATAATTAAATACTTAACTAAATAAAGTTCTGCGATAGTGCTAATGAGAATAAATATTTCCCTTTAAAACCATTCCTCGTCGAAGTTGTCATACAACGATATGCAAACTAAATACTTCAACGATGACAAACACGAGGCATGACGGGCTGCGCCTGACCGAATAAGCAACAACAAATGGATCGATTTACATGACCAAAAACGAACAATGATCTATCTAATACAGATTATTAAAATAATTATTTTCTGTCAAAAAAGTATCAACTTCGCCTTTATAATTATTTAGGTATGTAATAAAAACTTTCAGATTAGATTCAGAATCGACTAGGTTTTTTATTCATCAGTCTATGCATTCCTAATGGAGAAAATTACATTATTCATCAGCATAGTTTGCGTGCAGATAAAATAGTGACGTATAAAGACAAATGGACATATCGATATTTGGCGTGCCGTCTCAAAAAGGTCACGCAAAAACGTGGTAACTACCAGGACATTGTTCCCAGTTTTTTAAGTATGTGTACAGCACAAGTCGCATTGTTAAACGTCGACACATTATACGTGTTGAGAATTAACCGACGTTTGGAATATTTCGCTAGTCACCTATTTATATTCAGTGAGCTGCACATGTTTATGACATCACGCGTCCTTGTTGCGAGGAAGCTCAAACGAGTCCCAGTTTCTCCTTTTATCCTGTGTCGTCATCAATGCTAGTACTCTAATAATAACTACTTATGATTGCAACGCTATCGCAATAATCCCCAGTGATAATAAACGCAATAAAGTAAACTAGCTACAAACATGCAACTAATGAAACTCAATTCCAATAAATAGCGCAGCATTAAGTGTCGTGAAATATGCTAAATATGATACGGCAGATCGATGTTCAGGTGGTAATCATATGATACTATTCTTAGATCTATGTGCGTTGTATAATCACCTTGAACTCGTCGGTTCTATTCATGCATATTGATATTAGCCATTCGTCTGAGGACAGACGAAAACTTAACCTTGCAAGTCATTAACCTTTGCGAGTGTAAGGTCCTAAACTTTAATTTGTAACGTGATACGGGTTTAATAAGGCTTCCAAAAGGAGGTTACACTTGAATAGTCAAACTGTTAAATCCTCTTTATAAGGGGGATCAAATATTGTTCCATGGGTTTGGCCAGGGCAGGATCATTGTATCCATAGATATGTTCGATACAATAGCGATCAGTAATTGTAATACAAAACAGTCACGCATAGGTAGTAGTAAAATTCTGTGTTCGAATGCTATACAATGAAGGCGCCGTTACTTTGCAGTAAAGTACAGATATTTTTAAATTCTTACAAATGTTTGAAGCATTGAAATGCTTTTATGGTTCTTGTAATTAGTTTTGTCCGGTTTTCTTTTTAATGAGTCCATTTACGGGAGCAAGAACATGACAAATCCTTCTCGGTAATGTTTACAGATAGGGAATTACATTTCAAGTAAATCAGTATTACGTATTTATATGGAAATTATATATTTAGCATTCTGTAATGATACAAATGCCCAAATAGCGTCATGCTTATATGTAGACTTTGCATGTAAGTACACGCCTACTCATACACAATCCTATAGGTAGGTACCTCTGTGGCATACTAAATCTGATTATTTTATGAACACAGAGAATAGATGGCAACATTTTTGGCTGGGCCAAGATGATTATAATATTATACTAGGAAATAATATAATTCTTAGCTTTAAAGAAACGTTGCCTAACCTCGTTTCCTACAAATATCTGGAGTCTTAAATCTTATCGATAATTTCATACATGAAAATGGTGATAAGACATGCGATGCTAACAAAATAAAATTGATGACCATGAATATGGGCGAATGCAATTAATACGATTCCGTTGTTAACAGATAACGGAGAAGATTATAGAACGTTTCAATGTTCCAGATTTTGAAAGGTTGGGAATAAAGTGTTGTGAAGCAGACATAAAATTACGTCATATCGATAAAAACGAGGAGACGGGCTCGCCTTTCGGGCGCCGGCGCGGTCCTTCGGAGGACGTCCGAGCCCCAGCGAGCATGAGGAATGCATTAAAGGGAGCACGACTTCACGGTACAGACCGGCTCGACATCATGTGCTCGAGTCTGGCACAATGCTGGCACACGACCTCAGACTCAACGAAACCTGTTACAAACTGAAACTGGTACACCGCGCACCGTTAAATTATGGATATTAATTTCCTATAAGCCTTATCCCGAGAATGAATGTCGAAACGGCAACACCCGTTGCTTTTTTAAACATACTACATGTTGCTCGATGGAAAGAATAATATGGTAGTGCTACAAAAAAACATGAATTCGCCATCTCATTCGTACAGGTCAACCGAAGACAAAACAGAAAGAGAGGTGAATATGCGTACGTCGCCGGCACACCTAAGTATGGCCGGACATTACTCACTATAGGTAGATAGTAATACTTTACGGCAATACTGATAACTTCATGTATTTAGCTTAAGAATTTTGACACAAATTTCACATATTATTTAAAACGCTATTGCACAAATCACATGACACATAGAAAACACGTTATCTTACTTCTTCTCTCCGCATTATTTCCACTTGTAATCGTTTGTGATATTCCTCGCACTCGTCTTTATATTTTTCCATTTCTTCTTTAGTTTGACGCATTTTCTTCTTCAATACGTCGAGAATTGTTCCTTGTTGCATATTTGTCGTCATTTTTATTCACTTTTGACTTAAACCGAATTTATAGAAGCTAAAAACAAGAGACACCTTCGCCCTTGTCGCGAAAATGCCAACTGACTGGGCTTGTCGTTACTGCTCCGTATCGTAGAGATACGAATGAACACAGCCGGCAAATAAAATGGCCGCCAGAAACCGAAACTTGCTTTATCACTTTTCACGGTACTTCTGCACTTTATGCATCAACTTTTTAAAAAATAATAATGACCAATAACGTTAATGTTCAATACATTAAATATAATTAAATAACGATGCCACGCGTTAACACATTATACTTGAAATGACTGGTTTGACAGAGAGCCACATACATAAATGGTAAACGTCACGATCGACTGCGCTGGGCACACTAACACCACCTGTTATGGTTTTAGGAAGCTACATCCTGTGGGGTCAAAAGCGTAGGAACTTTCAAATTTCAATAGGATTCCTCAAAATCATGGGATGGGATAGGCCGTGGGTGTAACGGTTCAATGATCGTATACAAAAATAATGGCGGAAGTGAGGAGTTAATTCATGAAATCGTGTGAACCTGGGATCAACATAACAAAGATAATTAAAATTAATAAGTTATGAAATAAAACTAGTGTTCGATAGACTAAACTATTTTGAATATAGGTAATTAATTTGTAAATATTAAATAAGCATTAAAAAATAGTGAAGATATGGAACCGTGATTAATGAAGTGTGTAGGTACTAGAGTTTTATATTGAAGCGCCATCTAGTTTATACGTGTGACATTATTTCAACTGGTAGCAGACAACACGACAAGACAAAAAATGGGGATATCATTGAGGACCAAGTAGGTATTTAGTTGAGAAGCCGAAATCGAATGAACTGTAAAAGTGACGTAATTTAGAAAGTAGCTACTTAACAACCTGTGTAAATTCTTGCGAGATCATGCCATTATGTCCTGAATTTTATACATATTAAACACTATTATTAGGTACTTTTTGAAAATTTATTTTTATTACTCCTTTTAGGTACTCCATCATGAATAGTAGGTATTGAAAATAATTTAATATTTCAATACAACGTATAACCTATAGGTTGAAGTTTAAGTTAAGGTTAAGTTTACCTATAAGTTTAAATAGAAAAAAACTGTCCATGACAGCAAGTGCAAGATAATTTTAAGTAAATATTGCAAAGATTCTTTTGATGCTGATTTCAGTGAAGAACATTTTAGCTCTAATTTGTTCGTTCAACTAAATATGAGTTAATATATCTGACCTTGCATGTTTCAGTATTCTGCATGTAAGTGAATTACCTGCTTTGACCTCATTCTGAGAAATAAATATTACTTAATCTATTCACATTAAAAAAATAATTTTTATTTCCAGTTATTATTAGAGAAAATAGCAATAAATTTTTTATATATTATGTACATACCTAGTTAGTACTTAAATATTTCATTGTACTTGACTTTATGCGGTATGCCAGTAACATTTTGAAATCAAATTCTTTTTACCTACAAATAAACATTATTATAGTGATAAAAATACCTAAGACAAAATAACCTATGAATACTTCCGCTTACCCTATCAATGAATTTCCATTTAGGTAATTTTATAGTCTTTTTTTTAGACCTACTTATTTGAAATTACACTTTAACCAATTCCATTTTTAAATCTGTAAGTACATATCATCAATGAACTTAGTCAATGAATCATCTAAATTTAAAAAAGGAATGTTAGAGCATTCAATTATTTTTAATTGGTTACATTTATTATATTTTTTGTTGTCAATGAAGTGATTGTCTTTTATCATAATAAACTATGAAATAATAACAATTCGTTTATAAACAGTTGTAAATTGAAAATGTCTGTATAATAAACAAGTTTCAGTAATTGTAGCATTTCCCGTTCAACTGCTTCATTACAATTCCTAATTATTTCATTTATTCTACTTGCAAACGCACATAATGATTTATTATACAATGTGCAAACCTGGCTTACATTTGAACATCATTTTTGTATTAAAAATGACATTGATATATTATTAGCTAAGACTTGTATTCTGTCCGACTAAAATTCATACTAGCAATTCCTGTGTATATTCTCGAATATAATGTAAAAAACCTGTACTTACAACTATTGCATGCAATTTTGATAATGTTTGAAATGTTCATGTAATAGGAACTAAAATTGTGATATTTGATGCGAAATCAACTGTTTATAATACTATAATGACTTTTTTTATGTGTTGTCTGCAGATGTTAGCCAGAAGGGCTTCTACGTCTTAACGCAAATGTGTGGGATGTGGGTGAACTGAAGGTTCATCCTGGTAGTAACATGCGCAAGGTAGTAAAGCCACCTTAACGGGCTCACGAACCTCGTCTTTGGCTGTCACTCAAGTGTTGAAGGCCAGAAGGGCCCTAGTAGGACGGGACTATAAAACCTGATCTATACAGAAAAATCATTATTATGTACTTTTGTGTATCTAAATATCTAATTATTCTAGCATTAAGGTAAAAAACTTATAAAATGTATGAAAATTCCTCGACAAATTATAATATAGGTAAATAACATTTTGGACTGTACTTTTTAAAAGAAGACAGGTTAAAGCTACTGGTTTGTACTGGTTTGTACTATAGAAATGATATAACTATATTAATAATAAAAAAGTTGACTATAAAAAATATGTGCTATCTTAGAAAGATTATCTTAACATTCTCATTATAAATGAAAGGATTTTTGTAAGAATTCTGTTATCAGTAAACTAGGCATTCTTGAGGACATGTCATGAGATACCTACTTAATACTTTGAGATAAAATGAAGATAGTTGCATCATTGTATGAACGCTCCATTTTTAGTTTTCCTAGAATATAATAATTGGCATGGTATTAATAACGAGTACAATCATAGTATGTTGTTATGATTTCGTTATTGATTGAAAAATAATAACATTAATTATTTTTTGAAATATAAGGGATGGAAAATTTTCCATTTGACAAATCGAAGTGGCGACATCTAGTAGGAGTGAGAGCTACTAAACGCGTAAACAAGTCCAAGCGAAATGTCAATTGCTCAGCTGATCGCAATCCACATCGCTTCACAGAGCACATTACGAGATTCTCTGACGAAATGTGATTAAAAATAGTTCTAGCGCATTAAACCCACGCCTGTTCGCTTGCCGTTTCAAACACAAGTACAATAATATAGGACATTACCCTTTTTAACGCCGTATTCTTGATATTCTGCAACTCATTCTTGATGATGGAGAATTTCATCATTGTATCTGAAGAGAAAATCGAACTGCCAAACGCGAGACCTGGATAATCAGCGCATCTTCGATTTCTACGATTTTCCCTCGCCGCTAGTACTTCAGTGCATTCGCTTGGACACCTGAGTTTTGCAAGTTCTGCGGTCTCAGGATCATCGTCAGATATATCCGAGGTGAGGGGCACAACCTCGGAACCGTCACCCGCCGACCTCTCTTCTCTAAAAGAAAAGTCATCATCGGAACTACCATTGGACTCCGCATCGGGAACCTTAATATCGAATTCATCATCATCTATATTCGAGTCCTCGATTATATTTCGATTCGAAAGTGCATCGTCACTATTCGTCCTTGTCACTTCTTGAGATTCACTAACACTATTGACACAAGGCACAACATCGTCTGTTTTGCAGTCTAAGGTCACATCTTTGGACGGAGTATTGTTTACGGTAGGCCCGGGGGCGGGAATGCGGTCGCCCCTCAGCCGCGGGTGGTGTTGATGCCCCCTGCGCCGCACGGGGGTGCGCCCGTGGGCGTGGGGCGCGGACGCGGACATCACTGCACGCGCGCTCCGACCGGCCGCGCAGCGCCCGCCGCCATGTTGACTGACAGTCTCTTTTAATAACAAAGACGTGGCGCTGCTGTCGCTTCTCGCCCGCCATCTTTTGTACTACTTGTCAAACACTGTTTTACCGACGGTTGAGTAAACGCGGTAAAATTTAAAATCATTGTTTAAATTCTAAATAATCATTTGGCATCTATTCAAACAAATTGATGAATATGGACTGCCAAATGATTTGTGATTGTTATTATTTTAACTTCAATTAATGATGAATCATACTTATGATTATAGCAAAATGTAAGTATAGGTATTTCTTCTGATACGAGTTTATATTATCAAAATACCTAGTCTTTCATTAACTATACAAATGAAAAAAAAATTACCTACTTTCGAAAATTCAAGATGACTATTAGATTTCATACAAAAAAGTTAAACATGAATTAAGAAATGATTTGAACATGTAATAAAAAAGCTATTAAACGAAGCAAGAATGTATAGCAGACGTCCGTCTAATTTTACCAAAACACCGGGCAACGGGCCCATATTCGGTGTGCGATGCTGAAAATAACATCACGGCGCGCGCGAGCCGTGTTCAACGCAGATTCTAATCTCGCCTCCATCTGTTTAACAATATTAACAATGTTTCCCCAAACAAAGCAAGTTAATTCCAAGTATTATTTTACTTACATTTCAAGATACCTCTTTCTATAGCTACTTATTTACAGATAATGTTTTTACAGCAAAGCCAACACCGTCAATTACAGGTCAAGGTCTTGCCTCATTAGATAAACGTGGAAATAAGTATTAAACATTAACATAGAAGTCTAATAATTATGTTTAAATACAAGAACAATTAGTAATGGAGAAAAACTATTCGCTAAATGTTTAATATTAATATAACCAAAGAATTTTATACCTATTAAGGCCAATTTTTATCTATCAATAAAACAAATCCAATGCCAATAATGAACATACATTAGTTAGGTAAAATTTAAGATATTATATTTTCTACAAAAATATGATGTGTTCAAGTAAAATAAAAATATAGACGCGATTAATTAACCATCATTAATAATTGACATACCTAGCACATAATTTTAACTGCTGCTGAATTATGCACTCATTGCAGGAATACGGAAGAAATATACGGACAAATTGGTATTATACCTACCTACAATTGTTTTATCCAAGAGCACGAAACAAAAAAATGTGAGGATAAAAAGGTACGTAAGCTTCTCCTTCTAATGGTACGGGAGCTACCAACGTTTTAAAAAAAGTCATTTTAGTATAGTTGGGTTTTTGATATGCTGTTTCTCTTGCTATTTCGGTTAGAGTCCGGGCTGTCTGGCTGGCGGTAGTGGTTGCGTTTATTAGTGCGCATCTTATCTGCACAGGAAGATATACTTAACTTTAGTCATTTTTTAACGCGTAATTTTTAATCTTTTGCCTTTAGATAGATCCATCAGACATAAGTTTTTTATTGCAAGACGTTTTATTCGTTGTTAAATGGGTGCCATACGCAATTTTTTATTTAAAATAATTAAAATGTCATCGAAATAAGTGAAATTACATCAACATGAGTCCGCTTAAAAGATAAGTAACTAATAACTTTATTACTTATATTATATTATCCTTTTTTAATACTTATATTAAATAATTAGTAAACTAATATTTTTAATAGATGCTTTCATATTTATTACACTTTTGGGTATTAATATGAATTTGATGATATGTATTTGGTTTTTATCAAGTTTACATTTAACGTCCTATTTGAGGTTCGTTGGGAAAAGGAGGCACTATGGTAGATTGTTGCAAAAAAATTGTAAATTGTAAAATGAATATTATATATAGTATAAGTAACACAGTGATTACTTATCCTTCACGGGGACTCATGTTGATGGAATTTCACTTATTTCGATGATATTTTAATTATTTTGAAATAAAAATTGCGTCTGGCACCTATTTAACAACGAAAAAAACGTCTTGCAATAAAAAATGTATGTCTGATGGATCTATCTAAAGGCAAAATATTAAAAATTACGCGTTAAAAAATGACTTTAAATTAAGGATATTTTCCTGTGCAGATAAGATGCGCACTAATAAACGCAACCACTGCGGCCAGCCAGACAGCCCGGACTATAACCGAAATAGCAAGAGGAACAGCATATCAAAGAACCAACTATACTAAAATTCTCTCTTGTCAACGTTGATACCTCCTATACGATAATGTTACTATTTTATATTAATTTTCCATACTATCCGTGGAAATCTTGTCTGATAAAATTGACTGCTCTAGTTAAATTTCAACCAAAGCACCAAGCATTTTGCAAACCCTCCATAATCTGTTCTGTTTTGCAATTCATGAAAGCTAATTAGATTTATATTTAGCTCGGTATGTTGATAGTTTCGAAATATTAACCAGGAATGAGACATAGAAATATATATAATAATACGTGGTTGGTTTCTGTGTACTTGAAAATTATCAAATCCTATCTTTTTTTCACATACCCACATTGGGAGTTATTTAAATTATCCAAGATAGAAAGTAGTAGGTAGTAGTAGTATCAAAATAATGCCATCAAATTAAAAAGACTTACCATCTGTAGTGCCTTCTCTTTCTCCTCAAGCTTGGCATTGACTTGCATGAGGGCCTCTTGGGTCTGGTCGAGCTCATTTTCAATCGTCTGGATTTTCTTCTGGAGCTGTCTCGCCTCTTCTTCGGCCTGTTTTGTAGGAAGTAAATAAAGGTAAGTGGATTTTTTATTTTTAAATACACTAATGAGTAAAAAAAGGAAGTAACTAGGTAATTTGATAATTTTGCAGACACTAGCAGTCAGCAAATAAATAATTGAAAACAAATAACTACGAATGTAAAATAATTTTAAGATATCAATAAAAGAATATCGGCTAATAACAGTAAAGTGACAAATGGAATATCGTGTTCACTGTAATTTAATATACAGAATCAGTGACTAGGTCGTCTCAGGTAGATTTCAGTAAAACCAATCCTAAAGAAAATGTAGTTAATCATTTTGAATATTTGCGGATTTTATTTATCATTATACTTTCGTTGCTTATATAAACATAACACAACAGGGCCCTTAAGGCAAAGGGATAAGAGGGGACAAAAAAGGGCATGGTACCAGGAACGCATACATTACAAAGAGAAAGAAGTCGTGTGATTATTGGCGCCTTTGGCGCATTGAATCTGAACGTATAGGCTGGCGTCCTTGGCCTGCTACTTGCACATAGCAGTGCGGTCAAGACCCTACGTTTTATTGGTCCTTTTTGAAAGGGACTTTAATCCCTTTATTATGGACAAGAATTTCAAAGCGGTTTATACCAATGGATATTATGGTAGTCTATTAGTATTGAAATAACTCTCGATGAATGCAGATTTCTGAAATATTCGCACTATAAAGGATTGCTTCTTATAATTACTTTGCTAATGTTAGTTAGATAAGTAGTCATTTTAACTTTAGGAAGGAATCCATTAACATGATTTTTATCATGCAAACAACAATTCTTTCCGAATTAATTATTTTGATACCTTAATTGCCACTTTGCCCTTTGGTGGAATATTTTTAAATGGTCTTTTTGCCTCTCACAAGTGGATGTAAGGTGTTGTAAGTACCAGGTTATCATGAAATGCTAGGTACCTTCTCAGCACGAAGGTTGGCGTCCTTGGCCTGCTGCTCGCACATGGCGGCGCGGTCAAGTGCGTTGTCCTTCTCCAGCTTCATCGCCTGCATCTTCTTTTTGATCGCGTCCATTTTGGCGGGGTTTGTGTTGCTTGTTTCCTAGACGAAAACTGGGAACATTTCGTAAAATTAATATCTCGTATGGACTTAGATAATAGTATTGAAGATCATTAATGCATTATTTTTTACACTTTACGCGAATTTAAAATATTAGACAAAAAAATTTAACCAAGTGTATATTTTTTGTACATTAGTTTTCTTAATGTAAGATACAGAGTTTTGCAACCAAAAACCAGTTATTTCTGAACAAAAACCTCTTTAAAAACTCACACATTAGCTTCATTAAAAACATCACAAACTCAATGTTTTTTGTCTATATTTTATACAATTATTACATCATACTTTCATTATTATCTTACAGAACTAAAAGGAAATTTTATTTGTCATAACTACGGTATTATTATCTTAGCATTATTATTTTTCAATTTATGAGAAGTGCATTGATCTTTCGTTGAACGTTGAATAAGTATAAAAAAGCATTTCAAAATACTTTCAAAGGAGACAGCGGTATTTCCTACATGTTTTCCAGAGGCAGGAACATTGCATACATGGCGTAAACCCCGTTGCTGATCGAAGATTCCTTAGTGATTGAGGCTTTTAACTTAGCTAGCAAAAAGATAATTCACAGTACATTTAGTCTAGAAAAATTCAAAAGAATTTCTAACAGATATTCATACAGTTTACCGATTTTACATATAGGTAAGCAAAATACATCACCATTCACCACAGACCACCTAAAATCCAGAATTACCAAACAACCTCTTTGCAAATTTAATTCACCAAATTTTACACACTACTGCATTAATTGATATTAAACTACGCAAATCAAGATCGTAATACTGTTGAGCTTGAGTATTACAAACAAAATGTACCTATTCTTAATTACTTAATTACCAACTTCCGTAACTGGGAAGTTTATACCATTGGGCATTGCTCTTCATATAAAGTTCATTGATCTGCACTCGAAATAAAACATATGAGAGTTTATTACTGTAGATTTATCTCATGTAAAATGATTCCAAGAATTTTAAAGTGATACCGATTGTGCCTCTTGAGCAGATTTCAATATTTGTTCTTATTTATTCAGCCTGTCTTGGTTATATATTTTCACGACGAGATTTCTTTGGAACCAATAATTATTTATACGTGTTACAATATATCTCATTGATTTTTATTCTTAATACTTATTCACATTCTTATTAGTGTAGTATATTTGTTTCTATTTTCGTTAATTTTTAGCAAAATAATTAGATTTAATATAACTTGATGTCAGTCATAAGGTCACTTTCACCCCAGTTTAATACGAATCTAGAGTACCTAAGCGTTTACGGAATACGGATACATAGTTTTAAAATAATTAATATTTAATCTATACTCATACTTATTACTTATTTACTTATATACCTAATATTATGTATAAAGCTGAAGGGTTTGTTTGTACTACTGGTCCGATTTGAAAAATTCTTTCGGTGTTAGATAGCCCATTTATCGAGGATGCTATAGGCTATATAGGTACCATTAGAGCAATGTGGGTAAAACCGCGGGGCCCAGCTAGTTTAATTAGTAAGCATATAGGTACAAAAGGAATTTCCTTGTGAAAACATCCTTGCTGGTTCCATTGAAATAATGTATTTATTTTATTTGCCAAGTCTAGTCAAGGTTTCTATTAACATATTAGTCAAGTATTCGTATTGTAATCAGGGAAATAATTTTCCATAATTGAAATTACATCCTTTAAAGATGCCTTATTATTTAATATTTACATATGCGCTATTGGTACATTTGCATTGGTTAGTTTTGAATAATGTTTCTGAGAGGTTGTAGCCTGTAGGTTCAGTGTCCGATGTCCGATGGAGAAATAAAGTTGAATAGAAATGAAGTTTAGATATTATAGAAGTGTGAATATTTTATTTGGATAACAACAATAATGTATTATATTTATCAATTCTTAAATGGAAAACATAGTATTAAATTTTATATTTATTTTAGGTCAACGATTGGTTTTTTTTTTTTTGTTTTGTGACTTTGTACCTGAGTGTAATTATTTTAAGTAATCTTAATTGCAATTAGGCAAAACTTTCTCTGCTATACTAACTATCTCTGAATGTTAAATTAGTCTATTATACTAATTCGAAAAACACTAATTACTTTGTAGTTTATGTACCTAGGTAGATACCTACATTATTACATAGGTATAGGTAGGTAGGTAGGTATCTAATATAAAAAATATTAAGTGACCAATCAACAATGAAGCTTGACAATGCATTCCATATAAAAAGAATGACCAAGTAAGTTATATTTGACGTTAGCACTGAGGCAAAGCCTTCGTATGATTCAAAGGGAAAATATTTCATTGTCTGAGTCACGGTTCGCAAAAAGTGGATGCTGTGCCGATAAACGGGATACTGTCTGACCCATAACCTTCGGTTATGTGTGAAATATCATGCATAATACAAATTGTATTGTGAGTTCAAATATGTTTTCTTATTCATCACTACATTCTACATAGTATAAAACAAAGTCGCTTTCTCTGTCCCTATGTCCCTTTGTATGCTTAAATCTTTAAAACTACGCAACGGATTTTGATGCGGTTTTTTTTTAATAGATAGAATGATTCAAGAGGAAGGTTTAGTATATAATTTATTAGGTTTTAGATAAAGCGGGCGAAGCCGCGGGCGGTAAGCTAGTCTGTTTATAAGATACATGACTGACCTACGCAACTTTGTCTAGGTATTCTTATTTTTGGATGATTTTTCATTGAGGCTCTGCTAGTATTAGGTATTTGTAAAGTGATAGAACTATTTTAATACAAATAACTACATTACTACATTATAACTTCAATTAAAAATCCAATAAAAAAATCAACAACAATAATGCATCTATCATGAATAGGCCCCAACTGTGGATCAAATATTACCAACAATGAAAAACAATGAAAATGTTAATGAAATATAGGTAACCACATCTACATCAGACTAATTCTTCTTGATTTAATTTAAAAAGAAATTATTCAAAGAAATTGATAAACAAATATTGGAAAACTCAACCCTTCTAGTCGTGTCTATAGTAAATATGTTAATTAATAGTACAATCATAATAATTATTCTTTCATAGAAATTATAAATAGGGGGTCAAATGTCAGTTCCTACGGATGTCAAGGTTATTGAGTAACAATATAATTGTTCGATATAATTACTCGAGACATGGCACGTTCCATCTTACCTAATAGCGCATGTAAATAGCATTCCAATACCACAGACTAATAATAATATACTCAATACTATCATTTTAATGATCCCGGCTTTGTTTACGTTTATGTATTATGAACATACTTAGGTATACAAACATACTTATCTGGTAGTACCTATGTAATATTTTCAGTATTTTCACTTGGTGAAAATGATGGAATGATTTCAAAGAATAAAACGATTGTATAAATTTAGATTCTTATAGAAAATAAATTATAGTTTTAAAAGAGATATTATCTTGAAAGAGGGTGCGCTGATTCGGAAAGTTCTATATTATCTATTGTTTACTTTTTGAAATTGATAAAGCTGAAATGAAATTGAACCTATATTGATACCTATGCCTGGATTAAATGAAATTTAAAGTTTTGAGTAACATATATTATTTTATATGGTTGCATAGGTATGTGTTGTGTGTATTTGAAGACATACAGACTACTGTCTCGATCTCGTTTGAAAATTGGATCGCAGGTTGGTAGGTATAAACTGTAACTATCTACAAATTTATCGAAACATACAAGCAAAACTGCTGACATACGCTATATATAATAGTCTAACTTATCAAATATCATAGAAAGTAGATAACATATAGGTACACTGTAAGTTTTTCTATATTATGAACATTTCATAAAATTTTACACATAATATTTTAAATACATAATGCATCGTCAGATCAGCTCAATATACCTAGAGACTAGCAAGGCTTAAGTATTTAAAAATAGATTCAAAGTACCTGTAGTCACTAGAAAATCTTCAATAATTACTAATTGTCACCTTTGAATACAGTTTTTGTGTGTTTACGCGAAATGTATGAGCGTCAAGACTTTTTTTATTAATTAATCTTTGTCACGTCCTTGTGTATAAATGACGAATTTAGTTGTATCGAATTCAGATAGCTCTCATATTTCACACTTAACTGTTTATATGTTTAAATAATTTTTATGTAGTTATTACAATTAAATATACTGTATTTTTTAGTATTTATCAAAATATAATAACTTTTCCTGAAAAATTTCCCTCGCACTTTTAAAAAAATGTTAATCTATCGCCCCCGCTTCCCGCGCTTGCACGCCATTGGCTAGAATTTGGCTTGTTGCCAAAAACGCACCGAATCTCGAACAAACATGGTTCCCATTGGCTACCGGGAATGTAATCGAGCACCGCGATATTCAAAAATAGAATAGATATAGGGCGAAGTTACAAAATACTACAATTTTGGCGTACAGCCCGCATGAATGAAACAATAGGGTGATGCGTTTACTTAAAATTGTATAAATATCGAACTTCTTAGAATAACAATAAATCAAAATTTTTAATAACTTATTTGACACAAAAATAAAAAAAATTGTCTATGGTTCGTTCAGACTCCAGAATCCTCAATTTTTGAATTCGTTCGATCCAGCTACACGTAATCCACTTACCAACTGTTTCAACAATGATCAATGCACTTCGGAAAATTAAAAAAAAAATCACAAATTCACTATGGCACTACACAGAGTACTTACATGTCGAGTCGACGCGAGCTGTGGTGCGACTGGCAAGCGCGGCCGCGGCTCCTTCGGTGTCGCCTTACCGCCACGAATGGAGATGACAACCCCGCTCCAAGAATACGGTTTGGGAAGGCTTCGATTATTTCATTACTTTTTCTATATAATGCAATTAATCTTAAGGATGGCAATAAGGTCAAGTACATGCGCTTACAAACTAATCCGTTTTAGAGAATGCAAGCTAAGCATCAGGTATCCAGGAGTAAATTTAGATTACAAGTTACAACAGTACGCACTCATGTTCTATGTTTCAGACCAAATAACTTAAATTCCGTTATTTGTGAATAAAATAGTATTAACACGGCTAAAGACTAAAAAATAGAGGAAGAAAAAATACATGCATAATGTTTAGTGCATGCACTGAAATCTGTTTAGGTAGGTAGTTATATTTCGGAATTCTCACTTCGGGTCTAACATTAAATGAGTACTTTTTTTATTATCTTTAATATTAATGTAAAGAGGATTAAAATTGGCACTATTTTATCAAAGATATTCAAAAATAAAGAGGAATACGACAACAAGAAATATAATATTTTTTTAACGAAATTCATGAAATCCCATCAACCAATGTAATTTATTCAATAATATTGCCAAAAAATCTAATCATTATTTCTGAAAAAATCTAGATTAGTTCCTAGATGTCGAAAATAAAGTGTGCCTTTAATTTATGTTAATAGTTTTCCTGTTTTCGAGAATTCGTAGTTTAAGAGGAAGTGTGAATATGGGATAATTTCCGAAAATTGTGAATGCCTCTTCAGAGGATCGTTTTATCGTAAAATATCGAGGTATTGTTTTAAAATGGACAGGAATAAAAGCAATCATATTTATTTATTCAAATGTAACTAACGTAGATATTAATTTCACATTATTGGATTTACCACAGGATTTACCCTGTCATTCGGAACTACCCCGATGCATAATATATTCTCTAGGACATATATGAAACCAGAGGTCCAGACCACAAGAATATAATTACATACCTAGAATTATATTATCTGTGTAGGTACAGTATTATAATATTATGTGTGATAATACAAAAAAATAATTTTTATATTTATTCAAAAGAGTAACCGAATTGTGGTGCGTATTGCAGTCAAGGCTATCTTAATTCGCTTGAAAGGTGTTGAAAACATGCTTACCATTTAAATACTTAAAATTTATGGAACCGTAATGGTAATTAAATAAATTGATAATATTTACAACCTGCGTACAAATTTATAGTATCTGTACGCTATCAATTTTAATTAAAAACTGAATTAGTGAAACCTCTTTGCACGAAAAAAGGTTTCATAAGACGCGATAAGAGTACCGGTTTATTTATTTTTTATATGGACGTAATAAAAAAGTTCATAATATTATATTTTAAATTATTGTTTGATCTGCTTTGTAGCTTTTCGTGGTGAAGCGATATAATACAAAAAGTTGGTATGTACCTGTTGAACCTTTTTACTCTATTGTAGATACAATAGGAATTACCATTTTTGAACAGAATTTACAATTAATGGTATGTGGAGTTTCAATTATTAGGTATTTCAATTCATTAAACATTTTTATTTCACATACCATGAAAATGCGTGATCAATCATAATAAATATTTCTTCAGTCATTCCGTTTATTGGAAGACCCACTGACGTAAGCTTGATAAAAATATATCCCGAATGTATGTGGCCTCAACATAGTTAATTTCTATAAATACAATTTTAAGTTAGTACGTACTTATAAGGTAGGTACCTACTAGGTAGTAATAATTAATAGTTATTGACTTAAAAATTATTCAATACGTATTTTCACTAATCATTTGATTTCAATGACGACTTTTATATTATAGGGTAAGGAAAGCCAAGAGGAAAAAGCAATGAGAAAATTTCTGTACTTGCCTGTCAAATACCAATGTCTCATTATTTTCGTAGTTAGTCCAGGTATGTATATTTTTTAAATTTCAGCTTTTTAAATTTGACAGCTGTTCTGGAAAATGATTCCATGTCAAGATGACATTTGTATTTCGAAATACGTGTCGTCTATGAGTCACCAACCGTATGGCTGGTTTTGACCCACATGGGACCTTTAAGGTCTGTTCACCTTGATGCTGGACAATACTTAAGGGTCACTTTCTGAGTTGCTGATTACAAAGATACAAAGTAAAGATATATTAGAGGCTTTACGTGCCCTTAATGTTCTATTTGCTAATTATGCACGCATCATTATAGGGTACCTAATGTAGTTTTTCTTAGGTCAGTACGTGCCAAAGATGGCAGACTGATTTTACATTTCCACCTGTCTATTTTTCTCCGAGTTTTTTTTTCCTATATAGTATTTGATTTTCTACCTAGGCTGCGGTCACAACATTAAAATCTATTGTTGTATGTATCTCCATTGGTATCTCCCGACAGCTGATACTTATAAAAAAAATGTTGTGTGGTTTTATGAAACCACGGTAAAAGTGAAACTGTTCGAACGGTTCCGAACACTGCTTTGTGTAGCGCATGTCGCGTGTCGGTCGGCTGCCGAGTAGGTATACCTACTCGGCAGCCGCGATACACGCGACATGCGCTACACAGACCAAAAAGTTTGAGACGATGTAATAAAAGTTTCACTTTAAAAACTTGTTTAAATGACACAATTAGCACACGTTACTTCTTGGCTTGTTATTAATTGTTAACGTAACCGACCTATCCCGTAATAATATATTTCTTCTGTGCGTGTGTTTGTCACAACCTCCTTTAGGCTGGACCAGTTTTAATGAAATTTTGTGTCTTCTCCAGCTATACGTACTTAGAACTACTAACTAGATCGAATCCTAATAATAACTAAACAAATTGTGTAATTATTGAGCACAGATTGCAAATAATTATTTGTAGGTATGTAATAAATTCAACCTGTGAGTCGTTAATTAATCTCAGCTTCACAATATATAATATATTAGGTACCTACCTGTGATATTACTCTGTATTGAAAGGTATGATTAAATCTTTATTTCTCGCCTTATAAAGTATCAAGATATTATGACAAAGAGGAATAATTTAATTGCTCTGTTGTTGACTGGTTAAGTCATTATAAATATGGTAAAAACTAAAAACCGTTTAATTTCTGTTTGTGGTTTTAATTCAAAACAAAAATATTATCGTATTTTTTGTAAGCTATTCCCAAAATGCTGCTGCTATTTTACAACAATGATGCCCTAAAATCAATAAATTACGTAGAGACGCGGCAATAATTTTCCCACTAAAAGAAAATTCGGTTAACCAATTCTCACGAAGATGCACCAAGTTATTGTTATAATGCTGATGATAACGCAACAAAACTTTTTTACGTACCTAGTGTGAAGACAGACGACGGTAGTTCTCATTAGATACCTACTTATCATATATTATCTACCTGCCTTTTATCCGTTCCTGTGGGATTTCCGGGATAAAAAGTAGCCTAAGTATATATTCTTTTTCTGGGTCTACGGCTACCTACAAACCAAATTTCATTGTAATCGACTAATCGGTTCAGTAGTATTTGCGTGAAAGAGTAAGAAACAAACATCGATACCTACATCCATCCTCACAAACTTTCGCATTTATGATATTAATAGGTAGAAAGTAGTAACTAGGAATTGGATGTTAATGTTAATATTAATGTTAATGATAACGTTAATGTTAATGTTAATATTACCACATATTACGGTGTTTTTCGACTTATTCATAACAAAGTATTTAGGTTAAGACAAGTGAATCATGAGAGAAAAGTGTAAATGAATCACATTGTGATACATTCCCATATATGGACAAAAATCTATCACAATATGTCGACATAACTCATAGATATTATGTAATTGATTGATCAATCAATTCAAGCAATAACTAATAAGAGTATAATACAATAATCAATAAACTAATCAGGCTGATTTAGTAAACTATTATCCACTATAATTGCGCTACAGTGAGGAGTTTAATACATACCTATTACCTACTAGAAACTGAAACAGTATCTATTACGTGATGATTTTTTTTCTAGATATTATCGATGTAGTTAGATACCTATTTCCAAGGGAAATTTTTCTGAGTTGTATAAATGTTTTTGAATCTTGAATCAAAATAATTGTCTTTATTATTTTACAGATACATAAAACTTCATATGACCAATGATCAAAGACCAATGATCTAATTCATAAAGTTCACGTGAGATTACAGATCATTACCATCATCCTTAAAAATCATCATCATTCCTCATATTTATTAAATATATTAATTCGTATTTAATTCATGTATCACAAAATCTCTATTAGAATAAGCATCAATCCAGATCATATTATAAACCCATATCCTAAACACATGTTGGAGCGGTGTATTTTCGGCTCCCGCCAAAGCTAAGAATAACCGCGCTGTCGTCATTACAGGCGATTTGTGATGTATGAAAGAAGCATACGTAGAAAAGCGAAGCAATTTAATGATCATTTAGATAATTTGTGAAGAGGAGAATAAATTTTCTCGTATAACCAACAATGTCACAAATATATAAGGAATTACTCAATAAAAAATATTTAAAAAAACTTTAAAAACCGCATCAATATCCGTTGCGTAGTTTGAAAGATTTAAACATGCATAGGGACATACAGGTAAATTAGCTTGGAGAAATTTTTGCATATGTAGTGGTGTGTATATTACTCACACATTACTCAGATCTTAGAGCGCGTTTCCACTATATCGTTCTGGCCTATACAAAAATGTTTCGATATCCTAACGTTACCACAGAACAGTAAAGTAGATAGAAGTGTGATGTGGGCGTGGCCCACGTGTCACTGGTAAGGTAAGATCACCTAACTTGCTCTCAGTTGTGCGCAGAAAAATATTCGAGTCGGTTGTCAGCTGTCAAACCTTTTTTCCATATTTATTCATTAATTAGGACATGTTGTTCGGTATTAGAGTGCAAAAATGATAGCAGACGAAATAATATCAGCAATGGAGGCATTTCATACCATCGGCAAGTCTTATTTTTATTTATTTTAATTATATTTTATGTTATAACTTCGCTTGTCGTAATTTGTCAAAATTGTATACAAATATCTAGTCAAAATGAACCTTAATCCGTAAGAAATTAGTACTATTATAGATTGAACAGCAAACAAGACTTTCTGGAATATTATTGCAATAAACAAACGAATGTCGCTTTAGTGATGCTTGTGGCGCATATCGACAGTATCGATACTTTAGAAAAGACAAACATTATAAATATTAAATTTTATTTTATTTTTCCTTAGCTTTCATTTGTCCAATTTATTTATAGATTTCCCAAAGAGGCTAATTTAAAAGAGAAATGGATAAATGCAACGTGACGAGTTAACTGGATGCCGAACAGCACTAAGCGGTCTAACAAAGGCCACCGATACAGCAAACCTACGGCAGTTCCAAGATTTAAAATAATGCATATTTTCTGTTTGTATTTTGTAAATATAGATTAATACTATTCTATTCCGTTTTTTATTTAATAATAATAATATAAAAAGACCTACTTAGTAGTAATAAACATACTCCAAAATGTGACACATTATACTATACTCATATAAAAGAAAGAAAAAAAAAATACACAAAAAATATTTATTTGTGAATTATCGATAACAAGGCTGACATCCCTCAGAGCATAGCATCAGATAAATATCAAGTTAATGTCATTAATGTTGAGTGACACAAATTTCAACCTTATCTCTATGTGTTGCGTTTCAAATTTATATCTATCGAAAATTAACGCCCTCTGTTGTGGAGTAGCTGAATGTTTTCGAATTTGGAATTTCTGTGCAATGAGAAACAAAACAGCTAATAATACCTAGGGATGTTATACTAAAATAAACCGTAACATGGTGCGTTAGGGTACATATTGAAATGCTGAATTTATAACCTAAGTCAGTTTTTACTAAAATTAAGCTGTCCAATCAAAGGCATAGTTTACTTGTAGTGTACTGTATAACTATCGGTTTAAATGTGTGGGTTTGGCGACACAGGTTTTCATACTAATTATGACATTATCGCACTTCTATATGTTTTTACTGTTCTGTGAACGTTACTATTTAATTTTATACTTATTCCTAGCAACACTTTTGTTTTCAATAAAAACAAGTTTTTATTTGAAAGAAAATGGTTTTGACTTTATAAAAAAAAATATATCATTCAATTTCACGTCCTTGAGCAAACGACAAGGCGACTACCGTGAAACAATAAAATATCGTGTCCATAATAATTTGTTTCATAATTAATATTTGACCATAATAATTACGAAACAAAACAAATAAATAAATCGTCACTTGATAGTGGAAAGTGGAAACACGCACAAAACCAGAATAAACCAGTTTACGCTGTCCGCAGGTGCCACGTGCAGTCGTTTGGTACCGTTAGAACATAAAGCAGACATTTAATTCAAAAATTATAATTATTACGTAGTTTAATTGTTAAATTTTGTATTTGTTGATTGTTGTTATTATTTGTTATTATTGTTATAATATTTGTTGAAGTGTTTAATTTGTGTGTAAGTGTTGTAACTTTATATTGTTAATTCAAAATGGCTCCAGTGTTAAAACATGGTCGAGGCAAGCCTTTGACTTCTCAAACTAAAGAATTAAACTTTACATGTCGTTTCTTTTTCAGGTTAGTAAATTTTTCATTTTAGTAACATTGTTAATGTAAAAGTTATACGTATGTTAAATGTGCAAATATTAAAATAAAGTCTCATCTTTTTCAGAGGAGAAACACATATAGTTTAATTAAATTTAATTTAATTTAATTTAATCCCTTATATATGTCGTGGCCATATCGTAGATTTGCTCATTTCATGATATGATCGATCATTTCGTGAAATGATCGCATTGCATGAAATGATCGAATGTCTATTGGCCACATCATGATGTGGTTTAGGCAGATCAATGATAAGAAATCGTTTCTCGATATGGCCAACTAAACGCGCGGTTTTTTCATGAAATGATCAAAATTATTTGATCATATCGTAAAATAGTTACATTAATTATTGGTAGAGGCGCTGCAAGCTCTGTGTTTATGTGATAACTGATAATATGGCGGCCGCTGGCGAAAATTTAATTATTCGCAGTTAAAAACTTCATAATTCGTTTAATAACAATATGAAGAAAGTCATAGCAAAGAATTTACGACGAAGAGGTTCGAGTACTATGGAAAATGTGGATATCTTATATGTATTGAAGAAAAAATGCGTCTTAAATAAAAGGATTTAAGACGCATTTTTTCTTTTAGGATATATATTTATATATCCTACTATATTATTATGATTGTTTGTTTTTTAAAAAGCGATCCGCTTCTGGCACTCGCCGGCCGCTACCGCGGCACGCTCGCTTTGCTCGCTCGGCTCGTGCGTTGTTTATCAAAGTCTAACCTAACCTAACCTAACTGTTTTCTATTGCAAAAACCATTCGCTTCTGGCATTCGCCGGCCGCTGCCGCGGCACTAACTTAAATGACACTAAACAAGTTCTTAGAATATTCTGAATTTTTTTAATATTTTATGGACTCTCTATATTTTATACGATCTGGCCAAATGTGGATGATCAAATCGTGAAACGTTGACGATTTAACGATCTGATCAAACTATGTTGGCCATTTCCTGAAATGCGACCATTTCGTGAAATGATCAATCATATCATGAAATGAGCAAATCTACGATATGGCCACGACATATTATATATAAAATAAAAACTAAAAATAAAATGTTGTTTTATTTTATTTGCTGACCATACACTACTACAAACGCAAAAATTTCTCCAAGCTAATTTACCTGTAGGGCAATCCTTAAATGGTACCAGTTATATTATAGGTACATGATTTTTGGAGAAATTAAACTTTATCTTATAACTGATTTGGATATAGCTTCTTACTTATAATATGTCTATTGTTGTGTCTGATAACGCTACGGCCTTCTTTTCAATTTCTTTAAAGTAGCTTCTATTATTACATCTCCAGAACCGAGAAAGGATCCTTATGATTCTTGAACCTAAGAGCAGTCGGTACTACGTATTATATAAATGACTAGGCAAATAAAAAACATTGCAATGGCGAGTCAGCGAGCGCCAGCCCGGCGCGACACCGGCCTTGTGGAGCTCTTTGCCTTTAAAGGTTGGAAGGCTGATAACAGTTGCCACGGAAAACTACAGTACATAACTGCGTCTTGCGTAGTAAGTGACATTTTTATGGCGGCTAAAAAGGATACTTCAACGAGATGGACTTCTCTGGAAAGATTCATCATTCCAGAGACTCTATACTTTTTGCTTTATTAATATCTGAAGCTCATAATTATTCTGACCTAATGCTAGTCAGGTACGTTTAAACACTGAAGAATCTTGCATCCCAACTAATTTTATTTTTAATTATTGTTATAATAGTGACCAATAGCCATTAGTTACATAAATAGCAACACTCTGTATAAAACGAGAAATAGTTGAAACGCTTTATTAACCTAACGAAATGTTTCATCACATAGGATTGTGATTTGTGTAAAATAGGGACAAGATATTCTATCACTTAAATGCGGACAATCATTCTAAAATAAGATTCACATGTAAATAAAACATTTTCTATCCGTCTTCAAATGTTTGAGATACGAACATCTAAAACTCACCTTCAAGACATAACTAATATTACAGAAAATTTACAATGAATAAAACCATATGGCGGTATGCCTCGTCACGTTTTCCTTTAAACAGCTGTTTCAGTTTGCATTCTAAAGCAATGTATCATTTATCAAACCATGATCAAACCTTACTCAATTTCTATCGCAAATAAATCGGCTTTGGTCAGTCAGGGTAAGCTCAGTTGCAACACAAAAGTAGCTTTATGAACATTGTTATTTGTTATAAAACGTATAAGGAACACAATTAAATGTTACTTGTTTGATTTACTCTATAATACCTATTGAGTTATACTCTACTACCACTAGTAATACCATGGACCAATGTAATACTAGCTAGTCCGTGGAATCTCTCGCATCGCAAAGAAATTCGCGAATGCGAATATTTGATCAAAATTCGTTTACAGATAGTTTAGATACAGCAAAATTATTGTAAAAGAACCATTTTATTATAAAATAATTTCATAAATAGGTTTTACTGAAGCATCGCACAATTATGTTATATGTGGATGGTTATCAAGCTCAGATAGAATTAAGATTAGGTGTGTAAGTATGTGTTATCAACGCAATCTGATTGATGCTATATGAATTTATACTACCCAGGGCCGGATTTAGAGGTCCAGAGGCCTCGGGGCAACAAAGGAGTGGAGGCCCCCTCGCCCCAAATTATTTTCCAAATAAAATGAACAATTTTTCTCAGTCGAGTTTTTCAATAAATAATTTATTGTGAAACCAAGTAGATTCTCTTAGTATTTAACAAACGCATATAAATATAATCGGAAACATGAATTATCTGAACTAAATTTTAGTGATAACGAACGGAACCTTTCGAGCTTTTTTTGCCGAAAAATCGTTGATGATTTCGCTGAAATCCAGTTCTCGGAGTAAATCGCTTTCAATGCTCAGGAGAGAAAGCTTTGATAGACGGTTTTGTCCCATCGTGGTTCGAAGCCTATTTTTTATAATTTTCATTTTTGAAAATGAGCGCTCTCCAGTGCAATTTGATACCATCAAGACCAAATACATTCTCAATGCAATTTCGAGGTTTGGGAATGTAGCTCTGAAAGGAGAATCGCAAACTCCCATAGGACTCTGGGCCTGATCGTTACACTGATGATTTATTTATAGGGGATTAAATAGATAAAAATATACAGATTCTATGAATATAATAATTATAGATCTGTTCTATGGGATAGCAGAGATATTGGGGTGTAAAGTAACAAAAATAAAAGTTAGTTTGCTTGAATTAAATGAATTGCATTGCCTTTTTCTAGGTCCAGGTAAGTTTATTTTCTATCTACATTGTCTAGTTAATAATAGTGTAACAGTAGAACAGTCAGGTAATACAAATATTGGATCCAACACATATTATTCAACACACATTTTAACTTACCAAAACATCAACAATCACTATCACTAGGTAGGTACATTTCTTATATCTTTATAAATGGATGAATCAGGATTCGCTTTCATAATAAGACTAATCATTTCAAATAATATCTTTAGAGTAAAAATAGACGATTGAGGCAATTTTGAATATAACGTTACTAAAACTTCACTCAAAAGTCAAACAACAAACATAACAAAATATCACTCATCACCAAAGAGAATACAAATACCTACTACGTAAGCTCATCACTGACACAATTATGATTAATAATTTGACGTTTATTAATGGCCAGCTACCTAAATAAAAAGGTTATAGTTATTATTGATTAAGTAAAATATATTTTTATTTTATAGAATGACCTAAATAAATTAAGATGTGTGTTAAAAAAAGTTAAGTTTTGCTTCTGATTTTTAATAGCATTTGAATTTAATAAAACTAAAAATGAAAATTAATAAACATTCATTCGTATGTGGTATTAATCTATATTCTATATATTTGACTATTTTACTTCTGACAACACTGACATCTCTGCTTGATAAGACCGGTAGTGAACGAATTATTTTTTTTTTCAAAGATTTGTTTTCCCATAGAATCAGAAGTCAATATTTTACAAATAATTATTAAAATTAACATAATGAATTTTAAATATATTATGATCTCTGTAACAGTTAGGCCCAGTTTCGCCATTCTCCTTTCGATCTTCGAGAATTTTGTGGTAAAATAGTTCCGGCGATTGATCTTTTCCATAGTCCTTTTTGTATGAATCAATCAAAGACACAAATTAAACCAACTCATTACCAAGACTAGGCTCTAAATCATCCGTATACACTTTCACCAATGCCTCTGCTGCAGCGTGCAAATTTTCACGGAATCGAATACCCAACCTCCGAGGTTGCGGGCAAGTACCACCCCACTGAGCCATTGAGCCATTGGGGTACCCCTCAAGATGGGTAGTAAATTGGAAGTGCTTATCAGGGCCATTTGAGATTTTGATATTTCACTGATTGCCTGATTAGAGTGAACAAATATAGATCAATGATTTCTGTTAATATTTAAGATTAATATAATCAAATAATCATGTACTGTAGGCTGTAGGTAAAGGTAAAAGTGAAAAAAAAATGGTTGCCTGTAAAGTCGGTTTTACGGGCGAAGATTTTACGTGACAACGTCTTTTTCTCGGTAGAATATTTATGTGCTGCGCGCGCGGCAGACCGCGGGCCTCTCTCTCGTTCGGTGACTCA
This sequence comes from Colias behrii, assembly GCA_029959065.1. Lineage (NCBI taxonomy): Eukaryota > Metazoa > Arthropoda > Insecta > Lepidoptera > Pieridae > Colias > Colias behrii. The sequence goes on from JARWMC010000015.1 coordinate 3,929,627, forward strand.
TCGTAACGTTACCGAGCGTTACACTTTTTCATAAGTGACTCCCAGTCGCAACCTAATTTAAGACGTTGTCACGTCAAAAATATCAAAGGAAAAGATGTTTACTAGTTTTTGTTGGTGAAAGGAGTTTTTATAAACAAATGTGTATATGTCAAATACATATCTGTCATTGTATAATTTTTCTCTTCCGCCTTTACCCTTTGTGCTACGCATATCGTCTAATAAAGTATCTCAAGTTTATTTATCAATCTTTACTTTTTCCTGCCTAAAACCCATCAGTTTTAACTTTTACTAGTTGGAATTTGAAAGATTTTTTTTCCGAAGTCTCTATTGTGGGGGCCCCCTGCTTGTGGAGGCCCCGGGCCTTCGCACGTTTGCCCTCCCCTAAATCCGGCCCTGATACTACCTATAGAATGCGAAGGAGGTATTAGAGTGCTTGCTCTACTATCGAAAATAACAGAATATGCTGCACGCTTTTCCTAAAGACAGTAGTCTTAAAAGTTTAAACTATCTCTTTTGCTATTTAGAACAAAATTTAGCGATTTTTTTATATGGAAGCTGTATGTGTAGGCATTATAACAATAACGTTGTCGTTATTCCATAAGTAGTGTGTACTGTGTACGTATGTAGCTATATTATAGTTTACGTTTCTCATTCCTTTTCAAGAAATACATGTAAGATATTATCGTGATTGCTGATAACCTTACGAAGCGGCATATCTCGATGACCTCAACGAAGAAATTATTTAAGAATCAGTCGCGCCAGTAATCAAATATTCGCGATTTTTTTCTTAATTCGTGAGTCACACCACGTTTAAACTCGGTCAAGTCTCACTACCGACCTCTATTGGCAATATATGGTCAATGTAGAATACAGGAATGCAATTAAATCTTTTTTTTTAAAAAAAAACAAGGTCGATAATTGATTTTATTTACTTATCTACGTGTGAACAGTACTGTATTATTATCTTCGATGAAGGAGTTAAACTGGTAGTATGACCACATGAGTAGAAAAACGGGTATGACTATGAAATACTATAAATAAAGTTAATAATGCTGATTTGATCGCTGCATGCGGAAATGTAATTATTGTTTTTAATAATTATATAACATTCCGAGTACCTATATAATATTTTTTATTATTCAAAAACCATCCACGCATAGGTATATATTTTCGAGTCAGATGACGCACGAACTAATCACGTAACATACTCGTTTTTAGAATACCATGGCGTATATTTTTTTTTAATAAGCAGTACTAAAGTTCGATTTCTAATATAACGCCAAATAAAATAGAATTTGTCGTGAAGAACTGTGTAAGCTGTAAATATTTTTTTCATGTGTGTTATATTTACAGTTCATGACATATAAATTGGTCAGCAGCCCGGTAAGAAAATTAGTAACCGTAATCTTTTAAATGCTACTATTGTAACCAAAACTCCATTTAAATGAAGAAACTAAAAGTTTGCATAATTTTCGTTCCATCATCATAAATGATAATTAAGAAAAGACAAAATCCAATTATCACTTATTTATTATCAATACACATTCATAATCACATAATACTTATAACTACTGAACTTTCCTATGATATTCGGGAGTGGCGTTCCCATAGTCTTGTAAATTGAACAGGGTCGACCGGTTGGTGACCATATATTTCAAAAAGTCTTGTATATGCGTCAATACTTGCTGCAATGATTTCTCATCGAGTGCAGTGTATGCTAACATTGGTCCCATTTTAGCAAACAACCGTAGCAAATGTATAGATCCATATATTTGGGACATTGGGGTATCTGGGTAGTCTTGGAGTATTTCACTATACTGTGGTCTTTCAAATTTGTAGAGGAGTTGCGATCCCAAAGTTGCGTTGAAATACTCTTTAATTCCTTCTGTAATGTCAACTAGGACTGATTCCTTCGCTTGATTGTGTAGTTTACTGGATTTCTTAAAAGCTAGATAATTGTCGACAATTTGTGCGACTGTCAGTTTTGCTGGTAATATGGCCAGCTTTTGCTGTCTCGTGATGACATCCCAGTCGTCGACAAGCCACACTTTTAGTTCTTCTGGAATCTTTATTTTCACTTCGACTTTCGCTAGATACTGCTCTTCAGATTCTATTGATAGATCTAATCTTCCACGTTTTTTCCTGGAACACAATAATATATTATTTAATACCTTTCTATAAAAACTAGGTCTACTAACTAACTTTCTGTATTTTTTTTTTAATTTATATCAAAATGATTTCTTTCATAGATGTTTGCAAATTATTTTAAAAATTTCTTGTGTGCTGTATAACTTGGAATACTTTAACTGTGAGCTTTTACATATTTATGAAAAAATTTCGTAAACAACTTACTTTGGCTGGTCAGAGCCAGAGTCAGCAGGCGGGTCTTTATTTTGTGTTTTAGTTGCTTTGGCAGATGTGGAGCTTGTTTCTGCATCTTTACCTGTAAATAAAAAGGAAAAACATATTTTATTTGATATTGTAAACATATGTTTAAGGGGAGGCTCCCTAAATTTTATGTGAATTTGCATTAATATTCTGAAACAGGCACACATACAATCAAAATGGAACTTTAGTATATGATTTATTGGGTCTTTTTCTTTCGATGTACAAGTTTTTCTATTTCTTCATTGTTACTATATCTTTTCTAATCTTCAGTGTTCACATAAATAATATTTAATTTAATATTCCAATTTGAACAGGTTTTTAAAGAATACTACTGTTATTTCGTAACACATACTATAGATTAAGAATTGATTTTTTTTTTTTTTTCAAAGGCCTAATTCAAGTATTTTTTACGTGCTCAGTGTATGCAAAACTACAAGTCCCTTCGCGCTTAGTATAACCATAGTGGGACACCTTGTATAATTTATAAGGTTTTAGACAAAGCTAGTTAACAAATAAAACATAAAAGTACAAAGAAAATGCAATACAACACATAAAAACATTACAAAAATATTACCCGCTGGTGTAGATGCTCTAGATTCTTCTCTTGCTGGTGTGGAACTTGCAGCTGCTTCAGATTTACGACCTTTGGCGGGTGCTTGAAAAAAAAAGTAATATAGTAAAGTTAATATTCTGTGGTCTTGTTTCAAATACTTACTAAAACCATATCTATGCATGTTGCAACTAATTGAATTGCTAAATTCAATAATCGATTCAGTCTAAAGGTGCTTATTTTCTACATAATAAACTGTAGTAACAGATCTACTATCGAATTGTCTGTGTCTTAAAACTCAACAATTTAAATTATCATATTATTTATTTAAAAACAAAAAATTGGTACATGTAACAAGATTTAGTTTAATATTCCATTTCAAAATGAGAACGATGGGAATAAATGAAGCATCCTCCATATTAGTTCAGTAAACCAAATAAATTAGTCTCTGAATTACAATAATTGTAAGAAATGAAACACTTATTATATAATAATGTTTCCGCAACTCAATGGCAAGTGCTTATTTTGCTTTATAGTTATGACTGCTTATCTAACTGTTTGAATTTAGTGATATTTAATAACAACACTTATAAACATACTCTTTTTAGTCTTAGCGGGCTGTGCTGAATGCGCTCTTTGAACTTCTTTCTGTCTCTGAACATTTGCTTCATTGTATTTCAGTACTCTGCTTTCTGGTACCCATTCATCCCAACTGGAAAGTATTTTTATAAACTGTAAACTTAGTTTAAGAGATATGTGTGTGAGACAACCATTAAATTGGATTTTATTCTATAAATTTACTGTTTTATCAATGGTGATATTGACAACTATAACATAGCCAGTCACGAAAGATCCATTGGATATTCTGATATTGAATGCTACTGCATTGGGATAATTTCCAAGATACGAAATTGCTTCTTGACTTAGGGATGTTCATGGAATCTAAAATATATGTGTAAAACCTAAAATAATGGGAAAAAAGTAATAAAATAATAGGAAAACCCTAGAATATAAGTTTACTTATAAACTTGAGATCCAATTTAAAGTGCTAATAGGTTGTGAAGTAGCACTTTAAAGACTGCAAAACTAAATTAGGTACATGATAATATACTTACTTTTTATTCCACCCAGCGTAATGTATTAAATAACGAACGTGTTTGTCTTTAGTGACAGAGCTTTTCAGACATTTTGCCTCGTAAATGAGCGGCCCGTGAAAACATAAAACTTTTTCACCTGTAACAATGAACAACTTTATTACTGTTGTATGTTTTAAAATGTAAAAAATGAATATGCACTATTCCTTACCTTCCGCAAATTTTAGTTTTGGGGCCATTGGTTAATTACTAAATTTCTTCACAAATAAACATTTCAATCAACAAACCACAAATTAGCGCCTAGCGGTGGCAGTGACAGCACATGTGACAACTGACAGCTTATTGACCATAGACAATGATAAACAACCTATTGACAACGAAGTCACAGATCTAGAAACATTTTAATAGGTAAATAACTCAGAGCAATAAACCTATAGAGTTCTTATATTGAGACAGAACAAAATACATATTTTCTAATCTACTTACTCTTAGTCAAAAACAGCATAAGCCAGATTGAGATAGCGATAGAGTATCTGCACTGTCTTCAAACGTAGCGCGCCGGCAGTCAGTTTGTCTTCCAACCAGCTGGTGGGCTCAGTGCGTCAAGTGTTTTTAACGAAATATTTAGAAAATATAAAGTGTATAGTGTTTCTTTTTATTTGTCAGTGTGCTAAAATGACTATTGTATGTTTAGCTACCGGCTATCACTAGTCGAATGGGAGTTTTGGATGAAAACAATAAAAAAAAATCTTTCCATCGGTAAGTGATTTTCAGCAAATTGATAAATATTTATGTTTTAACCCTATTTAAAGGTTTTATCAAGCGCTTTTTTATAATTTTATGTTGTAACTGTAACATTTACCCACTTTATGGGGTTGTGGAATACAAAAGAATTAAATAATTTAAAAAAAATGTCACAATATTATCACGTTTGGCATTTTGTTTACCACCGTAGTGTTGTAACACATCTAGCGTATATTATCGATTTATGACAAAAAATCTATTTCATATTAACGTTGATTTATTTATTTTGTTTCTTATATCAGATTTATATGTAGTTGTTGTTGCAAATAATAGATGTAAATTTTCTACAGCAGGAAAATAAAAAATACCACGTGGTTGTTTTATTTGACTTATCTGTTTAGTTTGTTGTTTATTATTTTCTCTTTTAGATTATTAATAAATTCATTTTGTTTTAGATTTCCAGAGCTAAATAAAAAATAGGTATAAAACATGAGACGAGTAGATTGGACGCCGTCGAAATTTGCTAGATTGTGTTCACTGCATTTCGAGCCTGCGTGTTATCAAGATGGATGCTCTAGAAGAATTGTGCAATCTTACGCTTACGTTTTTTTTTGTTCCTGTAGATAATAAATACATTTGTGTGTGAGTGAATTTTTATTTGGAAATTTTTTTACACATAAGTTGCTTTAAATGTGTAACTATGTGAAAATTAAACGGTTGATTAAATGACAGTTCTCATAGATGAGAAACTACTATTGAAATACATACTTAATATACATGCGTTTTCAAAAAAAAACCCGCATAGTTCCCATTCCTGTGGGATTTACGGGATCAAAAGTAATTTTTCCAAATTTCATTGTAATCGGTTCAGTAGTATTCGCGTGAAAGAGTAACAAACATCCATCCTCACAAACTTTCGCTTTATTAGTAGGATGTAAGGAAAATGTTTTCTTTAAGACTGTCCTTTTATGAACTTGTTAAAATGCTGCATGATTCCTTCATGCTGACTGTGCCTTTCTCCTCACTCCTTTAACTTTATCATCATTTCCATCTTTATTTTAAATTAGTTACATTTCAATTTTTAAAATTTATTTTATAATATACTAGCTTTTCGCCCGCGTTTTTAAAGAAAATCCCGCACAGTTCCCGTTCACGTGGGATTTCCGGGATAAAACCTATCCTATGTGTGTATGTACAAAATTTCATTGTAATCGGTTCAGCAGTGAAAGAGAAAGTTATCCATTCTCGCATAATTTCGCATTTATTATATTCGTAGGATTAAACAAATAATGTATTCAACTGAAATTAATGATTAATTTTGTTTTTTTTTTTATTATTTATTATTTCACGAAACCGTAAATGCAAAATGCATTCACGATTTTATCGATTGAAGCACATCCCATCACTATCACCTTCTATCTATCTAAATACGTACCTATAGTAAAAATGGTGCCATGACTATGTTGAAACGTAGCTTGTAGTCTATAGCTATCTCATTCTTTCATACGACGTTTTCTTTAGATAGAGAGAAACAAATATATGTAAATTGTATACGCTCGATACAAGTACTCTATAGGTTTATTGCTCTGAGGTAAATAATAATAAGACAATACTACATATAATCTATTATACATATTATATACTCTAAGACAGTCTAAGACTAAGACTATAATATTTAACAAATTAATTTTTAAGCTATTGCATAGCTTCTATCGCGGGCTTTGAGCGCGGCGACCGAATTTTAAAATTCCGTAACGAAAAAAAACTAACGTCCTCCACCGCTAGGAGTAATTGTATTCTATGTCCTCCACTCCAAGCGACACAGCGTTGCGTTGCTATGCAATCTTAGCTTTACCGCGGCCGCGGCAGTCCTCGAGTGCCACACGTATTTTTAATTTTATTTTATGGAAGGTTAAAGGTATGTATAATGTTTATAACTTAGATATACATATAATTTAAGTGTTAAAGTGTTAAAGTTAGTGTTTAAGTTTGTCATCTTACCATATGTATGCGGACGATTTCCAATTATATAAACATGCGTCACTTCTTGAACTACCTGAAGCGATTTTCCAAGTTAACGCTGACCTTGCAGCAATAGTCAGATGGAGCAAAAGTCATGGTTTAACAGTAAATCCAATCAAAACCAAGGTTATCATATTCGGAAGCAGGCAATTAGTCTCAAAAATTGACTGGACCAATTTACCGAACGTTGTCGTTGATGGTGTTCTCATCCCCTACAGTGCTCAGGTAAAAAATCTTGGTCTAACTCTGGATCAAACTTTTTCCTGGGATGAACAAATAAAGCAAGTTCAAAAAAGGGTTTTTTCTTCTGCCTTCTCCTTACGGCGCTTGCGCAACTTTCTTCCCGTCACAACCAAAATTGCCTTAGCTCAATCCCTTCTCCTTCCTCTCCTTGATTTTTCAGACTCCTGCTATCCCGATATTCGTGAATATCAACTTGACACCCTTGAGAAGCTCCAAAATTTCTGTATCAGATTCATATTCAGACTTCGTAAATTTGACCATGTCTCTGAATACAGGAAAAGGCTAAAGTGGCTTCCTATCCGTTATCGCCGGGATACTCATCTGCTGCATCTTCTGTACTGTGTTCTGTTTAGCCCTAAGACTCCTTCTTACTTAAAAGATAACTTCGATTATTTAAGCTAAATTTTTTAACAATTCTTTCACTGTCCGGGCTATTCAACTATGGAATGCTTTACCAGAAAGTATTAGACGTGCTCAAACGCTCTGCTCTTTTAAATTGTTGCTTAAAGACCACTTCTTTTCCTTACTATAGATTTGTTTTGCTTGCTGACGTCACCAACTATTGTTTTATATATATATATATATATATACATATATATATATATATATATATATATGTATATCTTTTTTTTGCGTTTGTACTATAATATGTGTATGTATATGTATTCTATTTATACATATAATAATATGTATGTATATGTTTATTATAAAGCATATGTATGTAACTATATATATGTATTTTATTTATTTGTATTATTATGTAGTAGTATGTATTTATGTAGTAGGTATCTTTGATACTTACATAATTTTATTTATTTATTATTATTGTTTTTTTTTCTTCTTTTTGTACTATCCCATTAACTTCATACATTTCCTTTCCATCAGGTTGCCTGGTAGAGATTGCTGCTTAGCAATAAGGCCGCCTCTTGTACAAACTATGTCTTTCTTATGTATTAATGTTATCTTTGTCATATTTTAGTTTGTGCAATAAAGAGTTATAAATAAAAAATAAATAAATAAAATAATTTAAAATTTAAATAGTAGGTAAGTGGCTCCGTTTCGGTCTTTATTTTGGTGGCATTTCTATTTACGCATAACCGAACGATTTTGAGATTGAAGTCAAAGTTATTAAACATTGTGGCCCTTCTGATATTGTCTTAAATCATAATAAATATTAATACCAGCTAAAGAAATACCGTGCATTGGTTAAAACCAATGCACGGTATTTCTGCACTGATAAAACCGTTAACTGATAAATCAGTTAACGGTTATCAGTGCAGCTGCAGCGTATCGAAAATTGTTAAAACTTACTAGCGATCCGCCCAGAGTTCGCCCATGGTGTATAATATTTTACTCAAGGCCTTTATCACTTAGCCGGATCACACACCTACATATTATCCAACGGTGAAAGAATTTTTGAAATCCGTCAAGTACCTAGGACCTAGGTTGAGTTGTAGGAACGCCAATGCGCGTTCAACCAACAAACTCTTCAGCTTGATATCTATACTAATATTATAAAGAGAAATACTATATTACTTGCTCTGTGGAGGAAAGGTTTGTAATTAATAATTATGTATGTATGTATGGTTTTCAGGCATAAACTACTGGACCAGTTTTAAAAATTCTTTCACCGTTAGAAAGCTTCATCTTCACTGAGCAACATAGGCTATATTGAATTTTCAAAAAAAAAAATAGAGATCCTTACCAAAAATGCAATAATGTAGGTAACCCAAGATGTAAAAAATTCCTTAATAAAAATTCTGTCATCGCGTGCGCTGCGGAATCTATTCCTTGAAGTACGAGGATGGTTCTTATGAAAAAAAACGTAAACATGTAGGTACCACAGGCGAAGCCGGGGCGGACCGCTAGTTAAGGACCAATTTTAAGTATAGATCAAGAATACAGACATAATATTATGTTCTTCCGTGTGTGTGTTTTTCATTGAAGTCACAAAACAGCTCGATCGATATAATTTTTTTGGGTCTACTTAGGTGATTTCGAATATAAACAGTTCCAATGCGAGCGACGCTGCGGGTCAGAACTAGTAACCATATAAACCTAAATAAAACTTAAAATCATCATTACTTGTTGTTAGATACAGCGAATAGCCAAATAATAGAAACAATTGCGTCATGAATAAATCAGACACACCCCCCCTTTTCTTTTTGTTCAATAACAAACTTTATCGTCAATAAATAAAACATATATCTGCGTGAACAAATAAAAAAAAAATCCTGTTCGTAAACACGTTACATCATAATTGTATGATTAAAATATTCACAAAATAATATGATAACCGCGAAGCGAGTTTACTTACGGTAAAGCATGCTTCACAAGACAGTTGCGCGGTATCGGCTTGGCGCGGTTGCCGCCTTTTTTGTGTTTGAATTTTTTTTTTTTCCTAGAAAATGTCGCAGCAAGGGCCCGTATTCGATGTCAATGCTATGACTTTAACCCGCTGGGTTCTACAACAACAAAGAACAGCGCCAGGTGCCACAGGAGATTTAACACAACTTCTAAATTCTATACAAACAGCAGTCAAGGCTATACAATCAGCTGTGAGGAAGGCTGGCATCGCGAAACTGTTAGTATGATTATGAATAGTGATGAGTGTTATCTATCATTATTATTGTCTTATAAATAGATATTGAAAACATTTTATGTGTGAAAATATCAAAATAATTTCATTTTCATTTTCTTTTAACTATGTGGGTACTTGCTACTTTATAACAATGTTTTGCACTCGTAAAATGTTGAATTATTTCCTGTATAAACTAGGTATAATAAATTGTAACTAGAGTACTTGCTCTGAATGTCGCTCTTTACCGCAATAGAAAGTTCTAACAGGTATCGATACTATGCCTATGGCCTATATTTGGAAATACTATCTCTCGCGTCGATATGTACGTCAAAATATATCTACATACTCGTATTGTAGTAATTCTTTATATCTATGTCGTGGCCATATCGTAGATTTGCTCATTTCATGAAATGGCCAATTTAGTTTGGCCAGATCGTTAAATCGTCAACGTTTCACGATTTGGTCATCCACATTTGGCCAGATCGTCGATCTGGCCAAACGTGGATGGCCATTTCACGAAATGCGACCATTTTTGTTTCTTTTTTAATAAGCGATTCGCTTCTGGCACTCGCCGGCCGCTGCCGCGCCACGCTCGCTTTGCTCGCTCGGCTCGTGCGTTGTTTATTACAGTCTAACCTAACCTAACCTAACTGTTTTCTATTGAAAAAACCATTCGCTTCTGGTATTCTCCGGCGCTACCGCGGCACTAACTTAAATGACAATAAACAAGTTCTTAAAATATTCTGAATTTTTTAATGTTTTATGGACTCTCTAAGATATTTTATACGATCTGGCCAAATGTCGATGACCAAATCGTGAAACGTTGACGATTTTAACGATCTGATCAAACTATGTTGGCCATTTCATGAAATGAGCAAATCTACGATATGGCCACGACTGCTCAATATAATATAAAATCAATGTTTCAATCCAATCCTTATTTCTCATTTCCTCCATCAGAGAATATTTTCCATTTATATTATAGTTTATTATGTGTATCACTTACGGTCTAGAGATACCTATAGAGAGATATAATTAGATTTTTAAATTTAAGCAAAAAAATAATCGCCCGCTTACAAGTTAGTACCACAGTACCTACCTTAGTGCTATGTCTAATTAATTATTAATTAACGTTTACCTAATTAAGATTAACTTCTACTAGCAGTTAACTAGACTTCACCTAAATAATAAAAGCATAGGTATTTTATTAGTGAAATCCGACCAATAGGTAATTTTATTTCTTGAAATTGAAACCTTACACCACTCTACTAACGTAGTATATTATTATTAGTCTGTGCTACTAGTTAACATAAAATTTAATTAAAAAAATGGAGATTCAGTTGCACAGAATCATTGTTTTTGAAATTAACTCTTGATTAACACGCACAACAATTACTTAAACAATTTTTTAATTTTTGTTTATAAACATTTTTTCTAAGGGACATGAAACCTTTTTTTTTTTTTATTTCAGCCATGGAATTTCCGGTGACACCAACGTGCAGGGCGAGGAAGTAAAGAAACTAGATGTCTTATCCAATGACCTTTTTATAAACATGTTAAAATCCTCCTTCACGACCTGCCTCCTTGTATCGGAAGAAAATCAAACTGTTCTAGAGGTAATTGATAATTCTTCATTATTTAAATATTAACTTTGAAAATCTAACGACGAAAATTCATTTCAAAATATGTAACTAAGTTCATAATAACGATTTACCTTTGCGTCCATATTTTTTAATTTATTATCATTTAGATTTTAGACTACGTAGCTAATGCCTAAAGTTCTGTAAATAATATTAAGGGAGCTAGAGTTTATTCAGCTAGCAAAAAAATGTCATGACAATATTATAAAAATCGGATTTCTATTTTTAGAACATTTTAGACTTGATGTACTCCAAAATTAATAATGCGCATGCAGATCTTCGCTAATTATCGTATTTCCAGAAATACCCGAATCACCCCGAATCATTGAATCGTAAGTGCCCTAAACAATGCACTTGCATCTTGCACCTTGTTCGAAAGAAATAGGAGTCAATTCAGAGTCATACACAATCGAAAACAATTCGGGCGATAGGTGACGGTAGCCTGTCAGTCAAAAAATTCAAAAATCCGTCAGTCGTCTTTATATATTGGTGACCGCACGTATTATCTCTGTATGGAATTATATAGAGCTGCGGTTACATACCCGTCTTAGTTTTGTTTCAAAGTTGAATTTTCCGATAAAATGATTATTTACACATGTAGCAGATAGCAGTGGGGAAAGTGAAAATTAATAAGAGCATAATAAAAGTTCTGATCATTCTACGATATCAGATATAGAGATAATCCCTGATTCTGTAAATTCTTTGGACTGAGATTTTAATGATTCGATTTCACAATTGAAATGTAAACCAGTGTTTGAAAATCATTTTTTTAAATATAAACTGTCTTATTTTAACCTTCCGTACATCCATCATTACGCCAGCTTCAGTACCTAAGACACTTTAATAGTTCTAAGTATAGAATTTTCCAAGTAAATCAATAAAACAAATATAATATATTCGCAATCGTGTGGCTTATCCTCGCTTACATTGAAATAACGAAACAAATTTCTTTACTTATCTCTTTTACCATAAAATCACAATAAAACTCATAATTCTAATAAACTATGCATGAAGAAAATACATTTAACCACTCTATATACCTACATATCGTCTTCGGAGGCTCGGGGAATATGACAGTTGCCGAACAGTGACGAATTTTTCTATGCGCATTATCAGTAATAAATTGTTCGCAAATGTAGCAAGAAATTAAAGACCAAAACATGCTCAATAATATTATTTATGTAAATGTCACTATTGACCCTGACATCCGGCTTAAAATAATTAAACGTCGCTTTGCCAGAGAAATTTGAACTCTACCGTCACAATTTCACTTTTAAGTTATGTTTAATTAAGTTTATCTCAGGTTCACGAAACACTGATTATAGGTGAAGAAATTTTTGATAAGACTACGGTCCATAGGGCATTGCTATTGACAAACATATTTTGTTACATTGAAATATTTGTTGATTAGTCATATTTCGGATTTATCGTATACAGTGTTAATAGAAAATATATCAATTTTCAAAATTTGACAGATTAAGATAAGATTATAAGATAAAGGAAATACGAAATTGTTTGATTTTTGTTTGGTTGTCTTTCTTTCAGGTCGCAACGGAGCAATGTTATGATTATTGATAGATTAATTTTTTATTCCTTAATCCGCTCGCGGCATCGCCCGCGTATTAAAAAAAATCAAAAAAGTTAAAAAAAGCTCTCTAGCCCACAGAACATATATGTTCTGTGCTCTAGCCTATTAACGTTTAACTATCTCCTGACAAAGCAATGATTCTACAGAATTAATTTGTTTTAATTTAATTTCAGGTAGAAACCGAGAAACGCGGGAAATACGTAGTTTGTTTCGACCCCCTCGATGGCTCATCTAATATTGACTGCCTCGTCTCCGTCGGTTCAATCTTCGCCATTTACAAGTAAAACATGTCTCACATTATTTAAATATTTTTTGCACTTGACGTCTTCATCTACCATACAGTTTCAAGTATAATTCAAAATAAAATTGTTCTTATTAATGGGAAATATTTCAAAGATTGTTCATGACATAAATCTTGGTCTTTTATAAACAGAACGATCTCATTCATAATTAGTACATCAATAAAATATAAATTATTGCAAAAAATACAGAAAAAAATCGTGCTCTATAGTCTATAGTCGCTAACTATTCGAGAACATTCTAGAAAGTCTTCCCCCGGGGAGCCCTGCGAAGCGGACGCATTACGCCCAGGGAGGGATCTAGTCGCTGCTGGTTACACACTTTATGGCTCAGCAACCATGATGGTGCTGGCTTTGGGCAAAGGGAAGGGGGTCAATGGGTTCATGTATGACCCGTCTATCGGAGAGTTTATCCTCACAGACCCGAATATGAGGGTACCGGAGAAGGGGAAGATCTATTCTATTAATGAGGGTATGTTTATTTTTCCATTATCGGTAGGATGTTCAAAAGTGTGGATTTAAATCTTCTTCTTGTATGTAGTCATTTTGGTGTGAAATCACAGACATTTTTTATCTTACTAACTTCATATATTTTTAAATTAACTACTATGTAAAACCACAATGTATAGTTTTAGGATATCGATCTAAATTTCAGCCATATTATGAGTTCAGTGGTATGAAAAAACAGTATATATTTTTTACAATGCGTTCTTTGTTTGTAGGTATAACATTTTCCTCAAACAATCTTAACATGTTATCTATAGCAATACATACTTTATTTAATTATGATAGTGTTATTTTAAAATACCAATTGTACAAATAATAACCGACCCGTGGTATTTCATAGAACTTTAATAATAGCGATATCTTAACCAGGTTACGCGGCAGAATGGTCTGACGGTCTCAAGAAGTACATAGAAGAGAAGAAATGTCCATCCAAAGGCAAAGCATATGGCGCCAGATACGTCGGCTCTATGGTCGCTGATGTTCATAGAACTATTAAATATGGCGGTGTGTTCATGTACCCGGCTACTAAATCTGCGCCGAATGGAAAGGTAACATAGTCTTAATAGAATTAACAGATAAAATATTGACTTTCTTTATAACCATGCTATCTAGTTAATTTACATAATCTTATAACAAGAAATACCTCTTGCACATGGCAATAAAAACTAAATGATGAAAAATCCATCATTTTATTTTACAACCATCGCTGAAGGATTTGATAAAAATATTTTCATATCTATAAAAATGCTATAAAAATAGTTCAAAATCAATCTAGACAACCTAATGATATCAACTTTCCAAATGTTTTATTAACTAATAACTAAGTTGCCACTGCCGCGTATTTCCAAACTATACATAGCCAGAACGCAACCATAGGAAACTGCTCATGTATACTTTGTAATGCTTTTTTTAAGTTTGTTATTACAATATATACACGAATTTTGCGTACTGATCGTGTATACTTTGTAACGCGGATGCTTGCGTCTTCGTTCCAAACTATACACGATCAGTACGCAAAATATAACTAAATATACCTACTACACCACTTACGCTTGAGCGAAATAATAAATATATGTATAGTTAATCAAAGACTTGTACAGCTATATCTATCTACTTTTATTCTTCTTGATTATTATTGATTCAGTAAAATATGGAATAAAAATATTATTAGGTAAGCTTAGGAAAATAAATAGGTAACAGATAAGGGTACCTATAGGTTAGGTTAGGTTCGTGTTTTTTTTAACTACACAAAAATAGGAGCCCCGCGAAGCGGGGCTCCGTCGCCTCGCAACCGTCTTCTTCTGGGTTTATTAGATTCTTACATTTTAGCACTATTGTCAATTGTAAGTCGTGCAGTATAGTCGGGAACGAAGACACAAGCATCCTCGATACAAAAAATATACGATCAGTACGCAACATTACATACACATAATGTAATAATAGATTTAAAAACAGCAATACAATAATATAAACGCGAACAATGGAAAGACGGCGCGCTTACTCCGAAACATACACGATTAGTCCGCATGCGTACTGGCGCTGTATGTTTTGGAGCGCTATTCTTACTTACTTCACTACAAAGTATACGCGAGTATTTGCGTACTACTGTTGTATAGATTGGAAGAACTTTGTAAAAAAGTTATTTCCAAACTATACGTGATTAATTTCACACCGTTGCGTGCTGGCCTTGTATAGTTTGGAAAGACGCGCCACTGCCAATGGGCTGATAATATTATAAACGTAACAATAATACCTCTAAAATGCTATACTGCTATTTTTGTGTTATCAGTAAATTTAACCAAAAAATATGTAACGAAACAAGATTTATTCTAGCTCCGCCTTCTCTACGAGTGCAACCCGATGTCCTACATAGTGACAGAAGCAGGTGGTCTAGCGACCAACGGCTCTATTCCAATACTTGATGTTCAACCAACTTCCATACACCAGAGGGCGCCTTGCTATCTCGGCTCGAAACAGGATGTCGAAGAATTGATGTCTTTCTTGAAATAATTTTAATAAACTTTTGATAGTATGGTGTCTTTTATTTTTGTTACCTACCTACTTACCTGTGCTGCAATATGGATGTTACATATTCATAGACCATAAAACATGCTTTTTCTATATGCCTGATTGTCATTGAGAAATGCATCCTTAATGCATCAATGACGTAAACAACTGGGCAGACACATATTTTTTTTATGATGATATATGTATATCATCATAAAAAAATATGTACAGGTAAATTAGCTTGGAGAAATTTTTGCATATGTAGTGGTGTGTATATTACTCAGATCTTAGAGCGCGTTTCCACTATATCGTTCTGGCCTATACAAAAATGTTTCGATATCCTAACATTACTATTTAATTTTATACTTATTCCTAGCAACACTTTTGTTTTCAATAAAAACAAGTTTTTATTTGAAAGAAAATGGTTTTGACTTTATAAAAAAAAATATATCATTCAATTTCACGTACTTGAGCAAACGACAAGGCGACTACCGTGAAACAATAAAATATCGTGTCCATAATAATTTGTTTCATAATTAATATTTGACCATAATAATTACGAAACAAAACAAATAAATAAATCGTCACTTGATAGTGGAAAGTGGAAACACGCACAAAACCAGAATAAACCAGTTTACGCTGTCCGCAGGTGCCACGTGCAGTCGTTTGGTACCGTTAGAACATAAAGCACACATTTAATTCAAAAATTATAATTAATACGTAGTTTAATTGTTAAATTTTGTATTTGTTGATTGTTGTTATTATTGTTATAATATTTGTTGAAGGGTTTAATTTGTGTGTAAGTGTTGTAACTTTATATTGTTTATGGGAGACATGCATAGAGTATATATATATTATCATATTGTGTACAAGCCGGCGCATTCTTTTTCTTAATCAGAGCGCATTCTAAATTTCAATTTCAAAATTAGAATTCTGATTGGTTTTGTTTTTGGTCGATTTGGTCTAAATTTAAAACTTATATAAAAAATTAGTTCAGAGAGCCTATTACAGTATTAAGGAATATATGGACGATAAAAACCCATGGAGGGTTGTCGCGTAAAAACCACAGGACAGTTCTTTGGCATATTACTATAATATAATATGATGTTACATATATGTTTTGTAAAATTAAAACTGACATGATTAAAAAGAGCAACTATGGAGTTTCTTGCCGGTTCTTCTCCGTAGATACTGCTTTCCGAATCGGTGGTAAATGTTAAAAATATGTACCTAATGACGTTTCAAAAGTGCTTCTAGAAGAAGTCTAATTGAATAAATAAATGTTTGATTTTTGAGTTTTGAATTAAAATTAAAAAGAGAATCTTGGAACTGTTTAAATTGTGTACTAAAGTTAGTAAATTAAACTTTAAATGTCGTTTCTTTTTCAGGTTAGTAAATTTTTCATTTTAGTAACATTGTTAATGTAAAAGTTATACGTATGTTAAATGTGCAAATATTAAAATAAAGTCTCATCTTTTTCAGAGGAGAAACACATATAGTTTAATTTAAAATCCCAAATATATATATATATATAATAAAAACTAAAAATAAAATGTTGTTTTTTTTTATTTGCTGACCATACACTACTACAAACGCAAAAATTTCTCCAAGATAATTTACCTGTAGGTACCTACATGTGTAGGTATAAGATTAAACTTATGGGCTACATACATTTACATTTTCAGGGGTGGCTATAGTACACATGTAACCGAGGGATAAAATATAAAACACGAATATGTACTTAAACGAGGTGTAATTGTTTTTAACTAAAACTAGCGACCCGCCCCGGCTTCGCACGGGTGCAATGCTGATACTAAATACACTACAGAAAAACTGTGAACGTTGTATATAAAAACATAGCGGCCCGCTCCGGCTTCGCACGGGTATAAAATATATAGCCGGGCGGCCGGCCGGTACCGCCGCAAACGCTACGTCCCGCAATTTTTAAATCTGTAATATCTTCGAAAATATTCACTTAAATCATACGGTGTAAAAGGCTATATAGATCTATATTAAATGAACAATGTATTCAAGGTATTTAATTGGTTAAGGATTAATGCTGTATTGGTTAAAATCGCTTCGAAAATTAGCCATTATGTGTCGTAAAAAGTAAATGACAAAAAAAGTTATTGTGGGTTATCCATAAGAGATAGACATATACCATCGCGGACTTTTCTGTAGACCTTTTCAATGTGTATATACTTAGTACATTATTTTGATAAAACTCGTAGGGTTCAGCCTGCGTTTGCGAAAAAATGTAATTTTTTACGACATCACATTAGAAACCTCAAAAATAACAGTACTTCTCCACTATTTAATGGATGTTATTATACATATAAACCTTCCTCTTGAATCGCTCTATCTATTAAAAAAAACTGCATCAAAATCCGTTGCGTAGTTTTAAAGATGTAAGCGTACAAAGGGACATAGGGACATAGGGACATAGGGACAGAGAAAGCGACTTTGTTTTATACTATGTAGTGATAAGTAAATATTTGACGATGTGTAGTGTATAACGTGTGTACCTATTACGCAGTCGTAAAAAAATGTTATGATACTTCATCTTCGGAAATCCATGAAGTAAAAAAAATATCTATAATACGAATTCTGTAGAAAGATGTAAGCGAAAAGCTAGGAATTTTAATCACGGAAGTTTGTAAAAAATAAAATGGATGTTGTTTTTTACTCTTGACAATACTTAAGAGAAGTAATTATTACTGTGTATGCCATTTCAAAATTTGGTTTGCAAGAAATAATAATTTTTATTTAACTTTAAAAGGTCTAATTAATTGTTCCAAATCATAAATCAATTAACAGAGATCCTAATTTTCTTTATCACAATTGACGACACTAAAACCTAATAATATAAAGAGGCGAAATGAAACACAAAGAGGTTTTATAAAAAATATATTCACAACTTAAATTATGGTTCACGCTATCGTCAAAGTTATATTTTCTATTATCCATTTTAACTCCACTTTACACTCCCGCCCTTCTATCCCAGTCTTGAATCTATGGTTTACGAACCAAGCTTCTTCTCTATGGTTCCTAAACCAAGCTTCTTGTCTATGGTTATATAAACTGCTGCTTCGCGAAATTTCACGCAGTTAGCGCTAGGAACTGGTGGAATACGTCCAAAATATGCGGATCGAGATCTTGTGTGAACAGGAGAGTTTCTAGCGTACTGCTGTACTTCTGAACTTGCTCGTGATGCTGCAATAGAGAAGGATAAATTAGATAATGTATATCTGTTACAGTGTAAATTCATTGCCGATCAAAACCACTTTTGTCTTTTTAACATAAAAAGTAGTCCTTGAAAAAAAAAAACATTATCTAATAGTTCAGCTGGAAGATACATAATTATTTACATGCAAGCAGTTCGTGGTATACCGACAAAGTTTTTGTTTATTTATTTGTTTGAGTGCAAAACGACCTACAGTTGTTTCTGGCACTTGCCGGTCGCTGTCATGGCGCGCTTGCTTCGCTCGCTCGACTCATGCGGCGATTCATGAACAAACTTGACACGTTTTTGGTATTGAGTTACTATGTACTACGTACTAGAGAGGCCATCGCTACTACACTTTTTCTAACACGAGCTAGAGTCAATCGTCTCAAACCATTTTTTTTTGTTACATTGATTGGTTTTAATTGATAAGTTTATTCATATTTTTTTAATAAGATAAACAATATTTATTTGTTACATTGATTGGTTTTAATTTATAAGTAATAATAGGCAGAATATTTGCAAATTGTATGACTCACTAGCCGCCCCGCGCCGCCGCGCGCCGCGCACAGATTTTGTTCGTGGTGTCCTCTCTATGATAATACCTTAATGGTTTTTGGCTGATTTTTATAGTCAAAAGTGGTTTCGAGTGGGTAATAATGTGAATGGAACATATTTAGTACGAAATATAAAACATATCTATGATATATTTGTAACATTCGCATTTAGCATTGTATATGTTGTTAATAGTTATTAACTAGTATTACATGGTTTGTTAAAACGTCCGCTCTGTTGTTACTATATCTTTTCCAACGAAAATGCGTAGTTCCTCACAATTGTGCATGTGACTCACCAGCAGGAACACCTGCGTGAGCCTGCCCACGGTGGTGGTGTACCAGGCGGTGAGCGGGTCCCGTGCATCCGTGTCAGCGCGCACCAGGTGCTCCGACAGGATCATGATGAAGCGCTGGAACACGATGAGGAACAGCCGCTTCTGGTCCGTGTGCCCCATCTCCAGCCGCTCCTCCATGCGCTCCACGGCCTGCAACACAACCAGCGATTGACACTATATTGTTAGACGTAAGGGCGTATTCAGAAAGAAAGCTTGAAACTTATAAGCGCTTATAAGCGCTGATCGGCGCCGACAAGTTTGTTGAAACTTGTTGGAACTTGTCGGCGCCTATCAGCGCTTATAAGCGCATGTTCATATATTTTCCTGCGCGGGTAACCAGCGCTTATAAGCGCCGATAAGCGCTTATAAGTTTCAAGCTTTCTTTCTGAATACGCCCTAACTTTTGATTTAATATTTTTGTGGATGAATAGTTGTCAATATATCATTATTTCAAGTCTGAACATGCTTAGCTGTCGAATACTATAAAATCCGCTTTCCTTCGTCTCGTGGCGCATTCGTACGAATCGTGCCTAGGGGCTCGGACGTTGTTTATACGACGCTCGACCCAACTACCTTCACTTTGCTAATAGTCGTTGACTTGCTGCGATTTGTTATCAACTACCTACATCAATTAGGTAGCCGTGTAGAATCGCAGTACATTCTAATTACATTCAAACTAATATTTAACCCGGCCTCTCTCGTTTTAATTTCTTACAATATAATATCTTCTTATATTACGATTAATGGCGGTTCGGAAGCTAGTTGCAGGTGCGGGTGCGCACAGGTCTCATAACGTCCCGCTGATACCTAAAATTGTTCTCTGCGCATCGGATCGTACGATGTTCCGAGCCGCCATTAAGTTTGAATCGTACTATACCGAGTTATTTAACGAAGGAAATATCTATATAATACTAAAAATAACGTAAATAAAATAGGAAAATTTCCCTTAAAATAATATTATTTACTTGATAAGGAAGCAAATGAATCCTAAAAATATAAAACCTATTCAACACAAAACTGTCAGTTTAGCTATGCTGCTTACCTTCCAGAAAATGTATATACCAAGTAGCATAAATAACATCTATAATATATTAATAATGCTACTTGGTAAGTACATAATAAGCTGAAACACTCACCTCTTCCGTAGGTTTGTCTTGATCCTTCTTTTTCTTGCTTCCACTTTCGTCTTCAGAATCGGAACTGCTAGAATCGGCTCTGGCGAGAGCTACTCTAGCTTCTTGTAATTCCTTACCTGAAATTAGCAAATATATTTATTGGATCACATGTGGGATTAAAATAAACTGATCGATGTATATTTTTAAATTAAATTTAATAACAATTCAGAACTAAGTTCTATAATTCAATTTTACTGATTAACTTACAAAAACCTTATGTTTAAGTTGCTAGTTAAAATTTGGAAAAATAGGGTAAATAATATGACTTATTTATTTTGGATGAAATTAGTTTAGAAATATGCAACATTGGTCATAAACGAAACAAATCCGTTGCAAACAGTTGCTAAACAGTCTCTAATTGAATTTCAACACAGCAAAACGATCCAACTCACTCAATTTAGAGACGTGCTTGTTCATCTTATCAATCGTCAAGTGCAGTATCTCCCACAGGGGCGCGTTCACAAAGTGAGATGCCATCTCCTTGGAGAACAGCCACGTGGCCACCGCACTGCACTCCACTATCTGCGTCTTCAGCATTTTGTCCACTAACACGCACACCATTTGCGGGTGTCTTTGCCATAATTCCCATACGTTTCGGAGCACGCAAATCTGCGCTTCTTCAGATTCTGCCAGGATCTGTGGCAATTGTATGTTTGACATTTACTTTCTAAATGGTTAAGGGGACCACAAGGTAACGCCACTTTCACCACCAGCATATAAGATACTAGCTGTGCTCCGCGGTTAGCCGCGTGATGATAGCCTATAGCCTTCCTCGATAAATGGGCTATCCAACACCGAACGAATTTTTCAAATCGAACCAGTAGTTCCCGAGATTGGCGCGTTCAAAGAAACAAACTCTTCAGCTTCTTAATATTAAGTATATCTATACTGTGTGATTATGAATACACTGTTTTAAGATTTAGCTAAAAAATAATAACCTGCGCTATAATAACATCGTTATTCACCACACTCTTTTTCTTATACTGTTTCAAATTCAAATTATATTTATTTGCAAGAATGTAGTTACTGTTTGAGTAACTAGTTAGTTAGGTTTTCCAAATCCTGGACAATATTTCCGCCTTGAATAGTCTATTATTTCAAATACAAACCTAAAAAACAGAACATATGCCTTACCTTAAAAACATAATGGAATTTGGATATAGCCGCAAAGCTGTGCGATATGCTCTTGCTGCCAAGATTGAGCAATGTTTGCACAAATACATCAATCTTCAGCGGGTTGTACGACGCCGCGTGTGTTGAAGCCGCCTCCCCTTCCCGGAGGGGATTGGGCAAGTCCCGGAGGACGTTTAATGCTTCTTCTGGAGTACATTTGTTCCTCACGCATACAACTAGTTGATGGGCCGCTTCCGTGCCTGGGAGGGAGGCTGTGGACGAATAATATTTGTTTATAATATGTTAGGCAAAACAAGTACTGTCTGCGCTACAACTTCATTAACTGTATCTTAAAACAAAATAAAAATTAAGATAAGCAACCGGTAATGCATGAAGGTAGTAGGAATTCAGTAAATATGGTCTATATAATGCATGAAGGCAGTAGGAATTCAGTAAATATGGTCTATATAATGCATGACGGCAGTAGGAATTCAGTAAATATGGTCTATATATGTATATTTACTGCAACTATTGAATCTCTCTATCATGCTAGGCAACCTTATTAATTTATAGCGATTTCTGATTAGTAATCAATGCAGAATTATCATTAATGTAGACCTATTTTAAAAGATTTCATTATTCAACATTCAATAAAGGAACCAATCAAACATCTACAACAGCTGGAAAAAAAATTACTCCGAATTTTAATTAACCACACTTCATACATAGAACTAGTAACAAATTCAAGGAAGAGATAAAATAAACAACAAAAGACGGATATACAGAACAGAATATAGATGACAAAATACCACATCATGCAAACGGAAACACGCCAAGTCTTTTTATAACGTATAAAAGCTCATGATCCAAATGTAACAGATCCCACTGATAAGCCACAACAATAGATGCTAGCAATTATAACATTGCCTCAGCGGCTTGAGAACCCAATCTATTTAATTGTAAAAATCACTCTGATCCTATCGTACCTTGCGGGAATTTTTGCTTGTAAGTTGTAGTTTGCACGTGCTCAAGTTAGATCGTTTAATCACGAAAACGACGAGACACATGGGAACAAAATAAGCGAAAAAGTGCATCATTATTTTAATATACAGCACAAATTGTGTTGTCCAGCATACTACACACCAATTAAGAAAAACCTGAGAAATGTTCATTCCAACTCAAATTTAATTATTAATTTAGACTTCGTCTAGAAACACATTTGAATCGTCATGACATACTTTAACCATTTACCACCGATACTGAAAACATTATAAACTATTTCCTGAAGGCGGAACATAGCATATTTCAAAACAATTTTCCCAATACCAAGACTATCCTTCACGTAGTAAAGAACCTATAAACGTGCAAAATGCGGAAAGCTTACATCATAATCACTTTCTTCGGAATGCATGCACGCTAATTAATTCGACTTTATTTTAATTATTCCCATATTGAGTTCTTCAACTATCCGAGCTACTACTAAAGGTATAGGCAATAAGATTAGAATTCATAATGAGAAACATTACTGAGATCATGTCGCTATTGAAAAAAGCCAATATTTTTGTTCTTTCGTTTGAATTTCAAATAAGATTAAAATATATTTGCATTGAATAAAACATACAACTCATATTTAGAATAAAAAAAAACCGGTCAGGTGAACAAAACCAATTAATTTGTATAATAAATGCTGCATCATGAATGTTAAATATCGCATTTAAAATCAGTAATGCAATAATAATACGTTCTTACGTGTTCTCTACAAGATATTTTATCACTTGATTAGAAAAATAAACTTAGGTAAAATAACAGTTCATTTAAAGTTTGTAACCTAATGAAAATTTACGTTCTGTCCCTCGAAGTACCAGAAGGACGTTTCAATATTCAACTACATCAGAAGATGCTACGAAATTACTCCTTGTGGGCTTATGAAACTTTCAAACAAACAGCTAAGAAACCATCACACTTATAATTAAAACATCAGCTCTCCAACACGCATGGTCATTGTACTTAATGTCAAATAAACTTTATTATTCAGCGGGTTGAACGTTCGTTATGAACAGAAGATGTTAACCGTCGTACGCGCCCGTTCCGCGTTGCTCGCTCGTGGAAAAAACGGCGAAAAGCGCGCGAGATGGAAAGTGCGCACGCGACGGTTTTCACTCGACACTTGCTTGGAATTAATCGTTTTCAGCGGACCACTGTATTCTCGAGATGACTGTATGATGTTACGTTCTTGTAATAAGAATGTATATATTTTCAAGTGTATGGAAGAAAGATTATGCCAAACTATTATTAGTCGAAATTTAAAACTTAATATTTTACAGCGTAATAATT
This sequence comes from Colias behrii, assembly GCA_029959065.1. NCBI lineage: Eukaryota > Metazoa > Arthropoda > Insecta > Lepidoptera > Pieridae > Colias > Colias behrii. The sequence continues at coordinate 3,954,027 of JARWMC010000015.1, forward strand.
AAAAATAAAAATACTTTATTGTACAAACATATCACTCCTTTAATATTCGCCATTTCAATGAAAAAGAAAGCAATTCGTGTCCTTTTAAATACAACATCAAACTAATAATTCATATTGTCCACGAATCAAGTGTAATTACTAACATCCTCAACTTTCTACACATTACCCGGCTCAGCATATAAAATTCAAAACAATAACAATATTAAGAGCATTATCACATTTACTACACATGAGATAAAGATTTAAAAACGCATTAGGCATGTTGCACGGAAGTTTCGACATAGGCATTGTGGCCGGCACTTCGAGATGCAATCGAGGCGTAATAGACAAAGTGCTAATTACATGCTCGTCCGCGTCATAACATTATAAATGTAGGTACTATACTAATTGTACTACCTATCATGAACTATTAAGACAATGTTCCGAAAACGGTTAGATTAAGTATAGGGTGGTTCATAGCCTTATCAAAAAGGAACTATACATATAAACTATATGCCCCGGAAATAGATCGACTTAACCTGTAACCCCGTTTTTAAATGCACATAAAGACCTCATTTTCTTTAAACTTAGTGTTCATTTTACTTTAACTTCGGCTTCTTTTCCTCGCTCAATTTTAAATTAGTGCAGAATATTTTATTCAACACTAGAATAGGGGACTATAATGTGAATGTAAATGAATGACACAAAACGACTAAATAAATACAAAACGCATATTTATAGTTCAGTAAACAATTTATCGTAATGATTATTATTTCCCCGAGTTATTTATAGATGTATCAAGTTCTAAGTCATAAATTTATTTCTACTTCATACCTAATAATTATTTATTATAACACCGCATGCAGCATTCCACCCGACCCGAATTCAGCTCTTCGTTCACTTCTTCGTTTTTTTTCTAGAAAAGGCTAGACTTATGTCGCGATATTACTATAGAGCTCGTATTAATTTAAGGATTTAAGTAGGTAGTTTTATGCATCCATATGTAAATGTATTATATTTTTTATTATAATACAAATAAATAATAAATCCTTCACCTTCTTTCAGGAGAAAACTAAAACAACCCTTAACCCATTGAGCCCCGAACGGCCAGATCCGGCCGCGACACAATAGATTTTCTATTGTGTCTGTGATTCCGGGGCCTGATGGATTAAATATAAAAAAAAATCTTTGTATATTTAAATCACCTTCTTAGAGATTGTGTGATAACTGACAACGTCCCTAAAGTTACAATATTTCTATGCTCTAATATCCAGCGCTCAAAATTCCCTATCACACATCATAAAAATTCAAAACAGATCAATTCACCGTTAAAATGACATTAGCCGCAAATAAAATCACAGATTATACACACGGCTTCATTAATGTCAATTAGACACGCTCCCGTGTGCATGCAGCATGTCATAGACACATAGAGGGGTTGATTCGAAGCTTTTCCCGCCAGTCCGCGCTGTTTGGTGCAAACGCGCCGCACGCGTACAGATAAAAAATAAAAAAAATAAACTAAAAATTAATATCGCTAAGTGGTAGCATACCGAAACCGATCGTGCAGTGAAACAAGTGAACAAAGATGCGGTCCGCGTTGCTTTGCGTTCTTTTTACGCTAATTGTGAGTATAATGAACTGTTTTCGCGCTTTCCACACATATTTCGCGGGAGATTAATTACATTTTGTCTGGTGAAAATTGTAGAATGTGTTTTACTTTGTCCGTATATTTTTTATGTTACGTAAGTTTGTCTTGAATTTAATACGAATTAAACAATAAAAAGTTTGGAAAAAAATTAAATTTGATCTAGAAGTAAAATTGTTTCACTATTATGTGATCATTAGAAATACAAAGATGATGAATATCTCCTGTTGCAAATTATTTAATTAGTTACATTTTTTCTGATAGTACTACAATTACAGTATTAAAATACATATGTATAAGCGGTTACACGAGCAAATACATTAATTTATTTAAAACAGACTTGCTCTATTTAATAAACGTAAACAATAAAAAAATAACATAACTCCCATCGTCTCACATTGCATTAACTATATTTGAACGTGTCTTACAACCTTATATAAAATTTTAAACAGCCACACATTACCACATATTAATTAATATATCATACACATAATGTCACAGATAATACAAATCACACGGCAATGTTCAATGGTGCATTTGCAAAAAGGCAAGGCAGCGACCTCCGCCATTATTACATCTATCATTCCCACGACAATGTGGAGCAATAGCGCTCGTATCGTCTCGGAATCTCGTATTTTTTGAGAAAAAAATTTATGTATAATGTCTATACATATGAATGGGAGTAATATTGTGTTGTATGTGGAACATATTGTAATGAAAACATAAGAAACTATTGAACGGATATATTGAAGAGTCAATTGCATATTGTTCCGGCTGTCAAAGCGATTGTTTAAGAAATTCGATTAGAAAACTCGCTATTCTTGATATAGTAAGAAGATAAACTGAGCTTTTAGAATAAATTTATATCGATGAGATTTGTAGATTTGCTTAAAGATATTGCTCAAATGAAAATTTGAACTCATTTTACCCCGAAAAAGTCCACTCTAGGGCCTCTTTCACTAACTCTTCGGAAGAACTGTTAAAGATCATGTTTAATTCGTAATTTGAAGACATTTTTTATATTATTGGAAGGCAAACGAGCAGATGCAATGCCTGATGTTGATAGAAAAATGCGTCGCTCATAGATATCCATAACATAAGTTATGAATGTTGGCTACCACACACATAGATCAGGAAAAGGTATACCATAAATATAAGTTTTAATTCAACATTATATTCGACATCCAAAGAAACCTAGACATTGAACATAGACAACATTTGAGAAATATTACATTTCACAGGATTTCAAGGTACAACACAAACCACCAAAGAAAACCCTTACCACGTAATATCGGATAGTAAAAATGTCTCCGTTTTATATCCTTCATTCCGCAAGGAATCTTAAAATTAAATGTATCATTTAGAACCTACAACCGTACAATTCTTATGGTTTGTTGCTTTTAATCCGGCTTATTTAATCTCAATTTTTGTACCCTATTTAATGACGATCAAGTTTAGTTTCTGCTACAAAAAGAACCTATTTCTTCATCAAGGTTTCATCTGTCTACACATACAATAAATTCCGTAGCATAAAAACGAGCCAAAACAAAACAGAAACGTATAAATACGAGTACTTTTGATTTTTTTTTCTTTTCCCTTAACCATATTCAAACTATAGATACATAATAAACCTTGAATAGAATTAATCACAACATCTCCATTGAGTTATTACGATATACCACGGTGCGTAGCCAAGTAGGCCGCGAATCAGATAATCATAACATATTGATCTGTTACTTGTTAGAAACTATCTTCTGACTATCGTTATGTACAAACTATGAAACAACTCCCTTGGAAATGATACTTGATAGATCTCCGATGAAAATAATAAAAACAAGTCACTGTATGGCAAGAAACTTAACATTATCAAATTCAAAGAAATTAATCAATCTAACAGACAGATAGTGCATCTGCCGTATATTCTTCAAAAAACTATTGGTTTATTTATCAGTTAAAATGTATATAGAATAAAAGTTAATTCAGTTCTAAGATTTGGTAGCATAAACGTTTGATCAATCTTAATTAAAATAAGTATAAGTACTATTGTGAATTTCATAAAACCAGACAACTTTCAATCGTAATACACAACTACTTAGAATTTTAATTTTAAGTTTTGTAGGTGATTAGTAAATTTATTTATATGACATACATATTATTATAATAAGATTGTTTACATATAAATAATGAATAGAAATTATTTATTTTTAGCATACATTTGTAGTAATTCTAAAAAGATGCGTTTGTTTTTGTAGCTAATTATATTAATGTAATTTTTTCAAATAAATATTTTTATATTCAAAACACACGAATTTATTTGTATGTATATTGAATAGCATTCCAACAATAAAACATCCTATTGGAAATACGAGAAAAATTCCAGAAAACAATAATTATATTTGAATTAGTGATTGGAAACTTCAAGCGATGCGAGGGTTGTAACCGAGCACACGCAACCTGCAGCGCACGCCATCCACAGCGCACTTTCCCAACTATCAACATTTTACTTTCAAACGCATATATCCACGTTCTTTGCAAACGATCAAATACTATAAATCGCGACGATAATTCATGCGAAAACAATTTTAATTAATGATCATTCATTTGTATTACAGATACACAAAGGGAGCCGGGTTCGAGGTCACGACTTCAGGCCGACCCCGATACCCCTCGACGATTGGCACCCGACCAACCAGGACAACCAAGCGGGCACATTGCACGAAATTATCGGAACGGACTCACCGGTCTCCGTAGCCGCCGTTCCCGCTCACTACTGGGAAGATGCTTTGAGACACAGCGTTTATCTTACCTTAGTGAGAGACAAGATTGATCAACTCATTGCAAAAGGTGACGTCATATCACCCAACAGCAAACTTAATCAACCAGTCTCGAAGGAAATCGATGACCACGACCTCTGGGAGAAAATTAAAAAAGCTCCGTTCGACCGCATACCGTCTGAGGAACCCAACTCTTCGGGAGACGTTACTATTATGGCCAAGGGACGGCTATTAGAAAGTAAAGAAGGTTTCAGATTCACCGAAGACGATCGATCAGAAGAAAAATGTGGCAATGAAAAGTGCGCGGATGGTGTGAAAGCATTTTGGTCAGTGAAACGAGTGCGTCAAAGGGATCAAGAAATATCTCCAGGAAAATATCACTATGAATTGACTTTTTCAGTTATTTCTCAGATCCCAAAAAAGCAACGAAAACCATACGAAAACCCCATCCGAACATTTACCGTCCGCGAGACTACTCCTGACAGAATAACGGATTATCCGCAAGAATATAAAAGAACGGAACCCGTGCACTATACGACATCGAGACCTCAGAGGGCTATTTGGTTTCATAAAAATATAGTTCCAAATCCACCGCACACGAGACGACAGTATTCAAGCGGTTTGGATAGAATATTTTCTTCAATATTTTCCGATGACGACGCTTCATCATATGACCAACCACAACCGAAATATAGAAACAACCCAACGCCCCCGCAAATTTATCAATACTCAAAAATTGGACATGCAGGACCTGCAATAGACTATCATCAACAGCCGAGAGGAAATTCAAAACCCTATCCATATAGAAACCAGCCTTATAAATATGCACGCCCACCGCTTCAGGCTCCGCCAGCAGGACCACTCAATCATCATTACTTAGATTATGACTCAAGCCCTATCGTGAATGGCAGTCCGTATCCATCTCAAGACACCAGAGTGTCACCGAGTCAACCCATTAAATCAACGAGACCAGCAGTTTTACCCACGCCGGTCCCAATAGCTCCAGGTCCCAAAGACCAAACTTTTGACTTGGGAAGTCCTATGTATATAGACAGTTCAGATATTAAAGAGAATGTAACACGATATTCTGAAATGAATAATTCACACAGACCTATGTATAAGCCGAAGCCTACGCCTCCTAAAGTTAACTATTTTCCCGATCATATAAGACCACCAGTGTATAATGCGCCTCCTGGAGTATTTGTAACAATGGACAAAAAGCCCTTTAAGCCCATGCCGCCTTTGAAACATGTTTACAATTCTAAACCCCAAAAAACAAATAAACCGATCGATTTCAGACCAAGTCCGCAAGTTCACGACCCCCAGTCTCCAAATCCCGACCCATTATTTGACACTGCATTTAGACCAATAACTGTGAACTACGCTGACAGCAGCACGACTGAAAGAATAGAACACAATGTCAACGTGAAAAAGGGTCAAAATAAAAACCGAAAAAATAATGTGAACAGTAAAAAACCGAATAAGAAACATCAACACGAAAATAACAAGTCTCATAGGATAACCACTGCAACTCCGGATATAATAACAGCTCAAAACTTAGAAGAAGAAATAGATACGCTAGACTGGGCAAATGTTCTTGGTGCGTTCACTAAAACAACACCAATGGTTCTGCAAACAGAAAAATCAAACGATCAAGAAACCACAACCAGTTTCACAACAACTGGCAGCGCTATCACATCACCAACGTCGAAAAGAACAACAACAACAACTATGGAAGCAACACCAAAATCAAGTTCGACTACATCTACAACCATAACAACTCCAAAGCCCCCGAAACGTACTCGTCCGCCACCGAAATTTACTAAACAGGACAAAATAAAGAAACACAAACGAATCATACCTACATCGTCAACTACTTTTGCACCGGAAAAATCAACGGTGCGAAGATCGACAACGGAATCAACACCTGTGATCAGTTCAACCATAAAGAACATAAAAAAGGCGTTCTCGTGGGAAGTTAAGAATAAAACGCTCTCAACTTCAACCACAACCACAACGACGACTACAACAGCCCGACCTACAACAACAACAAAACCAGTTAGTACTACGGCGACCTCTACAACAACCACAACGACAACAAGCGCTACTAAAGAGCCCTCGACAACCGGAAAACCAGAATTCGGGACAAGTTCTCCAAAAAGGAACCGTTTCAGACAATCTACTTTAATGTATAAAGGAACTTCAGTCAAACATGACAGATGGGCGTTTAAAAATTATAGCACCAACACACAACAAGCACAAAACTTCAGAAGAACGTCCAACTTCCAAGGATACAGTCATTCCACGACACCAACAACCACACAAAGAACCACTGAAATGACTAAAAGTAGCACTGTTAGTACCGACAGTCCTATCACAGAGAGTATCCTTCATTCTCAGGTTGCCGATAGCTTAGAAAGTAACAGTGTACTGCCAATAGACAATGAAAATAACGAAAACAGCCAAGAAGAATCACGAGATCACTCCGAGTACATTTTTGAACACTCATCTGCGGCAAATTATAACAACAACGAAGTGATAGGATTGGAATTAACAACTATTGATAGTGTTTCACAACAAAATGAAATACCAAAAAATAAAACTAAGTGTCAAAAGAAAAAACAAAATGTATCTACTACAGAAGTTCCCACTGAAAATTTTAGCGAACAAATAACAACGCCTTTAACAGCGACAGAAGCTTCAGCCACTGAAGACATCTTTGAGCAGTTCTTTGGCTTCAATTTTAACTCGGGCACAAGTTCAAAGGATAAAGAAATATTGGAAGGGCAAAGTTCAAATCATGCAAATTTTGTAAAACCGGTTGTTGACGATGATGATGACGATCTCACTGACTTTATGGATGAACTAAACAAAAAAGGCCAGCATTTAAATGATCACTCAAAAGACGACGAATACGAAGATGATGATGGTGATGACGACGACGAGGACGATGATGACGATGACGATGACGATTCTAGTAATGAAGACGATGATGACAATGATGACCCAAAACCAAAAAAAGAACACAATTCCGACTCAAGCAGGGATTCACGTTACGAAAGTTTCAATTTAGATCGTCCCTACAGTTTTTTAGAGTTAATGGCCATGGAATAGACTGAAGTTGAGTGTACCGTAAGCTAAGTCAATATAAAACCACTAAATGCAGGAGGAGCCAAAACTTCAACATTACAAACAATTAAAAAGCATTTAAATACCATGTTTGTTAACATCACACTGAAAAATCTCTTTTATTTATTGTTAATTGTAAATATTTAATGCTGGTTAAGTGTAGAATAAGATAATAGCTATATTTTATAAGAATAAATTATTTTTAATAAAAATCTCGTTTCTTACCTGCTCCCTCCATGGAATACTTGTAAATTGGTTCTGGTTTTAATGGTACAAAAGCAGCTAGGGTCTCAGGTACCATATCCTTTATTCTTTGGTGATATGACAATCTGTAAAGATAATTAAACTACTATTTAAAGGAAAACTTCATAAATCCTCCCATCCTCCTATCCTTCTTCTATGTTAATTAATAAAAAGTAATTTCAATTTAATTTTCAAAACAGTTGTCAAATCAAATTCAAATCTTTTGTTATCTCTAGTTGACATAATAACTTCGCTATTAACAAATAATTTAATTACCCATGTTAAGACAAAATTTGAATGAATATACATATTTCACTTTTAATAATATAATTATTCAATTTAATAATTATTCAAATCCCTAATAAAAATATATAACAACCAAGCAAATGTAAACACATAAGAATACACCTACACACAGAACATTTTCCTTATTAGAATAAACACACACTCACACATCCTTCTTATAGTAATTTTTTATCAAAATTGACTCACCTTAAACATTTACTTAGAACTTCTCTAATAAACCTTGGTTTCGGATGATCAGGGTCCATCTGAGCGCACCCCTCCCAATCCTCCCATGACCATCTGTATTGGAAGTTACTCAAGTGGTAGGAAAACCAATTCACTAATCTGAAAATGTTTGTAAAAATATTTAAAACATGTGCGTATCAATAATGAATAAAGCTTACAAAAATAACAAAATGTGTGATGCATAATGTCATTGTTCATTTCAAGGTATAGTAAAAACAACAATAATTTAATCACTAATGTATGTACTTCAAAATATAATTAACCCATTGAGCCCCGAACCGCCCGATCAGGCCACAACACAATAGATTTTCTATTGTGTCTGTGATTCCGGGGCCTGAGTTATTACAATATTAAAAGGGTGCTGTGTAGATACAAATATGTAGATAGCATAATTTTCAATAAATACACTGTATAATTATGGTATTAAACAAATGTTTATAGTTGAGAATGTATCAATCTCCAGTTGCACAAAACAAAGGATGGTTATGTAAACTATGACAGAACAGCCTAAACAGACAATCATTACAAAGCACACAATTTTATTATTTTTATTCATGTATCAATTATTATTATTTAATTAATATATCAATTATTTAGTTTATCTTTAAATTATATTTTTATAATACACTTTCAAATAATTTTATAGTGAAAATTACAACATAAAATAACATACCTATCAAAGCAGGCAACATTCATGGTATCAATTCTCATAAACAATATCTCTGTTGCCTGAGCCAGTACTTGTGGCATTGTCGCAGGTTGGAGTTTACACAGCTCAATTAATATAGACCCGTAGCAAATTTCCAGATATCTCGGCCTCGGTAAGTTAAAAAGCTCGGCAAATATCACTTCAACAATACAATATTCCAGTGGTATCTTGGCTTTGTAAGGGAAACAGAGTAATTGAGCTGCACACTCCTTTCTTTCGAGATGATAAGCCTCTATAATGTTATGCAAATGCTCTTCAATGAGGAATCTCTCTATGGAATGTGCTCCAGGGAGAACGGGCCCATCGGGACAGTCAGTGTAGTCAAACATGCGGAATATAACTCGAGGCATGGGGTATGAGTCACCATCGTTGTGTGGTGGTGGCTGAAATGAGTAATTTTACATTAAGTTTACAGATTTTAATTTTTATTATTATTAAACACTAGTTAGAGTTTATGTAAATTTTTCTTTGGATTTTAAAGGAATGGTATGATATTATTAGCAAATTGCTTCTATACTTAACCATTAATTCATTTGATTTTAAATATTATATGAACAAATAACAACAAACAATTAATATTTCATAATTTTGCATTCACTATAAACTGTAAATTTATTAAAAAAAAATCTATGATAATCTGAATTTATACTTAAATACTCATGAAATGAAATTATTTCACTTTTTAAAATGGTCATTGATTAAATTACCTGAATTGTTGGTAGTGTGTGTTGCAGAGCCTCACAAAGAATTGAATCAAAAGCCAAATATGGCCGGGGTATATGTTTTTCAGACCAATTATCCTGTCTAAGCTTCTTAATTTGAGCCCACAAACAATCTAAATATTCTTCCTGTAAGTGTGGGGAATCCGCTGACCAGACTTTCAATGCAGGCCAGTGCTTTTTACTACGCTTGTTTAAAAACACTTCAATAGTAACTAGCAAGTGGTCTAATTGAGATTCCTTTTTCTCATACAGTTCTCTACCCACCCAGGGCAGTGTGGACAAAACAGCAAAAACAAACCAATCCCTCCTCACTTGAGGTACACTATCCTCATTGGCACAATCAACTAATGTCTCCAATAAGGTCAGTAAAGAAGACGCTGCTAACACATGGCAGTTCACCAAGTCTGATATAAATCTCAAGCAATATCTAGCCGCATTCCATTTTCCACATTTCAGGTTTTCTTTAAATGTTTTTACTATGTAATCAACAAACTCTCCTCCAAAATTGTAGTTCTTTGCATTGAGGAGACCAACAAGAGTGGCATAGATAGTACATTTTTCTGGCATCCGTATCGCACATTCTGTCAATATACGTAAGATCTTTACGCGGAATGTACTCAAATCGGCTTCCAATACACTCGCCAAACCTTCCAGATTACTTTCCAAGCTCGAACTACTCTTTTCACCAACGCGCAGTATTAGGGATTCTAATCTGTCTTCTATTTCTTGATTTTCAGATACACGGCGCCGTTTCCTGTGCAGACGTTCTAAAAGCAAATCAACAGAATTTAAATAAAAGTTTTTTTTTTTAATCTTATTCTATTATTTCGTGGCAAAGTTTACCGTATCCATCTTCTTCTTCATTGGCCCTTCGACGATTCATATTTAGCATTAGATGTTTTTAACACACCAGTCTGTCAGTTAATTTTTTATGAATAAACTGTAACGAACTATTTTAGATAATAAATGAAAATAAGTGAATAATTTGTAGAACAACGCTGAGAAATGCTCAATAGTGGCTCAATATTCGAAACCGAAGCTACGGTCTAAAGTGACAGTTGACTGTTCTGACAGTTGATGCACAGATGACAGAAGTCAGAAGTCAGTCGTCAGAACGAATTTCGAGACGAATTTATACCTTAGATCATTAAGTAATGGATGGAGCACGCTGGCAAATGTTCTAACTAAACTTTCTGCCGATTTTGGTGCGGGGAGGGTAACTCACACTATGAAACACAATCACACATTCACAAAAATAATTTGTGTCTTTACAAACTCAAACTATTACAAAATTGACACACTAGCATGTTTTTGCACACATGCATCGATCACACAGAAAATCTCTGTACATATACGTAATAATACAATCGCTCTAAAGGGATGTAACCATATCGATATTACAAAAATAATATTTTTGTTGAAATTAGAAATAACATTAATATTATATTCATAAAAAATACTACACAGATCATTTGTAACGTTTTCATCATTATTATATGCATACGAAAAAACAATAAGAAGCCATTTTATTTGTATTTGAATACTAGCGGTCCGCCCCGGCTTCGCCCGTGGTACATGTTTACGTTTTCTCTACATAAGAACCATCCTCGTACTTCAAGGAATATAATAAAAAAAGAATTATCGAAATCGGTTCAGCCGTTCTCGAGTTATGCGCTTACCAACACATTTTGCGATTCATTTTTATATATAAGAAAGATGTATTTACGCAATATTAATACCTACATATGAACAAATTACATAATAGAAAGGTTGCAAGATTAAAAATTACAATAAAACGGCTAAGTGCGAGTCGGACTCGCGCACGAAGGGTTCCGTACCATTAAAATGTTCTGCCAGTTAAAAGTAACCGAGCGTAAATTTTAATAAATATATACTTACAAAATAAACATTATACTCCTTTTTGTGCAGTTGTGTAAAATTTTAATATAATAAAGATTATTTCTCATCTCATTTCAAATTATACTTAGAAAAATATTTTTTTATCGACAACGATAGCTAGAAGTATTCCGTCACTTAGAAAGTCGTAAAAATTTACGACCTTTTAAGCGACGAGTTTTTAAATTCAACTCTATCGCTAAGTTCATAAAGATTAAATTTGTATCTCTTTCCAAGATAGTCTCGTGGGGAGTGCGGTTCAATATCGCGTTCTAAATTCAACTTTATTGCTTAGTTCATAAAGATTAAATTTGTATGTCTTTCCAAGATAGTCTCGCGAAATTTGTATTTCATTCCAAAATAGTCTCGTGGGGAGTGCGGTTCAATATCGCGTTCTAAATTCAACTTTATTGCGTAGTTCATAAAGATTAAATTTGTATTTCTTTCCAAGATAGTCTCGCTACATTTGTAAATCATTCCATGATAGTCTCGTGTCAATAATCGAATAAACATGACTCGATTATTTTGTCTTGATCATATCGCTAAACGATACATCGACGATTATTAGAAAATGCATTTAAATAGATATTTACGTAAAAAAATAAAAAAATACTTACAAATGAAAGGTTATTCCATCTTTTTTAAAATTTGATGTGTTTGACTTGTTTCTGCAAGACTTGACAGCATAAAACGGCATTTTTAGCGGAGCACTTGCAGACGTCCTTTCGATGTTTTACGAATACGCAGAGTGTTTGTAATCGATTACGCAAGTAGTTTTTATGAAAGCATAAGATTTTTCGATTCAAATAATCTTATACCTCGGCAAAAGGGGAAACGCCTGTGAGTGTTATCCATTACTTAAATGATCTAAAGCGTCTTATTCACGGTCCATCCCCGACGTACGTCGGCTCAAGGCCGCGGTGCTGGATGTATCCTACTGACGATCGTGCGCGCATCAAGCATGGCTAGGGTTGCCAACTTTTATTTCAAGAAATAGAGTATATCTGATTTTAAAGGAGGTAAATAAAGAGTAAATAAATATTTTTAAAAATGTATTTTTTTGTACTTCACACGCCACTTCACATTCATGACCGAAAAGACTCTTTCAGTAAATGATGAAGTGGCGGGAACAGAGAGTATATAGCTAATCATTTTTTTTAAACAAACAAATTCGTCAAGACATTTTTTTTAAATATATTGCCATTTTTCTGCAGTGGACTTTTGCATAAAATCTGTGTTATTCAACAATTCGCCTTGGAGTTCTTTTAAAATAATAACTTCTGAATATAAACTGTCCATGTGTACTTTTTAATATTGATTATCATTACTTTTGGATCAACCTATGTATGTTTAGTCTTCGTAAATTAAGTTTTCCTTCTATAATTTGTTCTAAATTATTAAATTCAATAATATTTTTTTAAAGATATTGTATTTAGTGAAGATATAGAGTTATCAGTACTAAAATCAAACCATTTTTCTAAATAAATCAAAATATATATATAGGTATCAAAATATCTCCATACCAAATTTCATGAAAATTGGTTCAGTAGTTTAGGCTTGATTGAGTATCAGACAGACAGACAGAGTTACTTTCGCATTTATAATATTAGTATGGATTTTTAAAAATGTATTTTTTTTGTACTTTTTGCAGTACCTAAGAATTTTTCATTATTTTTAAATGAATTATATGAATCCAAACATTCCAAATCTAAATTTATATATTTCAAGAGCTCGTTTTTAATTAATTTTTAATGAAGCTCGGTTTCTCTCTTCCCGCCACTTCACGACCGAAAAGACTCTTTCAGTAAATGCTGAAGTGGCGGGAACAGAGAGTATATAGCTTATCATTTTTTTTAAACAAACAAATTCGTTAGGACTTTTTTTTAAATAAATTGCCATTTTTCTGCAGTGGACTTTTGCATAAAATCTGTGTTATTCAACAATTCGTCTTGGAGTTCTTTTAAAATAATAACTTCTGAATATAAACTGTCCATGTGTACTAGGTTGATCCAAAAGTAATGATAATTGGGTATTTCCTGTGTACATAAAAATATAAAATAACTGTTTCTTGCTTGCTCATGTACTCACTAAGTTATCACAAAAAAATCATATCAATAGGCCACGTTTCCAAGTATTTACATTAATTTCTGTTGGCAACACTGATCTGCTGTACATCCGCGCTATTCACTGTCCATCTGCACGACGTTCGCGGTGGTGGGGGTGCTCGCTGGATGAAAAATTGGTCGTGCACATCCAGCAAGATAATAATAATAATTATTGACGTACGTCAACACTATTCACTGTCGTTTTGCGTCGTGCATCGTGTATGACCTTGGCGGGACGTACGTCAAGATGGACCGTGAATAAGACGTTTAAGATTTATACGAATCATGGCCACAGAATACATAATAGGCATGACGACAGTATCCATAAATGATCGTATTAGTGTTTTTAAGGGAAAATGTACAATAAATAAATTAAATATAGTGACTTAGAAATCTTAAAAACATTAAGATTAATGAGATTATCAATAAAATAAAACATTGAAATTCTGCAGTTGGCCATTTTGACTAAAACACGCGTGACGTCACGCTTAAGTAAACAACTCACGTCAGATGGGTTTTGTTGTTATGAATATGTTGAGAATACGCATTTTTATTTATTTTCTATTGTTTCACGTATGCTTTATCGACTCAGAACAGAAATATAATTGCGATTTTCACGAATACATGGTCGGGGTTCTCCGCGCCAACTTTATACAATCATTTCTTATTATTTTCTCGCTTGAAATAATTACTAACACATTTTTGAGCATTATTTTTATGTGGATTCACACTGCAATACTGCACACCACTTATAAACTTTGAAATTCGTTTCTATAACACATATGAAATAAATATTTTTTTAATTTTCTTCGCAATGCGTACAAATAATTACGTATTTACTAAAGAGTGACATCACGCCTACGCCATGACACCTGCGAGCTGTTTTGGCACAATTAATAAATATTTTTTGAAAAATGGCTTTTATCTTCGTTAAATTTAAGTATATTACCGAAATATAGGGTTTTTCTTGTATAGTAAACGTATACACACATTATGGAAGAGGATTTCAAAATCTTTCGTCATGCCTATTGTAGCTAAACGCTATCATGGCAGGACCCACCAATGCAAACTTAGCACCCCATCAATGGAGTTTTGGGTCGAAAATGACCTTGATCGATAGGTCTCCGTTAGGTCCTTTAAGGTCCCACAATTTTTTCGTTAGGTCCCCTTTAGTTTTTTTTAAATAATTTTTTAAATTTTGGGTATAAAAAAAATACACTTTAGCACCCCATCCATAGAATTTTGGGTCAAAAATGACCTTAATCGATAGGTCTCCGTTAGGTCCTTTAAGGTCCCACAATTTTTTCGTTAGGTCCCCTTTAGTTTTTTTATAAATAATTTTTTTTAACGTGATAACGTTTTTAAAATCGTTTTAGTCGGGTGACATGTTCAGAAACTTGTGTCACACCAAAACCTCACGAGCGCGATCGCAGGTATAACGAGAGAGAGACGGACCGATCTCCCGTCTCATCTCGAGCGCTGCCACCAATAAGACGTTATCACGTAAACATCTCGATCGTAAACCTACTTTACAAACAACCAATTTTTTAATTTTGGGTATAAAAAAATTACACTTTAGCACCTCATCCATAGCAAAATTGGCGAATTTTATCAAAATCGTATTCTTTACCGTCTTTACTCGTCCGTATAGGTCCATCATTGAATTTGTTAAATTATTTATTTTTTTTAAATTATAAAATAATTAAAACCTGCGCATATCGATAATCGTCGATGTATCGTTTAGCGATATGATCAAGACAAATAATCGAGTCATGTTTACTCGATCATTGATGTGGCCTCACGAGACTATCATGGAAAGAAAATATACTCAAATTTAATCTTTATGAACTAAGCGATAAAGTTGAATTTAGAACGCGATATTGAACCGCACTCCCCACGAGACTATCTTGGAAAGAAATACAAATTTAATCTTTATGAACTTAGTGATAGAGTTGAATTTAAAAACTCGTCGCTTAAAAGGTCGTAAATTTTTACGACTTTCTTAGTGACGGACTACTTCTAGCTATCGTTGTTGATAAAAAAATATTTTTATAAGTATAATTTGAAATGAGATGAGAAATAATCTTTATTATATTAAAATTTTACACAACTGCACAAAAAGGAGTATAATGTTTATTTTGTAAGTATATATTTATTAAAATTTTCGCTCGGTTACTTTTAACTGGCAGAACATTTTAATGGTGAACCCTTCGTGCGCAAGTCCGACTCGCATTTAGCCGTTTTTTTGTAATGTTAATCTTGTAATCTTTCTATTATGTAATTTGTTTATATGTATGTATTAATATTGCGTATGTTTCAGATTATATATTTATGTCATTCCGTTCAGACTGTCATAAACTTTTAGTACTACTTTTGATAATGTTCTTGGAGACATATTTATTTTATTGAAATGTGCTGTGATGAATGAATACATATTCAAATACAAATAAAATGGCTTTTTATTGTTTTGACGTGACAACGTCTTATAAATTGGTTTGCCGGGTGACACTTCAAGAAACTGCGTTACGCTCCGCTCACGTTATGCGCTCACAATGAGAGCGAGTGAGAGGCACGCGTCCCTTCCACTCGGGCATGGTTAGCCCGCCTAAGAGCGAGAGAGACAGACATAAAAAGTCGTTGTCACGTAAAACTTTCGCCCGTATACCGACTTTACAGGCAACCATTTTTTTCGTATGCATATAATAATGATGAAAACGTAACAAATGACGCTCTTAGGCGCATGCGCAGGTTTTAATTATTTTATAATTTTAATAAAATAAATAATTAAACAATTTCAATGATGGACCTATACGGACCTAACAGTAAAGAATACGATTTTGATAAAATTCGCCAATTTTGCTATGGATGAGGTGCTAAAGTGTAATTTTTTTATACCCAAAATTAAAAAAAAAAATATTTATAAAAAAACTAAAGGGGACCTAACGAAAAAATTGTGGGACCTCAAAGGACCTAATGGAGACCTATCGATTAAGGTCATTTTTGACTCAAAATTCTATGGATGGGGTGCTAAAGATAATTTTTTTTATACCCAAAATTTAAAAAATTATTAAAAAAAAACTAAAGGGGACCTAACGAAAAAATTGTGGGACCTTAAAGGACCTAACGGAGACCTATCGATCAAGGTCATTTTCGACCCAAAATTCCATTGATGGGGTGCTAAGTTTGCATTGATGCACGACCCCTACTCTACAAAAGAACGTTCATTTTACCAATAAAATATAGTTCAACGAATTTATTTCTACCAAGAAGCATCTCAAATATTTTAAATACTAAACTCAAATTCATAATCATTCAACTAGAATTCCTTCAGAAGCGGTTTTGTCGCGTCAAATTTCATAGGGTCTAGTAATTAATATTTACGACTTATTCAGAACGTATCGGTAAACTCGACTACTGATGTTAGATGTGTCATTTGTCAACGTCAATTAATTCAATTTTCATTTTTCAATTTTCACTTGTTCAATGTTGTTGTTGTTGTTGTGGTTGAATATTTTATTATAATATTGATAATTGTGATACAAATTATTCTTTACTACTAAACTTATAAAGTAATCGGAGATAGACTGGTTTTATCACACCCAAATCATAGTGCACATTAAATTACAAATAAGTATAATAAATTATCTTTAGATATGAAGCTATTAATTATGAGATAAGCTTATATTTTAATTGGGAATAACAACGTATTTAACATTGATAAAATAAATAAACATGGCTGAGTTTATAACAAGAAAAATGTGTGAAACTATATCAACTCAATATCATAGAATAATTGAACCTTTGGATAAACACATAACATTGAATTTACGAGACGGTGGTATTGAAACAAGGTATGACATTTATTTTATTTTTTATTTTATTTTATTTATTTGTAATTTCAACCTTATAACCTAATCTTAATATATATAAATTTCGTGTCACAATGTTTGTCCTCAATGGACTCCTAAACCACTTAACCGATTATAATAAAATTCGCACACCATGTGCAGTTCGATCCAACTTGAGAGATAGGATAGTTTAAACATGTAGGTACCCTTATAAATATCTCAATAACAATTCTTTATATGTTTTCTTTTATTCTTTCTAGACCAGCGAAGAGTAATGGATTGTGGTGTCAGTTTTTATTACCGTCAGTGTTGATCTTGTATTGTATGCTGGAAGATGTGCCGATTGTATATAAAATAAGCACATGTTTATCGTTGGGGTTGGTTGCGTACTGCTGTCTATTTGTCCTGTTTCTATCTTTATCGAGTCTTGTTGTAAGGGAACCTGTGTATGGAGGCTGTGTTGCAGCGAGTTTTATTTCTACACTGTTTATGTATGGTGCATTGAAACAAGGTAATTTTTTGATGCAAGAGCAAAAAAAAAAAAATAGATTATTTACTAAAGATGTGTAATGTGTATCAGCATACTAGAAAACAAATATTTATAAATCATTTTTATTTTTCATCAAGTCATTGCATCTAAACAAGGGTAAAATATCTTTTTAATTTATAGAAATCTATTCTATACCCGGCGCGGCGAATGATGATTCATATGACACTGACAGATATTCTCAAGAGACAAACTTGTAATGGCGTCACCATTAAATTAGAAACGTGTTGGAGGCGTCTAAAAATGGCATTTATTAATTTTTACGTAGCTTTATGTCATAACAATGATATTCCGTTGGAATTATAACAATTCTTAACATTTACGAGAAATTATTTCAATCTGACTTTATGTTTACGTCCTACAAAACTTACATCGTTGGCATTTATCGACTAGTGCGGAAAGTATCGAAAAACAAATTTCGATAGTGGAAACGAGTTCACATTTTTTCCATGCTTAAGCTTTAGTTCATTCACTATTGAATGGAACAGAAGATCGCAGCATAATTAATTAATTAATTAATTACCGTTCGCGTTAATTTACTTACCTATGATAATATAAGTTATTTAGACAAATTAAATGGGGGCTTCCATTTTCATGATAAAATAATATACACTGTGTTAAACGGGTTAAAAATTACGTGAAAAAGGATAAGGCGCATTTTTATGTTTTGGAAAACTTTCGTTTTACTTACCTACTTAATCTATGCTAAAAAACTTAAATTAATACAACAACAACATAATAGACGTTAAAAATTTTAGTAAAATATTCATTTTATAATATTTGTAAAAACATGTTTACCAATGTGGCTGAATGCAAACCACGCCTTTGCCTATAAAATAGTAAAGTATCGACACGACCCAACATACGAGCAATCACTAAGACGAACTGTCATAGGGATCATCATTCGCCGCGCCGGGTATAGATAATATAATATACAAAATTGATTTGGTCATATAATTTGGCTGATATCTGTCACCATAAAAACATATTCACAATGCCCAATAAAAAAGCAGTAAATATTTAATTCCTTCACAGATTTACTCCTATCATTATCAGCATCAGCAATAACAGTTCTATCATTTGTATGGCTGCTTCGGCATTCCCTCATAAACCTCCCCAAAACATTCACAATAGGAGAGGCTGTGATTGTCGTTCAGAGTGAAGTACTGTTTACAATAATATCTATACTACATGTAATATTGGGCCTATCTAAAGAAGATGAGGAATTGTACTTTATTCATGTTTCTGTTTTGGTAAGTAGTAAATAGTTTGGAAAATCCAAAAGTGCACGCCTCATAATTTTTTTTTAATAATTATTTATTAATTATTATTTTTGTTTATTTAATAACAATTAAACCACATCGAATCAGACCCTGAAAAATGAAAGGGTTCTATTCCTGAGCATACTCAAGCGTAAGAGAAAAAAAAGACTCGATTAGTAAAGTATTTCGGTCGCTATCGTGTTAACAAGAAAAAGGATCCGCACATACAGACACACGGACGTCCAAGACAGAACTTTTTTAAACTGTTTTTTAACTAGTTTAAATAACAAAAATGACATCAAAAATATCATGAACGTTAAAAATAGTGTTTTTTCTTAATATGTGTGTGTATGTATTATCTTACAAGTGCAATGTATGATACATAAAGACATTTTAATTTTGAAAAATCAGATGTTTTGCGCGAAGTGACAGTAGTACCCACCTCAACGCTTCGCTTATGAGGCGTGCAATATTCTCTAGCTCTTATAGCAAAACTTATGTCATATATTAAATATTGAAAAAATCTTTTGAGGCTAATAAGTTGTATAATAGGTTTAATTATTTTTTTAATTATTATCTGTTAATTTAAAATGTTAGCAATTGTTTCCACCTAATAGAATTACATATGTGTAACATTCAAAGCTTTAACTTATCTATTAATTTAAATTTAGCAAAATGTTTCACAACAATCAACAAATTACTGTTTGTTCATTTATAAGTTAAAAATATCACAACTTTAAGAAACTAATAAAGTATTTCTTTAATTCAATTTCAGACGGTGTTGCTAGCAGTAGTTTTAATGATAACAGTATTATATTTACTAAGAAAAGAACTAAGAAGTATTAAGTCATTGCTAATTGTAATTGCATTAGGTGCTATGTTTGTACTAGTCATATTACATATACTGATCGGATCTGATTTTATGAAGCAAGCAATAAAGTTAGTTTTTTTCACTGGAAAGAGGGTAAGAATATATTATTTTTTTATAACATCATGAATATAAATATGTTTCAGAAAATAAAGATGTTTATTTTGGTTATCCTCTTTTTTACGAATGCTTAATGCTGTTTTTCTATGTCCATCATTCAAAATTGGTTTTTATTCAATAAGACATGTATTATCCTAGCTTGATTTTTTAATTTTTTAATATTTATTCGAAAAAACTGCAATAAAAAATATATTTTTTTTCAGAAAGAAATCATTACATTCTGGTTAATTCTCGTCCTCATATCAATATGTGCGTTAATGATTCGTACGAAATTAGCCGTTAAAGCGACTACTGTGACTAGAAAAACCTTTCATATACTCGCGTCACTCGTTTTCCTGTCTGGCATACTGTTTGATGTAAGGCTGATGCTCTTTGCTTCGGGAATCGTTCTTGCGTTGATTATATTTGTAGAAGTAAGTTGATTTTACATTTCCTGCATATAATAAACTTCATTTAATTATTTTTTTAAATTCCTTTCCATTCCATTGCATGTGTAGAAAAGTGTAGATATATTTTTAAAGAGTGGAAATAATTTCATTTTTTTTTTTGTGGGCAAAGGCACAACATATTTTAATAGTAGCAGCAATTAAGCTAAGATTAATGATGATTTAATAATTTTGTTTCTTTTTTATAGGCTTTAAGAAAAAGTGAGATTGAACCAATTTCTTCAGCACTTCAATCTGCTTTCCTGGTATACAGTGATGAGAAGGTAAACGTTTTCACGTAGTAAATATAGGATAAAATTGATTTGTGTCTATTCTTTCATATTATATTTTGTATTTTCGCTTGCTCTGTCGCCAACGTCCATACCACGTTGAATACACCGGTTCTCGTCCGATCACCGAAGTTAAGCAACGTCGGGCGCGGTCAGTACTTGGATGGGTGACCGCCTGGGAACACCGCGTGATGTTGGCTTTTTGCGATTTTTATTTATTATTTTATACAAAGTTCTTCAATCTTTATTTTGTATCACTTTAAGCTTCATTGCAATTCAAAATTCATACCATTATTTCACTACATAGCAATAAAATGTCTACACATTTTTTTATATTAAATTATTTCAGGACTGCGGCAGCCTAGCCATGACACCGCTATACCTATACATTGGGCTCGCCTGTCCACTTATACTAGTGCCCTCCCACAGCCCTCACAATACTTTAGAGTTACTCAGTGGAGTACTCTCTATTGGTGTTGGGGATACGGCAGCTAGCTGGTTTGGTTCGAGATTCGGGTTTAATAAGTGGCCTGGTACGTTGATAATTAGTAATAGTTATTAGTAAACTAGTTAGTTTTGCTGTTATATTAATAATTTTACTCAATACTTTATGTAGGTAGTCAAAAAAACAAGCAACTGTTCAAATTAAACTTTCCAATAAATAAACATAATTTAAATTTGAATAATACAGTAAAAGCTCGTTATTCGCGCTTCCTTCATTCGCGGTTTCACTATTCGCGGATGGAAAAAATGCGACCTAAATCCTGTATTCGCGGCCTAAAATTCTTTATTCGCGGATCGAATCGGTACATCGGTACATACATATATGTATTTACCTAAATAAAAACCATTCGTTATCTATCTATACTTATAATAAATCTGTAGAGAGGCCAATTCTGTACATGAAATATATTTAAAAAAAAACTATGAAGGGGTGATAAGGGATCGCTACTGATGCCAAAAATGCAATCAGTAAAATTTTTGTCTGTCTGTCTGTCTGTCTGTCTGTCTGTCTGTCTGTCTGTCTGTATATTCGTTATAGAAATAAAAACTACACGACGGATTTTAACGAAATTTGGCACAATTATTCTTCATACTCCTGGGCAGGTTATAGTATACTTTTTAATACGCTACGATCAATATGAGCAGAGCAGTGAAGGGAAATATGGGGAAAACGGGAGAAGTTACTCCATTTTTTAAGCTTCCGTCGCGTGTGCAGCCTTAATGGTTAAAGCTACATAGAAATCATGTACGACACAAATGTTCTTAAATTATTATTATTATATAAAAATACTTACTTATAATAAATCTGTAGAGAGGCCAATTCTGTACATGAAATATATTTAAAAAAAAACTATGAAGGGGTGATAAGGGATCGCTACTGATGCCAAAAATGCAATCAGTAAAATTTTTGTCTGTCTGTCTGTCTGTCTGTCTGTCTGTCTGTCTGTCTGTCTGTATATTCGTTATAGAAATAAAAACTACACGACGGATTTTAACGAAATTTGGCACAATTATTCTTCATACTCCTGGGCAGGTTATAGTATACTTTTTAATACGCTACGATCAATATGAGCAGAGCAGTGAAGGGAAATATGGGGAAAACGGGAGAAGTTACTCCATTTTTTAAGCTTCCGTCGCGTGTGCAGCCTTAATGGTTAAAGCTACATAGAAATCATGTACGACACAAATGTTCTTAAATTATTATTATTATATAAAAATACTTACTTATAATAAATCTGTAGAGAGGCCAATTCTGTACATGAAATATATTTAAAAAAAAACTATGAAGGGGTGATAAGGGATCGCTACTGATGCCAAAAATGCAATCAGTAAAATTTTTGTCTGTCTGTCTGTCTGTCTGTCTGTCTGTCTGTATATTCGTTATAGAAATAAAAACTACACGACGGATTTTAACGAAATTTGGCACAATTATTCTTCATACTCCTGGGCAGGTTATAGTATACTTTTTAATACGCTACGATCAATATGAGCAGAGCAGTGAAGGGAAATATGGGGAAAACGGGAGAAGTTACTCCATTTTTTAAGCTTCCGTCGCGTGTGCAGCCTTAATGGTTAAAGCTACATAGAAATCATGTACGACACAAATGTTCTTAAATTATTATTATTATATAAAAATAAATTCCTAGACAGCATATTATTATGTCTATCTTTTAAAATTGACTCACAATAACACGTGAAACTTCAATAGCTTAGCAATTCGGAGATTTCTGATTATATTTGTCTACTCTTACGTTTACAACACTCTCATTCATCCCTAATTAAAAAAAGTTAACATTATTACCTATGCAATAAAAAAAGAATCATGTAAATCGGTGTAGAAACACCAAAGTTATACATGAAATACGCTGTAAGTCATCGCGCGTGAATACAGAATCATGCCATAAGGATTATTTTTGTGTATCAGTTGCCGCGTTCGACGCGCTTCGCGGCGGGAGCTATAAAAAGGCTGCGGGTCCGCACCCGTTTCGCGTTGTCACGGCATCACGTGTGAACGGCTGAACCGATTTCGATAATTCTTTTTTTATTATATTCCTTGAAGTACGAGGATGGTTCTTATGTAGAGAAAACGTTAATACCACGGGCGAAGCCGGGGCGGACCGCTAGTCCTTAATAAACGCTTGAACTACAACTACGAATTTATAATGTCGACTTAAAAAAAATGAAGAACGAGTAAAAAATGACAAGCCATTGCCTAAACCTGAAGATAATACCTAATTAAATGGTAATTAATAAATATGTTTGGTCAAAAACTTAAATCAAACTGGTTTCTTTATGTATTTGCTTTTTTATTTCGTCACCTAAGAACGTATTCCCTATAACCCCATACAAATTACCATTCCTTATTCACGGTTTCTCTATTCACGGCACATTTACGGAACCTATTACCCGCGAATAAGGAACTTTTACTGTATAACATTTGAAAAAAGATTCTTAGAGACACTCAAATATGTAGTTGACTCCTGTTATTATACTTAAGTAATTTATTTATTTCTGTTTCAGATAGCAGTAGAACAATGGAAGGCACAGCTTTTAATATTTTATCACAAATAGGAACAGTTTATACATTAATTTTATTTGGTAAGTACATAAATAAATTTTATACCATTTCAACTTGATAATGTGAAAATAATTATATTATCTAGATTTCCGCCCGTGACTTCACTCGCGTTTTCAAAGAAAAACCCGCATAGTTCCCGTTCCTGTGGGATTTTCGGTATAAAAAGTAGTTTAAAGTAGCCTTAGATGTCTTATTCTGGGTCTTCAGCTACCTACATAGTTACATACCAAATTTCATTGTAATCGATTCAGTAGTTTATACGTAAAAGAATAACAAACATCCATCCTCACAAACTATAATAAAAATAAGTCTTGCAAAAAACGTGGTTTAGATGGGTTTTAAAAATTTAACAAAAAGCCAACATCACGTGGTGTTCCCAGGCGGTCACCCATCCAAGTACTGACCGCGCCCGACGTTGCTTAACTTCGGTGATCGGACGAGAACCGGTGTATTCAACGTGGTATGGACGTTGGCGATAGTGCAAGCGAAAATAATGATAATAATGATCTTATAAAATATACAGATAGAGCAGGCTCCAAGGAGATGTTCGTTTGCAAAAATAGCGGACCTAAATCTGACTTCTGATATATATTGTATAGATCCCAGACATCCTATAGACAGATGTTGCCAACCAGTTTTGTGGTCCCCCTCCCCCCCACCCCGGTAATTAAATATGGCATACAAAGAAAAAAATAAAAATTTCCAAAACATGCCGTGTGGGGTATCAAATGAAAGAGCTTATTGAGTAGATCACGAATATATAGCATACTATAACATTTCTTACACTTTCTCTAAGATTTTTTAGAAAATTTACGAAAATGCTCCATTTTTGAGTTAACTTTAAACCACTATAGATTGAAAACTCATGAATATATTTTTTAAATTATTATTTTAAATAAATAGATTTCAAATCGGTAACTTCAGTGAAAGTTGCGCCTTGCAATTTAAAACATTTTGTGGGGTCATCAAATCCACCACATACATATAGCTCACTTATATTATATTACGAACTATTGAATCGTAAACAATGGACTATTGTTAATTATTTAAAATAATAATTTAAAAAATATATTCATGAGTTTTCAATCTATAGTGGTTTAAAGTTAACTCAAAAAATGGAGCATTTTCGTAAATTTTCTAAAAAGTCTTAGAGAAAGTGTAAGAAATGTTATAGTATGCTATATATATTCGTGATCTACTCAATAAGCTCTTTCATTTGATACCCCACACGGCATGTTTTGGAAATTTTTATTTTTTTCTTTGTATGCCATATTTAATTACCGGGGTGGGGAGAGGGGGACCACAAAACTGGTTGGCAACATTTGTCTATAGGATGTCTGGGATCTATACAATATATATCAGAAGTCAGATTTAGGTCCTCTTTTTTTGCAAACGAAACTCCACTGAGAGTCCGGTCTAAGAAGAATCTAATTTATTTTTTAATTAATTTTTAAATGAGATTAGGTTCTATTTAAATTTATTGAAATTCAGTTAAAGTTCTGTCTACATACACATTGTACAACATTTATTTTGTAATTAATAATTACCGTACTTTTTCTTTCAGATTTATTACACACAAGAAATGCCTTACTTCGTACATTTATAGTTGCAAGTGTAGCTGGTTTCGTGGAAGCGAAGACTGAACAAGTGGATAACCTAGTCCTGCCTCTTGTTACTATGGCCGCTTATCAAATTACAAGATTTATTTTATAACATTAGGTATTAACCATTAATGGGACTATTTATGGGAAATCTAGATCAAAATGGAGATTGGTATAGAGTATAGACCATTTGAGATTTTATATTAATTGAAGCTATAATAATTTTAATTCATAGATAATAAATTATAATTTGCATTTGATTGAAAAGCTTTTACTGTTATGTACCAACAAATCATGGATGTCAAATTAAAAATTGTAGGTACAATGTATGTATATGTCTCAGGCAAATTGTATAATCTCGCCGTTTACAAATGCTCGGCATTTTGTAATATGCTGAGGATTTACTTTTTCCAAAATTCTACAAAAAGACGGTCGCGAGCCGACGGAGGACGGAGGGGCTCCTATTTCTGTGTAGTTTTAAAAACACGAACCTAACCTAACCCACCCCCTTATCCAAACGAAAAATTTCTGATTACGAATTCTCGACGAAATAATACAATTTGCCTGCGACATAAGTATATAATATAATTCACAAAACTAAAATAGGATATAAATACTTATAAGGATATCCATGACAAGAGTTTTAATTGTGAAACTCATAATTATAAAATTTATATAGCCTAGCTAGGTTGCATATTGTTCTCACAGAATTATTGTTGTAAAGTTTACGAATTGCTAGTTAAGTATTTAGAATAGTCAAATTAGTCAAATACATTCCTATGTACCAAAGTGCTCATATTTTATACTTGTTTTTAAAATAAAGATATATTTATTAATTGCTGTTTTTTTCTTTTGACTAGACTATTGAAAAATATAAATTTATAATAATTATATTACTTAATACATTGTATCACAAATAAATTGTATTAGTTTTAAAAACTCTAACTAGATACTTCCACGAGTTGCAGATTTTAGAGTGTATCATCGCCAACGTCCATACCACGTTGAATACACCGGTTCTCGTCCGATCACCGAAGTTAAGCAACGTCGGGCGCGGTCAGTACTTGGATGGGTGACCGCCTGGGAACACCGCGTGATGTTGGCTTTTTGGTGAACTCTATATGGATTTTTTGTTATGATTTTAAATGTTTGAGATTCGTAAAGAATTCAATCAATTAATTTTAGGACACGTATTTAGTACTAGCTGCGCTTCGCGGTTTCAGCCGCGTGGCTCTGCTCCTGTTGGTCTTAGCGTAATGGTATATAGCCTATAGCTTTCCTCGATAAATGGGCTATTTAACACCGAAAGATTTTTTCAAATCGGACCAGAAGATACCGAGATTAGCGCGTTCAAACAAACAAACAAACTCTTCATCTTTATAATATTAGTATAGATTTATATTATCGTATGACATATGTAGTTAACTCAAAATTATTGATATAACTTATGGATTGGTTATTATTTGCATGATCATGATCATTGATGTTAAAACAGAAAAAACACAACCATTTTATATCAAAAGTTACTTTATTCATCATACATTATCAAGTTACATCACTGTTTACTTCTTCCTTAATTTCTAATTTCACAACTTTCGACTTATCATCAAGAATAAAACCATTTCCTTCATCTGCACTATTTTTTCGTTTCTTTATTAAAACCCGTTGTTTCTTGACACCTTTGCACTTAACCTTATATACTTTTTCCAAAGCTAAAATATCTTTTCTATTTATAGTCCAGTCAATGATGGAATGTGTGGCGAGTTTTGTGAAATCATCGTCTTCACTGTAGGTGGGAATCTCGTATCCTAATATTTGCATCACATTTTCTAAGATGTCATCTACATAATAGTTGATTATTATGTCTGCTTTATTGTCCTGAAAATAACCAATATTATGTGATCAGTCAACAAGTTTAATTAATTTTTTTAAACATTTATATAATAAGGTGATAATCATTTTATATTGTTAGGGATTTAATTATGATGACTATATGAAAGATGGAAAAAATACCTTAGTAGGACAGTAAAAAATGCAGTATTACATATATAGTGCCATATCATATCATTGTTAAAAATAGAAATCAATTCAAATAAATACCACTCACATGTTTAGTGGGCTGCAAATTACATATGACTAGTTTTCCTCCATACTTCACAGTTTCTAACGGTAGGTTGCCACTTGGAATGATTTGAAGTGTTGTTCCCAAACATATACTCAGGTCTGCAATACTAAAAAGTAAAAAAAAAAAACTATTATTAAAATTGTACAGAACATTTTTTTGCAAATATGTAGTTAATTTTTTACTCTTTTTTTCAAAATAGACAATATTTATTAAGACATTTCAATATTAATTATTAGCATACATATCTTTAATATACAGTTAATAGTAATTTATGCTATTTATTATTGCTGCTTTGTCAAATTTACTAATTCTATAGTAAACCAGTATAAAAAATCAATAAAATTAGTAACTGTAGTAAGTACGAATTTCTACTCTATTTTTTATTAAACTAACCTAGAATGCCACTCCGCTGCTAACAAATCATTCTCAGGCAGGCTATGTTCCCAATCCAGCACTCCATCATACAGTCTCCCTCGACATGGTCTTCCGCCACCATGACCAGCTGCACAGGGCACGCCACTGCACTTCTTGCCAACTGTCTCCACTGGTGCGTTCCTTACGAATTGCCTGATAAAATGAGTTATTATGAGTTAGGTATGTGCTTTTAACATATTATACAAGAGAGCGTGAGTACTGTTTATTTAGCAGTCAAAAATAATTTTGATGTATGCCTATAAACACTTTAAACCTAATTATTTAGCAAATTCTATAGTTTTATGTTTATTCACATAAAAACAAAGTACTTATGTATTTGCCACTGCTTGTGTGTTATTAAAAAAACAAAATTGTAGCAAACACACAATACAACTCTGTATTAAAACCATGCTTATGTTGATTGTATTTATTGTATACTAGGTTTCCGCCCGCGGCTTCGCCCGCGTAGTCAAAGAAAAACCAGCATAGTTCCCGTTCCCGTGGGATTTCCGGGATTGCGTCATTTTCTCGGGATAAAAAGTAGCCTATGTCCTTTCTCGGGTATCAAAATATCTCTATACCAAATTTTATGAAAATTAGTTCAGTAGTTTAGGCGTGATTAAGTAACAGACAAATAGACAGAGTTACTTTCGCATTTATAATATTAGTAGGTAATTAATAGATGAAATGAAACTTACCTTTTACAAAGATTACATTCATCAATAAACATATTGCCATGTAGTTCAGCCAAGTATCTCCGCGGCAACCCTGACTTCAAATGTAACCCATCTATGTTCTGACTGACAATGTACTGCACTTTGTTGCATTCTACTAACTTCTTCAGTATCATGTGAGTCTTGGTCGGCTTAGCATCAGTGAAAGATATGTTGATGTTTGGTTTTTTCCCTTCTTTCTCGAGTGTCCAAACACCGTTGGGTCCTCTGTAGTGATATTGATTAAATTATTATTTCATAGAATATTAAACTAAATCCTTGAATTGTTGCAATGGAAATATTGGTTAGTTTAAGCATCAGAGATACTGATTCTTTAACATTGAGATAATATTACTACGTATGGAGGAGACACCACGAACAAAATCTGTGCGCCATTTTTTTGCTCTAACTAAGTTTTAAAAATAATTATCTAGTTAGGTACTTACCGATGAAAAGTTATGTAAGTCACTTTTCCGTATTATTTGTGCAATATTGTAACACACACAAAGGCATATTTGATGCGTTTCACTTTAAAACAAATAAAAAATGAGCGTGCAGTTAAGCCATATGGCTTATGTTGAGCAGAACATAAGTGATGTAGGCGGTGTCGTCTCCATATGTATATCTCAATGTTCTTTAATATAATTTTGTATTAATTGATAAAAACTTGTGAAGGGATCTCTATTAAAATTATTCCCATATTGTTTTAGCATTTGCTGCATAGCACCATTCATTTAAAAATGTTATTTCAACTCAATATCTACAAGTTTACAACCTATCATCTATCAATGTAAAAACTAAAAACTACACAATTCTAAAAACATGCATGTAAGTTACAATCATTACCTAAAGTCGGGTATTCCTGCAGATGTGCTGATACCTGCACCAGTGTGTACCACAACATGTTTACTTTCTTTTATTAAATTTGCCAGTACTTGACATTTTTCTTTCAACTTTTCGATCGAGTCAAATTTCTGAAAAACAATTTAAAATTTATATGGAGCATTTTTTTTTTTTTTGTGCATTTATGAAATAAAATATGTATCCCTCAGGGATAATATGGGAACTATTCTATAATCTTAAAAAGGTCTATAATATTATTAGCGGGTTCTTACTTCTGGTAGTCCAAGAACTCCTTTATGTTCGTATGGAGAGAGACCCTCAGCGTAATTACAGGACATTATTATTTTGTAATATGAGCATCAGTCAAATGGAGCAGTCTTTTATTAATTATCTTTCCGAGATGAATATATGCATAATAAAAGCAGCATTCATTTCAGGCAAATAATTGCTCTAAATAAAACCATTTTTATGCGATCCCTTCTGTTTACATTTTGGTCTTTGCGCTGTATTAAAAAGGTTAATCTCATTTAAAGTCATCTATGATTGCAATAACATTATAAATGCAATAATATATATTGAAAAAACAAGGCAAACACTGAATTTGCACCTGAAACCTGATTACAAATTACAAAAATCACTTCACATTCACAACCGTAAACAGGGTTTTCTTTTGAAGTTTGAATAAACAGATTGACAGATTACTGATTACAGAATACAGAGTAAACAATGCATTAATGGTGCATTTACCTACACAATCGCGCGAATAGGGAAGCGTCAGGCGGATGTGGAGGCGGATATGTAACGAAAACGCATATTTAAGCAGTGTGAGTGCATCGGCTATTCACCTTTTTTCGATTCGTGTTTAGACCGGTTTTGAGAAGTAATCAGAGGGAAGATGAATATGTATATCGCATCAACTCTAGTAAACGAATGTTTCACCGAATACCTATTACCTATATCGTAGAGTCAAGAGGCAAATAGTTAAGTTAATACGAATGTATAATGCATGAAACTAAGTCTGTACCAGAGGTCTGTACATATCAAGTATCAACGCACAGAGTGATATTTCGACAAGCATCCAATTTTGTATTATCCTCTTTATTTCTACGGAGAAATGGTTAAAGGTTTTCATTCAGGTATTCATTTAAATATTTTTTAATAAAATATAAATCAAATAAACCCATCGTTGTTGGGTAAGAGTGAAATGAGGAGACGGCTCCTTAAGTTTTTAATGTACGTTTCATATTGGGCGAAAAACATTATGCGTTCCATTCGTATAAAAAGTGAATTTCGTTATTTTATATAAATAAAATATACTAAAAAAATGGTTGCCTGTAAAGTCGGTTTTACGGGCGAAGATTTTACGTGACAACGCATCGAGATATAATCTCGATGTGACAACGTCTTTTTCTCGATCATAGTTGAGTGGGAGAGAGACGCAAGGCATTCGGCGGGCCTCTCTCTCGTTCGGTGACTCATCGTAACGTTACCGAGCGTTACACTTTTTCATAAGTGACTCCCAGTCGCAACCTAATTTAAGACGTTGTCACGTCAAAATTAAAATATTCCTAAAATACATACTAAGTTGGCACAACATTAGAGTAATCAGGGGCTGTTTTCCAATTACAGAGCATAATGCGACTCAGTGGCGCACAATGCCGAATTATGCTGATGCTTAATTGGAATGTGAAACGCACCAGCAGGTTGCGCTAAGTGATTATTACTTTACTCTATGGAGTAATCTATCGTAGTGTCAGGTACAGCTTGGGTACAGCACTATTTATAGTCTGTTACTCATTGACATTTCAATTCATTATTTAATATTTTCGATTTCATTCATTTGGTAACGTTATTCTCAGGTGATTCTCAGCTGAGAGAACGTTCCAAAATAATTGTAAAAAACACCTTTCCGAATTCCGGCCGGCCGGTAATTCAGCATCAAGTGATTAGTGTTAAAGTGATTTATTTTAAAATCATGTTTCGTAATCTAAATAAAGTTCTAAAGCTTCAACAAGCTCAATTTGCGACCGCTACTGCGCCAGCGCCGCATACCAGCCCCGATATTTTATATACAGGAGTAAGCTTTTAATTATACCTACTTATATAAAAAAAATATTGGTGCCTATGTAATATTAATAAATATTAAATTAATTATGTATTAATATTTACGATATACCTAAATATTGACAATGATTGTTCGACTTGAAGAAGCTTTTTAGCGATGACGAATATTTTTTTAAAATAAAAATATAAAAATATTAAATAATATAAAAATACTAACTAGTTAAGTATCTGATAAATTTTATTAATATTACATACCTCTAAGCTAACATTATTTTACAAATAAAAATTAGTCTGATATAGTTATTTAAGTCAAGTCTTGATAATACTTGAATGTTTATTTGTTAAATAGTTGTATACATTAGGTACTTACATTATATTATTATTTATCACTTATCAGTGTTATATTAAAATATTGACATTCTATCTATTGTTATCAGGATGCATATAACAACATATGGGAGATAGTTCTGAGAAATTTATGAGAAATATATATATTGATGATAAAATATTTATTTATATTTATAGCTATATTACCTACATATACATGGAAAGATAATCTTGTTTATTAAATTTAATATAAGTTTAAATTGAACTAATACATCTAATTAGAATTATTTAATTATTGTAGCTAATGTAGGTATAATAATTGAACATGTTTATTTAATAATATCTATTTATATATTAATTTTATTAACATTGTTAATAAATTTAACATGATCCAGAAAAAGTAATTATATTGCTTTTAAATATTCTAACAATAAAAATGCTATAAAGCATTTAAAAAATTAAGTGATCCTTTAATTAGAAATTATTATCATGATAAGAAAAAAAATACTACAGGGAAAATATTTTTTTATTTTTTATAGTCACTACATCATTCCTTATCCTGCCAAAGTCCGAGTTCACAAACAGTCTTTACTAAAGATTAAACCCAGCTTTCAACCAACCAAACAAAAACCACCATAATTATTAAACAACTATTTTTTTTTATTGCAAGTTGTTTATAAACAATGAGTGGGTGAAATCAGCAGATGGCAAGACGTTCCAAACAATCAACCCAGCCAATGAGCAAGTAATTGCGGAAGTTCAGCAGGCTGGGAAAGCTGATGTTGATAATGCTGTTCAGGCGGCCAAGGATGCGTTTAAGTTAGTATGAATTATTTCTAGTATTTATAAATTTAAAAAAAGGGGTTTTTTTTTAAATTGCCTCGTGTACTAATTTTTTCTATGCCTTAAAAATTTATTCTTATAAAGCAGTTGAATGCTATAAAACTAAAAATATCAAATTCAATTTCTAGCATTTTAGGGAATAAGAGAACACAATTAATACAGGTTGTTTTTTTTTTGTGTCTGCTCATGGAAATTATGGCTGCTCTTAGTTTACAATATAATTAACAAGCTAGTTATACAACAGCTAACTAGTAACATAGTTCAAATTTCAATGATCAACATAGGTTCAATTCAACAGATCATTATTTGAAAAAATAAATTAATGAAAAGAATGTTTTTACAGCAAAAATTACAGCCCTTTTTATGAATTGCATGTTTTAATTTTAAAGGTAATAGAAAGAAAATGGTCTCTATAACTAATGCATGTTAACCGTTTTTCGCGCCATGTGCACTCACGCAGGACAATCACGATTCACGGAAATACTTTTTAATCACCTTTTTTTATTAAAATGATAAACTAGTAACTACTTATACGAAATATAAGTTTAATATGAATATCTAATTTAAATGTGTACAAGGCTTTTCAAAGCTCAGGAAATCGAGGCAAATCGAGAGTTTTCGATACCTACCTGACAGACGTGTAAAAAGCTACTCGTAGCTTTTTTACACGGGAACAAAAATGCGCACATGATAAATTTATTGTAAAATATGTTGTTTCTTATAGACTGAACTCCCCTTGGAGGACCATGGATGCGTCCCACCGAGGCTACCTCATCAACAAGTTGGCAGACCTGGTTGAAAGAGATAGAACTTATATAGCGGTAAGACCATTTAAATGCAATGATCAACGACACAACAACTTCGTTTCTTGTCCAAAATATATCATAATTTTTTTACAATATTGGGATAGTTACAAAGAAAACGTAAACTGCATTCACTAGGTATAACTTTTGCCTCTTAAAACAGAAAATATTAATTGTCCTCTTTTAGTTTAATATTTAATAAAATATGTTGTAGGTATTCAATTACCTTTTCCAAGATCTAAGGTTTAGTATGATCGATTTCATCAACATTGATTCAGCCATTTCAACCAGGAAAGGAATGTAACCATTACTATTATAATTTTAGATACCATAGAATGGATATCGTATCATAAGAATGTAAATGTATACATTATAAATTCATTCAAACACAAGTCAAGTGTATTATCAAGGCCATGCCATGTTATGTCCATAAAGTGAACAATAAAATGTTTTCATTTATTCGCTCACTACGAAAAATACAACATCCGCCTTTTTTATTAATATGTAGTAGGTACCTACCTAGTATTTTTAACCGACTTAAAAAAAAGATGAGGTTCTCAATTCAGCCGGTACTTATATTTTTTTTGTTCGTCTATTTTGTACAGATTTTTTCATACGATTTTATTATATGCATAAATTATCATGTAAGTTACAAAGAAATCATTGCCGGGAAACAGCATGTTAAGGCGAAGTTTTATATTTAGCCTTTTATCTTATGTGTTTACTAATTATGCCATATTCGAGTGTTGAGAACTAATTATCGTTACACAGTTTGTACAAATATGTTCATTGAGCTATAAATTATAATAGGACTCGCTACAAATCGAAACATTAGAGTAGTAACTCCTACCAAGCTTAAACTACTTGCAATCAAGAGAAACCGGTAATAAAATCCATAATTATATCAAATGTTCTCCCTTTCTCTAGAGTCTAGAAACCCTAGACAACGGTAAGCCCTATCTAGCGGCTTACTATGGCGATATTAATGCTGTTATCAAAAACCTGCGATACTACGCTGGTTGGGCTGACAAGAACCACGGTAAAGTACTGCCCACAGATGGAAAGTACTTTGCCTACACCCGCCATGAGCCTGTTGGTGAGTTCTTTTTATATTTTTTTGTGTAGGGATTTTGAATTTGTATGAGTTGCCAACAAATGAATAAAGTAAGTAGAAAAGTATGATATTATTTCGTTGCGTTGCTTTTAGTACAAAGAAGAGTGATTGAGTAGATACCTATTACAATTAAAAAAATTGACGACTGAAATTCATAAAAAAATAAAAATTCCTCACATTTCCAAAAAAAAAAACGAGTTATATGTTATGATTTCCTTTGCAGTTTACAATGAAAAAGATGTTCTAGCATATCTATTATTAGCAACTTTATAGACGATCTAAAATAAAGAAAACATTCCATTCAGTTTTATAAACAAATCACGTATCAATATGGCACGTTAGCCTTAAAATAAGGCTCATTTTTGTCTAACTATTTTTTTGCATAGTCATGTGTGTAAATAACATTTTAGCGTAATACCTAATGTGTTGAAAACGTGTTACATATTATATCGAGTTCCTAATGACCTTGATTGTCAAGATACGAGACAAAATGGAGTAACTGTTATCGGTCAAATCTGATGATTTAACGAGATAATAACGTTAGCGTATGGGACAGAATAATAACTATTAACTAGCGTTACTTATGCCACAGACTAGATACTAGCTTATGCCCCCTTTTGAGTAACTACTAACATGACTTACATGTAGATGATAAGAGGTATGGATCTTAAATTATATTGCTGTTGTTTTACTCTTGGCACACTGATCTTTTGCTTTATCAAACTATCTTAGCAGTAGGCAAGTGAAAAGTGGATGAAATTTAAAAAAAAGTTACGTAAAAAAATAGTATTGGCTTACTTAAGAAAAATATTTCAGTTAATATGTATTACATATAGGCCCTGCGCAGACGGCACACTTTTTGTGCGATCGAGTCTGCGGCGCACAAAAAGTCCGCATGGCGCGCAAAAAGTCGGTCGCGGATTTTTCACAGACTCAACGCACACGACGCACATGTTCCATCATTTTGTCGGCAGATCTGTAGGGATGTAGACGCTATGGAAATCGTGCAGAGATCGCGAAGTATTATTTTGTACATGAAGTTCAGAAAAAGAAGAAGAAATAGAGAATTTTGGGTACATCCTATACTTTCGGAAAGATTACTGAAGGGACAGTTCCATACTAAACATTCAATTCAGAAACAACATCCGGCAATTTTTTTCAAATTTTATAAAATGTCTGTTACTACATTTGATGAGTTGCT
The DNA here is from genome assembly GCA_029959065.1 of Colias behrii. NCBI lineage: Eukaryota > Metazoa > Arthropoda > Insecta > Lepidoptera > Pieridae > Colias > Colias behrii. The sequence continues at coordinate 3,990,253 of JARWMC010000015.1, forward strand.
ATTTATTTTGAGACCTGCTTTGACTCATTCAGAAACAACAATGAGGAGGTGCATTGGTCCAGATAATAGATCTCTGGCGCCATGATAATAGATCGCGTGCGTTACGTCCACCCCTAGCAAATGCAGATTGCCGACAAGTGTGCGCCGTCTGCGTTAGCGCGCGTTGAAGCAAACGTTCAATTTTTTTCACACACTTTTTGTGCGGAGCGGCGCGCCGCGACGCGGTGCGGTCTGCCCGAATTACATGGATTTTTTGTGCGCCGGACTTTTTGCGCGTCGTGTGCGTTACTGCATATAATTACATAGGTTCTATTTTGCGGAGATGTTCGATGTGAGTGCCCAAACAATAAGGAATCATCTACATTACATGGGGTTGCACCACAGGCATTACGCCAAGAAAATATATTTGACGGATGCTCACAGACTTGCTCGTCTGAACTTCGCCAGAGAGCACTTAGAGTTTGATTGGTCTAATACAGTGTTTTGTGATGAAAAAACGTTTAAATCCAGTCAGCATGGACGTCTTCACCTTTGGCGATATAATTCAACACGGTATAAAGATGATCATGTAATCCCAAATAGAGAATCAGGTCGAATTTCCGTAAATATTTGGGGCTGGATGAGTGCGGATGGTGTAGGAGAATTGTGTTCTCTACCTCCTCGAGCGACGGCTGTAAATTATATCGACGTGCTTCAGAATGCAATGCTACCGACAGTCCGTAATGTTTACCCGGAGAACGAAGTGCCACAATTTGATTTTGTTCAAGATAATTGTTCAATTCATAATGCGAGGATCGTAAGAGCCTGGTTTCGTTCACACACTGACGTAAGGGTAATTCAGTGGCCCTCAAGATCGCCGGACCTCAACCCGATAGAAAATCTTTGGGGCCTTATGGTCCAACGATGGTCGCATCAAAATGAAAGAACCAAACAAGCTCTTATTAGTCACTGTAATTATATTTGGGAGGAAATGCGGGGAACCGATATTTGCTCACGGCTTGTTGGTTCAATGAGGTCTCGTCTTTTAGAGGTTATAGAGGCCAACGGCGGTTACACCCGTTTCTAATTTTTAAAAATTTTCAATATCTTCTAAATATTACTATATATGCTATGTTTTTGTTTGTTATAAGTATTTTAAAATTGATTGTAGAAATTTAATAAAAGGATAAATCTATTTTTAGCTTGTTTTTTATTGATATTGTAATTACAAGTTTACAGAAATTGTAGGTTTGTGGATTCGCCTTGTGCCTTTACAATTTTATGTAACTTGTTGATTACAATTCTGAATTTGTAGATACAATTTTGTCATCAAAATCTACAGCCCCCCGCCGTTGATTTTACGACGTCATTGGTTCCATCAAGTTCAAACTAAGAACAGCTGTCACGTTACAAACAGTAATAGTCGTTATCAAGAAGCTTATATCTAATACACTGGAGATTGCACTATGAACGTTTACTTGTCACGGGAAGGTATGACCTTGAATGACGCCTGGTTGTTTTTTGTCCCTTTCACACCTAACTTGGCAAGTTGGTGTGAAAGGGATGAAGGAACAACCAGGCGTCATTCAAGGTCATACCTTCCCGTGACAAGTAAACGTTCATAGTGCAATCTCCAGTGTATTAGATATAAGCTTCTTGGTCGTTATCAATAATCAGATAAAGACAGCAATAGAAGTTGTCAGATCGATCTGCAAGCGAAACTAATCTTTATCACCTATGAATCTGCAAGCGATATTCAAACTTAGGGTGGTACACCACTTTCTTGGCCGACTGTACCTAGTGTTTTTGCTTTTTTTAAGATTGACTAGATACCTACTTTAATAGCTTGTTTACCAGAAACATACATGTAAGTATAAAAAGACCAATTAAATAATTTAATTAACGAATAGTAAACGTATTCGTCTGAAAAAAAAGGCCTTTACTTTAACTGTTGGTTTATGTGAGATAGGAACTCGTTTCTAATTTGTCCCGATGTATAAGGTTCAGAGATACTTATTGTGCAAAAAAATAAGTCTTAACTAATACATTTCTATAATTTCCATCCATAATCCAGGGGTGTGTGGTCAAATCATACCATGGAATTTCCCACTTCTGATGGCGGCATGGAAGCTTGGCCCAGCTTTGGCCACTGGCAACACTCTGATCTTGAAGCCAGCTGAACAGACTCCACTCACCGCATTGTATTTGGCGCAGCTGGTCAAGGTATGTTGGGAAAATTAACAAATGTGTTGATTTAAGAATAATAAATGTTTACTTCAAAGTCCATGAAAAGATAGAATTGAAAGAATGGGTCATAAATGTAGGAGCGTTTCGATAATAATTAATGGTAGATGGTAGTATTAGCAGTTAGAAAAGAGAATGATATGTTGTGTTTTAATTGTATTTTTAATATTCTTATTTTTTTTCCCAACTTCAGGAACAGTCCTGTGAATGTATTCTATTTTTCATCTTAATCCGTCAATTAAGTTATGTTTCTTATTAATGAAGCTGAAAAATAATAAAAAATATGTTCGTGTTAATACATATTATATCAATTCGCAAAGTTGTGTTATCAAATATTTTTGAACACAATGTTTCCTATTTATAAACATAAATGGCGTGATAATTGATAATGAATTTTATCAGTGTTTTACTTAGTATAAACATTGATTAAAAATGCCAATAAAAGTAAGACGAAACTTATATTATGGGTACCTAAATACCATAAAAAATTGATTTCTCTTTATTACTATACTAGCTGCTCCGCGCGGTTTCACCCCCGTGGCTCCACTCCTGTAGGTCGTAGCGTGATTATATGTATATTATAGCCTATAGCCTTCCTCGATAAATGAGCTATCTAACACCGGAATAATTTTTCAAATCGGACCAGTAGTTCCCGAGATTAGCGCGTTCAAACAAACAAACAAACTCTTCAGCTTTATAATATTAGTATAAATAGGATACTTTAAGGAATTTAAAAGACTTGCACTATCATTTTAAAACACTAATAATCTCCATTTATATGAATCACTATAAAAATATGTTAAGTACTTTTTTTTGTATATATACATATATAGGAAGCAGGATTCCCACCAGGCGTAGTAAATGTACTACCGGGCTTCGGCGACGCGGGCGCAGCCCTAGTCGATCATCCCGATGTTGACAAGATAGCTTTCACAGGTAAATACTCTATTTACACTGAAAAAAAAAACCATAGATTTTTAGAAAAACATGGTATATTTTGACATCGGTTGTTTTGTCTATTTTCGTTAATAATAGCTCAGACTCAGTTTGACAAATAAGATTTTTGATTAAATAAACAACTATTTATTTCAGCTGAGGTGCCTCAGACAGATCCGTCAAAAATTTGGTCCTTTAATTTTTTAAACCTCTATCCCAAACAGGTATTAGGGATAAAATCAAGCAAATCTCGAGATAGCAAATTTTGCTGAAAACGTTCCTTCATTTCTAAAAAATAAATAAAACTGCATTTTATACCAGTGAATTTTTAATAAAAAAAAGACGTGTGGCACTCGGGGACTGCCGCGGTAAAGCTATTGCATGCTATGCCTTCAAGCCACACCTCCGCGCCCGTCGGAGTGGGGAGCGTGAGGTTTTTTCGTTACGCAATTTCTGGATTCGGTCCCCGCGCTCAAGGCCCGCGATAGAAGCTATGCAATAGCTTAAAAAATTTAAATAACTAGCTAAAGAGGAAGTGTTTTCCCCCAAATTAATTTGTTATCAAAACCACATTTCTCGTAATATTAACTAGCCTATTTCCCCATTAATTCCAACAGGCTCAACAGAAGTGGGCAAGCTGATACAGCGTGGTGCAGCCAACAATGTGAAGCGTATTACACTAGAGTTAGGTGGCAAGTCACCTAACATAGTGTTGGCTGATTGTGACCTGCCATACGCTGTCGAACAAGCACACATGGCGCTGTTCTATAACATGGGCCAGTGCTGCTGTGCGGGTGAGTATTTTTTTTCTTATAATTCGATAGAGCCGGCTGCACGCACGAAAAAACATGACTCATGCGGCGTTACCTCGCTCTGAGGCGTTCCATGTAAGGCTTGAAGTGCAAGCGAGAGCGCGGAACGAGCGACAAAGAAGCACAATCGGACGTTGTCACGTTCAACTATCGTCAGTAAACCGACTTTACAGACAACCAATTTTTTTATTTTTTATTAAATTTCGCTTCATTCCCCTTCAAGTGGAAGGGAGTTTGTACTACATGGAGTGAGAGTGAGTGATAGAGTGTACACATTCAAAGATACTGAAATCGTCGCCTTACTCCATGACGTGATGATATTTCCATGACGCAACCTTGATATTTTACTCTCAACGCATCTAAAGAAGATTTTAGATACCTGCAATAGTTACGGAATAATTGCCTGCGCACACTTAACGATTACACCCTGTATAGAATAATAATTTATAACAATTTACGATCAATACTGTTCAACTCATAGGTAATTATTTATTATAATTCCAGGAAGTTACATAGTCAATGAATGTACAATGTATAAAAGAAACTACCGCACGAACAATGTTTAGCTTCTTAATCACTCAAGCTGAACTAGTATTTTTAATTTAAAGAATATTTGCTTTTTACGTCAACATTCCTTTGATAATATTGAAATGTGGTTGACCTTTCAAAATACTTTAAATAGATAGAGAATCTAGATATTAGATATTATCAAATAAACAGGGTGGAAATTTTACTATGGGCCAAACAGGAAAAGTTATTTAAATACTGAAGATAGCAAATTTTGCAAAAAGAAAACATTCTTATTCATCTGCAGTATTTAAAGTACTTTTTGTCCGGGGCCCATAGAAAATTTCCACCATGTATGTGTGTTATGACACTTCAATTAACTATTTAATTCAAAAGGCCATGTTATTACTATTTCTTGTTACTCTTAGCATGCATAAAAAATGCGTCTTACATTGTATACGAGGTTTTTTATAAGTACCAGGAAAAATATACCATGAAGTACATCCGCATTTCAATGTTTTTATTTATCTCCATATGTGTTAAAAAAAAAACCTCTGTAATTAAAACATACCATGTACTTCAACACTATAAAAGTACCATAATTTGCAATTAAATTATATGGTTTTTTTTTTTAAGTAAAACTATTGTCTCATATTCAATTTTGTCTTACAAAACAAAGATTGGAAAGATTTTAAATAATTTAAAGAATTTAAATATTCCTTTTCTTGTTATTTTTTATATTTTTTATTCTTCCAGGTTCCAGAACATTCGTAGAGGACAAGATCTACGACAAGTTCGTAGAGATGTCAGCTGAAAGGGCGAAGCGCCGTGTTGTTGGAAACCCCTTCGACCCTAAAACTGAACAAGGGCCACAGGTATGTTATTTATTACGACGGTTATGTTATTTTTTTTTACGAATTTTGGATTTTAAATGCGTTTAATGAGTTGAAATGTGATATTATTCTGTATTTGTATGTCTGTCAAAATGTATCTTGCAAAATAAAATTATTTTGCAAGATACATTTTGCTAATATACTACCAAATTTTCTATCACGCCTCACGCCATTGAAGTTTATTTGGCAGACATATAGAATCACTATAAAAACAAACACATTCATCTATGTTTGTACGTAAATAAATACTGACGACCAATTGTAAACGTACTTTAAACAATTAGCTCACAATTCCTATTCAAAAGTAGTCAAAATATGTTCGAACGGTGTTGTATAAAGTTAAAATTTGAAATTTACACCGTATTTCGTGGCCATAGTGATCAAAGTCTATTGCTATCCGCTCATTAGAAAACTCACCTGCGTAGGCAGAGTTTTGTTTAGGACAGTTTTTGAGCCTGACTGTAGGTTGTTTATTTATATTTACATACTGCATCTAACCGAAAATACTTATTCCAGGTCGACGCAGAACAACACGCAAAAATCCTAAGTCTCATAGAGAGCGGTAAGAAACAGGGCGCTTCCCTTCAAGTGGGGGGCGGGGCGGTCAGCGGGGGGGGGTACTATGTGCAGCCCACTGTGTTCAGTGACGTCACCGATGATATGGATATCGCTAAAGTTGAGGTAAGGAATTGTTTATGTAGGCAATCATCATCATCTGTCCCTTAGACACATAAAACTGAAAGAATAGAATAAATTCGATCGCTCGGGCGGGTCACGAGTGGCTGAGTTGGTCAGGCATCCGCCCCGGAATGGCGCGGAAGGATGCGGGTTCGAGTCCCGCCTCGTGATCGAATTTTTTCTATTCTTTATAAAATTTATATTTATAAAGCATTTGAATGCCATAAAAAAATATCAATTTCAATCATCATCAGCCCATACACGTGCCCACTGTTGGGACACGGGCCTCCTAGGAGGGTACAGGCCATAATCCACCACGCTGGCCAAGTGCGTGTTGGCGGATGTCACATGCGTCGAACTTTTGATTCTTCGACATGTCGGTTTCCTCACGATGTTTTCCTTCACCGTTCGAGCAGTGGTGATGTTAGCAACGTGCGCAGATAAATTGAAAAATTTTCCTGTGCGCCCGCCTGGTCTCGAACCCCAAACTTATCGATTTGAAGTCCGTAGTCCTCAACACTGAGCCACCACTACACAGGCAATACGGGCTATAAAAATTAAAAAAAATTGAGATAAAAAAAATCGACACAGACCATAAACAAAAAAAAAGTTGATGCAAGGGTTCGAATTAGGCTGCTTTTCCACGAGTGTGAGGATGTATATCGAGGAATGTGTTTGTAAATAACCAATAGTATCGCTTTAAACGCTAAACGCTTCAAACTTCAAACTAAATGATGCGATGTCTTCGAGCCTTTTTGTTTTCTGAATGGAAAAGTGAAAACCTATTCGAATTAAGACAAAAATTGTGTAGTGTATCTATGTGAATTTATCATTTTCATATAATGAACACAGTATGTGACAATGATAAATTAGCACTATTAACACATTTTCTATTATTTTATACTGGAGACCTAAATAAAATGTCTTTTAATTTACTATACACAAATTAAACTTTCAGATCTTCGGTCCAGTACAACAGATCATGAAGTTCTCGAGCTTGGATGAGGTACTCGATCGCGCAAACAACACCGAATACGGTTTAGCCGCCGCTGTGTTCACTAAAGATTTAGACAAGGCCAACTATCTTATTCAGGTATATTATAATTGATGGTATTCAGGATTTTTAATTAATTAAACAGATCTATTCGAGTCCAACAAATTTTTTCAAAAAAACCTTACTAACATTAAAATATTAATTTTCGAAATTATACTAAAATCGCTACTTATACTCTACATACAATGGAATAGGATAACAATGTAGCTCTTAGGGCGGCCGTACACGGACCGCTTCAAGCAGTTGAGACCGACGGCTTGAAGCCGCGACCGCGCGGTGAACTATAGACATTCATTCACTGCCGTACACGGCCTGCTCGAGCCGTCGCGACCGCTTCGAGCCGTCAACTGCGCGGTTTGTAGCGACAGCTCGAGCAGTCCGTGTACGGTCGCTCTTACGGCTGGTTTCTAAATTGAGGACGTACATATTTGATATTAAGAGGGTCTCAAACCATACTTAAATGCTGTTTAAATATTTTATCTAACACTAGCTGTGCTCTGCGGTTTTACCCGCATTGCTCCGCTCCTGTTGGTCTCGGCGAGATGATATGTGCGGCGGCCTATAGCCTTCCTCGATAAATGGGTTATCTAACACCGAAAGAATTTTTCAATCCAGTCAAATCGGACCAGTAGTTCCCGAGATTAGCGCGTTCAAACAAACAAACAAACAAACAAACTATTCAGCTTTATAATATTAGTATAGATTTTTAATTCTCATTTTATTTATTACCAAAATAATTTTTTATTTATTTATTTGTAATAATACATGTTTTGTTCCCAGGGTCTTCGCGCAGGCACAGTGTGGGTGAACGATTACAACGTGTTCGGTAACCAAGTGCCCTTCGGCGGCTACAAGCAGAGCGGGCTCGGACGGGAAAATGGCCCTTATGGCTTACAGAACTATACCGAAGTTAAGGCGGTTGTTGTACGCATGACTCATAAGAACTCGTAATTTGTGAAATAATTGTTGGCGAGAAAATATTATATGAATGTTGTGTTTACTATGTCTACATGTTTAAAAGTATAATATAGTATGAATAAAAAGTGAAACTTCTTTGGCAAGATTCAAAGATACCAAAATCGCCGCCTTACTCCAAAAAGGGACGGTATTGTCATGACGCGACCTTGAAATTTTATTCTCAACGCGCCTAAAGAAGTTTCACTTCTAAAATATATTTATTCATAGTCAAACGAAAGAAAACACAAAAGAAAAATTTAACAATAACAGTTAAAATACACACACACAGAAAATGTACTTCCAAATATGTATATATTTTAACATACGCACACTAGTCAAAAATATCTTAAGATTAAGTGAAAAATAATATCATAACTTTCTCAAAAGGTTGTTAAAAGCATTTACTTGTAAATAAACTTTAAACTGTATTTCTAATATATTATTTTTTATAATTCAGTTGTTTTATTTATGACCTTATATCAATATATCACATACTAGCTGCGCTCCGCGGTTTCACCCGCTTGGCTCCGCTCCTGTTGGTCTTAGCGTATAGAGGAAATATATAGATATAGCCTATAGCCTTCCTCAATGAATGGGCTATCTAACACCGAAAGAATTTTTCAAATCGGACCAGTTTTTCCTGAGATTAGCGCGTTCAAACAATCAAACTCTTCAGCTTTAAAATATTAGTATAGATTATCCAGATTATAGCTTTTGCAAAAAAAAAAACAACGTTCTTCTGACTTCTTCACTCTAATCTCAATTTCCTCTTGTTGCATTGATTAAAATCATAAAGATTTTGCGGTTTCTTTTTTCTTCATATCTTATTGCTATGAATAGTGATTCAAATAAGTAATGCTATTTTGTATTGTATTCTCATTGAGTAAACTACGTAAGGCTTATTCTCTTATTAAAAAAAAAATAGGCATGAAATACTGTTTGTTAGGGTTTAATGCATAGATATTCAACATCATCGTAGTGATTTTGTGATTATTATCAGTGATAATGTCCTGTTTTATCAACTGAATTAGTTCAAAGAAAATAAATCGCAAAAAGCCAACATCACGCGGTGTTCCCAGGCGGTCACCCATGGTCACGGACGAATTCTACCTATACCCGTGGCCCCGTCGTTGATGCGGCTTGACGGAACACAGTGGGGTTTTGGTCGGTAGGAATCCGACATAACCCACGGCCCTTTCCCCAGAGGCCGTGGGTATCTATGCAAGATTTCCTCACTAAAAAAAAAAAAAAAGGCGGTCACCCATCCAAGTACTGACCGCGCCCGACGTTGCTTAACTTCGGTGATCGGACGAGAACCGGTGTATTCAACGTGGTATGGACGTTGGCGATAGCGCAAACGAAATTTGCATTTAAAAATGTATATATTATGTAGTATGTTTTTGTGGAAAGGGTTGAAAGGGAATAGGGATAGACTTATTACTTTACAAAGTCTTTATTAGTTCAACAATACAAAACTCCGTGATCCTGTAGGGTAGGTAGGGTACAGTCGGTACATATTATCTGGTTTTATAGGTACATATTTTTTAAAGTATTTTTTTGTGTTTGAATCCATTTTGAATAATAATTATTCTAAGCAGTTGAGGTACATGAAAGGGCTTAAACAAAACTTTATATTGTTTGTATCTTCACATATTATAGTGATACACACACATTCCTATACAAAACGTAGGTAAAACGGTCACTTTTGATACGTTTAAAAAGCAAAATCAACCTAATCTGAAGAAGATGTATTCACAAAAAATTTGACATAAATTATACCAAAAGCAATAATTTTAATTGTGAAGCTGATCAATACTCAATATACATCGGAATAAATTCAGCCTTATAAAGTTATAAGGTTGAATTGAAGTCGAATTTACAAAGCACGTTAGCGATTTTTTTATCGCTGATTGTGGATAGATCTTTCATATTTTCCATCGCCAACTTCCATACCACGTTGAATACACCGGTTCTCGTCCGATCACCGAAGTTAAGCAACGTCGGGCGCGGTCAGTACTTGGATGGGTGACCGCCTGGGAACACCGCGTGATGTTGGCTTTTTGCTACAGGGAACCAGAAAAATACTGTTTAATTTTTTTTAGAATCGACCATCTTGTAAAAGCTTTTCAAATATTTCCAGAGAAAACAGTGCAGTGTACTTTGTTGGTATTTTTATATCAGTCTAATACTTGGTCATTCATTAATTATTAAAAAAAAATGAAATACATATCCCGATTCAAGTACTCCTCCTCAGATGCATGTAAAATTGTACCACTGCTGTATTAAAATATAATATTTTGACTGTGATTATACTTTGTAAATTGTAATTTTAAATTAGGTATCTTCTTAATTACACAACTAATAAGATACCTACTTTAAAACATGATAAATTTTGTCTTCATAAAATTGTTTAGAATGGCTAAATTATAAATGGTTACTAGATGTGTATGCAACAACTTGTTATCTTATATATATAAAGTTTGAAATATTTTTTATGCAATACGATGAAAGAGATTGAGCCTCACAACACAGGGGATCCTAGTGTGGGGTTCAATGCAGCATATGTAACTATATTATGTAACTTTTTTTGAAACTAATAAAGAAATTTTTCAATTTTTCAATATATAAAAATGAAACCCGTTTTCCTTGGTCACGGCATCACGCGTGAACGGGTGGACCGATTTCGATAATTCTTTATTTTATTATATTCCTTGAAGTACGAGGATGGTTCTTATGTAGAGAAAACGTAAATATGTACCACGGGCGAAGCCGGGGCGGACCGCTAGTTTTGAATAAAATTATGCTTTCTGTGTAAGCCGTATAATATGTATTTCTATTTATCTCTAGTTATATAGTATCCGTATATGTATCTCTAGTTATGTGCTTACATGGTGCGCTTACCTACACATTTTGCGATTCATTTTTATAAGATAAAATATTGTGCTGTGACAGAAAACGCCACCCAAAAATTCCCATTTCCGCTTGTAAGTAGCTATCATAGGCGTTGGTTCAAAAATAAGTCAAAAATAGCCAGAAAATAGCAAGTAAAATTCATTGATGCAGCTTGCAAGCAATTTATTTTTACTCTGTTGTACAGAGACCAAGAATGTGCGTATGGGAACAAATCAAGTAAAATAATTTTAAATAAGTTGTTCATTTGTGCAAAGAACTTCATTGTATCTCAATATTTAGGATGTGTATTACCTGTTTATATGTAGTCCTTGCTTTAAGTACCATTTTAAAATACATGATGTATTAGTAGTATAGTATATATAGTATAAAACAAAGTCGCCTTTCCTGTCCCTATGTCCCTTTGTATGCTTAAATCTTTAAAACTACGCAACGGATTTTGATGCGGTTTTTTTAATCGATAGAGCGATTCAAGAGGAAGGTTTTAGTATATAATTTATTAGGTTTTAGACAAAGCGGGCGAAGCCGCGGGCAGTAAGCTAGTACTTAATAAAAAGGAAATTCTTTTTAAGGAAAATAAAAGACCAAGATGAAGTAACGACGCTTTATTTCAACAAATACGTCTAAAATCAACTACAAATCTATGTTATACGTCTTCTAAAAATAATTCTCTATATTAATACAACCTCTTAAATTCTGAAGTTAACATTGATGGAACATTATAAAAGACCTACGACTAAAATGACAATCAATCCTTTGGTCCATGCGCATAGACTTAAAAAATAATAAGGAATGTAAAAAAAATATTAAAATTATATTAAAATTAGAACCGAGATTAACAAAAAATAATTTATTAAAACCTTCGAGGCGAATAACTAATCTAAAAATCACAACAGTGGAATGTAAAGTGCTACTTAATCTTAAAATCACAAAACAACCGCGCACTCTTTAAAACTTAAAATAAAAAACTAAAAACATCTTTGGGCTCATTAAATGCGGACGGATCAATGAATCAAGGCACAACATTCTTCATAAGCCAGCTTAGAGAAAATATAAAAATTTGTACTCGAAATGGGCGTCGCCCGTAAAATAGCACGCTTAAAAGGTTAAATATAATTTTATTCACGATTAAAAGTCAAAACTTAATTTTTTTCCTCTTCGTTGATGACGGAGAGGTTTTCCTCGGATATTTTCTCGAGGCAGCCGCAAGTGAGCGGGTTAAAGTTGGCGCTGGCGAGGCCTTCTTCTATTTCTCGTTCGATGATTTCAAAGTCATCGTTTTCAGCTTGGCACTTGAGGCACTCGTCGGAGGACGAGTCCTGGTAGCACATGACGTTCTCGATATTGACTTCCACTTCGTCTTTATCGTTGGAGTACAGGCAGGGGCTGCTGTTGCTGAGTATTCGCGACTCTTTGGTAATGTTTTGGACGAATATCTCTGATTTGGGCCGCGATTTGAGTCGATCGCTTAGTTTGCGTAGAGCTGCGACGGGGTTGGGTCGCTTGTCTTTTGGGTGGACGCGTTGTATGCGTTCCTCTATGACGGAGATGCTTCGTTTGAAAACAACTGTGTCTTTGGTGTCGAAGCCGTCAATGGCGTCTCTGGATTCTGTGTCCGAGTCACACTTGAAGTAAATGGTATCGCATCCGTTCTCTTGCTTCACTTTGATGAGGCAACAGTCGTCTTTCTTCTCGCAGAGTATTTCGTGCAAAGAGCCGTGTAATGGGATCAGTTTCCCGCCGAAATTCTCTTGCATGTGTGTTGATATGTCGTCGTCTATGTATAGATCTTCTGTGCTTTTGGCTTCCTGTAAACAACAAACATCTTTTTAATAAAAATAATAATAGGTAGGCTTGAATTTTATTACTAAATTTACCTACAAATAGTGTTTCATATCATGTAAACTGTAACACCATCTAATATCCACCATCGTTCTAAATAAAAAAAAATCGGTTGAGAATAAAAACAAAAGTAATTTCAGTTATATAAAACAGCAAAAAGCCAACATCACGCGGTGTTCCCAGGCGGTCACCCATCCAAGTACTGACCGCGCCCGACGTTGCTTAACTTCGGTGATCGGACGAGAACCGGTGTATTCAACGTGGTATGGACGTTGGCGATAATACAAGCGAAAATAACAAACGTATGACGCTTTTCAAGTAATTGTGAATAATAATAGTTGCTAGATGGCGCCACATAGCCTTTTTATTTTAATACGACGATAAACATATAGATGGCGTTGAACTTTAAGATGCGGCTAAACCTCAACATAAAAATAAAAGTTTCCTATATTAGCTACTTTGTATATTTCCTGTTATCATATTTTATAATTGTAATTGTCATTTTTCGTTATAAAATATGCAAATCTCAGTCACTTAGCGCTAATGAAAAATAATATAGTACTCTCCATAAAAATTGAACTATGAGAAATGCTAAAAAGTAAAAAAAAGTCTATTATTCTAAAAGCTTCCTCACCTGAATAGCATTGAACGCTTGGCACCGTTTCAACGCGTTTATATGTATTTCGTCAGTCAGAGTATCATCAATGGACAGATTTAGTTTCTCTTTACCACTATTTCCTTCAGCTATAGTCACATTGACACAATTATCCAGCACTTGTAAACTATTCTCCCCACTTCTACTAAAGGTAATTTGAAGAAGGGGTTTATTATTGCCGTTAATTTTCACGGTGGAAAATGATTTCACTGGGATTTTCTTTTCGCTATCGTCTTTCAGACTTTCTAGAACATTCGCGACGCCCTTGTTGACTAAATCGTCGGTTTTCCTGCTAGATGTGTCTGATATATCGGAATCTTGCAGGAGATATTGGAACTCCTTTCGGATCAATTCTCGTATGAACTCTTCGATGCTCCGCGTATCCGTCGCTTGGTCGATCTTTTGACGGTCCATAATGTCGTCGGTTATCGTTCTGTAACAAATAATAAAGTGATAATGCCGCTTAGTCTAATTGTTAATTTTTCAACGTAGAATTTTTTAAAAACAAATATTATACTGGTAAAGTATATTAGTCTTAATAACCCCTTTGGCCTCCTCATTGTAACATGTCATGAGCATTAGTTTGGCCACCTTTATCCTAAGAAGTAAGAACCTTTGAAGAAAAAAAAATGAAAACAGCATATTTTAAGAAATTATGAATTAAAAATTGCCAAAAAGCCAACATCACGCGGTGTTCCCAGGCGGTCACCCATCCAAGTACTGACCGCGCCCGACGTTGCTTAACTTCGGTGATCGGACGAGAACCGGTGTATTCAACGTGGTATGGACGTTGGCGATAATACAAGCGAAAATGACAAACGTATGACGCCTTTTTGACGCGTTTTAGGTAAATGTTATCAAATATTGTCAATAGATGACTCTGTACTCATACTGAGAGTACATAACTTAATATGAATATAAGCACATAGATGGCGCTGAACCCAAATTTATATAAACATTTTTGAATAGATTTAAAGCTAATTTTTTTTTGTTATAATTGTACTGTACTTTGTATATTGGGTACAAGCTCACCCACGCATCATCGTCCACTATTAAATAGAATATCGGTTCCGGCGGTGTTGTGACATTTTTTCATTGCAGTTCTACTTCTATACGTCTGCATGTGATATTATAATTTATAACCCTGCCTTTAGGGTGATTTTCCACCAATAATGTGCGAGTATGTGTAAACGAGGAATGAGTTTGTAAATTAAACCAATACTGAAGCGATATGATTGGTTTGTTAAAAACACATTCCTCGCTACAGATCCTCGCACATTATTGATGGAAAAGCACCCTTACTGGGCTATATCCTCTTCTCTATAAAATGAGAAATCTCTTGAAATGAACTATCAATTAGACAAAAAGACAAATAAATTTTCCATTCAAACCAGTATCAGTAGTTCCAGAAAGCCACACATTCAACAATAAATATAATTTAATATGAAACCTTTCATTCTCAGTTTTTGATTCCAAGAATAAAAAAAATGGCAAAAAGCCAACATCACGCGGTGTTCCCAGGCGGTCACCCATCCAAGTACTGACCGCGCCCGACGTTGCTTAACTTCGGTGATCGGACGAGAACCGGTGTATTCAACGTGGTATGGACGTTGGCGATAATACAAGCGAATTTTATGATCATTATTAAATTATCATATTATATGAAATAATAAAAATAAACATACGATTTATCTGCATCACGTCGAATGCCAACTTCGAAGTCTCTAGGTGGAAAGCTTTTGGACATCTCGCGCGTTTGGAAGAATTGCTCCCAGGGACTGCCTATAATTTATAATGAAATAAATGCTAATGTTTCTTAGTTTTTTGGTCTAGTAAAGATATAAGAATTAAAATTATTACTATAGTTTTTGTAGAAATACCAAAGCTATTGTTGCTATTGTTGTATATTATTAAATTTAACATGATAGCAACATTTTACTATTTTTAATTTTAAAGGTATCTGGGTATCCTTTTATTTAGTATGAATCAATACATAAAACATCTGAAATAATATTGTATGTTCATTTAATCTATTTAATGAAAGTTCTCTCTATTTATTCACCGTGAAATTGTTTTAAAAAATATTTGAATTCAATATATATTCCACAATAATTCCAGAAATGACTAAAAGAAAAATTATTTCTAAACATTTCTAGACTACAAGCAAATAAAACGATTATGTAGCTAATTTTAACTTATTTATTAGTATGAAGTTAAGAAATACATTTGAACATAAAAAATATCCAACACCAAATAAACTACAATAATAAAAACAAATTAATGTTATCTTAAGAAAATACATAGAGCAGCTTAATAGTTGAATCAATACAGAAATACACACAAATTGAAAAATATATAATATTTAGTTATACATTAAAGTAGGTAAGCAAAAAATACATGCAATGTTAGATTAGGAAAAAATAAAAGGAAAACAAAATTATTTATGCTTCTAATCAATACATATAATAAAATTCTAGAAAAGTGGTGTCTGTACAATGAAAATATGTAAAAAAAATTTAGCAGGGGTTATTACTAAATCGATCCCAAACCCAAAACTGTCGTTAAATTTTTTTTTGTCTGTTTGTCTGTTTGTCCGTTTGTCCGTTTGTCTGTTTGTCTGTATGTTTGAACACGCTAATCTCAGAAACGGCTTATCCGATTAAAATGCGGTTTTCACTAATATATTGTGGTAATCTTCATTTAACATTTAGTGTTTATTTCATGTCAATCGGTTTATAAATAAAAAAGTTATGACCATTTAAGTATTCACGGCGAACATTTGCTAAGGCATTCTATGGTACACTATTATACAGTGTACGATAAAACGTAAGTTATCTGTTATACGCTACAGTTATTTCTATGAAATGTCCAGGTGATCATGTCGAAAGTCCCCAAGGGTGGGGTGGGGGTGGGGGGGTAAGCTGAGGTAGTAGGGGGGAGGGGCAAATTAAAATTATGCTTATTTTTAGGTAAATTTTATACATAAAATGTCCTTTAAATTATGTCGTATTACATATATTTTTAAGCCCCGACGCAAAAAGATGAGTGATAAGTGTTTGACCGCTATGTGTGTCTGTGTGTGTGTATCTGTTTGTTCCACCGTAGCTCGCTAACAGGTAATCCGAATTAGATGCGGTTTTTTGTTAGGCAGCATATTTTCCGACGCTGGTTCTTAGATAAAGTGTATCAAAATCGGTTCATCCATTTATTATACCTACCTATAGGGGTAAAAGTGGGAATGAAAAAAATTAAAGTTGTCGAATCTAAGTGATATATATTAAATGAAAGTGAACGTTTTATCAAAATCGGTTCATCCATGTATTTGATATAAAGCGGTAGCGATATAAAAGCGGTAATAAAAAAATGAATTTTGTCAATTATACTCAAGTGACATATGAAATGAAAGGGCATGACGTGTAAAGTTTAATTAGACGTATTTAATCAAAATCGGTTCATCCATTTACTATACCTATATATAGATAAAAGGGGGAATGAAAAAAACGAATGTTGTCAAATATACCTAAGAGACATATATCAAATGAAAGTGCATAACGGGTGAAGTACAGTTAGTTATATTTTTATCCAATTCGGTTTATCCATTTGTTAGACTACAGAGGTAAAAGTGGGAATGAACAATAATCGAATGTGGTCAAATAATATACTCAAGCGGCATATCAAAATATGAAAGGGCAACGTGTGAATTACAATTAGTTAGTAATGTTTTATAGAAATCGGTTCATCCGTTTATTACATACTAGCTTTCCGCCCGCGGCTTCGCCCGCGTTTTCAAAGAAAAACCCGTTCCCGTAGGATTTCCGGGATAAAACCTATCCTATGTCCTTTCTCGGGAATCAAAATATCTCTATACCAAATTTCATGCAAATTGGTTCAGTAGTTAAGGCGTGATTGAGTAACAGACAGACAGACAGAGTTACTTTCGCATTTATAATATTATATATATATATATATATATATATATAGTATGGATAGGGCACTTTAGGGTAGGACTGTTGATAAAATATCTATATATCGAAATATCGATATTTATTACTAATATTTTTTTGACGATATATCGATAGTTCGGTATTGAAATATCGATATCGATGGTCGATATTTTTTTTAATAATTTTTTTTCCGTTATTTATTTAATCTAAAAAATCGTTGTAAACTTAATGTTAGCAGTCGCTTGACAATTTTTTATCATCTGAACGAGTTGCTTCTTCAATCAATCTTTCAGTGCCTAACAATCTTAGTAGCCAAACAGCTGAACATATTTAAAACAAAGAGTATTTTTAAAAACTCTTACAGAAAAATATTGGTATTGGTATACATAATTGTCTTATTTAAATTTAAAAAGTAATTACCAAGAACTATATCCTACTACGTATGTACATTCATAATTTAACTTGTTTAATAAATCTACTAGACTATAAATTGTGTAATCATTTTTGAGCTGACTTACGATTTTTTTTAAATAAAGCCGATATATCGAAATATCGATATTTTTTTCGATATATCGAACTCCGATACTGATATATTTGAAAATATCGATACATCGAAAATCCGATATTTTAAAAAATATCAACAGTCCTACTTTAGGGGTGACAGTTGTTGGATAAATAAACCAAATGGAGCATCAAACGACAGGATATGACGTGTACATATAGATACAATTAGATATGGTTTACATCAAAATCGGTTCTGCCATTTACTAGGGTTGGAAAGGGAAGTCTGTGTAAGAAGAAGGGACATGGGAGCGAGAGGATAGCCACACCCTGGAAATTTTGAACTCTACTCATAGCCACATAGGCCTGGCCCTTGGCAATTTTTTTTCCTAAATATACCTTCTTCCTACTTCTTTTGCCACTGTGGTCCATTGCAATTTGTGCACGGTTACGGCCCAACTTAAAAGATTTCAAGGAGCAAAAAGCTTATAGATATCAATATGATGTAGGAATGTAATATGGAGGTAGAATTGATAGCTCGGTCTCGCTCACTTGAAAATATTACATGAAAATAAGAAAATTAAATTATAAAAGAAAATTTAATAAAAAAAAACCCAACGCAATGAAGAAAAAATTTTAGGAATAAATAATTTTACAAACTTTCCGACGATCTTTAAAATTAAGTACCATTATAAAAGAAAAAATATGATATACATATTATGATAATGATGGCATGGCAGCCCCGACGACTTTGTTTTTTATTTTTATAAATATTTAAAACTAGCTTTCCGCCTGCGGCCGTTTCCGGGATAAAACCTAGCCTATTTTTCTCAGTGAAGATGCAGCTTTCTGATGGTGAAAGAATTTTTGAAATCGTTCCAGTAGTTTATGCGTGAAAACCATACATACATACATAATTACAAACATTTCCTCTTTATAATATAAGTATAGATGGTATTTATTTTTAAAGATCGTCGGGAAGTTTGTGAAATTATTTATTACTTTTTCTATGCACTTTTATTCGTTGCGTTGGGTGTTTTTTAATTTAATTTTTATTGCATGGTCTAAACGGTAATTAATTACTAACTACATGCGTGAGACAGGAAAGATCTGATTTGGATTTGGTGCTGGATTTGATAAAAACTGAGTATCGATTAAGCTGATCAGCAGGCCAAGACTAATGTCAGAGAATAGAATAACGCTAAAAAATAGAAACTACTATCGCTAATTTTTTACATAAACTCATGATATTTTAGTAATGGTTCGGTCACACTACCAACGGCGACGACGACTACGACCAAAATTGTCCTCCAGACAAAATTGGTTTAAAAAAAATATTAAAATTTCCCGTCATACTGGTACTCGAAAAGAAAAAAAAATTCGAGGATAATTAATATAAAAATAGACGGTAAGTTAATCATATAATCATCTTTTACCAAAATTGTAGATCATAAAATTATCTATAAAAAACTTCAAATACATTTTTTTCTAGGAGCCACCGTTTCTACGAAAAATATATTTTTTCATTCATTGATCTCAAAAAAAATTCCAGGCACCAGAACGACAGGAAATTTTAATATTTTATTTTTAATTGTGTTTTGCACAATTTTGTTAAATTGCGACTGAATGAAAATTTTGTTCGTGGTCGTCGTCGTCGTTGGTAGGGTGAACAAATCCTTAGCAAAACATCATACGCTTGTGTCAATTAGTATCGATAGCGGATTCTATTCCTTTGCGTTTTGACGTTTGTCTCGGCGCTCAGTTGCTGCACGATACATTGTTAAAAACACACATACAAGAAAGGAAGGTAAATAAATTTGCTCCCCTCGACCCTGGTGCCTAAAAAATAATATGACATAATTTAAAAGAAATTTTACGTAAAAAATTAATTAGGCATTTCTTTTTTATTTTGTAGCTCAGTTTAGTCATAAATTTTACTAACAGTTCTTTTAATTATTTATGGTAGTACGTGTTTACTCAATAAAAGTTAAGTAGTAACTACTATACAGTCACTATACCACGCGGACGAAGTCGCGGGCACAGCTAGTGAAATAATAAAATAATTTATTTTTTACACAGTCAGAATCTAATGTTAATCATGCAAAAAGCTTGAACATGCAAATAACAATGTGGCAAACTAAGAAGCTACAAAGTAAAGAACTTTTTCAACATTTAACCACTTCTGCATGAACACAAATTTAGTTATTTTTTTACATTTTATCATAATCATTAAAAACAACTGAGATCAAAAATTTCTTAATATTTTTCCACCCTTATTTTAATTAATATCCCATATTTTCTCTACTAACCACTTTTCCAGCTAGCGGCCGGTGATACAGGCGGCGGTCGGTAAGGCTTGGTCACACTGGGCTTGAAGTATAGTTGTGGGAGCGATTTCTGCAAAGTGTCCACGCAGTGTGACGCCGGCTTTACCGCTTGTATACGGATCTTGCTGCTATAGGATAATTCAAAAAAAAAAATATAAACCCAAACAGTAGTTAGTTAACTAGGTAACAATTAATAAAACTTAAATAGATATACGAAAAAATAAATTCAAGAATATTTTTTGACACAAAATTATAAATCAGCCTAAACCTAACTACCTAAACATAAAATATATAAAAAAATAAAGTAGACTAAAATAAGCAGCAAAAAGCCAACATCACGCGGTGTTCCCAGGCGGTCACCCATCCAAGTACTGACCGCGCCCGACGTTGCTTAACTTCGGTGATCGGACGAGAACCGGTGTATTCAACGTGGTATGGACGTTGGCTTTAGGGTAAGCGAAAGTAACAAACGTATTGTGCGCATTTTGTGAATGTTATCTAATATTGCTCATATGGCTCTTGCCTTTATATCTATTTTAATATCGTGATAAATGCATAGATGGCGCTGTAATATAACTGTTTTCAGAAAATACAACAAGAATGAATGTTGAACATCAAAACTAAATAGGTTAGGCCTGTATAGGGCCCGCGGATCCGGGATCCTGATATGTTGAATATGTGTGTGTGTAACTTGCGAACTAACCTCTTATCCTCGGGCAGCGACATGGACCTTACAGTCTTCTTGTTCGCTTCGCAGATCCACTTCTCGTGTATAGCTACTAGCGGTTTAACATTCACACTAGCAAGGACTTCTTGTTCTACCGCGTAGGGCCCGCGGTGTGTGGGGGCCCGAGGGTCCGGGAAGTCTGATGGTGGATCCGGGATCCTGGAATGTTGGTGTGCGAATTTATATGATAAACAAATTTATGAAATACTAGCTTTCCGCCCGCGGCTTCGCCCGCGTTTTCAAAGAAAAACCTGTTCCCGTAGGATTTCCGGGATAAAACCTATCCTATGTCCTTTCTCGGGTATCAAAATATCTCTATACCAAATTTCATGCAAATTGGTTCAGTAGTTAAGGCGTGATTGAGTAACAGACAGACAGACAGAGTTACTTTCGCATTTATAATATTATTATGGATTTCTGTGCTCTCAATAATGCATTTTGTATAATAAACGTCCAAAGTTAATATGCTAATGTACACTCAGTGTAAAGTATGTTTTGAGTACTGCTAGCACAATTTATCACGTAAATGAAATATCACAAGTTTAACAATAACATTATTTGTCTTTCAATTTATTTTTTTCTTGACGTGCAACATGTATGCAATGTCACATGTAAAATATGTTAAATTTTTTTACAGCGATTGGATATCTTATAAAAACAAACATGAAATTACTTATTTATAAATATTATTGAAAATGTCTAATAACAGGAAAACTTAACATTGAAAATACTTAAAAATCTGTACTAATAATAAATTATTTCCACTTCTAAGCTTACCTTTTCAACCCAGTATAACTATCACGCACGGTGTCCTCACTTTCCGAAGTATGCCGGGACCTCTCTCCCATACTGCTACCATTTTGTTGACTCAACACAAATTCACTCTCAACTTTTTGTACTTGTTTATCCACTGCCATCATACTAGCTGGTTCACTTAGCACTGGTTTTTCTTGAAACATTAAAAAGTTAATTGAATGAAATTAATTATATCTAAATATTGGTAAAAATACAAATAGTAGATAGATATGTACATAACACAACAAGACAAAAGAGAAGAAAAATAAGCAAAAAGCCAACATCACGCGGTGTTCCCAGGCGGTCACCCATCCAAGTACTGACCGCGCCCGACGTTGCTTAACTTCGGTGATCGGACGAGAACCGGTGTATTCAACGTGGTATGGACGTTGGCGAACAACAATAGGAAAATAGATATCATAATATTGTAGTTTGTATGAATGTGTTTATTATGTATTTATGTTCTATTTTACTTACATAATGAATAGCATACATACATTTGTATAGTTATAATAACAAATTAAAACCTATTGATAAAACGGGTTGAACAAAAATTTAATGATAAAATAAATGAATTGCTAAGAAAAACAGTGGATACTGTAAAAATATGTAAATTAATTATCTAACAAGTTAATTACTAACTTACGTTGTCTATAACTTTAAATGCAAAAAACTATAAAATACATCATTTAAACTTTTTTGTATGAAGTGCTCACTTTTAATTTTAACTTATACTTACTTAATGTGAATGTTAGTTTAAAATTAAAAGAAAAACGAGTGTTATGGAACTTGAAAGAAATTACCAATTAAAAAAGATATCAGCTTAAATGACTTTAAAAAAGCGCACATAATTAGAACACAAAATTATCTCACCATTCAATTTATGGTCCGTCCCGTTTTCTTTGCACACAACTTTTATTTGCTCCGAACTAGTGTCCTTCACGCTCAACTCTCCCGACAGCCAGGCATTCTTCCTCAACTTAGTACTGCGGGCTATCGGCGTACTCGGCAAGCTATAGTTCTTTATATCAAAGTTATACGAAACGCTCTCATTTGCATTCCGATCCTTAAGTATATCACGGATAGAGTCCAAATTGAATTCCGGCACTTTAATATGTAAGGGTTTATAAGACTTCGGCGTGAAGCTCCGGCTCAATTTCGCCGTGGATCGTTCGCCACTCTGATCCTTAATGCTATTGTCGTTAAAGGCGAAATTCCTCGCTTCTGGGCTCAAAATGCTGCAATACTCCGTCGAATCGCTTCTGTGTAAAGTGCCTGGGGTGTCTTTAATTCGCTCGCGAAATTTTGATATCGGCGTCGAGCACGCACTCGAGTAATCCTTTTCTAAATTGTCGTATTTGTTAAGGAGCCGCTCATTTAGGTCTTCATTGGATATGAAGCATTTGTCGACGCGATCGTAAGGCTCGGGGAGGGAGGTTTTGCGAATGGTGTGGTAAATGGGACTTCCACTTTTGTTTTCACTTTCTGTGGAGCTCCGTGTGTGTATGACTGCGTCGTGTTCGATATTCTTTGGACTGATGCAGTCGGAATCACTTGGTGTAGTCGAGTCCCATGCTTGAGAACTGAAGTCGGACCTCTTCTTTGATAGACGCTCTGGTATAATGATGTATTCCATCTCATTAAGATCATTCTGGAAATAAAACATATTTCATGAAAAAAAAATGTCAATCTGTTTTTTTTTGTATAATTCGACTTGAAGAACTGCTGCATGTTGTGCCAAAAACAGAAATTATGATCAGCAAACATAGGCAGCAAAAAATCGTAAAAAGCCAACATCACGCGGTGTTCCCAGGCGGTCACCCATCCAAGTACTGACCGCGCCCGACGTTGCTTAACTTCGGTGATCGGACGAGAACCGGTGTTTTCAACGTGGTATGGACGTTGGCGATAATGCAAGCGAAAATATTCATTCAAACCATCATACTATTCCATGTTACACAACATGTCTAAATATTTATAGAACACTGGATTAAATATTATGTACTTTACCTATTCAAATGCGACACGTTTAGTAACCTGACACTTTTTAGACTAAGGCCATTCTCCCATTACGATACACACAGGAGATTCAAGTATCCTGCAAGTCTCGGACACTAGTCGCCGCGGAGTATCTCACATACATTTGTATGTAGGCTCGCATACTACGCTACCGGTACAATGTATGTGAGATATTCCGCGGCGACTAGTCTCCGAGACTTGCATCGCCTGTGCGTATCGCAATGGGAGAATGGCCTAAAGGATAATACTTATTACTTAGGCGTTGGAATTGGAAGCAATGTAATCAATAATATATATAGAAAAATCTTATAAAATAAGGAATCAAATTAGTACTCTGTACTTTCCTTTGAGAATTTACACGAGAATTAAATACTTTTCAACGTATCGTAACCGCGATTTATACATTTTTATTAACCCGACGTTTCAAATACAGGAATCAAATGAAATAGTAAACAAGTTAAAGCTTAAGCTTGTGAAGTATGTATAAAGATTGTGTACCTAATTGTTTTTCTAGTTATATACGAGTCAAATTAAAATTGAAGTCCAAAATTATTTTATATCTATTATTATTTTATACAATAATTAACGTTTTAGTTAATCTCAATACATCTACCTATGTTGCAAATTGCAATAATACGAGAATGTATTTTAGTCCGTTTTCTTATGGGCATGCTTGTATGGAAAGGTATACATTTTTGAGTAAAGCAATGCCATTTGGTACGAATGTTGTACTCGTCCACCTAAGCCCAAATCGCCCGGTAGCCAGTCTTTACTCCCCTGCAGAAAGGAGGGAGGGGGGGTTATAGAAAAGAGCGCCCGGCGCTCCGAAAATAAATTCTGGCGGAGCCATTTGGACCTTTGAGTCAAGTTTGGTATCGTTTTCAGGTAACTAGATGATGCCTGATTCATCCCCCATACCAGTTTTTTAGGGTTCCGTAGCAAAATATGTCGCAATCCTTAAAATAATGAACTTTTGGCAGTGGCAAAATCCAAACAAACCAGTATATTTTCATATTTTTGTATTAAACCTGGTTTATAAAAAAATACTTTCTGAAAGGCCATTTAATGCAGATTATAAAAACATTAACATGTAATATATATTTTACCATTTTCAATGTAAAATAAATTATAGGAAGTATAGTAACGCTCGTTAGCGCAGCATAGGGGACGGCTAATAGACCCGAAAAATAAGCGATACTAACAAACAAAAACCAGCCAAAAGCTAGTCTGACTTGTTCATTGAGTGTTTCGTACTTATTTGTCCCATACCATGTTAAATTGTCTGGTAGAACCTGGTTAACTGATACACACACACTTTCGTCTTTATAATATTAGTGTGATTTTAAATCATCTTTAAATTATAAATGAAGTCAGGTAACATTGTTAAAAATTAAGATATATAATAATAGAACGTTTTTGTATTAATAATAATGACAACCACCTCCACAATTACATAATTCGGTACATTTGAGCTGGCATATTCAATCCGGAACTACAAGATTTCACGTACCAACATCTTATCAATTCAAAGCTTCTCTTTTATTTTTATTACAGATGGGCAAGGAATATTTTGATTTTTTTTTGGCCCCCAAATATATACACTATACAGCCTGTAAAACTGCCCTTGAGGTGTGTTTTTTAAGGGCAGCTTCTGTGGGAGGCAAATTTTCGATCTGCCTATCTGTGTTTGTTTAAAATTTGTTTGCAACTCTCATTTATTGTCACAGCGGGGTAAGATGTGAAAAACAAACATGTACTTATAATACTTATAAAAAAATATAAGTTCTGGATAAGAGCATCTTTAAAATATCGTGACCGTCCTTACGCTATCATGCATTGTAATAACAAACTTTTCAATTTCACTGTCTGTATATTTGCCACTGTGAAGTGTTTCAAATCCTCGTGTGACATTCGGATATGTATTCCATACCTTAAATGCATGTGTACCTATAGTTCTTTTAGACCTTCTAGCTTTGGAACACACGATATAGTAGTAGTAGCCAAAATAGTGTTAATAAGAATTATTGTTTATAAGAACAGTCGAAAGATATGGCTAGTACAAAATATCGTGTGTTCCAAAGCTAGAAGGTCTAAAATAACTATAGGTACACATGCATTTAAGGTATAGAAGACATATCCGAATGTCACACGAGGATTTGAAACACTTTACAGTGGCAAATATACAGACAGTGAAATTGAAAAGTTTGTTATTACAATGCATGATAGCGTAAGGATGGTCACAATATTTTAAAGATGCTCTTATCCAGAACTTATATTTTTTATAAGTATTATAAGTACATGTTTGTTTTTCACATCTTACCCCGCTTTGACAGTAAATGAGAGTTGCAAACAAATTTTAAACAAACACAGATAGGCAGATCGAAAATTTGCCTCCCACAGAAGCTGCCCTTAAACAACACACCTCAAGGGCAGTTTTACAGGCTGTATAGTGTATATATTTGGGGGCCTAAAAAAAATTAAAAAATATTCCTTGCCCATCTGTAATAAAAAGATAAGAGAAGCTTTGAATTGATAAGATGTTGGTACGTGAAATCTTGTAGTTCCGGATTGAATATGCCAGCTCAAATGTACCGAATTATGTAATTGTGGAGGTGGTTGTCATTATTATTAATACAAAAACGTTCTATTATTATATATCTTTATTTTTAACAATGTTACCTGACTTCATTTATAATTTAAAGATGATTTAAAATCACACTAATATTATAAAGACGAAAGTGTGTGTGTAGCAGTTAACGAGGTTCTACCAGACAAGTTAACATGGTATGGGACAAATAAGTACGAAACACTCGATGAACAAGTCAGACTTGCACTTGGCTGGTTTTTGTTTGTTAGTATCGCTTATTTTTCGGGTCTATTAGCCGTCCCCTATGCTGCGCTAACGAGCGTTACTATACTTTCTATAATTAATTTTACATTGAAAATGGTAAAATATATATTACATGTTAATGTTTTTATAATCTGCATTAAATGGCCTTTCAGACAGTATTTTTTTATAAACCAGGTTTAATACAAAAATATGAAAATATACTGGTTTGTTTGGATTTTGCCACTACCAAAAGTTCATTATTTTAAGGATTGTGACATATTTTGCTAGGGAAACCTAAAAAACTGGTATGGGGAATGAATCAAGCATCATCTAGTTACCTGAAAACGATACCAAACTTGACTCAAAGGTCCAAATGGCTCCGCCAGAATTTTTTTTCGGAGCGCCGGGCGCTCTTTTCTATAACCCCCCCTCCCTCCTTTCTGCAGGGGAGTAAAGACTGGCTACCGGGCGATTTGGGCTTAGGTGGACGAGTACAACATTCGTACCAAATGGCATTGCTTTACTCAAAAATGTATACCTTTTCCCATAAGAAAACGGACTATTTCGATTCACATCACTGCAAGAACAAAATAAATAATTTGAAACATCTACCATATTCATAGATTTTAATGACAAAAAATACATTTCACTCAATATCGAAGCTGCGACTTTGTAACTTTTAAAATTCTAAATAAACTAAATTCGATATGGATGTACAGAGCCAGCAAAACATAACAGTAAACAAAAATAAAATAAATTAAATGCTAACAAAAAACAAGCATGAAAACGAAAGTCATTTTTCGAAATAAAAATTCAACCAAAATAAATAAAGCAAAAAGCCAACATCACGCGGTGTTCCCAGGCGGTCACCCATCCAAGTACTGACCGCGCCCGACGTTGCTTAACTTCGGTGATCGGACGAGAACCGGTGTATTCAACGTGGTATGGACGTTGGCGACAGTTCGTGTGAAAACAATGTGAATATAAATAGGTTATGCTTTATATTTTATGGTACGGGAGCTATTAACGTTTTAAAAAAAGTCATTTTAGTATAGTTGGGTTTTTGATATACTGTTTCTCTTGCTATTTCGGTTAGAGTCCGGGCTGTCTGGCTGGCGGTAGTGGTTGCGTTTATTAGTGCGCACAGGAAAATATCCATAATTTAAAGTCATTTATTAACGCGTAATTTTTAACTTTTTGCCTTTAGATAGATCCATGAGACATAATTTTTTTATTGCAAGACGTTTTTTTCGTTGTTAAATAGGTGCCATACGCAATTTTTTATTTCAAAATAATTAAAATGTCATCGAAATAAGTGAAATACCATCAACATGAGTCCGCTTAAAAGGTAAGTAATAACTTTATTACTTATATTATATTATCCTTTTTTAATACTTATATTGAATAATTGGTAAACTAATATTTTAAATAGATGGTTTCATATTTATTACACTTTTGGGTATTAATATGAATTTGATGATATTTGGTTTTTATCAAGTTTACATTAAAGTCCTATTTGAGGTTCGTTGGGAAAAGGAGGCACCATGGTAGATTGTTGCTAAAAAATTGTAAATAGTAAAATGAATATTATACATAGTATATCCTTCACGGGGACTCATGTTGATGGAATTTCACTTATTTCGATGACATTTTAATTATTTTGAAATAAAAAATTGCGTCTGGCACCTATTTAACAACGAAAAAAACGTCTTGCAATAAAAAAATTATGTCTGATGGATCTATCTAAAGGCAAAAGATTAAAAATTACGCGTTAATAAATGACTTTAAATTACGGATATTTTCCTGAGCAGATAAGATGCGCACTAATAAACGCAACCACTGCGGCCAGCCAGACAGCCCGGACTCTAACCGAAATAGGAAGAGAAACAGTATATCAAAGAACCAACTATACTAAAATTCTCACTTGTCAACGTTGGTAGCTCCTATACGATTAGAAGTGACAGGGTAAGTATTAGCAGTCATAGAAGAATCTACTATAATAGCTTGAATGGAAAAAAAAACGTGTGTGCCGAGCCCTCGTGTCAGAAGTGAAACTTCTTTGACAATATTCAAAGATACCAAAATTGTCGCCTAACTCCATGACGTGATGGTTAGTTTCACTTCAAAAAATAATGAATAATAAATACCTTAACACTCTGTAGCGTATGCTGTAAGTCGGTCAGACTGATCCTGTCCTCCCTGGGTAGGGTAAGTCCCCGCTGCAGCAGGGCCAGCAAGCAGCCAGGGTAAGTGCCGTCTTGTGGCAGACAGAAACCAGTTTTTTATAGCAAGTATATAGTAACAAATACCTTAACACTCTGTAGCGTATGCTGTAAATCAGTAAGGCTGATCCTGTCCTCCCTGGCCAGGGTAAGTCCCCGCTGCAGCAGGGCCAGCAAGCAGCCAGGGTAAGTGCCATCTTGTGGCAAACGGAGACCAGTCTTCCATAGCAGGTATGTCTCTTTGAGTTTCTCGTATGTAATCCCCTTCCATGGGATTTTGGCTGTGAATTTGAAATAATAATAAATTATTTTATTGCGGTAGTTTAGTCTGTATAATTATTTCTAGCTTTTTGATGCAAAATATAGATATGATTTTGCATGCTTCTCATTATCTTTCTCTTTCTTCTCATCAACAAAAATTACATAATAATATGTACATATAATATATTATATAATTTTTGTTGATGTGATTAATGGTCAGAATCGTATGATAAAATGCCTAGAATAACAAATATTGAATTAAAATTTTAGGCCATAAGTAATAATTCAAGTCAGTAATTGGTTAGGTATAATTACATTTTTATTAGATGACACATCAGTTACTAAAACATTTAATTGATTAAGTATTTATTGATAACAAGTCAATTCAAAGTTATACTCTGTACCACCAGCTACTATAAAATGTGCCTTTAAATATATTATTTTCAGTAACATTTTCACAAAACCCACCATTACAACACTCCCACAGCACAATACACAGCGAGTACACATCGCTCTTGGAGCAGGGTCTGACAAACCCATCCTCATCCGGCTCGAACAGCTCGGGTGCGTGCCACCCGTACCGTGAAGAGTGTGCATACGCTTTGTACTCTTTTAGCACGGAGCCTTCGGGGCATTGCGAGTGTCCGGACAGGAGTGGCTCTGAATCCGCCGTCCTTGTTTTGCATGTGTCTGTATATTGAAAAAAAAAATGAGTAGGTACCTATGGTATTAGAAAAGAATATCTTTTTAAATATAATATTATGTGCATTGTGCATATACAATTTACTTCTATAGAAATTTTGCGCCCAGATTTTAAGTGATAAGATTTTAAATTAACATAAGTTTCATGTTCATATACTGATTTCAGTCAGATACATTTCAAATAATGCCTCTTATATTTAAGAAATAGGTATATGTAATTTTAACTTTAATTAGGTCTATTTTTAGCATTAAAATATTATAGATCATTTAGCTATACTTCCTTTCAAATTTATATAAGTACTTGACGTGATTTATCTCGAAAACTGAAACAAATAACTAGGGATGTAACGATACCGATACCGATACCGATATATCGGCCGATATAATCGGCAATCGGTATCGCCGATTATAAAACAACCGATACCGATATCAAACAATTCAAAAAACCGCGCCCAATGAACGATGCGGGAGGTCGCCCGCGCGTGCGCACTTTGTTTTTTGAAAAAACTCTACCAATAGTAAACTTTTATTAGGAACTGATTGTATGTGTATAACTTAAAGTTTAACTGACTTTGCAAAATAATAATATTAAAATAAATGGTTTTCTTGTTTTTTGATTTGGCATTGTTATTTAAAAGAATACGATTTACAGTTGAGTCCCTGTTAAATGTTGGTAACTTTTATGCATAATTCACTATTTATTTTTCTACCAAGCCATCGATATCGGTATCGCCGATATTTTATTACAAATATCGGTATCGGTATCGTATCGGCAAAATCATGTATCGTTACATCCCTACAAATAACCAATCCTCACCTTCAATATTAACATACAACGGTTCAGGCGAATACGCGTCATAGTCCTTTTCGCTCATCTTCACTTTAGGCACCTTCACACATGGGCTGAGATCAGCTAGTTTCGCCGTGTCGTGTGAAGTGAGCATTATGCTAGAGCTGTTTAGCTCCGTGTGAATGTACCCTTGCATCTTGAGGAACGCCAGGGCACTCGCTATGTCTAGCGCGTAGTGGACTGCCGTTTGCGTGCTCAATACCCGACCCTATTGACCAATTGTTGCACTTTTAATTGGTTTTAATTAAGAAATTTGACAAGTTCGCATGTTTTATTATTAGTGATGAAGAAATTTATAACAATATGTATGTAGTAATCTGACATAATTTCGTTGAAAATAAATCGCTCCACTTTCATTATTACAAATTTATGAACGTATGGTTGAGCAAGATTAAGTTGCATTTCTGTCATTTGAATAATGTAGGACTTAGTTTATTTAAAAGAAAAACGGCTATCTACTGACTGTGTATAGTTGTATACACAGTTAGTTAGCGAACGATTTTACAGAATTTGTCATTTCGATTCATATCATCAACTTGCAGTGAACTTTGAAAAGGAATATTCACATTTTTCATTGATGCTCCGTTCCTATTAGTCGTTGCATGATGTTAAAGAGCAGATCGTCCTTGATAAATAGACGTAAAACATTAACTTGAAGTATGAAATTCCTGAAATTAGCTCTTCCAAACAATCAAACTGTTCAACTTTATAATAATTAATTACCTGCTCATGTAATATATTGTAGAGAGTATCTATAGTCCTCTCGCAAACTATATGCACGTTGTTCTGCACGTCCGGATACAAGCCCATGAGCAGAATCACGTTTGGATGGCGACATTTTCTGTAAAACAAGAGTCAGCAGTGATGGTAAAAAGATAAAGGAATTTAGCTTTAATTACGAAGGTTTAAGGTTCGTTATGAAACTAGCTTGTCATAGAACAAAAAATTTAGACATTGTGTAGTACTGGTACCTTACAAGTTACAATATGTGGTTTAAAAAAAATATACCGGCCGAACTGATTACCTCCTCGTTTTTTTAAAGTCGCTTAAAAACTGTAAAAAGATAGATTTTCGAAAAGTAGAGAAACAATGTCTGATGATGACTAAGACATCACAATGATGGAATAAATAGCGGCTTAGTTAATTCATAAATAGTTGTTCAATCACCTTATAAGTATAATCACGTGTAACAAAAACAAACTGTATTGAACATATTTTTTAAGCTGTGGTAAAAACGTTTAATCCATATCAATTTAGCAACATTTATGCATTTTATTTTACATACGTATAATGTATATCCATTCAATTAAAGTTATGTTAACACTGC
This sequence comes from Colias behrii, assembly GCA_029959065.1. Classification (NCBI taxonomy): domain Eukaryota; kingdom Metazoa; phylum Arthropoda; class Insecta; order Lepidoptera; family Pieridae; genus Colias; species Colias behrii. The sequence continues at coordinate 4,022,225 of JARWMC010000015.1, forward strand.
GTGACAGACATGCAGTTAGTAGTTACGCAAAGCGTGTCGCATTAATCGCTGATTTCAAACAGTTTAACAATTTGAATTTCTCCACACATTATATTTAGATACAAGTTTAATTTCATTTGAAATCAGGCCGATCCAGTCGTTATAAACGTGTATAAAGTTATAAACTTTGTAATTATTTGCCAACTACCCGCAAATAGAGGTAAAACCAAAAAATATACCTTGTCTTACCCTATCCATCCTTCTTATATTATTAATGCGAAAGTTTGTTTGTTACTCCTTCACGCAAAAACTGTTAAACCGATTTTCATAAAATTTGGCACACACATAGCGGATAACTTGGATTATACATAGGATAGTTATTATCCCGAAAATCTACGGGAGCAGGAACTATGGGGTATTTCCTTGGACTACGCGAAACTGCGGGCGAAAAACTAGTCTTAATATGTTTACTTAAAGATTTGTTTCGGCAATACCGCTTACCTTAATATATTAATCTCCATATTCCGTTTCCTCTTCACCTGCTCCATTGTAACACCGTACAGTGTCTTCATTTGCACCGGGACCACGCCCCATTTGCCGAGACACCACTTCTTGTTTCTGTCGTACGTCATGTTGAGATTGCACGAACTGGCTATGGGCAAGCCGAATGTGCTTGCGTCGCTCTGAAATATATTTCTTTTTGGTTTGAGTAAAGTTCAACGTGCAGGTTTACGTAAAATATAATATGAACGCAGTTGTACAAAAAATGTATATGTAATGTAAAGAACTGTAATTTGTTTTTTTTTTTTTTATATTTCTATACCCTATATTCAAATAGGAATGTAAAAATAGAAATACCCAGACGGTTAATGAATTACATTTTCTAATAAGAGTTTGTCTTACAATAATATTAAGATTAATGAATAATTTACCTTTGTATCATCTGTCCTGCTAGATTCTGCTGAATTCGCTTTCTCGTCCACAAATCCGTCAACTTCCTCTTCATCGCTTCGTGAATCCAGAAAATTCTTAACATCGAACGGAAGAGAGTTGTTTTTGAAGAATAAAGGCGATACCGGCTGCTCATCGTCGAAATCTATGTGCTTTTGCGTTAAAAATTCAGGTGACCTGCACTGACTACGCTTCCTAGGTTCCGAATGCGAGGTTTTGAAGACATTCCCTGGCATGAATACTTGATTCTGGAATAGGAACTGTATGTTTGGCACGCCGTCGTGTTTGTCATCAGGCTGGGCACTTCTGGCCCTTTTGTGCAATTTCTTTTTGTACTTCAGGGCGGATTTCTTCTCGTAGTTGAAAGTTTTGTCGGGATCGCTGGCGCAATCTGTGCACGAGACGGGGAGGGAGTGTCGTCCGCATTTCTTTTTGTCTGGGGTTTCCCTAAGTTCGTTATAACCAGCAGAACGTCTGGCTTGAAACTCTGCTAAGTCCCGTTTGTACTCTTCAGTGCGTATTGTGCCTACATGTCCATTTGTAGGCTCGTCTGGTTCTGCTTCCGATGGATTTATTTGACTAGTCGTGACGGTCACCCTCTCTCTATAATTTAAATAACAAATGGTATGTTCATCAATATGTAAATCCTAAAGATTACAGTGGATGCAGTTTTTCAATCTCTGAGGACATTTCAATAAAAAGTGTACTGATCGCATAAAAATTGTGAAAATTCTAACGTGTTATAGTGCCTACTATTGGATTAGGGACAAATTGGACAGGATTAAATACAACATCAGGTCTAATCACGCGTAGCGATAGTAATTTTTTGTAACCAAACCATTTCTAATACGTAACAGAAACGATTTCGAATTATGTATGCAATTTTTACCTAAATTCTTAAATGTAAAACAGTAATTATACGGTCGGTTTAATTAACAACCAAAACAAAAAATCAGTAAGCGCCCGCACTATGAGAATGTCAGTGTCATCGGCCGGCACAGTTTTAACGTTTCAAAGTTAATTGCTCTTGTAACGGAAATAGCTAAAACTGTACCAAGTGATTCACTATTTACAGGAAAATATATTAGGAATCAACAATATTTACTTAACTCCAATGAAAATTAAAAAAAAAATACGAATCTATGTAGATTCGTATTGAGAATCTCTGCTTTTTAAGTTGGTTAAAAAATAAAAATACACGATTCCATTTTGGTGAGTCTCGAATTCTCGATTGACTTATTGTTCATTTGTTCATTCTCCGCCTAAAATACATCCGTAAATACCGAACCTTTATCTCGATTCAATGCATGGAGGTCACATACCAGCGCTTTGTACACGACTCCATTGCAAATATATTTAGGTATTACATTACATTACATAGCCTGCATTGTGTATTAGTGCATTTTAATTATCATGAAACGTCCATTTATCATGTACTATAACCTATGGATCAATAGCTTACTTTATAAAAAACTAATTGACTAATAAAGAGGTTTACGTAAGGTTTTTATGGTTGCTTTCCTGTTTTAATTTCCTATTATAGCCTGTACAGTGAGCTTTTAGTTGACCAATCAGATAATAGAAAATATTTATGTGTTGCAATAAATCTGTATAGCCCACATTTCAGTCACGAATGGGTCAATTTTATCGGCAATATTGTCAATCGATCGTAATTTTATTCTAGACTACTACATTTCTTCTAATCGTTTTAAAATTAATATGTAACCAATGTAACTGCATTTTTTACTGCCGCGTAGATGTTGAAAAGATCAGTTGTAATTTTATACCGCTTTTGATTGAAAGACACGTTTATACTTATACAATACACTTGAGAATCAAATTATTGGGAAATTCTAGTGAAATCCGTTTGATGGTTGCTTTGGACATATGATTTTGTAAGCAATTTCTCGTACTAAATAAATTTCATCTAAAAATGAGTCACCGAGATAGCGCGAAATTATTTATTCGTCATACAGTATACTTGATACTATTTCATTGTCATAATTTTTTGTTAACACGTTCATCTATCATTTCACATCACATTTCTCATTACGACTTGTTCACTTCTCAGTGGTTTTATTGTACATTTTCGCAATGATTGTCGCGCAATAATGAGTTTCGTTCAATATTCAAGTTGCGCACGTCTCACGAGCGATTCTTCACAAGTGAAAAGTACTTCTCGTTACTTTTTATCGTGACAATAGTTAAGCCGTTACAGCGACTTGGAAAGATCTGATGATCAATTCATACTTTTGAAATAGAAAGTGTAAGCAAATTGATAGTGCAAGTTCGCAAAGCGCCGCGGCCGCGGTCCGCGGTCTAGCTTTTGAAACTTTTTATTAACAATTGTGTTTTTTGCTTTCACATTGTTGCATTTATTACGTACTTATTTGGTTTTTATGAAAATTTTTAGTCTTTGAAATAGGGTCGTTGCACTTATTATGCATCACTAGATATTTACAGACAGACTTGTCTGTCTGCCCGCGATAAACTCAAAAACTACTGCATTGATTTACATTCTGTTTTCACTAATGGAAAACATGGTTCTCGTCTCTCGAGGCACGTTATAGGTAGTATATATTGTCGATTCAGAGCACGCAGGCGAAGATGCAGTTAGGCGGGATAACTTGTTAAAAAAGCACGGAATCTAAAGTCTTAAGGATTCGCGTCTAGTTGACTTTGGAAGGACAAAATAACGACAAGTTTCAGCAGCAAGCAAGAGGTTCATGCCTAAATTATATTACAGGCAGTGTACCTAGACTACCTTGGATTACATCACACATATCTTACCAATAAGTCAAGCTTATAATTAACAAATAGAAACTTTGGAAGTAAATAATGAATTTATTTCTAAATCCAAGTCATTCCCACGATCTATGACACTATTTGGATACTATTATGGGAAATTACGTTTAATAATCCAGTCTGTAGGTATTTATGCTCTACAAAAGGTGGCGTAGAAAATGTTTTGAAACGATATTGTTTAGGTATGATAGGTTAATAAAAAACCAAGTTTTCGACCTTGACGGACCCAGGCGCTAGCCGCCATCTTGAATTAAAGGTGCTAAAATTAGGTATATTTTAAATAACTTCTCAATTGTTTACTAAATCACAAAAGTGTCTGTGAGGGGTTCAAAGAAGACAAAATTACCTACATTTTTTGCATACATGATTATTCTGTAAGTCTTAGGGCCGATTTTTCAATCCCGAGATAAACAGTCTAATAACTACCCCTCGAATAGATTTATTCAATTATTTATCTAACTCATAACGGCTCGCCTATTTTTCAATCGTGATTTATTTGATGAATAACTATCTGACCAAATATTTCCATATTGGCAGCTCTGCTCTCGGAGTGGCGAAACAAACATATTAAATTAGTCAGGTTAGAGCGGGATAGAGTCAACTCTTGCAATTTGTCAACAACCGTCATTATGACTCACGTCAGGAGTGCATTTTAAGTTTGTCTTGTATTGCTCTTGTCTTCTATGATTGTTGATTGTTGTTTTGATTCGAGTAAAGAGTTTGGTTAAATTTGTGTTTCAATTTATATATTTTACGATGGAAACGACATACTTAAAGGCAGCGTTCGGCAAATTTTCAATGGCATGGTCATCAGTACTATCAAAAACATCAATTTCAATATGATTTTAATTGATAATAATTATATAGAAAGAGGTTTAATTGTTAATAATTCTACGCTCTATGTTATGACATACGAAAATATCCCAAATTTGACGCGTCAGTTGTCAACTCAAACGCCTAACCGTCGAATAGCGCGCTATCTGGCCGTTGGAGCGGCAAATAGATTTATTCCTCAAATAACGTAGTTATTCGATAGATAAGTCCTATTCGTCTATTGAAAAATTGAATATTTTGTTAACTGAAGAATAAAGTCTATCTAGCAGTTTATCTGGGCATTGAAAAATCGGCCCTTAAAGGTAAAAAGTTACAAGCGACGGAAATAATAATATTTACAGAAATCATATAATTTTAATTTTGTTTAAAAATTGTACAGCTATCATTTTTTAATTCTCTTTGATGGCCCGGGCTGGTTAATGGTGGCTTCTTCACTATCGTCGCTGAAATTTTCTGTTTCATTGTCTGTATTTTTAGTTTCCAACCATGAAATTTCGTCGTCATGACCAGAAGAAATCGAAGACGCTGGAGCACGCTTTCTAGTAACTTTGTACAGAGGGGACATGGATAAGGAATCCTTAGTTATCAATAAAAAGTAAATTTAAACTTGCTTCTTTGCCGCCAACAAAGGACGCTGCATGGTATCATGCGTTTAGGACATACCACCAAGTCCAAAAATGGTATGGAATTGAAAAAAATCCAGAAGACTGGGGCTGGAGATATGCCCCAATAGGCTCACTCCAATAACAACGACAGAGAAAGCAGCACCTCAGATGCTTTTAAGTGTAATTTCTTGCCACTGTAAAAAAGGATGCAGCAAAGCATGTAGTTGCAGAAAAGCTGGATTAAAATGCTCTATTGTTTGTGGATTCTGTAGTGGTCAGCTGTGTGAAAATGCAGTAGAGATTCAGATAGATAACGAAGACTGTGATGACGACGAAATTTCATGGTTGGAAACTAAAAATACAGACAATGAAACAGAAAATTTCAGCGACGATAATGAAGAAGCCACCATTAACCAGCCCGGGCCATCAAAAAGAATTAAAAAATGATAGCTGCACAATTTTTAAACAAAATTAAAATTATATGATTTCTGTAAATATTATTATTTCCGTCGCTTGTAACTTTTTACCTTTAAGACTTACAGAATAATCATGTATGAAAAAAATGTAGGTAATTTTGTCTTCTTTGAACCCCTCATAGACACTTTTGTGATTTAGTAAACAATTGAGAAGTTATTTAAAATATACCTAATTTTAGCACCTTTAATTCAAGATGGCGGCTAGCGCCTGGGTCCGTCAAGGTCGAAAACTTGGATTTTTATTAACCTTTCATACCTAAACAATATTGTTTCAAAACATTTTCTACGCCACCTTTTGTAGAGCAGAGGCTTTTACATTTCCCCACAGACTGGACTTAATCCGGTATGCGCTTATCAAATAACATTATGCAATGTTATTAGATGAGATCGCAATAGCGTAAGTCAATATTAATCACGATCGAGATTCACGTCCGTTCGCCTAAAACCGAGACATCGTGATTGATACATCCATTAATAACTTCATTCTATGCGGAACAGTCGTTATCTATTTGTAAAGGACGAGTACACGCAGGCGGTAACGGGGCTCCCCGCGCAGCGGCTCCACGTGTATGAGGCGGAATATTAACGCTGCACGTGGAAGAGAGGCGCACCGCGGTTTCAATGAGGCGCACCGCGGTTTCGCCTATCGCGCTGTACTCAGTACGCCACGTGTATTGCGTTTACACGTGGAGGAGGCGTGGCCTAGGCGGCAAATGCAAGACAGCCGCCGCCGCTTTGAGTCTCGCCGCCGCTTTTGGATGCCGCCGCCGCTTTGAGTCTCGCCGCTTTTGGATGCCGCCGCCGCTTTATGCCTCGCCGCCGGGCGGCCTCTTTGAATATCGCCGCCGGCGACGAATATAAATAGCCCAAATTTTCAAATTGCGTTCAGTTCGAGCAAGTGCTTACTCCAGACCAGTAGTGAATAAGTACTAATAGTGATCAGTTCCAGCAAGTGCTTACTCCAGACCAGTAGTGAATAAGCAATAGTGATTAGGTATAAATTGTAATTGTAAAAAGGGAAAATATATGTATGTCGAAGGAAGGGTGTTTATTTTGACCACGAACCCCAAAAAATATACAGTCCACAACAAAGTGTGGTCCTTCGAGCCGGATAACAACGTGTGGCCCTTCGATCGCCGGATAACAACGTGTGATCCAACGAGCGCCGGATACTTCAAGGAAGAAACGCTGCACGTGGAAGACCAGATCCTGCCGAAGAGAGGTGCACATCGGCAACGAGCTCACCTTCGAGGGACGAATATCGGCAAACCGGTAACGTTGGTACTAGCCTGCTGGTGTTTTTGATCGTCACCAGGCGAGTCAGGTACCTACCGACGGGGCCGCGCTGTTGGTACTAGTCCAATAAGGTGAGTCGTAAGGTTTTTTACGGGCAGACACGGGCCGCCAGTGGTGACCTAGTGGTACGCGCCGGGAATCAGGGGTGCTGGTCAGCGGAACGAGTCTGCCAGTATAAGCCTGCGGTGCGTCACCTCTTTAGGCATGGTGGTAACCCGCAGCCAGGGTGACGCTGTGGAAGTTGAAGACCGGAGCCAGGAGACAGAGCGTGTGCGGCAAGAACGAATGCGGCGGCTGGTGCTGGACCCGTTAGCATCGCCGTCTGACGCACGCTTGACGTCAGCCACAGAAACAATGGAGATCCCGCCGCAACCGCGACGGCATTCGCCAGCGAGATCCGCTAGATCGGTGCGGTCGTCGGCGAGTACGGCGCGGCGGATTAAGGCGGCGGAATTAGAAGCGGCAGAGCGACTCGCCGCTATCCAGAGAAAAGAACTACAAATTGAGAAAGAACTAATAAATAAACGCTTACAGTTCGAGGTGTCCGCCATACAGGAAGACGAGGACCTGCCGGAAGATATCGTCACCGCGACAGAAGAACGAAACAAGGTGGACGAGTGGCTCCAGTCACATCCTGTGCCGAAGGATGACAGACACCAGCGATCCGAACTAAGAAGAGGAAGATCGCCGACGCCGACCAGACGAACAGGAATAGAGCAGCTGGCGGCGTCCCTAGAGAAGATGGCGCGACCGCGCCTACGCCACGCGGACCTTCCTATATTTTCAGGTGCGATCGAAGAGTGGCTGCCGTTCCGAGCAGCCTACCGGGACACAAGCAGCATGTACCAAGTGTCCGACGCAGAAAACATCCAGCGGCTGCGTACATGCCTGAAGGGGGAAGCAAGGGACGCCGTGGCAGCGCTGCTTCACACTGCTTCATCACCTGAAGCAGTCATGAAAACCTTGGAGCAGTGCTTCGGGAGGCCCGAGATAATTATCGACAGGGCCATGGAGGACCTGAGGAAGCTGCCGCGACCTGGAGCAGCGGCCAAGGACATCAACAGCTTCGCTGTGAAGGAAGGAACGGCAGATCCGGAAATTGTGGTGCTGTCCCGCTTCCTGATGAGAGAGGCGGACCAGGCGCTCCGCTACACATACGCGCCGACGAGCAGCACTGCGCCAGCGCACAGAGACACCACGGCAGCAGCGGCAGCAGCGGCAGTGCGACCTGCTCCACCAAGAAGGAAGTCGGCAGTATACGCCATAGTTTCCAGCAGTGGTGATGAAGAAGAGAAGAAAGAAGAGAAGAAAGAAGAGAAGAAAGAAGAGAAGAAAGAAGAGAAGAAAGAAGAGAAGAAAGAAGACTTCTGCCTATGCTGCGGGCGCAACCACGCCATGGTTGCCTGCCCGCGCTACGCCAAGCTGTCGGTGGATGAGCGGTGGGCGCTGGTGAGGGAAAAGGGCGCCTGCTTCAAGTGCGCCACGAAGAGACATCGGCGCATCTACTGTCGAGCGAAACCATGCGGCGTGAACCAGTGCCGCCGCCCGCATCATTCATCACTGCACGACGTAAGAAGAGAAGAGCCTGCTGCGTCGACCGAAGAAACCGTCATGGCGGTTGCTGACCGCGCAACCGCACCGCCCCGCGCCGTCCTGCTGAAGATGTGTCCAGTCACCGTCGTCGGCCCACGGGGGGAGGTATCGACGCACGCACTGCTCGATGAGGGCTCCACCATCACCCTCATTGATGAGGACCTGGCGCAACAGATCGGCGCCGAAGGTCCCGCCACGCCGCTCCGCATCCACGGGGCGAACATGGAGCAGATTGAAGAAGGAAGTCGACTGGTGACGGTGCAGCTGCGGGGGCAGAGCGACGGGACACTACACGACCTGCGCGCCCGCACGATGAAGAAGCTACAGTTGCATCAGCAGTCCATCCCGGGTTCCCTGCTTCGGTACAGACACCTGCGCGACATACCGGAACATGAGGTATGTTACGAACAAGCACGCGCGGGTGTCCTGGTGGGTACCGACCACTGGGAGCACATCGTGTCAAGAGAACTTCGGACGGGCGGCGCCGACGAACCTGCCGCCTCCAAGACAAATCTCGGCTGGGTGATACATGGAACAACGCCGCGTCGAATGATCGTCGAAAGGGACTACGTGCTTCATGTCCGAGAACAGCAGCAAGCGGACCTACGGCTACACAACCTGGTGGAAGAACACTTCAAGATAGAATCATTGAACATAGCCAGTAGACCGCGCATAGGTGAAGCCGACCGACGAGCGACGTCAATCGTCGAGATGACTACGAAGAAGACGCCGGGCGGGTATGAAATCGGCCTGCCATGGAAAAGAGATAATGTCCGCATGCCGCCGAGCTACAACGCCGCGCTGCGGAGACTTCTGAAAATTGAAGCAAAGATGGACGCCGCGCCGGAATTCGCAGCCGAGTACACTAAGCAGATGAACAACTTATTTGAGAAAAGGTATGCGGTTCCATGCGACGGCAGTGAAGGCGAAAGCAGCGTGTGCTGGTACCTGCCGCATTTCGCTGTGACCAATCCCAACAAGCCAGGGAAGCAGCGATTGGTTTTCGATGCGGCAGCCAAAAGCCACGGGACTTGTTTAAATGACGAACTGCTTGAGGGCCCAGACTTGCTACTATCACTGCCAGGTATATTATTTCGATTCAGGGAAAGGGCAGTGGCAGTCACGGCAGATATAGAGGAGATGTTCTTACAAGTGAAAATAAGACCCGAAGACCAGCCAGCGCAGCAGTTTTTATGGAGGGGAAGCCGACGCGACACGCCGCCACAGCACTTCAAAATGACATCCATGATATTTGGTGCAGCGAGCTCTCCGTTTATGGCGCATTACATCCGTAATCATAATGCGCAGCAGCACGCAGAACAATATCCAATGGCGTTAGAAGCGATAACAAAGAGCCACTACATGGACGATCTGGTGGTGAGCTACGCTGACGCAGAGGAAGCCAGACAAGCAATCGAAGAAATACGGACGGTGCACGCGGTGGCAGGCTTCAAGCTACGAGGATGGAACGCCAGCGATAGGAGCGTGCTGAGGGACGTGCCACGAGAACTGCACGCCAGCACACCAACGCAGCTGGGAGGAGCGCAGCCAGCCCCGAAGATCCTCGGGCTAATTTGGGACGCCGAGCAAGACGCGCTAGGATTCAACACAGCAATGAACAGGGTACCGGTGGAGGTGCGAGATCGCAAGCGCCCGCCAACCAAGCGCGAAGCATTAAGTGCGGTAATGTCAATTTATGACCCACTAGGCCTCTTAAGTTATTTCACCATCCGTGCTAAAATCATATTGCAGAGCCTGTGGCGCCTCCAAATTTCATGGGACGAACCAATACCTGAAGAAGAGGGCGAGCAGTTTGCGGGCTGGCTGGCGCAGCTGGAAGCGGTCGGCGCGCTACGTTTGCCGCGATGCTACGCAACGGACAACGTCGAAGACATCGAGCTGCACGTGCTATGCGACGCCAGTGAACAAGCGTACGCAGCCGTGGCGTACTGGCGTATGCGGCGAACGGACGGCAGCGTACAAGTGAAACTCGTCTCGGCGAAAGCGAAGGTGGCACCACGGCGCGCGCAGACAATCCCGCGCCTAGAGCTGCAGGCGGCGGTGATCGGCGCCAGACTCGCCGATCAGATAAGAAGAAAGCACAGGTATGACATATCTCGTACTTGGTTTTGGACAGACTCATCGACGGTGGTGCACTGGGTGCGCAACGATGCAAAGAGATACACGCCGTTCGTCGCGCATCGCCTCGGTGAGATTGGAGAACTAACACAAAGGGAAGAGTGGCGGTGGCTGCCGACTCATGAAAACGTTGCCGACGACGCCACCCGCCTAAGTTTCACCACGGGACATGATCGATGGTTCCAGGGTCCAGAATTCCTGACAAAGACGGAGGACCAGTGGCCCACGGAGAAGGAACTACGAGAAACTACGGATGAGGCTGATGTACTGCATGTAAGCGAGCTGCCACGGAAGATGGAATGGCTGCCGGATCCAGAGCGCTTCTCCAAATTCCGCACACTGGTGGGAGCAACAGCAAGGGTGCTCGCATTCATCGACATACGCATCAGACACACGGCGACGAGACTAGAATGTCGCCACCTAGAGCAAGCCGAACGGCTGCTGGTACAGCGCGCACAGAACGACAGCTTTGGAGAAGACATAAAGCGAATCAAGGACGCGCGCCCCATCAGCAGATCCAGTAGACTGTACAAATTGGACCCGGTAATGGAAGACGGCGTGCTGAGAGTAAGGGGCCGCATAAACGCAGCCACGGCACCCGACACAATGAAGAAGCCGGTAATCCTCGACGGCCGGCACAGAATAACCAGACTAATAGTGTTACAGGAACATTGTGCCGCCGGACACGCCAACCGCGAGCGCGTCACCAACGACCTGAGACAGCGCTACTGGGTCATCCACCTGCGGCCTACAGTGCGCGCTGTGGAGAAGAACTGCGCGCTGTGCCGAGTACGCCGAGCAATGCCGCAGGTCCCAGCCAAAGGGGACTTGCCGCGCGCTCGCCTCGACCCGTTCCATCGACCCTTCACCAACTGCGGGGTCGACTACTTCGGGCCAATGATGGTCAAGATCGGACGAAGAAGAGAGAAGAGATGGGGCGCGCTGTTCACATGCCTGACATCGCGCGCCGTGCACCTGGAGCTCGTCGCATCTCTGTCAACGGACTCAGCCATCATGGCGCTGAGAAGGATGGCAGCGCGCAGAGGGTGGCCTCGTCTGATGTATTCGGACAACGGAACGAACTTCAGGGGTGCTGATCAAGAACTGAAGAAGGCGTACAACGAGTGGGCGCCGGCGCTACAAGAAGAAGCGCTGCGCCACCGGATGGAGTGGCGCTACATACCGCCGGGTGCGCCGCATCAAGGCGGTGCATGGGAGCGGCTGGTGCGGTCGGTGAAAACCGCGCTCGGCGCGACACTACGGGAGAAGGCGCCGCCAGAAGAGGTGCTGCGGACTCTACTCACCGAGGCGGAGTTCGCGGTGAACGCGAGGCCGCTGACTCACGTGAGCGTGAGCCCAGACGACCCCGAAGCCCTCACGCCCAACCACTTCCTGTTGGGCTCCTCAACGGGACTGCCGACGACGGGGCCGTGCGACGAAGCAGACCGACGGACCTGGCGCGCCAGCCAGGCGCTCGCCGACCACTTCTGGCGCCGATGGATCAAGGAGTACCTACCGACGCTCGTGCCACGGGGGGAGGCGCGAAAGGACACGCGACGCCTCGAGGAAGGTGACGTGGTCATTATCGTGGACCACGTCTTGCCGCGCAACACATGGCCCATGGGGGTCGTGGTGCGCGTTCACGCCGGGCCGGACGACGCTGTGCGGGTAGCCGAAGTGAAGACCAAGAGCGGGATCTTCAGACGCCCCGTCAGCAAGCTCGTCGTGATGAAGGAGGCTACGCAAGCTACGCCGGGGGGAGGACTGTAAAGGACGAGTACACGCAGGCGGTAACGGGGCTCCCCGCGCAGCGGCTCCACGTGTATGAGGCGGAATATTAACGCTGCACGTGGAAGAGAGGCGCACCGCGGTTTCAATGAGGCGCACCGCGGTTTCGCCTATCGCGCTGTACTCAGTACGCCACGTGTATTGCGTTTACACGTGGAGGAGGCGTGGCCTAGGCGGCAAATGCAAGACAGCCGCCGCCGCTTTGAGTCTCGCCGCCGCTTTTGGATGCCGCCGCCGCTTTGAGTCTCGCCGCTTTTGGATGCCGCCGCCGCTTTATGCCTCGCCGCCGGGCGGCCTCTTTGAATATCGCCGCCGGCGACGAATATAAATAGCCCAAATTTTCAAATTGCGTTCAGTTCGAGCAAGTGCTTACTCCAGACCAGTAGTGAATAAGTACTAATAGTGATCAGTTCCAGCAAGTGCTTACTCCAGACCAGTAGTGAATAAGCAATAGTGATTAGGTATAAATTGTAATTGTAAAAAGGGAAAATATATGTATGTCGAAGGAAGGGTGTTTATTTTGACCACGAACCCCAAAAAATATACAGTCCACAACACTATTGTTAAAAATAGCAAATTCTACTTTCACCGAACTATTTACCGATACGCTTCAAATTTTTGTTTATTGTCGGCCGAATAGCCAAATTGATGGTTCGACAGCGGTTTATTTATGTAAGATTATCTATGACATTAAAATTAGGTAGCTGATGCTTTCTATTATACAAGTTGCATAAGTACCTATTGTCTATAATATGTTTTTGTGTTATCAGCGAGTAATTTATCAAGAGCCTTTCTAATCTAATCTCTATCCCGGTACTTGGTATTATAAGATATAAATAACATTGTCAAAAAGTGGGCAACTTTGCTCCGGAAGCACTCTAACCTTCGTGGTGCAATTTGTATTCGTATGCGAATGTAGTTTAATTATTACACTCGCAAAAACTTCCTTAACATATGAAAATAATAGCTGTTGTAATATATGTCTGCAAAGACATGAAAACAAACTAATTTTCGTTCACATTTTCCTTTAACTCATAGATTTACATAACATTTGCTCAGACTATAAAAAACACCTAAATTAATTAATTACTGACTACCCACCACAAAACTTACCTAATCTTTAAAATCATTAAAAACAAAATCATTGCCATGTATGGTGCGACCTTAGGTGCAACAATAAAAAACTCTTGAGTGCATAATATCTTCGTGATTTAAAAAATACCTTCTTTTAAAATTTAAGCTGTCCTTCAATATTACAATAAAGCACGATAAAGCGTTAGTTGATAAACGAACCACACCGCCCAAAGGCAATCAATTAGGTAATTGGTTTATAGTTTATACTTAGACTTATTCACTGAAAAAAGCTATTTTCTTATGACTAGAAGTAAATATTACGTTAAAAATTATTCACACCTTAGGCAAATTTAAATATATCGGTAACAATTGCAAAGTAGAACACATGGAAGAAAAGCTACAAGAAATATTAGCATTTTGGACCGTTACTCATTACTTTCGCTTCCAGTTGTATGTATATTTTTCATTTAAAACTCACGATAATTATTTTGTTCAAATATATGTTAATACATAATACATATAGGTATATTCATTTTATACATTATCTTCTCGGCCTTATTAAATGTTAGAAATACGAAAAATGATGCGCAAGATTTGCCGTGTTTTTCTTTTTTTATGGACTAAAAAATTTGCGGTTGAAATCAACTATAAATTTAATTCAGAGAAATGTTAAACAAAGTCTTGATCGTTTATTTTACGAATCGAAGACCGTTCTAAAATGGAGAAACTAGTAACTAGATTAAGATTAACATCGTGTAATTAAATCTGCATTTTCCTCATGGTTTTATATAACAATATCTCGGAATGGTTGATCCAGTCGAAAATAAAACATCCAACGTGGTTACGTTTGGAAAGTACCATAAATAGTGTAACAGACTTTCAATGAATTACGATCCAGTAATCGTGACTCTTTAGTCATGGACACGACTGTATTTCATCACTATAATCTCTGTTTACCGATACATGGATAAACTGTGAGCAATAGTTTTAGTGTACATTTTAGATATTTATTTCAAATATTTAATAACAAATATGTATCATGCTTTTCTGTTCCGCACCGGTTCCTGAAAGTTGTGTTTTAGATATTTGACTTCGTCGCCATTTTCCCTAGCTACTGGTCTACTGAAGTCTGAACTCTGAACATAGGCATAATATTAAATTATGTCTCCCTTGTGATACTTTGGTAGGTATAAAACTTAAATTTTATAGAGTTCAACACGATTTATGGTTTATTGAATTTATGCCTGAAATCGTATTGATTTTACCGCACTCTATTCGTAAGAAATTAGAGTCATTAATGTATTGTCAATTCTTGGTGTTGGCATCGGGCTAAACTCAAAAAGAACAGCATATACCTACTTGATATTTGCTTCAAATTTGGTAGAGAGAAAGGACATGGGACAAGTTGTATCCCGGAAATCCCACGGGAACGGGAACTATGCGCGTTTTCTTTGACATCGCGGGCGAATAAGTTGACGGAAAGCTAGTAGGTAATTAATAAACATGACTCTGAAGTCTAAATGACTGTTTTTATGTCGAAAGTGCGTAAGTTTCAGATGATCAATAACCTATTTTGCTTTATTTGAAATTGCTGAAATTAAAATAAAATTGCAAAACATTACATGCTTGAATGCTACATAAGATGGAATAGATGGATGCTAAATCGCAATCATAAACTAGTTTAGATGAGTTTAGATAAGCTTATGATTAGGAAATTTGTAAATCGATAAAATTACGTCGCTTATGACCTAATCACTAATGTTTCACCTAATTATTGACGATACTCGATACGAGTAGCGGATGCGTTGCCGACTTATGGATTGCAAGGTGGAAGTGATCAAAGCAATATTTTTTGAGTAGGTAGTAGGTATATACATAGTTATAGTATACATGGTATCTATACATAGTATAATAGGCAAAAGGCAGTAGCACAAAAGTCACAGTGCGTTACGAATGTAGGGTGTAATGTTAAAATTTTGAATATTTTTCACTACCACTTCAGGAATTTTTCCAATAAGAATCGTGTTGGTAGATGATACCTAATTAGTGGAAAAAATTAGCTTGGCTGTCATAAAATTCAATTATTACAAAAATTTTACGTACCTACCTACCTATGCATTTCTTTGTTTGTTTGTCTTTCACGTCGCAACTACCTATGTTTTTTTTATTATTATTATTTTTATTTGGTGTTAGGATGCTAGAGTCTAGACTAGACAGTGACATAGACTACCTTTTATTGCGATGATTTCCCATGGGATTTTCGTTTGACCTCGCGACTAGGTAGTCGCGAGGTCAAACGAAAAACGCGCGTAAAAAAAATGTTATAATACCGCTAGGTAGCGGTATTATAACATTTTTTTTACGCAATTTTGTAAATATTTTCGTAATGTATCAAATGACAGCAGAGGAGACATCGAGATATATGTACTACGTACTAGAGGGGTTATTCCAAACAAAAACATTGCGCGCGGCCGATGTGGTGGGGTACGTGTGGAACGAGCGGGGCGTGGCTTCAAGTTCAAAGATTAAGCAATGCGTGCAGATGCGACACATTGTGCAATCTGTTTACTCGGTACTATCTGGTGGTACTGATACTAGGGAATTAATAAAAAGAGGATTTTATATTAAACTATGTATTTTAATTTCCTTTAAATAATATCAATTTAGTAAACTTTTGTCGTTTTGTGTAGTAATCAATAGTTTTATCAGATTTTGCTTCATGATGTAATCGAATTTTGGAGTATTGGTTTATAATAGCCCTAATTAAATGGATACGATGATTCAATGTTGATGGCGTTTACGTATAAGAAACTCACATTTTGAAAAATCTCACGTGAGATTCGGGGATGGGGGAGGGGGTTGAATAAAATCTCACGACATCTCACCAGGGGGGGAGGGAGTTGCAGAAAATTTAAAAAAACACCTCACGTAATTTATGGACGCCCCCTTACTCGATCACAATTTTTGTAACGAATGTGAAAGACGAAACAATAAATACGCAAAGCAGCTTTTACTATAAACGGAACTACATTTAAAAATATACTTTATTTATTGAGTTATAAGGTTGCTTCCATTCTGTTTATTTACATTCTCAAAAACATCAATCGCTGCAGAGGCGGCTTGCGACAAAGGCGGCTTGTGTCAAAGGCCTCGGCGATATCATTTAAGCACAATATTGTAATACTGTGATTTAAGAACATAATATTATGTACTTTAGGCAAACTTGTAATAAGATCTATTTTACTTTCTTATTAGTCCATTTGACAAGGATATTGGGTAAGATACCTATTGGAATAATTTTATTATTATGTATGTACTTATTAAATCCGCGAATAAAAAAAATTTTTAGTCGTGAATATAGAAATTGGGTCGCATTTTTTTAATCCGCAAATAGTGAAAACGCGAATAAAGGAAGCGCGATTAAGGAACTTTTACTGTATTAGTTTCTGTGAATGTTGTGTTTATTTGTAATTGTTGTGCATAATAATTTATAAATCCTATTGGAACAACTGTTGATGAACCTTTTTTTAATAAATAAAAATAGGTAAATAAATAAATATTACTTAGTATAACCTACCGTTTTACTTTGCGTAGTCGGGTAAAAGTATAAATATTTAGGTACTACACCACGGTAATCTTTCCTAGTATATATTGTATATTCATAGTTAAAAAATCCAGTTACATTTTTTTAACAGACTCATCGATAATGTCACGTCTGTGCTGTTAGCACAGTATTACAATATTATTTCCTACAGTAAGGAATCGCCTTTGATGTCGCGCGATGCCGCCGCCAGCGTAGGTACTTACGCTGCCACACGAAAATACGCTAGGGTTGCAACAAATGGGAAATAAAACAATTGTGATTATTAATATTATGATGAAATCATTTATTCATATGTACATTCAAAATAATTGCGATTATTAAATCTGATGTAATTATTTGTTCATAAATATATAATTATAGATATTGCACTGCTAAATATTTACGTGGACACTTTATTTTTGGATGTTCTTAATTGTATATTATAATTTATAACATTTAACTAAGTAATGCATTCGCATTGGGATGTACAATCTGATTAGAAAATAATGAGGACAACATATACATAGCTTTGATTTTAATTCAACAGATACAATTAGGTAATACAATCTTTCTGAAATATTGTTTCCTTCTGGGATTTCAATGTAGATTTACATCCGTAAACGGAACAGTTTGTGCGCGCCATAATAGAATATGTAAGTACCTATGTATAATAAAATTATTACACAAAAAATACGACTGCGTCGTCCTTTCGCGCTAGGTAAGGCAAACTAAGCGTGTTTGCCTTACGCGGCCCGCGTCGCCCGACCCCCGCCAGTTCCCCTCCGTTTCTCTGCACAAGTACATTCGTCGCACTACTGTAGGAAATATGGTGGTATTACCATGGTAGTGCGACGAATGTACTCGTGCAGAGAAACGGAGGGGAACTGGTGGGGGTCGGGCGACGCGGGCCGCGTAAGGCAAACACGCTTAGTTTGCCTTACCTAGCGCGAAAGGACGACGCAGTCGTATTTTTTGTGTAATAATTTTATTATACATAGGTACTTACATATTCTATTATGGCGCGCACAAACTGTTCCGTTTACGGATGTAAATCTACATTGAAATCCCAGAAGGAAACAATATTTCAGAAAGATTGTATTACCTAATTGTATCTGTTGAATTAAAATCAAAGCTATGTATATGTTGTCCTCATTATTTT
Source organism: Colias behrii (assembly GCA_029959065.1). NCBI lineage: Eukaryota > Metazoa > Arthropoda > Insecta > Lepidoptera > Pieridae > Colias > Colias behrii. The sequence continues at coordinate 4,040,507 of JARWMC010000015.1, forward strand.
CTAATCAGATTGTACATCCCAATGCGAATGCATTACTTAGTTAAATGTTATAAATTATAATATACAATTAAGAACATCCAAAAATAAAGTGTCCACGTAAATATTTAGCAGTGCAATATCTGTAATTATATATCTATGAACAAATAATTACATCAGATTTAATAATCGCAATTATTTTGAATGTACATATGAATAAATGATTTCATCATAATATTAATAATCACAATTGTTTTATTTCCCATTTGTTGCAACCCTAGCGTATTTTCGTGTGGCAGCGTAAGTACCTACGCTGGCGGCGGCATCGCGCGACATCAAAGGCGATTCCTTACTGTAGGAAATAATATTGTAATACTGTGGTAATACTGTGCTGTTAGTCTATGAAAAATGGCGCGAAACGCAGAACGCGTGGTGATTTTTCGCAAAATGATAACAATATTAGTAAAATGCATGACTTACTCATAATAAGGAAACTTACTGGTGAAAAGTCACTCCTCGGGCTTTGTTTGTATTATAGGAACTGTTACAACAATATCTTAGCACACACGAAGGCATTTTGAACAGAGCAATAACACGTGTTGACGCGGCAAGCGGGGGGCACAGTCCGGCACAGACTAAAGAGACTTGTGATTCTTGCCTCTAGCTCGTGTTAAAGAGAGTGTAGTAGCGATCGCCTCTCTAGTACGTAGTACATACTATCTCGATGAGAGGAGATTCATAAATACTTAAACGAATCAAATGTCAATGACCCTACCGATAATCTTATTCGGTATGCGTTAAAAAATCAATTAAAAATTTAAAATTGGTAGTAGCAGTACTTTAGAGCATTAATGCTTTAAGATAAAAGTCTTAGATAAAATTAGTGGCTTCGTCTTATTTATCTAGGGCATGCACCCGGGTTTACCCGGTTCCGAAAAACCCGGGTAAACCCGGGTTTTTTGATGATCTTAAGAACCGGGTTTGAATAATATGAAACCCGGTTCTCCCGGTTCTGACCAAAATATTAAAAAATAAAGTATTATTTATATTTTGCTGCATTATTTTAACAAATTTATTCTATCTGGCAACGTCAGACTCACGTGCATTTTGAATTTTCGTGCCACGCCTCAAGCGTGGCTCTGATTGGTTGTCTAACCTTAGATGCTATAAGTTTCCTACGGTTGTATTCACGTTGTATTACCAAAAAAAAAAATTAGGCTTCGAAAATGACAAAAATTAGGCTACTGAAATATTTTTATTAGATTTGTCGTGAATTTGAAAAGCTGTCGATTTTACTGTTTCACGTCATGTTTTTGTTTTTGGTATCAAGCTGAAATTTATATCGAATACTCAAGTCTACGGTCCCTTCATGCTGTGTCAAACTCACAAGCCAACGTATCAAAAGATACAGCTGTAAATGCTAAAAATTTTCGTAAATTTCGACATTCGCATGGGACTCAAAACCTACAGCCTACAGGTACCTACTTCTCATGAACACAGAGCCTTGAAATTTGGTTAAAGCAACGTCAACACAGATAAAGGAAAAATTGCTAGAAACATAAATTTTAAAGTTAGAACATTATAAAATAGGTTTGTTCGGAGCCCTCGGAGCGCGAGTCCGACTCGCACTTGGCCGGTTTTTTGCTTTACAGTTTGCAGTTAATGAATAATATTTAAGTTTATATGTGATATTATGATAACAAGGTACTTTTATAAGACTGATAAATAAAGAGAAGTATTTAAGTAATAATTTTTTTTTATTAATTTAATAAAATAAGACACAAGCCGCGTAAAATAAAAGACCCATCAGGTACTTTTACAGTTACCTTTGTTTTATTTCGTATTTTTTTCCTAGGTATTATAAAAGAACCGGGTAACCCGGTTCTACCCGGTTCTGAGCTCGATTTGGAACCGGGTTTCAGAAACTTGGAACCGGACTCGGTTCTGCATGCCCTATATTTATCCCATATATTAGAACCATCGCATCGTTCAAATAAGAGGACAATATTCACACTGAAATACCTACCTATTGAATTTATTCAAAAACTACAACTATTATTTTTAAAACAAAATTTGTTGTATTCCTTCGGAAGTTCGGAACCCATGACGATACGAAATACCTACCTACATTTAGGAGTTTGTAAGAATTAGTAATTTCACATACCTACCTAGGTATATTTAATTACTTTCATTGAAGATGACCATGGATAAATAGGTAATTCAACCATTCATGTAATGAGACAGAAGGAAGGAATGTTTTCTTTGCCCGTGCAGTCGGGTAAAACATAAATTAATCAGAATAATGTACAAATTTTTGCATGGCGATAGGTATCGAAAACACTATATTCTCACAAAACCAAAAGCACTATATCTTCAATACATAAACACAAACAAGTTGAAAAAAATCACGCGAAAACTTAATTCTAAAGACTGATAATAACGTTTGATTATTTTTTGTTCACTTACCGGCGCAACCACTTGAAAACACCCATTTCCTCTGATGAATCCACCTTTTGTTCGTTCGATTATAATTACACTTCATACGAGAAACCAATGCGATATTGCGTTACTTATTTCGAAAACTTTTAGGTAGGTATGCATGAAAATAGAACGGGATAGACACGCGGAGATTTACCGATACCGGCGCATGAGATTTAGCTGTAAAAACCGTCTAGCAACAATGATCACCGATATATTGTGCGGTCAGACAAAACACAAAACATCACGAACAACACGGCAGTCGCAATGAACTGAATTTAGTTTTTGTACAAATTACTTTTCGTCGCGCTCCGTTGAACCACTTCATCCACGCCGGTCAGGCCTCGTTCACTAGTCTACCACCGCGATTAGATACCTAACCTTTCTATCGATCTCTCAGTCACAAATAATTACCGAGCCTATAATTAACAAGTACAATAGGTAACATAAAAAAGTAAAATAAGGTAGCGCTAGATTTACGCTGAGATATTTACCGTTGTTCATTTGACGTTTCTTTTGTCGATTTACTACTTCGTAGCACTTTGTATTCGTATAAAAATTTCTTCATGTTATTTTAACTATTTGTGATTTGTTATAAAATTAAAATGCCTGTATCATTTGATTTTATAAATTGTGAGTTTTTCTTTGACAGGAAAGCATTATTTTTATTTATTTATATTTGTATCTCTTTCTATCGATATTGTTACATGTCGAGTCAAATCAATTACCAACCGAGGTACTTGTGCGAGCTACCAATCAATGTTTGTAATTATAAAAGTATACGTATGTTGAAATAAAACTCATTTCACTTCATTTGATCAATCAAAAATTTTTTAAATTTATTTAATAAATAGTAACACCAAAGTTCATGTTAAAACTTATAATAATTATTAAGATGCTTAAGTAGAGTTTAATTATTAATACTATCTATACTTTTACTAGAGAATAATATGAGACGAGATAGGTTATCAGTAATACACTACGAATAACAATGATAACAATTGCAATTATAATATAATACAACTTGAAATATATACATACATTTAATAGGTATTGATAAAAACATTTCAGGGGAAATTTAAATAGCGCGCCAACATTTTAACATCAAGTCTGACGTAGTGATACGTCATAACCTTAGATCAAATCATCAAATAAATAATCAGCGTTGCCAGTAAAAAATCGGTAGTTTTCGGTAGATTTTTATTTGTATTAATTTTGACCAAGTTGACAAATTATTATTTATACCATCCTTGAAACGAAATTTTACTGAACATGGCTTTAGGGCTTAAAATCATAGCAGTTTTTATCGCCTATGTGTCTCTTTTCGTGAAGTTTAGAAATGGCATGTTTTTTGAGAGCGTCGTACCCCCAGGATATATTTATCTCCTTAGTACAAGATTTGCACATTGCAAAAGTAGGTTTTAATAAATGTGGAGACAACAATGCAGAGAATTAACTCCCACTCTTTTTTATATTTTTGTTGATATTTCTTTCGCTTGACACCTGTACGAGTCGATGCACCAGCACCAGAATCTGAACTTTCCTCAGACATTATAAAATTAACTTAACTAAAAAAGAAGTCATTTCATGTTTACAGGGGATTTCCCTTACTGTATCCTATCAAACCCTTCTAGTATTATGAATCTTAATACGTAGTTAATAGAGTCCATTTTTTATTTATAGTATTTGGAGCATACGGCCAAACAAGGTTCTTCCCCTTGGCATCGAGCGAGACGATAAGATTAGAATATGCGCGAGAAAAGGATAGCTTAATAATGTGGTTAATAAGTGTGATTGAGATGGACTATGGGCAGGGTCAAGGCAGGGTTCATCATGGAGTAAAATAGTGTAGTGTTGCTACAAATAATAAAGTATTTAGTTTCTTCGTCGTAAAAACCAGCGGCAAACTAAAAAATAGGTAGACATGCCTTCGTAATCGGTATTTCGGTAAACGAGGGCTAATATCGGGACATCTACCGAAAAATCGGTAGGTTTTGCAACGCTGAATTAATATCTGAAAGGTGTCTGAAATATGTATATGAAACGAAGACACTTCCATCAGTTTGTCTGTTTGTTTGGATTTGGATGCGTTATTTTTTAATAGCTGTGGAATTAACAAATTATCATTCCTATATAATTAAATTCAAAAAAATGATAACCATTGCATGCCATTTACAAATAAAAAGTAATACCTTAAAATTAACAATTATTGACAGTTTAGATAGACGTTGACACTTGACATTAGACATATTATTATATAGTTACCTATTACGAATTCAAATTTCGAAGCATTTGTTTACGTAGTGTTTAAATCTATAATAATTTTATATTATTTGCAGTTATTTTGATATTATACATAAATGGATGAATTGAGAGGACCTACCATACAAATCGTGCTGCATGTGAAAGAGGGTAATTAACATTTGCGAGATTTGTATCTGGTTTCTTTCGCTATTTTTTTAAAGTTAGTTGTGGTTTGTATTCATGTTTACAGGACTTGGGTTTGGTTTTTTACGATCGCCTTTTATTGTAAGTGGTTCCTTGAATGGATATATGCTAGAAACTGATCCGACTGTGCCCACCCACGCACCAGTCTTTGATGCGGAGCTAGTTTGGGAAGCTGATAAAAGAAGATTTCGAAGGTAGTTTAAGTGTAATTTTTTTTATTTGCATGTATTTTTACAGTTGTATATTAAATAGCTTTTTATTTTGCAGTACCGTTTACATATTATTCTTGATTATAGTTTCTAGAAATTAATTATGTAAATTGTTACAAACAAAATGGTTCAACAAATGAATTACTAAGTATAAAATTTGAAAATATTTCTTAATTAAGATGGTTTTTGGGTTAATTTAGAAGTGAAATATATTTGATTTGGTTAAACATAAAAGTTTTATATACACTGAGTCTACAAAAGTGATGTTCAAGGAAACTGCCTACTTCTTGTTCACAAATATTTTGTCAATTATTCAGAAAAGGTCTAGAACAATGTCTAAAATTAAATGTGGCATAACATATTTAATTATTTCCAGTTTACGAGTACAAAATGTACCAGTTAAAGTGGAGGTGTTCACGACTGGCTCTCAAGGCAGAAAGGATAAAGTTGGATATCTACTGCTCAGTTTGCTTGGAGCTCAACCGTGCCCTGCTAACAAATTTGTAGATGTAAGAGTTATACCGAATCTATAAAAACTAAGTGACTTATGAGTTTTGTGTCTTTGTATGAAGTTATTATGCACATTACATACATTCGCAAAGTTTTAATATTTGATTTTATTCTGTGAGCACCTAAAAATACTATTATAATTTTTTTGGAACATATTCTGTTGATTATAGATCGCAAATATGCTCATATGTTACATTATTAAATAGTCATGTTCCCACATTATTTTGATATTTCATTTCACAATAGAATAATACATTTTCATTAGGAGAAATTAAAGAAAAACTTGTTAGTATGGTATTTATTTTATTAATTTGTATCTAAGGTTACAAACAACATTTTCAGGTAGAACATTCATGGCATAAACTGCTAGGTGTGAAATCGGAGGGAAAGTGTTGCCATCCACAACTTTTAATGAGTCTTACCATTGAAGATAGAGTCAGCACACCAACTCCTGTAAGTTTTAATTAAATAAATATTTCATATTTAAAATAGTTTGTGTAAGAAAAAAAAATTTAATGTTTTTCACAAAAACTTATAATGTTTTTGGGAAAAAAGATTTTATTTATTTATTTGTGTGGAATTAAACTAAACATATTAAAGATTTATTACTATTTTATATTATTGTATAATTAATAAATCTGTTACAGAGAAATGAATTAAGAATGTTTCACAGCAATGAAATTGTGAATCCGGCCAGTAGGCAAGAAAAAAACCCACCTGCATCTAAATCTATTTTGTTAAAAGTTGGTATGTTTAATTGTTTACTCTTGTTATTTTATTTACTTCTATGTAATCTCAAGAAACTGTGAATTTTAAACAAAATTTATCAACATTACAAAAGCAATTTCTTTTAAAGATAATAAACATTTGCTTTGTAAATTTATCTAAAAAAATTATTCGATCAATAATCCTTTGTCTCTTTCATTAGGTGATGAAATGCCTAATTATATTGATAAATTAAGTTTAACTATATATTTTATTTGTTTCTTTTAGAGGAATACATAGCGGAAAGCAAGAAAATGGCCTCGTCATTAGATCTACAACCAAGGTTGATTTGCGAGGAGGGACTTATTCAGATTGGTGATGGGAACCATTTGTTTGTGTTGAGCCTTGTTATTGGTTCTGTGGAGAATTTAGACTTGGTGAGGGTTGAGTAAATTTATGTTTTGTTATTACTATGTGTGTCTACATTTACACTATTATTATTTCAGTAGTAAAAATTCTCATTTATTTCTGAGTGATAGAGGCATTATGCCCTGTTAATGTGTACAGAACTGAGGCGAACAGTGATGTGTGTGATTCATTCATTCATATATTATGTATTTACTTTGTGTCAGATGTTGGATGACCTAAATAAATAAAATAAATTTAGAAATGAATTAAATGTTAACATTTTAATCATGACATAACATTTTCGTTCATGTTTCAGCTGTTGCCAGACACATTAAAGGAGACAGCGTTTTCTTATGTGACTTACACAGTGTTTACACATAATATTATGACAGACAGGTAAATGATAAAAAATACACATAAAATATGCATTTTATGATAAATTATTTGATGATGCATTTAATATTATTTTAAAACACTAAGGAACTCAAATTTACCATTGCTGTATGCCTACAGCAAAAATCCAACATTTCAGGTTTGTGTAACCTTGGCAAGGTTACACAATAACACAAACCTGAAATGTTGGATTTTTGTTCTACCCTGCAAAAGGTTTTATTGTTTATTTATTCATTAAAATTTTTAGAAGTGCCTTGACTTCTCAAATAACAAAGAAATCATAAAATATCACTTACATAAGTCTTGAAACAAGACCGAGACTACACCTTATCTGCAAACAAAAATTGTGTAACTCTTTATTTCAGAGTGAGTGCAACATCACTAGGCACTTCTAGTAGAGCCCAGTTCAACCAACGCACATCACTTCGTTTGCAAACAGATCTGTCCACTCTGGCCAGGTATTTTGCAGAATGCCCACACCTTGTGACTAGAGTGTGTGTGGGCGAAAGGGATGTTGGTATGTATTATTCTTTATTACAATCCTTATTACTTATTTACACTGTCTTTATTATATTTTATGTTAACTTTATTACACTTTCCAAATAATAGAAAAACTCACAATTTGTAAAATGTCTACATATGCATAGTTTGTGTCCAATTATTTAACTTTTTCCTCCTTCGCTTGAGGCGGAAGATCGAGTTACCCTATCTCTCCCTCACACACACACCAATATTGCACGCTCATATAGTTTCGAACCTTATAAATTATTTTACCTATCTTTTGAGCCTGGATAAGCAATTCATTGTTTAAATTGTCTATAATAAGAGCAGTAGAGTGTGTTTATGCTCAAATTATATTGCATATTTTCACCACTTTCCAGGTATATGCAGCATGGACCTCCGAAAACTAATTCCCACGGATGACATACAACTTTTCCTAACGAATTTCTGCAATAATGACAAATCGCTAACAGTTCACGAGCGATGTTTTATACTGCGGTGCGATGACGTCATCAGGGAAGGTTCTAGACGCCCGTATATGGATGTTGAACTTAGCTTGAAGTATCTTGGTGTTAAGAAAAATGCTCAGGTATGAAAAAGTGCGTTTGCGAGTAGATAGCTTCTTTCCTTGTTTGTAGCAGATAATTATTTTATCTATCAATTTGATTTTTATTTAACCCATTGAGCCCCAAACGGCCCGATCGGTCCACGACACAATAGATTTTCTATTGTGTCTGTGATTCCGGGGCCTGAGTTATTAAAGATAAGTTGGTAATCAGCCATCTTTACAATTTTTTAAACTTCTTTGAATTTCGAACCAAGGTTCAAATGTCCTCTTGAAGAATATTGAGTTTATAGATATAGAGGATTTGATTATGATTTATTGATGAATTAAACTTTATTTCCATTTTGATGTCGAAGTCGACAGCTCATGATTGAATATTTTTTGATATTATAGTTATGTATTTTTATTTATATGTATAAATTTTCGGTTTCTTTTAATATGAAACATAATCAATTTTCCAGAAGCCCCTTCTAACAGCCCGCAGTGCTACTCAACTAAAAGCAGGTCCAGAACAGCAGGTAGTTGTGGAATCGGAAGACATATTGACCCTGGGCCGAGCTGGTAGCTGCACTGACCTGGGGGGTGTCGGGGGGTACCGGGGGGTGGGATCTTGTAACACTGCCAGGTGACGTTTTATTTATTTATTCTTCACTAGCTGCTCCGCGCGGTTTCACCCCCGTAGCTCCACTCCTGTTGGCCATAGCGTGATGATATATAGCCTATAACCTTCCTCGATAAATGGGCTATCTAACACTGAAAGAATTTTTCAAATCGGACCAGTAGTTCCCGAGATTAGCGCGTTCAAACAAACAAACAAACAAACTCTTCAGCTTTATAATATTAGTATAGATTAGACATAATACAACGACGAATATCAGATCGAACCGCTGTTTCTTAACTTTGATTATTAATTCGTTTGAATTAGCACATATGACGTCACAAAATGGCGCAGGATCGATCCTATTACAAATTAATGTACTTATTTGTATTATTAGAAAGTTGTATTTTTTCAAATTTCTTCCAAGCAATTTATATTGCACTATAGTAGTATAATGACTGGCACAATATAAAAAAAAAAACATCCGAAATTTACATAATTGCAATAATTAAATAAATAAAAAAAAAAACAAATGACACATAATCCAAGTGTGTAGATAAAAAAAAGACGGGTTGCACTCCGGGAGTGCCGGCAGAAGTGAAAACTTGATTATTAACGTTCAGCATGTTTGATATTTTGGAATGGTATCCGTCTTACGCATGGAATATAAGGGCTAAAAAAAAAAATCCGTCTTACGCTTTTTCGATCAGGCCACGTGTCCTGACGCGAGTTTAAGATTTTATACCCAACGCCGCTAAAGAAGTTTTCACTTCAAAAATTATCACATCCATATGAGTTTTATATATAAAAATTCCAGATACACAAATGCCTCCGGCGAAGCGATGCTGCCAACAAATGAAATAGCGGAACTAATAAAGAAAATGTGCGATACATTCGCCTCGAGTCAAGAGAAGTTACTGGCAACACATAAAACCACGTCAGATATGCAAGTGCAGTGTGATGATGTACAGGAAGAGAAAGAGTTGGTAGGAGATAGTAAGAAAGAAGAGAATGTGGAGGATTTAATTGAACGGTAAGTTTTCTTAGGTAAAGTTTTCTGAATTGTTTTAGTTGTGTATACTTATCATATTTAATAATTACATAAAGGAGAATGGGCATCTTACTATGGAAGTTGGGCCTGAACACTTGAGTTGGACCAAAAAACATGAGATATTGTTTTTATAATAGGTCATAACACATACATAACGGGAAAAATATATATAAAAAATAATCAACCGGGTTTTTGTACAGTCACATCAAGTTTTATTTCTTTGTGTATAATATTTTTTGCAATTAATAACTGTTATAAGACAATTTCAATATCTTTATGTTACTCCAATTCACTTTCACTTACAAAGACGTACTAATCTTAAGCCTTCTAATAACCGAAATACACTAATATTATGTTTTGTAACAGGTAACGAATTAAAAACAGCGTTATTGTGCGCAAAAAAATAGCCAAATAAATAAAACTTTTTGCCTTGACTGTACAAGAACCCGGTTGATTTATTTTTTTATTTTATTTTATTCGTTAGGTATGTGTAATGATCTATCACAAATCAATATTTCGTGTGTATTGAATATTATATTTATTGTCTTAACCCAAGTTTCAGGCCCAATTTGACGCGTCCTCCTTTGAAATATCGTACAAGTCTCTTGTGTTTATTAACAATCAATAAAATTATTATTTCCTTTTTATAATTTTTCAGTGAACCCGTTAAATTGGAGGCTACAAAAAGTGACACATGTTTTACGGCCAATGTAAGAGGTTTGTTTATTCTATTTTTATTTCCTCGTTTAAAATATGAACATTAATTGTTATTATAAGTTCAATATTATAAATTTATTTTTTCTATTCTTTATAAATTTATATTTATAAAGCATTTGAATGCCATAAAACCAAACATATAAATTTCAAGTTCAATAATGTTTCTTTTAGATAAGCACATTTTTATTAAATAGTTATTTTGTATAAATTTATTTGTCCCAGTGCTTACTCTTGATAGCTACCAATGTAAAATATTTTGCATACACTATATTCACGGTAAAATATCATAAGCATGAAATAATTATTTATTTTATATTCAGATGCCGTAAATAAAGTTTTGACGGCAGCGGATCGCGATACAATCATGCAGAAGTTTGTCGAAGAGCTCGAAGACTGGAAAGAGAAACAACAGGAACTGTTTAGAATACAGGTTGGAAATTTTTATTGAGTATTTTTAATGTTAACTATTTTTGGCTGATTTTTTTTTGGTGCAGACTGGTATGCGTAATATGTTTAATACAAGTCTTTAGTAGTTAACAATATTATGATACACTTGCTTTTAAAGTCTTACTAGTCATGTAGTATTTTATGCTACGAATTCTAATGGATTGAAGCGCCTAGGTATGTAACGCTAAAAAATGGCTAAATTAATTAGTAGCCTATGTAATTTTAGGGTATTAGGCTATTATTTTATATTGGTCATCGAATAATTCAGACGGATTGTTTTAAGGCCATTTGTATAGCACTGTGCTCCGCGGTTTTACCCGCAGTGTTCCGCTCTTGTTGGTCTTAGCCTATAGCCTTCCTCGATAAATAGGCTATCTAACACCGAAAGAATTTTTCAAATCGGCCCAGTAGTTTCCGAGATTAGCGCGTTAAAACAAACAAACTCTTCAGCTTTATAACATTAGTATAGACGTTATAATGTTGCAAATAAACTATTTTTAATTTCAGTTAAAACGCAAAGAAAACTACCACCTCGATCTCTTATCTACCGAATGGATGAAACGTCGCACAGAACTAGAGAGCAAGCTAACCCGCGGGATAGAGCAGTGTCGGCAACTCGCGAGTGATCTCAGTAGAGCTACAGAGGATTTTGCGTTACGGGGACATAGGAATACGCAAAGGGAGAGGAAGGTATAAAAAATATTTTCTTTTTATTAGCTTACTAGCTGCTCCGCGCGGTTTCACCCCCGTGGCTCCACTCCTGTTGGTCGTAGCGTGATGATATAATATAGCCTATAGCCTTCCTCGATAAATGGGCTATCTAACACCGAATGAATTTTTCAAATCGGACCTACTGGTCCGAGATTAGCGCGTTCAAAGAAACAAACTCTTCAGCTTTATTATATTAGTATAGATTAAAACAAAGTGTTTGTGTGTGACGGGCACACGTGTCAGAAGTGAAACTTCTTTGGCAAGATTCAAAGTTACCAAGATCGCCGCCTTACTCCATAACGTGACGGTGTTGCCATGACGCGACTCTGGAATTTTACTGTCAACGCGCCTAAAGAAGTTTCACTTCAAAAATGTAAACCGCGTAATACATATAAATTCTTCATCAAATGAGATATAACACCGAAAAAAGTAGTATTTGTCACTCTCACTTACCTATATCCAGGCACAAAAATCATGTCAGAGAATTGCTTCATTGCTACCGCGTGAAAAGGGGGCAAAAAAATGATTTACCTACCTATTTTTTATCATTTTAGGTACCTAAGTGTAAGTTCAATACATTATTTTAGAGGTTTAAGTTAAATTTATATATTACTAGAGGTCCGCCCCGGCTTCGCCCGTGGTACATATTATTTCGCAATAAAAGGTAGCCTATGTCCTTTCTCGGGTATCAAAATATCTCTATACCAAATTTCATGCAAATTGGTTCAGTAGTTAAGGCGTGATTGAGTAATAGACAGACAGACAGAGTTACTTTCGCATTTATAATATTAGTATGGATACATCGTTTCAGTTATTAGAAGCAAAGAAAGCTCTAGAAGAACATTACACAGCGAAATACAAAGAGTTAAGGGAAGCGTCACAAAAGATGGAAGACGATATGAATCACCAGCTTAAATTAAAAGACCTCGCTATAGAAGAATTGCAGTTTAAGATTGAGAAAATGGAGAAAGTCATAGATGGACTCAAAGTGAGTAATAGTTGTATGAAAATTATTATTTATTGATATAGAGTATGTTTTTATTGTTAGACGATATTTACGTAGTTCTGTGATTATTTAACTCGAATATTGTTTCATAAAACATTATTTTATTAAAGTTCTTCCTTACTTATTCCATAACAAATAGCTATCAATATTTTAAGTGTTAGTTTGTATGCTTTGGAATAATAATTTTAAACATAGGTTTGTATTCTGGTTTATAATTTGAGATTGTTGTTCGCCAACGTCCATACCACGTTGAATACACCGGTTCTCGTCCGATCACCGAAGTTAAGCAACGTCGGGCGCGGTCAGTACTTGGATGGGTGACCGCCTGGGAACACCGCGTGATGTTGGCTTTTTGCTGCTTATTAATTTATTTTTTGCATTTAGTTATTTATTAGTTCCTACATGAAAAAAAAAAAATCCTTACCTAAACTACTTTTCTTCTTCTGTTATTTGAACTTAAAAGTTTGTAAAATATGATTTGGATGCACTGGTTTCAGATGGATCTGAAAAATGTTGAAAAGGATGCTGAGAGTAGGTGCTCTGGATTAACGAAAGATCAAACTGCTAGTCTAATTCAAGAGTTGGTAAGTTAAACCGTAAAACTATATTATAAAGAATGTCAAAGGCTATTTTTTCTAGTGACTGGTGATCCTACAATTACTTTTACAAACGAAAATGAGTTTTTTTCACAAATTATTATGTCTAATAATTAAAAAATAGCTTTTTCATTCGACATAGTACAAAAGTGAAGCATATTCCAAACTACGTAGATTAGGTTTTACTTATCCAACATTTACTATTACATCTTACAATAAACTGATTTCATTACATTTATTGAAGTGAAACTTCTTTATCGGGGTTGGAAAAAAATTTAGTGTAACATTTTTTCGTTACGCGTGACATTTTTCCGTTACGCGCCATCTTGTTTTTATCCCTACCACGCGTGATTGACGTAATTCTGTAAAGTTGCATATAGTAAATTGTTTTTTGAAAAATAAGGTCATAAAGAAGTTTCACTTCTTACGTGTGTTTACTTGTACACGCCCACATTTTTTTTTTACTTATTGGTTAAATATCAAATTTAATTAAACATCTAATTCGCAGCGATGTCTAGAAGAGAAGCTAGAAAGCAGCCGTCAATCGAAAGCATTCTTCAAAGAGCAATGGGGTCGAGCCGTGCGTGAATTACATCGCGCTAAATTAACCGCGCGGAAACAGCTGTTACATACTCTGAGGGACCAGCGGAGACAACTGGCTGACGGGTAACACAGATTATATAAATAAAAAAAAAAAATGCTATTTGACAAGTGACACAGATTATATCAATAAAAAATAAATGGTTGCCTGTAAAGTCGGTTTTACGGGCGAAGATTTTACGTGACAACGTCTTTTTCTCGGTAGAATATTTATGTGCTGCGCGCGCGGCAGACCGCGGGCCTCTCTCTCGTTCGGTGACTCATCGTAACGTTACCGAGCGTTACACTTTTTCATAAGTGACTCCCAGCCGCAACCTAATTTAAGACGTTGTCACGTCAAAAAAAATGGCCAGGTGATTAAAAAAAATTGATCAAATAATGATTTGCGTACAGTATGTGTTGTTCTGTGAATCACAGTGCGTGAGCTGCACTGCACACTTACAAAATAAACAATATTTTAGTAAAAAAAAAATCATAAATTGGAGATTAGTATCATAGGTACTCTTTGGATTGCGTTACATGTTTATCAAGCGAATATCATTTATATTACTTATCTATTAACATTATTTCTCTTTCCAGTTTGGATCCGATCGAAGATCAAGAAGAGACGGCAATGGATGACAAGAACGATGTCGACATAAATAAACTAAAAGATGACTTCTATGTGGACATCTTAGCCAACTCACCGGCGATTGAGTCGCGCTCGCTTATAAGTATGAATTTGATATAGTTATTAGTTTAAAATTAAGTACACTTACAATGGATGGACATAAAATGAATAGATGGTCTTTTAAATTTTATAATAAAATTGTATTTTTTTTTAATAATTAATTCAATTCATTATAGGACAATAATAGTTATGAATCGCTTATGTTTACGAAAATGAAAGCGTGAGTAGGCAATAAGTGAAATTGTTTTGATTCGATTTTTTTTCTTTTAGGTACGTCCGGTCCAGATGGAATGGAGATTTATGACGATTTAATGTAAGTTATTACAAAAATCAAATTAACTTAACAATAATTAGAAAAAAAGCGTTTTTTAATTGTTATGTTAAAATGTTATCAGTTAAAAATAGGAACTTTTACTCATCTAACACTCTTCTATAAACTCACTTAATCTCACTTAATCTTTGTCTCCTCTCCTAACCTCGTCCTAAAATATGGTCAGTATGATGCTAGTGCATTCTCTCATCACGACCTTATTTTCCTCTGTTACAATTTACGTTCTCCCAAACCTAAACCCAAACTCGTGATGCGACGCAATTTCGCTGGGATAGACATCGAAAGTCTTCACCGTGATGCCGGTAAGATTGACTGGTCTGTTATATTGTCTGCCGATACCATTGACTCCAAAGTTGATTTATTTACCTCACTTCTGACGACCAACACGCACCCCTCAAACCAGTCAAACTTAAGCATTTACCTGCTCCCTGGCTCACGGATGACCTCAAGTCACTGTTAAATTTAAAAGCGAAAGCTAAAGCCAAACTTAAGTCGAATAACAGTGATTTGAACAGGGAAAAGTATGTCAGGATTCGGAATCGTTGCAATACATGTTGTAGAGACGCACAACGACGCCATATTCACTCATCTGTCGAGAACGGCGACTCCAGTAAAATCTGGAAATTCTTAAAATCCTTAGGAATTGGTAATAAAAGTAGTAACTCTCTTCCTGATAACTTAAATATAGAACTATTAAATCAACATTTCATCCCCGTCCGTTTAGGGCCCTTCTGGCCTCCTCCACTCAAGCGACAGCCCAAGCCGAGGTTCGAGATCCCCGTCAAGGGGGGACGCCCTTGTGCATGTCGCTACCAGGGTGAACCTTCAGTTCACCCCCGCGTCCGCGTTAAAATGTAGAAGCCCTTCTGGCTAACATTGAGAGACACCACACAAAAAAAAAAAAAAAAAAAAACATTTCACCGATTCTCCACCCACTTTAGATAATAATACAAAATTAAATACACTTCATAATCTTTCTTCTTTATCAATTCCTGATTTTCCACCGTTTCATCTGAGCCAATTCGTTGATGGAGATGTTAAGAAGAGCGTATTGTCAGTGTCGTCTAATGCAGTCGGTAGTGATGGCATCAGTCGTAACATGATCATCCCTATCCTTGACCTTATTATTCCTATCTTAACTCATATTTTAAACTGCTCCATTTCCTCGGGTTCTTTTCCCTCCGCCTGGAAAAGTGCTCAGGTTATTCCTTTACCAAAAAAGCCCAAACCCTCTTCCTACAGTGATTTCCGACCAATTTCTATTTTACCTTTCCTCTCCAAAGTCCTTGAAAAATTAGTCCATCAACAACTCAGTAGTTTCCTTAATAGACATAATTTATTGAACCCTTTCCAATCCGGTTTCCGTCCTGGTCATGGGACGACTACTGCGCTCACCAAAATCACTGATGATATTAGACTCGGCATGGACAACAAGCAACTCACAGTGCTCACGTTACTTGATTTCAGCAACGCCTTTAGCTCTGTAGACTTCGACTTACTGCTGGGTTTACTACGCTCGCTTAACCTATCTCCATCTGCGTGTGATTGGTTTCATAGTTATTTACATGGACGCCGGCAGCGAATTTCGCTTGATGACATTTTCTCGTCTTGGCGCAATATCAATGCCGGCGTGCCACAAGGTTGCGTCTTGTCACCTCTCCTTTTTGCAATTTTTATTAATACCTTAACTCAATCTTTAACTTCTCTCTACCACATGTATGCTGACGATGTCCAAATCTACACCCAAGCGACTCTGGAAGACTTGCCCAATGCAATCAGTAAGGTCAACAATGATTTGTCTACCATCGTAAACTGGAGCAGGAATTTTGGACTATTACTAAATCCATCTAAAACACAGACAATCATCATTGGGAGTGCGTCATACGTGTCTAGGATTGATTGGGCAACTCTTCCGGATGTTTTGTTGGACGGCATACAGATCGGTTACAGTACCCACGTTAAAAACTTGGGTATTTTAATGGATCAGACCCTGTCGTGGGATGTTCATCTGAAGGAGGTTAGTAGGAAGATGTTTGCTTCCGCTGGCTTACTTCGGCGCCTGCGCAACTTTCTGCCTATCCCAACGAAAATAATGCTAGCTCATTCCCTTCTCCTTTCCCACCTTGATTATGCTGATTCCTCCTACCTTGATCTTTCCGAAGTCCAGTTGAGTCGACTTGAACGCCTTCAGAATTTTTGCATTCGCTTTATCTTTGGCTTGCGTAAGTTTGACCACGTGTCTGACTATCGCAAAAAACTCAACTGGCTTCCCATCCGCTTCCGACGTAACTCCCACATCCTTCATCTTCTTTTCTCCGTCCTGTTTGATCCTAAAGCTCCTCACTATCTCAAAGATAAATTTAATTTCTTTACCCCTCCTTTCCCTCGTCCTTCCAAAACTTTACTCTTACGTGTCCCTGTCACGAACTCCAAATTTTATGGTCATTCCTTTGCTGTTCGTGCTGCCAAACTCTGGAATGAACTTCCACTAGAAGTTCGTCAAGCGCAATCCTTAAGGAGTTTTAAACACCTTCTTAAGTCACACT
Organism: Colias behrii; assembly: GCA_029959065.1. Lineage (NCBI taxonomy): Eukaryota > Metazoa > Arthropoda > Insecta > Lepidoptera > Pieridae > Colias > Colias behrii. Next base: position 4,057,973 of record JARWMC010000015.1, read on the forward strand.
ATCTTTCTCTTACTTAGCTTCTTCCTCTATTTCCTTACTGTTACCTTATTTTCTTCTTTGTTATATACCTACTACTATATATTTGTTCTATATGTTATGTTTATTAAATATTTATAATTATATTTTCTCTGGTTATATACTTCTACTATATATGTGTTGTATTTGATATATATTGTATACATTGAATATTTATAATTATTCTTTCTTTTTCCCTAACGCCTTATTTTTTGCTCACCCACCTCCTTTTTCACGTCTCTCCTTACATATTACTTACGGTGGCCTGGAAGAGATTGCTACCTAGCGATAAGGACACCGTTTGTACACATTATTTTCCTCTTATCTGTACTGTATGTGTCTCTATTTCTTTTGTGTGTGCAATAAATAATAAAATAAATAAATAAATAAATAAATATAAAGACTCTCTTCTATATATTTTATAGTGTTAGCTTCTGTAAATTATGGCAATATTTTAATGAATTAATACATTATTTTCAGTAAAGCGCCGATAAATCCGATGAATTCTCGCCTCAAAGACTTGATGTTACAACGCGAACAACTCGTCGCGAACGAACAAACAGACGAACAAGCTCTGCGAGCGCTTAACACTGAAATACGTAATATACTTATAAATTGTGCCACTTGATGTTATAAATAAATTTATAGTTCAATTAGTTTTACCTCTTTTAATTACACCCTATACTTAATCTAAATAATATCATCCCACTTCCTACTATTATTATAAATGCGAAAATTTGTAAAGATGAATTATTATTACTTTCACACAAAAACAGCCATATCAGATCTATGCAGTTGGTTCATGGTTGGTACAGAGACACATGATAATCTGAATTAGCTATAGGAAGGCCCATGGAAAGCCATAGGTTGCTTTATATCCAGATACTAGTAATTCTTAAATCCGTGCCTTAGATGGCACTGTCCTAATACTAACTAACGAGAACTACTAACTCGCGCTATTGGAAACTGTCGAAAGCTTGTGAGCCTTTTTTTTATTTATCAAAACGCATTATAGGACCACTTTTCCTATATGAAGTCCACGTAAAGTCCATGATACACTGTGATGACACGTGATGATCTTATGTGATGATAAGTTATTAAAAATAAAATATAGTTATAGTAACACTAGCGTATTTTTGTCAGATGTCAAAAAATAAAGTGACGTTCTAGACAGATTCTTATTTCTTGACATTGCATGTACCTACCTCTATGTAATGACGTATCTTTAATTTGTAATTTCTACAGTAAATTGTAATGGTTTGTCGATACGCATTCAATATCAAATAGCACAGAGATTAGTTTATAATATTGAAACTATTTGTCGCGTGTAATGTTTGCAAAAAGTTATTGTTATCGTCCTATAATTGATTGAGAATATTGCTATTGACCCATACATGCCTATTGTTGTAACATAATGGCCAAAAGCAAAGTTACTGGAGCTACGAGTAGGCTGAAACAAGATTATCTAAGGCTGAAAAACGACCCTGTTCCGTATGTGACTGCAGAACCAGTACCATCTAACATATTAGAATGGCATTACGTGGTAAAAGGCCCCGAGAAGAGTCCGTATGAGGGAGGATATTATCATGGAAAAATTATGTTCCCGAGAGAGTTTCCTTTCAAGCCACCATCTATTTATATGATTACGCCTAATGGGCGCTTCAAGACTAATACCAAATTGTGCCTTAGCATTACCGATTTCCATCCTGACACTTGGAATCCAGCTTGGTCTATTTCGACTATACTCACTGGTCTGCTTAGTTTTATGTTGGAAAAAACGCCAACATTAGGCTCAATCGAAACATCCGACTATCAAAAACGGTGCTTGGCAGCAGAATCTCTAGAAATTAATCTCAAAAATAAAATGTTTTGTGAATTATTCCCTGAATATGTGCAGGAAATTGAAGAGCTTTTGAAACTACGTCAAGAAGCACTCCTACAATCAGAGCACACCAACGGCAGCAGTGAAAGTGAAGTGACTAATGAGCAACAGTCCAATATGCACTACATCTTAACAAACTTATTTGTGCTTGTGGGTTTTGTGTTTCTTGCATTTATGGTGAAACATGTCCTAGCATCTATTTCCAATGACTAAGCAATAAACTTGGTTAGCCAGAGTGTAAATATTGTAATTTATTGGGTAATGATTAGTTATAGTAAACTGGGTTGGGTTGCCAGGCAAATTTTCACTTCTATTCTAAATTATTCCAATTTCTAGTAAGTAACTTACGTAGGCTTTTGATTAAATATATGTTTTGTACCTAAATAAAATAGGTTAAATACTGAGAGTATTTAGAGTTACCATTGAAAGAAATGCAATATTATTATCAGTAGAATGCTTTTACACTAAAGTTTAATTTATAATTTATGAATGCAAAATTATATTGTATATAAAGCTGTGATAGTGAAACAGAATTAAAAATTCCATTACAATAGTTAACAAATTATTTATTGATCATAAATTTATAACAAATGTTAATATTTATTTTATTGAATACAAACAGTATTGTTCCATTACCTTATTATTATTGATAAAAATCTTATGAGATAATATAAGCTTTTGTTTCCTTGTAAGTGAGCTTACATTTATGCCAATCTTAAGAGCACAAAAGTATACCAAACTGATTTTTGTTTTCTAAAACCTTGACTAATTTGAATATAAAAGTTTATATTATATAACTTGAATTCCCCATACATTTAAAATAATTTATTGTGATTAATGCTAAGCAATAATTATTGTAAAATTGCTTTAGGTAATAAATAATCACATGAAAAATCCACTTTATAGGCATAAAAATTGATATTTCTTGCAAATAATGCATATTTAATATTCCAATGTCTAATAATTCATTGATAATTAATCATTTCAGACTTCAATTTGGAAGCAATTATTGTACTGTGTAAGTAAACAAAAGTAATATTTAGATTTTGCTTGAAATGCAACCATATAGTAATACCTAAATAAAGGATAGTACTGATTTAAATTGTAAGAGGATATTGCACTTGTATTTTATAACTTATTGGTTACATACAAATTTTTCACTATAGAGCACAGCAATAATATCTGACTAGTTTTAAAGATAATTGCAATAGTTGATAATGTAGGTTCTGCATGGATGGATTTTTGTGTGATCAAGTGTTATGTTTTCATTGTAATAAGTTGATGAAATAGTAAATGCTATTTTTACATTACGAGTTTTTATTTTATATCCCTACAAGTAGATAATGATAAAAATACATTTTAGTTTACAATATAATTTATTATCTTAGATTTAAAACAATTACAAGTTCATGGTCTTTTGCTGCAACAATGGTAGGCCAATTTACAGATGCTTTTGATAAACATGTATCATATAAACTGTCTATATTTATTAGCTAGCACACTTTACACATTATTATTAGCGAGATTATTAGCTTACATATCTAGATAAATTGTAGTTGCTACTCTTATGTATTCTACAATCAATATACCTACAATACATATCAATGTATTTAAAATGTATAAATATCTATTTTTATGTAAGATAACATATCTTCAGATATTATGCAATACACATAAAAAAAGTTCTGATTTAAAATAAAAAATAATAATAAAATATTCTTAGTTTAAAACTCACATTTACAAAAAGTTTACATCCAATCGTCTACACAAAAGTACCTAACTCACATTATGATTTTAGTTCAAATTGTCAATTTTATTTTAACTAATTACATCAAGTGCTACAAGGATTGTTCTTAATATCTAATATTCATACAGAAAAGGCATCTTCAAGGACATTTTTCTAACATTTAACATAATTTGCTCAATATGTCACATCATACATACATACATAGTTTTGGACCTTCACTAACAAATCAAATTAGCCCTTATTTTCTTCTTCTTCATCTTCATCCCAATCACTTACAAGATTTCTTATATCAGGTTTTGGATCAACTTTAGTAGCGATAGTTTCATTTGCCACATCTGTAGTGTTCTTTAGGACTTCCGTGGTGTTCTTTATGACCTCTGTTGGAATAGATGTAATATCTTCTGTATTATTCTCTTCTTGAGAATCATTGTCCTCCCAATCATTTAACAATGAAGATATTTTCTCTTGTGGTGGTACTGTAGTAGTAGTATTTTCAGTAACCACCTCTTTTGGTGTAGTTGACTCACAAATGTTTACATCTTCAACAATAGGCATACTGTTTTCTTGTGGTGCAATGCTTTCATCAGCTTTCTCTTTAATTTTATCATCATTTGTTTCCATCTGTTCAGTTTCTGTAGATGTTATTTCCTGGACTGGTTCTGGATTTTCAGTTTCTTGTGGAAGAGTACTACATTCTTCAGTAGTATTATTTACAGGCTGAGATGGAACATCAGCTTCATCCTCCGACCATTCTGATGTTAAGTTTGCAATTTGTTCTTTGATAATAGGTTTTTCAACAATGACTTCATTTTGCAATGGTTCTTTGACTGTCTCTGCTGGTCCCAAAGTATCTGGGTCTACACCAATAACCCTTGCAATATTTTCAATTGTTTCTTCGTCATCCTCTCTATTATCTTCTTCTGTTGTGTTACATGGCTCTTGATAGTTTTCTGTAGTATTTTCCTCCAAGACATTTGAGTTGGATTGAGCTTTTTGTACTTCCATTATGACCTCAGTTCTAATTGTGCTTTGTTCAACACATGGTTCCGATAATGTTTCTATCAAAGGATTGTTAATGACACTTGAATTTGGAGGTAATGTTTCTGCTTCTACTGCTGGCTCTGTGGAAGCATCTGGAGCTCCCGACACTTCAATGCTAATACTATTACTATCACTAGGCTGTGGTTCTACAATGGCAGCGGGCTGTTGCTCAATATTATCTATGACTTCTTTAAAGGTATCAACCATCATTGGTTCGCTGATATTGTCAATGGTAGATATTGTACTAGCTGGTAACATTGAAGCTGGTTCAAATGTAGACACAGGTATTACTTCAGCAAGGCTTTGTACATTATTTTGTTCTGTATCAATATTTCCTATCTCATTATTTTGTGTAATAACAGTTGTTTCTGGAGTAGGTATATGTTCAGGTATATGGACTTCTTCAACAGTTGGTTGAGCTAATTCCACTTCAGGCAATTCACTTAAATCAGTGCTATTATCATGATGTACTTTTGCTGGGTCTGTATGGGAGATAATTTGCATTTCGGATGTTTTAAGAATTGGTAAAGTATGATCCTGTGTCTCATTTTGCCAAGAATTATCAACTGTTGCATTATCAATGACTTCATGGCTGCCTATTATTGGAGTTGTTGTTGTTACTGTCTCATAATTTTGTGTGATTATAGCAGATGGTTGTACATACTGTGCCTCCATGCTTTGTGATGTTGTGATTAATTGATAATGTTTGTTTGGATCTTCAACAGGATGGCTGTATACAACAACTATATTTGAATTATCAGTATTATTTGCTTCGGATATGTTAATTGGATAGTTTTCTCTAATTATCATCATATCATTTGCTTGAGAATTATTTAAATGAATTGTATTTCCTACAGTTGTATTTGGTGTTGTCAGTACAGTCATTGCTTTATTAGCATCACCATTATCAAAGATGATGGAATGATGGGATGATAGTAATGCCTTGTATTCTTCTTCATTTGATACAACTATTTGTATGGGTTGATTAATATTAGTAGATTTCTTAAGTATTACCTTAGCCTGTTCAGCATTGGAATACTCTGGAGGTGAACTAATTGTTGGTAATGCTTCTAGTGGATCTGTGTGATAAGTATCGGACATAAAGCTTGAATTGACCTTGTCTTGTTTAGGTACTAATTGGAAGTCTTGTAGAATGTATTCATTATTGTCTATTAGTACAATTTCCTCTTTCTTTGATTGAGAGAAATCGTTCTTTGCTGTATTTCTTAGGATATTAATGTTTTGATTACTATTTGTAGTTTGTGACTTACTGAATCCAGGATTCAAAATTTTGCTCTTATTCATTGGAGTTAAAACTCTAGGCTTTTTCGCCATAATTTCAATATTGCCATCTGCATTTTGCTCAAGTTGATATGAAGTATTTTCAAAGCTATTCTCAAAATTAGGAATTTCCAACTCTATATACTTTGATGATGGTTCATTTTTAATAGATTCAGTGTTTATTTTTGTATAGCTCTTTTCTTCATCAGAATCATCAATTATACCATCATTCTTTGCTGCCTGATAATGATTAGCTTTAAGATGAGCATACAAATAATTATCCCTTGTGAAGAATTTAAAGCAATATATGCATTGTGGAGCTGGCTTCTTTTCACCACTATACTTGTGGCCAGTTTTTTGTATATGCTGTAACAATAATTTTGTTGTGTAGAATGTCGAGGAACATACAGTACAACAGAAATGTTTGCTGTCTGCATGGGAGAGCTTATGTTTTGCTAAAAATGCTTCCGTTAAAGCAACATAGTTGCAAATGTTGCATTTCGGGAAATTGTAATTAGGTGGTGGTTCAACATCATGCTTAGTGTAGAGATGGTGAAGCAAATAATTTCTCTTCAATGATTTCAAGCCACAATATTCACAAATATTTGATACAGGCTTCTCATTATGCACGTCTACCAAATGACGACGATAATTGTAATAACTTGTAAAATGAAGTGCTCTTCCAGGAGTACCACAGATTAAACAAATCCACGGACCTTTGATATTTTCGGCACCTAAGGCGATGAGCCGTGCCGCTTCCTTTGAATCAACAACATCAGTTTCATAAGTGAAATCAGGTATTTCCAACTTTGATCTTGGTTTTTGTTCAACTTTTTTATTAGACTTGGTTGGAGTATTTAATATTTTTAATTTAATGTTCTTGTTACTTTTCACTAAATGTGGATATTTTTTAAGAACTTCACTTATAATCTTTGCATGATCTAAATTACTTGCTTGTTTGTTATTTTTTGTCTCAATGGACATTTTTGGTCCATCATTAACTAATATTTGATCAAACAGTTGGCTTGCATCTCTCTTTTCCTTGAGAGATGTTTCTTCTGTATCAAGAAGCATATTATCTTGCATGTCATCTTCAAACATTTCATTGGAAGATATTTTTCTGCATTCAACAATATCCATTGTTGATGTTCCAGACAAAAATCTTTTAGAGCCTGATGGTTCGTCAAAGATTCTGTTTTTCTTAGGTGAATAATATTTAGTTGTTTCTGGATGTACCATCAGTGGTTTTGATGTATATGATATGCTTGTGAACGAGTTTTCAAAAATATTATCATCATCCAGTTCTGCTGGTAATTCATACCTCGTCGGTTTTGGATCCTTAATTACTGTTTTAACAGAAGAGTCGCTATATACACCACTATTATACATAACATCTGTTTTAGCTAATGTTGGCTTTTTATTAATTTGTGGTTCAGTCATATTCTCAAATGCCTTAGTAAATGTGCGTTTTTTTGGCTGAGAGTTATTCATAGAAGATGTTGCAGACGATTGCTTAACCAATTCACTGCTCCTACTATACCGTTTACCATACAAATTGGTTGATGATGATTTCATTCGATGAGAATCTAGCAGTTTCGTTAAAACTGGCATATTCATTATGAGTGATGTTTGATACAATTTTTCTAGTAAATCCATTTTAAATTCTAGCTGTCCAGTGTACATAAAGTTAATTATCGGGACGACAACGTCTGCTTGCAAGTCATCCGGCATAACGAGGCAATCTTCGTACATCTCGCATGTTCTTTCCAATATCTCAAAGTATTCTGTGCAAGCATTTAGAACTAATCTATGTACTTTGAGTTGAGCATTATCCTGGAATTGGAGCGTGAGATCACAATAATCTGTACGGTTAAAAAAGTGCTTTAACCTTTGAAGGAAGTATATTCCCCAGTTGTCCACTTTCACTTGCTTTACGTCACTCATCTTTGTAATTTTCACTTACATCACAGTATCATCAAGAACTGCAAAACAGAAAAAGGATTACTGTATTAAAATACTTCAATAATATATTGTACATATTAAGCATTAAATAAAAAATATCCCACCTATCGATCCCCCCGACGCTACTGTGAATTAATATTGTTATCACAGTAACTAAGTCATTTCAATTTAGAAATTTTACATTTTAACTTTGTCATTCAATCAAATTTTGCGCCACTTTAATTATGTTTATTTTCTTGAACTTACCGATAAAGTACACTACGATTTCAATATTTTACATCACAAAACACAAATTTTCTGCACCACATTCGTTCACATTTGACAATATAAACGCAAGATGGCGGTGTATAACTGTAATAATATGTCTCAAGTTGCGTTGGTAGCAATATCAATCCAGCTACTCTTTACATTTTAAAGCATAAATTGTGTACGTAAAAATTATGTTATTAAAAGTATCTGTGTTTCCAAAAAGTTTATAGTCTATAAAATAATGATATGCGGGAAAATAATATGCTCAATATTTTTTTGAAAAAATAAGAATATTTATCTACTCAATATGCAGCGCCCTCTGAACCAGCATTAAATTAGATGGAACTACTACAACTATTGATCGTGGCGTCCCATATTATTTTTGGAGTAGGACGCAGACAGAGATAGTGACGCATTGCGAGCAATGCACTTAAATTTTGTAGTTATCTTTATTACATTTTGTTGATTATAAAGCGATAGATGGCTCTGAATTAATTTTTACAATTTTCTTAAATTACAGTTTTTTTATATGGATAGTACAACGATAATACCGTTCTCTTGTGACTACTACGTGTTGTATATGGTTTGAAGTTTATAATTCATATAAATATTGTGCCTATGATAAGCCCTTGGTCAAATTGAATGCTAGTTAGATACACCTTTTTTTAGGGTTTCGTAACAAAAGGGTAAATCGGAAACCTATTACTGAGACTTCGCTGTCTGTCTGTCTGTCTGTCCGTCCGTCTGTCACCAGGCTGTATCTCATGAACATGAACCGTGATAATAATAATTCATAACAACATTTCACAGAATTGATGTACCTACTTTTGTCTGTTAGGTACCATAGGCCTAAATCCTAATACATACCACAATTAATATTATAAAACATAATAATATAATAAGGTGCTTCCCTACAACAAAGCTGTTTTTTGCTCGATATTGATAACTGCAACCCCCTTAAAAAAAATAATTAAATGAAAGTAAAACAATAACTTCACTAACTACATAGTATAAAACAAAGTCGCTTTCTCTGTCCCTATGTCCCTATGTATGCTTAAATCTTTAAAACTACGCAACGGATTTTGATGCGGTTTTTTTTAATAGATAGAGTGATTCAAGAGGAAGGTTTTAGTATATAATTTATTATGTTTTAGACAAAGCGGGCTAAGCCGCGGGCGGAAAGCTAGTAAAATATAAAAAAAGTTATTTTTGTTGAATGTTTTTGCTACAGCGACATCTTTTGAAACATTTTCGAATGAGGGTAAATTTATATTCAAGTTCATTATTTGATGTCGAAATACAATCTATGCCCTCTAGGGCAGCGGCAGCTATCACAAGAATAAAACAAGATGTATAAAAAAATTGTACGGAACCCGTAGTAGCATGAGTCCGACTCGCACGTAACTGATTTTTTACCGACTTCTAGAAATTGGTGGACAAGTTAATTATGTACGTTTATTGAAGTGAAACTTCTTTATCGGGGTTGGAAAAAAATTTAATGTAACATTTTTTCGTTACGCGTGACATTTTTCCGTTACGCGCCATCTTTTTCTTACCCCTACCACGCGTGATTCGACGTATTTCTGTAAAGTTGCATCTAGTAAATTATTTTTTGAAAAATAAGGTCATAAAGAAGTTTCACTTCTTACGTGTGTACACTGGTACACGCACACATATTTTTAATATTACGGCTTTAGCTTCCTTCTTGCATTATTTGCATACGTAGGGGAGATGGGCCCAAAGGGGGCACCTTACGGGAAAATTAAAAAAAATGAAGTTTGAAAAGAAGTTAATCCATTTATTTTTTAGCCAAAAGTTCCATTAATAAATACTTTTGAATGCTAAGTGGTTAAATTTGTCAAAAGTTAAAGTATATAATAATTATTAACAGATTACTAAAAGCCTACGATTGCCCGCTTTGCCCGAAGGGGAGGCCTAAAGCGGGCTTTCGTTTAGGGCAAAACGGGCAGTAGTTGGGTAAAGCGGGCATGCCTGGATTTAAACAGTAGATTTCAAAATATACAGCCACAAATAATATATACAATAATAAAAGACACAAAAATATTTTATAAGTTATGTATTTCAAACAGTCATACAATTATTTTTAAATGAATATATGAAACAAAGGAACTTCTTAGGAGCTTTAAACTTTTAGGTACAATATTTCCAGATATATCTGAAATAATATTTAAAAAAATAACGCCCTGTTTACAGTCTATCATTATTTAGTCTCTAATAAGCGATACAATTATTTCATATATATATTTTTTTATAAATCCTAAAATAATGTAATAGGTAGGTATACAAGTTCCAAAAATTCTTGTTTAGACAGCCCGTAAAATAAAGAGTCCATGTGGAATACGTATTCCAAAAGCTCCATTTCTTGTTCCGTAGAAAAGACAGTAAGTAGTAAACCTACCAAGCTTTACATTACACGAACCCAATTTAAGATGTCTGCAATGTCGTTCTTGGAATCCCATATTTAGTTGTTACTTTTTTGACAGGTTTTCCTAACTCTTGCACTTCTCGTTTTGTTTGCTGCATAGTTGAGCGTTGCCATGAGGCTTGTGAAGTTTTACGCTTATATTTACGCCGGTCATAAGCGGTCATCTGAAAGGAAAAAGCAAATTAACAAAAGAATGTAACATTTTAGCGGACGGGGCAAAGCGGGCGCGTGCCCGCTTTACCCTGCCCGCTTTGCCTTTTTCGACATTTGAAAGGTTCAGACGAAATTCTACCTCAAAATTTTTAGACACGTGGATTTTTATGGAACCAAAATATGGCCAGATAGCCACTTAATAACTAACAAATTTTGGTTAAAGGATTGTAAACACCAAAATAAAAAGAACACATATTACATACCTTGCAATATTTTTCAAAAATCGTCGAAAAACATTTATTTGTTGCAGCTTGTAAATGCGTGCTCGCAAGCGAATCCAACGACTGCCGCGAGGTGGGAGGGGTGTGGGGATCGTGCTCACGAGTCGCGCGCGCGCCATTATTTAAAATTCCGATACTATACTGAGTGCCCTCTTTAGGCTCTGTGCCCACTTTAGGCCCCTTTCCCCTATATAATTCTTATTCTGATATAAAGAAAATAATAAAAAATAAATGGTCATGTGTGAAAGTGTGATCATGTGAAGTGTGATGTAGTACGGCCAAAGTAGAGCAGAGAAGAGCCATTTTAATAGGCAACATTTGACAGTTCAACAAAATTCAACAACGTACAAAAATTTTTGTAACCTAGTAATGACGGCTTAATAATATGTTATTTCGTTTTGTTAGAACTGCACATTTATTTAACTTTTTTTCAATTACGATTTCATATTTGATAATAATAATGACCGATACCGGACCGATTTTACTAATAAACCATTCTAAACATAATAAGCAATTTCTGATTTAAAGAACTGACGTCGCTTCAATGTTGTGTCAATAAACATTTTTTCTTTTTAAATACCAGAGACGTTACTCTCAAAATCGAATGCATTGATTACTTGTGAATAAATATCACCATAAATTAATAAATGCGTTGTGTTTATAATAAAACAGAATTTTATTTGTTATTCTTTTAATTATCTATAAAATAACTATATAGTACACCCGAATAAACGCCTTTTTTAATTACTTGTCTTATTTTGCTTCTTAAATTTACGAAAGAAAATATATTACTAGGACAGAAAATATATTGCATTTGCCTGATGAATTTTAAAATTGACATGTGTTTCAAGTCCGATTGACACAATATGTTTCAAGTCCGTATTGATTAATTCACTTTAATCGATGTTTTTAAGCAGGTTACTTCTCTACGAAGATAAAATTGATAGACGTCAAATGTTTGGCTCCACTCCAATTGACATGAAAAAAAAAAAAAACTTCTAGAATAGGAGAATTCTCAATTTGACTGAATATCGCGACGGACTTCGCTGCTAAACTGTGCTGCTAAATAACGATCAGTCAAATAACGTTGAACATTATACATTCAACAATAAGACCAGTTGTCCTTTAGTCATTCAATTAAATGCGACATACCTATAATGTACTACTAGATTTCCATCCGCGGCTACGCTCACGTTTTCAAATAAAAACCCGCATTCACACAGTTCCTATTCCTGTGGGATATCCGGGATAAAAAGCCTATGTCTTATTCTGGGTCTTCTGCAGCTACCTACATACAAAATTTCATTGTCATCGCTTCGGTAGTTTTTACGAGAAAGAATACATCCATCCATCCATCCATCCTCATAAACTTTTGCGTTTATAATATTATGTTTCAATAAAGTTTTTCACTTGATGAGATAAATATTAAATAATAATTTTTGGAAAATACAAAAGTGCACGACTTGTAACTATGCTATGCTATGAGCATTAGGTTACAAGTCGTGTCGTCCTTCGACAAAAAGCAAAATACAATTTAAGTTTTTCGTTAATTTTCAATACCAAACTCCGCATAGCTAATAAAAAATGATACGATTTTAATCAATTAAGCTTTTTTTACTCAAGCCAACGACTCAAGCCATCGTGTTTCAACCGAGAAAAGCGTTGATTGACGGGAATTTTCATTTTCTTCCTCTACATTTCTTTCCGGTTCAATTTTCTTGAAGCAATTTTTACCAGTAACAGTAGGTACATATTAATATCCATTAAATTATATATTCTATACTAGCTTACCGCCCGCGGCTTCGCCCGCTTTGTCTTAAACCTAATAAATTATATACTAAATTCTCCTTCCTCTTGAATCACTCTATCTATTAAAAAAACCGCATCAAAATCCGTTGCGTAGTTTTAAAGATTTAAGCATACAAAGGGACATAGGGACAGAAAAACGACTTTGTTTTATACTATGTAGTGATACATAGTGTATACCTAGTTGCGGAACCAAGGCAAAACCTAGGTATTTTTTGATCGTAGAGTGCTCTCTATTATGTCTCTAATGCTTCGAATTATACCTATATATTTAATGTGGACCATAGTACATAATATTATTGATGGTAATATACCTAGTTTGTAAGTGAAAGAATATTCCAAGATCAAACAACTAAATCCAAACATTACACTCATACAAATATAGACGTTTATGTAAACCTAAAGTATTTTTTATCTTAAATACCTCCAATCTACGTGCCGGTTTACTAACAAGGTACCTACCTATGCGAATAATTTGGAAATCACAATTTTTAATTTCATTTTATCTTAAAAACCTACCACAGACCCCTACAATAGGAGTTAAGAGATTAGGCTGATTATTATTAACGTGATTTTTGTCGGTTTGCCAAATCGTAGCTGTTTTTTATGTTAGAATTATTCACATTAAAGCTGAATTCTTAAAACATTAGTAGGTAATCTGATTGTAAAATGTAAGAGCTAGCGCGCACGAGCAACTTTGTCTCCGCAACTATTTTGTCTCTCCCATCAATTGTATGGGGAGTTGCGTCGCTACGTGCGCGCACTTTCATACTAGCCCATGGGTGAAGAGACAAAATAGTTGCGGAGACAAAATAGTTGCGGAGACAAAGTTGCTCGTGCGCGCTAGCTCTAACAAACCATTGATTATTTGACTACAAAACAGACAATACGGCTTGCTGTTCTTAAAAGTTAGACAGCGATATCTCTGAAGATAATAGACAAGTTAACGTCAGTTTGCCATTAATCTCGGATGGCCACTCTGCTTCTTGACAATTTTGACTAGATGGAAAAAGAAGTATACAGCAGGATTTGATTGGATCAGATTTACCACGCCCAGCCAAAGCACCGCCTACGTTGGCTGGGCGGACGTCAGTAAGTTGTGTTTAAGTCAGTTTGGACTCGGCTTTAGGGGAGACAACATTGTTGTTAAGTTACGTCGCTGGTTCAAGTTTTGTGCAGCTTTCGGCGGGATTCAGGTTTGTACAATATTTGTATAAGATTATATTTATTTATTGTTTTCATTGCCTGATTCTTTAATTATTTGTAAGCTTAAAAGTGTGAGAAATATTACGGCTCCTTGTAAGCCATTTGTGTCAAAGAAAAAGCTTATTAAATCTAGGATAAATTAAAAAAGAAGCAAGCAAATTAACTTAGTAGGCTTTTTTTGTTTAATTGATGCCATTTTAACGAATTGTTTTGTTTTAAAATGTTTGTGGTTGCAGGGTGATTTTCTTATTCAGACATTAAATTTATAATTATGTAACACATAGGTACTTAAGTTACTTAAGTGGGCTTTTTGGTTATTGTAATAATTTATTTTTTTAACAATATTAATTAGTTTTTCCGAACTTTCTTAATCTTATTTTTGTTCCATGTCTTGAAAAAGACAGAGAAAAATGATGATGATGTAATTTTCTTATTCAGACATTAAATTTATAATTATGTAACACATAGGTACTTAAGTTACTTAAGTGGGCTTTTTGGTTATTGTAATAATTTATTTTTTTAACAATATTAATTAGTTTTTCCGAACTTTCTTAATCTTATTTTTGTTCCATGTCTTGAAAAAGACAGATACCTACCTAGTATTTATTTGTTAATTGTATTTTTTATAATATAGTGTAGACGTACCTATTTAAACACGTTTATTAAAACGTATTTTTTCTCTTACAAAAAAAGAAATACCTAGGTCTACAAGGTAGACCGTGTAGACGTACTTTAGAACTAATATTTTTTTATTAATACCGATTCATTTTTGCTAGATGTTTATTAGATCAAACATTTATTAAGGATTTTATAGGATAACATCAATTATTAATTATTTAGATCTCGTAACTGTTGTTATTTATAACATTATAAATAACAACAGTTACGAGATTATATATACAGTTTGTTTATAATTTTTATCAGTCAAAATAGCATAGGATATACCTGTGGGATATACCTATCATAGAGGATAGTGATCACTTAAGTACCTATTTATAATTCTCATACCCCAAGTTACCTTTGGTTGGTAGATTACATAATTTATAAAACTTTTTTTTAATCATAATAAAAAATATTCCAATATCAGATCTTTAAATGAGTACCTAGGTACCTACGCTCCTACTTGTAAAAAATTCAAAGAAAAGTAGATGCTTGAATAGATGTTAATATCTATAGCTGTCTATGCAAAGCGGACACATTTTTTACTCTGTGCGCAGTAATGGCCGGCAGAGTTCTGTGCCGCGAAAGAACCGTGAAAAAGGGAGGGAAATGCACAATTAAATTATTAAGTGACAGCTGCCGCGGGCTTTTTGCTTGCGGTTGGAGTGGTTTCAGCTCGAATTTTAATACCTCGTCACTTTGTCGCACATTTTTATGAGTATCACAAGTTACGTTTATTTTTTTTAAAGTAAAGCTAAGAATTTTATAGTTTTCAATTTAACTTATTCATTCGTAATTTATTTTAATACGTCATGATAAGCATGAGCAGATAGCATAAAAGATTCCGTATTTTTGAAAAATAAAAATTGTTTCAACTTTGAAACAAAATGTAAACGATTGATAATAGAGTCGTATAAACGTAATGCCCTTGAAATTATACAGATAGATTTTTTAAACCACCTCCAAACAAAAGTGATTTGCAGCTATATTGATTTCTACCCACATCAATCCAAAACAAAAGAAAATTCCCCACGCTGCCCAAAAATTAGATGAGCCAGTATGCAAATGCAGTGTCGGGAGTGAAATGCTAATTTCCGTGGGAGCTCTTCAAACTTTTTAATCTCATGTGACGTGTCCCCCCGCACTTGACAGGGGGATGATTGAAAGCAGCTCATTTGTATTTTTTATTACTTTTTAATTTTCTTCCAATTTCGCCGAGTGCTAGGATACACTTCATTTCGTCATTTTTCCCGTCTGCGGTTTCGATTTTGTATTTGTTGTCGTGTCCCTTGTAGTAGGTAATTGGTAGATAATTAAAAAATTGTAGCTTCGATCGTAACGTTGATATTAGCTACTTACCTAATATTTAAAAGGAAAATCTCGTCTGCATAAATATGACATGACAAGTTTAGAAAATATTTATTACCTGCGAGGTGTAGGTAATTGTAATATCCACTAGGTACGTTCTCTAACGTAACCACGTTCACTTAATTGATTCCCTATATAAAATATAAATTACCAATTCCCATAAGTTATTTCAACAATTTATTATTCGCAGTAATTTTTGGTTTGTTTCTACATGCGAATACAATCAATACAGTCAAAATAAAAGTACCGTATGTTTAATATGTAGAGTTTTAGATAGAGTTTGATCTTTATTGGATCTTGATCATTATTTTTGTGAGATACGAGTACATAATATATTGATTTGTTTTAGATATAAAAAAGTCTCTAAATGGTGAAATAACAAATTGATATATTTTTTCTCATATTCCAAAAAACAAGTACAACTGGGTCCAGCTCTCCTGTCTCAATTGAAATAGATACCTTCAAATTCAATCGCATTGTTATATCCCCATTTCTAATGTAACACTATCCTCTGTACAGATGTGAGAGATAAGTGAGATTCATACAATTTCAATGAATACTTTATTATTATTGAAGTGAAACTTCCTTATCCGGGTTGGAAAAAAATTTGGTGTAACATTTTTTCGTTACGCGTGACATTTTTCCGTTACGCGCCATCTTTTTCTTATCCCTACTACGCGTAATTCGACCTATTTCTGTAAAGTTGCATATAGTAAAATTATTTTTTGAAAAATAAGGTCATAAAGAAGTTTCACTTCTTACGTGTGTACACTAGTACACGCACACATTTTTTTTATACCGTTGATAATCAATATATTTTTCAATTATTACAAGACGGGATATTTTTATTTTTAAATATGTTTTTAAAAAGGAAAACACCCGCTTGGTATCAAATTCTTAAAAAAAATCTTGTGCATTAAAAACCTTCAGTTAAGTTTCATTAGTAGACAGGTGTTTCAATATATTTAAAAATACATTTGATTTCAATTTGGTATCTTATTGACTTTGCGAACTAATGTCACAAAATTACAACCACTACTTACCACCATTGTAGGTACCTACTTGAACTCTTTAAGGTTCTAGAACATTTATTATTTGTTCTAAACTTAATTAACTGTTAAATTTATTTTAAGCTTATTCAAAGATAATTTTTATATTCTTATTTTTCAAGTATTTTATAAATACATCAGAAAATTCAAATTCCGCCACACGATCATAAGTCTTCTATCGTTTCACATTTCGAACTAAAGACTTCTTGCATTCTCGGTTCCTTACCTACTTCTTGGCATTTCAATAAGAATGTTCGGAGGCGCGACTAATCTGTCCCACTGTGAATGTACCGTGACCACCGCTGTGACATTTGCGACACCCCACAAGCCACATTCGTTTGGTGGTAATTTACCGATTTTTTTGTTTGTATGAAGTATATTCGGGTGGATATTCACTAATAGAGCTATTTGTTGCTTTCTATTTTTTATGTGAAGATGCAATTGTGATTAAATTATAATTGGTAGTTTCTAATAGCCGCTTTCCAGCTACAAAAGTTGGTAACATTGCAAGAAGACACAGTTTATCGGTTACGTTCATAACATTTAGCAAGTGTGAAACATCTATTAGGTACGGTTACTTACCTACCTATTTAATCATGAAAATATGCTAGATAATAAGGTAGAAGAAGAAGATAAAGGAAAGGGCTATCAAAAAACTTGTTAACAAAAACACTAAACTGTTAGAAATGACGTTTTGTTTCCTAGTTTCCGTCTGATTCTGTCACAGACGCACAAATCACTGATCGGAACATGCCCCTTTGTAAATAACACGAGGTTACGTAATATAATTATATAGCGAGGGTCTCACCCTACGATTTTTAGCGGTTTTGTTCTCTGCCACTAATTTCATTCGATAAATACGTGTCGCGACGTCTATGATTATGCGCTTTGCGACGTGTCAAATTGCTAACAATGTTATAGGTTGGACAGCGGATGTATTATTAACGATATACCCTGCTGGATATGAGAAGCAGAAATATAGAACGGTGGTAAAAGCGACGGGAATTTAGATACAAATATCGGTGCATAAAAAATATTAATAAGGCTTAAGCCCTAAATAAATAGGTACCTAGTTAGAATACCTCATTTAAATTTTAGTTCCCTATTTTTTTAACATCATTAAACTGACTTTCACATTACCGTCATAGGTACCATAGTGTAAATTGTTATTTACATAATGCACATGCTTTACAATACAATATTGCAGATACAAAACCTATGAGCTTTATAGGTATTGTAAAGCTTATAAATTAATCAAAAATTAAAGCTTTTCTATCGAAAAGCTCAAAGTATGATGGTATCCCATTCATGATTCAGCATTAGAAAAATGTTCTTCAATTAATGACAATCGTTAGAAACAGCATATTTTAACTGTAAAACAACACCCCTTTACGAAGCAAAGTTGCACCCACCGATATTGAAGGTGGTAACAAAGGACAAATTAACAAGAATCTCTTTTAAAAACAATTAGGCAATAATGAAACGGATCCAAGTTGACGGGCTTTAATTAGCATCGGAACGGCGGGTGGTTTCCGTAATTCCGATATCCCCTAGCGTCTTTCAAACAAATAAAAGTTGGATTAAAACTCCCGTCTGTTTGAAAGCGGAGTGATGAGATTGCTTGTTATTTTACCGTGGCGAGTATGGATATTGGAGGTATTTTTTACTAAGTAGATATCTTCTTGGAAATAATAGAGAAGATTATTAGGAAAACACAATATGTGATATCTCTCTAGGAAATAGAATATTGAAAGAGTGGATTTTATTTCCTAAATGTAAGTTCTTACACCTATAAATGGACTGGACTGCGGCAACATTTTGGAATGACCGAAATTCCTCTATGCGTGAAATGTCATAGTCACAATCAAGAAACTAAGAAAAGATGCATACCTACTGGCAATCGTATCAAAAATGATAATTCTATTTTTTTACTATTTTAATAAGATAAACAAATAACAAAGATAAGACAAATTGACTGTAATCCTAATCCATTAAAAATGCTTGCAGCGGCCATATTGTTTTTCTCGAATTAGCTTGCGACGCGACGTCTTGGGGTGGAAAGAATAGCGCTAATTAATCAAGAGTCGCCATCCACTGATTTCCATGGAGACAGGAGATCCATAGACTATAGAATCGCCCGCGAACCTCAGCTAATGCTTTCCTTTGTGGTACGACAATCATAGCGGATTGAATTTTTGTTTGCTCGCATTTCGGTTTTATTAAACATCTCCCTAGCAGCTTGCGGTTAGTCGTAATCCCTCTGAGATTAATGTTTGCACGGCCATTGAAGCACGCGTTTTGTTCTTTTCAACTTTTAAGTGAACGGATTATGAGGATTTTATGGACGGATGATGCCGGAGGAATGTAGGTAACGTGTTGAATTGCAGTTTCAGGTGAAAATTGTGATGTGGTGTATCTATTTAATCGGCTCTCATAACGGCCTATACTCTCTATAATAGACTGTCTTTAGACTACAAAATACGTTACTAGTATTGGTAGTACCTAGTGGTAAAATATAATACAATAGTAGAAATATCTACATTATAAGTTAGAAAATTCAATAATCTCTTTATAATTTGTTGGTAAAGGTTTAGCAAAAACAAATATAAAGTATATTTAATATCATCAAATACCAGTAGATCATAAATTCTAACTATTCAAGAATAAGCAATATCGCACCGTATGTTTGTAAGCCGCCCAGCAATATTAACGTTGAGATTTATGCGCAGAAAGTTTTTAATATTTATGGGCGCGCAATAAATTCTTAGCGACGAGATTTCGTGGGAAAAGGTTTATTATTTCCTTGTTGGGGGAGAATCAACAAGTTTCAAGTTGTTTTTACTTGGATACGCGGCAAGTTATAACATCAATATTTAAATGTCGAGAAAGGTTTAAAACAATCCTGAGAATCCGTTCTAATGAGCCTTGTTAATCTTTTGAACACACACCAAAAAGAAATGTGTAGTATGACCTACTGATATATATTTCTATAAACCGTTCAAACGTAAATAAAAATCGCTATAGACTGAACGAACCTATCGGCGCTCTTGGTCAAATCTATCCTATTAAGCAACAGGATAGAGCTGAAAACTTTAACACGAAATATTGCATCACTAAAAAAAGAATCACAAACTTAGATATATTTACACCAACAGCATGTGTGGCAGTAACTAAATATCTTGGTCATAAATGTAGAGCCACTATAAGCCACAAATAAATTACCCAACATTTAACAGTTTATCATTCAATTCAAAACTTACAACCCTTGAAGAGAATCAATTCGCCGTGTGCTCAATTCAGATCCCTTACATATTACCTTAAGAGCATTCCATTAGATTTCGTCTGCGGCTGACTTACAATCATTATTAGCTTCAGACAAAGGATGAAGGATTAAGATTCAGGGAGATATTTCAGATGAGATTTGCTGTCCGCACCATTGTTATTTAAGATGGACGATGAAATTGGTGAGCCATTTCATAATTGTGATTTATTTGATTGATGCTTGAAGCTGTTTGTATTTTGTGTAACGGTATTTAATTAAATGTAAGCCCTGAATATTGATAATTAATTTCCATAGTGAAAATATATTTACGCTCTACTGTTTTATTTGTAAAAAGGCGAGAGGTCCACTTTTTATTTTATGCTATAACCTGAAAAAATTGTGATCACTATTGAACTACTATTAATTTATTTATAGCATTCATCGCTATAAATAATAATAAATAGTCATTTTGGCTAAAGTAATTAGATTGCTTCGCGTTCAGAAACACTTATTTTAAATAAACAACGGCAATATTTTATTCCTCATTCATGTTAGTAATCAACTTTACACAAATGTTAATAACGGTACATTAAAAACTCCATAACTCGTCTGTTTGATGTTCTGAGTGCTGAGTAACATTTCCCTTGCCGACACTCCTCTATTGTTCTTGGGGTGACAAGTGGGTAGGTACATTAATTCAATTCCACTATTACTTCAAACTATGAATGATTTGAAACGCGATAGGCGCTCAATTTTCATCCCAGTTATGTTAGAATATTTCATGCTATGGTTATATTATTCATAAAATTTGTTGAAAAGACTTATAGTTATATGCATTCTATGATGTCTTTGAGAAACAATACCGTCATCTCATCCAGTAATGTCCCCTCACAATTACACAAATGCGCCACCCACTGCCCAGGGGCTACTTCTTATTGTTATCCAACATCAATAACGGGCAAAATTAATAACTCCTGTTTATATTGCCCAGTGTGCAGTATGCTTATTTGAAATAATATTATGTATGTACATGCTTTCTACATCTTAGCTCTTACTACTAACTTATACAAAGACCAAATGATGAACTGATCCGACGTTAACACAGATTTTGATATTCGAATATTTTTTTTTCCATTTTATGTTTGTACTGTTTCTTTTAATAAAATACTATTATACCTACTTATTATAAAATTATAAGTACTTATGTTATAACATTGGTGTAGTATTAATTGATTGATTTATAAATAAAAATTTTATTTTCTAATTCACCCTCACAGCAACACAACTCAAAACTACCAATTACACTTCTTAAGTTCGGAAAAAACCGGTAAAACACATAGCTACAAATCCATTGATTTATATTCACAACCATAAACAAATAGCACACGATACAGAACGGAATATTCCATATATTATTGGAATACAAAAATTTGCAACGTGTCACGACACACTACACTGAGTGGGTTAGCGTGTACCGCTCCATCACGGCTCCCTTGGAGCTATGCAAATAGACAAAATGTTCAAAGCTAATACGTGTATCCGATATCGAAAGCTGAGGTATACATAGCATGGGGAACAGGAATTTTTGAAATTTCAACGTTTTTAAAACATTTTGCTTTTAAAATTTAGAAATCCGAATCTCCGAATTTATGAAGATAGACCAAGCAAGCTGTGAATATTTAATTTCTTTTAACATGGACATCGAAGTAAATTTTATCAATTTCTGAACTTAGTTTTCCTTTTTTTTGTTTTTTCCATATATAGTGACTGTACGTAGGTAGGTACATATTGTATGGCCTACGAGCACTATATATAACATAACTAAAGATTTTAAAAAATGCCAGAAAATCAACTCAATAGTAACCTTTAATACGAATCATGAATACACATATCTGCCAGACTTTGCCTAAATACTACAAATGAAATAAGCAAACACGGTGAGAATTAGATTATCTTATGTTTGCTCTGGTGCTCCAGTCAGCCTCGCACGTCTGCGTGATTTAAATGCTCTCGACTAACATAATATTGTAGACGTTCAACTTATTCGACTTTTATTGACTACGTAAAACTATTTCAATAGACTTCCGACTAAAAGTTTACAATACAAAATCATTGTTAAAAATATACACTAATTGAGAATATTTTAACTTTAATATTTTTCTGACTTGTGACTAAAAATTTAATTGTACAAAATCATTGCTATAAAGTAGTATGTATGTTAATTGTAGAATAGATTAAAAACATACCTGCAACCAATAAACATTTAATAAAGAAATTCAAGATAATTTAAGATTTCTACACGGTTGAACTGTATCCGAACTGCAGTCATTTAAAATCGTTCGAACTATAAAAATCTATCTACTCGCAATTTAAACGGTACTCTAAAACAGTGCATTCACAATGAAACCCAGCGAATCCCGTGACAATAGCGGCTGCGGGAACGGACTGAAAGCCATTGTTTGCCGCGGCGGGATGTGTGGACATCCCTTTACATATCTATATGTAGCGTGTAGTGTGTACATCCCGATGTCACTCAACCGCACTAGGCTGAATGACTTAAAACTATCGTCATTCTCATTTTAAAAAAGTTGTGTCGAGTTTTAATTTCGAACCATTTTTTTCTTAAATTTAGGTGGCTTGTGAATTGAAATAGATTATAGAATCGGGTCACAGATAATATTAAAAAAAATAGTTTGGAAAATCCAAAAGTGCACGCCTCATAATATTTTTTTAATAATTATTTACAGGTAAATTAGCTTGGAGAAATTTTTGCGTTTGTAGTAGTGTATGGTCAGCAAATAAAATAAAACAACATTTTATTTTTAGTTTTTATTTTATACAGGGTTACTTGTAAAACACCAGCAACCTCGCAGGACAAGATAGCTAACATCATAAGTAACAACATTTGTTCTACGACTTTTGGCATAACGCAATAAATTATTTTTAAATGATTTTTTAAACTTTTATTGTACTCTCCTTACATTTGTAAGTCTATGTTCTATTAATTATCGGATGGACGACGCGACGCCCCCTTCCCCCTCTCGTTCGCTTTTTGTTTACGTAATTTTTGGGAGGCGTAGAGTTTATAATATTCAGACGGAAAATTAAATGAATATTTATTTTTGTATGAAAATAAAATCTAACAAATTATCAAAAGTCGTAGAACAAATGTTGTTACTTATGATGTTAGCTATCTTGTCCTGCGAGGTTGCCGGTGTTTTACAAGTAACCCTGTATATATAAGGGATTTTAAATTAAACTATATGTGTTTCTCCTCTGAAAAAGATGAGACTTTATTTTAATATTTGCACATTTAACATACATATAACTTTTACATTAACAATGTTACTAAAATGAAAAATTTACTAACCTGAAAAAGAAACGACATTTAAAGTTTAATTCTTTAGTTTGAGAAGTCAAAGGCTTGCCTCGACCATGTTTTAACACTGGAGCCATATTGAATTAACAATATAAAGTTACAACACTTACACACAAATTAAACACTAGTTATGGCCCTGCCTTCATACAAAACTGCTGAATACGCCGTTCGCACGGGAATAGAATGTGGATGCGATTTCCCTTAGTTAGCATCCAAGCTTACGTCTTTATAATTATTAAACTGTATAAATTCATTCTTTAACTCCGGTCTGCATCGTGCAGACATGGGTGTAAAAGTCTCATTTTAGCTATTAAATGTAGTTTTTAAGTACATCTGAGTTTTCATTTGGGGCCTCCGGCTGCGGGACATGTAATTCACTTCAACAAATATTATAACAATAATAACAAATAATAACAACAATCAACAAATACAAAATTTATCAATTAAACTACGTACATAATAATTATAATTTTTGAATGAAATGTGCTTTATGTTCTAACGGTACCAAACGACTGCACGTGGCACCTGCGGACAGCGTAAACTGGTTTATTCTGGTTTTGTGCGTGTTTCCACTTTCCACTATCAAGTGACGATTTATTTATTTGTTTTGTTTCGTAATTATTATGGTCAAATATTAATTATGAAACAAATTATTATGGACACGATATTTTATTGTTTCACGGTAGTCGCCTTGTCGTTTGCTCAAGGACGTAAAATTGAATGATATATTTTTTTTTATAAAGTCAAAACCATTTTCTTTCAAATAAAAACTTGTTTTTATTGAAAACAAAAGTGTTGCTAGGAATAAGTATAAAATTAAATAGTAATGTTAGGATATCGAAACATTTTTGTATAGGCCAGAACGATATAGTGGAAACGCGCTCTAAGATCTGAGTAATATACACACCACTACATATGCAAAAATTTCTCCAAGCTAATTTACCTGTATTAATTATTATTTTTGTTTATTTAATAACAATTAAACCACATCGAATCAGACCCTGAAAAATGAAAGGGTTCTATTCCTGAGCATACTCAAGCGTAAGAGAAAAAAAAAGACTCGATTAGTAAAGTATTTCGGTCGCTATCGTGTTAACAAGAAAAAGGATCCGCACATACAGACACACGGACGTCCAAGACAGAACTTTTTTAAACTGTTTTTTAACTAGTTTAAATAACAAAAATGACATCAAAAATATCATGAACGTTAAAAATAGTGTTTTTTCTTAATATGTGTGTGTATGTATTATCTTACAAGTGCAATGTATGCTACATAAAGACATTTTAAGTTTGAAAAATCAGATGTTTTGCGCGAAGTGACAGTAGTACCCACCTCAACGCTTCGCTTATGAGGCGTGCAATATAAAGAAAAATTACTCTGTAACTCATGAGATAAAATATAGGTATATTGCTACTGCTAGTTGTCCCGGCAAACGTTACTCTACCTTATTCTTAGCACTGATGTGTATGAATGTTCATCCTAACTCTTATCACTGAGGCGTATAAAAAATAGATGTTGACCGATTCTCCGATCTATTCAATCGGTACACAAAATTTTGTGAGAATCGGTCTAGCCGTTTTGGAGGAGTATAGTAAATAACATTACTATTGGAAAATGTATTCCATACCTCGCGTAAGCGTATATTAAGGATGTGCTTTACTCTCCGTTTAATGATTTATAACTTAAATAAATTGATTGAAATGTTTAGAATATTATACTTAGGAAGTCTCCGACTAGGAAAACTAGGAAAACCTGTATGTGAAGGGGTATATGGTAATCAATAAATATGGATATCTAAGTTAGAGGATTAACTGATACTCTCCTTATGTGAAATTTAAAAAAATCAGGTAGGATGTTTTGATGTATTCACATAATACAACATATTCTAATAGGTAAGTAATGTATCTTGGGTACCTAGGTATTCATATAACAAAGCTTTTAATTTTTTAATGGAGTATTTCGTATCAAACAGTAAACCATTAAAATCCATTAATGCATTTTCACAATCATACGAAATTTTAAACTCAAAAAGTACAAAAACGAATAATTTAAAACCATTATGTAGACGTAAAAATCCACGTTGCTACGCCGTAGCACCGTAGCTACCTGTTCTACGGCTACGACACAAAGTAACCGCGCGTTGAATACGACAGAAAACTACGAATAATGGATGCGGCATTATACAATTACTATGATTAAATGACAAACAATTTTCGTTTTAGCTGTTGCAATTATCATCAAATGCTGAAATGCAATTGTGTCAAAACGTTTATGAAACATTAGAGAAGAATCAAATGCGTTTCAAGTACATTTTCACTTTTTTGCTATTTGAAAGCGTAACTCCGTATAGAAACAGAACAGTTAAATAAAATAAAAATTAATGTTGTATGAAATGAAATTATTGTGTTCAACATGATGATTTAACAGATGAAATGATAGAAGTGGGATTGTTATCATATTGTGGCATATGCTATGCTTTAAGCAAGATGTATTGATTGCTTCATATCTGTTTTCATGCTATTCATCATATTTTTCTTTAACAACTGAACATAACATAAGTTTAATAAAATTTAAGTTGTATTCAGACGATCGTTAAAAAGTATTTGGAATGTTGTTATCTTGTTTGTTATTTTGTACATCAATGTGCTTGCTTTGATGGAACATAGACGACAGTTTGCTTTTGTATAGAGATACGATAACGCTTTTATTAGGCTCCGTACCGAGAAAATAAAATGAAAGTAACACTCGCGACTCAGCCTCGTAAAATATTGAGGAAAATAGCGTGTTGGGAACAAAACAGACGGTTGACGGAAATTCTCTGCTGTTTCATTTTAAAAATCTATAAAAGACTGGTACTTTAATAAAGTATAAAAAAATATTCTTTGGTGGAAATCGATGGCCGTGATGGTACATTAGTTAAATAGGGCTGATGGCTTCAATTGTGAAGTCGTGTATAAAGGAATTATATTTTTTCTTCAATCTACACTAATATTATAAAGAGGAAAACTTTGTTTGTTTGTTTGTTTGATTGTAATGAATAGGCTCATAAACTAATGGACCGATTTTAAAAATTCTTTCACCATTCGAAAGCTACATTATCCACGAGTAATATAGGATAGGTTTTATCCCGGAAATTCCACGGGAACGGGAACTATGCGAGTTTTTCTTTGAAACCGTGGGTGGAGCCGCCGGCGGAAAGCTAGTCAGTAATATAAGGAAAACATTGTAAGGAAATTGACGTATTTTATTTCCGAAATTGCATAACATGTGATATAAACATGTCAAACGTAGTAGATCAAAATCACATACAAATTTATGCTGATATTGATGAAGATGATGATGAAATACATGAAGTTAATATCCATCTTTTACAATGGCAGAATTTAAGTACACCTCAAAATATCCGGTTCATCAAATCTAGTAATACACAATCACGAGGGGTGTATTAATTATTTAGAAACGATAACTTGTTATTTCGCCTTTGATTAAGACGAGCGTCGTTGTAAGATTTACTAAGTATACATAATTAAGGGAATTGAGCGTGTGGTGTTGATGATAATTATGTGTAAGTTTGAATATATTAAGTCGTGCTGTAATTTTATGTGAATATGATGTAAAATATTTAGAGAGTGTTCGTTTCAGTTTTAAAATTTGTTTGAGTTAACTGTATTATAAAGAATATCAATACATATCTAGTGTATTGATGTTCTTTATAGTACGCCAATAGTATTGATTGAATTTCAATAGCAATAAAGATTATCCAATTAGGTTTAATGATTACTAAGAAATAAGAATCACATCTTCGACTGTATCTATCTTCTACTCTAATTATCACAGACGGAATATTCTATATTATTTGCCATCGAGTGACACTTCTATACATTCTATTTTATCATAAAAATCTCAATTTCCTAGATTTAAAGAGTACGGAGAGAATCATTCATACGCTATCGCTCATTCAAGCGTCATTACATTCGTTCATTCTTCTCTCGTGTTATATACCTAATCGCTTCAAAGATCTGCTAGGGAAATTGACTACATCTGTACGCTTCACTGATAATGGAATATCAATGTAATTTATTTTCCCTTATTTGCTTACTTTATATTCGTATCTTGTAAATATTTTTGAGGAAATTATAAAAATATTTCATATAAATTGTATAGATGTTAATTTATATTGTATCTGTATTTTTCAATACGTTTTTACAATCTGGAAACTAATTTCTTTGTTTGTATAAATTTATAGATAGAAATCAAAATATTAAATGAACTCTTGTTTTCTTTTGGATGTTAAAAAATTGTGGAACGCGAATCAATTGAAATATAAATAGAAGTCAAAAAATAAAAATTGTATACTCTGGACATGTTTTCCCATCTCTAATAAATGTTAGTTGATTTTTATTTGCATATCCACATCGATCCTAGTCTAAAAAGTATAAAATTCACTTTATGTCTGTAGTCAATAGCTGTATCTGTGTTGGTGTTTTTTCTAACTTTTTGTGGCGTATCCGGTTAGTTTGTTTAGTGTAATTACATCTGCATGCAAAATTTTGACAGTGAATCGGTTTAAGAATTATCAAAAAGCTATGAAATTTGTATGAAATCGATCTATGAATTGTGAAATATATCATAGCTTACCACCATTTTTTTGTATAATGAAACATTGATTATTGATACTTGATATTCTATTCTAACAAAATATACAATATTAATTTCTGACCTATTAATGATAATAAGTGAGGGCTTTAAAAAATATACTATCTATTGATTAAATATGAGCAGTTAAATTTTTTTTACTTTCTTAACTGAAGTTACCTTTACTCACGTTTTAATTACAACAAAATAGAATTAGATACCTTCCAGAATCTACAGACAATGCCCAAGCCATAAATCATAATGTTTCAACCGTCTGTCTGAGTAAAGTACACTCAGTCGGATAATCGGGTACGTTTAAAAGCTGTCACCGGCTTAGCTCCCCCACCACCCTAGGGGGTGGCACTTCACGTGCGTTTTGACGCGATTATCATACCCCGACGGTATCTGAGCGCAATATTGTTTGCGGCCACGCTGTATAAGGGTTGGATGCGGCTTAATACTGTAGAGTGTAGAAGGATTTTATGTTAGGGTATTTCTTAATACGTAAGATAAAATATTTGTTTTTTATTGTGTGGTTTCGTACTAGTAATCAGTTAGGCTTTTAATTATTAATTGTAATTTTTAGTTTTGTTGCTATAATCCATATACATATTATAAACTAGCTTCCGCCCGCGACTCCGTCCGCGCGGATGTCGGTCTTCGCGTGGATGGTTTATTTCTCCATTTTGAGTAACTCTGACAATGACATCTTATAAATATCTATTGGACCCAAATACCTATAATAATTAACGCAACGTGTGTTCTCGGTTCTACAGAACAACGTCTATGGATAAAACTGAAAAATTAAGATTTATTTTTTTCTACGTATTTTTCCAGGATAAAAAGTATCCTATTTTATGCCCAGGATAATAAGGTATAATTATACCAAGTTTCATCGAAATCGAACAGTTAGTTTTCACGTGATGCCTGAACATACAGACAGACAGACAGACAGACAGACAGACAGACAGACAAAAATTTTTTTAATCACATATTTGGGTTTGCTATCGATCCAGTAACACCCCCTGCTATTTATTTTTTCAATATTTTCAATGTACAGAATTGACCCTTCTACAGATTTATTATATGTATAGACTATCGATCCAGTAACACCCCCTGCTATTTATTTTTTCAATATTTTCAATGTACAGAATTGACCCTTCTACAGATTTATTATATGTATAGATGCGAAAGTAACTCTGTCTGTCTGTCTGTTACTCAATCACGCCTAAACTACTGAACCAATTTTCATTAAATTTGGTATGGAGATATTTTGATACCCGAGAAAGGACATAGGCTACTTTTTATCCCGGGAAAATGACGCAATCCCGGAAATCCCACGGGAACGGGAACTATGCGAGTTTTTCTTTGACTGCGCGGGTGAAGCCGCGGGCAGAAACCTAGTAACTAATAAATATTATAAAAAAAAACTTCAAAGCATAAAAAGTTACCTGGACGCGGATTCAATCCTGCCTCATGATAGCCCTTTTTTCTATAGGTACT
This sequence comes from Colias behrii, assembly GCA_029959065.1. Classification (NCBI taxonomy): domain Eukaryota; kingdom Metazoa; phylum Arthropoda; class Insecta; order Lepidoptera; family Pieridae; genus Colias; species Colias behrii. The sequence goes on from JARWMC010000015.1 coordinate 4,087,899, forward strand.
TCAACTTATTGTTTACAATAAATAAACATATGATTAGCATGAAATATGTAAAAAATTTACGAGGATTTGTAATTTTTGGATCTTTGGTTAATGTGAAAAAATACGTGTTATGTTATTGGTATATGTACAAGACTGTATATGTATTAAAAGTCTATCCTTGAATTACATGGATTTATAATCGTAATTTCACACACAGCAACGAATCTTTTCAAGTGGCAAACAAAAAATTCCTAAATTAGAACATCCAAAGCATCGTACATCCCTCGCACTCTTTAACCACCCAGCCGCGAGCGACGTTTTTGAATCTGTGCTTCCTTTGTGACGGTTTTAATATGGAAATTAACGTTCGCTGCCGTGTGACAGAACACCTCCACAATCATATTATTTAGCCGTAAAAATGCCACGCCATTAGTCTTTATGTCGATGGCATAAAACTCAAAATAGCACGCCAATCTGCGGTAAAATCAGTGTAATATGAGGATTAGACCGCGATAATTAATTTTTTATTCGTTCAAAGTTTTGTGGTTTTAAAAGCTCTTAGGGATCAAGCGAAAAGGACGCTTATTTACTAGAGCGATAAATTCATTTGTTAAAAAAGAAAAAAAAAGAACGAATTTCGAACTTTGAAATAAATTAAAAAGTATTAAATTGTTTCATGTTTTTTTTCCTAGGTTTTTCTCTGGCCAGAAGTACATAAATAAATATGAAAAAATTACTTATTTGTATTTGTACATTTCGTACAACTAATATTATAACGTATTCGTTCCTCATATTGTAACGGAATTACAACGTCAACACCTGTGTCAACACTCGCAAACATATTCCACATTCCGCGAACATAATACGACACGAATTACGCTTTAAACGTACATTTTTATACGAGGGTGTACGTCATATTTGCCTACCTACCTAAGATTTCATCGCTTCACGCTTCTGAATAGATAGCTCTGAAATTTATTGTACAGCTCCCCTACACCTCCCCCTCCCTTTTCCATTGTCACACAAATCCGATGTATCGTATCGTTTTCACTTGAAAATCGTTCAATGATATGGTAATGTGACATTTAATTCGTATCATTGAGGGTTTATTAAATGAGAGCGTGGGTGCGTATCCTTTGTCTGATCGACTCGTTAAGTTTACATTGTATAATAAATCTGGGTACTTGTGTGATTTTGAATATGTTGTAAAATGTGGATGGGGTTTTGAAGTACTTATTATAACGGTTTACGGTGTTTTAATGTTTTTATTTAAGATGGTTTTATTCTTGTTGTTTATTTTAAAAGAATGGAGCCTCTGAACTGAATCTATTTTTTAATTACATTAATCGGATAGTCATAATTTTTGAAGTAAAAACTTCTTTAGCGGCGTTGAGCACTTTTTCTGTAATGGGTATTAAATCTTAAACTCGCGTCAGGACACGTGACCTGATCGAAAAAGCGTAAGACGGATGGATATCAAACATGCTCAACGTTAATAATCAAGTTTTCACTTCTGCCGGCACTCCCGGAGTGCAACCCGTCTTTTTTTTTTACAAAGAAGGCTTTAAATTAGCTTTCCGTCCGCGACTGCGAAGCTAAATCTAGCTACCTTTAAATAGATAGATTTTACGACGATGACGAGCGCCATGAAAGAGGGCAAACAAACACAATTTGGCATTTATAATTTTAGTAAAGATTAATATTTAAAAAGCTTACTTACACTGGTAGCGCAAAGAGCAGATAATATCTTTGATACAAAAACGGAAAATATTATTTTTAAACCAAATTTTGTCGAATATAAGAATATTTAAGTTTTTTTTTTTCAAGGAGCTTAATTTCATAATATAAGAGTTCATTAAAGTAGAAGTAGAAGTTCATCAAAAACATTTAATTATTAAAACGACCAAAATGTTTAGGATCTCTCTGCGTATACAAAGTTCGTGGCGCGTGCTATGTAGGTAGGTATAAGTATATGTTTGTTAGATTATAGAGTTAATCACAGACATATTGTGGAGTTAATCATATACCTATAAAACAGCTGATTGATAGTACGTTATTTTATTGATATGCTCAATCTGTAATCTTGCAATTAGTGATTATTATACTTTCCACACTAATATATACTGCGTATAATTTTCTCCCCCAATATTAAGTCGTATCTCGTGAGTGGTGTGTATGAAATTGCGAACTGAGACAAATTCAAATACGGATATTAATAAGAAGAGTGTCGAACCAACGAGCTCACGAAACGCGGATGTACCCGAATATTGCCAATAAAACCGCGTTGAGCTGAAAAATCGATGTCGACAGACGAATGAGTACATCACTATACGCGAGTTATAGCTAAAACAAACATACATCACTCGGTAACAAGATGACGGGATTCTATCGTATCAAGTTTATGATAGGGAAATAGACTGCGGATCTTCTTATTATGCTTTAACTAGATTTTGCATACTATAAGCACAGACTAATAATAATATACTACGTATCTATAAGGTTTATGTGTATTTTGTATGCTGTCTGTTTTCTTCTAGCAAATTTAATCACGTATCCTAATATTATAATCCACTTAAAAACTTCTATGTAAACCTTAGTAAATGTCGAAATAAAGTTGTTTAGCTATTGTCGAATTTGCACATTGAGCAAAAAATATTTCATCCATTTATTACCTAACGTTTTTGTTTGTTACAGAATGAGTTCCGTTCAAGAAGAGAAGCTTGCAGACGGCACCCAAAAGACCCATGTGCGGGAACTGCGGAATACTGAACTCGTATCCCGGCTTTTAGCGGCAACTCCTCCATATCTCTATAGCGCTTTACCACTTCAACCTCATGCATTCTTCTTCAGTGAAATGCTGCGTTCCTTCGTCAATGCACGCCAAGGCTGCAGACCACCTCACTTCCATCGTCGCTTCAAACGCCGCTCCCACAAATATTTTGCTGAAAACGAAAATGATTGGAGACGGGAATGGCCAAAGCAAGATGAAGAGAAAAAGGAAGAAATCAGACCTGAAGTACCCCTTGAACTCACTGTAGATAAACAACCTAGAATCCATTGTGATCCATCCCCTAGAAGGCTGTCACCGAAAGCTGAGCCACCGAAATCAAGTGGCAGTCCAGGTCCACCCGGCAGACAGTCTACATTCGTTGACGTTGGTACAGAAGAACTGCCAAAACCGTCACCTTGTGTAGGTAGAAATATTGAACCGACTGTCTCACCGTCTAACCTGATTCTTCCACCTCCGCCACCTATGTGGTATCCGCCACTTTACAATCCACAGTTTGGTGTTGATCCTCTGAACTTCTTTATAGATCTGCGTGTATCCAGCCACATTTATGATAGAAAAAGAGCTGCTGAGGGCATGGAACAAAGCGCACCTGAATTACGCCCGGAAGAGTCTTTAGAAAAACGATTGGGCAAAGATTTTGGACAGCGACCGCGGCATTTATCGGCTTTCTCTGTTCCTGTCCGTGGCGCTAATGCTGGTTTAGACTCGGACAAGTATTTTGAAAGAACCACTGATCATGTTGGCAAGTCAAATGGTACATCGTACGTTATGAAGAATCTAAAGCGTTTATATGATGATTTATATGCTCACGAACAAAGAGGAGACGCCAAAATAAGTAAACTTGATAATCCAAAGGCAGAATCGTCTGATGCTGAAGATGAGAATATCATTGATTAACGCATTTTCTTCGTTAAGTTAATAGTATTCATTAGTATTGAGTACGTAAGTTTTTATTCTAGTCAAAAATTACGTGTAATCTTAAAAATAACTTCTAGTCATATGTTATTATCAAAGCTTTTTCATATTGCCGTTGAATAAATTTTAATAATGTCTAATGATAATTCGATTCACTATTATAAAGTATAGATAAGAAATCTGAAACATTAATTTTAATTGCAAACATAATTTATAGATACCAATTATTTAAGTACTTACGGATTAAAATAAGGTGCTTACAGTTTTTGTCAACTCGGAGTACCTACCCAATTTTCATATCTCAATCTGTAATTGATACCAATGGATAGCTTACACAGTGCGAGCAACTAAAGCGATAGTACAGCTACTATGCTTGTGTACTTGCATGACTGTAGCTCGACTCGCTTCTCTCAATGCAAACTGCACCAATGTTCTCGCATACTTGTTCCAACGTATCATGTCTCAAGCAATGTTGTACATAGGCCCGAGTAGGTATACGAACTACAGTCATTTCGCAGATGCGAGTTAGTAGGTAACTAACGCACTTGCACATGATAATAGTAATACCTAACTCGTATAATGCGGTCACAAAGCGGTCACATGATGCGTGTAGCAGTAAATCAACTGACTTGCATGCCAAGTCGCACTTTGTAATCTATCCATTAAATATAATTCTATTATAATATGGTATTGATTCTAATCAAATTCTATTCCAACATTCAGTAAATCTACATAATAAAGTTGTAAAAATAACAAAGTTGGTTGTAGATCATAAGTTAAAAACTAAAATCATGTTCATTGGTTATCCCAAAGCTCTGTGCCATAATATTATGTATATAGTTGTGTGATGTAAGTTTTAACTTGATATTTCTTGAATTACAATTAAATATTATATTCCTGTTAGTGTGTGTTTATTTATTTGCCTTTCCCCTTTTATATTGTATGAACTATGATTTATTATAAACAAACCTGCATCTCCAATCTACTTACGAATTAATTTTAAATAACATTTAACCATAGATAATATTATATTTAACTATGACTTACTTAAAATATAATATTATGAAACTAATAGAATGATCTGGCCTCGACCTGTTTATAAACTAATTTAAAAAGTGATTGGTACATAAATTTAATTGTAATTTAATTGTAATTAGGTTATTGAATATTGAGCCAAGAAACAAACAAAAAAAGGTTGTCGGTTGTGTCTGTCTGTGACATAGTAGATGTCAAACGGATGGGCCGGATTCGATAAGGTTATTTTTTCCATTGGAAAGCTACCTTTGCTACAGTGGTTCTTTACTTTGATTCATGAAAATCGGTCAAAGATTTCCTTTGCTCTCAAGTACATAATGGTATTCCAACCACTGTACATTTTTTACTTCCTCAATGTTATTAATTTATTTATAAGATCTCCTGACAAACGTTGTTCTTATTACGGCCGATTCTCAGTTCTACCACAGACTAATAATAATATACTACGTATACAAGTTCTACCTTAAAGGCCTATCCGCACTCGCACTCGAATCACGGCGCGAATCGCGCCGCAAAGCGCGGCGTGGTTCGCGCCTCGATTGTCCAACAGTCCACACTCGCAGGGTTCGCGCCGGGCTCACAGTATAGTGCGCGCTTCGCGCCTGCGAACCCTTTGACGCGGGACAAAAAACCGACAATTTTCGGGGAACAAGCCGCGAAACCGCGAAGAATATGCGAATCGGATCCACACTCATGCTTCTAAGAGTATCACAAACAAAAACAACAAAACTTAAAAAAATCTAAAATTTGGAATTTATTCTATTCTAAACTGTGATTCTAAATTTCTAAAAAGAGTACATATGTATAAAAAAAAATATTTTCTTAATCATTCTGCACCATCTGCACTCATTTATTATCTGTTTATTTTTAAATTTTACCACTGGCAACCCAAATTGGTCATCACTCATCTCACCATCATCTCACCACGCGATTCACGATTGTGATTTTGGGTCTCAATTTTTTCCGAACAATTTGAATTATTATCATTAAAAATTTTATCAAAATGTACGGACAACAACCGATTATAGTTTTGAGTGAGTAAAACATGTGACATCTTGTAGATTGTTAATATTAAAATAAATAAGCTTGATTCGTGTTTTAACAAAATAAAATGTTATTTCAGGCCAAAACACAAAACGTGAGTCCGGCCGGAAAGTTCAACTCGAGAATATAAACGCTGGAAAGGTTAATATCCTGGTGAAACTGTATAAAAAAGTTAATTTTCGCTATCCTAAGTGATTTTCAGTCATAACTTTCATGGATTGTTGTTTATTTTAGACAATAGCGGACGTTATACGAACATGCCTTGGTCCACAAGCTATGTTGAAAATGTTGATGGATCCAATGGGTGGGATCGTGATGACCAACGACGGCAATGCTATTCTCAGAGAAATCACAGTACAACATCCAGCGGCTAAATCTATGATAGAAATTGCCAGAACTCAGGATGAAGAGGTTAGAATTTTCATTTTCTGGAATTAATTTTTCATCAGTCATTAAAATATTGTCTCTACAATTGCCTATTTAATTCCAATTTTTATAGTATACATAGATGTACTAAACTTTTTGTAAATAAAATCTGTAAACATTATAGTCAATTTTATGAAAAACTATTTTTTTTAATAATTATTTTAGGTTGGTGATGGAACCACATCAGTCATTGTTCTAGCTGGTGAAATGTTAGCTGTGGCTGAACCATTTTTGGCGCAGAACATTCACCCCACTGTTATCATCCGGGAATACAGACAGGCGTTAGAGGATGCCATTAAATTATTGCAAGACAAGATCTCCATACCAGTAGATTTGAATGACAGGGAGAAAATAAGAGAAGTGGTAAGTACTTTGAATACATATGGTATACGTAAACATATACGTAAAAATGTGCTTGATGGAGACAGTTATAATGTGAGAGGTATGAAATTGTTGAAAAATTGATACAAACATGGTACAAATTTTGAAAATTAAGTATTTCAATAAATTTTTGAGGTGATCTTACAGATGTGGTTTGAATTCTACTATGAGGAAAGTTTAATCAGTGTGTATTTGTCTTCATTATTTGAAACATAAATCTCCTTTTTCTAGTGATGCCTGAATCAAATTTCAGGTTTAGGGGAACAAAGAGTAAAATTAATTTTAATTTGTTTAACATCAGATAGAAGTTAATTCAGAGTAACATATTATTATGTTACACTTTTTATTACATCTACAAACAGTACACAATTAATATGGCAAATAGTTATGTAAATATAAAAAAAAAGACTAAGAAACAAACATCTAAATGAATATACGTATAAATAATAGAAAGCATTTGAATGCCATAAAACCAAAAATATCAAAATCATCAAAATTTATTTCAACAACTTTTAGCAGAAGTACACTGAAGACGAACATTGTAGAATTGCAAGAAGTAAAATAGTGTAGGTGCTGTTTTTTATACACTTCATTCTTTTGTTTTAGATTCGATCATGTGTAGGCACAAAATATGTTGGCCGCTGGGCTGACCTGGCCGTCGACATTGCACTGGATGCTGTCAACACTGTCACAATCAATGAGAATGGCAGAGTGGAAGTTGATATTAAGAAGTGAGTAGTATATATCTACAAAGTCATTTATTCATTCAATTTGGCAACTTTATCACAAGTTTGGAAAGCGGCTTCTACAGAGAAAAGCCGGAATGAAAGTCTGTAGTAATATACTCTTTATGTATATTATCACACCCCGGACACTCCATACAAAATGATCGTTTTGACAGTCACACTGTAGAGACTGCAAATGTGTGTGTTAACGCTTTATGGTTGGCACATTTGTGACTAGCGTAAAAAAAATTCGCGTTTTTCTGATGAAATACATCCGTAAACAGCACAATATCTAACCATTTTCTACGAAAAACGATAATCACAAATCCAAAATAATAAAATTACTTTAAGTCAATTTGATTAATGTTGTCAATCTTCGTTGCGTATCGTCCTTGCAGAAAAATATGGCCCATTTTATGTCTGATCGCGCGGGGGGGAGGTAAGTGTTTAATTTTGGCGGGAGGCGGAGAGAGTCCGTTCTGTAGCGTTTAGCTACTATTATGTATTCTGTGATATTATGTTTTTATGTTATGACAACTCAAAACTGCTTCTAGAAGAAGTCTTAATTGAATAAAAATAAAATAAATGTTTGAGTTTTAATACTTTAGGGGTTTGAATGTGATTAATTAACTGCATGTATTTTAAAATTAATTTAAATTCTTATATATTTTTATGTCATATGCAGTTAATGTTTTTCTTATTTACTGTACCGTATTTTTGGTTATTTGTGGCAGGAACATTGTTTGTTGTTTTTGGGAAACTTAGTTAAAAACATATCTTCATTCCTACAGTTACGCCAAAGTGGAGAAGATTCCCGGTGGCACAGTGGAAGAATCCCGCGTGCTCAACGGCATCATGATCAACAAAGACGTGACGCACCCCAAAATGAAGCGGCTCATTGAGAACCCTCGCATCATTCTGCTGGACTGCCCCCTCGAGTACAAGAAGGGTGAAAGCCAGACCAACTTTGAGATTGTTGGTGAAGAGGTAATTTAAAAACTACCTTAGGTTTGTCTATGGGTATTTTATGTGTAATACATTCTTTAGTATTTTTAATGAAGATAATGATTTCTATAATTCACTAAATTTCCATAAAATTCACATTAATATAGGTTTGTCATTATTCATAACTAGCTGTGCCCCGTTGTTTCATCCGCATAGCTTCCTCGATAAATGGGCTATCTAACACCGAAAGTATATTTCAAGTTGGACCAGTAGTTCCTGAGATAAGCGCATTCAAACAAACAAACAAACAGACAAACTCTTCAGCTTTATAATATTAGTATAGTTAATCTGTTGATGAATTCTTTTACTTAAACTTGATTGGTGCAATATGAAAATTAATGATAAAAAAAAAATTGGTACTACAATTTTAAAATTACATTTATTTACAATTTTCAGTTGACAAAATAAATGCAACTCGATTTATTTGTATATTTATTATTTATCAATCACACCTATTTTCAGGACTTCACGAAACTGTTGCAATTAGAAGAGGAGCATGTTCAGAGACAGTGTGCGGATATCATTGCGCTTAAACCTGATGTGGTTTTCACTGAGAAGGGAGTGTCCGATTTGGCTCAGCATTACCTTGTTAAGGCTGGCATCACTGCTATTAGGAGGTAGGTGCTTTTACAGTTAATTGGGTGAAATTAAAATGAAACTACTTAATTCAATAATATTTTCATTAATATATTTTTTATAATTATATTGATTCAGTTTGAGTTCTTATCTAAGTGCAAGTTCTAAGAAAGGTTTACTATATTATATTTTGTGATTAAAATAATAATGATTTAAACTTCAACCTAAATGTTTTTAGAATGAGTTGTTTTTAATGTATTTCATTGTGTTTTAAACTTTTGTTTGATGAGAATGGATTGCAAGAGCAGACCAGAAATCAACTGAAATGTATTAGATCAGTTATAGTTTCTGACAAAGAATGTACACTTTCTATATCTTGCTCTAACATGCTCACTATGCACTAAACACGTCATTCATACTGCCTTCTTTCATACGGACTGCTTGACATTGATACTAATATTAACTACATAGTATAAAACAAAGTCGCTTTCTCTGTCCCTATGTCCCTTTGTATGCTTAAATCTTTAAAACTATGCAACGGATTTTGATGCGGTTTTTTTTAATAGATAAAGTGATTCAAGAGGAAGGTTTTAGTATATAATTTATTAGGTTTTAGATAAAGCGGGCGAAGCCGCGGGCGGTAAGCTTGTATATTATATTTTCTGACAAAGAATGTATGTAATGTATAATGTATGCACTAAACACTTCATTCATACTACCTTCTTTCATACGGACTGCTTTACATTGATACTAGTGATGCAACGAATACTACTTTTACGAATACGAATACGAATATCTCGCCTTGGTAATAAAAGACTCATTTATTATACTCTTCTAATAATTAAAATTTACAATAGGCAAATTTTTATTAAAAAAACATAAAATTCGTAGATTTTCTGGTAGTAGGCGATTTTTTTTTTCAGTCTGGATGTTTCCAGCCATTGAAAAAAGTCTTTCCGAAGTGACTGTACAGTGTACATGGCTGACTGTTCGTTTTTAAATATTCGTATATTCGCCGAACACGAATAATTGCGGTAAATGTCTACTATTCGGCGAATACGAATATTCGTATTCGTATTCGTTGCATCACTAATTGATACTAATACACTTATAAAATAATAAAATATAATTTAACAAAAACTTCCAGACTACGTAAAACGGACAACAACCGTCTGGCCCGCGCTTGCGGCGCCACCATAGTGAACCGCACGGAGGAGCTCAAAGAGAGCGACGTGGGCACTATGGCCGGACGCTTCGAGGTGAAGAAGATCGGTGATGATTACTTCACCTTCGTCACTGAGTGCAAGAACCCTAAGGTTATGAGATTTACTTATATATTTAATTATTTAGTATTATTTACATGCCTGGGTGGTACAGGAAGAAAGTCAAAACTAGCCTCTGACTAGATCGTGCAGTTAGCGTTACTATAGTGAGTGGCTTTAAATTTTTTTACAGGTTTATGTAAAAACGAAAAAAAAATGCAGTAACTCATTTTTAAATAGTTTACATTTTTCACATATTGTGTGTTTGTTTAATAGTAATTTATATGATTTTCCTTTCAAAACAATTATTATTTTTAACTGTATGTTTAGTGTGCGGCATTTAAAAATAATAATAAAAAGAAACTACTTACAACTTAATATTCATACTTGCATGATTTTACTTTTCAGGCGTGTACAATTCTTCTGCGAGGCGCTTCAAAGGATGTGTTGAACGAAATTGAAAGAAATCTGCAAGATGCCCTTCACGTTGCTAAGAATTTGGTGAGTTCATTTTATATTATATTTTCATTATTCACCTTACCATATATACGTAATTTATGTACAACTGTTTTCAGATCTTTTTTATATCTATTATCTATGAATATAATATGATGTAGATTGCAGTAAATAATGTTCATTTTTATTCATACATATATTGCATTTTATGCAATTGAACCAAAACTTTCGTAAGTTTTTAAACTTAGATTAATAAACTACCATCCCTAGATTAATAAACTTATAACGGGGATAGGCACAAAATATAATTCCATAATTGTTATATCACTACATAGTATAAAACAAAGTCGCTTTCTCTGTCCCTATGTCCCTTTGTATGCTTAACACGTTCGCGGACAGTATATCTTACAGGTACAGACACTACTTTTTTTCATACATTGCCCAGGGGCGTAGTGTCACAACACATGGTTAAAAAACCATATGATATGACAGAACGGATATAGGCGTAAACGTCGTAAGTACTCAGCGTCAGATTCATAGTCACCATCATCAGCAAATGGGTCTTGACTCGATTCAGGGGTAGACGCTGCATCAAACAGGTCTTGAAGACGTTTTTGTTCTTTTTCGAACGAGTCTCGAGACGCCATCTGCAAAAATATTCGTTACAAATTTAGTTCAACAAAATCGTGTTCACAACAAACAATAGCAACATAAATATGTTGTTTACATAAGCAACTAGACTTTAATTAGTACATCCAGTATGAGTAAAACAATTAAATTACGTTGGAAACAAAATACTCACTTTCTAAACAACAATTCACACGCGGCACGCGGGATCACCGCAGCGGCGCAGTACTCGACTAACCGTATGCAAACATGACGCCCACGGGCGTAGTGTGCGCGGGGAGAGGGGTAAAAAAATATGAATGTATGTGTGGAAGTACCTTCCTTTGACGAATTTTTGTAAATAATGCAGTGACAGTACAAAAGTCGTAATTATACCTGTGATGACAGTACAACATGCCGTTCTTTATGATAGTATGAAAAATCGCTCGTCGTGTGGCGTACTGATTTTATGCAAGTAAAAACTGATACGTCGACAGACGTACTGTCGTATCACTTTTAGCTGTCTAGACGCCTGTGGTCGTTACTGTCCGCGAACGTGTTAAATCTTTAAAACTACGCAACGGATTTTGACACGGTTTTTTTAATAGATAGAGTGATTCAATATAGTAGGGGAGCCCAAGAGGGGATTTTGGGATTTACTCGAGCGCGTCAGATTACTATAAGGGACGGTACCTTAGCTATTCATTAGTACCTCTAGTCAATATGAGCAGTTATGGTTGGTGGGTGCGCTCAGGGGCCCCGCTGGAAAATTTGAATAATCCATAATTCCCTAAGGTTGAGCTCGAATCGTCAGATTAGCGAAATGGGGACTTCTTATATTGTAATTAACCCCCCCCATATATTAATCTGACGCGCTCGAATAATATTACTTTAATTTTTTACCCTTTCTTCATAGCGATTAAATCGCCACTTAAATCGTCAGATTAACGTATACTTTTTTTCAGTGACGTCCTGGAGCATGCAAAATATCAATATCTAACGCGCTTGAGTATTTCCAAGCCAATTATTTTCTTTTTTAAATTAAAAAAAATCAAAAAACCCTTCCCCACCGCTAAAAGTGAAAACATTATAGGACCTTTTTTTCTCGCTATGGTCTAATCTACCAATTCTAATAGGTTCCCGTGACGCTCGAGTAAATCCACATTTAGCATCCTGGGCTCCCCTACTAATAGGAAGGTTTAAGTATATAATTTATTAGGTTTGAGACAGAGCGGGCGAAGAGCTAGTTTTTTATATAATAATAATATATGGTAATTGTTTTCTCCTTGACTCCTGATAATCACTCGCTCGTGGAAAGATTGTTAGTAATTTTTATTTATTTATCATCATCTTTATTAAATCTCTATGCAAAACTTTGACTGACCGGTTGGCTTGGTTGATAGTGGCCCTGCCTTCCAAGCCAGAGGTCGTGGGCTCGATTCCCACCCGGGGCATAGATGTTTGCTCAGTGTCTGGGTGTTAATAGATAAGTATTTATTTAAAATTATATGTGTATGTTTATCAGCCATCTGGTTTCCAAACACAAGCGAAAGCTTCGTATGGGATCAGATCGTGCCGTGTGTGAAAATTGTCCTGAAATATTTATTAATTTTTTTATAACTAAAACTATGTATTTTGTTTCCAGGTGCTAAACCCGCGTCTAGTGGCGGGCGGTGGTGCGGTCGAAATGGCGGTGTCCCAAGCGCTTGCAGCCAACGCATCGCACAACACGCCTTACCGTGCTGTAGCGACTGCGCTCGGTGAGTTTTGTTTTAGTCAAGTTTATTTAGCTTTCCGCCCGCGTTTTCAAAGAAAAACCCGCATAGTTCCCGTTCCCGTGGGATTTCCGGGATAAAACCTATCCTATGTGTTAATCCAAGTTACCATCTATATGTGTGCTAAATTTCATTGTAATCGGTTCAGTAGTATTTGCGTGGAAGAGTAAAAAACACACACATACACATCCTCACAAACTTTCGCATTTATAATATTAGTAGGATAGTAGGACTTTTTGAAGTGAAAATTTATGCCGGTTGAGCACTTTTTGTTAGAGAAATTCTTGTAAATTGGTGTGTTAGAACTTTTTGATGAAACGAAAAATGGTAAAATTGTAAGTTATAGAAAATAATACACAATAATCAATATTATGTTACAAAGACAGATTATTATCATATTTTTAACTAGGATCGCGACCATCCCAATGCAATTGTAAAATCGCAATTTTGCATGTTTAATTTCTATAAATATCAATAATCAATTTAATTTAATAAAAGAAAGAAGAAAAACCAAATTGAACACCAAAATTGTTGAAAAAAAAAAGAACTATTAGTAAATCTTAAACAATACTGTTGAATTAAATTAAATTAATTTATCTTATAATATCCTACGATCAAATTAAAAAAACAAAATAAATAAAAAACAGATCAGGGCTCGTCCGGGATTTGAACCCGGGACCTCTCGCACCCAAAGCGAGAATCATACCCCTAGACCAACGAGCCGACTGACGTATATAACTAAAATTGGCCTCTCTTTATGTTCAAGCTAATTTTACTTGATTATTTTTTTAAAGGAATTCATATTATATTTATTCGTAATAAAGTTGAAAATTGAAGAAAATGGCTGAGTGAAAGTATGGTTCGTCGTAACTGTGATATAATATTGTGTGTTCACTAGTGTTTCTGCTAAACTTATTTACATTTAACTCATTGTTTTAAATATCTTTTCCTTTCCTAAATAATACATTATATTGTAGAATGTTGATACATCAAAATCGGCTCATCCAGTAAAGTACCAAGAAAGTACTGAGGTAAAGTCGGTTGAAACTACGGTTAAAATAAATTGAAATCGGTGGCACTGCATTAAACTGTCCAGTAAAATTGAATATAAAAGTTACAGTTCGTTTATTTGGAATTCATCAATTTTGTTTCTCGATTTATGGGGCCATAGGTAGGCTATTTTATTGGAAATATGATGTGTTGGATTTAATATTAGGTATTCTCCTAAGAGATTGCAATGAACACTCTGATAGTTGAATAATATAATAAAATAATATTTATGAAATTATGGATTTTATTTGGGATTAAAATAAAACAACATACTTTTTTCTAAGAGTTTTATTTTACACATGAGAGTTCACTTGTACTATCAAACAGAGCATAGTGCTATGACGTCAAATGTGGTCATGTGGCTCTAGTGGTACTCGATTTTTATTGAAAATAATATGCCTCTAAAATAGAAACTACTGTTTTTTTTATCTACGATGAAAACTAGTGTATTTGTATCTATATTTTACAATTTTGTCTCGTTTGTACAAAAAACTTATTAACTTTGTTTATTTATTTGAAACATTTAGATGACAGAGATCAATGAAATCGAATGTTAGAAAATGCCTTATAAATTAATGTTAGTAAATTACAATTATCAATTTGTAGTTATGCCACACCCCGGACACTCCATACAAAATTATCGTTTTGACAGTCACACTACAAGAGACTGCAAATGTGTGTGTTAACGCTTTTTGGTTGGCACATTTGTGACTAGCGTAAAAAAAATTCGCGTTTTTCTGATGAAATACGGATGTATTTCATCAGAAAAACGCGAATTTTTTAAACAGCACAATACCTAACCATTTTCTACGAAAAACGATAATCACAAATCCAAAATAATAAAATTACTTTAAGTCAATTTGATTAATGTTGTCAATCTTCGTTGCGTATCGTCCTTGCAGAAAAACGCGGACCATTTTTAGCGTGATCGTGCGGGGTGAGGTAAGTGTTTAATTTTGGCGGGAGGCGGAGAGTGTCCGTTCTGTAGCGTTTAGCTACTATTATGTATTCTGTGGTTATGCGAAAATCTATCGCTTTGAATGGACAAGTTTACGCACAAAGGTAACTTATACATTCAAGCTTCACACTGACAAACTTTTAAGCGATTTGGCACACCAATAAACATTTACTGAACAAATTTACAGAGATAATCCCCCGCACACTGGCCCAAAACTGCGGTGCGAACACGATCCGTACACTGACCGCACTCCGCGCACGGCACGCGGGCAACGCGGGGACAATGAGCACGTTCGGCATCGACGGGGAGACCGGCGAGATTGTGGACATGGTCGCGCGGAAGGTGTGGGAGCCGCTCGCTGTCAAGCTGCAGGTTAGTGTTGTGGGAGTGGGGGAGACTGGGCCACATTGGCACAAAACACTAAACAATAGTGTAGTGCTATGGGGGTGGGGGAGACTGGGCCACATTGGCACAAAACACTAAACAATAGTGTAGTGCTATGGGGGTGGGGGAGACTGGGCCACATTGGCACAAAACACTAAACAATAGTGTAGTGCTATGGGGGTGGGGGAGACTGGGCCACATTGGCACAAAACACTAAACAATAGTGTAGTGCTATGGGGGTGGGGGAGACTGGGCCACATTGGCACAAAACACTAAACAATAGTGTAGTGCTATGGGGGTGGGGGAGACTGGGCCACATTGGCACAAAACACTAAACAATAGTGTAGTGCTATGGGGGTGGGGGAGACTGGGCCACATTGGCACAAAACACTAAACAATAGTGTAGTGCTATGGGGGTGGGGGAGACTGGGCCACATTGGCACAAAACACTAAACAATAGTGTAGTGTTATGGGGGTGGGGGAGACTGGGCCACATTGGCACAAAACACTAAACAATAGTGTAGTGTTATGGGGGTGGGGGAGACTGGGCCACATTGGCACAAAACACTAAACAATAGTGTAGTGCTATGGGGGTGGTGAGACTGGTCTACATTGGCACAAAACACTAAACAATAGTGTAGTGCTATGGGGGTGGTGAGACTGGTCTACATTGGCACAAAACACTAAACAATAGTGTAGTGCTATGGGGGTGGTGAGACTGGTCTACATTGGCACAAAACACTAAACAATAGTGTAGTGCTATGGGGGTGGTGAGACTGGTCTACATTGGCACAAAACACTAAACAATAGTGTAGTGCTATGGGGGTGGTGAGACTGGTCTACATTGGCACAAAACACTAAACAATAGTGTAGTGCTATGGGGGTGGTGAGACTGGTCTACATTGGCACAATGAGGGGACAGTACCATCCGTATTCTGACCGCACTATGCGCGCAAAAGGTTTGTGAACCGCTCGCTGTCATGTTACAGGTGGAAGTGAAAGCAAGGAAAACATAGAAAATGACACACATACACATACACATACACGTACACGCATACACACACAAATAGAGATAGACTCACACACATACACAACAAAATGTTGAAACTGCAGGTCCTCACCTGTACCCTACCCCACCAGTAGAAGAAAGAAAGATAGATAGAATAAAAATAAAACTTCAACGTACACAACACAGACATACATACAACAATTAGAAAATACAATACCATCATTTTTTACAAATTATTGGTCTTTAAAAAAGGGCATCACGTTTCCTGCCGGCTCTTCTCCGTATTTTTTGAACTGAATTTCTTAAATTATATTTGTAACTAGCGGTCCGCCCCGGCTTCGCCCGTGGTACATATTTCGCAATAAAAGGTAGCCTATGTTCTTTCTCAGGGTCTAAAGATTATCTGTGCCAAATTTCATCAAAATCGGTCCAGTAGTTTATGCGTGAAAACCATACATACATACATACATACAAACCTTTCCTCTTTATAATATTAGTATAGATAATGCCACATAAATAAATATAATACTAAACTATTTCTAACATTATAGGTATACAAAACGGCTGTAGAAACAGCGATCCTCCTCCTCAGAATCGACGACATCGTCTCCGGGTCTAAGAAGAAGAGCGGCCAAGAGCCCGCTGCGCCCGCACAACTTGCGGGACAGGAATAATTCGCTAAATATATTCATTTTTATATTAACCTGTGTCATTTTTTGTTAGAGAGAAGTAATTTTTGTTTACAGACCCAAATATTATAAGACCAGTGAAAAAATTATTAATTGATTGACCTGAAAATTCTAAAATGGGATTTAAAAGCATAAGGTCGTATTGAATAGGTGTTAAAATTTGGTACTTATTCGTTTTTAAACTCCAATTTAAAATACACACAAAATATAAAAGTATGTATGTACTAAGATTTTAGATAACATCACAGTATAAAATGGAATAAATAATTACGATCAATTGTACTAAGATTAGAATTTTAAACACCATGCTTTAATACAAACAATGCAATAAAATTATGTCCATTTTCCGTAAACAGGTTAATATTTTAAATATAAACATATATAACGCTATAGTTTTATACGCTAGATAACGGTTTATTCAAAATAAGTGCTTTGCTTGTAGTTGCAGTAAGATTTTAATAATTAAGATTTGTAACTGCAAACTAAAATATACGAATGCCTTACTAATAAATATAATTTAAATTATACTTAGGTAACTAACGTTTTTTGTTAAAATTTCACAATATAACGAAATATTTGTTTATTAGTAAGGTATCATTTTCCACCATTATTGAATAAATGTATTTTCTTCAACAAATGATACCAAAAATTTTGTATCAGGAGAAAAGTTTCAAAATTTACTCAAAATAATGTTTTCAAGAGATTGCTTTTGTCACACAATATGTTATTTAGCGCGATGCCTTAGTAGCTATAACTATGATTAATTTTAATTATATTTAATAACAATTTTTCGTTATTTATAATTTTGTGGTCAGTTTAACACGTGGAGTCGCGTTTATGTTGCAACATGATATTTCGGATGGAACAATAATAGTAGGTATTAAACGATTAAACATTATTTGATGTGTTTTATTTATCCCTTATTTCATTTATCTACCTAACTTTATTTATTAGAAATATATGCAGGATTTCAATTTTATAACTAGTAAGTGTATATCGAATCATTGCATTGAATGAACATAAGTTTTCATTTGATAAATAACAAAGTAAATATAGTTTTACGTAATTTTTTTTACAACGAATATTAATTGTAATAATACCCGCTTACAGTTTCAGCAAGCGAGCTTTCTAGTAGAATTTAAATTAATTAGAATATCTTTATAGTGATACCTATGACAATTACTACAACAAATATATTAAAACAAAAAAGGAAGTCGAAGTAAAAAGTGAGACCCATGGTATTAGAGGTGCAGTCTACTACTCAAGTTTATAAAATAAGTAGGTACCAATCAATAAATGACATGAGAATAAAGTTGGAGTAAATATATCGGTAATATTATTTTAATACCACATTCACGTTATATCGTCAGATACCAAAAATCCATGAAATCTTTATTTGTAATATTATGCAAATATTAAATATTCCAACATTATTCCCGGAGGAAGTCGTAATGATTGGAGATATATTACCTATTATTTGTTCAGTACAATTGCAAGCTTCTTATAAAAATAATTCGTAGACTAAAAGTGCTTTGGGAAATATTAAAGCGATTATGACATTGCAATGTATTTGGTGGACAAATGCAATAATAAATTTCATCATTATAATACCAGTTCATAATTAAAATATTACATAAAAGATGATATTAGGGAAGTAGTAGTGAGCACGCTGCGTGAACCGATCGAGATAGGTGACACGGGAGCGCTTTTCCATTGTTTGGCTATAAATTTGAAAACGTGGACCGTTAGATAGTTTGTTTCCATTGTTGATAGTTTAGATTTTATTTTAATACTATGCAAGTATTATAGACTGATTTTAGGCTAGCTAGGTAGTAAGGATTTGATTCCAGTGCAGGAATAGTTTACTGTTTAATTAGTTATTGGTTATATTTATGTTAAACATGTCGTTAAGTACATTAGTTATTTCCTATCTCTTATCTTCTGATTGAAAATCGAGGTGTATAGCGCAAATATTCATAATTATAATATACTATAAATTAGGTACCTAGTTACCTACTTAAAATTTCGCAAATACAAATTTAAATTGAATTTGAAAATATTCATTAGTCTATCTATGTTCATTTACAAGCTCGTGTTCAAGTCCGAAGGGTCAGGCAACTCATTGAATTTGATGCATAGCAAAAACAGAAGTTGGTAGGTAGGTTACCTGAACCTTACTATGCACACTGCACACTTACGAGATTA
This sequence comes from Colias behrii, assembly GCA_029959065.1. Classification (NCBI taxonomy): domain Eukaryota; kingdom Metazoa; phylum Arthropoda; class Insecta; order Lepidoptera; family Pieridae; genus Colias; species Colias behrii. Next base: position 4,107,170 of record JARWMC010000015.1, read on the forward strand.
ATTATTCTCTTCAATAGTTACATGATTTTTTTATCAGTTGTCAAAAAATACATTTCCAAATAAAATACCAAAAAAAAAAATAACCGAATAATGGAGCCAAACCCATATTGTTTGCGAACAAAACGCTCATGATGCGTGACCGATGGTCGTCCACCGCTCGACCACTCGCTTACCACATTGCTGTGCAGGCCCTGCGAGCTGCCTGACTCTGGATTATGTGCTGGTGAGCCTAATTTTATTTACACATTTAGTATAATGTTCACGAATAGGGATACTTTTAATATTCGTGACTAACTGGGAATATTAGACTGAATCAGTATGTATAATTCACTAGATTAATTTTATCATTATTGAACTTCGTAATTATTAATATTGATTAGAATCAAGATGTATACAGAACTTTAATGTTAGATACTTATAACTTATAAGTATACTACTCTAGACTCTTTACTAAACGCACTATTACGCGGCTAAACCTAATAAATTATATACTTACTAAAACCTTCCATGAGAATCACTCTATCTAACTTTAAAAAAAAAACGCATCAAAATCCGTTCCGTAGTTTTAAAGAAAAGCACACACAGGGTCGAAAAACAGCGATAGCGACTTTGTTTTATACTAATGTAGATACTAATGTAGTGATATTTACTTATTGCTTACTTTCCTCAGATGTTGAGTTTATTAACTGCTTCTTATTTTAGTCATATCTTCGTTTTCTCGTTTACAGCGTTATTTTTCCTGCACCTGAAATGTATGAAACATTATGTTATTTGCATTCAATAATATTGTATTGAACGATAGCGCGGGCTCTACAATTTTATATTTAAATAATTCAAGCATCAAAGTCCTTATTTATGAATTTATGAAGAAGCCCTTGTGCCCTAATTAATAAACCCGATACAATTAATTTTTATGCGGTACCGGTAAGAACATAGGTATCTCACGAATACATCATTAAAAAAAATTATGTAATTTTACCTAAAAGTTACCTTTATGTAAAATCTTCAATTTCTTCACTAATATTTAGAATTAACATTTTATTTTATATTTAAACGGAAATAAAAAGTAATGTCCATTCTTTTAAAATTTAAAGTCTTTATAAAAACCAGATGTGCAAGAAAGAGACACTTTGAAAGATTCGAGGTCGGTTAAGACATTGAAATAGATGATTTGTTTTATCAGCTTTCTTTGGGCGGCTTCGCCCGCGTAGTCAAAGAAAAACCCACAAAGTTCCCGTTGTTTGGATATTCGGGATAAAACCTTTCCTATGTGATATGTCCTTTCTCAGGTTTCAAAGTTCACTCATATCAGTTCAGTGGCTAAGGCGTGAAGAAGAGACAGATAGATAGACAGAGTTAATTTCGCATTTATAGAGACAATATTAGTAGGGATTATTTTGACGTGAAAAGATGATTTATGATTATAGATGATAAAGTCGCACTTATAAAAGGTCACATGAAAAAGGAATAGATGTAGCTAAAAACAACAATAAATTTGGGCAATAGTTATCAATTGATAATAAATAATAATATATTAGTCATTTGCATTGAGTACAGTTAAATAAACTTTCAATAGGTCTATATGAACTGGGTCAATCGCCTTCGTCTAGTTTTAACAATGGATTTTAACGATAACGGTTGTGATTTGTGAATAGATTTCATGAATGAACTGATAGTAGTTCAGGCGATATGGGGCGTAACTAGTTACTTCTATGGGATATTGGAGTGTGGGAAAATTGATTTGGGCATTTGGTTATAGATACTGTTATTTATTATCTGCAGTTATCCAGTAGCAGTCAGGGATTTGCATAAAGTTAGCATGGCTGGTTATTAAGATATAGCTTGCTGCTATTTATATTAACTAATGTTCGTGTGCTTGTTTAAACGATAATAACGAGTTAGTAATAATTACGTTTTCAATAAATCTTTAATAAGTGTTTTGTAAAACATGTGATAGGTAAAATTTTCGTAAAATTTTGTTGAGCTTTCACACAAAATAACTCTGATCTTATCAGCTAGAATCAAAATAGAGTTTTTAATTTTATTTTAAAGGTTGTGCTCTCAAGTTAAGGAAGTTGGTTTACATTGATAAAAGCATTTACATCGAATGAATTCATAGGTCTAATACCTATGAATTCATTCGAGTCGTCGATTAAGTCGTCATTATTACTTAGCATTTTTATTCCCTACACTATGAGTGATAAATCATACCACATGTAACTAACTACAGCAGTCTTTCCCAACGTGGGCGATAACGCCCCCTTGTGGGCGCTGCAGGCCTAAAGGGGGGCGGTAAGAGACCCAGAAAAAAAAGGGGGCGTTGTGTAGGGCTTTGGGGTCGATTTATAATTTCATCTACCTAGCTAGGAAGACTCTTAGAAACCGACTGAGCTCTCGACTTCGAGAGTCGACATCTTGTGAACATCAACTAATATTAATTAAGATATAGCTCAAAATCGGTTCGATATAATAGACCGCGGGCAATCATGTTTTAACAAGTTTTTGTTAAATAATCCGATTTGTACATTCCTGTATCAATCGGCTGGTTCTATAATACTTGTTCTTGCTTGTCGAGTACGATTGGGCGTCGAATGAGATAAACGAGTTTATGCACGTTTGATGTCTTATTCCTGTTGGTGCGTGCTGCTTATGCAATCCTATATAAACGACGTAAATTTATTTTATTTTCATTTGCGGTTTCGCGCATAATAGATAAGCAGTACTTGATTTCAACACTTACGTATTTCTCAAAACAAAACAATGTCGGAAGTAAAAAAGAAGAGACGGCAATACTCTGCGGAATATATTAAATTCGGATTTATTGAAAATCCCACAAACCCGTCGTCGCCTTTGTGTCTTCTATGTCTAAAAACATTTTCGAACGAAGCAATGAAGCCTTCAAGACTGCAAGATCATTTGAATAAAATGCATCCAGATAAGAAAGACAAGAATGTAGCATATTTTCAAGACCTAGAGAAGAAGCATAATACTCAGCCAAGTGTATCAAAACTATTTTCGGCGGCTGCTAAGCAAGATGACGACGGACTTCGAGCTTCGTACAATATCTCTTTGTTAATTGCTCAAAAAGGCAAACCACACAACATCGGAGAAGAGTTAATTTTGCCAGCAATAAAGGAAGTAATAACTACTGTGCTTCATAAACCGGCCGCAGATATTATCCGAAAAATTCCTTTGAGTAATAATTCTGTGCAAAGACTAATTGATGAAATGGCTGAAAACATTGAAGAATCATTGTGCAATCATCTGAGGACTAGTCAATTCTCAATTCAGCTCGATGAGTCCACTTTACCAACTAATGAAGCGTTGTTGCTATCTTACGGGAGGTTTATTAAAGATGAGAAAATACGTGAAGAACTATTGTTTGCCAGAAATTTGGAGACAGATACAAAAGGCGAAACCATATTCAATACATTGGAAAAGTTTTGTGAAGAGAAAGAGATTCCTTTGAAAAATATTATATCAGTTGCTACGGATGGCGCTCCGGCTATGACAGGGCGCCATAAAGGCTTCATAGCGTACTTAAAGAATAAAATTCCAGATGTCCTTGCTATACATTGCGTTATTCATAGACAACATTTGGTTGCTAGAAACTTAAGTGAACGACTATTTCAATCACTGCAATATGTCATCAAAGCAGTCAATAAAATCCGTAGCAGCTCTTTGAATGATAGATTATTTCATCAGCTTTGTGCTACTAATGACGAAGATTTCAACCGTTTGTTGCTTCATACTGAAGTTCGTTGGCTGTCAAGAGGCAATTGTCTGATTCGATTTTACAACCTGTTTGACTCTGTGATAGAGTTCTTGGAAACTAAAGATACAGAACTGCGCAACAATCTCATAACATCAAAGAATGATATAGCTTACATGACAGACCTGTATAAACTGTTCAACGACATGAACCTCCAACTGCAAGGCGATGAACTAAATTTAATTAAAACAAAAAATGTCGTTGCTGCTTTCGCAGCCAAACTGCTTCTGCACAAAAAGAATATGGGCAGACGTGAGTTTCACAATTTTCCGAATTTATCAGTATTTTGCAGTAACGACGACTTGTTTGCCTACTGCCAACATTTGGAAAACCTCCACATTGACTTCACCGAACGATACCAGGACATTTTAAACTTGGAAATACCAGACTGGGTGTTGGATCCGTTTTCAAATGTCAACACAGCAATGTCACCTCAGCTGGAAGAAGAACTTATAGAATTGACAACAAACGAAGAAACAAAAATCAAGTTTAAAAATGGATATCAAGAATTTTGGCTACAAAAACCGATCCCACAATTGTACCCTGGATTGTGGTCAATTGTTCAACGATTCTTGATAGCATTCCCATCGTCATATTATTTGTGTGAACGTGGATTTAGTGCTGTGGCAACGCTGCTTACTAAAAAGAGAAATCATTTGCGTGTTACCGAACGTGGCGACTTGCGGCTGTTTTTGAGTAAATTGGAACCTGATATCAACAAACTTATTGAACAGCATCAGATTCAACCTTCACATTAGTTTTTATATAAGAATTGATTATGTTTGTTTTATTTTCAATAAAAGATACTCTACTATAAAGTTGCGTTTCAATAATCAGTTATAAGTACTTAGCGTTTTTTAAGTATGTTTAAAAAGGGGGGCGTTAAAAAATAATTTATTCTTAAAGTGGGCAGTAGACAAAAAAAGGTTGGGAACCCCTGAACTACAGTTTCTATAACAATACAAACAACAACCAAAGGTCACAATATAGTTGGTTTGATTTGTGCAAATAAAATAATTTAGACAGACTTCATGGTCAACGGAACGTGTCCACGCTTCCGTTTTATTTCAACACATCCGTCCCTCATTTCAAGCGCGGATCCAGGGGGGGGGGTCACGGGGTCATGACCCCCCCCTGGGCTAGGTCCACGACCTAAGTGGACCACTAATTTAATATTAACTTTTTTAAATTAACAAATTAATACTGTTCAATATGATGTTATTATTGAATTTTGAGACATAAAAGTAATATAGAACAATGAAATCAATTACAAACGGTAACGGAAGAGAATATAACAAAAATTCTAGAAAAAGTTTATTAGGGTCGACCTGTGGTCGTAATTTAAGGACAAATAACAGGTTTTTTGATTTAAAAAAAAAACTATAACTGCAGAATAAAGTGTAATGGTAAAGTTGTATGTAATTAATTTTTTTCTACAACTTTTACTGTTACACTTTTCACACAAAACCTCAAATATCGAAATATCCCAGTTCGTGGATAAGACATAAAATAGCAAAATTTTTTTTCAAATGAACACTATAAAATACCGTCAAATTACAACAAAAAATCGGCCAAGTGCGCGTCAGACTCGCGCACCGAGGACTCCGAGCAAACATATTTTTTCATTATGTTGTATCTTACAATTTTGTTTAAAGGATTTTTTTCTTTATCTGTGCTTGTAAGTGCTTAAGTCGTTGCTTTTAACCAAATTTCAAGACTGTGTTCACGGGAAGTACCTTGTAAGTTTTGATTGATGATTCCCTTGCAAGTAGTTGCGAATTACAGAATATGCGGCTCTAATTGCTTTTTCTTCAGATTGCGTTGACATAGAATTTGAATTAAATAACAGATTTAAGTTATTATAGACCTGAGTTCTGATGTGAATATCAATTAAATACATGTAGACGTTCATGAGTAAAGGGATTGTAGGTTTAAAATTATTTAAAAATATATTTTTATTTAATTTAATTAAATAATTAGGGTTTTCGCAGTTATTACTACATCTGTGCTATAACACGATACTTTTTACTCAATTTCAAGACTGTGTTTACGGGACAGGGCAGGTATTGCAGGTATTGATTCCCTTGCTAATGTCGAAATCCTACGGTCTACGGTCCCTTGATGCTGTGAAAAATTCAAACGTTTTAGCCAACGCAATCAAAAGATGCAGCTGTAATTGCTGAAATTTTGCGACACTCCCTAAGAAATCAAAACCTACAGGGTAGTTCCCGAGTACACAGAGTCATGAAATTTAGTACAATCAAACGTCTTATAACGCAGACTAGCTTACCGCCCGCGGCTTCGCCCGCTTTCTCTAAAACCTTATAAATTATATACTATTCCTCTTGAATCACATCTTTAAAAAAACTGCATCGAAATTCGTTGCGTAGTTTTAAAGATTTAATCATACATAGGGACATAGGCACAGAGACAACGACTTTGTTTACTAATTGCGAAAAGCATGAATTTTTCCTTAGATTATAATATAAAAAAATATTTAAAAAAAAATTTAACTTACAACCCTGTTACTCATGAACGCTGACATGTATTAACTTGATATTCATACCAAAAACTCAAGTCTAAAATACCTTTACGCTATAATAAAATCAAACTTCTATGTCAACGAATCAGAAGATACAGCCGTAAATGCCGAAAAATTTCGCAAATTTCGACATTCACAAGGGAATCAAAACTCAAAACCTACAGGGTACTTTCCGTAAACTCAGAATCTTGAAATTCGGTACAAAGCAACATCTTATAGTACAGATACAGGAATAATTGCAAAAAATATATATTTTTAAAGTTTGTCTGCCTGTGAAGACTCTTTTTCTCAGGAACGCGTGGAGGTATCAATCTGAAATTCATACCGAATACTCAAATCTACCGTTCCTTATAGCTGTGAAAAAATCAAACTTATAAGCCAACGCAATCAAAAGATACAGCCATTTATGCCGTAAATTATCGCAAATTTCGACATTATCGCAAGGGAATCAAAATCTATAGGTATTGTACTACTTCCTGTGAACACAGAGTTCTGAAATTTGGTTAAAAGCAATGTCAGCACAGATGGAGGAAAAATTGCTAAAACATACATTTCATGCTTATCAACATTCGCAAGTGTTAACAGGAATCAAAACCTACAGGGTACTTCCCGTGAACACAGAATCTTGATATTTAATATTTATTTAATAGAAACTTACGTCTTATAGCACAGATAAAGGAAAAATCGCGAAAAGCATAAATTTAATATTAAAACATATTTAAAAATGTTTGTACGGAACTCTTGGTTCGCCAATCCGACTCGCACTTGACCATTTTTTTTTTTAATCTACGTATCAATTAAATTACCAAAATATAGCTTTTGAAAATTGACCACGTCTATGTGACCCCCCCCCTGGCACTAAAGCTGGATCCGCCCTTGCCTCATTTCTATTTTACGACATGAATTTTTATTTACTCATTTAACTATTTTTAGTGCATTTAAATTAGAACTTCGAAAAATATTGGTGAATCGTCAGAATATGGTTATTTATAAGTATAAAGGTGTCTTCAAAATTTAGCGAAGTTCACAATAATTAAAATCAAATGTTTTATATACTTCTATGCTAACATTACAAAGAGGAAAATTTCGTTTGCTTGATATAATAGATATATATAAAATTATTTAGAAATTTCAAAATATGCATCTGCGTAAAAATTATACCTAGAAATGAGGACCTCGTAATTTTTAACTTCGCAAAGCACGTCTCCACATGTTTTAAAAATTTTAACATATTTTCTTTAATTTTCAGTTTTGTGCGACAAAATGAAGAGAACGATATTATTGGCATCAGTGATATTGCATGTCGTGCTGTCGTTTGATATACAGCAAGCTGATCACACTGTGGACCCGGTAAACATTATTAATTAATTCATAAATTAATTATAATAGCGCGAATTTTTGTAAGAACTAAGAATGTAAGTATGGATGTAGCTATGGATTTTTGATAATTTTTAACGCAAAAATAGCCGATCGGATTTGTATGAATTATGCTATAGACTATAGGAGTTATAGTGTCGATTTATACTATTTCTAAGCAGATACCACTATAAGAAGAGGCGGGATCAAGCTAGTTGTGCATATTCATTATTCATACCTATAAGCATATGAAAAAATAAAGAAAGTACTTAGTATATTTTTTCTATATAAAATGAAAAACAAAAAAATAGCAACAAAAAGCCAACATCACGCGGTGTTCCCAGGCGGTCACCCATCCAAGTACTGACCGCGCCCGACGTTGCTTAACTTCGGTGATCGGACGAGAACCGGTGTATTCAACGTGGTATGGACGTTGGCAATAGATACATTAAAAAAGCAGTAGTTAATCTTTGATTTAAACTAAAACTGTTCATAATAAAATCTTGGTGCTAAGCAAGCCGCTGATACAGCGGCAGTTACAGTCCTAATTGTCCGTATTTAAGCAAAAAGGAACCACCCAGCAAAAAAGCACTTCTGAGATATCAAAGGATTTACAAAAACATTTGCAGCTCTGTTAGATGAAGTAAAATTAAAATTTATTTTATTTAAATTCATTGATAAATTACTTATTTAAGTATGTGTATATAAATTTGCTCTGAATATTCTTAAACTTTCTAGATAATTAAGAAAATGTGCATGTGGTTCCTTTTAACATTTATCAATTGATAGGTTTTCTCTTATACAAAAAGGAACCACATCCCAGGGATTTAATGATATAAATGAAACTATGTATTTATAATATCGTAATTAAAGCTTTAATTAATAAAATATATAAAATAATACTTATATAGGACGTTTATTCGACGTTATCATCAAATTGGATTTCGAAATCCACCGTGTCTAGTCCATCTATGTGGTCTTCTATTGCATCATCACTAATGAGACCGTTATAAAAACTGTGCATCTTGTGGAATGAGATGTAATATGGACTGAATATCGCTAGAAGGTGAAAAAAGCTTCTCCAGAGGCAGCGACGTATAAGGTTCTTCGTTATCTTCTGTAATAAAAAGAAAAAAGCTTTAAATCAAAATAATAAAGCCGCGTGGCTTTTATACGTAGGTAGGTATATGGCGACAGCAAAATATTATTAGTTCTTATAAAGCCGTGTCCCTACTAGACGACTAAGTATGTTGTATGTACATGCGCCATGTACAAAAAACTGGCTAAGTGCGAGTCGGACTCGCGCAACGAAGAGTTCCGTACCATTATCTATAAAAACGCCAAAAAAATCACGGCTTATTGTATGGGAGCTTCTTAAATATTTATTAAGCTATTGCATAGCTTCTATCGCGGGCCTTGAGCGCGGGGACCGAATCGAGAAATTCCGTTACGAAAAAACCTCACGCTCTCCACTCCGACGGGCTCGGAGGTGTGGCTTGAAGGCATGCTATGCAATAGCTTTACCGTGGCAGTCCCCGAGTGCCACACGTCTTTTTTTATTCTGTTTTTTAGTATTTGTTGTTACAGCGGCATCAGAAATACATCATATGAAATTTCGACTATCTAACTGTCACGGTTCATGAGACAGAGGGATAGACAGACGGACAGCGGAGTCTAAGTAATAGGGTCTCGTTTTACCCTTTGGGTACGGAACCCTAAAAATCATACGCAACAGTGGCAACCCTAGCAAAAAATTAAATAAACTTGTTAAAATTTTGAATTTCGCAGGCTAGGGCCTTGTTCCGGTCAAAACAGTAGCCGCGCGAGTTTTAAAATCAAACAAATAATTATATGCGCTGAATGATGTGGCTGAATGTACTGTACTGAATCTGAATCTAAACGTATTTTACCAAAATAGTAGGTAGGTACCTAGATCATCGACAGTTTTTTTTAAAACAGGGTTTAGACTTTAGTAGTTTCATCTCACAATGACAGATGAATCGTAACAAAATGATCTCTTAATTCGACTCGCCGCGCCTTCGTGAACAACGACATTGTCGTTAAAATACGTAAATCCACAGAGGATTCCTCTTGTACTTACTTAATGAACTATCTTCTTAAAATCACACCACAATCGGGAATGAATCAAAAGTGGATAAAGCGTACCTGCATCTCAGATTCAATAAGTACTTAAATGCATTAAATAAAACTACTTACCCGTTGTATCTTCATTATTATCTTCGGTGTTCGTCTCCAATGCTTTTCTTACCAATTGCTTGCTTATTTATTTATTACTAAACATTTTCACATTTAATTTTAAAGGTAATTAACAAAAACAATAGAACTTACTTCGCGGAGGAAAAAAACACCGTCACGTATTCGAACTACTTCGCTGAATGTCACCTATATTGACAGATGTTCGACGTTTTACTTAAAAAATTGGAGTTTTGCACTTAAGTAATGAAATACGTTGTTTAAAGATGAGAAGCATTGTAACAAGTCAAGGCATTTGGTTCCATATAGCGATGATGGGTTTCAGAATGTTTTACAATATTTATTTGTGCATAATAGAACCGAATGCTTGTGGTTTTATTTTGCAATAAAAAATTACAATTAAATTATGTATTTATTTTACGCACAACCATACCACAGAAACCTGGTTCCATTTTGTGTATTAAAAATAATTGTTATTAATAGAAATATGTGTAATGTATAATGGTACCAAGTAGGTGTGGATCTGTTTTGTATAAAATGACATGATAGTAATATCGTTTATTTGTTTGAACAAAGCAGTCCCGTGGTGCTGTGGTTCGGTTTTGCTTAATATGGTATTATTCGTTGTTGCTGGTGGTTCCTTTCTGCTTTTAGTATACCTTGTTTCCAACGTAAAAATCATGTGGTTCTTGTTTGTATAAGAATTTAGACCACTTTTGAATGAGTATTCTTCAATAAAAGTAAAAAACGAAATTTGTCGAGTGGTTCCATTTTGCATAAATACGGACAATTATACATAATTTTTTATTATGATATTTTACACGTACATAATTGTTAAGTTTAAATTGAGAATTCAGAACTGTTATTTTGGCGTGATGTTGGCTTTTTGCTGCTTATTATATTATTTTTTTTCAATTAATTTATTTTTAAATCCTGTCCACCATTATATTAAACTGAGATAAATATACCTTTGAACATGTAAAAATTATTAATTTCAGATAAATGAAGATACAGTCAGAGGGCGCCGAGATGTTATTGAGGAGGAAAAATACTACAACATCCGCGCTGAGAGCAGAAGAGATGTAAATCAACAACCGTGGCTGCCGGGTCCTTCACCGCCAGAAGATCCTACCACCAAGATATCCATCACCAACAATTCTCCAGAACCGTTGTTCTACCAGACAACAGAAACCATCACCGACAAGCCAACAGGACGAGGCGCAAGAGCGTCTAACGAGAATTGGGTTAAGCTTCCATTTCCAAACCAAAATGACGTTCAAAGAGACGTCCTCACCCCGCCCAAACCATCCGGTGACGTCATCAGCTCTCGCATGCCCCGCGTCAACTTCGTTACACAAAACAAAGCGTTAGAAGCTTCCGAATCAAGAAATGATAAAGAGTCCATTCAAAGAGCAACACGCACCGATAATTTAAGGACCGAGTTCGTCCGGCCGGACGAAGACAGCGCGCAGTACAAGCCGGTGTATCCCAGGCAGGCCGTTTATTACCCGGAAGACAACAGGCGGCCATATTACAATGATCGATATTACGCTTCTGACGATTTATACAGGCGAGACCCGTACTATGATTTATACGATAGAAAGCCGTATTATTCAGGGTACAGCCCGCGGGCCGATAGATACGACGACACGTATGACAATTACATACCGAGAAAACCTAAAAGGATAATTTATTATGCGCATTTACCTGAAGTGGTTCGCACGCCGCCGAGCGTCGATCTGAGATACCGGTACCCGGTGGACCCGTACAGACGTTTCGACGACGATTACAACGCGAGGACCGGTCGATACGACTATAGATTCAGAAATAGATATCCCTACGCGCCGCTGAGAAAGGACGATCGCAGATTCGGTTACAGGGATTTAGCGGGAGCGGGTACAGCAACTAAAGATAAAAAAGTTGACGAAAAGGTCACTCCCACTCCTGTTTTACCACAAAAGGAAGATAAATATAAAGTGAACTCTAGCATAAATGCAAATAGAAATAATATAAACAGTCATCAGTTTCATGATACTGGTGACTCCTATAATGATCAACTCACTCACAAAGCTTTTAAGGATTCCATGAGGTCAGACAACAGCTACCTTAGATTTGACGACCCCTTATTCCATGGAGCAAGAGAGGATTCGTATCAGAGAAAATATTAACTACACAACAATAACACGGATTAGATCGGAATCATTTCATTTTACTGTACTAATCGTTGTCAATTTAAGCCCAGTTAACAGCTGGCTACAAGTAATTTATCCCAAATAAATGTAATAAGGAATGGTTGTTTTAATTATTCCGAGAGAAGAGTTCGCGACAAATTGTACAAGTAATAAATCGAGCGTTTAAATTAAAATACGGGAGGGTGAAGATGAATTTCATTAAGAATTAATTAATGTCATTCTTGGACCGTTTTGTTTTTCCGGGCGAATAAAAAACATCTGTTGGGATGTACGAGCAGCGACGCGTTTTCTTGAGGTAATTAAGCAATAAATTTTGTGGCTGGCAACATCGCGAGGTGGGGGCCAATTACGTTGCGCATTTAACAAAATGAATGTTCAACACTTGAATATGGGGGCTTATTCTGGTTGCGCTCGAGGGAAATCCTGTAGGTATAATTTATTATGTACCAAGAATAATTTTGATGTCCGAAAACTATGAAACATAACACCAAAAGGCGACATTTTCTGATAATTTATTGGAAAAATATGACTTGATTTTTTGTATTAAAAGGTTTTTAAAAAAAAAACTAGGTAACTACTAATTTATATCAGCTATCGTGCCTAAAACTATTCAATTCTCTTGCTATTTCAATGACATTGCTCTAATTATTAATTCTTAATTTCTATATTTTATTAAAATAGCAAAGAACTAGTTCATTCAAAATCGTATCACAGACACCGAAACCTCCCAGAATAAGCCCGCAAAGCGTCTTCAAAACCAACTTGACTAATTACAATAGCAGGCTTAGAAAAAATCTTACGACATGACAGCTTGTAATCAAAGGAATAGATTTGGTGCTTTTTTCTGCTTTTTAAACGTTAGGGCCAGAAGCGTTCCCGGATTAATGCGACCGCGATAAATTACATGCAATTAGACAGGACTTGGGGTCTAGTGGGGGATTATATTAATGTTTGTCTGTTAGTTTTAAGTGCTGCACTGATGTTATTGAAAGAATAAATACTTATTCTGTAATTAAGTTTGATGTACGAATGAGTATACTGAGTAAAACGCGTGGGGGCATTTTTATACATGCATATAATGTGTGTAATCAAATTCATTTGGTGTTTTATTTAAATGTATTTGTAACTTGCAAAATATTTCAATTGCAATTTATTCAAAACAAGATTGAGGATGTGACGATGTATCAACTGAAAGTGTTCAAATTAATTATCAAATGAAAATTAAGTACTCTTTCACTTCAACTACAACAATTTTTGATTTCATTTTTTTCTTTGCGATTAGTAGGTACCTATAAAGGATAGTTAGATGAATAGAGATAATTTGAGATACATTTTAAATTTGGCGAATATTGCAACGAAATCTGTAACTGACAAATGAATCATACGAATCAACGAAATCTAGTCTTATACAAACCAAATTCAAATAGCTGAAAAGCTACAATTCTACAATCCAACCGTCTTGAAACATTATCCAAATATTAGAACTATCACAGACAGGATTATCATAATGAATAATTGGCTAGATATCTCCTCATAATAAAATCATACTCGCTACACGAAAGGGTTGACAGAAGTACCCGCGGGCAAGTACCGCATTACATAATTTAGCAAACAGAGGCTGTGTCTTGGGGCTAAATTCATTACGCGACCGTCTTACTAGCTAGTCGGTACCGACAGCAACGACGATTGATAAACGAATTCTTAGATGCTAGAATTGGTAATGTTTCATTTGGTTAGGTATTATCTCATATTTTAATATTTTTAACAATGGCAAAATGGTAGTTTTCTTTTTTAATTCTGTCTCTAATTTACTAATAATTTTTAGGAAGGATATCGTAAAATCATAATGATTTGATGACACGTAGGTTAGGGTTGTATAAATGTCCGTATTCTTTCATAATGGAAGACAACATAACCTATAATATTAGAATTATTCATTATATTTTGCGTATTTATTACACGTAGAGTTTTATAGAGCAGTATTAGTAAGGTGCTTTATATGCTAACGGTACGTTAACTCCAAATCTAATACTGGCCAAAACTGTTTAGTTAATTGAGAAGGTTATTTGATAAAGGGTTACTTCGTGGTATCTGTTGTTGTAAAAATATAGTCCCTTTAACAAATATTTAACACTTAATAATAAAATAGGTTACGAGCGTATGATTAAATTTCAAAATTAGTTGCATTTTTATACTTTTTCTTTTTTATATCAAGTTTATAACAAGGTAAATAAAAGTATTTAACTTAATTTATGACTGACCGGTTGGCTTGGTTGGTAGTGGCCCTGCCTTCCAAGCCAGAGCTCGTGGGTTCGATTCCCACCCGGGGCAAATATTTGTGTGATGAACATAGATGTTTGCTCTATGTCTGGGTGTTAATTATCTATATACGTATTTATTTAAAATTATATATGTATGTTTATATGCCATCTGGTTTCCATAATACAAGCGAAAGCTTAGTATGGGATCAGACCGTGTCGTGTATGTTTCAGAGATCCCTTTAATCATTATAATTTTATCTAAAATGCTCTTAACTTAGTTGGTACAGCTGCAAACTTCTTTAAAAGTTTTTCTTCTCTCTACAAGAAAGAAAGAGTTTACTTACGTGTGTAACTGATAAGGATGGCTCCCTATGCTAATAATAATTTATGGTTTTTAAAATAGGTTTATTTTTAGTAGCTATTCTAAATAAGTTGGTACCTTCTATCAAAAAATGAGAGACGAAATTTCAAGTTAGTCGATTTATAATCCGCGGCGGGCTACGGCTAGTAACAATATTACTTGAATGTAAACTTTCTAAGCTATACATAATATTTATATTGACAAATATCTTATGTAGGTAGGTATTAAGGCTAAGTTAATAAGCAACAGCTATCAAGTTATTTGTCATACGATACCCGCAGTGCGACATACGACATTAAAACTATTAACATGTCAATAACAATTTGGCGAATTGCCTCTTTGTTGTTACAGATATGAGTCCCGAAAGGGGTGCCAATAGGGTTGTCACACGTGAGATATATTCAATTACCGAAACAGCAATAATGTGATATGTATTACTTCTTCTGATAAGGTAGTTTATTGATCTTTATTTTTTACATTATTCTTTCATAATGGATATTAAATTTCAAACGATTCTATAAGATTTGGATGGTGATAAATATTGAAAAAAGAACATAATCTTAATATTTATCTATATATATATATATATATATATATATATATATATATATATATATATATATATATATCTCGTGTCACAATGTTTGTCCTCAATGGACTCCTAAACCACTTAACCGATTATAATAAAATTCGCACACCATGTGCAGTTTGATCCAACTTGAGAGATAGGATAACCATGTAGGTACTAGGTACCACGGGCGAAGCCGGGGCGGACCACTAGTATTTTATAGAAAACCTTTCTGATTATAAACTGCAAACGTTTGTTATATGAACACTGAGTATTAACATGATATTATATTACCTACTTTGATGTAACCATTTATAAATGTAAACTTACATAACATAATACATTTTTTTCTTCAAACATAATATATTTACAGTCTATACACTATTTCACTAATTAAAACATTCAATTGGCAATCCTACCAAAGTTCAGTGGGTAGCTAAGTTTAAACAGTCATAGAGCGGAGGTCAAAGGTCCCGGGATTCGAGAAATTGATAATTTTACCCCGGCCACAGTACTAACCGTTACATTAGTTATTCATTAAACTTCACATCATCCCGGACAATGTTAATATTTAGATATGCATATTGTCCCAACTAAATTAATTTCGAAATGGATACTCCAGGAGATTAACCGTAATCCTAAATAATAGGTAGGGTTTAGAAAATCAATGGTTTAATGTTGTTTGGGAGTTTGGTGGCTCTTGAACAATATCAAGAGTCACCAAACGCATTCTATGTAACAGAAACAGCATTTACATAAAACGAATATAGAGCTAGAGCTAAAGCGTGATCTTTTAGTGTAAACCAAAACTCGTATTCAGTATTAGAACATTGCATAGAATCTTTTCGAACGCACTAAGAACAACGAAAGAATGCTCTACATCTTTTTACACTTAAAGAATTTCTTGTCTTTTACGAAATCTATAGATGCAGTTACATTCTCACAAACTTTCGTCTATTTTATATTAGTAGGAGTATCTTATATTTATTTTGATGTGTGATAGTCATTATAATAAGTAAATCCATAACAAGAAAACCAAAAATATATCGGAATTAGCAAATATTTTTTTTTCGTTGAAAACATGAGTCATAAAAAACCGTTGAACATTGTCGCCAGAACAGATTAAAAATCAATCACTTCATATAAGAATTTCAGGAATGGCGCCGTAAATTCCAACAGCATGTATTTATTATAATAAACCGTCTTGACGACAAAATTCTTCTCAGAAAGCGAATAACACCTTTGTCGAAGCAGATGCCTTATAAAGTATCTAATAAAATGTCACATAAAGTAAAATGAGTGACTTCAGTATGTATGAGATACGAGAGATGCTTGCTAAGGATTTTTTTGCCAGAAATTTTGGAACGTCTATACTTTATACTATAGAGTCATAAGCCATGAGTCTATTCTGTTGTATTTTACGTTATTTGCCATACATCTTATCATTAAATATTAATATTTTTTTTGTCTGATTCTTTGGGGACTTTTTAAGTTTTCTCTATATTATAAAGTCAACAGCGAGACGGACAACATTCTATTCATGTTTTAACTCTAATCGTGTGTAGTTTTGTTCTCAAATTGTTATCTAAATCAGGAATTGATTAAAGTTTCTACCGAATGAGGAGGATTAATATAATCATCAAGCTGTAAATTGTATAGGTAACTACTTGATTATTGTTGTTTCTTAGAGGGAAATTTAAAGAAAAAGCGTAAAACTGTTATGTTATAAACTGCCTAAAGTGGTGTTTCTCAGAAGCACGTTGGAAACATTGTCGCGGACATAACTGCTTATAATTTATGGTGACATTCGCTGGTGACACATCCGATTATCCTAAAAAAATATGCGATTATTTATGACTTGTATAATAACTAAGTAGAAAATATGGAAATATGTACTATAAAATTTTACAGACTCTATTGCAAATGAAATAAATAACATGATCACATTATGTTTTGAGTGGTTAAAAAAATGATTGCAAGTTGTTTTACATGTTTAGATAAATATGATATTTAATCCAGAAAATTATCCCTATAGGGTTCTTAATCAAATAGAAATTTTAACTTTATTATAAGCGTTGCTTCGTCGATTTTGTTAGGGACCATAATTTCGTTGGTGCTTGTGATATAAGAATTTTTCTTAAATGTTTACTTATTCTTGACGCCAAAGCAAACAAAATCCAAGACACAGGCCTAAAACCCTGTTAAATCTTAACGCGCGCCCCAATAAAAAGCAAACCGAACTAAATTTAAACAGTCTTTCAGTTCGCGTCGATCTTGACAAGATAATATCGAGCATAAATAATACTCGTACGAGCTATAAAAGACAATTGATATGTTATGAGTGGCGCATAATATTTATTGTTAGTGGCCTCATCGACACGAACTGCAAGGAGAGGATATAATGCGCTGTGATCGCCCGTAATGTGTGTATGGTGTGACTGTGAGGTGCCGGGGAAGGATGCTCTACTTAAGGAATATGGGTTAAAAAAGTTAGGAAGGGAATGAAGAATGCTTTGAAGTTTGAAGGATGGGAAGGATGACGTAAACGGCAGACATAGAGTTAGAAATTTTCAGTCTGTTAATAAACTGCAACATCTTTCTAACATTTCATGTAATCTTTACGAAGGATGTCGCCATAACAAATAAGTTAACATACGAACATGTAACGGAGGTGTATTAAAATTACTGCCAAACTTTTAATGCTGGATTTGTAACAAGACATTTCACCTATAATTTTAGTGAAATAAGTAGAGTACCTTCCACCGTACACCGGTCCGGTCCCACGGCTTGCTACTTTATAGGCTTGTCATATCGGTTAATGGCGGCGTGCTCTTTGTCGCGAACCGCGTTTATCAGCTATCGCGAGATCACAGCTGATGCCAAATAAACAATGGTAACTCGTATTTAATATTGTTATTAAAAAAGTTTTAGTCTGGTGTTGGAAGTCCAAGGAATTATGGTGGATTTGTCTTAAAAACTTTGCACATTGTTTTAATAATAGCGTGGCTTATAGACTACACTTGTTCATTATAAATTGTTATTTTTTTTTAATATAGCGATTTTGTTAAATGTGAACTGTCAACCATGTGAAGGTAGAAAAGTAAGTAGAATGATCTAAGTACATGTTGACCTATATTTCACAGAGAAAAGAGTGAAGACTTATTTTTATCACTTATTTGTCAATGATATCTGATACCATCTGAAAAGCCTTACAGTTCTATTGCATATGATATGATTTAACTATCTATAACACACGTGACACTAAAAACCATTATAGTATTTTATACTAAACTATAAACCGACTATTTTCAAAGGTGTTTAACATACTGCGACACTCTTATAACATATCGTCAATATATCTACCCGGGTGTTACTATAATTCAACATTGCCAGCAAAAATATAAATCAGGTGCTCCGGTAGAAGTTTCCGTGACCGCGGAATCGTCTTGAACACGTACTAAACTAAACTATAGAGTACTCATACTGTAGAGACAATGTTTAATGTGAAATGTAAATATTAGGCTAGTTGGTAGAGCTCAATAAAATAAGAAATGGGATTCTTTTTTGTTAATTGAAGTAGTAAGTTAGTCGTAGATACTTTCTTGTCGTAGAAATTCCTCCTCAAAGTATATTCCTCCTGTATTTGATCTTGATTTGTTTGTGAGAAAATTTTCCTATAAATATTTAATAAAAGAATAAAAATTTAAGATAATAAATATACTGATCATATATATTATATACTTCCATAATTTTTTGCCTCTGTATGTCCACAGAACCGCTTCACATATTTGAATAAATTTTTATACATAGTACAAACTTGCATTAAGAAATAGGAAAATTTGAGGCATGAATGTTGCGATAATGTCATGTTATGTACAGAAATGGGAAGCTCAAAGGATAATCTCTTAATGAAAAAGAGCTCTGTTGTTGTTTACTCTGCAATCAGTGAGTTAGAAAAGTTGTCAGGTGGTGCTGATGTAAGATAGACGTAAAACTTAACTCCCCTGGGTGCGATGCGTCAATACTTTGCATGCCATACTTATCAACCTCTCTTTTCTCTTATTTCTGAGTTGCTGCCCGAATTCAAAGTATGATTTTCCGGTTTTTAACAGACGTCCAAAAACAGCGGAATGTTTTTATTTGTAGTATTTTTTGATTTACATATAAAATGTCCAAATTGATATTTACAATTAAAAATATTATTTACATATATGTACATTAATTATAACCGATCTAACGAGTAAAGACATCTCAAATATTCATAAAGCCGTGTACAATAGACGCAGAGTTACCAAACTTTTAAAGTTCATTTTTTAAATTCCATAATATATTCCATACACTCGAAAAATGTAATCTTCTTACTGGCGTAGTCTATCGAAACAATCTAAACTGGAATTATTTTTTAAAACTATGCGATAGTAAGCATCTGATACTGCGTCTTTGTAGTCAGTTGACTTTCAAAGTTTTGTAAAAGAAAACCGTATGAAACTTCCAAACTAATATTATCACGAATGAGCTCTGATGAATGCATCTCAAAATGACCTTTGAGTTCAAGAATTGGAAAAGTTTAGCACAAGGATTTTATTCGCATGTTTTTAGAAATTAAACCTTATGTACTGGATATTGAGTTCAATTTCGATCGTAAAGATCTCAAAGTAGGGTGGCAATAAATAACGCGTCGGAATCTAGAGGTGCACGTATCGGTCGCCACTGATAAAAGTCCTCTTACTGACTAGAGATCACTTGTTAGTGCTGTATTTAGCAGTAAAATATCGATAGTCGATAAATAGAATTGTAGGAGAATATTACAATGGAAATGTAATTATAGGAAATGGAAAAGAAATCTACCCAATGCGAATTAAAATCGATTTTTATATTTTGAATTGTCCACTAAAAATTTACAACAATAGCAGGCTCTTTAATTATTTCATTTAAATGATATCAGGTGTAGGCGTGACACATTTTGTGTCGACTGTTGAAAACTTGATAGTTTATAACGCTAGTTCTTACGGGTACAATTAAGTTACAAGTTTTGCTAAAGAACAAGAGATAAGGGCGGTTTAAGTATTCGCACTTTAATATTGATTACAAATAAATTACAACACTGAAAGACATCTGATATTGGGCTTTTCGTAAATAACATCTTATCTGCAATTCCTAGTTATTCTTTGAACTCGACTCTTCTTAAAAACAAATTTAAATTGAACAAATTTTTTTCAAAATAGTTTCTAGATACAAGAAATAGATACACAAGCTTACACAAGTTTTATTTAAATTAAAGACCTTTTTTGTAAAATTCTCTGTATCATCTACTTATATATACACAGAATTTGAACAAAGAATTACTATTTCAACTACTATCTTTTATCGACATTACCCATCCCTTCAAGGAGTCTTAGCGTTCGGAGCACGTTCGGATCAGCTGCGGGCCTTTTGTCTGTTTTCTTTTTAATTACCGCCAATAAATAGCCACTCAGGGACCGCTATTAACTGGGGTCACTACGGCTTTGGGATCGATTGTTTTCAAACGTCAATGGAGTCACAATGGAATGTGTTTTGAGAGCGTTTTGCTTGATCGTTGTTCATTCGAGTTGGTCGTTTAAACTAGGGGGTCTTATCGTGGTTTTAGGAATGACAGAAATTAGAATGGTATTGCTAAATCAAAATATCTATTACAGAATATCGGGATATGATGATTTAATAAATGTAATTCATACATCACGTTGAACCGACGCGGACGTAGACGGTTTTTAATCAGGGAAAAACGTCATTTGAGTGATAAGGTAGACTGGGTACAGTAGTGACAATTTCAGTTTGTCCGCCTATATTTTTTAAATAATGCTAATAATCTGAACAAAAACTGTGTTATAATGTAGTTTATTCATTGGTTAACGACTTAATGTTAAAAATTTAAGCCTAAATCAAATAGTTAAATTATGAAAAATATTTATTTAAACAAAGGAAGATTATCACAATCGACCACATCCCAGGGGCGGTTGTGACAGTACTGGAGGTCAATAGTGACAGTATGAAAATTATGTGAAATGATTACACAAGAGGATAGAAATGCTCTAAATGATCACGAAATACTTTTTCATGACTTTACATATTACTTACATTACAAGAAATATTTATTTTTTATAATATGACTCATTTAACAAAAAATACTTTCCTTACAAAAGTGATAAAATCTGGTAACAGTTTAATCTTTCACAACTTTCATGGCACTATAGTATCTTTAGATATATTATCAGTCTCCATTAATACTGACTTTCTATAATAGTCTTCATTAAAAATTAGTAAAAATTACAATACTTATCAAAGAAATGTCAATCACATTCATAATAACAATAAAACTTATGTTTGTAGGAACTCTACTTTACTTTGAAACAAAACTCCAAACGTAATAAAAGTGCTCATCTTTCAAATAAAAAATAAAAATATTCTCATGGTATCTTTGAAACAAAAAAAAAAAACAAAAATATTCTCATAGTAAAGTAGAAGCTATGCGAAAGTCTATCAAAATAAGTAATAATCTGCAGCACTGCGCAAAGAAGTCCTGCGTTTTACTTCATCATACGCATCTTCGTACTGCGACACGGTACACGTAGGGTTGCCAACACTTCATCATCAAAATATAGTATCTTCCAAAATAAGGTGTAAAAAATATAGTACATTAAAAAAAATATAGTATTTTATGGGAAAAACAAAAAAATAGACAAATATATATTTATTTTTATAAAAACTATATTTTTTTGCATTTCTTAGTTCTTGCACTGTGTAACAGCTTTTTGTTTAAAATAAAAGTGTCAAGCTTCGTCACATTCAATTTTTAAATTAATATAAATTAAAAGCTCATTTTTTATTAATGATATGTACACTACTTCTGTTTCTTTCTTCTCGCCACTGGTATATGCGCAATAGGTTATATGACTTAGTAGGGATGCGCCGAATACCGAATACATATTCGGTATTCGGCATATTCGGCATCTTTTTCACTATTCGTATTCGGCCGAATTATTCGGTTTAGGTGCCGAATATATTCGGTATGAGTATTTCTACTTTCTTGGCTATAGAACTAAATAAATAACTTCATATTATGAATGATTTATGTCATACTATACACAAGTCAAAGAAATCCTATGAAGAATGTGTTGAACCTAAGGTATCATCACTACATAGTATAATAAAACAAAGTCGCTTTCTCTGTCCCTATGTCCCTATGTCCCTTTGTATGCTTAAATCTTTAAAACTACGCAACGGATTTTGATGCGGTTGTTTTTAATAGATAGAGTGATTCAAGAGGAAGGTTTTAGTATATAATTTATTAGGTTTTAGACAAAGCGGGCGAAGCCGCGGGTGGTAAGCTAGTATAAAATAAAATAATCATTACATTTCAAATCAACGTTTATTTTGTAAATTTCCATCAACATATTTTAATCATGTTTATTATTAGCACTTAGTCAGTATTTAATATTTATTATACTTTAAATCCTGAAGTCTGAAGACAATACTTTTAGTCCCAATAGAATATGACATTATTTTTTTAAACTATAGTCAACATTCACTGGCACTGCGCCCTACTCCACCACGAGAAATAACACAATCACACAAATTACACTTAACTTTTGTTTTGTCATCTTGCATTTCATCATAAAAGTCCCAAGCTCGCGATCTTTTACGTCCGCTCATATTGTACACTAACTTAAAGTAAAAATATAAAACTTTTAAACAATATAAAAATCGGGTGGCGGGCGGTGAGGTAAGGCTCGCTCGCCACCGAGCCAGCATCTACTTGCGAGTTGCGACCCGTTAGAACCGGTTTACGCATCAAAACACGTCAAAACATTGAACCGAATAATTCGGCCGAATATTCGGTTCGGTAAGGTTTTAACCGAATAGTATTCGGTATTCGGTTATTCGGTGAAACCACTATTCGGCGCATCTCTATGACTTAGCCATCTTAACAATTTAAAAGGCGCGTTCTTATTTTTTTTTAACGAAGGATTTGTTTGTAACATTTGTCGGTGTTGAAAATATAGTATTTTTGCGTACTATATATGTTTTCAACAGTATATAGTACGCAGACCCGAAATATAGTACAATACTATATATTATAGTACGGTTGGCAACCCTAGGTACACGGTACACTCTTTGAGTTTTTCTGATGCGATTTCTAGGCGTCTAAAACAAAAACAACAGATTTTACTTATGTCACAACCGTACCCGGTTAAAGTGTCACAACCGTAACCAGAGACTGTTTTTATAAAAATACAATCACCACGCCAAGACAAAATAACCTACAATAAATGTAATTATTGATATTAAACTGCTAATATGTGACTTATATCGATGAATAACACTCAATACCCTATCAGCATAGATATTACAGTAATTTGGAAATGAAAATGAACGAAAAAACTTACTTTTTGGCGGTTAAAATCAAAATGGGCTTCTGCTCACGTACTCACTGCGCGGAAAATGATGCAACCCTGTGAAACATGTTGAGACGAGCAAGCCGCTCCTCTTTCCCCTTGCATGACCTCTGCTATTCCCTATATTTTCGAAAATATGACGACTGTCACTACCGGGACCTGGCACAACCGTACCCAGTCTACCTTACTATAAGCTTTTATTATTGTAACCGTTAACGTATAATAAAAGTTTAGTATCATCTTCTCAATAATCTGAATGCTATTAATGAAATCTTGATATAAGAATTTGATATTTAATTTTAAAGCATTAAATTGCTCTATAAACACGATTTTTTAAAGTATAGAAAAAAAATCCCATCTAACATCTTGATATAAAAACTCAAATTGCAGTTTATTTCATAGAAAAATAGCTGCATCAATTTCCTCCGACAAGCTGAACCCAAACAGCATATTTCACAAATCTAAGCAGCATACCAATAAAAAACACGTCCAAATGTACATCTCATAAAACATTGGAACGCGTTGGATATGGCCATTTGTGGGGAGAATGTCCCATCAAAGGGCCAGCATTGGCACATTTGTAATTCGGCAGCATCGCAATGACTCCCCGGCGCTTCGCGTTTGTGTTTTATTGATATTTTAACGTTGGAATGATTTCCGTGGTCGTACGACTCTCCAGAGGCAAGCCGTTAGTATTGATGGGAGTAGTGACGGACTCAGAATATGTTTTGGCCTTTAAAATTGACAAAAAAATGGGCAAAGGAAGGAAAACTATATGAACTTAGCGATGCTTTAACCAGCCTAACTCATGTTTCAATTTGGCTTACTTTGCGCGAATATACGCGCATACTTTGTTACATTTTAGAAATTAACGCTTGAGTTAAAAATTAAAAAATAATTATACCTACTTAGTTAGGTATAATATTTTTAATATTATCAATTTCAAATAATACTTTTATTTATAAATATGTCATGCACGTACAAACATTAACTGTAATTATGTTTTATTTCTGTTGTTATTAAATTTAACCCACCATTAAAAGTAAATTTGTGAAATTTCAAGAGTACACATACTACAACTACTACTAATCATAAATACAGTCTTTATGAACCAATAAGAAAATAAAATAGGTTTCAAGTCTTATTTTAAAATAGTTCGTCCCTGGTTTTGTGGGACATACGGGGCCAGTGATTGAAGTGGGCCATATCATATGATCACCGGTAAGATCTACCGGTACCTCTTAGAGTAAAAATTTTACGATAACGGTCGCGTACACTCTGCCTTCTTTAATCTTTGCTATTTATTGACTCGGATGTATCGATTTATTGCGATTTTATTTTGGAATGTGTAGGTATTTGGAATAGTTTTGAAAGTTAAATGTTTAGCGAAATAGCAAGAATGTGTGATTATGATTTTTTAATATTTCAGTCAAGGCTAGTTTCAAAGACATCGTCATAATAAAAGACGACGTAAATACGAAAAGTGTTTTTGATTCCTTTCAATACAAGTAGTATTTTCATTTAAGTTTAATTAAAACTATAATCTCTATAAATATACTTCTATTCAATTGATGTTATGGAACAGAAGCTACACATTGTAACAGGCTAACTGAAAATTATTCGTTTATAAGTTTCAGTTAAATGGAATTTTATTTAATGAAAATTCCTCTTTGGAATGCTAGATCAGAATACAATTTATATTAAACAACCTTTTATATACAGGGTTACTTGTAAAACACCGGCAACCTCGCAGGACAAGATAGCTAACATCATAAGTAACAACATTTGTTCAACGACTTTTGATAATTTGTTAGATTTTATTTTCATACAAAAATAAATATTCATTTAATTTTCCGTCTGAATATTATAAACTCTACGCCTCCCAAAAATTACGTAAACAAAAAGCGAACGAGAGGGGGAAGGGGGCGTCGCGTCGTCCATCCGATAATTAATAGAACATAGACTTACAAATGTAAGGAGAGTACAATAAAAGTTTAAAAAATCATTTAAAAATAATTTATTGCGTTATGCCAAAAGTCGTAGAACAAATGTTGTTACTTATGATGTTAGCTATCTTGTCCTGCGAGGTTGCTGGTGTTTTACAAGTAACCCTGTATAAAGTAGAGATAAATTATAATAGCAACACGTTATTTTCTTTCAAAAAATGTTTAAGCATTTTACAACCAATATGTATTTACAATAAGACAAGAAGCGATCATAATTCCTTAGATATACATATAAAAATAATACTATTTATAACTGATCATGAAGCACCACACGACACCG
This sequence comes from Colias behrii, assembly GCA_029959065.1. Lineage (NCBI taxonomy): Eukaryota > Metazoa > Arthropoda > Insecta > Lepidoptera > Pieridae > Colias > Colias behrii. Next base: position 4,133,157 of record JARWMC010000015.1, read on the forward strand.
ATACCCTACACGACAATATTTTACGCGCCAAAAGCAAAAAGTTGAACATGAGCTTGCAAAGATAGTGTATCGTAAGTCGATAAAGTGCTGTCGTTCTTTATTTGTCACCGGCTTGCTGATAAGGGCATATTTAGCACGTTTTACCGGTTCAGTTAAAAAGGGCTTCAGTTAAAAAAGAGCGTGAGTGCCGAGCACACGTGTCAGAAGTGGAACTTCTTTGGCAAGATTCAAAGATTCCAAAATCGTCGCCTTACTCCATGCCGTGACGTTATTGTCATGACGCGACCTTGAAATTTTACTCTCAACGCGCCTAAAGAAGTTTCACTTCAAAAGTCAATGTTTTGCAATGATTTGGATGCTTACCGGTTCAGTTTAAAAGGCTTCAGTTAAAAAGTGGTGCTGAGTTTAAGAGAGGAAGGATAGTTAGGGACCTTGAAAATGATTTTTATTGAAGGTTTTGAATGATGGTATTGATTGTAAGATTCATGTCGAAATTTAAGAGAATTCCCTTAAAAGTGATGCCATTGAATGAAATATTACAGAGAAGTAATGTAGAACAACTAAAATATCTAATAATATACCTACATAATATTATTCAATGAATTCGAGAATAAAATTATTTCTTTTTAGCACTTTAAATAATAAGAAAATTAAAGGAATTTTTTTTATACGTATTTTTTTTCTTTCCACTAAAACAGTTTTTTGAGTGTAAGACAAGTTTAGGACCCCAATGTTACACACTACTTCAGTGTTAAATCGTTAATATTATTGTTCTTTGGTAGAGTTGTAGTGTTGGATATAAATTAACAGGGCTGCTACCGCCCTAAATTAATAACTTTTTACTTAGTCGTTTTATACAAAAGCAAATAAATAATAACTATGACGCGAATCGAATATGATGAACAATAAGGTTTTTGATGGTAACTTTTTAACAAAAGTAAAAGGTTTTTGTATACCACTTTAAGTTACTTCTCTTTCTAATACATTAATTTAATTGTAATTTTCTGTAGTTAATTATATACAATAATAAATATTAGCACACTTAATACTAAGTGTAAAAATTTTTCACTGGCCATATTTTAACGAAGTTTATGGAAGCAGTAGAAAGCGATACACTATACAGTATCAAGAATCGCGAATGTTATGTTTTTGTCACCGGCATAGATAAGGAACTATCGCGGTCTGAGTGGGCATCCTTGTAGGACACCGAGTGCTTTACCTCGCCGGCCTTCGATTTATAGCGCTCCTGTCTGATAACTTGATAGATGTAAGCTAGCCATTATTGGGATTTAATTTTAAGGAGAACAATAGTGTGGGTAATTTAGTGTTTATTTACTGAGATAACGTTTGCGAGCTGATTTTGTCCTTCAATATTATCTTGATAAAAGTTAAACAGTTTACGGTTTGTATAACGACTTTTGATACAAATTATGACTGAAATTGATTGATATTGAGTACCTAATACAGAATTATTACTATGACAACAGAATAGCAGCACTAAGTGCACATGTACTTCGTGTTATTAATATCTATGTTAATTTCCTTGTTTCTTATAAAATATGAATATAATGTATTTAAGTTAAGACAGCCAAATAAATACCAAGCATTCCTTGACCGTTCAACAGAAAACAAAGGTTCGCAATTAGTCAATAGGGGAGGTGCGGTAAGTACGGGTATAACAAGTTATTTGGCAGTGCCATTCTGTTGCCGTGTTTATTATCCCTGTCCCCAACTAATTTATTGGAGCCCTCAGCGCCCTCTGATGGATCACCTAATTTAACATTAAGGTGTTCGTGCTAGCGATGGTCAGTCATAATTTTTCGGCTGCCACCTATTGTTTCTGGAACGCTATTAACGTGACGTATGTTGTTGTGGATACCTTTGGTAGTTGTTCGTGTGGAATATGTGTACGACACACTAAATGTGTACTAAGATTACAATTGTTAAGCACATTCTGTTAAACAAATTTTAGTGATGTGTATTGTAAGAATTTAGATACTTAATATTGTAATGTGATTAATCGAATTATGAATAATGAATATAAAATGAGCATGACCTTGTTCAATAGATTTTTAAGACAATTTGTGTTTAGAATAATTAATTAACAATAAGAAATACTAATACGCATAAATTATTGAATTATCAGCAATCATCGTAACAGGAGGTCATCTTAAATATTGCAAATATAGAGCCAATTTAATTGAACTTTTTTTACAAAACTCAACACTAAAGACTTAAACTTTTGTTTTGTATAAAATGACTTATATGATCATGTAATTATATAAATATTGTTTTGTTTACGATATAAAGGGTGGGTAATTACTTGGAAGGACAATCGGCGTCCCGGGGGCGTGTGGGCGACGTTTGACATATTAAGAGAGTTTCCTTATAGAAATATTGATTTTTAAATTGTTAAAGCAATATGGGCTTTTGTTGTAATGTATGAGTAATGATTAATTACCTGTTATGGTTCATTTACCGGTAAAACGCGCGGCTTTATAAACGACCCGCAAATCGTCATTCACGGGTCGTATTCGAAATATAAATGAAATTATTTTTAAACCTACGTTTCTAAAATCGATGCCAGGTTTTATAATATTAATGGTAGGCATTTAAGTTTAAGTTTTAAGTTAGTAAATGTAGTCTGAAATAAAGTAGGTATACCTATTAAGGATAGAATTATGTATTTTTTTTTAATAATTTATGTTTTAATTTCTACTCTACATCTCGTTTCACGCAATGAAAGTGGAAAAATAATTACAAATTGCCTGGTATCGTTTGTCGTTATGTTATTTAACTGACGTATAAGTAAAACTAATTACAACGTGACAAGCGACAGTCCATCAGGGGTCAGACCCTTAATGAGTTCTCTACCTTAATTACCTCGAACTCGAAATCTTATTAACTCATTAATAAGTTTGTCAGAGTTCTAGATTGAAAGATTTGTGAGATGTAACTATGATTCGTAAGTCATAACTTACTTGTTGTTACGTTGAGTTTGAGAAACTACTTAGTATTTTGTACAAATTATAACTGTCATAGTACAGTTTGGTTATACAATAGAAAACATAAAAATCCTTTATTATTTTACGATTAACATGTTTTAATGTGTCGATGATATCGTCACAGAACCTAAAAGTTAAGTGAATTTTTATTAAGTATACTATAACAACAACATTTTCTAAACATTTATTTACATTGCAATAATATTATGTGGATAAAATTTATAGTTTCCATCAATAATTTTATATTGTTTTATAAGACCGATATAATTAATTCCATCGATTTAAAATTCTTAATAGCTACGCAGAAGATATTAATCATTTAGCAGTCGTTTAACCATGCAAATTTAATCACCAGTGTCAAGTGACCGTCCGTAAATTATTTGTTTAAATTTAGAGCAGGTCCAGCTAAACGTTCGCGTCGTCAATAAGTAATATGCGTCCAATTTGGATAGGTCTCCCCCGTCTCCTTGATGGCGTACATTTATCGATCTTGGCGGAGTATCGCCGAAGGTTTGGTGGTGCTTCGTAAAATGGTCGGTTGTTAATATTGGTCAGACGGTCCAGTGACAAATGTTTATGAGTTTGTCACTTGGAGCGGGCGCAAGGGACACACTTTTGTTTCCCGAAGCTGCCCGGGGGGCTGCGGAATAAGAGTTTAATGAACTGCCCGAGATTAATGGCCGAGTATTGATTGAGAATTTGCGAGCCATTGTTTTGGTGCGTGTGATGTCAGTGGAATTTGTTATGGTGAATTGGTTTTGGTACCTATGTATATAAATTGCTTTTAGAATATGTTGAATAAGTTATTTTAAGCTAGATCGATATGACTTTTTGCCTTTTGTTTCTGTAAAATAGAAATTATAAAGGGTTATCAATATGAATAATTATAATTAAATACATATGTAGGTATTATTTATTCCCATACCTAGTTGGATTTATGGGTTAACAGTTTAAATATTTGTTTCATAAATTACAAAAAAAAAAAATATAAATAGTTTTAGCACCCTATAATGAGAGCTATTAATTTGTGTCCGTGCTTTTTCACTGCTTTTTCGGAGACATAAATGGAATTTGTGGAGATTTTGCAAACTCGAGATATTTCCAATTTAAAAGGGACGTGTCCTTGCAAAAACCAATACGTCATAAATGTTCTGACATAAACAGAAGACAGCTCATCTGCCGTGTATTGTATAAATAAAATAATTAAGAGCGGACAAGAAACTCGTTAGCAAGGCCCGTGGAAGTGTGGTCGAAATAACAAAAGTATTGATGTGTTGTAAGAACGCAATAAACTAGCGAATGACATTACTGCCTACGTGCTGCTGTAGTGTGGCTATGAAACACGAGGCTTTTGTGTATGAGGGATGTCTTAAATAGAACTTTCGGGTATAGTGGTACAAATATACTTACCAACTCTATATTTTGTGTGTCAGCAGTTGCAGGATATTATGTTTGATTCAAAATAATGTACCTAATTGTACGTTTGATGATTTCATTGAAATATTGTTGTCTTATGGTGGAGAAAATAAAATCGAAGATATAGAGCATTGCAAAATAGAGCTTTTGAATAAAAAAAATATATTATTCTTACAAAATGAGCATATTTTCATCCTATGAACGTCTTGATTTTAAAAATAAAATACATTAAGTATGTAACATCAAATTCCATGATGATATTAAATGATTTATCATAGTACTGCGTTGTAGCGTTCCAGTGTGTTTATGTAAGTAAGTAAGTGGTACACATAAACACTAGTTACTACATTTATTTCAAAGTTCACCAAATCTCACTTTGCCTGGCCTCAAGCATAGAACGCAGTAACCGACCATCATTCTCTCGTGAGGCTCCCGACGCACGCACCTAATTAACCAATGTCCACCTCACTGGCATATAGCTCTGGAAGAGTTTTGCGCAATATTAGCGAATAATAATAATTATTTGGAAATATATTTTTGGCATGAGAGACTGAATAAACATTAATTAAATCGCACATAATAAAACGGCAGTGTTTTTTTTTAATTATTAAATTATCCACGATTTTAATAAGATTTTAAGGAATAACAAACAGCATTTAGAAATTAAGGATACGAATTTGAAAAATTACGATTAATCATCTTATTAATTGCGAATAGGGTAAGATTAATTATAGAAGGCTGCACTCTGTGAAGAGAAAGAATTAAATTGCAAGATGCTTTGCAAAGTAAGGACGATCCTATTTCAGCAATTGAATCTATTCAATTCTTTCCCTATAAGGTACAAAACATGGAGACATATTATCAGCATTGCATACCTACTCCCCTATATCTTTTTATCTTTTCAGACATTACTATTCTAGAACCTTCCAGAACCTTCTAGTACTCTATGCTCGTCAGTTGGTCGCGCCCTGCCAATATGCGCTCTTCATTAGTGGGTCTCCCAAACGAGCCTAGAGACAGGGGTCACTTATTGTGCCCATTCGAAGCGCCATTTTGTTCAACACCAAACGATCTGGTAAGTGGAATTTGACGACTGACGTAATCTAGCTGCAGATTGAGTTCCGTTTTTGTTTTAGTTGAGTGTTGTTGGTTGTTCTTGGTTTAATTGCTACTGTCTTATTCCTGGAGGTAATGAAGTTATGTTATCTTTTAAGGATAGGAAATGGATAGATATTGTGATTCATGACTTGACTTTTATAGCAAGTCTCCAGGCACTCAGGCAGGTAAGTTATCTATACTAATATTATAATGCTGAAGAGTTTATTTGTTTGTTTGTTTGAACGCGCTAATCTCAGGAACTACTGGTCTGATTTGAAAAATTATTTCGGTGTTAGATAGGCTATAGGCTACAATATATCATCACGCTAAGACCATCAGTAGTGGAGCAATACGAGTGAAACCGCGGAGAACAGCTAGTGGTAGTTTATGTTAACAGACATAAAACAATTTAATAATTTTCAGATAGGTCACCACTAAACCACCAATCACCACACGTACTAAATTTATTCATTATCTTGGAATAAATAAATTTCAAACTCTACTGAAATTTCTACTCAATCCAGATAAATGATAGATCTACCGAGTGCATTTATTGTAGCTATTTTTAAGACGAATGTCAAACGGTGCATCGCAAATCAAAACAATCAAAACAACACTATTTCCCCCGCTAATCCTTGCTATCGTCGCGACATCCGACGGGGATGGCCACGTCATTTCCTGTTCCTGGAGGATGCGGTTTAACCGAGCGTGCATCACACATTGCGTGATAAATCGACTGGCTAATACGGCTAGGTTTATTTATCTGTGGCTCTGTGCGCTTCGACGGATTGTCGCTGGAATGTCAACGTTTGAATTTAGAATGTTGTTTTTTTTAAAGGGGAAGGCAAAGACTTTTCTTAGAATGAAAAATAGTTGCCAGTGGGATATTTTTGATGTTAAACAGAATATCATGACAAATAATTTGAAATATGAATATATCAAGTACTAACGGTACATGAATTAGATTTTGATACAATAAAAACTGAAAACATTTCAGCTTTTACCGTTGTTTTACCCATACCATTTTTGTTTACAAATTCAATGTACCTATTATAATTAATTTACAACCACGGAACGAAAACATCAAAACAAAGACAAAGAAAGTTATGAGTTATTTCACAATATGGCGGGTGAAATATGATATTGTGTAAAGTTGTGAAAATTCCCGCTTTCTGAAACTCCACGACATTTGCGGGATACCGACTTTGAAAAGAAGTCCTTTAATGTTTGTTCACTGTGTTGATGGGTATTCCCTGTAAGGCCATTGTTTTTGGTTTATTTTATGTAAAAGTTAGATAAAAAATAAAATAAAATAAATGTTTTCGTATTCATCAATAAAGATAGAGTCGATATTCGATATAAAAAATAAAACAATATTCGTACAGTTTTCTAATATCATGAATAGGTTTTGCTACTGTAAATATATCTCAATTACGTACAATGATTATTCACATTGGTTTAAAAATAATTAAGAACGTAACTATGTAATAAGTAGGTACCTAATTTTTATTTTTTTATTCAAAATTAAAGAAAGCTTATGGCTACGACAAAATAATATGTGTAGGTACTATCTCAAAAACTTCATTAACATGATACTCATATCTCATTCATATAGGTATCAATGCAAAATAAATCATAAATCCACAATCATTACCGCGACTATACCATTTAGTCGTGTCGAGCGAATATTGGATGTTAGAATGTACCGGGAAACAAGACCTCCTGTCGCGGAGATGAATCCATAACCACGTGATACTACCTCCAGGATCACCCTCACAAAATTATCAAAACATTTATAAAACATACAACGTTCACAGCTAAGCGAATTTCAACTCTATTGTCTTACTAATAAGGGTGGGATATTTCAGCGTTTTTATATGGTAAGCAAAATGAATTCATCAAAGCTTTTTGGTATTTTAATATAGCGGACAGAGGTATCGTGTTTTGCGACGTTGTTTTATTAATTTATGGTTTCGGTTTAGTGTAAATTAGTGTCTCGTATATTGTGTTTACATTTTAGTTGGAATATTTGTTATACTTTGTACGATTGATGGAATGTGCCGAAGTATTAAATAAAGTGGTAAATGTTCTGCTCTACAATATCTTTAATTCCTTATTTTGATTTTGTTATATATATGAAAATCAGCTCATTATTTAAATTAGATTTGTTTTTATAAGTCCAACAAACAAATATAGATGATAATTAATATCTTTTATAGTTATCTACTATCATCGCGCCTCCTTTGGTTTACTAAATTTTATACTTACTTAGGTAGTATTAATTATTATCATAGGTCATGTCAAATCATGGAATTTTACGAATACAATATAGTATGTAGGTATATTTGATATTTCCTGTACATACATCACAATATAAAAAAAAGGAATTACTTTTTGTTCTCGTTTCAAATCCTCATTTACTTTCCTCATGAGGGACACGTCAACTCATCAGCTATCGTCTCACATGATTTACGATCACAAATCACGATTCCTTCCCGTTAAATCTACCGTGTGACGTCCCTTCGTGAAACTCGATTGAAAACACCCATTTTCTTGTCGAGTGCCTTAAGTAATGTTTTTTAAGGACTTCCGATCCTGTTGGCGGTTAAGAGGATTTTACAATGTATTTTATTAAATAATAAAATATAACTTGTTTTATAGAATAAATATTTATTAAATCGTTGCAGTAAAAGTGAGGAAAGCAAAGATTGTTTCACATAGCGATTTTCCATCTCTTTAATAGTTTTACAATAGAAATATTGAAAAATTAACTACGTAGCAAGAGTCAAATGTTTTCAGAGCAAAACACCTATGATGCTATCTTATCATAGTTTATATATACATAGGTTCATTAAGAATGTGAAATATTAAAAATACATACAAGAATGTAGATATACTTATAGAGCGTCGTGGTTCTATGAATATACAATGTCTTATAGTTAAAACATATTTTTATTCCTATAATAAAACCTAGTGTGTACACTTCTTAAAGAGTTTCTCAATAAAACGATTAGGATGTGTGTCACGGTCTCCGAGGCCACATTTCAAGAAAAACGAGAGGGTCAGATCACAGATATACGAGTATCCTTTAAATTGCCGCTCGGGAAATTTGTGGCCACTTCAAATCTAATTGAAAAATTCCCTTTGATATTTCTCAATACTTTTAAGGGTATTGAAAATACGTTTACCAACACGTATCAGGTTTCAAGTGGACGATATGAGTGTAAAATTTATTTATTCGTAGATCCATTGCATTTTTATTATATGAAAATAATAGAGTATCAATGTTGATATGAGTTGTTTTTAACATTCCAATATGTAATTGAAATGTTTTCAACTGACACATCCATTTGACGAATCCAACGAATCGATAAACAGACACAAACGCAAATTGAAAAGAGCAATTTTGATTTCGTAAAAAGGTAAAAACCTCTCTCATTTCACAGAGAGCCCTTACAAAAGATCACCCACGTTAACTATGAATGGCCAAAAACAAGCTCGCCATGGACACGAATGGAAATTAAAAAAAGCATTCTAGAACGGAAATACGAATTGAATTTAAGTACATTTTAAATTTCGAACCCCTGGCTTTGACTTCGAAATAAAAGGATAGTCGCATTCGAATGCGAGTGCTTATTGATCTCATTGGCGTGGCACGTTCCCTTAACGGCTGTAGCAGTTGCGGGGCATGCGACTAAATGGATTATTTTCTTCGTGTGTTCTTTTTTCTAACCATTTTAACTAGAGCTCCGTTGGTGGATGCGTTTCGAAGATGGAAAATGAGGGAGTCGCTAGAAGATGGTTCATTTTAAACTGGTGGGGTACAAAAGAGGAAACAAAAGGTTGACAAGGACGAGTGATTGGATTATGGAGGGTTGACTTTACGGTCACCGTGCAATTTGTAAATTGACTTTGGCAATCTGTTTATATGCGTGTTGCGGTTAGCTTATCTTGATTGTTGCATTGAGCGCCTGTTTTTCTTTTTTATGGGAAACGAAGTGGCTGTATTTTGCTTTGAATTTTCATTGCTAGCTTTTTTATGGTCTATTGTCTCTACAAACGTTGGATGATAACGATAGTAAAAATGTGTGTTCAATCTTGCTGTTTATTAGATCTTAGTTATATATAATATGCTTTTTGTCATTATTGTACAGCCTTTTATAAACGCTGAGAATATATTACCTACAGGTTTAAACATACAACTAAAAGGTTGCGGGAATGTTTGCAGGAAATAAAGGCCAATGCTAAGAGCTTCAGCTCATTCTGTAACTGTTCTACTGAAAGTACACAAACATATGGAAATAAAATATAACAAGATTACATTTAAAGTCACTTTGTCTATTGAATGTATTATGTATGGTATAATATTATTATATTAAGCCTGCTTAACATTTGAGTGACGAAAATGATTTCGTTTCCTTTACATTAGAATTATGTGGTTTGAGAAAAATCCTTATTTTCATAACTTGGTGATTTTATTACTTCATCTATTTCCTTCTTTACTAACAGGAATTATTTTGCTCAATTTCAAAGAAGTTTCTTAGAAATTAGCCAATATAGCAAGGAGATGCTAATGCATTTTCAAGAATTATTTCTTAGTCCATTTCAAAACTGTTAAGTCATCCCCATATAATGATACAATCGTAATAACATCCCCATTTCGTCCCCACGGGCCATGGGGCGAAGTTTGCATTAAAAATAGAAAGTTCGTATGTTTGGCCGCATTAGCACAAGAATGAGTCGATCCGTCATCGAATGACTACTGATTTATTTTAATGGAGATATACTTTTGATACGGTTATTCGTGCTAGGGATTGTGTATTTAATACTGTTTTGCCTTTAAACTGATTCTCTATGCTCTATGGTGATACAGGGATTTCTTAATGCTAATGTACCTAATACTATATTTATAAGAACCTCTAGCATGAATGCTGTTCAGTAAAATATGAAGTATGAATAGCTATATATATCCAACCAACAAATCGTTGCTCTATAGAAGGGATAAGAACGTTTCAGAGGTGCTAATTGGTAGTCCTATAAGGGTGATAACAACGTTGTATAAACCCCAAAGTGGCGCATTTATAAAGCCATTTGATGGTATTGTGTTGCTGTAGCAGCAACTCAGTTGCCAATTGGACCTATAGAAGAGTACACTTATAGAATCGCGATGCTGTTATAGAGCGAAGTAGTGATATAAAAGGAACCGCGATGCTGTTACAGCGCGAAGTTGTGTTTTAAGAGTAACCGCAAATCTTTTGTAGCACGAAGTTGTGATGTACGAGCCACCGCGACGCTATAATTATAGTACAAAATGGTAAATCGTGTACCAGTTGATAATACGAGTAAATGACTATAGGAACCATCATCGTGGTGTCGAGTATTAATTTTTGTTACGCTGTTAATTATGTTAGATACATAAACTGACTTGTGAATGAAATTTTACTGATAGATTATATGCATAATTACGCTGTTTTTTTAATGCCCCCCTCGAATTATTGAGTTTTAAGTAATTAAAAACAAATTTTACACCAAATTGCTGTATAGGATGCCAAATAGCAACTCCGTGGCTATTATACATCCGCAAACGAACGTAGTTTTGACAACTGTCATGCCATATACTGGATTAAATTAGTAGGGTTCCCTGATGTAAATAGAAAACCCATAACATGTTTTTTTTTTGTATTTTCTAGTGTAAATTCCGATTTTTAGATTCCGATCCCGAAGTGTCAAGCAAAACACTAGAGTCTGAATGGTCTGCTTCTGAATTATCACAAACCACATGATGGCTGTTAACTTGGTTTTGTTCATAGGATGTAACAGATTGTACGGAATCATTGTCCGTATTCGAAGCCTCACCTTGAATTTGTCTGGTGTCAATCGTTACTGAAGTTGCGATTTTTTTAAATCGCTTTCTTACTTGTCTTACATAATATGTTCCACTTCGTTTAAACCTTTTCCATTCTTCTAAATCCATGATTATTCAATAGAACCCTTCAATTATTTACGACACGGTGCTGACAATATGGCAGGTTTTTGTTGTTTAAAAGTGAAAGAAACTCTCTTATAGGCCGTATATCTCTCGTAAGTGTCGCATTTTACTACATTAATACGCCGTTTTTGTTACATAACAGAGTTATTAACTCTTTTATACAGTAAATCAGTCCTATAACTCTGACCACTCAGCTATTAAACCACTGCGTTATAATGGGCAGAAAAACACTAATATAATTCAATTAGGTTACAAAGAAGTGATATAAAACTCGGATATATCACCTAATTGCTCTATTATGGAGTTTCAGCAACCATGAAGATTCACAGTGCTATAATAGTAATAAGGAAAACCATTACAACACTAAATTGTCCTATTGTAGATTTTTTTACGCCTCTATAGGCATGGGACTATAAAGGTTACCCTAGAATCGTTTATTGCACTAATTTGCTGTAAAAAAGAGACCACCAGCGCTGTTATGTGATAATATCACCCTGTTATTGCTGTATCAAAATCTGGATAAGAGCTGCTCTATAAACGCCGTATAAAATAGTGATATAAACGTTTACATCACCTTGTTATGGGACAAATTTGCTGTGTATGATTATAGAGCAAAATCATCTCATTAAACGCTATTATACAACAAGCTTGTCACCGCGACACTGTTATACGTCATTTAAAAAGCTTTTTAGTGATGTAAGTTATTGTTATAGGACATCTTTGCTGGTTGGTCTCCGCTTTATGTTTCATTTTTCATTCGAGCATAATTTTACGAATTTATTTGAATGTTTTTCTATTTTGGACAGAAACGGAATATTAACATTTCCGCTATAGTTTCCTATAATTTCCAAAGCATGCATACATTGGACAAACCTATCCTGTAATCTCATTAAATCAACTCAATGGTAACAGATATATTAAAATTTAAGTTTTATGTCACTATTAAAATGTGACCAACATCTTTATAGAGCCAAATAATATTAATAAAAAGTAGTTTTATAACTTTAAAAAATATTATTGATTAATAGATGAAACGGTAAGCACTGTATCAAATGCACTAACATAACCACGTCTCTACGAACGGACTCTATCAATCACTTATGGAAACCTATCAGGGCACATCCATTATGCAGGAGATAAGTTGTACAATACTCGTGGAGTTATCAGACCCTTGGAGGAATGGTGGATGACATTAGCTTACTGCGGTATTAATGGTGGACTTCTAAATGTAGTGGTTTTGAGATTGAGAAAGCAAAGAATTAAGGAATGCAAGTTCTTATAGATCTTATATATCTTATTATTCGTACAAAATTTTCTCTACGTATCGCTATGATAGGTACTTAATATGTACAACGTAGTTTTCTTATATTATTTTTAGAAGTATTTCACTTTGATACGTCAAGTGGAATCGTTCAAATGAGGTTGAATTTTGACCGTGTGATCCTGAGAATACAAAGGCACATATTCACATACAACATTAAAGAACAAATTGTAATACTAAGCGATTAATTTCTACCAAAGTTACCTAAAAATATTGCTCAGATTGTATAAGTAAGGGTACTCTACGCATACCTATAACCTATTTTACCTTAAATTTCACAGATTCTAGTACAATTATACTTACTCTTATTTAAATCCACATTACATCAGTACGATAAAAGTACACTAAACTACAGCTACTAGTTGGTAAACACAATGGACATATGTTATAAGTACAAACCTTTACCCTTCGTCTGGGGTCGTCCCCGGCCCATGCCCCGTGTGATGAAATGCGACAATCTAAATGACATGTGACAACCGTCACACTTTGTTGTTTGGTGATACATACAGATGTTACGTTTGATGAGCAATTTTTAAAGTTATTTTTGAAGTCAAACTTTTTAGGCAAATTGAGAGTAAAATTTCAAGGTCCTTTCATGGCAATACCGTCACGGCATGAAATAAGGCGACGATTTTGGTACCTTTGAATCTTGCCAAAGAAGTTACACTTTTGACACATGTGCTCGGCACAACGCTCTTTTTATTTTTATTGATTGAGAGATTATAAGCTCTATTGTGAAATAATTAATCTTAAAGATGAGTTATTATATTTGACTACACATTCTCATTTATGAAGTTATAATAGGTATTTTATTACTATTATGAAATAATTGTTTAGTTGAGTGTTTGAACAACTTTAACATTTCTTCTTTGAATTTAATAGTATCGAGTTTTCATATTGTAAAGTATCCTATTCCTTTAATTACGTCAGAAGTTTTATATTTTTTTGTTCACTGATATTTATTGTAATATTTTTTCAGTATATTTTCTATTTAAACTCAAATACAGTGTTAGCATGTTTCAAGCGCTGTATGTCACAGAGGGACCCTTACAAAGGGGATTTGCCCGCCCTCTGGGGACTCCGGCCGTCTGGTCCTCTTGGCTTAGAGAAAGATTGCGATGCTGTGAAAATCACTCTTTAAGGCATTAACCTTTTGTTCTTGTGTGCGACCGTTTTACAATGTTTTTTTATGCGTAAATAGAAATACATGTTGAACGTTTATGTCATTTAAGCAAAGGGTAATATAATTTACTAATTAAGTTAAGGAATTTTTTTTTAACGTTGGCAAATGCATTTACGCATGGCCCTCTAGAGTTTTAATAAACCTTATTTTAATTAAGTTTGTACTTTTTGTATGTTGCAATTCAGGCAGAACCTTATAATTTGATTAACAATTTTTCATACGATCAACGAACATAGCAATCTATACTAATATTATAAAGAGGAAAGGTTTGTACCTAATTATGTATGTATGTATGGTTTTCACGCATAAACTACTGGACCGATTTAGATGAAATTTGGCACAGATAATCTTTAGACCCTGTGAAAGAACATAGGCTACCTTTTATTGCGAAATATGTACCACGGGCGAAGCCGGGGCGGACCGCTAGTATAAGTATATTATACTACTATACTATAATTATATACTACTATAAATTTCGGTATTGTATATATTTCTTTGGTTTCCCTTATACTTAGTTTTTATTCATGGAAACATGTTACAACACACAATGTTACATATTTTGAATAAACAGACGTAGAAGAAGAATTTTAGCGTTACATGCGAATATTAGCACTAATACACGATCATATGCATATTAACTGCCATTAACCTGCTTCTTCAAGGTGTGCATTTTATTGAACAACGCAAGGACCCGTAATTTCCATTCGGTTTCGTATTGCACCAAATAATATCTGCATTAGCATACAAAATGCGCTCTTCCACGCTAATTACAAGTTGTGGCTTCCGAAATTTCGCAAATCATATTATTATTCTAATGTCCGAACCATTGTTGCCTTCGTGTTGCTATTATACCAACTTCGACATTTGGACCGGCCGGATGTCCTATTAAAATAATCGCCGAATTTCAATAAACGACTATTATTTTCAGTAGTGTTTTGGAGAAATTTAGATGGATCTGGTGGTGTTGATACTTTTTAGGTGAACTCGAAATATTTGTTCATGTTGTAATTCTATCCTTTTCTTATATTTGGAATGCACAAACCGGTATGTAATCAATAGGAGTTTTTATTCAAGTCACATTATCATATCGAATCGGGCAAATAGTATTCAAACGCTTTTTATTCTCATCATATTTTCCTATGTCATTCTATGGGCGAGTGAATTTGTTGAGATTTAGATAATAAATTGTAGAAACCTGTTAACGTGTTCATAAGTATTCCATTATCAATAAAATAAAAAAATTAACAAACTAATAAGGAATTTTATTTGTAATATAATTTATGTAAAGAAAATGTCTTTTTAATTTACAATAAAAATCCTTTACAGAATTAAATCTAAATGCAATTTATTTTACAAATTTGATATTTGTCTCCCGATAAGTATCAAAACTCGTTCGTCCAACTATACAGCAAATGAAATTTTCTGGGCTACCTGTTTTACGCCTGCAGGTTATGTTTTGTTGTGTCTGGAGTCATGGGTTGCATGCTGAATTACATTTGGATGATTTGGATGAAGATGGGGATCTTAAGTATATATTATAATATGTATATGTACAGTACATACCTATTGATAAATGTTCTATTGAACAATATTTTTACGTGTATCAAAAACCTTGTAAAGATAAGTAGGTACCTTATTGATATTAATTGGCTTTTTTGCCGGCATTTATTATTAGATATTTAACTACGGATTAAATATTATGCAGCTCTAAGGACAAGTTAAAACAATAGCTGTTCACAGCATCACAAATTATACTCAATCAGAATGGAAAACTCATCTTAATTTTCTAATACCTCAAAATTGCGAAATGAGATCCAAATACCACGACCCAAAGCATTAGTTAATTAAAAATCGTATCGGCCGCTTTCCATTGAACATCTTGTATTGCAACCCTTCCGGAGGTCAAGCCTCTCGGGAATCGCGATTGGTATTCTTTATTAGACCCGTGGAGGTACGGTGTTTTTAGTAGCGACTTTTTAGTAATATTATAACAGAATGAAAAAAAATTGTGCAGAAATACACTGCCGTTCTCAGGTTTGGTTGTGAGGACATGATAGTGGCAGTAAAGTATAAGACGCTTAATATTACGAGGACTTATCATATAACGAGAACCAACTACTAAAATTTTATAAGCAGAAAAAAGAAACATAAGTATCATAACTTTACGGTGGTGTATGCGGGGATAAATAATAGGCTATTTTCTGCAAGACAGATCTATTAAAACTGCCTTTCATCTCGTCTGCATTCTCCATAATCATACACTGTGTACGCCAAAATGAATCATATGTACCAACAATTGGAACACGTCTCTGTAATACATTCAAGATTATTTCAAATGTATTCATAATTTTATCAACTAACAATGCGATACGCTACACTTGAAACAGCGTTAAAAATAAAACAAATAAAGCGCCTACTAGTATATTTGCAGCAATATTACGATGTTGAAGTTTGCTTTTCATTTTTAACCATATTGTTTTTCCACGAAAATAGTTTCATCATTAAATACATTTTTATGAAACATAACTTTAACATTTTCATACATTTTTTCACTGATAAAATGTAGGTTGTATTATTTTTTGTTTATTGTATGTATTTTAATTGTAACTACACAGTTAACATATTTTTAACAGATGTTCAATGTACATACCTACTATGATTATGATATTAATATATTACTTTAAAAGATAAATCGCTATAAATTCCAATGTACCCTTACCTCCAACAGTACCTAAACAACTCTTCAGTTGTTCCTCAGTAATTGGCGAAATATCGTCCGATATCTGACGCTAAATATTTTTCCTTGAAAATGATAGCAATCCGTATTAGGTCATCCTTTGTATCATGTTCTATCTCTTCCAATGCATTTTTATTTGCCTATAGAGCTGAATTAAGATTAGAATTTATGTCTAAAATTAATAAACCTTTTCAGTGGAAATTGAAATACTTATTTAGCGAAATTTAATGCAATTTATGCAGAAATTTTTAAAAGTATGACCCTACATAGAACATAAACAGTTTAAAACATGCAATTGAATACCTATTAGTTAAGATTCGCCTATGTTTGAAAAGAATAAGTGTTTTTTGTTTGGTTGGTTACAAGAATCGTAAATGTAAACCAGAGAGAAACCCAACAAACAGACAAGCAGAACATTTTTACCTCTATATATCAAATAAATCTCCAACTAAATCAAGGTTATACAATAGATCAATGAACCCTAAACATTTCATTAAACATATTCTCGAAAGTGGTTACTTTTAACGTTAATAACATCAAAGAGTAAAGAGTACGTAAATCCCGTATCAACATACATTGTCATAATGTACTGTTTGTCTGTTTGTGCACGTCAAACTGTGTTTTGTTTGAGCGGAAATAGAACGCTTTGTGGCTAATGTTATTTAATAACTTTATGAATTTCTAATAATTGCTGTATTGCGTTGTTGGAACAATGTGTCGATTTTGTAGAATGTGTTTATTGGAGATCAAAGCCCGCAATATTATGAATACGTGATCTAGAATTTGGATACTAAGCCTAAATTCATTGCTTCATAACTGTATATTTATAGTTGAATTTGTACATGCATAGCTGGTAACTTTATATTTAAGTATATTTTTTAAGTATTGCTTTGATATCAAATCTAATCAAAATTTTATTGTGCGTTAAATTGTAGTAGGTATAGAAATACGAATAAAATAAACAGGCAACAGACGACCACACTGAAGTTATTTGCAATTACGTAAATGTTAAATTGTTTTTATTTCATATGAAACAGCTGATCGGCTCTGTATTAAATTTGGTAGATTATAGTCTCGATTAGCATATAGGCTATTTTCTAACTGGGTACCACGTAAAATGTAATATAATCTTTCTACATAAAATAATATAGAAACACATAAAAACGATTACAGAACAAGCAACATTTTGTAAAGCAATGAAAATACAATAGAAAATTCACAGCAAACAAAACAAAAGGTAAAAACAGCGACACCCTATAGCAATCGTCTGTGTCTCGGCCCAGTTGCTTTTCAAATATTAAAATTTAATCGGCCCAATGTCGCGAGTCAAATTAGCCTCTCTTGAGAGACGGGCATAGAATAAGCAACCTACAGACACTGTTCTGATTAATCAATAAAGAAATAAGGTAGATTTGCAAATTGAATTCGAATTTCAGTTTGACTTCTTGTCTCTACCTAAACTCAAGTCCTTTAAAATTAAATACGATATTAGAATAAGTGTACATTGTATAGTTAAAATCTATTTTTTATGTTATACATGTGAATCCCTTTGTAGCTCTGGACTTCATAATTTATTGCTGTAGCAGAGCTAAATATTTTGTTATATTTATAACTAATGGGAGAGTTGTAGTTAGTAGATGTAGATTGCACAATGCATTCATATTAATTTAGCTAATCCTATAAAATATCATACACTTCGTAATGTAGGTAACACATTTAATACACCTCATTTCAAACCTACATAACTGCACAGTCTGTCCTAATATTCTTTGATCCATCGTAGCAGTGATACTGTAATTGTAAAGACGAAGAAAAGATATTAATTCCACCAGCACCTGAATGATTTACTCGTCGTTTGTTTGCGCGAACATTAACTTCAATTTTGACTTAATATCTGCATCGCGGGGGAGCGTTGTTATTTGGTATTAACTGTTTACGATTGGCTTTACTGTGACATTTCGGAATATTAAATTCGGTTGTTTTGTTATTAAATGTAGACATAGTAGAAGTTAAGGATTGATGAGAAAGTTATTTGTAAAGATCATAGGATAAATTCATCAGTTTTATAATTATAACCACTATATTAATAATGTGTTTATTTGTGTGTGTTTAATTATGAAACACTGATTTAACGAACAAAAGGATATGAAAATTGAATGTTTTTTTTATTATTTAAACCGAAAGTGTTATCTATTATTGTATTCTAGTTCCGATGATATTCTTTCTTGAGCTCTTTTACACGTGGCGCCAGGAGGATACTGGATATTATAATAAAAGGTAAAGTTAATTAATATACTACTATCTTTCCTATAGGTATGAATGAAAACTCAACACAAACATCGTCACAGCTCTACCATAGTATAACTCTTTATACTGTGGCTCTACGTACCTACCTTATTTTTGAGTACGGGGCAAATGTAATATTGACCTAGCTGTATAAATGCAAATGTGATCAATGAAACGGATTTGATATGATCAAAGAATGAAGCATGGACGTCCAAGGTCCGTTGACCATACGTAGGTACCTATTTAGGAATCTAGAGACTCATGTTATCATATTTTGAATATCACTAGCTATCGTGTAAATTACAGTATTCGAAACTCTGTGTAGCACCAGCTATCTTTCTTTATCTAGGTCTAGACTTCAGTGATCATTTGAAAAAAAAAGTTTTTCATTTACTAAAATGATGTTGTTTGGACATAATAAAATGAATATATCGTAAGTTTTAAAACATTGCTGATTACTTAGTTACAACTTGACTCTATACGAACGTTTTAACCACAAAATAAAAGATAGCTAAGCTATACTATCTCTTCGCTATCGCTTCGCCCGCTCTCTAGCCGCAGCAGATTTGACCCAGCCATGTCGCCGGTCACACCGATCGATACAGCCTCACTTGAGCTTTTTGTCCCCCCCTCACACCACCGCCCCCCCCACGGGCGTTACGTTCCTTTTTACGTTAGCCTTATGTGCTAAGGATTATTGATTTGTTTTGTGGTATAGTGGGATAATTAAAATGACATTGCAATGAATAGATACAGGTTATGTACCAATTAGTATATGTTGTTATAAGATTTATAGAGACGGTCGTAATGTATAAAGGTTGTTTTTAAATCCTTGACTTTACTTATAAAAACATATAACACAGTCTAAAGTAAAAGAAACAACACACACAGACGCCTTATAAATTCCTTCAAACACTTTTCTAATACCTATGTAACCCGACGTTCATATAATCCCGCGTAATCGTGATAAGACGATAAAAAACGTCAAGGCGTGTCACCGATTGGTGGAAAGTGTCGCAATGGGCGTGGCGTAAGGCTTTGTCGCCAATGGGCGTGGCCTGCGATCCACGGTTTGTCACTGTAGGCTGTAGCTATGTCACTTTAAAAAGCCTTCGAGTTGTGTGCACAGGGCGGCGTGCGACAGTGTAGACTCCCCCTTACTATGTTATAGTGTTTAACGGTATACCGTATACGAGGTTTATATTATGATTTGGTTGTATGAGGATAGTGTGATCTTAGCTTTATAACTGGGGTTAAAGTTTTGATGTAGAGTAACAATTGATATTATGAAATATTAGTATTAGTAGTACGCGTATGATATAATATGAGTTTTTGTAGTAAAAGAAAATGATATTATACAGGGTGTCCCACTATTGGTATACTAAGCGCGAAGGGACTTGCAGTTTTGCATACACTGATCACGTAAAAAATACTTAAACAACAAAATTACGTCAAAAATTTTTTGCTAAATTATTCCTGAAAATCCATGTTTTTTTTTTCTCTAGCTTCGCGCAGCCGGCATATACCGTTTCTCTAATGTGAGCATTTTGTCTATGAAAAAATCACGTGCTGGTGGCAAAGTTGGGCGGGTTGCTTGTTATGGGTATACACATAGAGCTTTAAGAATTCATCTATTTGAAAAAAATGCGTCTGAAATTTTATAAGTATTTTTTAAGTACTCAGCGTATGCAAAACTATAACCTCCTTTGAGCTTAGTATACCAACAGTGGGACACCCTGTAGAGGCAAATAATAAAGATGAGTCGAGATGATAAGGAGATACGCATTTATCGTAACATAAACAATGCATATGCTTTTGTAAAAAGCTTGGTTGAATGAACCAATGTAGGAATTCGAATTATTATTTACAGACTGCTTAATATATGTGTGGACATAATTGAATGGGATAGATTTCTCATAAAGAAATAAACACTTTTTAAGTACCTAAATACTGAACTATAAAGTTGGCAATATTTCAGGACCTATTAATTTCATAAGCGTGTTGTTCTGAAGGAGGGAAAGAAATTCCAACAACTTCACCAAAATCCATTTTATTTCGGCATCTAAAAAAAGTTACTACTCAATAAGAAACAATAAAAAATCTCCCTTCGAGTCACTCCACCCAAAAGTCATATCATGAATTTTTACAGTAGGTACCAACACAGACAGAGAAGATGTCTTCGCCTGCACCCCCCCTCCCCCTCGGGGGTGGGGAGGGGGTTTTAAGCTTTCCGCTTTTATATAGCCTTACCAAGCCTTTGTTCTCTACGGAAAAGAAAAAACCACTTGCAATTTATCGATTCTTACGTAGAGCATTTAGGTCAGAGGTTCTTATTGTGAAATACTTTCTGGAGGGAATTTCGAATTAAAATGTGTAATAAAGCCATGATTAACTTTCGAGTTAATCCTGGTTTTAACACACATTTTACCGACATCATGGTTTATATATCAATTAGGTACCTACCTATATTTTATAAAAAAAAGTACCTACATTTAAAAAAAAATATAAAAAGTACATTTTGTACAACAAAGTCTACACATTCATTTTTAATTTTGTGTTTCTTTCGAGACTTAAACGTTAGCTTACACGTACGAAACATCTCTATTTTTTAATTCAATATTCACTTAACCCTTAAAAAGCACGCGGGCGCGCCCATTCATTTATATTCAAGCTGGGCCTATTCAGCCACCTACACTTAAATTGTATATTTTTACATTATGTAAGCACCGAGCGTATTTCTTTTTAAAAAGTACCTATTCACGGACGATACATTTATTAAAACGTATACATGTCGAGACGTTATTCAACTCTGAGTGGGTCGTAGACGGATCTCAATTAGAGTGAGTTGATGCGCCCAAAGAGCCTTTTCAGTGGAATTTCAAACAAATTCTTGTTCGCGGAATAAAAATTAAGACGTGTTTCATTTCGGCTCCGCTTTTATGTTGCGTCTAACGGATTAATTATAACATTGTTGGAACGTTCAGGCGAAGTTTAACTTTTGCTCGTATCGCGTGACGTGGGATGGGACATCGAAAATTAATTTTATTTAATTTCAAAAAAATTTGGCTAGAATATTTATAGGATGAATTACAAAGTCACCTGTGTTACAATATAGGTACTAAATACACTCTTTTAATATAATAATATCTTCTTAAAGTAAACTAATATACAGTCTACAGCTAAAATTTTTAAAAGTTTAAATAAACGGACGACACACGAAAGTACCATAAATTGAAAATACTTTGTACTTGATGATACTAGTTAAGTACAGCTAATTCCGTATTTATTGTAACCATATTGAATATTACGTAACTATGGGTATTCACAGATTATACACGGCTATAACACGACTCGCAACGCCAGGTAATAAGTGTGTCCATTGCTTAGAAAGCCATGTATTATGGTTACATATTACGGTTTTAGGTCTGTGTGATTATGCTATGAGCGTGACAAATTCTCTAATACATCTTCTGGCGATTTCCGCAACTTTCACTGTGTTATAATCATTTGATGTGTATTATTTGGAACTAACATGGTGTATGACTGGGATTATGCAACTAGATCAAGATCAAGATCAGATTATGATGTATTTTGCTATGCTATAAACACTAAACAATTTCAAAACTGCAATTCTTCTCAGTTTCAAGCCATATTCATCTGCAACAGTTAAATCTTGTCAGCATACATCAAATCAATCACTAGGCGTGCGAAATTTTCATAACTACAATGTAAAATTTGCATCTCCAAATTTATTCCATCAATAAACTCGAGCCATTACCTTTTAACAAGTTTATAACGAAATGCAGATCAATAGACATCCTCAGAACATTGTTCGCTAATTGGCTAAGAAAAATTAATTCTACAAAAGGGTTCTCCCAATGAGCCCCAGTGGGCCTTTATTAAGCGAAAGACGAAAGAGTGAGCCGTAACCTACACTCAAATAATTGAACATTGTACACAAAAATATGTAAATTAGTTTTAGCCCCGTGAAAATTAACTTTTTCATCATGAATTATGTCCTTGATGGTGTCTTCGAAGCGTCTTCTGGGAGTTTTTCGAGATTTTACAACTCGCCTCACGGAAGGGTGAAATTAATAGCTGAGGGGAGAAAAAACCCGTGCGTTTGGAAAGGGTTAAGTGTTGGAAAGTTTGTGCATTAGCAGTAATGGTAATATTTTTGTAAATATTTATATTTTGTGTTTTATCCAGTACGTGATTTCGCGTTCAGAGTTTCTAAAACCTTAAAATTTATGATAACTTTTCAATAATGGATTGTTCGAAATTTAAATCCATACCTATTGTAATTTTGGTAAGCGGCAACTTTTCTGCTCCAATCCGGTGAATAGGTTTAATACCCAAAAACTATTGTTTTAAGTATGGGTATTTATCATGAAGCTATAAAATGAGCATGTTTTAGATAAATACACTATTAAAACGCTTTTTTTGCGGGTAAAAGTGGAAAGTGTTGATGTCAATATTATTATTCAGCCATGGCTGTCCCACTGCTGGGCAAAGGCCTCTCTTCCCTTCGTCCATGTCTTCCTATTGTGAGCAATTTTAGCCCATTCCTTGCAATGAGAGTCCAGTTCGTCGCGCCATCTGATTTTGGTGATGATGTCAATATCAGATTTTAAAATGCCCTTGGCCTTTCAGTTATAATGCCTTAATTTTTCAGAAAAGAATTGTTTATCTATGTAAGCTACAAGAACGACTTTTCAATCTATACGGTAGGTAGTCTATGAAAAATAGAGAGAACAATCAGAGCAAGTACTCACTAAAATTACATAAAGGGATAATAAAAATGTTACATGTGGCTGTCCACATTATTTTATATGTTTACTTCTTCACTGTTCAGAAATTTACCAAAATATATTATTTTAACATACTTCTTGAATTCATATGACGTATCAATGTTATATAAATCATAAATTAAATAAATGATACACGATAAAACTACGTATCCAAAACATTATATCTCCATGTTATTGGGATTACATACGAAGCGTTTGCATCCTTTTACATCCTTACATTTTGGGTCGAAAGAGCCCGAAACTCCAACTAAACCGCAATATTGAAAAGGGATAATGTTAACACAAATGTAGGTATCCCTTATTACTTGCTTTTAAATGATACCCATACTTTGTATTACACCACTTTTGGGCACTAGCATATATATATTAAACGACTACAAAGTAAATCTATACCAATACAGATTATAAATACTATGTTATTCTGTCTATGTCAGTCTGTATGTTATGTTTTCAGGTACCATACTAAGCCATTAGTAGTGTTAATCTTGTTACTTAATGAAATCTGGCACATACAAGGTATATTTTGCTAGCTCATTGAGTTACTATGTACATAGTACTCAATGAGCTAGTGCTAGCTTGTTATTTTTCCGTAGAAAAAAAATACAAGGTTCTGATTAGTTTGAACATTGATTTATAAATTTATAAGTTATGGGCATTATGAAGATTCCTAGAAGACTTAGTTTTTTCACTAATAGATAGCAAGTATTTTCCACGTATTTCCAAGTATTTTGTACCCAAGGGCGACTTAAAGTTTCTAAGAAAACTTGCTCAGGAACTTTCAAAGTTCACAGACTGTATAATCCGACCACATTATTTCGCACTACAAAATCTAATTCAATCACGTAAATTGATATGAAGTACGAATATAGATCATGCAAAGCTTCATCTAAGTCTTTGATATACTTCCTTATTACCGCATAGTAAGCATTCTTCGGGAATTAGTATGAAACTAAACATAGATTGCAAAGAAAAATAGAGACGAAAACAACTGTCGATTGTTATTAATTATGACTGAGTCGTTCACTCGTTTACCTATTAATACATAATTCATTTATTTCATGTGCGTAAATGTTTCGAAATACTTTTTTAAAAAGAAAAGAAAGTTTAGTAAAGTTATTCCTTTATTTAAAAGTGGTGACCAAGAAGACTGTAATAACTATAGGCCAATTTCTATTTTACCAACTTTGAGCAAAGTCTTCGAGAAATTAATTTTAAACCAATTATGTAGTCATTTTGTATCAAATGGTTTACTGCACGCCAAACAGTTTGGTTTCACAAAGGGGCGCTCTACCACTGATGCGGGAATAGCTCTTTTGTCACATATATATAAAGCATGGGAAAATTCAAAGAATGCTTTAGGGATATTCTGCGACCTTTCTAAGGCTTTTGACTGTGTAGAACATTCCACTCTATTACGGAAACTAAATTTTTATGGTATTAAAGGTTTATCTCAGGACCTCATAGCTTCATATCTTCAGAACAGGGTACAAACCGTTGTTGTTAATGGAGAGAAATCTCGCGGTGCGTCGATTAACATAGGTGTTCCGCAGGGATCTATCTTAGGACCGTTTTTGTTCTTAGTGTATATTAATGACCTACCTTATTATTTGCAGGATATGTGTGAAATAGTACTGTTTGCAGATGATACCTCATTAATATTTAATGTGGATAGACATGACACAAATGTTGACGAAGTAAACTCTGCTCTTTTACGCATATCCAATTGGTTCAATGCTAATAATTTATTATAAAATGCAAAAAAAACAAATTGTGTAGAATTTATCCTTCCAAATGTAAAAAAGGTGAAAAGGGATATTATTTTAAACGGGGAGGTATTATACCCTGTGGATTCTACTGTTTTTCTTGGTTTGACACTAGATGAGAAGCTACAATGGGGGGCCCATGTTGCCACCACCGCTGCTAAGCTTAGTTCAGCTGCTTATGCAGTTCGAAGAATAAGGCATCTCACCGATGAAGACACGGCTAGATTGGTTTATTTTAGCTACTTTCATAGCATTATGTCCTATGGAATTCTGCTATGGGGCAGGGCTGCAGATATAGAAACTATATTTATATTACAGAAAAGAGCCATACGCTCTATATATAATTTACGTGCTAGGGACTCACTAAGAGATCTCTTTAAGAATACTGGTATCCTCACTGTACCATCACAGTATATATTTAATAACATTTTATATGTACACAAAAACGCAGACTTACACACAAGAGTAGGAGATAGACACTGTTCAAATGCCATTTTATCGGTTAGCTAAAGTTAAAAATTAATTTATGGGCCAAGGTATACTTTTTTACAACAGAATTCCTCATAGTATCAAAGAGTTTAATAGTGCTAAATTTAAAAATTATGTAAAAAACGTATTAGTTCAGAGAGCCTATTACAGCATTAAGGAATATATGGAAGATAAAAACCCATGGAGGGTTATCGCGTAAAAACCACAGGACAGTTCTCTGGCATATTATGATAATATACAGTTACATATTTTGTAAAATTAAATTGTAATACTGATATGATTTAAAAGAGCAACTATGGAGTTTCTTGCCGGTTCTTCTCCATAGATACTGCTTTCCGAATCGGTGGTAAATGTAAAAAATATGTATTGACGTTTCAAAAGTGCTTCTCGAAGAAGTCTAATTGAATAAATAAATGTTTGAGTTTGAGTTTGAGTTTAAAATTGTGTAAACATTAAAAAATACTGCGGTGGACGGTCGAGTTCGATTGTGATCTGATGATTCATGATATTCAACTTTGTATCTTCTATTGTATGTTTTCTTTAAAGAAACTATGACAGCAAAATTACTTGATTTTATTAGCTATATGCATAAGTGATCAACACTTAAATTTATTAATTTAAGAAGTAAGTATATTATACTTACTAGCTACGCCCCGCGCTTTCGCACCCGCGTGGCTCTGCTCCTGTTGGTCTTAGCGTGATGATATATAACCTATCGCCTTCCTCGATAAATGGGCTTTCTAACACTGAAAGAATTTTTCAAATCGAACCAGTAGTTCCTGAGATTAGCGCGTTAAAACAAACAAACTCTTCAGCTTTATAATATTAGTATAGATTAAAATTTGCAAACAATTTCCGTTGACTGTATGAATTTATAGCTCATGAAATCTAGAAAAGTAAAATATGAACATAATATATCACATTTGACAATAAACACAGCTAGTAAAGAATAGTCTGAACCAAAAATAGTAGTGTTAATAGGTAAAGTGTAGGGCTATTAAGCACGTACACTATGGGAATGAGTCACATTTTTTATGCAGGCCCTCCATGCGTGAGGTCGTGTGTCGTGTGAGGGATAGTTAAACAATAGATATAGGTATAGGTAAATGTTTCACACTATATAATGATCCATAGATGTAGGTAAAGTTTTCCATCTATGGCTAGTGATTATAAATACAACACGTAAAAATGTTTTAGGGAATAATTGCAATTAAAAGATTGATTATCTACTAGCATTCTGCATTTACATATTTTGCAATGTTACATTGACGTTATTTAGCCAAAGAAGATTATAAAACATCCCGATTAATAAAGAATAAATACGTGAATGAAGATGAATAATTTTCATGATCAATGTTATTGAAAGCAACAATAGTATAATTTGTAACAATGCGCTTATTTTTGGTTTAGCCAGATGACATGAATGCGTGTTATACGTTCAAATATACAACAACATTTCCAGTAATTACCATACAATCTAAAAGTATTACAGATATTTTTACCACAGGGAGAATAAAGCAAACATTTAATGACACATATTTAATTGAAATGAATATAATTCCTGAAATAATTAGAACGAATCAGGAAAGTTTGTTCGCGAATCTGTAAACATTGTAAAAATATGACTCAAAAAACGGGATTATTTGAAGTTCTTAATCCCAATACTATTTTAATTTAGCTTTAATAGTATCTGTCCGGGCGGGTCATTAAGCCGGACAAACAGACAAACAGTAGCCAATCAACCCTTGACATCGATCGAGCAAACAAAATAAATTGCCATTTACTCCTTTCTACGGATTAACTTTGATGTTATGATTACTTGTTTGTTTGGCGTAATTATTGTTGCAGTGTGATTGAAAGCTTTCAATTTGAACTATATAACGAGTCCAACTTTGTTCGTGAAACTTCTTAAGGCGCGTTGAGAGTACATTTCAAGGTCGTGTAATGGAGTAAGGCGACGATTTTGGTATCTTTGAATCTTGCCAAAGAAGTTTCACTTCTGTAACGTGTGCTCGGTTCACACACTCTTTATAGTAGAGATAAATGTTTAAAAAAAATCGATCTTTTAAAATAAATATATGACTAGATACTACTTATAATAGTGTTTTATTTAATGAACCAAAAATCTATAGATGTTATAAAGAGGAAAGGTTTGTAATTATGTATGTATGGTTTTCACGCATAAACTACTGGACCGATTTTGATGAAATTTGGCACAGATAATCTTTAGACAATGAGAAAGAACATAGGCTACCTTTTATTGCGAAATATGTACCACGGGCGAAGCCGGGGCGGACCGCTAGTATTAGATAAGCTGAGTTGATTTCTGCTGCGATAAGAATAAGTTGAAAATATTTTTGTCGACAATGTTTTCAGTTGGTTAGTAATATCCAAAAGTGCTTTTTTTAAGCTGTTAATAATATAATCATGTCTGCAAAAATCCCATATATCATCATAATTTGCCATCCCGTATTCATTATAGAAATAATTCACACATAACGGTCACAATTTATCCACGTTCTGGCGTAAAAAGCCAATTTCAGGCGTAAAACCAAAAGTAAAACCTTTGTAATATCAATTTGCCTCTCATGCATTTATTCATAAGGCATCAGGTCATATAATTTATATGTGAGAAGCAATCGTATATATTCACAAGCGATTTGCCCGCGTTTCGTTCGGAGTTATGTGGGATATGCCACTCTGGGGGGCACTTACTTATGCTACGTCTTTTACTTGAATATGTTGAGGGAGGGCTGCTAAATGGCTATCGGTGTATTTACGACGATATGCAAAAAAATCTATGGTCTAGTAATGTGGTGGTTTGAAACGGTGCCATTTTTGGAATTAGCTAACTGCTCTACCTATGATTAGGGCTGAGCTTCAAAGTTTTCTTTTTTATTAGAATGAAATTGGAATTTTAACATTTACAATTAGTTTTGTCAACTTACCTAACTTTTTCAAAACTCTACCAGGGTTTTGAATTTATATTGCAAAAACGTACATTTTGCAATTACTAATTTTACAGTCCCAAATATATTTTTTTGCGACAGCCCTATAAAAGTTGTGACGTAGATTTTTGGTATCGTTATTACGCGTCACTCCACGTAATATATAGGCGCCCTGCGACATTGCCTTGAATTGCCTCGAGAGCTAACCCCTTTGCTTTTAGCAGAAAATATTTATGAGACGATTATAATTTTACTGGAACATTTGGAAGTTTTGCGAGTTTCTTTTTTCTGTTTTAATATTCAATGCTAAGTTATTTCTGGGTTGTCTATGGAGCAGATATTTTGGGAGGTTGTTAATTTTATTATGAAGAACGGGAAAAAGTAAGACTTATTAATAACGATGGTTTGAGTTTGTAATAAATTTCCTCAACAATATCATTCATGATAAAAATTATTGAAGACCACGAGAAATATGTTCTGAAAAAAAATATATGTTCCAGCAGAATAATATCTCCTAATATAGGATTTAATTGAAATAGAGTCAAATAATATCAAGTATTATGTATAAGAATATCTATAGATAAGTGAAGTACCTACCTATATAAGTGGTCCAGATCTACTCCCAAGTGTAGAAGGTTATACAGGGCCGGCAATGTGTCTTGTCTTTGGCTACCCCGGTCCAAACCTTTTCACAAGGAGCTTCGAGATCAAACGGTTTTAATACTTTGTGTTTATTGCACTGTTTGTAAATAGATTTTCATGGGAAAACGGTGAACAGTTTTTATTAAATAAAAGTATTTTGAAAGAACTGTTTATGCGTCATGACACAGATATCTACAAACTTCAATGTCATAAACTAATAATAAATTAATTCAGACTTTGAAATTAACACATGAATTTTATTACCATTTATTCGATGTGTGATAAACAAAAAAAAAACGTTAACAACATATTGTTGTATTAAGCTGTATTCATTACTCTATATTTTTGCGTACGCATAAGAAGAACATAGTTAAGTTTCAGTTCAATGTTTGAGAGCAGTTTTTTAAAGTGAAAGTTTATTATAATTTTCCATATCACTACGTTTTATTAACTGATTCTTCAATTAATACATATATTTACATATTATATTACTACCTACTACACTACATTCAAGACGTGTCAGTCGCACTACAATAGCTGACCATTAGGGAAATCTGCACAGCACTGTTGTTTAATTTATTTGCTAGAATATTCTTAAACTATCGGTTTCGTGGTTTCGCGATTCGCTTATTTATGTCTCTGGCGTCGAACGAATTAGATGTTCTCTTGGGAAACTAAAATATATGCAGATTCAAGGATAGTTTGAAAGCAACGAAACGAATGTAAGGTCGGAGCGTTTGTTTATTATATATTTTTAGGTGGAATTAATGAGAGTTGGGTGCGGAAAATTTTAAGTGTCTTGTAATTGCGACGATTTTTTTTAGCTCATTAAATATTAAGGTTTTCTGATGTATTGAAATCACTGTAAACTTAATCACTGTAGGGGTTAACTTTTCATCCATTTTTTAACTTTGAAAACATTTTTTAATTTGTATCGCTGATACGAAATTTTTAAAATGCCGAGAAGATAAAGAAATTAAAACATTAACTACCTTAAGCGTTTTATTCCATATCACCTGAAAAAATAAAGCATCATCTTTACATTTACAATAATCAACGTAGAAACTCGTATAATGAACACGTAGTTTATGAGTGATTATTTGCTAAAGATTTTCCGTATACAAATTTATTTTCCTCCAATAATTAAATTCTTCCATAAAAAGTATAACACGAAACAAACCCTCTGCCGTTATGGTGTATTAGACCGCGTTATCCATTTACCAAATTGAGTGAAATATGCCTCCCAAAACACCGCGAGGGACATTAAAAAAACGCCTTAAAAACTTTTAATATTCTAATAAGACTTTGATTTAATTTCCCTTTATCATTATTTATGTAAGAATAAACGGTAAAAGGCGATAAGTCCGCGTTATTATTATTTCGTCGGCTAACTTTTTTCTTCCCCTAAAACGACGCGACATAAGCTGGAGGGTTGGGACGGCCATAGAGTAGAAAAGTGTCGTACATTTTTTCCAGTATACAATTGTGGTACTGGAATTTTGTTGGTACACATTTCTGTTCTATGGTCTTGTGTAGTTGGGATCGATAAGG
This sequence comes from Colias behrii, assembly GCA_029959065.1. Classification (NCBI taxonomy): domain Eukaryota; kingdom Metazoa; phylum Arthropoda; class Insecta; order Lepidoptera; family Pieridae; genus Colias; species Colias behrii. Next base: position 4,164,396 of record JARWMC010000015.1, read on the forward strand.
TTGAAAATTGCTTTATGATGTTTCGTTGACATATTCATTGATGTGAGGGTAGTAGCAACTTGTTGATTCGCTAAAACGACACGTCCGGTGTTTTTGTGTTCATGACATCGGTTTTCCTATGAATAGGGTATGTTGATGTTAACAGAATGAAGGTGTGTTGTACGTTAATGGATATGTCAATAGTAATTTTACAGATAATCTCTGTTTGTTTTCGTATTTTATGAAATATCCATTTTACTGTCTTGTAGTCAATTTCCGGCTGAAACAAGTAGATATTCGGTTTAGTGACTTTTAAACGATATAATAGTAATGATGTAAAATGAAGAATTGACAAACAATATATACAATATTTTTTTTTATCACACATGGGGAACTTATAAAAAAAACGTCCCACATATATTTGAAATAAATACTAATATAATGAATGATAAATGAAGTAGTAGAGTAAGAGTATTCTATACCTACTAGTTACTACGATACGGTTACGGTTTTCAGTTTTAATTTCAACTAAAATTATTTGTGAAATTTAAATATTAATAAATCCAAGGGCAGAAACGCTTCACTGTTTTTCCTATACTTTATGTCTAATGATAAATGAAGTAGTAGAGTAAGAGTATTCTATACCTACTAGTTACTACGATACTGTATACCTACGCTAAAAATATGAATCTTTTAAAATAAATATATTTTCAACGTTTGAACCGCACTTAATCCAATATCAGACAAGGGAGATCCCCTTAATGTGTTTGCATAATGGTGACCATTAAAACATTATTACGAGCCGATGGTTACCCTTTAGACGACATTTAATTTCATCACTAACTACTGTTTTTAGTCACGTTAACTATAAAAAGTAAAACCTACGTGCTCTACGTTATAAAATAAATAAATGTAAAATGCTCAAAATCTAATGCGAATTTCATATTTTTAAGTTGAAGTGACGAAACTTTAAAGATATGTAAAATTCATAGCTTTAAATTAAAGCTCTTTCAGCAGTTCTGCAATCTCCGTAATAAAATTAAAATACTTATTATATTGTAAAATGCTCAAAATCTTATACGAATTTCATTCATAGATTGAAGCTGAACGAATAAAAATAAATAATAAATTAATAAATTATTGATCGTAACGTGCGTGTACTTGTAATCCTGCTATAGTTTATTGATTTGTTTGAAAAAGATGCCACATTTTTCAAATCTTCTAAAAGCAAGCTGTAGATTGTTGTAACAAGCTATTTTGTATAAAACAATATAGTTTTAAATATCATAAGACATCAAAACAAATCGATACACAGAATCTCCCATACACCGTTTACTAAAAGACATTTTCCTCAGTACATTTGTCTACAAATCTATTAATTTTACTAGAAAACGAATGTCACACAGCAAAATGAAAAGTCAAGTGCGTTTAATAAATGACTGCGAGTGACTGTGCCACTTTGCTAATTGTCAAACGTTTCACTAAGGGAGTGCTTACACTGCGTTTTTGGAAATCATTATAATTACTTAACTTATAATATATTATCTGTACAGGATCAGTACTGGTAAGTACTTAGTTACTTTTTATTAAAAAATAAATTCAAGAAAGAATTATAACATTACTTTAGGTTTACACTGTGGGTTTACATATGATTTATATAATTTGCAGTTTTAAACGAAGTCAAAATGTGATATTTAGTAGGTAGAGCATTTATAAATACATATTTTAAGATACAATTTAACATTATATTTTAAATTTTATTATGTGTGATGAGAGGATAGTAATGAACAATGTAATAATAGAGATATTTTCCTAGATATTTTCAAACAAGTTAAAAATTCTAATATATCTCAAGAAGCTCTACTTTTCTTAAGGTTGATATCCAACGTACGCACTCCCTTACACTGTCTAATGACTGATTTTGGAACGACTTGCAGCTCTTAAAGTGCTCGACACAAAATAATAAATATTCACGCTGTCATCACAGTGAACACCGTCATTGGGCGGATAATTTGTAAAAGCCCTTGTTGAATATGAGTGTTAATAAATGAGTTTAGTAATTTGATTTAAGATAGTTGATAGTGTGCTATGCAATGTTAAAATTGTATTTTGTATTGTATTTAATTGTAATGTAATTAAATGTATTGTTGACAATTAAAAGTTGAAATATTTAAGTAATCGTGTGTTGTTTATTTAAATTCTGCCCAGCAGCTGCAATTCAATACATATCGTAGAGCAGTGTCTGGAAAATTAATATTTCTTATTTTTATTAGCTGTTGATTGCATACATTGAGAAAAAGCAATAAGAGAGACCAACAGATCAAAATGGGTTTATATTTATTGATAGTTTTAAGATTTGATGAAGGTTTTCAGTTTTAATTTCAATTAAAATTATTTGTGAAATTTAAATATTAATAAATCCAAGGGCAGAAACGCTTCATTGTTTTTCCTATACTTTATGTCATTAAAACATAAGACATTTCAAAGCAAACACCTCAAGTTCTCAATCCTCCAATTAAGAACTGAGTGTCATTATAACAGTATAGATCGGCATCGCGTGCGCGGGTTGCGCAAGAGTGTCCGCTCGGGTGCGCAACCGGGCCGCGCCTGAATCACTTCCCGTGAGCACATACGTCCTCGCTGGGTGGTGTGCTCTGTTTGGTACTGGACCATAGTACTGGACTGTGGTGTTGTACGGAGTGTATTAGGAATCGAATTAAAACAACGAGATCATGATTAAGACTGAACCTTTATTCACATTAATTATTGTTATATAATAATAATGGGGTAACGCGTGTACACAATAAATGATGCAATAATAAGGATAGATTACATACTTACACACTACAGTGTCAGTCATTTTATTTGATTACTAGCTTGTCTGCGGCTCTGCTCGCGTATTCGAAAATAAGTCCGCATTATCCGTTTCCGTCGATAAAACCTATTATAATGTGTCCTTTCTCGGGTCTCAAAATCTCTGGTTCTGGTAAAAAATAATTGTCTCAGTCAGACAATTATTGACGTGACAACGTCTTATAATTCGATAGAGCCGGCTGCACGCACGAAAAAACATGACTCATGCGGCGTTACCTCGCTCTGAGCCCTGAGGCGTTCCATGTGGCTTGAAGTGCAAGCGAGAGCGCGGAACGAGCGACAAAGAAGCACAATCGGACGTTGTCACGTTCAACTATCGTCAGTAAACCGACTTTACAGACAACCAAATTTTTTTTAGAATGTTAAGCTATTGAACCTTACGAAATTTGCGCCAAAAAATGCGAAAATTTGATCGCTGTTTAAACTTTACGGGTTTGACAATTTGCGTGAAAACAGGACAAATGCTGTCGGGTCAACTTGTACAATATACAAATACATGAGTAATTACTTTAAAAATACTGGTAAACTATATTGATAACAATCAGAAATCATGCAAAACCAGACCGCACCAAGTGGAGCAAATCAAAACGCGACGAAAATCGCGATGTATCATTGATTTTACTTGTAGCATCCGCAGGGGCGTTCCACGCTTCAACTCCGCGAGAATTACTTAATAAATTACAGTTCACTTACAAACAAACATTATTCTTTTAACAACACCATTAAAATACAACTTTATAACCTTTAAAATAAGGTTGAGTTTTGCGTTGGTCTGTTTTTCTAAACGCAAATTCATGTTGGCAAAATGTTGTCCTGTCATTATTTTTGGAGGTCGGTGGCGGAGGATGCGTTTTCCATTTGGCACAGATATCCGATGTTTGTGCAATTAAATGGTTTATAACTTGATAAATGCATCCGTCAGTCAACGTTTTATTTTATTGAAATAATTGACCTAGAGGATAATAGTTTTGGACGTTTTAGGTGTGCTACATTATGATAGCATTAATTGAACGTGATAATGTATACAACATACAATAAATAAGTCTTGATCTATAAAAGGGATGGTCCCCTTTTTTAGAAAATAAAGTTCTTATAAGATTTTCGTTCATAAATCCCATTTGCCAACATCTCAGAACTGTATGAAGCCCTAGATTCCCTAAAAGATGAAAATAATGTTCAAAAATTCATGACTTAGTTGAATTTCCCATTTTTATGGTTAGCCTTAATATGTCCATCGATTTATTGATGTATTGGTTCAATAAGGTAATGTATGGATAATTCTAGAACATACGATATTTTTATACTTTAAACTGCGAATTCTGCCTTGCAATTATTTCAATATTTCATAATATAATAGATAAGACAAGTAAATATTATTTGCATATAATATTATTTAAATAAGTACCATAAAACCTCGCGTACATCCTCTAAATCTAAACCAAAAGAAGTGTTTAAACCTTGATTTAAATCACAAAGTCAGTTATTGGATTCGTCGAACAAGGCCGCACGCCATCCAAGCATTTTGTGTTAAGGATTATTATATTCATATGACCTGATTTATATTAGAGTTCATAATTGTTTACGATATAAAGACAAAGGAATTTTAAACCGATTTATAAGAACGTAAATAATATGTGTGTTTGTTGAAGCTTGATTGAGGGTTAAATATTTTTGCAGGGTGCAATGTAATGAAGAGGTTTTACTTGTATTAGATAGCACATTATTGTGTATATTGAAATGAATAATATTTTGCAGGAAATGGGCAAGGCGTATGCTTACGTCATAAGAGTCCTTTACAATGTAGAAATATTTAAACAGGAGAGTGGTCTTCAATTAGAATGATGATAATATATCCGTTTCCTAGTTATAAGTATTGGATTTACTTATAACTAGGAAACGGATACGGATACGTACCTAGCTGAAGACTTGAGCGCAAATCGCAATGTCCAAGTTTTTAGGTCTATTCAATTCTTTTTTTCAAGATTCTTCAGAAGAAAGAACAAGAATAACGTTAAACGTTAAAAGTCAAATATGTAATTGACACTTACAGCTAATAATCTATTGGAAAACTACTGAGATCACATAGTTTGTATCAAATACGTTTACTATGAAAGCACGTGTATTTTATATCAGTACGAGCACTTGTGTGTCGTGTGCAAGTGAGCCAGAAATATTTTTAATCCAAACAAATATCAGCGGCTCTTCAAAATAAATATATCGCCCACTTCGCTTAAGGAGAGTGTACTATGATTAGAGTTACACTGTTATGGAGAAGGTATTTTTTTGTATGGAACAAATGTATGAAAAAAATTGTAACTAGTTGTTGTAGGATTGTATGAGCCTTTGGGGCTTAAAAAAATTGGTCTAGATTATTTTAATTTTGGTTTAATACCAATTTGGATTCTTTAGGAAATATTTTAAACATACAGAAAGAAAGTATTTGTATAGTTATTGAAATTGTACATAAATAATATCTGTGTCAAACAAAAACCTTAAAATGATTATACATATCTATTAATTAACAACCAGCCTTTAAACAGAAATATATCTTTTGATCATCGATCATGAATAAATCCTTGATGTCAAGGAAAAAATCGTTAAAAATAATCTATTTTATACGCGTATCTAGTGTAAATTATTCTTAATAGAATGTAAAAATCAACGTTGACCAGAGCCACATCACTTAGGACAAAAACAGCGCGTGTTTATGTAACATGCGAAACGGACAGTATACGGTGAACGGGTACGGTACTTACCATGAGATTATAGCGAGAATATCATTAAGAATTACATTAAATTTATTTATTAGTATGTATAGATTAGAGACCAACTATAAAGCAATTACGACGAGAGCTTATCTATCACTACATAATATAAAACAAAGTCGCTTTCTCTGTCCCTATGTCCCTATGTATGCTTAAATCTTTAAAACTACGCAACGGATTTTAATGCGGTTTTTTTAATAGATAGAGTGATTCAAGAGGAAGGTTTTAGTATATAATATATTATGTTTTAGACAAAGCGGGTGAAGCCGCGGGCGGAAAGCTAGTATACTATAATTTAATAATATTATTATAAAGCTGAAAAGTTCGGATATTTATTTGAACGCGCTAATCTCAGGAACTACTGGTCCGATTTGAAAATTTCTTTCTGTGTTAGATAGCCCATTTATATAGGAAGGCTATAGGCTATATATCATCACGCTAAGACCAATAGGAGAGGAGCGGTTAAAGCCGCGGGGCACAGCTAGTTGAAATATAATATCTTGCTCTACTTATTTATTTGTTGGTACAACACTATTTTCATAGATTAAGTAGCTCATCATTATTCTATTCATTACTCTATACCTATTTACCTGATAAACAAACTTAAAAAAAGCGCAAATAAACTTGAATACGTAAAATTATGACAAAATTAATTACATTGAATCGATGATACAACTTGGACCACACAATAAAAAGAGTGTTGTTTACAACGCGGTCGAAGAACGATAGTCCAGTAATTGTAACTGTTTCCAGGGATTGAGATCATCTGGACGTTTATAATGTGCGATACGACATCCAACAGTGGACTGGATCGGGAATAGATTGGTAAAATTGGGAACGTAAGACGTGGCTGCTCCATGATTTTGGTGTCTTGATTGGGTGTCTCTGTGATAAGCGCTAGGAGTTGCATATCGGATATTAAGTAGATGGTTCTGGAATGATATTGGTTTTGAGAAATGTTGGTAATCTATAGGAATAGGGTTTTATCAAAACAGAGCGTAGAAAGCTGATCGCTTACTTACTGTAAACAAAATTGATCAGTATTTTTTTGTATATAGACAGATCTTTAGTGAAATAGGTTGGGAGTGCAGTTGAAAACTAACATAATTTATTAACCAATAACCTATTAAACTATAGATAGTTTTTTTTTAATTTAGAAAGTTCAATAGAGTTTTATTCAATATTCTTGAGATATATTTATAGGGTCATAAGTAGATAAGAAGTACATATTTTCACACTTATCATGAGAAATATAGGTACCATAATATTTTAGAGAGCGTTAAGTAATTAATACCGAAATAAGCTTAAAGCTCTTAAGTGAGGATGAGAGAGAGGAAAAATAAATGTAAAACGTGTCTTGTTTATGAGTAACTACTTACTTTTTTTGTAATAATTTGTATTAATATTACAGTGACTTACAGGGAATTGACAAAGTAATTTAATTGTATTCAAGATTGTATTACAAAGTATAAAAAATGTGACATTAATAATTAAGCCATAGAATACACAATAATAATTGATAATTCTTTTCATAGGTATAAAAATAAGAAGTTGTCTTTTTAACATTGTAGTCTTAAGAATATACTTAGTTCATTAACGTCTTGTTGTTGCATATATAAGTGCGTAAATATGTAGGTGCTTAAAATATCAGACTTAATGAATATTTAGCGTCATTTATCAAAGTCATAGTTTCGCCATACAAATATAACTAAATCTCTTTTGCCTAGGAAAAAAATATTATTATTTGAAACTGTCAGCTTTATAGCACACAAGAAAGTTTGTTCATTTGTTTGTCACGCTCTCACGGCTTCACTGTTTATATTTAGAGAATATAGTAAGTCGTAAAAATAGTGATATTCATCATATTCTCAGACATATAGTTTTATGACTGATGATGATTAGCAGAGTCGCATTTTTCCCGTCTTTATAAAATCTTTTCTGCATCTGTTTTCAGACAATAAAATATCATATTTGTCCAGCGACGTTGTTCTCGTAAACATTAAATGTATAAAGAGTAATGTTCTTCCATAACAAATGCTTAACATCAGGTAGGTCGTAGGATAGCAGTCAAACGTCTGCCCATTTAATATAAAAAAAAAAAAAATATTCGTTTAGGACCTACTTAAATGAATTTTTGTCATAGTGCATAAATTATTTGTGAAGATACATAAATATCTGGTACTTACTAAGTTTAGGAGATTTACCGAAATATTAATATGTTCTAGTTTGACTATAAACTATTACTACAAACTATTATTCTAGTACTAATAATAGCCAGAACTTTGAATCTCGTGGTCTCCAATTAAATTAATAATCCTTAATCGCCATTCGGTATATTCCGATACTAGATATTAAGCTCTAAAATACATAGCTCTACAATACCCTGTTCATTTAAATATGCTTAGATCATTTTGATAATAATCATTAATGACTTAATTCACGTTCTATAATAATATTGTCAAGTGTAAAACAGTGAGTCGCCTCCTTGGTTCAGTGGTTGACGCATGTGCGTAGAACCGAGAGGTCCTGGGTTCGATTTCCGGTGGAGAAGAAAAAAAAATGTCTCGGTCTGGCAGGACACAGAAGGCATGATCATCTTCTCCCTAAAATAATAGATCAGTGAAACAGATGTATGATTACTGCATCTGCCCCTTACCCCACTAGGGACATGGCTCTTCACTTTTTTATTTTATTTATTTACTATTACAATATGTCTTCACAGTATGGTTTATTGTTTACACTCGAATCCCAACAAAATTGTTTACAATACAATTGTAATCCAAAATCTGGAACCAATAAAGCCATCGATTAAACCATAAAGTATACTAATACATGATTTTAACTAGGGATGTAACGATACATGATTTTGCCGATACGATACCGATACCGATATTTGTAATAAAATATCGGCGATACCGATACCGATACCGATATCGATGGCTTGGTAGAAAAATAAATAGTGAATTATGCATAAAAGTTACCAACATTTAACAGAGACTCAACTGTAAATCGTATTCTTTTAAATAACAATGCCAAATCAAAAAACAAGAAAACCATTTATTTTAGTATTATTATTTTGCAAAGTCAGTTAAACTTTAACTTATACACACAATCAGTTCCTAATAAAAGTTTACTATTGGTAGAGTTTTTTCAAAACACAAAGTGCGCACGCGCGGGCGGCCTCCCGTATCGTTCATTGGGCGCGGTTTTTTGAATTGTTTGATATCGGTATCGGTTGTTTTATAATCGGCGATACCGATATATCGGCTTGCCGATTATATCGGCCGATATATCGGTATCGGTATCGGTATCGTTACATCCCTAATTTTAACCTTTGAAGATATGTGATACAAACGAAAGGCGATGATAGTTTTGCAGTCGATATAACAAAAGGCATGTTCTTTTTAATTGACACTGTTTGTCTGTCCGTTTGTGTATGTTAATGTTTAAGCTGAGTGATATGGTTCGTATTTTCCGTTGATTTTGAGGAAGTTGGGAAATCGCTGATAGTTGTTTCTAAGTGAATGAAATTAAAATATGTATGTCTGTAATAGATAAATAGACGACAGCAAAAACTAACATTTTTCCTTTACTTTAAAGGTACTTGTTAAATATAAGTTATATAAAACTGATTTTATTAAAATGTAGAGCTTATAAAATATGAAGATAATGCAGAACTTCTAAATGTTTAATAATAATATAATTTCTCACATTGTAGTGCATTATTCACAATAACTTAAAACATTAACTTTTAGATTCTTTTCTCGTTCATGTATCATCGTTGATGTAGGTAACTAGAAATCACAGCTTTTTTGTTCAAAATTACAATTAATGTAAATATCTAATTTTGTTTTGTTTCCGAATACCTATAGAGCCATTTTTATTAAAACTAACATCGTATTTAAATACTCTTCTAGGTAATAATTTTATAGTATACTATGTTATTTTATTAAAAATAAATACTATCTTATTTTATGCAAACATCCTATAATAACAGGACGTTTCCACTTTGTATGTTCGTTGGTAAGAATATAGATGGCGTTAGTTGCTGCAATACAATGTTTATATGTTCGTTCTAAGTAATTCATATTCATTTGAAGTATAAATAAATATATTATAATATTATGTTTATTAAAGTGAATATTTTATTACATCGTCTCAAACTTTTTGGTCTGTGTAGCGCATGTCGCGTGACGGTCGGCTGCCGAGTAGGTATAAAGCAGTGTTCGGAACCGTACGATAAAGTTTCACTTTTACCGTGGTTTCATAAAACCACACAACATTTTTTTTTAGATCTTAGAAAAATACAAGAAAAATTATATAATAGCAAATATTTATATGAAAAAATGATGTTGTGAAATTATTATGTAGAGCCGGAGTCGCGTTAAAAATATTGACGTGGTTTTGGTATATTATTTAATTATTTAAAATTAATTTGGAATAAATAATGCAATCATGAAATCCAAAGGATTTTTATTTCTTTTTGTTATGATTAAAATATTTTTTTTTGTTTTTTCGTACCTATTCTTAAAAGACTCATCTAAGCTTACAAACGACAAAAATATCCAATTACAATTACCTAATAATGTCGTGCTTTTCAAGCATATAACCAACAAAATTACCCAATTATCTAGACGTCAAAACAAATGAATTTCTTGGCACTTATACATTAGAACGAACATTATTTTTATTCATATTATCTATGTCAAGATCGTACGTGTATTAAAATTCATGATTTTACACAAGATTATCATCAAGCGCTTCGTGAGCACGGAGTAATTACAAATATAATTATATTTTACATATATAATTGTATTTACATTCGTACGGTACGTGCTGTGTTTATTAAAGATTTCGCTTTTACACCCGAATATGAATTGTTCTTGATAAAACATTTTTTTTGTTGTATGGCGCATGGACTTATGCAAATTTTATTTTAGTAGTGATCTTATTTAACAGGTGAACGTGATAATATCTTATGCTTTTCCCAAATGCATTTACCAATATTTTATAGAGCTTTCTATTTAGTACCTAGACATATTAAGATGTATAGTTTCCTACGTTTTTCGTATCTAAACCTATCTATATTTTGTGTTTTGTTTAAAGAAGGTTTTGTAGAGTTTTACTGTTTCTAAGAAAACAAAGGCAATTTGTGTCATAGTAATATTAAAAGACTGGAAATTAAATTCATTAGCATATTATTTAATTCCAGGCTAGTAAAATTAAATCCCAATTCTCGTACCGCTTTGCGTACAAATTTAATTTAATATTAACCGTACAAGTTAGACTGTTTGTTAGAAGTTAGAATTCCGTTCGTGGCATATAGTGTATATGTGTGGCATGGTATGCGTCGGCAGGTATGTTACGTAACGACTAACGACATAGGATGCTTCTTCTTGTGTTTACAGTGGCCGGAGAGCGACTGTCGCTTGTCCCCACTGCGCATCGATCCGCTCCGCCCACCGCTCGCTCCTCCCACCTGTCCCCCTACACCCCGGCGTTCCCTCACCCCGGCCTCTCGGCCTTTGTCGCGCGCCGCCCGCGCGGTCACCTGTGTCGCACGTCCTCAGTCGCAAAGCGGCCGCGTCGCGCGCTACCCGCCTCGTCCGAGCGCTCTATTATGACAGTGACGTGATGGACGGCAAAGATTTCGGTGCGGTCCCCGGCTTGCCGGCTGGCCTGGACTATTTTATGATGCCACGCGTCACGCAATCCGCTCCGCAATTCGACTTCAGAAAACTCGGCGCTAGTTTCAGTGGCCGGGACGATGACAAAAATGAAGAGAGACGCACTCCTGAATATCCGTCGGAGCGACGTGAACCGCCACCTGCCCCTTGGCCGCTCGGTCTCGGTGTACAGTTCGTCAATCCGGCCACGGGGAAGAAGCGAGTGCAGTGTAACGTTTGCCTTAAGACTTTCTGTGATAAAGGCGCGTTAAAAATACATTTTTCGGCTGTGCATCTGCGTGAAATGCATAAGTGTACGGTGGAAGGATGTACGATGATGTTCAGTTCGCGGCGTTCGCGTAATCGACATAGTGCTAATCCAAATCCTAAGCTGCATTCACCGCACGTGAGGCGTAAGATATCCGCGCACGATGGCAGATCCGCGCAACCGTTCCCATTGTTACCGGCGTTAGCGCGCTTACCTCTGCCACCGCCAGCGCTGCTACCGCCTGAACTCGCAGCACGCCTACCGCCACCGCTACAAGGTTCACACGGTCCTGCATCGATGCCTCCGAGAATTCCTCTTGAAGATCTTCGTAACTTCAGTGAAATAGAAAAAATGTACAGGAAGATTCCATCGCCAGAAGATTCTTCTCGTCATGCGTTAGACCTTGTGAAGCCTCATGTGAATTCTGATTATGAACCTTATAGTTGCAACGATAGTAGTTCTGAAGTTTTAGATGTTGATAAGAAAGAACCTTTGGAAACGCGAATCGAATCGCCGATCCACGAGAGGCGGAGCTACGATGAACCGGAAGATTTAAGTGTAAACAAACGAAAAGATAATATTAAACAAGAAAGTGTTCATTCTGAAAGTAGTGGTAGAATAGACACAACCCCGTCTGATGACAAGTCATCGCTAATTCCAAATAAACGTAAAAGAAAAAGTGGAAATCCCACGAGATGTTCGCAAAACAATGAATATAGTGTATCCGATGAAGAGTATAATGGTGATTTATTTAAAAATTTATCAGTTGCATGTTCGAGTCAAGCGACTGAAGAGCCATTATCATTAAAAAAACAAAAACCTGAAAAGTGGGAGCCATTTCAGAACGGTGAGGAAACGAATGTGGATTCGGAATCGATAACTAATGTGAAGGCTGAAAGTGAATCTGATGATGAGTCGAGTGCACCGAGTGTTGTCAGAGAGGGATTGCGATTGCGTTCCGATCTCTACACACCGAGTGACAGTGGAAGTGACTTGCACGCGCTGGAAGAACGACTCGCGCGAGTACGATCCCCTTCAGCTAGTAGTGATAGGACCGACGACAGACCTGATATTAACGATATCGAAATTCCAATCGATGAAGAGAATCCTGATCGATGTACCGCCTGCGGGAAAATATTTCAAAATCACTTCACACTGCGAATGCATTACAGAAACGATCACCTGAAGCTTCTTCACCCTTGCGACGTTAGCGGTTGCGATGCCGCTTTCCCCTCCAGGCGCAGTCGAGACAGACACAGCTCTAACATAGATTTACACCGGAGATTATTATCTACGTCATCGCCTGATAATCGAGAGCAGCGCCCCGCGTTTGAAGTCAATGCTGAATTACTTAACAAATTATACGCAGATATTAAGGGCCTCGCTTCTACGCTTGAAAGCCTTCGATATGGCGGTGAGGAGTCATCGCAGCTACCAAACTACGTGTCTGAAACTATGAAATTCTATAGCAGGAATTTAGGTGCACTGCAAGCGGGTTTATTTCCGCAGTTAGGAGAGCGGGGGTTTTTTCCGGCCCCATTTCTAATGAGTAACGCGACGCCGCAGACGGGTGGGCTATACGGGGCTCCAGCGGGGGCTCAGTCGGCGAGAGAGTCGCTGTCGCCTCTATCAGCGTCGTCTCCGCCCGTGCTGTCGCCCGGGAGGCTCGACGCAGCGCACGCGCGCCCCAGAGAGGACGCTAAACTGCTTTTTCGAGAGACTTCTGAATCCTACAAGAAGATGACCTCGTTGTGCGAGCGGCAGGAGCAACTGTACCAACACCACGTCCCCGTGTCATGACGCACCCCGTACAACCCGCGCGCCTCTTGGTGATACCTCACTCCTTAGCCCCCGCGCGTGTGAACAGACTCTGTATATTTAATTGTTAATAATATTAATTGTTTTAATTCTATCTTAATTCGTTTTGTATTTTTCTTGTGATATTTAGACAAATATATCGTAATCCCACGAACTGTAAGTTAGGGATAGTACCTACCGCTTGGGTATTTCTGTTGGCGAAGCGAAGTGCAATAAGGCTAAAGTAATGGACGGCGTATGTACTGTATCGTGTAGAATATTCGTAATCGATGTTGAAAGTAAACGTTATAATGATCAGCTTCATTTATTGTTCTGGCGCAATAAACTCATTGAGGAAAAAGTACAATTGTTTTTATTTCCGACTGCAGCGAGCGTGTTGAATCGAAGAGGTAATCTTGTTACGCCTTATTAATAACAATGTTCACGATAAATGCACTTTATGAGGCCATTCAAGTGTGTACTAACATCTGCCTAACATTTTTTTCTAGCTCTAACAAACTGTTACGCTTAGTGCTCATTATAATGACTTCAATAAGATGTTTTTTAATCCTGTGTGACTAGCATTCAAACTAATCGCTATAAAAATAAACTTAATAACAAAAAGCCATTAAAAGTTAAATTTTAAATATTTAAATCGGCTTTAAAATTTTATAATTCAATAAATGTCCATCAAATGACACATATACAGCGATTAAGTATGCAAAAGTAGGTCAAAACATCACATGCAATCAATTTTGTCGTAAATTTGTAAAGTAATAATTAATATTTTATAGTTATGTATCTACATTTTGTAGAATGCCTTATACGACTTCCGTATTAAATTCAACACACAAGTAAAATGTCACATCTGATATATTAGATTCTTTGAATAATAAATTAATAGTGATTAACATTTTCTAAATTTAATATTCTTAATTCGCTAATTTATAAAGATTTAAGAAGAAAGCTCTTAACACTTTATTAAGTTAAGCTGGAGGGTTGTCGGTCAGATTTGCTTTGTTTAATAGAATTTATGCATTAGTAATGCTTTTTAATGGTTAAACATTAATAGAAATTGGTATTGATTTAAACTGTACGAGCAAATTTATTAGATGCTAATGTTTTCAACAATAAGAGAAAACAAAACACACTTCCACTTATTGTTTTTGAGAAACAGTTTCGATTAAATAATTGTAAGTCAACTTCATAACTGCTTAAGATTAAAAAACAAAAAGCTTTCTTTATTTTCTTTGAGGTTAAAATTTTTATTGGCAATCGTATACGAAATATTATAATTCGTACATTATACGTCTAGTAATATTTAAATAACTACAAGAATACTATTCCTACAAGTACTAGGAACAAATTTACATATATGTATTTCATCTTCTAGGAGAATGCTAACTTAAACACACACACACAGGCACAAATCAAAACTCATGGCTCTATTGAAGGGTTACATATCCATACTAATATTATAAATGCGAAAGTAACTCTGTCTGTCTGTCTGTTACTCAATCACGCCTAAACTACTGAACCAATTTTCATGAAATTTGGTATGGAGATATTTTGATACCCGAGAAAGGACATAGGCTACTTTTTACCCCGGGAAAATGACGCAATCCCGGAAATCCCACGGGAACGGGAACTATGCAGGTTTTTCTTTGACTGCGCGGGCAAAGCCGCGGGCGGAAACCTAGTATGAAATAATAACACACAGCTTAGTACTTTTTAAATTGTATAATATCCTCATTACATCACAATATCCTTAAATAATAATAATGCATATTAACTAATTGATGATACCTTGTGAAAATATAAGTCAAATGAAAACATTTCACTGCTACTAAAAAGTAGCAGTGTAGTTTTGAGTAATACTAATAAGTGAAGGCTATAAATTTATGAAGAATAGAAAAATTCGTCATTATGAATTTATATATATGTTAACGGAAATGTATGTAATCCGTCATTGTATAAAATTCCTAGGAAATAGTATGTAATTCCTAAAATCGCACTGAAATGTCTGAATATAAGTTGATTTAAGAAATGTTAATTAGTAAGATAATATGAACATATTATTATTATTTTACGGTAAGACTGTTACCCGATTGTCTCAATAAGTGCTATAATAAAAAAATAACGTTTATTATTACAGAAATCATTTACTTTATACATTTCTTAATACGATATTGGAATTATATACAATTCCTAGGAAGATTATACATTTCCTAGGATATCTATGCATTAAATAGTTTATTAAACAATATTTTATACATTTCTAAATGGTATCGGAATTGTACACATTTCCTAGGATTTGTATATAATTCCTTGATTTCATACATTTCCGGTAACATATTATATAAAGCATTTGAATGATACAAAACTACAATATAAAAGTAAATGCTAATCAAATCCTATTTTATTCTGTGACTGAAAGAAAAATCGACCTAAGAAACATAATAAATGAATTGCATCTGCTCTGTATGATTGCAACTGCAATGTCCTAAGATTTTAACGATTAATCTATTGAATAATTGGTACAAATGATACAAACATAATGCAGGCTGGTCTATACTAATATTATAAGCTGAAGAGTTTGTTTGAACGCGTTAATCCCAGAAACTACTGGTCCGATTTGAAAAATTATTTCTATGTTAGATAGCCCAATTATCAAGGAAGGCTATAATAGGCTATATATCATCACGCTAAGACCAACATAAGCGGAGCCACGCGGGTGAAACTGCGGAGCGCAGCTAGTCTCTTATATTTAATAATTTATCAACTTTACAATGTATTACATAAACATTACCATGTAGAGAACGAATACATAAATAAGAAAAAAAAGTGTATTTTTCTAGACCGTTTGACATCGTACCATCTACGTCTTAACTGTTATAAATTATAATTAAAACCTAAAAAATACTATACTGTTTTTAAATACGTTCTTTAACCTATCACAACAAAAAAGCTCGTATGAAAACATTCCTTTAATAACTTGGCAAATAAAAAACAGACATGCAATTTACCGAGTGTCCCATCTCGTGAGAACTGACTGAGTCGTGTTGCGAATTAACCTTTTGCGACTTAATAACAGGCCTGTATCAAACGCTAACGTATTATTCTAAACAAAAAACAACCAGTGATTTGAGCTATATCTAGTTTTTAAGTTAATCATGCAAGGAATTCTGATGATTTTGTACGGTGTGAAATCGTTTTGTTTGTCAAGAAAATTGGGTTGTTTTCGTCTAGAAACAATATGTTTTTCAACATAAAAAAATATTTGTTATGGTAAATTCGGGCTACTACAAATAGGTAAGTGATTTTTAAGTATATGGTTAGTAGAACGTTTATTTTCTTTACTTTAATTTTCTTACAAAAGATGAACAAAAAATACGCTTTTAACTTTTTGCTACACGTTTAACAAGTGAACAAAGTTATCATTTATCTCTTAAATAATAAAATTGTTGTTGTTTAGGGACATGACTATACTAATATTGACTCTTCATTAGTGGCAATATTTATTTCTCTCATTTATTGCTTAACACTAGCCTCTACCATTATTCTGTGCCTCTACATACATATCGGACGAATAAATAACTAGACTAGTTACTTTATTAAATAATACCTTTGTAACTTACAATCTAAACGAAAACCTGCCACTAGGGACAATTAAATCCACATTTAAATTTTAATTGGTCGCTACTTAAACTAATAGAAAAACGGATATTTTGTAACATTAAAAATTCAGTCCAATTTTCATTGTTACTCGAAATAAAGTTAATTATCACTTGAAACGGATTTCCAAATTGCCGTTCATTACAACCCATCAAGGTTCTACGGGTATATGACGTAATTTCTGTAATAACATGTAAAACCTACTCACCTACCTGCAGCAGGGGCAATATTGGAATTGCACCCTAAAGCCGGCTACGCACCTTCCTGCAGCGGGGGCAGTATTGGAATTGCACACTTAATTGGCTCCTTAATTGTGATGTGTATAGGCAAGCAGGGGCAATTTAGAGAACAGCTGAAAATGCTCCGACCGCCGTGCAACCAAGATTGTTCCAATATTACCCCTACGGCAGGTACGTGAGTAGTCGGCTTTAGGCGATTTGACAAAACGTTTAAAAGCTTTAAGAAGTCATTTGTTTAATGCTGGACGTTATTTTCTAAGGTCGCGGTTAGAGAACAATTTATTGAGCTATTTGATTTAATTATAGTGTTGTATAGAGATGATTTATGTTTGCGTCAGGTTTTTTTACTGTAAAAAATGTGTCGTCTTGAAATTTGAGGGGATTTTTTATAGGTATTGTAATTATGGGTATGCAAAATTATAGTGGTGTGTGGTGCCTAGATAAATGTTTTTGCTGTAAATTATAGTTGATAGAAGAAAAATCAATCACTAAAGTGTAGGTTTAATAAACATAAATGTGTCTCTTTCAGCTAACGTCAAATGATACAAAATATTTCGCGAGTAGGTCTTTGAAAATCAAACAAATGAATATTTAACATGTGTGTTTAAATAATAAAACCCTCATGTTTTATTAAAAGGTTCGTCAAAAAGATGGATAAGGAATAATAATCCGTAAGGAAGATTACCAATTGTAAGGATAGAGCTCGAATACGTTTCGATTAAGAAACATAATAGTGATATTAAAACCAATAAAGTCGATAGGTACCTAAATGTTTAATTCTTTTTTCGACTTCAAATAATACCTAATACAAAATCTTTGATTAATCTATCTTTTTATATAACTAAGTATGCCACTCAGTTTCATAAACTAAATTTAGTTTACAATATTACATTGAAAGAGCTAATTCTATCAACGTAAGCACAGCATCCCTTATCTATAACGATTGAATAAATAAGTAAACTTGTGTTTGAGTTTATAGCTAGAGGGTGTTCTCAAATTGTCGGGTCGGATATTAATTAGGGTTTGACAAACTGTGCGGTCTTCTGTGTACCCCGGGCTACGAAATTTGATATTGTCTTGACTTTAATTATTAAATGCTTACGTCTGGTTATGTAACTGTTGATATTTTGAACACCATGTATCTATACTAATATAATAATGCTGGAGAGTTTGTTTGTTTGAACGCGTCAATCTCAGGAACTACTAGTCCGATTTAAAAAATTATTTCGGTGGTAGATAGCTCATTTATCGAGGAAGGCTAAAACAACATAACGCTAACATCACGCTAAAACCAACAGGAGTGGAGGCAAGCGGGTGAAACCGCGGAGCGCAGCTAGTAAGTAATATAACGTGATTACTTAGTTTAGATTATTGATCGTTTTACGTTTTTATATGAAAAAGTATGTCAGTCTATAAATTATTAATAAGGAAAGGTACATACAATGTTACAAAGATGGTGCTAATTTGACATTAAAATGCATAGCACCAACGTGTTAATAATAAAACTTATGATTAATAATAATTAATTCAACTATTACGGTGATGAGGTGTCAATTCCGTTTTGATAAATTATAATAACGTTATTTGGTTCATCGTAACAGGCTTATTCGAACTTTATTAATGAAAGCCTTTTTTTTAAATTTCTTCTTTTAAGTATATATGTCACCGGAAATGTATGAAATCAAGGAATTTTATACAAATCCTAGGAAATGTGAACAATTCCGATACCAATTAGGAAATGTGTAAAATATTGTTTAAAAAACTATTTAATTCATAGATATCCTAGGAAATGTTTAATTTTCCTCGGAATTGTATATAACTCCAATATCGTATTAGGAAATGTATAAAGTAAATGCTTTCTGTAATAAACACGTTGTTAATTTTTTTATTTTTTATTATAGCACTCATTGAGAAAATCAGGTAACAGTCATACCGTAAAATAATATTTTTTTAATATGTTCATATTATCATCTTACTAATTAACATTTCTAAAATCAACTGTCTATTAACTTTTAACGTAAGTATCACAAGATCAACTTATATTTATTCTTATAAAATCAAATTTTCATTTGGCAAGTAATCGCAGTCCCCTCGTCCAGCTGTCTCCGCGTATATAAATATCTTAAATGTTTTACATTTCCTATTGCTATTAGGAAATGTATAGATTTCCTAGGATATGTGTAATGTATATAAGTATAAAATAATTTATTTCACACATTTCCGTGCGATTTTAGGAATTACATACATTTCCGTTAACATATATAAATCTCTCTGTTTAGACATCTTTACAAAAAGTTCTCCATAATTAAAAAAAACTGAAAATGATTATAATTACTAATATAACCTTTAAAGTATCTCATCATTTGACAAAATGTACAAAGGCATCAAAAGCCCCCGGCGTATCAAGACCAAAGGCAATAAAAATTATAATATCAAGATTATATAGCGGTTGTAACTATAATAGTAACATAATTATGTAACTTTCTCGCGGTACAACTACAGTTATGACTCAATTAATCAACGTTTTTGGTAAAACACTGTTTGTGACTTTAGTTTTTTTAGAAGCGTCTTTGAACTTGGGAGTTTTCTAGAAGGAGTGGGAGGCGAAAAATTACTACAAAATATTATTTATCTATTTATATTGCAATGGTAAAACCGTAAGATTGTAAGCTTATAATAAGTACCTAATCATGATTTAGAATACTGATATAAATACTTGATTTCATTCAATATTCGATTCCTGAAATGAGCTCTACATAGCTCAGTACAAGGATGTACAACGAACCATTTTAAATACAAATCACTTGGCTGATAATCATGAATTTATAGTCATTTTTACTGCAACATTTTTATTGATAGTAACAATTATTACTATCCGTCAAATGGATATATTTTGTCAAATGTATTAAAACGTGAATATAAATAAAGATTGACGGCTCTTACATTTTTACCGTCACAAACAAAACCCAAAATTAACAAACAGTTTCATCTATAAACCATATAAAGTGCATTAGGGTTATTCCGGATGACGGGGTAAATGCAATAACGTTAAATTAATCCGTAACTAGTAATTGATTAAACGAATATGAATAATATTATTATCAAACTCGTTAATTTTCATGCGATGTCTTCATGATACTCATAATAAAACGATGCTCTGAAGTAGTATTCACAATTTTCTGAATTATCCGCGAAAGTTAAATTAAAAAAGTTAAATTAAATGCTAAACGTTTAACAAGTGAACAAAGTAATCATAAATCTATTAAATAATACAATAATTGTTGGTTTTACCGACATTATATCAAAGATTAGATATACCTAAGTGACAACATTTAATTATCTCCAGTCATAAATAAACCCCAAAGTCAACAGTTATTCACAAACTTATTCCCTTAGTTTACTCTATAGATATATTAATTAATTACTAAGCTACAGAGTCTTTTATCTCGTTCAAACATTGTCACTTTAATTAAATAATTTCATAGACAAAGATGTTAAGGAAAATCTCAAGGAAGCTGCGCAGCCTGGGGCTTGGCTTTAATCTGTCTCCAGCAGCTTTAGTCAAAGGGACTTGACTCAGAATATTAAATGACTGTTTAAAAATTCTTAAAGATGTTATATGTAGGTGGGTTTTTCTGAACAAAAATGAACAGTGTTTTTGATTATGTAATTGTGGTGACTGATTGTTTGTTTTGTCGTTAATATATTTAATTAAGTTTTAAACATAATTTGAAGATGATCGGATTCGCAAAAGCATTATATACTAATACAACATTTGGGCTTTCATATTGCGATATTTTATAGTAAAACATGACATAGAAATATAGAGAACATAGAGTTCAATATCTCGTGGAGCAGTTTAACATATTTGGTTAAAATTACTACCAAAATTCAACATGTTCGGTACATGACACCTTCCAAAAGAAAATATATTTTCACAAAATAAACCAAATAAAACAATTCACATTGAGAATTAAGCTTAAAGCACATTTTAACCGCGCAAAATAAACGAAACAAAAAAAATCTATTTGAAATATTTTACTACTGTCTCGAAAACATTACTAGAAACTTCGTAGACAGGAGTTTAAAATATGAAAATTTCAATATCATGCAAAACGTAACCAATAAAACCCTTGTTCTCTTATGATGTAAATTCGTTTCATGTCGTGGGGTGTCATGAATATTTCACATGTTGTGATCAAAGACAATCGCCGTGACGTCACGTGACGTCAGCCGTGACGCGTCATAGATATTCCCGCGCTTTTGATATTTATCGCGGTATTATATGGTTAAAGGAAATGTTTATATGTAAATTGTTATGATTATGGGGAATTAAATAATTCTTAAGAAGAATAATGAATGAGGTTGTAGGGATGGAACTTGCGTGAAAATGCAGAAAATCTCGCAATGTGTTTTGGTTAGAATATGATTCCCTTTTAAATATTAAAATATTATCATATTGATACGATACGAAATTTATTTAGAATAGCTTTTAAAATAATTATAATAGCAACCATAACCAGATCAGCGCTGAGAAAGAAATGTTTAGCACATTTTCATATGAAATTTCCGAATTATATTATTCTAATAAAAACGACCTACTTTAATAAAAAAGTACTGGAAATAGTTCAAATTAAAAGCAAATCAAACGAAATACATTTATTTGACAATGAACAGCAAAATGACGGTAGAAATAAATGGGCAGAGGTTCCGCGATAATGTGCGCGCGAGTAGCAGACGAAATGGACGACTCCGCCGCTCGTTCGTTGTTATAAAGGCGCGCCGCACCGCGGTGAGGAAGGCGCGGGGGGTGGCCTTCCGGATTTTACTCCAACATTATTATCATTCGACTTGTATATAATTATACCTAGTGGTGGTGTTCGACCTAATTATTATGTTAAGTCTATTTAAAATACCACTCAATATTAAAATGTCATATTGAACAAGAATTTTCCACAACAAAAAAGACAAATGCATCGAATAAACACATCTTCCGCGGGGTTCACAATCTTATAGGGCTATCACTTGTCACATTAGCGGCGTGAAGCTCCGATGCAAAATTCACCGGATCGTGACAACCCTGACACGCAGAACTGATGTTTCTGACGCGCTATGGTGCCGCGGCCTGACACTTTTGACTTTGACTTTTAAGGCCTTAAAACGAGTGACTTTGAGTGTCATGCGTGAAATATTCTTGTATTGTTTGTTTTGTATGGTATGGCGGTCTAGCTTTCTCTATGTTTTATTATTGGTATTTGGTCATCATGAGGGGAAAATTTTTTACAGATTCGAAATTATGGAATCGATTATAAAACTTATTCCATCGTCTGTTTTATTAAAAGCGAGTTTTGTATCAGTGTTATAGTCTCTTTTTTTTAACAAATTTCTAGTATCTATTCTAGTATCTCGTCGAACTTCTTTTGATGTGTATAAAGTACAGATATAAATTGAAAATTTCATTTTTGCGAGCTGGTCTAGTAATCTTGACCTCTTCTATATGATTGCCTCCAGGCTCCATCACTGAAAAAGTAAATAATCTATGAGTTGACAACCGCTACTATGTCAGTATCTTAGGCCAGTATCTAAATAAATAAATAATTATTGCTAGCGTAACTTTAACAGCTTTTCCAATATATAATTCCTAAATATATGTCATTGACTGTATCCATAACATCCGAAACTTCATATAATACTTTAGTACTAAGAAAATTCCTAAGAAAAAATTGAATGAAAAGCACTTTCCAATTATTCTTCAAACAAACTGATAACATAATATGTTACCGCATTACCATAATGTTGCCACCCTTGCATTTTTATCACCTTCCCAATTTTATTGGAGACATTTGCCAGCTGCATTGAATGTTTGTTTATGGGAAAAATGGCTCCTTATTGCATTGCTTTTTCGTGAGTGGATTGAAAAGTGCACATTACCTTTTTCGTGGTTGGTTATGATATGTAAGGGGATGCGAATTGAAATAGGTAGATGTCTAGTAGATGTGTAGAAGTTGTGTGGGGTATTATTGGATTTAACGGGTGAATGATGATGGAATTGTTCATATGGATAGTTTAAAATTGTATGTATACAAAAACTGTGTTATAAAGTTTAAGTTAAAGATAGGTTAAGAGACAAGTTCTGTTGGCGTATTATTAAAATAATAATGATAACTAAGTATTTTAAGTGTAGGTAATAATTAGTGTCGTTGAAAGCACTATTAAATATGTTAATTATCCTTATAGTCCAGGATCCTTCGCCCATTTTTGCAAGTGATTAATATCAAGCTAATTTTCCATGAGTAGCTTTATTTTGATGAGACGCCCAATAATTTCCTGTACGAAACTGTCGATTGTGGTAGCTAACAGAGGTAATAAGGATAAAATATTTTGATTTGATGGTTCTCAAATATTTATTACGCAATTTGTAGGACAATATGTCTGTTAAATTATATAAATATTAACTAAGTGAAAACAAAAAAATCAGCTGGTTAGTAATCATTTATGATGACCTCATTATCGATACACATTGGAAAGAGGGGACTCTTTGATCAAACAATAGATTTGGTAGGACAAATATTTTTTCGAATAATTTAGATAATTATCTTGAGATTGAACAAAAATAATAATTCAGTTAGTAATAAATATTTGAGAACCATCAAATCAAAACATTTTATCCTTGTTACCTCTGTTAGCTACCACAATTTATTTATTTATTTATTACTCTTCAATAAAACTATACATATAAAACTTATTGCTAATATAAGTATACAAAACAAAAAACAGTATAGTTTATTAGGCGGCCTTATCACTTAGAAGTGATCTCTTCCAGGCAACCTGGGCAAAAGGTAACAAGCTTACTGAAATGACAATGGTAGGTGGTAGAAAAAAAAGCAAGGATAAAAAAAGCAAAAAAATAAATAAATAAATAAAATAAAATTAATAATTAAAATAGATTTACGGATAGATATATAAATAAAGATACTTAAGGATAAATATACTGCACTCGATACATACTCGATACATACATAATATACACAATCGAGAGTTTCGTACAGGAAATTATTGGGCGTCTCATCAAAATAATAATACGACGAACTCACGAAAAATTAGCTTGATAGTAATCACTTGCAAAAATGGGCGATGGATCCTGAACTATTATGTAAGTTTTAAACGACATTACTACCAAACCAAACTGTAAACTTCTCTTATTAAAAATAAAATATTTATCTCTCGATGGATTCTCTATTATACAACAATATTATCAAAATCTATTCACTTAAGTTACTAAAAAATTATACGAGCATTCTAGATTAAGATATAGGCCGACTTGCCATTAGGTACCTTAAATTTGTCCGACCACAGACCACTTAAAAAACTCAAACGTTTCACGCAACATATAGACATTCTATGAAATTTTGACGTTGTTATTATAAGCTGCTCACACTAACCAGATGTTGGTCGCGGCGGGGTGGGGGAGGGGTGGAGGGAGGAGAGAGGGGGGAGGGGGGGTAAGGTGAAGGAGTACACTACAACAGAAATAGCGTTTGACGTTTGTATCCGCGGTGGCGCCTGTTCACTGTCAACTTTATAGATCGGAAATATGTAAAGGCAGAGAATATGTTTTTTTTAAGTTTTTTTTTGGAATACGTATTTTTCATGGATACAAATGTGTCATCTATGACGATCTTAGCTGAGACTGTAAATTCTTATTGAATAGTAAGTGGAGATGCTTTATTGTATAAAGTATATCATAGAGAGCTTTGTAACTAGCCGCTGTTATCGTCTTTTAATACTACGTCTACATCTTTTAATAAATTTTAATATCATTTTAAAGGACTTATACCATTATAAGGCTTCTTTCCTTTTATCAATATAATACTTGCTTTATAATTTATAGCCAGAAATCAATTTTGTTATAAGTCCAGAAAATAAATCGACACCGCGGGCTCTACGCGCAAATTAACCTATAAACTTAAAGAGGGCGCGTTAAAATTGAAAATAAATCCAATATCAATTTGAGCGCGCGCCAAGTATCGGTTGATGTCGATACGTGACGCTACCACTCGACGTCCACATAATAAACTTTTGAATAAATTTTACAGTCGTCTGTTTTATCGAGTCGATTTTTATATGCGGTTTGCAACACTAATCCCTTGTGTTTTTGAAAATAGAATGCGATCTCGTTAATTTTAATATAGGTAAGAAATTAATAGAGGCTTTTTCGAAGGAATGTTTGAAGTCAAATTGATATTTTTTTGCTTCAAAAAACTACAATTTAATAAGAAAACTGTGTTTTCTAATTTTTTTTTAATTTTGTTGCTGAAACAACGGCATAAATATGTTGATTAAGGTATTCCTACATAGTAGAGTACCTACCTACATTGATAATGAAGAGGGTGTTTTATCAAAACCATACCACATTCAGCGCAGCTAGTAAAACAGCGTATCGAAGCAATGACGCACTTATGCGCCTGGTGGCAAACGAACTATTTTTGTGGCTAATGGATACAAAAACAAACGCGGAATGTATTGGTAGTGTCTCGTTTTATATATGATTGACGATAATCTTCGATTTATTTATATATATAGCTACAAACTCTGCTTTGTAAGTTGAGAGATTTGTATGCGCTATTTCGAGATATTTCGAGATTTAGCGACTGATGCTTTTATGTTTTGGGCTGGAGGCGGGACAATTGCTTTTCGATCGGTATGTAGGTTATATCGTAAATCATGATGATAATAATGAATATTATTATCGATTTTCAAACGTGTGTTATTGAATTTTAAAATTATTAGCCCTAATGACAAAATGATTGAGACTAACAAACATTTCCTAATCGGGCACAGAAAGTTTATCACCCACTTTATCTTAAATAAATGTTTTCTACAAAATATAACAATAAAACAATAAAAATACATGTGATTTTGTACGCTTAAAACGTAACATTTTATAGCTATTTGATAGAGGGTTATACCTACTCCCATTTTTTCCTAGAAATAAAGTTTATTCAGCAAAGTTTACTGTTTATTCGCCGCACGCCGCGAAAGTTACGTTCTTGGAAGGGCGTCTTTTAAATCTTCAGTTTTTACAAGAAAGAAATAATATTATCTTTATAATTTTTTCATTTTATGCGAGCGAATATACTCTCTTTTATTCTGATATCTATAAGATTCTAGGCTAAATAATAGGTCTAATAATTTTATCTATGCAACTCAAATCAAGCGTTTTGTCAAAAAGCGCAAAACGATCGGAGCATTAATAAAGTAATTTCATAAAAAACGACCTTGATTAGCGCTATCTTGATAAGCGCAGTTTTTGCCGTAAACCAGTTTGACAAATTAACAGAAAGTTACCGTTAATGTATCTCAAAGATTCGTGCCAAAACATTTTGATTAAATCTCAGCAGAGGCTTCTATCAACCCGGATTGGAAATTATGTCTTTAGCTCATCTAGAGGCGACTGCAATTATATTGCTTCATGGGAATCAAGAACTGATGGGTATGATTCGGTTTTTCTAATTTACTACTATGGTTGTTGAAGATCGGTTCTTTGCAATTTCAGAAGTTATTCCTAAAGAACATATTGACTTAAGAAATAGCAAAATATTGAGAGGTGGTTGATAAATAGCTTATACTGGTTCAATATCAAGAATTGAATGGAGATACTTTAACTATTACTTATAGATCTTGATATAATATTAGTCGTTCTTCATCGAAAACACCACATTGAGACTTCTAAATGACAAATCCATTCAACCATGCTAAATTTGAAACATAATAAAGCTTCTTATCAAGAATTGTTGATGTGATCTTATCAATAGCTTCTTTCCAACTTTAACTGGAATAAAACTTTAAGAAGGCTGAAGTCCTTACTAACAATTTATTATAAAACAGATAAATTAATCAAATAAGAAAATTTTAATAAATACGAACCTCCGCTCATAACATGTATGTTACAAGGATTAGAGTACAATTCATAATATATGAATGTTAAATGTCAAATTCACTTTTCATTTAGGTAAAGGTCCTTCGAGGGCGGCGTCCTAGGGCTCATTACTTATGCAGGAGGAGGTCCGAATATCACTTACTCCCTGAGGACCCTAGTTATAAATTATAGGGATTTGAGAGATTTAGCACTCGTAATTTAGACTAGTTACGGATTTATGGAGGTTGATTATTTTTACCTGGTATTTGGAAGGGAAATGTCTTTGCATAAACTCAATGTTGTTAATACAAATATGTTATACCTTGTATTCATGATGATTCTGTAAAACTGATAAAACTGAATCTATTTAGTTGATATTTTTTGTTCCCGGTAGTCTATGATTTCAAATCTTTCTAATAATGTATGTATAATACAATATACTTACATGGCATAATTAAATAATAATAATTCATAAATCATAATAATTCCATGCTATTATTTAAAATGATAAACGAAAAAAATTATAGTAACATTTAGAAATTGAAGGAAGAATAACTTTTAAATGACAACATAACTACGTCGAATATGCTTTGTTTCATTTAGGGCCGATTTTTCAATGCTTGGATAAAACTTATTCGTCGAATAATGTATAAAACTACCATTTTAAAAACGTTTCTAATTGCCCGTATTTGACAGTTTACGTGACATTTTAATATTATCGTGTAATACTTTATTGGACGGATAAGTTTTATGTTTTATCCAAGCATTGAAAAATCGGCCCTTAAGATAGTTTCCTGTATATTTACATTAATTCATCTCAGATCTTTAGTGTTTCAAATACGCAATAAATCAAAGTAAATTGGTTTAATTTCCTTATTAACGTGTCCTTTGATATAATTTAATACACGAGTGGGTGTCACCATGTTGAAAGTGCTAGTAGGCGTGGGAACGTTTATCAATCATTATCTTAAACGAATGATAAAGGATCATGTTTGTGATTTAGCGAATTAGCCATGCTTTCGACTTGGTGTTGTGACATAGTGCTTTGTTTTGAAGTATCGATACAACCTAGTTGTTTTGAAGTATCGATATTTATAATGTGGGTGTTCTTATTATAGGAATAAAGTCACTGTTGTCCAGCTTTACTACTTGTGGATATGTTCTGGTTGCTTACTGTTCAGTTCAAATGAAATAACATAATGCGTGAAAAAATCCCTTTAAATAGGTTACCTATCAGGAATAGCAAAAAAGAAACTTGTGAAACCTTATTTTTGTTAAACAGTCGGTCGAAAATGTTAGATAATTAGTTTGTTAACGCTTTTAAGATTGGTAGTGTAAATGCATTAAAGCGATTCATTAATCCGACGTTATTATTAAGACATCTGCAGAAGTGCAATTAGACAAAATATTATCAGACTACTTGAAGGCTACATAAAATTTGTACCTTCAAATTTGCTTCATCACAAACACGGGTATCAGAATTTATGTAAGAGGCAGGTCGGTGGTGAAAGAGCATCAAACGGTTTATATCAATGTATCAATCTTCAGAACTGTCATATGGCTGACAGAACAAGTTTTCTCCAGAAGAACCAAAGGGTATGATTAAATTCCGTGACGTCATTTGTCATGTAAACCCGAGCGGGTCAGGGGGTCACCATACGTCTTCTTTCGTCCATGTACATGATTAGTTGTGATCGGTCTTGTTTGTTATATAAATGTGAATATTATGTAAGGTATTTTCTTTTTTTGTGGTTATGTGTTGATGGTAGTTAGAAAAATTTGAGTTTTTTCCAACTGGCTGTGTAGGTATGATTTATGAAAAATGTTCAAAATGTTAAACACATGCATATAGAGCACATTTTTGTGCTTTTGACCGATATAAGCCAAAAAATACCAAAACCTTGTCATTATAATTTTGGTAGCAAATTGTTGAATGTTACAATTTGTTATATCTAATCTCAAACACAACTAGATTGCGTCATCAAATTTCCAGATGACGTGGGTATATTATGCGTATTACATTATATAATTACTAGCGGTCCGCCCCGGCTTCGCCCGTGGTACATATGAAAAATAGATGTTGGCCGATTCTCAGACTTACCCGATATGCACAAAAAATTTCATGAGAATCGGTCCACCCGTTTCGGAGGAGTATGCAGACTAACATTGTGACACGAGAATTTTATATATAAGATACTATATTTTTAATCCATTATCGTAATGAATAAACGTGACACAATTATACCTGATTGGAATCATCCGACTCACGGCAATTAGCCACCTGACATTATTACATTTAATAATACATATAGGAAGTGCATTATGTAGATATGGTTTTTAGAAAATTCTAGTATAATTGATACTTAGATTTCATTGTAACTTTATAATGGGTGTTAGGTATGGGGTTTGTAGAGCGATTTCATTGAACTGTTTATTCAATAAATTTCATAAAGTGACCTTTAAATAGACCAGCTAGTTGTATCAAAGACGACTTAGGTATAAAGAGCGCATAAGAATCTGGTGGGCATGATATTATGTGAACACCAAAAGTGTTTGAATTGATGAATTGATCAAAAAGCTCCTTTCTTCACGCAGAAAGCATTATTCTTTTTGCATTCTCTATATGTATAGAGCATGTCAATTAACATACATTTATGCTTCATATAAAGAGGATAGATTATAATATATTTCAATAGTTTATATAATAGATACACTCAAAACTATCTTGACCAATTTTTAAGAAAACTAGAAAATTCTTTCACCACATGAAAGCTACAATCTTCCCGTATAACATAGGGAACTTTTTCAGCTATATTTTCACCTCCTAGTAAACTTACGTACTAATTTTACATCTGCCTCATAACTCGGAACCGACGTCATGTACGGAAACCAGAAGCCCACCGTCATACAGGAACCATATTTTCTCACGTTCAAGATGATTT
This sequence comes from Colias behrii, assembly GCA_029959065.1. Lineage (NCBI taxonomy): Eukaryota > Metazoa > Arthropoda > Insecta > Lepidoptera > Pieridae > Colias > Colias behrii. The sequence goes on from JARWMC010000015.1 coordinate 4,194,520, forward strand.
AGTGATTATTCGTAATCAAACAATTACAAGAATATTAGTCACTTGTTTCGTGATTTTATCTCAATGACGCAGACCAATGATAGTCGTGCTGAACTTAAATGATTTTTACGTGAGTAAGCCACTCGTTTATAATGGTTATAGTGATTTGGATAGGGTGTAAAAATGATATTTAAAATACTGTTTGTAATAAGCAAGGGTTTGTAATGATACGAATGCAGAAGAAGCTTGTAGTGTAGGTATATAAATCATAATAATTGATCTGTCCTGGAGAATATGGAAAAATTAAATATAAAAAATATTGTTGATTTTTGAAATAAGAAAGTGATAAAATACTATAATCGATACTGCAAAATACTTATCTGCATTGATGTAATTGATAGTTTTACATGGTTTTACTCTTATTTTTTTAATTTTTACATAATATAATGAATTGTCTATACACTTTTCATTACTGATTAAAATGTTATCAATTAAATATGAATTACCTATTTTAAGTATCATTTAAAATAATTACATAATTTGTACAAATTATTCGACACGTTAAAAATAGTTAATTTTATGTACAACATAATATGTAGTTAAATGTTATAAATGTGAAAGCATATTGTAATTTGCAATTTCTCTATAGTATTGTGAAAGTTTGTGGACAGAATATTCGCTTATGTTTACTTATTTGAAAAATGTTGTAAATATCATATTTACAAGACTTAGAATTATTAATTGTAGACTTTCGTGTTGGATTAAATAAAAGCATTATAGATCACTACATAGTATAAAACAAAGTCGCTTTTTCTGTCCCTATGTCCCTTTGTATGCTTAAATCTTTAAAACTACGCAACGGATTTTGATGCGGTTTTTTTTAATACATGGAGTGATTCAATAGGAAGGTTTTAGTGTATAATTTATAAGGTTTGAGACAAAGCGGGCGAAGCCGCGGGCGGTAAGCTAGTATCCAACAAAAGAGTGTTAGTGAGACGTACGAAATAAAGTGTGTCCCTTTTGTATAAATTAAGCTTTATTGGAGACATAATCTAAGTTATCATTTTGATTGCATTTTTATTTCGTAAATGAATGAAAGTGCGAATAACAACTCGGATACATAATTTATAATTTATATCCCTACTAAAAATCCTTAAATGCTAGCTTTCCCTTCAAAACAAATTCTCAATCCAAAAGTCAAATCAACACCCTTGAATCCTAAATTACCTCACTAGATATCGGGGTCGCATATTATGGTGTTTCGCTTATTACCTGTCACACGTTCGCATAGATCTTGGTAATGCGCGTGCGCAGATTATACGCCAGATGATATGTTATTTACACGACTGCTTAGCCGAGAACGTAATTTATTTTTGATATATTCATGTTCGCGCGTTTTAAGGCTATTTGCGCTTCGTTTTTGCGGCGGCTTTGGTTGTTTTTTTTGTTTGTTTTATGAAGACGTAGGAGTAGGTTCGTTTTTCCCAATGTTAAGGGCATAGACATATGTGGGTGGGTGGTTTCCAAAAATTTAAACGCATAACATGAATGATAAAAAATAAAATGATAAAAATACAGTTCCATTTATAACTATCCACCCTTAAATAAACCGTTTGATTTTATTCAATAGAAATGCATTGACATGGGCATTTTTGGTGTAATTTTTTTCTTATTAAATTGTGTGAACTTGGAATATAAAATCCCTCCGATTCTCGACCATTATCTTGACTGGCCAATACGGCCCTAAGAGATATAAAGTTCATAAAATTTCGTGTGCATATAATATTATTTTCTCTTAGTGCAGTTATAGTGTATAATATGCATCTGCAAATATATTTGCTAAGTAATTGTAACATTTTCCATTGAAATCAATTTGATTACTATCAAATCAATGGTTCCTTTGTCTTCATTGTCGTCACAATGACTAAATATTAAAAATAAAGGGTTAAAATCACGTTGTTTTCAATCTACGTCACGGTAGGCCAGTCTATAAAAAATGTGTCTCAAAGCAAAACATTCTATTTTTAGAGTAACAAAAACATGTTTTCGTTACGTAACCATAACTAAAGTTTTATAAGGTGTTAACAATTTTGATACAAAAGCTCTGTAGGGGCTATAAAAAGCGGATTAAACGGCCTTCCAAGAATTACAAATAGTTAAAAATCAGTTAACAGCCGCGGTGTCGATGTCAGAGCGTTTAGATCGTGCATGTCGGAGGCATGATTGGTACAATTATTATCGTGACGTCACAGTTTTTTATGCATGCATTATAAATGGGAATAGTCCTGAGACATATTAGGTCACATTCGCTTATTCTAGATTTTATGACTCGTTTGTGCAGTGGTTTCGTCGATCGATGTTTCCTGTTAATCATCCTATGGTCGTGAGGAATAGGTAATAAAATAAAAATCAATCGAAAGCAACCGAAACTTAACGAGATAAGCGTGCTTAAAATTGAAATTCTTCTGTCATGATTACATTTATAAATACCTATGACCAATTAAAATTAGACGACGAAACGAAAGATTGTGATTTAAAAAATTTATTGCTGGCTATCACTACATAGTATAAAACAAAGTCGCTTTCTCTGTCCCTATTTCCCTATATGTCCCTATGTCCCTTTGTACGCTTAAATCTTTGAAACTACGCAACGGATTTTGATGCGGTTTTTTTAATAGATAGAGTGATTCAAGAGGAAGGTTTATATGTATAATAACATCCATTAAATAGTGGAGAAGTACTGTTTTTGTTTTTGAGGTTTCTAATGTGATGTCGTAAAAAATTACATTTTTTCCGCTTACATTGCAAACGCAGGCTGAACCCTACGAGTTTTATCAAAATAATGTACTAAGTATTATACACATTGAAAAGGTCTACAGAAAAGTCCGCGATGGTATATGTCTATCTCTTATGGATAACCCACAATAACTTTTTTTTGTCATTTACTTTTTACGACAAATAATGGCTAATTTTCGAAGCGATTTTAACCAATACAGCATTAATCCTTAACCAATTAAATACCTTGAATACATTGTTCATTTAATATAGATCTATATGGCCCTTTACACCGTATGATTTAAGTGAATATTTTCGAAGATATTACATATTTAAAAATTGCGGGACGTAGCGTTTGCGGCCGGCTGGCCAGCTATATATTTTATACCCGTGCGAAGCCGGAGCGGGCCGCTATGTTTTTATATACAACGTTCACAGTTTTTCTGTATTTAGTATCAGCATAGCACCCGTGCGAAGCCGGGGCGGGTCGCTAGTATTATATAAATAAAAGTTTAATGCTTAAAATGCACTGTTATTACTTGCTATAAAACTAAGAAACTTTATTTACATATTTGATTCGAATAGAAATTATTGATTGTTGACAACGAACAGGTAATATTGTAAAGATTAAAATAAATGTTAAGCTTTTTATTATGTAAGTTGTGTTAAATATTTAAAAATATAGGTAATATAATTTTAGTAAATCTAGTTCTGAATATTAAGTCACACTGTGTAGGTATATATTTAACGAAGAAATACAGGAAATTGTGCAAGTTTCATTCTCTACTAGAGAAGTTCTACTATCAATAACTATTCTTTCTATTTTATTTTTAATTTCTTTTTATATTCTGTACAACACTTCATACCAATACTATTATAATATTATATTCCTTTCAAAAGAGATAGTATGTATACAACAACAGCCTTACTCTTAAATAGAATAACACCACCGTTTCCAACATGTAAACATCGATTTTTTCATCGTCTGTCATTCCCTTACGATTCACCAGAATCGATTCACCGGAATCGATTCTGAGTCGATTGTCTCGATCGCGTATCGTCGAGTCATTTAATCGTTACGCTGTGTGATTGAATCACGTATACACCAGGATGGACTCTTTCTAATTACATGATATGTCAAGGAGAGGAGTAAGGGATAAGCGGTAGCGGTTTTTTGGTGGCTATAGGTGTTTAATTTTTAAAATCAAGCACAATAATTCATGACAGTTATGTAAAAATGTATGGTATAAACTTACTTAACATAGTAAAAATATATAACATTACATTTAAAAATGTTAACTAAATCTGCAGCAATCTACATAATAAATAGATTTTATTTCACTTAGGTATACTTTTAAATAAAGAATACTACATTAATACTTGCTGCTCTACATTCGCAAATTAGCGCATTTTAATTCACTGAAACTATGTTTACTCACTGTAGAACAAATCAAATCAGTGCTATTTATCAATAAATAAACCACTAATATATCTATTACTTATACAGTGTTCAAATACATCGATAATCCTAACTCACAACACTCACTATGAAAAATCTCAAAATACATATATACAGGGTGTCCCACTATTGGTATACTAAGCGCGAAGGGACTTGTAGTTTTGCATAAACTGATCATGTAAAAAATACTTAAACAACAAAATTACACCAAAAATTTTTTTTCTATTTTTTTCCTGAAAATTCATGTTTTCTTCTCTAGCTTCGCGCAGCCGGCATATTATACCGCTTCTCTAATGTGAGCATTTTGTCTATGAAAACATAATCTTAATCGATAGCTCACGTGCTGGTAGCAAAGTTGGGCGGGTTGCTTGTTATGAGTGTACACATAGAGTTTTAAGAATTCATCTATTTGAAAAAAAAATGCGTCTGGAATTTTATAAGTATTTTTTACGTACTCAACGTTTGCAAAACTCTAACCTCCTTTAAGCTTAGTATACCAACAGTGGGACACCCTGTATATATCTTACCATACACACCTATTTTTTAATTAAAATACTCGATAATCTTATAACTTGTACCATATAAGACGGCGCTGGCGCCTCCGTGTCACAACAAATCTCCGACCTAGTTCCCACAGATTTGTCACACATTGTCAAAACGACTGCTTCTGTCAAATTTTATTAATATAATCTGTGCTAATGTTCCTGTGTGGTGCAACTTTAAAATGTCGCGATATGCTATGATGGAGGTCATTTATTTTGCATTTATTGATAAACATTATTTGGATGTATTTTTGCACGCCTCATAAGCGAAGCGTTGAGGTGGGTACTACTGTCACTTCGCGCAAAACATCTGATTTTTCAAACTTAAAATGTCTTTATGTATCATACATTGCACTTGTAAGATAATACATACACACACATATTAAGAAAAAACACTATTTTTAACATTCATGATATTTTTGATGTCATTTTTGTTATTTAAACTAGTTAAAAAACAGTTTAAAAAAGTTCTGTCTTGGACGTCCGTGTGTCTGTATGTGCGGAGGATTTTCTTGTTAACACGATAGCGACCGAAATACTTTACTAATCGAGTCTTTTTTTTTCTCTTACGCTTGAGTATGCTCAGGAATAGAACCCTTTCATTTTTCAGGGTCTGATTCGATGTGGTTTAATTGTTATTAAATAAACAAAAATAATAATTAATAAATAATTATTAAAAAAAAATTATGAGGCGTGCACTTTTGGATTTTCCAAACTTTTTTTTTAAATTTAGTATAAGTTTTTTGATAGATCTTTGATTCTATTTAAGACTTTATAATATTATTATGTACGGTTTCGTAACGTTGATAAAAATGGAATGAATACAAGAGATTTTAAAGAGCCATTTATATAATAAAAAATGTACTCTTACATATTTCTTTATATTTGCTTCTTTCATTAGTACTATCTAATCTTTCATAACCTTTGGTAATAACCAATATCTTTTAAAGTTTTTAAATACACACTTATACCTAAGAAACGCCCTTTTTTGTACACCACGTGCATGTCCTTATATACGCAAATTGATACCATGTAATATATACGTAATTACGTATATACGCATTACTTAGTTTTTATATTTCTCCATAAACCGCCATACACATGTATTTTTTTTAATCTGTTACTTCCTGTGTAACTATTATGTGATGACACTGGTTTTAGGAATCCGTAATTAATTAAAAGGAATTTTTATATTGTAAGTTGTAACATATTATTGGATAAAAATAGTAATTGTTGGTATGACAGACACTTATTTAATAGATTGTTATGCAGATCATGTTCTTTTTTATAAAATGTATATGTTTAAAGAATTTAATTGTAAAATTGAATTATATGTAGGGTAAAAAACCATATTTTATGAATTTAAAACTCTATTGAATACTTATTGTGAGAATTAACCGCTTTTTATATTCTAAGAGACTAAGCTAAGAGAGTATATTGATTCATTACATTCTCAATTTCTTTATTTTGAATGTCTTTCCAAAACAACAAAAGTTCATAATTCGTATTTGTTATATTACTGGTAAAAACTTGGTACAAATAACAAAACACACTTACTATAAAACCTTCGTTTATTAACCTTTGCAGAACCCGAGCATATTTATACGTATCTTGACCGATATTCAATAATTATGGAAAACATTATGCATTGTCATTGCTCATAGTTATCTATGTTAATCATTATGGTGTGCACCTGATGACAATTAAATGCAAATACATATGAATAGCGTGTTTTCCATTAGATGTCATTCACGTCTTACGAGTGTGACGAATTGAAAATTATTGTTTATTAAATTTTCGAATGTTGCGTCAGCCCTGTGATTAGGATTGTCAAAAAGGCTCATGTTTTTGAAGTGAAACTTCTTTAGGCGCGTTGTGAGTAAAATTTCAAGGTAGCGTCATGGAAGTACCGTCACGTCATGAAATAAGGCGACGATTTTGGTATCTTTGAGTCTTGCCAAATAAGTTTCACTTCTGACACGTTTTTGTGCCTACTTTGTGTTATAAATTTGAGAAAACATTGTGATGACAGCTAGTACCTACCTACCTATTAATAAATGGTAATAACTATAGTTGGCCCGGTTTAACTTGAGATGAACAGTTATATTTAAAGCATAAATAACTGCTTGAGTACGTAATTTGTCAAAATCTGTTAATTTGCTTTTGGTGATTGGCCATTAAACATCCGAACTTTCAATTTCCTATTGCAGGCTTATTACGTAATATGGACATTTAAAAGAACCATCAAATACAAGTTGATTGCTAACATTAAAATATTGAAGTTATTTTTAAACTAAAATGAGTTTAAATTTATCAAACGTACAATTTTAAAATTGAAAATGTCTCATTCACATTCGTCACCTGTGACGGAACGCAAAAAATATAAAATGAAAGATAAAGGATAAGAAATAAATCACAACCTCTAATTAACAGTTTACGATGCGCAATTAAGAGGACTTTTGAAAAAATAATTTAAATTTTAATTGCATATGAGTGCATGGATAAAGCTGTAGTGTTGGGGTCATGGCAATTAATATCGGAATTTGCATAGACAATGCGAGAATTAGATTATCTATGGTCTAAGTAATGAAGAGATTTCGCGCGCTTTTTCTGAAGATTAAAAAGTTGAACATTTATTTAACGTTTAAAAATGTGTTTAGGTAGTACTTATATTTATTTTTGATATGGATAATAAAATATTTTTACTACTTATAACAATAATCTAAGTAGGTATAAGGTACATTTTAATAATTTATATATCTCTGAAAAATATTAAATTGCTAAAATCAAATTTCTTTACGTGTTGCACAGTTCATGCTATAAGTAATTAGTAGATGGTAGTCAATTATAAAACCTAATTATGTGTTAAGGCGCGATATTAATATTAGTCGTAAATAAAAATTATTAACAATTTAATATTTTATCACCTGTTCGTTAGTGTAACATACTGGCACCTGCTTTGATACGATTTTTATTTAAAGTTAAATTTTAATGATCAAGTAGGTACAAGTAGTAAATATTTTTTTATAATTAAATCCGCATTTGTATGTTGACGAGATTAATTATGATACGCTACGGAAAATCGCGGTTCTTTAAAAATATTACATATTTTTACTAAAAAGTTATATCGATTTTTAATTTTTATCCAAGAGATATTGTTATTGTTTTATAAAGGTTATTTTAAATAAGTAGATAAAACTCAAGGCTAAAAAAATTATTTCATTGGAAATTTTTTATTCGAGAGCTGATTTACTAAATTGTTTTGCTGGAGTTTTGGTCCTAATACTGATAAGTGATAAAACATTTATGAAGTTCAATGACTTATTGATAATTTGTATTTATTGGAGGCAAAGTTACAATGTAAAATTTAAATTTTGTTTAATAATTAATTTATGGAAATATCCAACTCAACAATGTAATCCTTCATTAACATTGCTATAAATGGCAATTATTCACTTTTTGTATTCAATCTAAAAGACTTAGTATCTTATGTAACCTAATTACATAACACAATAATATTTTTCCTCAAGTGGTAAGTTCTTAGAGCATGGCTTTAAAGCTCTAAGAGTAAGTTTGTTCTCACGTGCACCGATGACTTTAAAATTAAAATATTCTCATATATCTTTTTGAAGAAGATTTCCATCACTATCTAGTTCATCCGGGTCATAAGACCTTTAAAAATTCCATTAAAAATGTAAAAATAATTGTCGTACTAGATCCATAAAATACTAAAAGACATGTATTAGATAGATACTATATTATATAATTAACATCAGACGCACCGCCTCTATAAATAATGAATTAAAACCGGTTTTTTAATAATCATTTGAGTTATTTATGTGATTTTGTCAAAAGGCAGTAGCGGTTTTCTTTAGCTCAAAATGTCGTTGTCAAATTGATTATTATGTTTTATAAATTCTTCAGAATTAATGCGTTATTCGCGATCGGAATTAAAGTAGAGACAGGTTTCTGTAATTAAAACGTTATTTTGATTTGCTAGACGTGCGTAAATTTTACAAATTGTTATTAATTAAAGATATAAATTCTTGAATCTTATTAGTGTAATTTGTCCGTTTCTAATAAATGATGGTAAAGGCGTGTTCTATATTATTGATAGATATGAATAAAACTATGTTTGGAAAAGTATAAACTGTTGTCAATTATGGTTTTTCATTATTTTACATATAAAAATCGACCTTATACAGAATACACTAGGTATTTAATGCAATAATACGATTTGTAAAACACCAGCCAATTACTGAACAGAAGAAATTAAAATTTTATCAACTTAACTATGTATCTACAGATACCATTAGGGTTGCATTAAAAATATAGTCACAGCTATATTTAAAGGCAGATGAGTGAAAGTCTACCTTATTTGAGATCATCTACTATACTGTGTGTATATACCTACCTATACCTAGTTATTTTAATTTTCCTTTTATTTTGATGCACAATAAAGTAATTTTGTTTGTATTATTTCCATCGCTCATGCCAAACAACAAATCATTAGTTAATTATCATCAGCTCACGAAGACAATTTTGTAAAAGCAAATAAAGTGACAACTCGTGACCGCACCAAGGTTAAGTTTGATTATAGGTAGTAACGAGTGGTTTTATACAAAAATATATGGGCATTCTAATGTATGGTAAGGTAATGTATTTTTGTAAAATAATGAGATAGCATTAAGCTCTATAAAATAGTGTAATTTAGGAAATTATTGTATTTACTCCATGGATAAATGTTAAATAACATTGGCGTGATTTCTTAATTTATAAGCGTTAGTTTATGTTTAGTAATCGTTTAAAAAGTTGAGCAAAATAATGTAATTCATAATAATTATTGTCCCTCCACAGATATTTGGCCAGATGACGAACCTAATAATACTATAGTATTATTATTTAATATTATAAAGCTGAAGAGTTTGTTTGTTTGTTTGAACACGCTAGTCTCAATAACTATCTACTGGTGCGATTTGAAAAATACTTTCGGTGTTAGATTACCCATTTGTCGAGGCAGGTTATAAATCATCACGCCAAGACCAACAGAAGCGAAGCACTGCGAGTAAAACCGCGGGGCACAGCTAGTTTAGTATAATATTACAAATTTTTTTTACAAGTGCTCTTAGATTTGAACATATCAATTAAACGTGTTACAAGTAATTTATATCACACAATTAAAGCAGAATTAGTAACAAATTATTTATGGAAGTAATCGTGTCTCTTTTAAATTTTTATTGCTCAATGTAACAAAATTACTTGAAGTAATAAATGTCGCTACTGGTGTTTGTGTCGATTCCAGTGCCAATTACAGAGACAGTTTTATGTTTGGAAATTATTTGAGATAAGCTTTTTCTGCTCATTAGCTGCTTCTTTATTATACTTGAATTTTCTTCCGTTTTATCACTTTTGGTTAATTTTTTAGTATTTCTGTGTTACGAATTTCGGCCATATTATACTGTAGATAGGTATGTCATTTAGTTATGCAAATATATTATGGTACAATAATTAACAATGTACATACATGCTTCTTCCTATTTACTAATACCTTCATGAATCATGAGCCTATAAAGTTACTTTACGCCGGTGCATTCGATTACAAAATGATTTATTATTTTAACGTTTTAACACTAATATTAATTATCACATGTAAATTATCTACAATACAGGTTAGATTTTATTTTTTTATTATTTACCTGTGAAGCTTCTGAACAAGCTTTCCGTCCGAGCTCTACATGTTTCCATCCACTATTAAACTCGCAACTTTTGTTTTATCTCTTTCACTATAAAAGATACATAGTACCCTTTAGCTTGCGTAAAGGACATACTACAAAAATTATGTAAGGTTAATTCTATATTTGTGTCAAATGTCATCAAAAATGGTTCAGTAATTTACCTACTCTTAAAAGCTTGGTTTAGTGGTTTAATTATAAAAGGATAAGGATACAGCTTTTCTATCGCATTTATTAGTAAGTTTAAGGCACATTATCACATTTGTCGAATCTCGAACAATCACATGACGTCACCAAATCACTGATACAACCTTCACGGCTCAACCGATTGCGAGCGGTTTGTCCAAATTGCAGTGACATTGGTAGGCGCATTAGGTGTATGGGAATGTAGACGGGGCGGTTGAAACGCTGCGTTTCATCCAGGCAAATAGTCCAATATCCTTTATGAGACAGTGCGCTTTAGGAATGAGTGAAAGCTCTACTTACAATATAAGAAATACTGGAAACATATACAAAATATGTTCAATACAAACTTGCCAAACGTACATTTGAGGAATTAAATAAATATAAAATATCGTTGAAATTGATGTCCTTCATTATTTTTTTACAGCGGTCTGTAACAAGGACTAGATAAAATTATAAAAATGTAACATTATTAACATTTTAGGAAGAGAAGTAAAAGTACTGTTTCGGATACCAATTTATAGCACAATACAATCGTACACCTTTTTTGAAATATGGTAAGTTATCTCATACATTTATTATGTTAACATAATTGACTTGTAAATGTTTGAAAGCTTCAACATAAACGCTCGTGTACCCAACACCACGGGACATAATTTTGTCCACCTTTTATCTGTATGGGCACGTTTGTGGTCATTTATGATTTATTGCTCGTGTTTATTGAGGTCACCAGCACAAATAATTGTGGACCTAATAGGAAATTATAAGTTTAATAGAACGCATTTTATTTTTGGCTCATTACAGAAAATTCGGCAATTTTGAAATATATTGTACCTAAACATTTTGTAGTTGCGAAAATACAGAAAATTCGGCAATTTAGAAATGTTTTGTAAAAATGTTGGATTCCTAAAATTGTTTAAAATGACATTGGTTTTATTGGACTTAGTTAAGTTCTTAACACCATCAACTTATAAGAATTGTCTAGACGAGCAAAATTGCAATGAATTAATTCTATCAATTTAACATATAAATGGAAAGAATTCAATTAAGCTTGTATTTAAGTTTTAATCGACGAAGAAAAACATTGTAATAAAATATCATAATATTATACCTAACCAAAAAAAAGCAAGATGAAGAGTGACATAACTCAACCCATACTTGGCCATCATGTTAGATTATATTAAATAGCTTCAATACTATTAGGGGCTTGTGATCATAAATTTTAAATAATAATAAATAATAAAGTTCAAACATATCAGTTAGCTGATATGAAATGATACAAAACGGAGCCTAAATAAAAAAAAAACAAATCTTCTTTCATCGTCCAATGTTTAGATTATTTATCAAACAATGCGTTATGATTCAGTTACACCTTTCCATGTTTATTTTCCACATTAGAACGATTTAGCATCAACATTCGAACAGTAAAATAAAGTACAAACATTGCTTTCGAAAAAAATTAACCAAACGCCGCGAGACAATGAACGCAGTGAATCATAGTTTAGCAATAATACCGTATATCGGTATCTATTAATTTTACATATTACTTCATGGAATGATCTCCCCTGTATCTAAGGTGTTAAAGATCAGAATGGAATGTATTCATTTAAGTAAATGAGTGATGAAAGTGCGAGGATACATTGCAATCGAAAAATGTTCTAAAGCGGACTCCATCGATCAAAAGTTGTTGCGTAAGTTTATGTCACAAAAGTCTATTGTTTTTAGAGTTAGGTCTGTTTCATAATGATCATCGCACCTTGGGTTGAGATTATTTTAGGTGACCCAGATTTTGTGACAGATATTATCGTTAATGTCGAGTTGATATATTTTTCTGGGGCAGGTATTATATTATTTAAATCTACGGTAAAATAATATACCTACTCCGTATACATTTAAAGTAATTATGTATGTAATTTATTCATGCTTTGTTATTGAAGTGAAAACTTCTTTAGCGGCGTTGGGTATAAAATCTTAAACTCGCGTCAGGACACGTGGCCTGATCGAAAAAGCGTAAGACGGATTTTTTTTTTTTAGCCCTTATATTCCATGCGTAAGACGGATACCATTCCAAAATATCAAACATGCTGAACGTTAATAATCAAGTTTTCACTTCTGCCGGCACTCCCGGAGTGCAACCCGTCTTTTTTTTTTATTTATTTATGCAAAATGAGACATTAACAATACATTTTGATGCTCACGTTTTTTATTACCCATTATTAAGTAAAATAAACCTAGGTCATTCAAATGTAAGGTTACATATACACCGTGAAGACGTCTTTATGCAGCCTTGGTAATATTCAAAAAGGTCGGTAATAATGAAACAATTCTACAAGGTACTTAACGGCAATAAAATAATGGTTTGATAGATAGGTTCGTAAACCATTGCTTGCTGTGAGATTTAAAACTAAGGTACATTAGGGATTTAGCGTAGCATGGAAGCATTTAAGTATCTATCTATCTAGTGGTTAATTAAGAGGAAAAATTTTGTTATTTTTGTTACTTCTTAAACTCCACAATTATGTACTATGGATATACCTATTATAAAGTTGCCATCCATGATTTTATGTACCTATATTATTGTTTTCATAGGTATGTATTTAAATAATACATATTAAGTTACTAACAATGAATGATAAGGAATCATGATTATCGAGTTCAACATAAGCGTAAATAGATTATTGTAATTTAAATGAAGTTTATTGTAATTTGTTGTTGTTTGTAATTTAATAACCTTTCCGTTTCTATGCTTATAAGTAACTGATAACGAAAAACTGCCTTACTAGCTTAGCTTCATCTACAATTGAGGCTTTATAAAAGAATATTTCAATAGATATTATCCAGTATTATGTGTTACTAAAATAACACGACTGTCGTGATTGTTCAGATTGCGGTCGCTTACGATAGATATTTTACGAGCACTATTTATACTAAGAATAAAACTTTATGACGTATAAATTCTATTGTGACGAATTGAGGCCGAATATTCTGGACTTTAGTAAATTTATTTTTTTGGTAGATTGATACGCACTTTAATTTTAGGACTTTATTGAAAATGATGTTGAGATAGTTTTAGTGATTGAAGTTCTTTTGTTTTTGTTTACAAGCAATGATAATATGGTCGTTGGTAAAATACGTTGGCGTAATCGCGACTAAAAGCGTCTATAAGTAGCTTTTAGTGAGTTCTAGTAATTGAGTGAATACGTTTTAATGATTTATGAGTAACTAGTGGTCCGCCCCGGCTTCGCCCGTGGTACATATTTAGTATCCTATGTCCTTCTCCTGGCTCTAAACTACCTCCTTGCCAATTTTCAGCTAAATCGGTTCAGCCGTTCTTGAGTTATAAGTGGAGTAACTAGCACGACTTTCTTTTATATATGTCGCAGGTTTTTCATAAAATTAGGTTTTTGATCAAAAACCTAGGTTTTTCATCAAAAACCGGAAGATGACACATTTTAAACTCAATTTCATCAAAAACCTGTAACAATCCAGATTTTTGATCAAAAACCTGAACTAGTTTGGGTTTATGATCAATCTGATTGGATTGAAGGAGGAGAATATTGATTGGATCATGGATGTAAAATTTTGATAAATAAATGATTGTTTTCTTTCTACTAAGTTGCAAATGATGATGGATTGTTTTATTTATTTCATTTAAATTTGTCATAAAACAAAGCAAACCCGAGATTTTGACAAGAACTTTATCATAAACCCAAACTAGTTCAGGTTTTTGATAAAAAATCTGAATTGTTACAGGTTTTTGATGAAATTGAGTTTAAAATGTGTCATCTTCCGGTTTTTGATGAAAAACCTAGGTTTTTGATCAAAAACCTAATTTTATGAAAAACCTGCGACATATATATAGATTTGTTATAAATACTGCAATTGATCGTAACTTGTAGCAATTTTGTTTAAAAATGTCATACAATTATACATTTCAAGCATAATATTACGAATGTATGTATCCATATTAATATATTGTTCTGGCTGTGCCCCGCGGTTTTACCCGCATTGCTCCGCTCCTGTTGGTCTTAGCAAGATGATATATATAGCCTATAGTCACCTATAGCTTTCCTCAATAAATGGGCTATCTAACATCAAATCAATTTTTTTCAAATGAATTTTTCAAATCGGACCTGTTCCTGAGATTAGGGCGTTACATCTAACAAACAAACTTTATAATATTAGTATAGATAGATGCATCTCAGAATTTCTCGCTGAAGAAATGGTTCATTTTGTTTTTAATAACTATCATATTATTTCCCACAAATCTCACCGTCAAGGACCACTTAAACCTAACCAAGGGACAGGTGACCTTTTCACGCGTCAAATGTCACAATATTAGTCAACTTCAAGTTAGATTTAATCTAGCTGATAATGTAATATTCACGTTTGTGAAATATTACTTCTCTGAGGAAGCTGTTAATATTGTCACTCCCACATCGTCTCGGTTTATTTGCTTTTAATGAGCGCTATCATTTCTGCACTGATCGATTCAGACTTAATTGTTTGGTGAATGTATTTATGGCTTATGCGTGCTTCAATTGTATAGTGGTAATCGCCTTAGTTTGCCCCTTTTTTATTAATAATACACTGTGTCTCCTTGTCTACCAGGTTGTCTGGAAGAGATCGCTGATTGAGCGATGAGACCGCCTGTTGTGCTCTTTGACTTATTGTTTATTTTCATTTGTAATTTTATGTGGTGCACAATAAATAATTTTTGTTGGAATTCTACTAATTCTATTTCTACTTTAAACATTAGAGCCGCCAGTTTCAAATAGTTGATACTTAATATATACCACGACATCGCGACGCTATGCTATAGCCACGTGGGCGTTTGACGATCAAATCATTTCGACACAAGCTGAGTCAGCGAGATGCAAATCTGTGGGAACCGATCGCTATCTTACTTGTGTTTGTTTCTATTTATTTTCGAACTAATAAATAACTTTTTGAGTATGTGTTGAGGTCACCGGATAGCAATAATCATGTGTTCTGGTTATCTGTTTGTCGAAATTGGTGAAGGGAAAATAAAAATGTAGATACAGGATTATTATAATCATGCAAATGTATGTTCTAAGAGTTTGTACGGATGTGAAATTGTTTGTTGCTCTTGTTTGCGAAAATGGTAGTAGTAGATGAATAATCTACTAAGCTGGCCAAGTGCGGGTTGGTCAGAAATTATTAGGTAAGTTCCCACTAGCGCCAAAAAGCTTTTTTTTTTACCTAATATAATGAACCTAACTAGGGTATAATTATTGAAAATTACGATCTAGCCTTATACAGTTATACTATAGGCTAATGAATAAGTAATATAAATCTAACTTAATTTGCTAGGTAAAGTACCTATGTCTAAGAACGTGTCCATTAAGTCCAAAAAGCTTATACGTCTTGAGGGTTATAACCTAGAATTTCATTGCGAACATCAAATGAAAAAGACAAGAAAATACCTACTATCAAATAAAAAAAAAATATTCGTACGTACGTCGTAGGTACATATTATATTTCCAGAATATCAGCGGAAACGCATACTTCACCTCCAAACGACAATGTCATTAAATTTCGTTTTATAATAATGTCGCATATCACGCAAAGTTCACCTAACAGTAATGTTGATAAAAATGTATGTAATCAGCGACCGAGGGCAATCATGAAATTGTCTCAATCAAGCGACGCCGCGGGACAGTATTAACAAATACTGGGTTAATGGACATATACTTTGAACTCAGTTTTAAAGAACTGTCTGTAATGTTAACAAATTTTATGGAGATAATATCTTTGATTATTATCTATAGATAAAGAAGAATATCAGATCATAATACACTAGGAATTAGGTCATCGGGTAAAGTTCAATCTATTTCAGTATTACAAATATAAAATTGGTTTGAGCTTTTTATTTACTGGGCTAAGCTAACGTAACCTAATAAGAACTCGCTTATTAATGACAATAAAACTAATTTATGATTACTAGTTAGGTACTCCTGTGTGCTTCTCACGTAAGATTTCCCACCAGTTCTTTTTTTTTTGTATCGCGATAATATCGATCTACATCCACTACCAAAAGCATACAATTAATCAAAACAACCAAAGGTTACGCCAATATAAGAAGCCATCAATAATTGCGTTTATTAAAATAAATCAATGCTTCATACTAATGGTACAGATAAAGATCGAAAGTGATTGCGTCACTCGGTCATCCAATGTACACGCGGCTTTAGAACCATGAACTTTGCCGCCAAAAAAACCGTCACGTCGCCATGTTTTGAACATGACTTTTGTTACCCAAATATAATTATGCTTCAATTTTTGGAATTGCGTGCACAAATCGAGATGGGTAAAAAATTCGACGAGTTTTTGTAGTTAGATTCTTTAATTCAATCAATGATAAATAAAATGGGACCTTGAAAGATGAGCTCTTTAGTGGGAGTAAAACGTAGTAAATAGATATTTAGTAATCTGCGGTAAAACGTTTGGGGAAAATAGCTTGAAATAAAAATCAGTGGGAGAAGAAAGAATTATCATCATCGTTATACATAATGTACAAATTTAAATTTGAATTGAGTCGTACTTTATTAAATACTAGCTGTGCCCGCGACTTCGTCCGCGTGGAATAGTGACTGCATAGTAGTTACTACTTAACTTTTATTGAATAAACACGTACTACCATAAATAATTAAAAAAACTTTTAGTAAAATTTATTACTAAACTGAGCTAAAAAGATAAATGCCTAACTAATTAATTTTCTACGTAAAATTTATTTTAAATTATGTCATATTATTTTTTAGGCACCAGGAGGGAAAGGAGCAAATTTATTTTCCTTCCTTCCTTGTATGGATGTTTTTGACAATATATTGTGCAGCAAATGAGTGCCGAGACAAACGTCAAAACGCAAAGGAATAGAATCCGCTATCGATACTAATTGACATAAGCGTACTGATGATGTTTTACTAAAGATTTGTTCACCCTACCAACGACGACGACGATCACGAACAAAATTTTCATCCAGTCGCAATTTAATAAAATTGTGCAAAACACATCATACGCTTATGACAATTAGTATCGTAGCGGATTCCTTCTATTCCTTTGCGTTTTGACGTTTGGTCTCAGCGCTCATCTTTCCTGTCTCGCGCCTGTAGTAACTAAACCGTTTAGAGTTTAGACTGTGCAATAAAAATTAAATTGAAAAAAAAACCCAACGCAACGAAGAAAAGTGCATAGAAAAAGGAATAAATAATTTCACAAACTTCCCGAAGATCTTTAAAAATAAATATTATTTTAAATATTTATAAAAATAAAAAAAAAACAAAGTCGTCGGGGCTGCCATACCATCATTATCATATTATCATAATTTTAAAGATCGTCGGGAAGTTTGTAAAATTATTTATTCCTTTTCCTTCATTGCGTTGGGTTTTTTTTTTATTTTTAAACTTCGGTTTCTTATTTTCATGTAATATTTTCAAGTGAGCGAGACCTACCTTTACCTCCATAATACATTCCTACATCATATTGATATCTATAAGTTTGTTGCTCCTTGACATCTTTTAAGTTGGGCCGTAACCGTGCACAAATTGTAATGGACCACAGTGGCAAAAGAAGTGGTATATTTAAGAAAAAAATTGCCAAGCGCCGCGCCAGGCCTATGTGGCTTTGAGTAGAATTCAAAATTTCCAGGGTGTGGCTATCCTCTCGCTCCCATATCCCCCTCTTCTTTCACAGACTCAACCTTTCCATCCCTAGTAAATGGCAGAACCGATTTTGATGTAAACCATATTATCTAATTGTACCTATATGTACACGACATATCCTGTCGTTTGATGCTCCATTTGGTTTATTTACCTAACCACTGTCACCCCTAAAGTGTAATAAACGGATGAACCGATTTCGATAAAACATTACTAATTGTAATTCACACGTTGCTCTTTCATATTTTGATATGCCGCTTGAGATATTATTTGACCACATTCGATTATTGTTCATTCCCACTTTTACCGCTGTAATCTGTGCTGTAATCTAATAAATGGAAAAACCGATTTGGATAAAAATAGAACTATAACTGTACTTCACCCGTTATGCACTTTCATTTGATATGTCATTTAGGTATACTTGACAACAATCGTTTCTTTCATTCCAACTTTTACCCATATATAGGTATAGTAAATGGATGAACCGATTTTGATTAAATATGTCCAATTATACTTTACACGTCATGCACTTTCATTTCATATGTCACTTGAGTCAAAATTCATTTTTTTATTACCTAAAACTTTTATATCGTATATCAAATAAATGGATGAACCGATTTTGATAAAATTTGACTTATTGTTACTGATAGGTCGTTCACTTTCATTTAATATATCACTAAAGTATATTCGATAACTTTAGTTATTTTCATTCCTACTTTTACCTCTATATGTATACCTAGGTATAATAAATGGATTAACCTATTTTGATACAGTTTATCTAAGAACCAGCGTCGGAAAATATGCTGCCTAACAAAAAAACCGCATCTAATTACCTGCTAGCGAGCTACGGTGGCACAAACAGATACACACACAGACACACATAGCGGTCAAACACTTATCACCCATCTTTTTGCGTCGGGGGTTAAAAATATTATAATACGACATAATTTAAAGGACATTTTATGTATAAAATTTACCTAAAAATAAGCATAATTTTAATTTGACCCCTCCCCCCCTACTACCTCAGCTTACCCCCCCACCCCCACCCCACCCTTGGGGACTTTCGATATGATCACCTGGACATTTTATAGAAATAACTGTAGCGTATATCAGATAACTTACGTTTTAACGTACACTGTATAATAGTGTACCATAGAATGCCTTAGCAAATGTTCGCCGTGAATACTTAAATGGTCATAACTTTTTTATTTATAAACCGATTGACATAAAATAAACACTAAATGTTAAATGAAGATTACCACAATATATTAATGAAAACCGCATTTAAATCGGATAAGCCGTTTCTGAGATTAGCGTGTTCAAACATACAGACAAACAGACAAACGGACAAACAGACAAACAGACAAAAAAAAATTTAACGACAGTTTTGGGTTTGGGATCGATTTAGTAATAACCCCTGCTAATTTTTTTTTACATATTTTCATTGTACAGACACCACTTTTCTAGAATTTTATTATAATATGTATGTATTGATGTATTGATTTGCGAATTTTGGTCTTTGGATCTTAAATTAGTCAACCATAAAATCTATCATTCGTCAAGTATCCTATACATATCCTATTACCTATACCTACATACAAGACACTTATTTATTGATGTGACAAGTGACAAAACATCAAGCTAATAAAATCTAGACCCTTTTAAGGAAATCAGGACAGAGACAAGATAAATTTTAGGTTATGACCATAAACAACAAATGACGTCACCATGTCATTGACCTCACTTTCAATTTCACATCTAGGCACTATTTTCATAATCTATACATATAAGATACATATAATAAAATCGTGGGAGAGTCAAAACTGTTCATTGAATATTTTTTTTAAAAGAATAGGTCCTACTTGGGGCGTGAATCGTGATGTAGGTTCAGTTAACGAAGCCAAAAATACAGTTTTTAGAATTTTTATCTGTTTGTCTGTATGTATTTCCGGGCTAATCTCAAAAAGTACTGCATGGATTTACTTGACAGGTTTTATCCCGGAAATCCCATGGGAACGGGAACTGTGCGGGTTATTCTTTGACTACGCGGGCGAAGCCGCTGGCAGAAAGCTAGTGGACAAATACATTTAAATGATTTGAATATTACTTATGGTCAAGCTAACGGTAGTAAATGCGTAACTTCTACGTCATGGATTAGCATACTTATAAAGATTAGCTGTAACTTTATGTCACTTTGTGCGTCAACTATTTACTGCCTCATAAATATTGTATGCAGTTTTAATTATTCCAATTAGTAAGCGGTTTATTGGTTTAATGTATGCTATTAATTACTTGGTGACATTTATTGTATATGGATTATCTAAGGCTGCTGTTTTTTGTTGGATATTCATACACAATATTTGGAATAAATCTTTCTTCTTGAGATACTTTAACTACTTCAATTAAATATTCAATAACAAGATTTGTTTGCTAATTTTAATGTTACAAATGATTAACTGAAACGAAAGCTCACAAAACTTTTGTTTCGGATCAAGAAATGATTTTCATCTATCGTTTTCATTGTCTCTAAAAAGATAAAATATAATATAATCGACAAGTACAAATTTATCTCTAAATCTAAATATACAATTACTCTAAATTCTGTTCAACGACACACGAAATCACAATTCAATTTAAATATCACAACCAAACAAATTTAAAGCGATCCTAATCATACTTTTTGTCGCCAATCGTTGAATACCTTCATTAAAGCAGTAATTGTTTAATTGCCAGTATAATTAAGCAAAATGCAACTTTGTATTGCAATAGCATAATGAATTTTGGCATAAAATTTTAGCACCAAACGCCTACATATGCGAATTATACTCTCAATGTGAAATAGTGACTAATATAGGTTTTGTAATAACCTTACACCCAACATCAAGCCAGAGTCAAGCGGCAATGACATTTTTGTACCATTAATTATATACAGTTCTAACGTTAATGATAATTAATGACTCCTAGATAGAGTTTATGTTGGAATATATTTCAATACGTATATTATCCAGTTGATAATAAGGTTAAGAATGCAATGATTATTTTATTTTGACGGAAATGTTGACTTGGAGAAGACATGAAATATGATTTTTTAGCCGTAAATTTGTTGTAGGTATCTACCTATATCATTGATATAGTAGATCAACTAGAGCGTCAACAAACTTTCATAACACTCTTTTAAATATTTTCGACTATATTCGTACTTATGTAAAAAAAAAGTTTTCACTCTAGGAAATGCGTGCTTAATAACATACCTACTAAGATTCTAAGTGAAAATGTATAAATATTAAAAAGTTACAGTTCTCAGCTGAGATAAATTACTTAATATCGTAAAACTTCCTTTAATTATTCACGTGTCATCTCAAACAACCAATATATATCCTATATCCATATTCAATACACCGACATAAAAAACGATATCTCAAATCCTATTACGTAAAAGATTAAATAATTCACTTAGAATAGTTATAAATGAAGCGTATAATATATTTACTTGCACTATTAATGTTGGCCGATGTCGCATTACCGGTTCTTGAGTGAGGGAGGCAATTTATCGATATTTATTACAATGTAAATTTATCGAGATTTAACATGTATACATCTTGGGAATTGTGTCTCGTTGGTGTTGAAATTGATGATGTATTTGAAAGCTTTGAGTATTATTGAGGTTAGATAGTCTAACAATCGAAGGCGGTTTATTTTTTTTATATTGAAAACTTTATAGTAAATATGCGATAGAGTAAAAAACTTGTACTATATTTTGTTGATGATTTATTCAGTATTAATTTGTGATCTTATATAAGGAACGTAATTGATATAAAGGATTTAATATTACATCGATTTTCCACAGCTAAAGTCATCTGAACTTTAAATAAAACTTTAAATGAAGTTTATTTTTTTGCTCAAACACACACGGAACAAAACGAATCACGTATTATGAGTATTGTGCATTACTAGGTAATGATAATAACATAATTGCTCAATTCACTTTTAAGTCACAAAAAGTTGCGTAAGATTTCAAGGCAATGGAAACATCGATTAGTCGATGTATTCGATGGACCATCACTAATCGGATTGCGTCCTTATACGGCATGGTTGTGACAAATTAGTAATAGATAAATTGGGTGTGTGAATTTCGCTTGGCCTCCATCTATAACGGTAATCCTAAACTTAATATAACCACAGATAATTTAAGTTATAACCAAGATTTGACACGAAGCTGGTTCGCCGATTACAAGACATTATGATACGTGGTAAGCGGCTTAAGTTATAAGATATATCATATAAGTAGGTACCTATGTTTAAGTCTATTAGCGGTAATTGGTTTTTAATTTTTAATGTAGGTTATGGATTTTATGGGAAATAGCGGAAATTATGTATTTAATCCCTATTTATATTCAGTTTAATTTAGTTTTATTGTGCCAAGTGAATCTTTTCTCTTGATCTACTTGTTGGTATGTGATTCTACTGGACGATGTAAAAAAATCACAATCAGGCTTTCTTGGTTAATAACTTACTAAAGATAAGAAAATTACATGATAAGTATAAAAGTTTCATCACTGAATTCTATCATTCAATATCATTAAAGGAGAATGGCGAAACTGGGCCTAACTGTTACAGAAATCATAATATATTTAAAATTAATTATGTTAATTTTAATAATTCTTTGTAAAATATTGACTTCTGATTCTATGGGAAAACTAAAATCTTTGAAAAAAAAGATAATTCGTTCACTACCGGTCTTATCAAGCAGGGATGTCAGTGTTGTCAGGAGTAAAATAGACAAATATATAGATTAATATGTGGATTAATACGAATGAATGTTTATTTTTCATTTTTAGTTTTATTGAATTCAAATGCTATAAAAATCAGAAGCAAAACTTAACTTTTTTTAACACACATCTTAATTTATTTAGGTCATTCTATAAAATAAAAACATATTTTACTTAATCAATAATAATTATAACATTTTTATTTAGGTAGCTGGCCATTAATAAATGTCAAATTATTAATCATAATTGTGTCAGTGATGAGTGATTTGTTATGTTTGTTGTTTGACTTTTGAGTGAAGTTTTAGTAACGTTATATTCAAAATTGCCTTAATCGTCTATTTTTACTCAAAAGATATTATTGGAATTGATTAGTCTTATTATGAAAGCGAATCCTGATTCATCCATTTATAAAGATATAAGAAATGTACCTACCTAGTGATTGTTGATGTTTTGGTAAGTTAAAATGTGTGTTGAATAATATGTGTTGGATCCAATATTTCTATTACCTGACTGTTCTACTGTTGCACTATTATTAGCTAGACAATGTAGATAGAAAATAAACTTACCTGGACCTAGAAAAAGGCAATGCTATTCATTTTACTCAAGCAAACTAACTTTTATTTTTGTTACTTTACACCCCAATATCTCTGCTATCCCATAGACTAGATCTATAATTATTATATTCATAGAATCTGTATATTTTTATCTATTTAATCCCCCATTAATCAACAGTGTAACGATCAGGCCCAGAGTCCTATGGGAGTTTGCCATTCTCCTTTATAAAAGCACTAATAAATACAAAATTATTTTTCATATTTCTAATGTGCTTTTTATTATAACACACTTATTGCTTACATCACAAACAATCTCGCTCGAAATTAATCGCTCTCTCGCTAATCGCTACCTCCCATGCCTTGAACATGGCGACACAAGTCTCCCACGGTCATTACGAATGCTTTATCTCAGTGATAATTGTACAATTGAACTTTTTGTCCAATTCGACAAGACGTTATAAGGAAATCGATTGGTGAATACGATCGAATTACCAACTTTATTGGGCAAAAAGTGCAAATTGCACGTACAGGAAATCATTTTGGGTGCCAAATTATGTATGCGTGTTTTGTTTTAGAAGTATACCAGATTTTAATTGTAGTGAACTTATTTTGAACACCCAAGATTTTTCTTATGCTTTAAGAATAGGTATGCAGAAAATGCGGGTGTTTATGTTTGTTATTTTATATATAACTTTTATTCATATTTTAAATATTTTTGTGTGTAATTTTCAATGTAACATTAACTGATGAAATACGTAGTGATACATACATATTGCAGTAAATATTTCAGAGCTCCACCTCATAGCATTTACTATTTGAAACAATCAAAATTTAAATGTTTTCCTTATTTCAAAATCATTAAAACAATCTAAAATACAGTACCCACCAAGAATTCCGCGCATTAACAAAAGAGCACGCCAATAAAGCCCCCGTTTCAGATAAAACTTTCCTTTCACAAAGACTTATCGTGACGACATTTTGCAAACCCTTTTTTGTTCAAAGCATACTTGATCCGGTCCGTTAAATAAATGCGTTTATCGCTAGTGGCATTTCGGAGCGTACAAATCTATGGGAAAACCGGCAAAGCAAATATTTGTGAAGTTCTCGGAGGTCCACCTGTGGTCACCCTTGCGTCTGATATCGTGGGGATATGGAGCTGGTAATACCTCTTAATTCAATTGTTTTATCGATTTATATTTTTTATTATTTTGTTGATACGTTAATTTACGGAACTTTCTTACTAATAAATACTACCAAAGGCATTGGCATAAGAATCACACTTAAATATTAGACTTACACCTTTCACATGCAAGCAACGTTTGAACAAATTCGACATAATTAAATCATTATGATAACAGAAACTAATAACGAGTGTTTAAAGTAAAGAACATACGATCAAAACTGTTCAACAAAACTAGAATAGTCTAAGAAAAAATGGTATAAACAGCTCCATATATGTCCCAAGGATTTCCACACATTCTTTCAACCCTTATTTTATTTCGCGACTCAATACATTCTCTATTTTAGTCATTCAGTGTTTGCCCTTTGTGGTCGTGAGGGTGGGTGAGGAATACTGAGTGCCCTTAGCTTTTCTTTGCTATTTTATTAACCTGGACGTGACCTGGTTGTAATTGTTGCAGGTATTAATGAATATAAATTTATAAAGAATAGAAAAAATTCGATCACGAGGCGGGACTCGAACCCGCATCCTTTCGCGCCATTCCGGGGCGGATGCCTGACCAATTCAGCCACTCGTGACCCGCCAGAGCAATCGAATTTATTCTATTCTTTCAGTTTTTATGTGTCAAAGGGACACACCGCGCGCCATCTATTGAGGTGATAAACAACCATCTCAACCAACACGAAACACTTTACAGTGAATACAATATTGTAACGATGGAACACGACCTTTTTTGTTGAAATTGATATTTTTGGTTAAGGCATTCAAATGCTTTATAAATATAAATTTATAAAGAATAGAAAAAATTCGATCACGAGGCGGGACTCGAACCCGCATCCTTTCGCGCCATTCCGGGGCGGATGCCTGACCAATTCAGCCACTCGTGACCCGCCAGAGCAATCGAATTTATTCTATTCTTTCAGTTTTTATGTGTCAAAGGGACACACCGCGCGCCATCTATTGAGGTGATAAACAACCATCTCAACCAACACGAAACACTTTACAGTGAATACAATATTGTAACGATGGAACACGACCTTTTTTGTTGAAATTGATATTTTTGGTTAAGGCATTCAAATGCTTTATAAATATAAATTTATAAAGAATAGAAAAAATTCGATCACGAGGCGGGACTCGAACCCGCATCCTTTCGCGCCATTCCGGGGCGGATGCCTGACCAATTCAGCCACTCGTGACCCGCCAGAGCAATCGAATTTATTCTATTCTTTCAGTTTTTATGTGTCAAAGGGACACACCGCGCGCCATCTATTGAGGTGATAAACAGCGGTGTGTCCCTGTGTGTGCTCTGGCGGGTCACGAGTGGCTGAATTGGTCAGGCATCCGCCCCGGAATGGCGCGAAAGGATGCGGGTTCGAGTCCCGCCTCGTGATCGAATTTTTTCTATTCTTTATAAATTTATATTTATAAAGCATTTGAATGCCTTAACCAAAAATATCAATTTCAACAAAAAAGGTCGTGTTCCATCGTTACAATATTGTATTCACTGTAAAGTGTTTCGTGTTGGTTGAGATGGTTGTTTATCACCTCAATAGATGGCGCGCGGTGTGTCCCTTTGACACATAAAAACTGAAAGAATAGAATAAATTCGATTGCTCTGGCGGGTCACGAGTGGCTGAATTGGTCAGGCATCCGCCCCGGAATGGCGCGAAAGGATGCGGGTTCGAGTCCCGCCTCGTGATCGAATTTTTTCTATTCTTTATAAATTTATATTTATAAAGCATTTGAATGCCTTAACCAAAAATATCAATTTCAACAAAAAAAGGTCGTGTTCCATCGTTACAATATTGTATTCACTGTAAAGTGTTTCATGTTGGTTGAGATGGTTGTTTATCACCTCAATAGATGGCGCGCGGTGTGTCCCTTTGACACATAAAAACTGAAAGAATAGAATAAATTCGATTGCTCTGGCGGGTCACGAGTGGCTGAATTGGTCAGGCATCCGCCCCGGAATGGCGCGAAAGGATGCGGGTTCGAGTCCCGCCTCGTGATCGAATTTTTTCTATTCTTTATAAATTTATATTTATAAAGCATTTGAATGCCTTAACCAAAAATATCAATTTCAACAAAAAAGGTCGTGTTCCATCGTTACAATATTGTATTCACTGTAAAGTGTTTCGTGTTGGTTGAGATGGTTGTTTATCACCTCAATAGATGGCGCGCGGTGTGTCCCTTTGACACATAAAAACTGAAAGAATAGAATAAATTCGATTGCTCTGGCGGGTCACGAGTGGCTGAATTGGTCAGGCATCCGCCCCGGAATGGCGCGAAAGGATGCGGGTTCGAGTCCCGCCTCGTGATCGAATTTTTTCTATTCTTTATAAATTTATATTTATAAAGCATTTGAATGCCTTAACCAAAAATATCAATTTCAACAGGTATTAATGAATTTCTTAGATAGAGTAAAGGTGGACTTCCGACCACCGCGGCTCCGGCGTCACTAACGCAGCGACAGTGACGCGGCGACAGAGCGATAGTATTATACAGTACGGAAATGTATGATGGAACGTTCGTGCGCAGCGCCACTGTCGCAGCGACAGTGGCGCTGCGTCAGTGACGCGCGGCTGTAGCGGCCGTGCAATGCTCGCGCAAGCACTGTCGCGTGGCAGGCTGCGAAAGCACGTTATTTTTGGTTATTATCGAGTTATTTTCGAGAGAATATCTAAAAAATGGACGTTAGTAACATATTTACGGATGAGCAAGACGAGGCACTAATAAATTTAGTATCTCAACATGCAATTTTGTAAATTGGGTCTGCTGGGCTTCGCTCCATACTATAGTAGTAACGAAGCAAAAGATCATCATCCTCTTCTTCTTCTAATAATATTTTTTTAATTGATCGATTCATTCCTACTGTACCGCACAACCGTCAGGTATGGACTAATATCTGTGACCAAGAAGCTTATATCTAATGCACTGGAGATTGCACTATGAACATTAACTTGTAACAAGAAAATATGACGTTGAATGACGCCTGTATGTTTTTTTATCCCTTTCACACCAACTTGCCAAGTTAGGTGTTGTGCTTGTTACAAGTTAATGTTCATAGTGCAATCTCCAGTGTATTAGATATAAGCTTCTTGACTGTGACTGACGCCGGAGTCGCGCTGCTCGGAAGCCAATCTGCGTCTAAGCCGCTGCGACAGTGACGCAGCGGCTGAGACGCTGCGGCCGTTGCGATAGAGCCGCGCTGGTTGGAAGTCCACCTTAAGTATTGTTAAAAGTTTGGAGTGACTTTATTAAAATAAATATTCTTAAATAGAACATGAGCATAGGTAGCATTGTAATTGCGCAGTAATTGTCAAATAGAAACAAGAGAAATAGTAGGGAGGTGTATGGAGCTATAAATACCATTTTTTTCTAAGACTTTTCTGGTTTTGTTTGGCTGATAGGTTCGAAGTACGAATTGCTTTTAATATATATATTTAAAGTTAAGAAGAAAAAAAATGACGTTATTATTTATTTATCAGTTTCAGATTCCTTACAAATAGGTACGGATTTTTTAACAAAACAAACTCAAATAAAAGTGAATTCCAACAATTATTTTTCATTTCACTCTCATGTAATCTATTAACCTACAAGATATATTCTTGAGACACACATTCAATTTGATTACTTATCATTATCATAAAGATATGTAATGACAAGTAATGTACCAACCTACGCTAAGCACGAAGCTCGAACCGTGTCTAAGTTTAAACAATGGTTATACTTAAACGCGTTTAATATTACTAAATATCATATTTAAACTAAATTATATTTTTAGTGTTAGTAGGTGTTAGTAGATACTGTTAGGTTTATTACTTGTTATAAGGTAGGTATAAATGTTGTGATGTTTTTAATTGTTTGCTTGTCGATTTTTCTCCTTCAATTCCAAATCAAATCGTAGTTACATGCAATATTATGAAAAATTCTAATTTCTAGAAACATAGTATTATTTATTATGATTATGATTTATTAAAAAAAAAAATTAAAAAAATAAATGCAAGTTACTAGATATTAACAGATAAAATATATTTAATAGTTAATTGCGTTACTTATTCATTCGTTTATTTAACCTAACATTCAGTCTTTACAGCATGAGATGAGCATGAGCATGATATCAAAAATATATACCTATTGAAGTTTTAATAAACTCTGCAAAGCCGGGGCAGAAGCCTAGCTTTCAAAGCCCTTTCCTTTTAATAACGGCACAAGCCAAGAATTTACCACGATTATAGAGAGAATAGTCAACTACGCGACAAAACGATTTCCACTTTCCTATTTAATAACTTACATTTACCAAGTACTTGAATAATTAGAGATCGTTACAGACATACGGAACTCACGTTTGACATTTTGTTAATCAAATTATTATGTAAGGGTAAGGTTACACGAGTGAGGAAGAGCGTTTTCAGAAATATCTAACATAGGCGCTGAATAATATTTTCATATTCGTTTTGCTAATTCACAATTAACATCTTAGACCTGTATTTGATTTGAGTAATTTAATATTATATTAAACATATCTAACGATACAATGTATATAATAATCATGTGAATTTCTTAATATTATGTTTCTAGTTACGTATGATAAACTGTATTTGGTCTGAATTGATTGGAATATGTTGGACCATTAGCAGTTCTTGAAATCTTTAAATAAGTGTATATGTATATAGTACAGGGTTTAAATTGTTTTTTTTTTAAGATTAAAATCTAATGATCTATAAAATAACAACATTACATCAAGAAATAAACGTCAACTAGCGTCGTTAAAACAAGCAAGGATAGTCCTTCGTAACATTATATTAATGTGTTCATTATTCTTCAGCAATTTTTCAACTAGTATACCATCAATCCTACAACCGCTGCGTTTTGCACGCTAGTTGCCAAACCCCCTAAAAGTAGTATAAAAGACAAATTGATTGAAAGATATTAGTTCTGTCCACAATAATGGCAGTCCCCATTAGCCACTTACAACCTGCTCGTAAATCCAGCTTGTGATGTTTATGGCCGACTCACGGTTGACATTTTCTTTTATAGACTGTCCTTTGAATGTTTATTGTGCACTTGCGACGTTGGAGAAAAAACTAGACGTTTTAGTTATAAAATTACTGAGATGTTTAATTTATGTCGAAGAGGATAAAATTGCTTAATCAAACACTGTTGAAAAACAGTATTTCTCAAATGCAGAAAATTTCAATAAAGACATTCAAAATCTAATTATTTCACTGTTTATTTATTTAGAAACACGCTTAAGCTTAATTAAAGTATCTTGCCGTAAATGTGAGCAAAGTATCAAAGAGTTATTACAGTAGATAAATAAATAAAACAAACTTTAGGAAAGCTCTACCATCTATCGACAAATCTTCGCAACGCGTTTCAAATTAATTTACCCTCTAACTTCATCGTCATTTCATACACAAAACCTTCCAACTAACCCTATTCCATTTAGTGCTAACCACTTAAGTATTAAGCATTGGAATATTTAACAGTTAAATAGTTTAACGTACAGATAACAATCGCACAATATTGTTGTGCAAAACAATAATTCCGCTCAAAGCGCATGACATTAAGAAATTATTAGGTTGCGCCGCATCCGTAAGAGCCTTCGCTTAAGGCATTTAGGCCGCTTGGTAACGAGGCGGTTGTAGCATTATTTAAATTTTTTTATTTGCTGAAGTGAAACTTCTTTTGGCGCGTTGAGAGTAAAACTTCAAGTTTGCGTCGTGGCAATACCGTCACGCCATGGAGTAAGGCGAAAATTTTGGTATTTTTGAATCTTGCCAAAGAAGTTTCACTTCTGACACGTATGCTCTGTACATACACTCTTTTATTTACTTGTGTGATTTTACACGATAATCATGAATTAAGATAAATCTTAAATGTAATATCTAATGCTAAAAAAGCAAATTGTACATACCTAATCAAAGTTATATTTTATAGTAATTTTCGAATCATAGTATTAATTATAAGCTATCGATTATAGTATTGAAAAACTTTCGACTCTCCATTATTCTGTATTTTGTAAAAATATCAATATTTTATCTCATTATTAATTCTTCTATTTCAAACGTTTTCTTTTAAAGCTCCGTCTGTAAACAGCCTTATTACGTTGTAAACTAGACAGGAGACGTATAGCCTGGCTGCGTGTAGGCGGCACCCGCGGGGTAGTGCCGTGATATGAGCTAAATTAGGGAAATCCTACGGTAATTAGACGCAACCTGTAATCTCTTGAAGATATTATTATAATTTCCTAAACCTCAAATCACCAATATTATAATTGAGGTGAAAGTTTAGAGGTCTGTTGCTCTATTACTTTAAAAACAAATGTTGCACAAAATGGTTAAAAAAAACATATTATCTAGGTACGTCAAATAAAATGCATGTAACTTCTTATTGACGCAGGGCTGATTTTTCAATCGTTGGTTAAAACTTATTCTTTGGATAACGTATTAAACTAACATTTCAAAAAAAATATGGTGACATTTTAATATTATCGTGTAATACTTTATTCGACGGATAAGTTTTAACCAAGGATTGAAAAATCGGGCCGCAGTCGTTTAATAAGAGCAAACCACGGACAGAAAGTTGATCATACATCGTTTGGATTAATAAGTTCGCTAAACAACTAAAATGAAATTAATATCAGCTTATTCTGGGTATAAAAAATACAATTTACATATTATAATTAAACGAAATGAACGAAACAGTAGAGAACAGTCGTGTTGTGCAGGATTAATTTGAGATACTTGTTTAATTTGAAATTCATATTACTACTTACTCCATATCTTACCAAGTTGACCACTTAAAGATAAAAAAAAAACCTATTTAGGAATCGAATTTATTTAATCATTTGCATGAATACAAAGTTACTTATAATAGATTATTTAATTCTCAATCCTTGAAAGCTTCCCAGATAATAATAAGATATATAGCTCATAGCACAGGGCGTGTCACTATTGTAAGTTAAGAGCTAAAATTAATATCTTTTGCTGGTATCGTCACGAATATTTGCGAAATATAACCTCGCATCCGTTGGCGAGCCTATTCATTATACTAATAAATAACCAATTGTACTGTGAATGATAATGAACGATTATCTGATGCACTTTGGTTTAATTCGAATTAAAATAGATCTGTTATAGTGTATGATTTTAAATAAACTTACTGTTATCCTTTGAACACTCTTTGATTAATATGTATTTCTGCATTATTAGTCATTTTAACATATTTTTACAGACACAGAACAGACATTAATTGTAGCTTAGGTATATAACGTATGCAGAATTTGTGATGCAGTGTGAAAAATATTTTAATAGAAATGAAAACTAATATTATATTGAGAGAAATGTTGCTCTAAATCAAATTGGTATAAATGTCAATTATCTTTTCATGTTAAAATTGCACGTATTTATATACTAGGTACTAGCGGTCCGCCCCGGCTTCGCCCGTGGTACATACACATGTTTATGTTTTTTTTTCATAAGAACCATCCTCGTACTTCAAGGATTATATTAAAAAAAGAATTATCGAAATCGGTTCAGCCGTTCACACGTGACATGAATGCTGTGAATGCTGTGACAACGCGAAACGGGTTTCATTTTTATATATGTACATATAATAAATAGACTTTGTATCTTGAAAGTGTAATTGAGGGCTTCAGATAAAGAATTATACATCAAAACTATCTTTAGTACCCTCTTAATAATTCTAAACAATAAAAATACCTTATAACAGCATATCAATTAACTGTAACGATCGAATTACGGCACAATATATATAAACAAGGGAAAGGGTCCATCTGTCTATCACAAACGCTTGTAATTACCTTTCTTGAGAGCACGCGGCGAATTCCCGGTGTCACGCCATATGTCTTTGAAGATAGACGGACAGACGGACGGACTGTGTCTTTATTTTATTGACCGATTTAAATGGTTGGAAATTGCTGTATTTTCGAATTATTTTAGTGGTATGGTTAGATTCAACTAATCTACGATATTATTTTATATAGTTTAAAACATTGAAAGAAATATTTGAAAGAATGAAAAAAAAAAAAAATTGTCCGTCATTCTAGTCAAAGATCTGTTTATTTAAATCAATAGCAGTTCTTCTGATTAAAAAATTATGGCCATATTTTCTTAAATAAACGTGTGTTTCTGTTAGGCAGATATGTTATAAATTTACAGGCACCGACTTTTTTCAAATATGCTAGACACGCTCTACGTTGATTTTATTTAGGTGCAATCAAATGCATAACTCAAACCAATATAAATCTATGAAGTCATGTAGTATTACAAAGCTAGCAAAACCATTGGCAAAGCAACTAGAACAAAAATCAGATCACAAGAACGCCTAGTTTCACAAATCCAAACCAACACATATTTCTCCCGTAAACTCCAGCGAAAACACGAAACATAAAGACAATTGTCTGTTTGTGAGTCACGTAGCAACAAGCGGGGGTAATTTATATAATTTATATTGTAATACGTCATCACGTAATCCGACCCTGTGACCTCACCCCATCACTTAATGTCCAAAGGACATGGCTTGGTTTCTTAAGGGTTGGTTTTTGGTGACGAGCGTCGCGCTGTTGTAGATTTTTATTGACTGTTGCTTCGTGGTTCTATAAGATTCAACTGATTAAAAAATATGGTGACCTGTAAGTAATCGTTAAATATAAAAAAAAAATTCAGACCGAATTGTTTTCCTTATTTTTTTTTAATAGGAATGTATTATGATATTTACCGTTTGGTGATAGTTTAAATGTAAATGAATGAATAAAATACGTAGTTTTTTAGCAATTGCTTGCTATATGAAAATTTAAAAAATAATAAATAAATATCACAAGGCGGGATTTTCACCCGCGTATTTATCATGTGAATGAATGAGCTTAAATTAAACTGAGAAATAGTATGTTTTTTACTTTTACATTTGCTAAGTGTATAATATCCATGAACATGACATCCAATTTTAAAATCTCGCATTACACACTACTTCTTTTGCTATTTTTTTTTATTCAATCGCTATGCTCCCCGCTAATCGCTCGCGCTATAACGCTACCAAATCACAAGTGCAGGAACGTGTTTCCACCTGAGTCGATTTACTCAGTGACAGCAAATGGCAGGGTTTTCCTCGTCTCGTCTCCGCTAAATTGTCTGGAAGTGGCGAAATATTTTTGGTGATTTGTCGTGTTTCGTGTGGGAAGAGTTGGTATCACGTGTTGTTTGGAGATTAAAGAAATGTTTATTTTTGAAGTGAAACTTCTTTAAAATTTCAAGGTCTTGTCATGTCAATACAGTAGTAAGACGACGATTTTAGTATCTTTAAATCTTGTCAAAGAAGTTTCACTTCTGACACGTGTGCTCTGCATACACGCTCTTTTTTGATATCATGTAAATTGATAATAATCATATTTCCTTGCATACACAGTGCATACATGAGGAGGCTCCATAACATAATTTCTGGCACTGAGAGACCGGTTACGGTACTAGACGCTAACACAGCAGTAATAAAGTTGAATATCGCGTGCGCTCTTTGATCGCGTTCGAGCTCGAAAAGTAAGTCTCAATTCTTATTTAACTTAGGGCCGATTTTTCAATGCCCAGATAAACAGCTAGATAGACTTTATTCTTCAGTTAACAAAATATTCAATTTTTCAATAGACGAATAGGACTTATCTATCGAATAACTACGTTATTTGAGGAATAAATCTATTTGCCGCTCCAACGGCCAGATAGCGCGCTATTCGACGGTTAGGCGTTTGAGTTGACAACTGACGCGTCAAATTTGGGATATTTTCGTATGTCATAACATAGAGCGTAGAATTATTAACAATTAAACCTCTTTCTATATAATTATTATCAATTAAAATCATATTGAAATTGATGTTTTTGATAGTACTGATGACCATGCCATTGAAAATTTGCCGAACGCTGCCTTTAAGTATGTCGTTTCCATCGTAAAATATATAAATTGAAACACAAATTTAACCAAACTCTTTACTCGAATCAAAACAACAATCAACAATCATAGAAGACAAGAACAATACAAGACAAACTTAAAATGCACTCCTGACGTGAGTCATAATGACGGTTGTTGACAAATTGCAAGAGTTGACTCTATCCCGCTCTAACCTGACTAATTTAATATGTTTGTTTCGCCACTCCGAGAGCAGAGCTGCCAATATAGAAATATTTGGTCAGATAGTTATTCATCAAATAAATCACGATTGAAAAATAGGCGAGCCGTTATGAGTTAGATAAATAATTGAATAAATCTATTCGAGGGGTAGTTATTAGACTGTTTATCTCGGGATTGAAAAATCGGCCCTTAAAGTAATAATTGATCTAGAGAAAAAATATCTTGGGATTCGATAGTTAACTCTATTTTCTTACTGTTAACATTTATTTTAGACATAAAGTCCAAGTAATGTAATAATAAAAATGTAATAATCCTTAAAAAAGGCATAATTTTTGAATAAAAAATGAATCGAGCGAAAATGTTACAATTACGTAACTGTCTTGTACATCGAAAGAAAAAGACCCAATAAATCATATACTAAAGTTCCATTTTGATTGTATGTGTGCCTGTGTGAGAATATTAATGCAAATTCACATAAAATTTAGGGAGCCTCCCCTTAATTAGTGTCCGAGAAAGGTTTTGTTTTTGATTCGATACGCTTTTAATTAAGATGAAAAATATAAAATTAATGAGGGTGAACTGCAGAAGTTCTTTCGTAGGTTATTTTCAATAAAAAGCACTGTATCGATTTTTCTCGATCATTCAATTCTGCATAAATATTGGGGTTTGTATAAGTAATAACAATAAGTTTCCTTTTTACATACAGATAATAACAATGCTTTAAATTGAAAAGCCTTATTTAGCATATAACTGGAATAACTATTTGGTAGAAAAATAGCTTGAAACCTGAGTAAAGTCATAGGATAAGTTTTATATTCCGTTCCTGGAAAACTAAAGCGGACGGGAACAATGTGGGTTTTTTTGACTACGCGGGCAAATTCTAGGGCGGAAAGCTACAAATTTACATTACAGAAAACTACCTTTTTGCTCTTTAAAACAAGAAATTTAAGATACCGCATTTTAAACATGATAAGATTACTATGTTAAGACCCACATACCACTTCAGCTTATACCATAGTGACGGGAACGAATGCCAGAGACGACGGAAATGGTTCTCATGCCAGGCGCGCTTTCGATCACTTCCGGTTATGGCGGAATTCTATATTTGATTTATCTTCCATCGATGATTGACTGAGCTTCTTTATGATTTTTTGTAATTGACTGGCTATATCCTCTTGGAATTAATAAAATAATTTAATAATTAATTACCTATTACTTTGGAGAAAATAATTTAGGCATTATTCTGCCTATAGGATGCTATAGGTACAATTTTCTGACTATTGTTATTTCAAATTTTAACTAATGTATTTAAATGGTTTAAATGAAGAACTACAGTGTTTCAGGGTTTGAGGTTACCTGTTTCATAATTTTATTTATTAAAATGACCACATTTCAGTTAACTGTGATTTGTGAATAGTTGTCCATAGTAAAACAGCCAGTAATCTCCAAAAGCTATAGAAAACACAACACAAAACAACATCATTGAATCAATACAATATAAGAAGTTATAAGAACATTGTTTACTAACAGGCACTTGTTTTAATTGCGCGTCGATGGAGCGCGGTAATCCCCTCGCTTGGACCCTTCGATAACAAACTTACTGACCCTTAATTGACAAAGACCTTTGCTCTATAGATGTGCTTTTACGTACTTTTAGTAGAACTGCTGTTTCTTGGAAAATTCTTTACTTTGATTTGAGACGGTGGTAAGATATTTGGATAAAATTTGTTGTTCATACTTGTAAAATAGGTATGTTAGGAAAAGTGGATCTTTCTAAGTCGTGTAAGCTTTTTGTGCTATGATTGATATGATCGATTCCTTAATGTTCGCGTCTTTGTTTACTGGTAGGTACATAATAATTTAAAACTATTAGTAAATTGTGATATAGTTCATAATTAATGTTTTCCGAATATTTCAACATTATCGAGTCAGTTGTTTTAGCGTGGAAGCAATAATATTTCAAAACCTACATAGTTCACAACTTTAAAACCCTTATAATAAATATTAAATAGTCCCAACGTGCGAAACTATGGCATTGTCAACTTAGATGACATTTTGTTTTGGGCGGTTTAAAATACGAATGAATGATTCGTGAGTCGGTCAGTTAATGAATGGTCTTTTAAATTTCCTTCTTGGAACCTGAAGAGTTGACAACGATGTTAAAATACATGTTAATTTTAACAGTCCATTAATTAATTCTTGATTTAGAAAATAATGTTGAAATCGGGTCTTAGGAATATTATTTATTGTACATGGATAATTGAATTGTTAAAAAAAGCTTTTTTCCTTTAAATAATACATTTGTTACTAACCGTTATTTTTACAAAGACTATTCATTATTCATTCATCCATACTAAGTATCAATAAGTCCTAAGGTGTAATATATTCGAACAACATAATCCAGTGAGGCGTAATGATAGCAATCAGTTTGCAATAAATCGTTCATGCCTGTTTGTCCACTGTAGTACATAGACATTGAGTGACGATACTGTAACGATACGATAACGATTGGAAAACGATATTGAGATTTTTGAAATAATAAAGTTAGGCAAAGTACGTGTGACAGATAATATTATGTACATATTATATAATGTTTAGGTAAATGATAAAGAAGATGCGTGATTTTCTAAAGTATCCGTGATTACAAACTTGTTTGTGAAACACTCGCTGTAACTTGTTACAGGCACAGTTATATAAGAAACACCTATTTCTTAAATAAAAATATTTTACTCCTTACGCTTGACACTGAAAACATCCAAATTGATCAAAAATGAAACCCGTTTCGCGTTGTCACGGCATCACGTGTGAACGGCTGAACCGATTTCGATAATTGTTTTTTTATTATATTCCTAGAAGTACGAGGATGGTTCTTATGTAGAGAAAACGTAAATATGTACAACGGGCGAACCCGGAGCGGACCGCTAGTCCTTAATAAATAGGTTAGGAAGATACATTAAATTGCTTTTGCGAGAGAAACCTGATCATGCTTACTTAGACCCTTCAACTAATGTGTCACTTAGCAAGACTCAAACTATACCGAATTCACTTGAAATTAATATTTACAATATCGTAATAATCTCAATTCTCGTAATAACACCATCCGCGTAGGTCGTAGCCTCTAGGCGCGGTTTGCAGCTAACTTTCACCATGTGTCTACAGCTTAAGATAACGAAGGATTTATTTGAAACAATAAAAACATTATGAACAACGCTTTTGCACTTGCAATTTGTGTTCAACACTTTCGTTAATCGGTTGAATTATTAGAATTAATAAAATATAATGCCTAGTCGCATTCTGTGTAGGTAAGTATAATCATTCGTATTGATAACCTATAATATTTAGCAGAATTGGAGGTGAAAAACACTTCTTATTCAGAACACTGGGTTTACTGCTAATAAAATTAATTATTGAAATTATCAGTATAGGACATAGTGACATAGCTTCTTTGGCCATCAATTTAACTTAGAGCACAAAGAAACTTCTACGATGTTTAATTAAACAGAATTGAAAATTTATTCTATACAATCATTTCTTAGACGTGCAATCAGACAAATATACAATATGTATAATAATCAAAATAGACAATAAAGAAGGAGAATATAATAAAAAAGAACGAAACAGGAACTGAAAATAAAGTGATGCGTTCCAAACTATCACCAGAGAGAATTAGAATTTAGTTCAGATCAGATACTGGCTACAGAGACTGGCACTCGCATTCAACTAGATCCTTCTTATTCATCAAACAATTTAACCTTAAATAATCTTCATACACCAGCACATTCTCTTACACATTGTCATAAAGCAGCATATTACATACTAGCTGTGCCCGCGACTTCGTCCGCGTGGAATAGTGACTGCATAGTAGTTACTACTTAACTTTTATTGAATAAACACGTACTACCATAAATAATTAAAAGAACAGTTAGTAAAATTTATTACTAAACTGAGCTAAAAAATAAAAAAATAAGTGCCTAATTAATTTTCTACGTAAAATTTATTTTAAATTATGGCATATTATTTTTTAGGCACCAGGAGGGAGAGGAGCAAATTTATTTACCTTCCTTCCTTGTATGGATGTTTTTGACAATATATTGTGCAGCAACTGAGTGCCGAGGCAAACGTCAAAACGTAAAGGAATAGAATCCGCTATCGATATTAATTGACATAAGCGTATGATGTTTTGCTAAGGATTTGTTCACCCTACCAACGACGACGACGACCACGAACAAAATTTTCATCCAGTCGCAATTTAATAAAATTGTGCAAAACACAATTAAAAATCAATTATTAAAATTTCCTGTCGTTCTGGTGATTGGAATTTTTATTTTTGAGATCAACGATGAATGAAAAAATAGATTTTTCGTAGAAACAGTGGCTCCTAGAAAAAAATGTATGTGAAGTTTTTTAAAGATAATTTTATAATCTACAATTTTGGTAAAAGTTAAGGATACCATACCATACCATCATTATCATAATAATATACTTATATATATATATATTTTTTATAATGGTACTTAATTTTAAAGATCGTCGGGAAGTTTGTAAAATTATATATATTCCTTTTCCTTCGTTGCGTTGGTTTTTTTTTTTTTTTAATTTTTAAACTTCGGTTTCTTATTTTCATTTAATATTTTCAAGTGAGCGAGACCTACCTCTACCTCCATAATACATTCCTACATCTGACATCTTTTAAGTTGGGCCGTAACCGTGCATAAATTGTAATGGACCACAGTGGCAAAAGAAGTGGTATATTTAAGAAAAAAAATTGCCAAGGGCCAGGCCTATGTGGCTTTGAGAAGAGTTCAAAATTTCCAGGGTGTGGCTATCCTCTCGCTCCCATGTCCCCCTCTTCTTTCACAGACTTTCAACCCTTCCCTTTCCATCCCTAGTAAATGGCAGAACCGATTTTGATGTATATAATATTATCTAATTGTACCTATATGTACACGTCATATCCTATCGTTTGATGCTCCATTTGGTTTATTTATCTAACCACTGTCACCCCTAAAGTGCCCTATATGTAAAAAACGGATGAACCGATTTCGATAAAACATTACTAATTGTAATTCACCCGTTATGCACATTCATTTGATATATCACTTAGGTAGGTACTATCACAATATTTGACAACATTCGTTTCTTTCATTCCCACTTATACCTATACAGGGTGTAATCGTTAAGTGTGCACAGGCGATTTTTCCGTAAGTATTACAGATAACAAAAAACTTTAAACTGATATCGAAAGTACTT
Source organism: Colias behrii (assembly GCA_029959065.1). Classification (NCBI taxonomy): domain Eukaryota; kingdom Metazoa; phylum Arthropoda; class Insecta; order Lepidoptera; family Pieridae; genus Colias; species Colias behrii. The sequence goes on from JARWMC010000015.1 coordinate 4,234,762, forward strand.
AACCTAATGAGTAAAATGGCGGTAATAAATTTTTAAAAATAAATCGAGAAATATCAAAAAAATTATCTTTAAACCCTCCCATTCATTAAGTATGAAATATGAATATCCCATATACCTACATTTAATATGAAAGATTTTAGCTTTTTTTTTCTTTTTTTGGTTTTCTGCTTTAATTACTTCGCAAATTTGAAGTGACATTTTCCACATTTTTCCGGACATTTTCACGCATTTTCCGGATATTTTCCGGGAATTTTCCAGGCATTTTCCGGACATTTCCCTGACATAGCCTGTAAATGTCTGGAAAATCCCCGGGAAATGCTCGGAAAATCCCCGGAAAATGTCTGTAAAATCCCCGGAAAATGCCAGGGAAATGTCCGGAAAATGTCTGGAAAACATCGGGAAAATCCCCGGGATATGCTCGGAAAATCCCCGGAAAAAGCCTGGGAAATTCCCGGAAAATAACCGGAAAATGCCTGGGAAATGCTCGGAAAATGCGTGGAAAATCCCCGGAAAATGCCAGGGAAATGTCCGGAAAATGTCTGGGAAACATCCGGGAAATCCCCGGGAAATGATCGGAAAATGCCTGGGAAATTCCCGGAAAATGTCTGGAAAATCCCGGAAAATAACCGGAAAATGCCAGGGAAATGTCTGGAAAATATCCGGAAAATGCGTGGAAATTTCCGGAAAAAGCGTGGAAAATGCCTGAAAATGCCAGGGAAATGTCTGGAAAATATCCGGAAAATGCGTGGAAATTTCCGGAAAAAGCGTGGAAAATGCCTGAAAATGCCCGGAAAATGCTCGAAAAATGCGTGGAAATTTCCGGAAAAAACCGTGGAAAATCCCTGGAAAATGCGTGAAAATGTCCGGAAAATATCCGGTAAATGCGTGAAAATGTCCGGAAAATATCCGGAAAATGCCTTGATAATCGCCGGAAAATGCCTGAGAAATGTCCGGAAAATTTCTGGGAAATGCGTGGAAAATCCCCGGAAAATGCCAGGGAAATGTCCGGAAAATGTCTGGAAAATGTCCGGAAAATCCCCGGGAAATGCTCGGAAAATCCCCGGAAAAAGCCTGGGAAATTCCCGAAAAATAACCGGAAAATGCCTGGGAAATGCTCGGAAAATGCGTGGAAATTTCCGGAAAAACCGTGGAAAATCCCTGGAAAATGAATGGAAAATATCCGGAAAATGCGTTAAAATGTCCGGAAAATATCCGGTAAATGCGTGAAAATGTCCGGAAAATATCCGGAAAATGCCTGGAAAATCCCCGGAAAATGCCTGAAAAATGTCCGGAAAATGTCTGGGAAATGCGTGGAAAATCCCCGGAAAATGCCAGGGAAATGTCCGGAAAATGTCTGGGAAACATCCGGAAAATCCCCGGGAAATGCTCGGAAAATGCCTGGGAAATTCCCGGAAAATGTCTGGAATATCCCGGAAAATAACCGGAAAATGCCAGGGAAATCTCTGGAAAATATCCGGAAAATGCGTGGATATGTCCGGAAAAAGCGTGAAAAATGCCTGGAAAATGCCCGGAAAATGCTCGGAAAATCCCCGGAAAATATCCGGAAAATGCGTGAAAATGTCCGGAAAAAGCGTGGAAAATGCCACTTCAAATTTGCGAAGTAATTAAAGCAGAAAACCAAAAAAGAAAAAGAAAGCTAAAATCTTTCATATGAAATGTATATGGGATATTCATATTTCATACTTAATGTATGGGTTTAAAGATAATTTTTTTGATATTTCTCGATTTATTTTTAAAAATTTATTACCGCCATTTTACTCATTAGGTTAAGTACTTTCGATATCAGTTTAAAGTTTTTTGTTATCTGTAATACTTACGGAAAAATCGCCTGTGCACACTTAACGATTACACCCTGTATATAGGTATAGTAAATGGATGAACCGATTTTGATTAAATATGTCTAATTATACTTTACACGTCATGCCCTTTCATTTCATATGTCACTTGAGTCAAAATTCACTTTTTTTATTATCTACCACTTTTATACCTATATCAAATAAATGGATGAACCGATTTTGATAAAATTTGACTTATTTTTACTGATAGGTCGTTCACTTTCATTTAATATATCACTAAAGTTGTTTCGTTACCGTGTAATTGATCGTGGTGTCTATTATCGATGTTTGGCACAGAGTATGCAAACAAAGGTTGTCAAATTATTTTGCAACTGTCATGCACCACGACAGTCGAGACCTTAATCTGTGGTCGACCCTTGTACTTCCGCCTTCGATCGAGCCGCTCCTCTGCTGTGCGCGCGCGGCGGCCATTGAAACACGTGTATCGCATCGGATAATTGGGCGTAAATTCATCGAGTGCTGCAGCATCTCAAAGGTACGTGGTGCATTGTTTTTGCTGCTCACTATTTCTGAACATCGATATTTTGTGTTAACGTAATTTTCCCTAATGTAGTAGAAGCCACCCGCTATTTCGGCTTGGTGCGATTCTACATTATTTCTGGTGCCGAAACCCGGGAATTTGCGTATCAATTATCATATTCAAAAGCTTATGGTATTACTGGTCACACGTAATTCATAATCTAAAATCAAATTCAATTCCGTTCGTATTAGGTTCTTTGTTTAACAAAGTAGGAAGTTGTTATAAGATCTATTTAAGCAAACACTTATTTTGTCGGTGCTTAAATTCAATCGGCTTAAAACAATTTCATATTCTAAAACTTAATACATATTCAGAAGTACAAGTCAAAAGTGTTTAATTATTGTAGGAACTAGTTAAGCAATCACATATCTCATCGGTGCTTAATTTTACACAGGCCTATAGTAATTTCACATTCCAAAACATAATTCATTCACGTTACAGTTTATCCTAACTACATAACTAATATTAAAACGTAATATTAGGTTAAATCGTAATATAAAATAATTTCATTTTACATTAAAACTCGGGGGTAAATTGACAATTATTCGTACGTCGAACATTCCAGCGGCTCGCGCAGCGCATCATCATTGTAACTTGTTATTGTAAGTTATAATCTGTATTCATTCACATTACCGTTTCACGCGATTTTCATCCTTAACTTCATATGCGTAAAGGTGAAATAATAATTTCATTGTTTCATTTTATTTCATTGTTTGAAAAATTACATCGAAGATTAACTTTGTTATTTGACTGTTTGTTTATAAACGTTTTTACATTTTGTTTATTCGATATTTAAATTTAAATTTAACAAGATGTCTTTATTTACTAAAACAACAACAACTCGGAAGTTAGGTTCTTTGAAAAAATTAAAATCTAAATCGGTGGATGAATATTATACGACTAAGGACTTATCGACATTGCGTAGAAAACGTACTATAGCGCTTAAAAGATTATCGAAGGCGTTAGAAATAGGTAATGCAGCTTTGAGTGATCGTTCACAATACGACCTATTTTTATCGTATCATCAGGAAATTAAACAAATCGTTTCAAATTTCGAAAATGCTCATTTTAATATACTCGATCTGTCGGACGACGCGGATAATGAAACTGAAATTGAGGAACAATTCGATGAATTATATTTTCAGATACAGTCTATTTATATTAGTTTAACTAAACATGATACAAATAATTCGATTAACTCGAACATCAATTCATCGAATATCCGTTTACCTAAAATTACATTGCCACATTTTTCGGGCAATATCAAGCAGTGGCCTGTGTTTTATGATACGTTTAATTCTTTAATTCATAACTCAACGTCAATTTCGGACACGGAAAAGTTTCATTATTTAATTTCTTCTCTTAGCGGGGATGCGTTATCGGTGGTTAAGGCGTTCCCTATGACTCATGAATATTATCGCGACGCGTATGAAGCTCTTATTAATCGCTATAAATGTAAACGAACATTAGCTTTTACTTGTTGGCAAGATATTTTAAACACTAACTTCATGCATAACAACGCAACTGAGTTTCAAAAGTCACTCGACTTATTCGATGAAAATTTAAATATCTTAAAATCTATTGAGTTACCGATAGATCGTTGGGATTTTGTTTTAGTTTACCATATTTTATCAAAATTAGACAAGAACTTACGCCGCGATTTTGAGGAGAAATATTCTAACGTGGAGTTGCCGTCTTATGATCAATTAAGGGGTTTTTTGCGTTCTAAATGCGAAGCCTTATTACGAGATACACATTTTTCTGGTGTGAACAAATCTTTAAAGCCTTCGACTACTCAAAATCAATCAACGAAACGTGTCAATTCAAATGTACTTGTTGCTATGAACAATAGAGGTAATTCGAACGATAAGTCTAAAGTTTATTCAAGTAGCTGCGCGTATTGCCTTAAGTCGCATTCTATTTTTTCTTGTCAAGATTTTATTAGTAAATCGATTGACGATCGTATGGCTATTGCCACTCAAAAAAATTGGTGCTTTAATTGCCTGAAGCCATCACATCAATTAAAAAATTGCAAATCTATTTTTTCGTGTCGTATGTGTAAGCGTAAACATCACACCTTACTCCATCGCGATCATAACACTAAAATCGAATCAAATCAAATCGGGTCGTCGCTGGTGTCAAGGTCACATACGAATCATACAGTGCTGTTAGCCACAGCTATCGTTCAGGTTAAGGATGCTTCAGGTAATATGCAATCGTTTCGTGCCCTATTTGATACGGGCAGTCAGAGCAATTTCATAACAGAATCAGCAGTAAAACTTTTAAATTTAACGCCGGCTTCAACAACCGCGGCAATTAGTGGCATAGGGGAAGCGGATGCACCTATTATTGGTGACGTCACTTGTTCTATCGGCACTAACGGTCGAATTCTATTTAACTTGGATATGCACGTCATATCTAAAATATGTGGCGATCAACCTATCGCTCAACTTAATTCATCGAGTTGGTCCCATATTAAATCGTTGCCGTTAGCGGACCCTGGTTTCGATATACCTGGTCCCATTGACATTTTGCTTGCTGCTGATGTATTCGCTGACTCTGTTCTTAATCAACATATCAAGGGAGGTGTCAACCAACCTACCGCGTTTAATTCAATCTTTGGTTGGCTACTTCTAGGTAAAACTAATATTTCATGTAGTAGTCTGTTGCAGACGTTGCCTGTAATCAATAATGATTTAAACTCATTAGTTCAACGTTTTTGGGAATTAGATTCAGTACCGCAAACTTCAATGCTGACTCCAGATGAGTTATTATGCGAACGTAAATTCGTTAATGAACACTCACGTGATCAATCTGGGCGTTATATTGTTCGTATTCCATTTAAGAATAATTCAGAACCTACATTTGAGGGCTCTCGCGAAGTTGCTTTGCGTCGGTTCTATGCTATTGAACGTAGGTTGTCACGTGACGCTTTATTAAAATCGCAATATGTCGACTTTATGTCTGATTACATCGAAAGTGGTCACATGACAGTGGTTCCTGTAGCACAAGTTGGTACAGGAAAATACTACATACCTCATCATTGCGTTCTACGCCCTGACTCTGCGACCACGCGCCTCCGCGTCGTATTCGACGCTTCTGCGAAGGATATGCATTCTAAGTCACTGAATGACACACAACTTATCGGCCCAAAGCTACAACCGAATATTTTAAATTTACTTTTACGCTTTAGGGAACACAACGTTGTCTTCATGGCTGATGCTCGTCAAATGTTTAGACAGATAGTAGTAGCGCACGAACATCGTGATTACCAACGTATTTTCTGGAGGAGTTCTCCTGAGGAGCCCCTTTTAGAATATCGTTTAAATACAGTCACATATGGATTAGCTTCGTCTCCGTTTCTCGCTTGCCGTACTCTTCGACAGCTTGCTGAAGATGAGGGAGATTCTTATCCACTCGCAAAACGAGTACTACTGTCTGATGTTTATTGTGATGACGTCACAACCGGATTTTCATCGTTAGAGGTCGCTCAGGAAGCCAAGTCACAGATTATTAAACTTTTTAAGTGTGGACAGTTTGAACTTAGGAAGTGGGCTAGTAACAAACCGCAGTTATTGTCAGATCTACCCAGTGATAGTTGTTTGACTGGATCCGTATCGTTAGACAATTCTGATAATCAAATTCTTAAGGTATTAGGTCTTAAATGGAATCCATCCACAGATACGTTCGTTTTCGAAATTGAATCTACTTATCGGCCATGTACTAAGCGTTCAATCCTTAGTGAAGTCGCTAGGGTTTTCGATCCGTTAGGTTTTCTATCTCCCATCACAATTCAGTCAAAATGTTTAATTCAGAAGTTGTGGATTCTCGGCGTTGGATGGGACCAAACGCCGCCTAACGAGATCATCAATACATGGAACAAACATCGCACTCAACTTAATCTCTTGAGTGAGCTTCTAATTCCTCGGCAACTTACCTGCACGGATGCTGTATCGTATGAGCTACATGGGTTTTGTGACAGTTCTACCCTTGCATACGGAGCTGTCATTTATTTACGTGTTACAGATGCTGTTGGTAATATTCATGTTTTCTTCGTTTGCTCTAAGGCTCGAGTTGCACCTCTTAAACATACATCGTTACCACGACTCGAGCTCTGTGCTGCAGTTCTTCTATCAGATCTTTACAAGTTTGTAAAAGATACGTATCTTTCTCGTATTCATATTGATTCTGTATGTTTGTGGTCTGACTCAACTATCGTTTTGTCTTGGCTGCGTTCTCATTCTTCGCGTTGGACAACATTTGTCGCGAATCGTGTCAGTCACATACAGGATATCACCCCTACAGACTGGTGGCATCATGTATCCTCAGGTGATAATCCTGCTGATTTGTGTTCACGAGGTTTATTTCCAAGTGAGCTTGTGCACAATGCCTTATGGTGGGCGGGACCGTGCTGGTTAGCCCAAGGTAGTGATACTTGGCCTACGGATACAGTTATCACATCAAATGAGGAGAAGGACGCTATGGAGCAGGAGCAACGTAAGGTAGCTCTTTCCGCTGAAGAGAGAGCTCCAATCGAACCAACAATAATTGACTCTTTACTTAATCGTTATTCATCATTTCAAACAATCGTTAACATTTTGGCATTTGTATATCGTTTTATCAATAACTCTAGAAACCCAGCTCAAGCTAATCGTAATAATTTCATTAATAACGTTGAAAGGCACAACGCATTATTAAAAATCGTTAAACACGTACAGAGTAAAGTCTTTTCGAACGAAATTGCTAATCTTAAATCGAACAAACCTTTATCAAAACCTTTTCGAAAACTCAATCCATTTATCGATCGATTGGGTATTCTCAGGGTGGGCGGTAGAATTTCACGCGCAGGTTTAGAATACGAACAAAGGCATCCAGCCTTTCTACCGTCTGATCATCCATTAACGTTTTTAGTTATCGACAACATTCATCGTAACTACTTGCATCCGGGCATCAATACTACGCATTTCTTACTTCTTCAACAATTTTGGATCATATCGGCAAAACGTACTGTACGCAATCGTTTAAGCAAATGTATACAATGCTATCGAACTAATCCGAAGCCATTACAACCGTTTATGAGTGATTTACCGTCATACCGTGTTAATCAAGTCAAACCATTTTCTATAGTAGGCGTCGATTTCGGCGGACCGTTTCGTATTAAATTAGGCCCACATCGAGGTGCTAAGATTGAAAAGGCTTATCTCTGTCTTTTTATTTGTCTTACAACAAAAGCAGTACACCTCGAGGTGGTGTCTACACTGTCAACTGACGCATTTATAGCTGCGTTACGACGCTTCGTGGCACGCCGTGGTCGATGTAACGTGATACACGCGGATTGTGGAACAAATTTTATCGGTGCAAGAAATCAATTATCGTCTCTTATGCATCAGGCTTCTAGTTTAGAAAAGATTGAATTTAAGTTTAATCCTCCATCAGCTCCTCATTTCGGTGGTGTATGGGAAATTCAAATCAAGGCGGCTAAATCTCATTTACTTCGTGTAGTTGGTGATCAAGTTCTTACGTTTGAAGAACTTACTACGCTTTTCGTGCAAATCGAAGCAGTATTAAATTCGCGACCGCTTTGTGCAATCAGTTCGGATCCAAATGATCTATCGGTCTTAACTCCAGGCCATTTCCTTACCTTAGAGCCTTTGACAGCTGTCCCTGATGAAGATTTATCAAATGTTAATATAAGTCGGCTTCATCGGTGGCAGTTGTTACAATCATTTCACCAGAGTTTTTGGTCCAAATGGAAACACGAGTATCTTAACTCACTAACACAACGCGCCAAATGGACCAAAGATTCTAAACCGCTTCAGATAGGCTCAATGGTGATAATTAAGGATGAAAATCGTGCGCCACTACAATGGTCTCTTGCCAGAGTAGTGGATCTTTTACCCGGTTCTGATGGTGTCGCTCGGATAGCAGTAGTTAAAACAGCGAAAAATCATATAATTCAAAGACCGTTGGTTAAGTTATGCCCTCTACCAATCGAGGACTAGCTTAAATCGTTTATCTTTTTTTTAGTATCGTAAGGTATCTAGACATTAAGTTATCGTTAGTAATAAGATATCGTGTCTGTGTAACATCTATCGTGTTATACAGAATCAATTCGTTAGGTAACTAGTTTTTATCGTAATCAATAAGTATCATCAATAATTATACGGATCATTTTATCGTTCTCGTTCCCATTATGTTCTATTTATCGTCTGACCAGAAAATACCATAGGCATTTTGGTGGGCGGGATGTTTCGTTACCGTGTAATTGATCGTGGTGTCTATTATCGATGTTTGGCACAGAGTATGCAAACAAAGGTTGTCAAATTATTTTGCAACTGTCATGCACCACGACAGTCGAGACCTTAATCTGTGGTCGACCCTTGTACTTCCGCCTTCGATCGAGCCGCTCCTCTGCTGTGCGCGCGCGGCGGCCATTGAAACACGTGTACCGCATCGGATAATTGGGCGTAAATTCATCGAGTGCTGCAGCATCTCAAAGGTACGTGGTGCATTGTTTTTGCTGCTCACTATTTCTGAACATCGATATTTTGTGTTAACGTAATTTTCCCTAATGTAGTAGAAGCCACCCGCTATTTCGGCTTGGTGCGATTCTACAAAAGTATATTCGACAACTTTAGTTATTTTCATTCCCACTTTTACACAATAAATGGATGAACCGATTTTGATACAGTTTATTTAAGAACCAGCGTCGGAAAATATGCTGCCTAACAAAAAAACATCATCTAATTCGGATTACCTGCTAGCGAGCTACGGTGGCACAAACACACACACACACAGCGGTCAAACACTTATCACCCATATTTTTGCATCGGGGGTTAAAAATATAATATTATAAATACGACATAATTTAAAGGACATTTTATGTATAAAATTTACCTAGAAATAAGTATAATTTTAATTTGACCCCTCCCCCCTACTACCTCAGCTTACCCCCCCACCCTTGGGGACTTTCGATATGATCACTTGGACATAACTGTAGCGTATAACAGATAACTTACGTTTTATCGTACACTGTATGTGTACCATAGAATGCCTTAGCAAATGTTCGCCGTGAGTACTTAAATGGTCATAACTTTTTTATTTATGAACCGATTGACATGAAATAAACACTAAATGTTAAATGAAGATTACCACAATATATTAGTGAAAACCGCATCGAAATCGGATAAGCCGTTTCTGAGATTAGCGTGTTCAAACATACAGACAAACAGACAAACAGACAAAAAATTTTTTAACTACAGTTTTGGGTTTGGGATCGATTTAATAATAACCCCTGCTAATTTTTTTTTACATATTTTCATTGTACAGACACCACTTTTCTAGAATTTTATTATATGTATTGATGATGATTATGTACACTCCGCGTTAGTAAGTTTGAACCAGCTGCATCACACACCTCCTAATAATACCACACATTGTCATAACACAACATAATATATAATAAATATGCATAATAAATATGCATAATAAATATGTATAATAAATATGCATGTATACTCTCGCATAGTAAGTTTGAACCAGCTACATCACACATTGTCATACCAGCCGCCGGCAGCCCACCACAATGGGGATTGTTCGCTGATCAGATACCACTGTATTTATTGCTCACAATTTGCCATTGAATTCGCAAGAGAAATTCCATTATCGCTGAAGGGGATGACACAGTTATGATCGGCTATACAATATCCGCAGCTAGCGGAGGTTAATAGCGGGTTACAGATACTCTTTATGCTAATATTAAATACTGAATGCATCGAACTTGTAGGTAGGAATGTAACAGGTACCCTTTAAGCAACATTATCTCTGATTCCCGGAAAATGAAGGTTATTTGGCCTTAAATATAGGAATCAGAATTTTCTGATTTCAGAACGAAATAATAAATAATTCCTAACACATGAATTATTATCCTTGTGACACATTATATTGCAGGAAATTTAGAAGATGGAATAAAGGAAAATATAATAAAGAAATATAAAGATTTGAAGATTCCATTGAATACAGATCCGCCTTGTCAATCAAATTTATTTGTCGCGATCATCACAGAGATATTAGATTCGCCAAAACACGAATGCCTTCAGAATCAAAACATACGCTTGAAGGACATTGATGTCCGACAATAATTACATACGAAATTAATGACAACGTCTATGATCTTTGACATTGAATTAAAATTCATTGAAGAAAAAAATTCCTTTGACAAAAAATGATCATGACCGTCCATTCTAGAGTTATTACATATGATTACTACTCTTCGATAATAGTGAATTGGCCAGTGTAAGTTGAGCTGCCGCCCGCCGCTGGGACGGTACGAATGTGGGCGCTAGCGGGGGTGTACCGAGGTTCCAAACGGCTGAGCTGGTCATGAATCGAGCAAAATACAACTGACATTTTTTGATGGGACCACAAAAGACTACCTTGTGTGTCAGAGGCGTCACGTTTTTGACGATTGTCTATAATTAGAGGCGCAAATTAAATAAATTAAAAGTTATGCCTTTTGGTAGCGTCGGTATGTCAATGTCGTATTGTCGTGATTATATTGATTTTGTGGCTATCCGTGGAATCATGCGCAATTATTTGTAATTTCAAGCAATAAGTGTGACTGACACGTTCTCTTTGTTCGTTGTGTCGCGAGATGATTATATCTTTTGGGAATTATCCACTTTTTATAAAATAACAACAAATTAATTACATTTTGGTTGTTACCTGTGTTCAGTTTTTATTAAAGAATTATAGCATGATTTAATTATAGGGTGTTTTGGGTTAAATTGTCGTATTTTCAGAGGTATGTCCAATGAATTTAAATTCAAGTTCGTGTGATTTTTTGCTTTATTTTAGTTCATTCTCAGAGTCATGACCAGGCCTCCGTCACTCGCTCAAGGTCGCGCTATAAGTGCCTACCGCACAGTAGGTCGGTACCGACCCAAGCGGCAGTTGGTTGGCACACGCGAGACTGCGCACCCGCGTCACGTTTCCCGCGCTGGCTACCAAGATGCCCGGTTATTGCGATGTGGACGGGTGTCGGAGTTCAAGAGTGAATAACAAGGAATTGTCTTTTTTTCAATTGCCTAAACAGGAACCAGGAGACACATATAGCGGGTCCACGCGGGTGAAACCGAAGGAAACAACTACTATCAATAAGATTTCATTTTTTTTATTGTATAATGTAACAAATATAATTAACAATAAAAAATTAAGTGTTTCAGCAACTCTGTGTTTAATTTACGCGCTCGGTACAACCCTAAAGTTTTCGTTTGATGACGCAATCACGCGGCGTGCGCGGGAAACTCGCTTCTCGGTGCGTGTTCGTAGAGTACATCATTTCTTACTGCAGCCGAGTTGCGGCGCATTTTGTAGGTAAATATAGCGTAGGTATTTTAGCTTTTGTATGGGAGTGATGTATCTGTTACGAAATAACTATTCTCTAATCTGTGTCATGACTTCCTATACTTCAATGCTTCGATATAAAATATACTTAGCACGTATCTAAATTATGATTGAAAAAGTTGATGCAAAATTAAAGGTTTTATCATTTTACCACTTGAACGTTTTCTATATGAAAAGCTATTCGCATGTATGTGTGAACATACGTATCATCTTCGAATCCATCAGCCATTACGTAAAGTTATTAATTTTGAACATAGAGCCTATCGTTAACCTTAAACCATCTACAATTAACCAATCTTTAATTAATCTAAACTCAAGTTAACTTTCTATTTTTAACTGCATTACATCAATTATGTATTGGAGTACATAAACGTACTCCAATACATAAATTTTTACATGCTGAAATAGCGACAATTCAATTTACATCGGCCTAGCCAAGCTTCGGGACGGCGATTCGATTCACAATTAAATCGATTTTAAAATCGACTAATTATTGGACGGACGATGTATCGATTTAGTGAAATTGACACAAGAATCACGATCAAAGGCGGCGTCGGAGATATTTCAATAAAACAGATTTACTTATAATGAACACGACGGCAATCGAGTGATCTGTCGTGAGAACTCGGGGCAGTTAACTTGGACTTTTACAACTCTTCTACGGCGGCCATTGAAGAAGCGTTTATATTCGCTGATCTGCAAAATGTAAGGGAGCTTTTCTACGTAATTGGAAATTATATTTATTTGTTTTTGCTGGGGAATAAAATAACATCTAGTAGTTTGATAAGAATTTCTAATATTCCAGATTGATTCAGTTATTTATTTCATTGGCCGACTTTTAGACTCTACATTCGTTATGTTATAGTGATCGATATTGGATTGATCATTGAATATATTTAAGATACGTCCGTAATCTTTAATCAAATGTTGGTACAAATGACATCTATTATACATACTTTTATCGACAAGCAATTGTCCCATATTTCAACATTAAACAAATCCTACTAAAACTTGCCCAAAACTTTCAAATATTACCCGACTTAATCGCTTTTTTCGAAGCCACACACCAAAACGCAACATTACCAGCTGATACACAACATATCCCGATTTTGGATTCGTCACGCAATTTGTCAATCAATTTACCGTCAACCATACATCGTTCGAACTCTATTAAATGTCAATTCTTATAAAAAATACCTCTTTGCGTTCGCCGCTCGCGTATTCATTCCGATAAAATTAATAGCGATGACAAATCCATTAATTTGAATTGCTGTAACTGGTTATCGGATGGTTTTATGGGCTTGTAGGGTTTTTTGGATTGATCCGAGTTTGTCAATTTTATTGTGGATAGTATAATACGTATTATATCTAAATGTCAAGGTTTTGTATATTTGCACGAGATGTGACAATTACCTACGCTAACATTGACTATTAGATTTAGATTTTAGTGTGATAGATTTTTGTTTGGAAGATTTCTATGAAGAATACCTTCTAAGCTACGATATAGCGAAGTTCCTTTTCTTTACTACCCTACGTATTTTAGAGACTAGTGTATTTTATAAGCGATAGCTTTCGGTTGTATTGGTAGGTAATTCAATTTAAATTCTCAAAAAAATTTGGTTACATTACGATAAATAATATTTTTATTCTATGACCCAATAGAAAAGCCTATATGAATGCCATTCAATGTTTTTGATTTATCAATAAATTACAAAATATGCAAATTTACTACATTTGAGTAAGAGTTTCCCCAGAAATTCTTCCGTCAATTTGAAGGTATAACATAAAATATTATTATCTGTAATAATGGCGGCAATTATAACATTCTATCGGTAAAACAAGAAATTGTGCGTGAATAAAGGTTTTATTCGTCCCTTTAATATTTATTTCATCGTTCTTGAAACCTTAAAAATATCGAAGTTTTGTTATGGATTCACCGCTCTACAAGTCATATATTCTAAGATATGTAAAATGTTTTTATGTTTATTTGCGTAAATATTCTTGAACACTAATTTATAATAATTTCTATGAAATGTCATCGCATGACAACTTTATTTTAGAGTTTCTTTATAAGATATTTTTAATCTGAATGATTTGGACTTTACTAAAATATATTTAATGATCTAGCTACATGCATCTATAAAAATAATTCAGTCTTGTTTCTATGTATAAAATCACAGAATGTTGTTATTTCTGTGCTAACCCATGCAAAAACCTATGTTAAGTTCCATCTTTAACCGAATAAATTCTTTGTTTGAAAGGTTATGAAAAATTAATAATGCAGTAGGTACCATTTTAAAAGTAATAATTTAGTAACATTGAATTACAGTACGCTTGCGATTAAAAACTCATTTGCGAGATTATCCACTATACATATCTTCCATCTCCAAGACAATGCGTGCACATACGATATTATTTTATTTCCACATGCCTATTGTTGTGTCCACCTACCGGAAAATTACAAAGAAAATCACAATTTACTTATATACCTCTAGGCCATTGTCTCCATAGCATGAGCCCATTGGTCAACCGCTCGAAAGTAATTGTATGAAACGACAAAATCACCTACCGCGACCGTATGTAAGGCCACAGTATAACAAATAACGCAACGAAACATCAGTTACCAATTGTAACCCACACCGTTTTGTATACTGCTTTTCCTATCTATGGTTACGCGTTGATTTCAGAGTCTTAACTAAATTAAATCTGCTCGTTCCACGTTTAAAGGATTATGATCCTTTTCTCGTGGTGTTACGGTTGTTTAATATTTGCTATTGTTTTTTGTAAGTGTCAGTCGTCACGGTATGTTGATTGTATGTTGCTTCACCGTTCTTGGAGGTTGCAAAAGCTGTCGTTGATGATAGCCAGTGACGATTAGGCTTGGTTTAGATGTAACGAGTAATTAAAATAATTGTTTTTAGATTTTATATTTTTTAGTACATGACTGATGACATAATGCCTGATTATATCCTGCTCCCTGCTATCCTATTCCCCTATCCTATCCCTGCTCCTTGCATTAAGTACTTATCTTTTAAATCAATTTTTAAACTCATTATTATCTTGACTAATCATTATTAAGTATGTTATGACTAGAGGCTAAGCTGAATGTCTGACGTTAAATTAAATGCTTGGAACATTCAGTATCTTCAGAAACTATTACACCAACGGTCAGACGGAACTTCTTTCGTCTCATAAACTGCTAGATTCTTCTAGATAATTATACTAGATTATTAAACAATGTCTGTCTTACCACAAAAAAACTTTAGACAGGGTTTAACTTTTAGCGCGGGTTCTCTTTAATTTGGTTTTGTCGTATTTCACATAGACAACTATTAAACTGACAGATTCCTGGTTTAAAGTTAGACTGTGTTTAAATTGTTTTGTGGTAATACCATGTATATCTAGCTTTATAGCAATATGTAACGGATTCGTCTCGTGACGGATGGTACAGTTTTTATTGCATTATTAAGTCATTACGTTACACTCGGTACCTATTCTGTCAATCTGTTTCTATGACCATTAGATCTCGACAGCAAGAGATCATAATCAGTGGGTATGGTCACGCGAAAACCCTTTCGAATCGAATTTTTCTTTGTTTGATACTTGGTTGGTTTTGGTCAGCCTTTTCCTCTCACTTAGTTTAAAGGTATAGATACTAATTACATGAATTATAAATCATTGTTTAATAGGTAATTGTATGTTATGACTAAATATGTGGAGAGATTTAAATATCGTCGGTAAAATATTTAAATTTCGCCAATAATATACGCTTTTTTCCATGGTATCTATTTGGGTACCTACCTATCCTATTATCTCTATTACATAGTGATACATATTTTAATAATCATTTAAATTATAACCTACCTTATTTTTAATCTCAGATTACAGAATTCACAAATTTAAACTTATTAAAAACATTTTTAAGAATAGTATATTTTAACAACCAAACAAATGCCTACTTTACTACTTCGTAGCGCAAATATTTTCATTCATCAAACCGAAAAATGAACGTCATCAAAACGAGACAATAATTTAAACAATTTTCTTTGAACCGAACATTTCCAAAGTGTACCCTTGTAAACCTGTTATAATGTCGTTTCAAATTTAATGTCTAATACAACATTCCCGTCTCAATCCGCAAAACATCCGAGTGATTCTCAAAGAATGGAATTTAAGGAAAAAAGTTGACGAATTCTCCCTCCGGCGGGAGCGAAGTCACTGGTGTTATTATGCAAATCCAAAGTCATCGCCGAGGGGCGTTGGACGTTTGACCATAATGGGCCATCTTCACAATGGGCAGCGTTGGCCCAAAAAATGACTGTCGATGTTTGTCGCCAATACGACGATTTCAAACTCAAACTCAAACACTTATTTATTCAATAAGACTTCTTTTAGATTAAGCACTTTCGAATCGTCATAACATATTTTTAACATTTACCACCGATTCGGATTATGAATAAACATTTTCAATGACGGCCGATCATTTAGGTTCTCTACACTATCGTGTTTGCCTCTACTCGCCCAACGCTACCCATTGTGAAGAGGGCTCATAATAAATACGGTACATCGAAATATTCTGTTTACATTGCGGTTAATATTTGGAGTATGGTTGCATAAGGATAGGTGAGCAAGCAATGTATGATGAATGACCGTTTGGAATGAATAAGGGGCTGGGGACATTTTTGGATGTGTTTCATGTCGAAAAATATAAATTGGTATTATATTTTTAAAGTTTCAATGTTGCTCTATATTCTTAAATAATTCGTAGTTTCATATTTAGGTTCAGTTAACTGCAGTTAATGTCAATTATTCTTATTTTTTATGTAAATGTTTTTCAGTTTGTTCGTTGTTACTTGTTCAGAAGAAGAGTATTTTAGTGATGAATGAATTTCTAGTGCGTTAAATTTTTATTCATAACATGATAAAACTAACATGTCTAGTGAATGTAATAGATATTATAAATTATGTAAAAGTTGGTTTGTTGGTTATGAGTGTTCTTTAAACATATAATTATTATTCAGCACTTTCTATCTGTTTCAATTTTGATTTTTACGATGAAAAATTTGTAGCATATGAAATGTTTTTATAATTTTTGTTTGTTCGTTTTAAATTTCTGACAGGACAGTTTTAAAACTTTAAACTTTTAGTTAATATATTCGAATTCTCACATAAATAATTAGAATTATTTCATACCAAGACAAAATCACAATCAAAATAAGTATGTAGTTATATTCAACAGGACAATTCATAGTTTTTAACACAAACCAAAATACAAAACAATGGGTCGCAAGATTTTTATCTTTTTTAATAAATTAAACGACGTTACAACATTATTACATGATTAATGCAAATACTATACCTTCTGTAATAACGAACGACCCCAGAGGTTCATTAATAAAAGAAATGTGTGTAAGAAAATTATAATAAATATGCAAAAGGTGATAGTGGAACGTAAACAATATCTTAATATATATATAAATTTCGTGTCACAATGTTTGTCCTCAATGGACTCCTAAACCACTTAACCGATTATAATAAAATTCGCACACCATGTGCAGTTC
The DNA here is from genome assembly GCA_029959065.1 of Colias behrii. Classification (NCBI taxonomy): domain Eukaryota; kingdom Metazoa; phylum Arthropoda; class Insecta; order Lepidoptera; family Pieridae; genus Colias; species Colias behrii. The sequence continues at coordinate 4,252,125 of JARWMC010000015.1, forward strand.
GATCCAACTTGAGAGATAGGATAGTTTAAACATGTAGGTACCACGGGCGAAGCCGGGGCGGACCGCTAGTGTAAATATAAAAATCGTTTTAATTATTACCATTAACTTTAAAGTTAATAGATATCATAATTTATAAACACTTTATAAGTTTGCACATAAAAAAATGAGTTTGCTTTTGAAATGTTTGGGTGGGGAAAGTTACTGTCTTTAGAAGGCGAAATAGTTGTAGAGACACCTTTAATAATATTAATTATTAAGTATACATATAAAAAATATCTCCATGTATCCACAGCTTTATTTAAAGACTTGAGGGCGGTGACGGAATGTCAAAAATTCTGTTGTGGGTCGCAACTAGCGCCGCCAACAAAGAAATTAAAATGTAAAATGCCTGAGGTCCGAATTTATAGTTCTTTGAAATTGAGCACTTTTTATTCCATTCGTTAGTGACCACATGTTATTACGGAGTTTTTGTTGTTTTTATGTATTGATTATATTTATATGTATATCTTTGCAAATTTTATCAATAGCGGTCAATTATCAATCAATATTAATTTAGAGACCAGGCATTGTAATATAAAATCTTCAAAATCAAATCAAATCTTCATTACTACAATTATTAGATAATATAATCCCCAATTTATAATCTAGCTAAGACAAGATTTTACTTAAGTTTTTTTTCATTTCAGGGTATAAGTGGCATTTGAAGATAGTAGGTACGATAGTATTTGACAAATTAGACGATGGACACCAAACGACAGAAAAGATCTTCATACCAAACAGACTCTGAAAATCACCCTAAACCCAACAAAGACAAACACCGAACTAAAACTTCACACAAACATAACGCCACCGATCTACCATCATACATCAAGCAGCAGAGCGAAGCCATCTAATAAAGCTAGTCTCATAAAAATGGCCACATAATTTCAAATCTTGTACGACCGCTAGTCGCAAGTCGGTGTGACCGTCACGGCGAGCGCACATCTGAATTATTCATTGTACGTAATTAAATGTCTTGTGCTGTAAAGCATTGACACTAGCCTGTGGGATTTGTGTGGAGCGTTTGATCGGGTGACTCAAAACAGAGAATAAAGTATATGTTGGACTACTTAATTGATAGAATTGAGGATAACGACTTGAAGAGCTGTTTTGTTTATGGGTTGATGTTTAAATCACTGTTGGTGTCATTAGAGGAAGTATATACTTATTGTGCAAAATATTTATGTCTTGTTTTGTTTACAATTAAAATTGAATTATACAATTAAAATTGAATTTGATCTTTCTGAAAATTAAATGTTGTAGGTACATAATTTCCACATCAATATTTATGTCTATATAGAGCTAATAAGATTAATAAAACATTTTGCAATTTAGAATTACTTAATATGATGTTGATTGACTTAATAAATCAGTGCAAGCAGCGATTTTATTAACTTTCAAAGAATTCATAAATTGTTACACTTTTTAAGCTACTAAAATTAAATAATTAATACCATTAGAACATCATTACACGAAAAAAAGCCGAGAGTAAAAGCTAGTACCTATGCTGTACTTTATCAAGATATCCAGGTAAACAATTAATGTTAAGACAATTAAACCAATTAAAACAATACCAAGGGAACAAAAACAAAACATTATACACTCATAAGAATTCTGTTGAGAATAAAAAGTTCCTAACTAACATTGTGCACGGGTCGCTATGTAATTACTAAGTCGAGGTAACCAGGGTGCGTGTACATGCTAAATGTCAAGTACATACACATTTCCTATTTCATTGATTTTTTGCTCCGTAGGAAATCAGACATCACGCTCAGATGAGTTCAAAATCGAAAACACAAACTGTATATCTAACCATTATTTATGTCCTTAAAAACGTAGCAATTACAGCGACGTGGATTTAGACTGAAACGTAGCCTTTCGCAATCAGTTAATCGCTCCGATTTTAAGCAACCAGCGTAAGAAGAACCATATCTTTAGTTAATGTTGGTGTATAACAGTACGGGGTGTGCCGCAAGGAGCGTGTCTCGGGCTCATTCTATTTTGGTTCTGTTAAACGGCCATTCCGAGACATTTGGACTTATGTGATAATACTAGGGCGAGTGAAAGAAATTTGATAATTCACGGTTAGAAACGACCGTTTTAATAATAAGTTAGCTCGCGATGTTTTTGAAACGTCTGTCTGTGCTATGAAAACTGTGGAGTGGTTACTTCGTGTTAATAAATATATTGCATTACGAATATTTAAAACTAACTTGATTTCTTTATACAATATTCTATGAAACAATCTTAAAATTGTATAACTAAAACTATAGCTAAAATTATTATTTTACAAATACATATTATGTGAATAAAATAAAATAAATATCTATTTTATTTTAATTAATGATTACACATTCTTTATTATTTCCTTTAAACTAAATTATCGCTTCATATTCATAAATGTTTTCTTATTTATCTACAATTATTATATGTAAAAATAATATCTTCAACGACTCCACGCATTCTCTGTCCTGAATGTTACTAAGATGACCATTTATCACCCAACGTCAAAATCTAATTGTCCCACATCGCTAACCACCTTTGTGACTGTAATTACGCCCTTATTTTTTTTACCAAGAATAAAATCGATTTATAAAGATTTTTTGTAAGTTTCTCGAGAGCAATTTTACAAAAATTCCAAATGTTTTAATATTTCCGACCGCGATATTTTTTTGATTGTCTTCTTTGTTTAGTATATTTTTTATTAAATGTTATTTAGTTACCTACTCTTTAATTCGTTTGCGATTGAGTACAAGATACACAAAACTCTACATTCAATTAAGTATTGAATTTAATCCTTAATAGTGTTTTATTCAAAAACATTTCTTTAATATGGACTATGTCTGTTAATAATCATCATAAAGAGATCAACACTTAGTAAAATCTCTTCAAATTTTCATTGAATTTCTAAAACATTAACTTCTTATATTTTATTTCCTTCATTTATCTTACCAGGAAGCTTTACGTGGTCAGGTAAAAACTCAATTTCATAGATAAATTGGTAGCTATTTTGTAAAATTACATGGGTTAACATTTAGCTATGTAACAAAAGGCGTTCCTAATCACCAGATTGTAGGGGTTGGCTGGCCACAGAAGCATGGGTAATTAGTATGTATACTACTGTTATTTATTATATATATAATATATTATAAATTGTTTATAAAGTGCTGTACGAATTCTTTAGCAAGCACTTCGGTTTAGGTATTAGGTGTTGTATTACGGTAGAGCAATAGTTTATAACATAGTATTTTTAACATTTTGAATGTTGATTTAGGGACAATGATCAGAATTTAAATAATTTGAATATAATTTTTAACCATTTTAGCATACAATTTTCATAAAACTATTAAAATGCTGCTAATAAATTATATTTCATGGGTCTTAATAAAATGCATGTTTTATAATTTTACTTAATTCAAATTATAATTTTTATCTGTGACTGCAGAACATGCTAGATGCTTTTACCTAATAAAATTCGATAATTGTTTTTCATGAAAGTTAACTTTATAAACTATACAAAATGAGTTTTCAAATCCATAGTTACGATTACAATATAGCTTGATGAAACCCACATGATAAATAAAGATCGGTAACCAGTTGAGAGTGATCAGAATCCCATTTGACGCTGTTTTGTTCCATAAGCACTATCAATCACTCGCCGTGGGATGACTCTAATTATAGGGATTAAGGGCGCGGTGGTTTTGGTGCCAGGTAATGGCTTCCATACCGGCCCTTTTAATACAACTCAAAAAATTAAACTATTCACTCTGAAATTGAAGAGATTTTAATCATTCACCATCCGAAATTAGTTTTGAAACACGCTAATTGTCAAGTCACGATACGAATCGACGACATTCTAAATTCAATGAACATATGAAAACAATAGAAGTAACAAAATAAGATTGCAAAGAAAATAATATACTTGTTAAGGATAAAAGCCGCACGAATGCTCACTAAATTAAAATCACAGTGGAACATAATAGGAGGCACGAGAAAGCTATTATTTTGCGGTCACTATAGTTAGAAGCGCACCTTGACGGGAGTTAGTTAATTAAACATAATGTATCCACTGCAACCTTCTAAATCTACCCTACAGCGTGCCATTATACGATTATTAATTGGGCGTAAACTCTGAGGGTATGTTCAGCCGGATCGAGGCCTAATTTCGTTGATTACTCGGTTTTACAGATGTGTAATTTTTCGGAACTTGAATTGGTTCTTTACTGTTTTATGTGTTTTTTTTACCTGAATCTTAACCGCGGTATTCGTTTTGTATATGTGGGAGTTCAATTTAAATAATAATAAGTCAACCGCAAACAATGTTTACAATATATTTCGGGGATCACAAAAAATCAAGGAATCATCGCGTCAGACAAAGACAAATGTTATTTTTTTAAATTCTAATTTCGGGTTCCAAACCCGAAATTAGAATTTAAAAATGAAAAGGATATTAAATCACAAAGCACCCTCACTAATTGCTGTGCCGCTGTCAATAACTATTATAAGTAAAACAGCTAAAAATAATGATGATAAAACGTATGTAAGCCGAAGCTTTCATAGCCACCACCAAAATAGAAGGCAAATTGACAGATGACAAATATGACCGTTAACACTACGGTCACGGCATAGACTGACAAATATAAGTTGAACTCCTCTATCCCAAAGAAGATATAGGGTGCCATGCATTTTTCGTAGGCGATTGGAATTGATAGGGATCACGATAAACTGGTCATCGTTAGTAAATATTTCTACCGAGCTAAATGTGATAAAATACATCAAGACATTGTCGTTAGAACAAGATAGATGGCAGCTAATGTCGGTAACACATCCCTTTGAACAACGAGATTAGAACATGAATGCTTTGTATACAAACATTGTCAGACACGAACTAAATTTCTGTTGCTATTGAATTGTAAAGAAGTCGGTGAAGGTGAAACGTAACATGGAAACAATAAAAGAAATGGTGTTTTGACGGTAAAAATTTATTATGATTATGTGGTATTTGATAAATGAAACGAGTGTGTATAAATGGTATTACATTTAGTTACATTTGGTGAATTGTGGAAGGGAAAAGGGTAAATTTATTTTGGCATTTGACATCTGGTAAGGGAATGAAGGAAAGAACAATTGGATGTCGTTATGCAATAGGTTGAGATAAAAACTGGTAGAAACGTTAAGCAATTTATATATTTTGTTTAATTAATATTTTCAGCAGTTTCTTTATGTTATATTGTTAACTTTATGCATCTAAATATTAGTTTAAATTTATGTATTAATGTTTATTATTTATGTATTAATTATTATAAACTATAGAAGTGTGTGCTTCCGTTACAATTTCAAAACGAAACATTAATTCTATTAAAAAAAAAGACGGGTTGCACTCCGGGAGTGCCGGCAGAAGTGAAAACTTGATTATTAACGTTGAGCATGTTTGATATTTTGGAATGGTATCCGTCTTACGCTTTTTCGATCAGGTCACGTGTCCTGACGCGAGTTTAAGATTTTATACGCATTACAGAAAAAGTGCTCAACGCCGCTAAAGAAGTTTTCACTTCAAAAAACTTTTCCGTCTTCCAAATATTTCTGAGCACATTTTCGGGTATTTGTGAATTGTGTATCGCATAACACATTCCACCATTGAAACAAAGGCCAGCGAGGCCAGCGGAGTGCATGGGTGTGGTTCGCTTAAATTTTCGCATTGACAGCCCAAATGGCCCTCAGGGACGGTCCAGTCTTGCTTTTAGTGCCTTTATACGCTATGGTTAATGGATCTAGTTTACGATCTGTTCTGTTATTTGCGACCTCTGAGAGTCTGCTTATTGGAGGTTTATTGTTATTGGGAGTTCTTATAGAAGTAAGGCTAATTGAAGGTAAGATAATGCTGGGAGGACTCAGTTGCACAATAAAAGCTAAAAACCAACTTCTTATTATTTTCCGTTACATTTAAGGAATTGAATCCCATCTTTTAAATATTTAGGTCAAGTTTTCCACGCTCAAGAAAGAAGTCAATTTATAAATTTATGTTTATAGAAGCTGTTCAGTGTTCATGTGTTTAATTTACTAGTATTCTTGTTTTATAAACAACGTTAAATTCTAAATTGCCTATGACGACAAGATCAAATAGCATTAATTTAATACTGTTACATAACAATGCAATTACATTAACAACATATTAAAATAGAAATGGAATGATTTTTAAAAATTTAACGTCACTTTGGTACATGTAACCTACTTTCGAAGCGCTGGTTTTACTAAAAGTAACACAGTGGTAAATTCAGCTAATGACATTATGAAGAATTGTGACTGAGTATATCAGTGGCACAATATATTGACAAACGTGTTGGCTGTTGCCCAACTGGTCATTATCAAGTCACCTATAATTGACATACAAGAAAGCAACGCTCCACCGATTATTTAGACTAATAACGCTATTGTAACTTATAAAATTAATCTATGACGAGTTGGACGCGTCAACTGTGGAAGAATTGTGCCTATCAATCAACATCTATGAAATTAGGTGTATTGTTATACCACTCCTTACATCATCTTTTGACTGTACATGTTTTGATTCGGAGTCATTTGTAGAAAGGTTGAAATTTTGTGAGGTTTTAGGTATTTATCAAAAATATTGAACGTGTTGACTGATGGTGGTTGTTTGTAAATGGGATGATTTTATATAGGCTAGATTTATTTGGGTGAATAAATAGCGTTGAATGCATTCTAATAGTTTGATTTATCACAAATTTATGGGATAGGAAGAGTTTCAATTTAGATATTAAAATTTATCGTGATTAATGTTGTTGTTCTTGTTGTAAGAAAATCCAATAACAGAAAATTGAGACTTTATTTTCAGGCTTCCATCCACAGCTTCCATCTATAAAACCTTGCTTTTTTAATATAAAATAGTGCAATAAATCAAACATACCATAGCAAGTATGAGGTATATGTACTTGCCATAGTATATCTATTATTAGTAAACACAGTTCGAACCAAGTTACGAGCATTACATTTAATTTACTGTATTAAAAAGTTCCTATACCGAAATATAGAACAATCTCTTTTTACAATAAACAATACAAATAAGAAACCAAACTGCAGTAGATACAAAGCAAATATCGATTTATCACACGGCATTACTGCGAGTCCCGGGTTAAGCAATATTGACACCTTCATTAGGGGCATTGTCTATAGGGGAGACATATAGAACTATAAATATGTGTATTTGTTTATCATGTAGCTCTAATACATTTCAAATAATTGGTCGTTAATAAAAAATATATAATACTCTTGTGTTTGATTTCATTTGAATTCAATTTATCGGTAAATTTTATCTATGTGATCAAAATGAGACGCTATGCGTAAGTTTAACTTTAACACCTTTGAATTCTAGCTACATAAATATGAAATAAAGAAACCGCATATGTATTACTATCTTTTATGAATTAAATTCAATTAACAATAAATAAATAATAACTTCACATTTTAATAGTCTACATTATTTCATTGAATAGATATACATTTATTAATACGTCTTAACGTTTACTTTACTGAGTTTCGCTCGACTCTATCTCTCTAGAACAATTATCTTATAGTTCCTTCCTTTTAATATAAGATGACTCTTACAAAAATGCTCTAGATTTTTACCAACAATACTCAAACTAATTAACTCAAAAGCCACATAAATCCTTCATATCAGCACAGCTTTTCCTATGATTTACGGGTCCAATTTGGCCCCCATAGCATTTCATACGTGGACAGTGGTGCTATCTGATCGAGGGACTCATAAATAAAAGTGGACGGTATTTATCATCACGGCTAAATAATACGACGATTTATCAACAATTTTCTGGAAGTTTTACTAGTTATTTTGGTTGTGTATGACGTAATTATTACTTACAAAATTTTTAACTAAATAGCGCTTCCCATGTGAATAGTCACATGCATGTTTTTCATTGTTACTAGAAAAAAGAAGTGGCAAATATCAAACAAATTTTATAAGACGTGAAATAGGAAGTAGAATTTTGTTAAAAGGGATTTGCCTTTGTATTTAGATTTGAATTTTGAATTTTCTCCTATGAAATATGAGAAAAATTGTTTGTTTAAAGTAGAGCTTCTACTTTGTTCCCATAAACTACGATATAGAGAATATAAGAAAATGAAGGAGATGAATATGATGTATGGTATGAATAGGATAGATACCAGCTAAATTCTTATAACCGAAACGTACACTACGAATTGTGAACATTCATAATTCTAAAAACGGTTAAACCGTTGAACCTACGCTACACTTGCACGCTTCAGATTACATAGCATACAATCCACATAACCTAATAAGAATTCTTTACCCCAAGTGTGATAACATCTAAGAAACAATACAAGTTCTAATTAGCATAAAGTCGCCAGTGACAAGGGTTCCCAAGGCAACGGTTCGATGCCCAGGATGGGACATTTGACGAGCTATACATGTCTACGTTCCTTTAAAGGGCAGAACAACTATAACTTTAAACAACGTTTATAAACAATGCTTAAACGACAGTTAATAATTACCTCGTTCGTGAGGATTATGGTCAAACGGATCGGACCTTTACTGTGCTGAATTATATTGACAGATGTTTACGTATATAAAAATATACGAATATTATGAGCACAGCAAACTGTTTGTGATTATTTACAATATTGTGTACTTTGTTAACTGAATTTTCAATTTAATATTCGTTTGTACTACGATAAATATAATAAATGGGAAATGGAGAGCAAATTAGCGATAATAAAAAAATTATCAACGTGACAGAACATGCAATTAAACCTACTCTGTAATCCATATTTCAAAAAATAACTGTTTCACATAAAATATAAGTACACGAAACCGTGTAGCTAAACAACAAAACCATTATCTTCGAACCAATAATTAACCGTCCGTTAACCGTAGTTTAGCACATGCGTCACCCGCGTATAATTAAATAAAATCAGGTGAGCTGAACTAATGAATTCACTCGGCGACACACTAATCACAATATAATTGTGTGACCGTTTTAATGCTAATGTCCTTACTTGTCGTTTACAAGTGGGGAGGTGGTGTGAATTGCCTTTATTGCTTTTTTATAGCCTGTTATTTTGTTAGTATTTCTATTATTGACGCTATTCGGTTCGCCCTTTGACAATGTTACGGGGAATTTGGGCTTTTGAATGAAATTAGTTTTGGTGAGACTAATATCAGATATTATAGATATAGGTTAATGTCTTGAAGGTCAATGTCTTTTCTAGAACGTATTATACTTATTATATAAATAATTTAATATAGTATGGCATGAATAATTTTATAAGCATGGAAAAAATTCGATCTTAGGGTGATGAATTTAAACTTGTAATTTGTGTTAAGAAAACCTGAGTTATCGATAACATATTCAGAAAAAGATAGGTTTACCTATTTCGTAATTTCAATACAAACGAACATACTTGGGTATAAAATAATGATACATTTAAATCATTCCAAATCATTTCATGAATATATTAGACTATCACTTTGTACAAAGATTGTTCTTAAGGTTCTTACATTACCTACGGTAACCGTAATTCGTTCTGTAATTATCATCAACAAATGTCATGTCATTGCCGATGGCGCAGCACTTAATCAGCGAGTTCGACGTCTGACGGGGGCAGAGGTCGTCTACCGTGTGAATGTAGAGGACGTTTTATTGTAATATGTAAAAAAATATGTCTTATTTGATACACAATGTATAAATAGTTCCCTTTAATGTATGTATAAATTGGGATTTTAATTTTGCACGCCTCATAAGCGAAGCGTTGAGGTGGGTACTACTGTCACTTCGCGCAAAACATCTGATTTTTCAAACTTAAAATGTCTTTATGTATCATACATTGCACTTGTAAGATAATACATACACACACATATTAAGAAAAAAACACTATTTTTAACATTCATGATATTTTTGATGTCATTTTTGTTATTTAAACTAGTTAAAAAACAGTTTAAAAAAGTTCTGTCTTGGACGTCCGTGTGTCTGTATGTGCGGAGGATTTTCTTGTTAACACGATAGCGACCGAAATACTTTACTAATCGAGTCTTTTTTTTTCTCTTACGCTTGAGTATGCTCAGGAATAGAACCCTTTCATTTTTCAGGGTCTGATTCGATGTGGTTTAATTGTTATTAAATAAACAAAAATAATAATTAATAAATAATTATTAAAAAAAAAATATGAGGCGTGCACTTTTGGATTTTCCAAATTATTTAATCTTATAGCTACTTGAAGTAACTCTGTAAATACCATGCAGAAGTGAATTGTTTCAATCGAAGAAATAAAAATAATTTCACTACGGCCAAGATGTAAAATATTTGGCAAATGTTCATGAAATGAAAACCAAATGGGAATAATACATGAAAAAAGTTTGTCGGCAGTACATTATAGCCTCAGAGCTTCAAGTGTCTAATGAACTCTAAACTGATTATTACAATTATAAAATAATAATATAATACGAATTCAGCAATCATTTAGCCTTCTTAGTAAAACGTGCTTAAACTAAATTGGCCTTCTTACTAAAACTCTTCAACTATTCCTAAAGCTACCGCGAAAATCAACAAGCCGTTACATATTCTACAGGGTGTCCCACTATCGGTATATTAAGCGCGAAGGGACTTGTAGTCTTGCATACACTGATCACGTAAAAAATACTTAAACAACAAAATTACGCCAAAAATTGTTTGCTAAATTTTTCCTTAAAATTCATGTTTTCTTCTCTAGTTTCACGCAGCCGGCATATAACGCTTCGCTAATGTGAGCATTTTGTCTATGAAAACATAATCTTTAACGATAGCTCAGGTGCGGGTGGCAAAGTTGGGCGGGTTGCTTGTTATGGGTATACACATAGAGTTTTAAGAATTCATCTATTTGAAAAAAAACTGCGTCTGGAATTTTATAAGTATTTTTTACGTACTCAGCGTATGCAAAACTATAACCTCCATTGAGCTTAGAATACCGACGGTGGGACACCCTGTATATAGCCGCACATAAGTTAATTTCTAAGTGATAAAACATAATCTCGTATCATCAACGATAAAGGGTTATTGAAATATTTAATACTAGCTTCGTAATTATTTAGCAGACTACCCTGAAAGCGGCGAAGACAAAGCTAATACAATGTATGTGGGAATAAAGCTGTGTTCATAATGTTTAGCGATAGTTGTGTTGTTTTTCATTTTAAATAATACTAGTGGCTACACTTCTGTTGGTCTTAGCGTGATGATATATAGCCTTCCTCGATAAATGGGCTAACCAACACCGAATGAATTTTTCAAATCGAACCAATAGTTCTTGAGATTAGCGCGTTCAAACAAACAAACTCTTCAGCTTTATAATATTAGTATAGATTTGTCATAGCTAAGATTCTTTTGCATAGGTTATACGTTTGTTTATTTGAGAAATAATGCAGGAATTGAAATTAGTCGACTACCTACTTATTAAAACGACGGTCTCGGACTATAGGATATCGAATTATCATAAGCCTGTTAAATTGATAAATTTAAAACTCTAAGGGCTGATTTTTCAATCCTTGGTTAAAACTTATTCGTCGAATAATGTATAAAACTACCATTTTAAAAACGTATTCTAATTGCCCGTATTTGACAGTTTACGTGACATTTTAATATTATCGTGTAATACTTTATTGGACGGATAAGTTTTATCCAAGCATTGAAAAATCGGCCCTTAATTCACCACATACCTAGTTTGGTATTATATTCTCTTATCTGTGGTTACGAAATTATATCGTTTTCAACTTATGGAGTCCGCTGGTTCATTAAAACCCTTTAAAACTACCAAACTCACTATTATGGCCTCTGCCTAAGAAAGTAATTTTTCATTACAAATTCATGTACACTTACTTCGTTATGGAATGTCGTCACTTTTATGATATAAGTTTAGTTAATCATCAGGGTTTACGATGCCATGTCAATATTGGGTCGATGTAGTTGATGTATTTGATGCAGTACAGTTTATGTTTAAACTTTATAAATTTTTGCTTGGTAAAGATGGTGATGGTTTTGAGGAGTAACAATTGAAGTGTCTTACTTGATTAATCAATGAAATAAATTGAAATTAAGCAGGGTTAAGGGCCGTATTTTTATAAACTTTCTTGTAATATATTTACGTAGCTCTCTTTTTCAATATTTTACAAAAGCAGGGTCAACTTAAACATTTTGATGATACATCATTAAACCAATATCTTTAAATTTCTACAGAGATGGTTGTAGATAGTATTGATCATATTTTAATATATTCATTTTCTTACATCTTTTCGAAAATAATAGCACTTTTACTATAGATAGACGGATCCAAATGCCACAGCTAGTTAACGTACATAATGTCCGTTGCCAAGCCAGCTATGCCTGGCGTGTTGGTTTACTTCCTCGGTTTCCTTCCGTACCACTTTCCGTAGCGTGACCCTATTGGGTAATCTTTGTAGTTTAATCGACTGAGAAAAGGAGGATGTACCTATATAATTATGTCAAAAAAAGGTAATTTCTTATCTGTGATTTGTTTAGGAACTATAAAGGTCATCAATCTGAAGGCAATAAACAACAGATATTACTAAATATGTGGTAGGCCACGCTATAGGTATAGGTGCTATAGGTAGCACTAATGAATATCGTACCTATCTAACGGTGAAATATTTTTTGAAATCGGTCAAATAGTTTCTGAGATTAGAGTTTTTTCAAACAAACAGATTCATCAGCTTTATAGGTACCTATAATTAATTGTGGATTATGTATTAAATAAATCTACGATCCCATAGGACAACGACACTCAACCAATAAACCAACAGCAACATTGACATTTAATAAAGAAAAACATTGTCAGTGAATTTGCGGTATATGATCATTGTCTAACAAAAACATGTATACCGCCACCACATACATTTCTTCATTAAATTACAGAGTAGCAAAGGGCTTTGAAGCTGTATGGGAATTTGTACCGTATTCTAGTAAAGATAAGGGTGTTAAACGTGTGCGTGTGTTGTGTGGGATGGTGTAACAATAGGTCGTGTTGTACAGTATACCGTGATAAGAATGTATTTGTGCGGTGCGCCGCGGATCACTTTTTCTATTACGCGTCGTCGGCTGGCGGTTCTGCGTCAATATTATATGGAACAATAGAGGCATGGAGTGGATGTTCGTGTGCTTTTTACAAAGCTACACTTTTTGAAAAAACAAGTACAGAGTTGATTTTTGACGAATGTCAATACACACAAAAGCAAAATTTACATTGTATTAAGTTCATTAAATTATACTCATCAATATAAACAGTTAGGTTTATGTTACGATTAACCAGTATTTAATCATGAGATATTGACCTACCTACTAGACAGGTTCAGATTTGCAAATAACCAAGCTATCTAGCTAACATTGTAGATTGTTTAGGAGCTATAAAGCTCACAACTAAATAATAGTTAATTTCCGTATCTAATTAAGTTCAGTGCATATTCTGATAATAGTTGATTACTTAAACTCACACATACACAGTCTGTAGGTACACTATATACTGAAATAAAAGCGACCCATAAAATTAATTAAAACATATCTAGGTAAGTATAACATAACGTCAAATATTATTTTAATCAAATATCACAACATCGACTCCACAGTTTTCCGTGTCCACTGGGGCCATCCACACAGAAATTGTGCAACGCTTTGTGACCACAGACCGAGACATATACATATTTATGAGGTGACTTTAATATACAATTTCTATGTATTATCTCTGCGTATGCAGGAAGTGCCTGATTGTCTTAACGGTCACCTGCGTCGTCCAGTTGATACGGTGATAATTACGTGGTGTAAACCTGATTGTTTGGAAATTTCCACTAGCTACCAGCGAAATATAATTAGAATGTATTGTGTAGTGTGTTACTAATTTTGGTGATGGTAGATTGGGAGGTCGATGTGAACTAGAAGTTGGGGAAGTATCACTTACTGTATTAAAATGTGAGACACATAGATATTATATTCTTATTCATTATTGAAATCCACATGAAGGAAGGAACGAATTAACGTGGTGGTGTTGTAAAATATGTGATTAATTATTAACTACAAAACATCTCATAACACAGACAAGAAACAGGGTCGTGTACGTTATAGAGAAGATGATGATTCTTCTAAATTCTTAAGAATAACAGAAGCAGTACTGCACTATCCATACGATTTATCCAACAGCCCTGCTGCCATTAGTCTCGTTTTGCTACCAATCTCAACATCTTTGTCGGTTAACATTAAGTTTCTTAAAAACGCATGTCAAAAGTAATATAAGGTGACAATGCAATTTTTCTTTGAAAGTGACGTCCGTATACAGTCATCATCTATTCGTCGAAACTGCCGACAAAGTGTTCCATTTGACAGCTCTATGTGTTCCTTTTAAAGCTAATTAATAAGCAGATACAACCACTTAAGATAAGTAAAAATATTTTCATCCCGAAACCGCACCGGATATAGATTAAATCGACTTTAAGCGCCATGAAAGATAATATTCGAAACACGGAATTATAACATTTATGTCAGCGTTACAAAGCTCAATTTTAAATGCAGTTCGCAACGAGTTCAGATTTGTAATTGCTTTTGTGCAATCAACTGTATTTCAAGAGCCATAAGTCATAAATTGTATCTGCAGCACCAGGCTATTAAATCTTTAAAATTTGTCAGCTGCGCTGATTGTAATTGATTTTGAACCTTAACTTATAACTGTAAAATAACTTATTGCTTGTCGTCGGTAAATTGCTTACCAATCGGTAGCTTCTTCTAAAGTACAAGTGCAGGTATGACTTGTCTCCAAAAATAAATGAATTGGTCACTTCAGGATAAGTGGCTTAGGGACCATTTGGTACTCGTAGATAATATGTACAAGTGGTTCTTTGAACTAACGATTTATTATGTATTATGTATGTATCTGTGATTTAATTGAGATTGCTGAATATAATTTCCTTGATAGGTATAACCTCGCACGGAAGAGAGGAGAAAACATTAAGTTAATACTTCGATGTGCAAGGTACATTCTGAAGAACTATCAATGTGAAATAACAGATTTTTACCAAATAAGTAGGTACCTAAAAATATTAAAATTTTCACGAATCCATATGTATGAAAGCGCAATTATTTTGAACTTCACCTGCTGTCTGTTTCGCGTTTTTTTTACGGCCTATTTCTCTGAATAAAGTATATATTATTCTGTAAAATTAACGATCATCAAATAAAACATCAACAATTGAATGCGTAACCACATACATACATAGTGTAAATATGTATCTATTAATAGTGTTCCTAGACTTCACTTCACTAAAAGAGAAACTATAGTCAAGGGCGTAATTAAACGAACACGACCCTTGACCGGGTGTCAGGTCCCGGATTATGCGGGTTAGTATAAAGAGCTTATACGTGTAAGTCACGATAATGGCCTGCCAATCAGACTAACTAAATAAAGAATATTGTTATTTTACTATATATGACATTTGGTTTAGATCTATAGAAATACACCAATATTATAAAGCTGAAGAACTTGTTCGTTTGTTTGCTTGAACGTGTTAATAATCTCTAAATGTCCAATTCGAAAAATTATTTCACTGTTAGATAGTCCCAGAGGACAGATAAAGTTAAGTGAAGATAATATACCTATCATCACGCTAATACCAATAGGAGCGGAGCAATGCGGGTAAAACCGCGCGCTAAATTTTATAATAGTACGAGTAAGTTATGTGTGGTAATGTCCTCAATTATTAATTGGCCACATTAGACGAATAGATATCCTTTCAATCAAGGAGAATCTTGCAAGTACTTTCTATTGCAAATCTCAACTGTTCCTATCTGCAATTAAATTGGCTAGACAATAAGATCCATACGAGAAACACGCAGTCTTGGTGACCGTAATCACTGTCCACATTGAGTGACGAGTGACAGACTTCTATGAACATACCCACAATACAAAGGCTGAAAATGTGGGGTTAATAAAAATGTTTTAATAGTATTTTGTGATATTTGATATTACGCGAGTATTATACGTTTGGATGAATCGCGTTTAAAATACCTGAAAAAGTCTTTAATTTATAAAATAATCGTATCTATTTTATATCCAGGCTGGATAATCTAAATAAACTAATTTAGACCTTTGATTTCAGCGTCCATATTATAATAGTATGCTAATAAGCCTAGGATCGATCTAAATTATCGTTTTTCAGCGGGCACTTCTATCCGTGTATCAAAGTGCTTAACCTTTTTTTAAATAATGTTAAATGAGTTTGTTTAGGCATGCATAACTATTGAACTTTTGTAAAAACAATTACACTTGATTCAGTGAACACCTACAATCTACATAATATTCTAATAATTAATTTTATCTACCTACTAGGTATATGAAAAGAAACAAAATAATGATAATAAATTTAATTTCCCACAACAATACTCTATGATTATTTAAATTAGTTCATTTTTCAATGCAAATTTTAACAACACTTACTTATAGTATATAATGATATAAGGAAATATGTAGATATGCATTTAAAACTCGATGCTGTTTTTTTAATATTTTTTATAGTTTTTTATTCGAATTGACGTAGTTTTTAAAATAACATACTTTTTGCTCTATTTGAAGTTATATTGGATGAATAATTTTTAGTTCGAATTATTTAAATGAATAGAAATCACAATGTATCGTCGTCGTTGGCCTGTTTAATCTATGGTAGATTATATATGCAGTTACATTTTAATTACGAAGTTAAATTCTATTAATGCAGCAATTTAGTAATAATATAACATACTATACATAATATAATCTATACTTATATAACGTAGAATCATAAATAATAAACAATAAAAACCGTATATATTTAGAATTTTTAATTTTCCAGTCTATGAAGTTTATGAAAAATGCTTTGTTCTGTCAAAATGTTTGTTTCGTATCTCCCCCGTTTCATTTACAATATTAATTTCGCTTGTCAACAGAAACACTTTCGGAAGCGGAAGGACAAACTTTGGTTTATTTCATAAGATGTTAGCGATTATAAGTTTTAATTTAATAATTTATTAGGAAAATGTGATAACACCAACAGGCTTAGCTTAGGCCTTGACACATATTTAGGGCATTATTTACTTTTTTATTATTAATGGAAATGTGTTATGGATTTGTGTACACTTACAACAGGTTGTCTGGAAGAAATCGCGTACTTAGTGTAAGCTAACTTTAAGTGTTTACAGTATTTTTTATTTTTAACCGCAATAAAGTATTTATAAATAAATAAACACACACTTCACACTTACCTTTTGTTTCACATTTCTTACATATTTTTACGATACTTTGCCTTGTTAATTAAAACTCAATAATAAATTATACATTCACAGCACAACACATTACAAACAAAAAATACGTTTACTTATATTTTTTCCATAATTACCATATAATAACTTGATAACTTTGTAATTACATCAAAATTCAAAATAATAAAACAATCCTTTAAAAAAACATTATATTTATAATTTCTCAACATCGCTGTCGCTTATGACTTAAGGCCTTGCGTTTTCCTTAGGGTGCGATTATTAAATGTCGTCTAGTGCTGTGTACTGCTGATCAATCACACATTCTTAACAACTGAGTTATTTTACCGATGAATCGAGATAACAACTTGCTAAATTGTGTTATTGTTAGTGTTATTTTAAACAAATATGTACCTATGTATATACATAAGAGTAATTGTTTAAGAAATTATTTTAATAGATTTTAACATTTTTTTATATTCACTATACAATTGTACAATCTAATTAAATAAATTCAACTTGATGGCCCTTTTGTCGCAGTGGTTAAAGCATGCCAAAGGTGCGGGTTCGATTTCCTAATTGAAATTTTGATGAAAAGCTATTAAAAAAAAAATTATATACATTCTAGCATGTAGCCAATTTATAATTTGAGTGTTTCACCGAAATAAATATAATATCCCGGAATATTCAGGTAAGTATACCTAAAACTTTATTAAATTACTTTCATAAATGATTAATATCCATAGATTTAAATATTTATTGGTTTTATAAAGCACTGAGAAAATAACCAGATGTTGACACTCGAAGTCGTGATTACAGTGATATAACTGTTATCACAGTTATATTAGGTGACACACGGACCGACACTTGAACGATAAGCTTTGTAATATTAATATTATATCATTAGTTTTTCACTCTTGTGGTGAAATGAAAAATTGTTATAATAATGGAAAATAGATGAGTATGTTGATTGATTCATTTGTTTTTATGAACAATCAGAGCACTTACAGTCTTTTTAAAGCAAAATTTATATAATAGAGTTATCTTTCTCTATTTCCCCAATCAATGTAAGGTAATATGAATTAAACAGATGAATAACCGTAGGTACCTCATTGTTATTCACATACTCTATCAAAAATCAGAAAGCTCTATGTTTTAGATCAAAAAATGCTATTATGAAAACGTGGATTTTTGCTAATTAGAAATCCACCAAAAATCCACTCCATAAAAAAGATGAACCGAAACATTTACAAAACTGAATTTTTTGTTTGTTATTTTTGGAATTTTACTGCATTTGATCATTTGATGCCATCCTTTATTTATTGTGGCCATCTTCTAAGCTCATGCAAAGATTCCTAACTGTCCTATAATGGAATTTCGTTCACTCCAAACCGTTGGCGGCATGTTAGAATATTACTTACACTTGAGGTATAAGGCAATTTCCCAAAACCGCAGTCGCAAATGTACCCTTTTACTTGCCGACTGTTGAGACAATGTTGAATATTACTTTTTTCTTTGTTGGTCAAATTGTTTGTGATAATCATAGCGTTTTTGTCAAATGAAGTGTGAGTCCTGATTAGATAGAGCAGTTAAGTTTTGATTGTAATAAATAAGTGATATTAGGTAGACTATATTTCTAAATTGTGAATAATTTAGGCTTAATTTTATACTTGTTTTTTGTGTATTACTTCATTATACAATTTCATACTCATTTATTAATACATCCTTCCGCCCGCGGCTTGCCTCTACCTTTTACTTCACAAATTTCCATCCCATTTCAATATCTCAAATAATTGAAATGCTCATCAAATAACTATACCTAAGGTAATTGAAAGTCACCATGTCATGTATGAGCCATGTCGTTCATCAAAATCGGCTCAGTTATTCTGCCGTGAAAATTAAACATACACACACACACATTTATACCTATATCATTACATGGGATTTGTATCAATTATCCGCAAAGGTGTTGAAAGAAAACTTGTTTCCGCGGAATACATTTAATCCCACAACAAATTGTATGTAGAACTCATAAATTGAAGTTACAATAGCTTTTTTATCAAGAACAAAACAAAAACAGACATTTCTATCCCAGTTAATGATTACATCATGTCCGTTATTGTCAAATCACACGATATGCAAATTTATAGCTTGAGAGCTGAATGATATGTAATATTGAAATTTTATGTTTTTCATCTTGTCTACTAATAAATTGTATTTGGCGTCGTGACAAATTGTTCTTGATTTAAATAATAAATATTTTCTATTTCATGTTAAGAAATATTTCGATTAAATTTCCTTAATGTTGCAGTATGTACTTTAATTCATGATTCATTAAAGTAAAACGCTCAGTAATAAACAATATAGTAAGGTAAGTATTAATCTTTGTTCGGTAATCCCAGAACACTCTGTCATAATTATTATTAAAACGATACTTAATCGATATAACTATGTCTAATGTCATAATATTATTAACAATCCTTTTCAGAACTAATTAATATTCTAACATGAGATAGTGAATTCCGCAGCTGTCTCCCGCACTATGCAACAGTTTTGCATATCAAAGTAAAGACAATGCGACATAAGAATTGATAAACTCTTTTACACCCATTTCACATCGACGAAATATGTGCCGCAATGTGCCGTGAGATTTCGTTCTAATTGTTTGTGTTATTAATAAAAAAAAATCTCAGATGATTTATTAGATAAAATTTGTCATTTAAATGTATACGATTTGTTATGTTTCTCCTGGATAAATAAATATAAGTAACAATTTTGTGGTATAAAGAAACTATAAGGTATATTGACCGTCGTTTTAACTACGGATTATTTTTTCGGGAGGGTTTGTTAATAATATAACTTTATAAATATATTTATTACTTATATACAATTATGTTCACCCTGACTGAAAAAAATGACTATTGGCTTTTTCATTGCTATTTAAAATATTTATATTGCTTGATTTTAACATTTAGAAGTAAGTAACTCCCAGGTAAAAACGATGATTTTTCCATTACAAGAGAAGACCAGAAAAACATTATGTTCTAAAAAACTGAATCACGACTTCTGTCAAACATGAAACAATAAATCTAACAGACATTACCATAAATCTGGTATGCAAAATAGTACATGTTTTTTCTACTTGTTTAGGTGTCAGAATGTGTTATCTCAACATCTAGTTATGTGTGATCAATCATTGCTCTAGCAAATGCCTTCAAAATGTGTTTTGTATGGAATTCTAGTTTGTCTACTACGACTACGGTCATGGGATGTATGTGGTTAAAATACGTTTTTAACATTTGAAAAAAAATTATAAGAAGCAACGATGAACATAAATAATTTTTCTTCAATAAATCCTTGATAATGACTAAATAGTATAAAACAAAGGCGTTGTCGCTGTCTGTCCCTTTTTAAAACTAAGCAACGGATTTGTAGGTATGCGGTTTTTTTAATAGATAGAGCGGTTCTTGGCGTAGGTTTTAGTACAATAAAATTTAAAAAGACTGTAATATTACAAATGTGTATGTTTTTCTGACACGTAGTAATTTTGTGGTAGCATGCACCCATGGGAATGCATTTCCTTTGTACACACGGGCAAAGCCACGGGTGAAAAGCTATAGTTTTTAACTTAAGCTTAAAAACCTATATTGTCCCCAATCAGTTCAAATTTTTCAATCCACGCGGAACCTCTAACGGCTAAACAATAAAAACAATGTCACAATTATTTATGAGGTTTATACCTTTCAGTGTACAGACAGACAAGATGCTATCAAGTGGTTGAGATGAACCTAGCTGGAGGTCACTAGATAATGATCTTAGATGCAAATGCCATTGATAATTATGATGTTAAGGAGACAAATTGTTTTTATAATTATAGAAGTGTAATTGAAGCCTTGCAAATGGTATAGAGTCGCCAATGTTCTCAAAATTTTCCTGTCAGATTGTTATAAATAACTTTTATCAATTAAAATTAAGAGTTCCAATGAAAACAATTTCATATCAGATATAAACTCCGTAATGTATTATTTACCAAATTTTCAAATAATTTATCGTATAATAGCAAAATTGGTTATGGTAATATGCCTTATAACTATAAATAACTCAAGTTATTACTGACTAGTTCCTACTAACTATAAAATTTTAGAAATAACGTTATTTATTTCTTAATTCGTTCAAGCTCAAACGAAAAATAATCACAGATGAAACATCAAATACTTACGATCAATAAAAAACGATTTGTTTAACAAAGGTTGAATTTCAGCAAACATTTCGAAATAACACGAATCTAATGAAATCTAGACATGATCTCAGAAACGAAACAAATTGCGCATTAACATTGCATGTGTCAAAGGTAATTGAAGACCGTGTTCTCATTTTGACCCCGTCAAACAAAAATTTTCGTCAAGATTTTATCATTAAAACATGACAACTGCAATCAAATGACAAGTGCTTGTCGGACGGATAGCATTCGATTTTTAGCTCTGCGCCCTTGAGTTAAGGTCGCTACGTTCGCGCCGTTTAAAGTAGCTATTATGTGAAGAACATAAGTTAGGAAATTGTAAAAAAAGTCGAAATATGATTAATAGGGCGGCGGTACAAGACGTAGGCTGTGTGATTCTTTCCATTTTGACAGATTGTCTCGCCTCTCTGACCTGAGCGCCCCGTGGCGACACTAATGATGTTGTCATGGCTGTGTAAGAGTCGATATCGATATCGATAAAATTGGCTGAAAGTCCTAGGTTCGTATTTCAAATTGAATCGATTACAAGAGAATTGTTGTTATCGCAATATTATTTTACCAATTAAAATACTTCTTTATAAATATAATTGCTCTAGTAAACTGAAGGGTGAAACTGAAATTGAAATTTTATAAAATTAAAAGAAGATATTAAAGCAAACCTATTTGAAACAAATCTAAAATAGCGTGGGATTAATATAGTTTATGCAAATTTCTAATAAAATACTACTAACTACACAGTCACTATAACTACTATCTACAACTATTTTAATGCAGATGAAGGCTACAATTTTATCGATATCTAATTACTTTTACACATCACTATACGCGAGTTCGCCTGAGATTGCTCTCAGCACGAGACTGTCCTGCGTCGGCGCTCGTTCGCGACGCTTTGACATCCCGACATACACCACTACAAAATAAATAATTCCATCACCAAAACCTACTCACAACCGTATTCTTATAGAAATAGAGTCGCTTTTTCAAAACTATCTGTCTTTCGAGCCGCACTTTGACAAATTAAATAGATCATCCGTTTAAATACTTCCAAGCTCTTAAGACTTAAACAATAAGAGCTATTTTTAAACAGCCGAAAGATTTATAAATGTTTAACGTTAAATCAACGTATGTCGTAGTTTGATAGACGGCCCGCGTGAGAGCTAATACTTTTTCTTCAATTTTGAATGCAATATGATCGTATTGATTAGGTATCTGTGGTTCAGTATTTATCCCTTCAATTACTGGTATAATTAAACTTTAGGAGCTATTAATAGTTGAGCATAACAAAGGATGTGGGAGAAGATCAGAACTAGAGAGAGTAATAAACAGATATGTATATAGATGACATAGTTTAACAATATTATATACGTAAACATTTAGGTTTTTTTTTCCAGTGCAGTCTTTCTATGTTTTTTTCTGTGCTGAGTTAGCGAAGTGTTTAGTGACCCATTATTATAATGTCAGACATTGAGGAACGTTTCTGGAAAAAGATGTTGTAAAAAATAACGTTCTTTATGACGTAATTACTTGTTGTTTTTCAGCTTAGTTTAGAGCTGGATAGTGTTGTGTAAAATATTTATTAATAAATTATTATCTATAGTTATCGTTTCGTGCTGTAAATTCAAGTTCGAAAACACTTCCATCCGAAGGCATCGTCCAACTTAAAACCAATAAAGCCAAAAGAAGTTCTGAATGAACAATTGTCCTTAATGTCATTATCGATCAATCGCATCGTAATGTGTCTCACGGAGTCGTCTAATGAAGTGTCGCTGATGTGTGGCCGGCCCTTAATGATCCGATTGACAGTATAGAGGAGCCGTCAACCGTGCAATTGTTTCGCGGGTGAGATGACGCGGCCACCATATTGGCGATTGATCAATGGATTTAAATAGTTGGTTTATATAGGTAAGTTGAGGCTTTCGATGTTTGTACGTGATTGTAGAGAAACATTTTCAGTATCTTTCGTATATTATTGGTACAGGGATATATATTTTTTAAAGATCTTAAGTTTTGTATACTGTGCCTGACAAAGTGCGTATTGGCCGTTGTCACGTTTCGCTGTATATTTTGTTTACGGAAAAAAAATCTGCATATTATCTTTTACCGATTTGTACCACGGATGACATTTAACTTGTATATTGTATAATGTGCAGATTAGTCGAAAACATCACTGTTTCGGACAGTACCTAATAATCCTAGCTACCGAACCTTAGATACGCTAATAAGTATTATTCATCAATCATGATATTCTTTTGGATATTTCATTGAAATAAAAGTATATTCCAATTGCCTCACGCTCTAGCGTCAGTTTATCGCGAATCTCATAGCTGCAAACAAAAGAAAGATGTATTAAAATCATCTTGACGTGTGATTCGGACAGTTTGAATATAAAGGCAAGGGTGTCGTTGGTTAAAGTGGAATGATGGACAGACCCTGAGGTCAACTAACGAGCAATGGAAAAGTATAATATATATTATACTGGCTACTACGAGCAGTGATCGTAATTTTGTTTTACAATAAGATATAAACAATAATAGAAGAGTTATATTTAATGTGGCTCTACATTTAGTTCAGGTAAGGTTGTAAATTAATATCTTATATATAAAATTCTCGTGTCACAATGTTAGTCTGCATACTCCTCCGAAACGGGTGGACCGATTCTCATGAAATTTTCTGTGCATATCGGGTAAGTCTGAGAATCGGCCAACATCTATTTTTCATATGTACCACGGGCGAAGCCGGGGCGGACCGCTAGTTTTTAATAAATTTTTAATATTTGAATAAGCACAAACAGCAACATGTAAGAATGTTATTTAAATAGACATATACAGAGAATGAAAAAAATACAAATCACAGATTTTGCGTTTCACTATTGGACGATTAACATGTAAAAAATTTGTTTATGTCCAAATTATTAGGTCCCTTTAAAAAAAAATTAAGGTGTCCAAACACTCCACTTGCATTTAAAATATTACGCAAATAAATACACTTATTTCTATTGCATAAATTAAAATATTACACAAAAGTATTATAAGAACTTATTCAATACGCGGCATATTCCACGTTGTAATAAATCAACCGTATCAACGGTCATCTATCTAATCGTAAATTGAATTAAATACGGTGGATATTGCATAAATCCCTTTGTTTGATAATAATGACAAACTGAGATAAATTATATCTGAACCGCTCCTAATGTATCGATAAAATCTGTACTTGTTTTTATTGAATTCTTTGCTGGAAGGACGTTTCTGATAACAACTGGATTGTCTCGAGAATATGGTAATGTAAACGGAAGATCTAATTAAATGAATACGAGATTATTGATTATAGGTACCATACTAGCGTGTCGCTGAAAAGCTTTTGGAACTAGATGACTCGTAAACTAAATACCTACTTATATTTATTAATTTAAATAATACCAAAGAAACCATATTAATATTTAGGTATGACATCTCAGTAACTAATGCGTCATCGGGTCGCTTAATATGTTTTATAATATTCTCTTGAACAACAAAAAAAAATTATCAGCAGATTTTAGTATAATAAAAAATCTGTTAATTGTGGACAATACTTATAGCTATCTACTTTAAAATTTAATATTCTTTACAATAAAGTTTCTTAATGCTTATATTGAAAGCGTACCTTCAATTCTATTGATTTGTATTTTCTACAGACAGCAATAACATAAAGTATTGGGTCGCGGGCAAAAGTTAACTATGCGAGTCTAACGTCGCCTTTCGCACGGACATCGTAAATTATAATAGACGAGAGATGTCCCAATAAACGTTGTTTCATGCGTTTCGCGATTTAACAACGGTTATTATCTAAATCACCTTTTAAAATTTAATTTCCGAGCAATAATTTAATGCCTCCATAATGACCGGTCCGCCTGGCGATTTGTCAAATCCAATCAAGAGGACGAAAATAAAAATTCGTTCGTAGAATCATAATAACGGTGTTGTTCGCTGACTTTAGCGTTTTTTGTCCGGCATCCAATTTAAAAACTAATTATCGGTCTAGTTCACGAGGAATCACCAAAACCTCATGATGATTTCGTCGTGTTATCGCGACAAAAAGTGTGATTAATGATCGTAAGATATGGTGATGGGACTGTCTGTCTCTTCATTTGTTTGGGGTTTTGGAATTATCGTCAATTATTTTGTTTGACTTTAATGTCTGATTATTATGTTAGTTCTGTGCGTAGTTCAACGAGGAGTTTGGCTTGAACGGTATTTCTTGTCAGTTGGATTAAAGTCTTTCTTTGTATTCTATTTTTCTTATTTCCAATCTGAAATGACACGATCAGTTTTTACGAATACTTACATTTCTGTACACAGCATATGTACCAGTTCATACGTTCAGTGTTTGAGAGCCATGCATTTCGCCTAAGTCTTTATAATATTTTCCAGCCCTATTATTCTAGACTTTACAAAATAACAAAACAACAAGATATGACACACGCAACGCATATAAATATACATATTTTCTTTGCTATTCCATCGTTCTAATTCCATCTATAAAATCTCTCAAAATCAATAGACGTACCTTGACCTTCTCAAAGCAGATCGTGACAAGTGATCAGAGGTCACAATTATAGACGGAAGTTACATGACGGAAGACTGTGTGATAATTCTTTATATGGTACCTATACCATTATTTAATATTCATAAACGTTACTTGCTTCTTAATGGTAAGCACGGAAGATACATAGATGGCAAGCCATCATAATATATGAACAGGCTATCATTGATATTTAAAATGGTATGCAATTAGGATAAAAAGAAACAAGTAAATATATATTGTATATGCTAGCCTCTTAAAACAAAAAAGTGCAAGGATTTACTTTTTATATTAGTCGCTTCTTTTAATTTGAACTTTCTAAAGGTAGGAAATTATTTGAGAAGTATAGTAATCTATTCGTGTCTTACTTATATCGTGCCAAGCTTAAAATATGCACCCAAAAGAATATGCAGCATAAATTGTTAAAAATGGCATTGCAATCACGACAAACGGCATTAATTTACCCGCCAAAAATAACACAAAATTTGATTAAATTCACACCCGAAACCCTGAAACGAACATATTATATAATGCTATTTTTTCTCAGCCAAGACATCTATGGGAAGACAGGCGAGGCCTTGACTTCACCCAGTCATGGTTTGTCAATTACAGGCCCATTGTTATAAGATCGTATCGTTGATGTGATGCCGCGATATGAAACACGGCTTTTTTGTCATTTGATGGAGTTTTTATTAATTTATGTTATGGTAGTATAGTCTATGTATTTGTATAGTTGGGTATGTTTTGTTTTGAGCATTCATCAACATAGTAGTTTATGTTGTACCAGTTGTGTATTTTTTGCTTGGAGTGTTTTCAGACTGCTGTGAATAGACAATCGTAAGTCTGTCATAAAATGAATGAATGTCAAAAATGTCAGATAATATAGCTATATTTATGAATATAATTCTATAACTAATAGGATAATTACTAGGATACAACTCTGTTAA
Source organism: Colias behrii (assembly GCA_029959065.1). Classification (NCBI taxonomy): domain Eukaryota; kingdom Metazoa; phylum Arthropoda; class Insecta; order Lepidoptera; family Pieridae; genus Colias; species Colias behrii. Next base: position 4,279,220 of record JARWMC010000015.1, read on the forward strand.
TTTTTAAGTAGGTATGTATAATAATTTTTAACATAAAGGAAGTTTACAGTAGGTTTACCAGAGCTTGAGTCTTTAAATAAACTTACAATTCGTTAACACTGTTTTTAACATCCAAAACATTTATTGATCATGTCTGAATTAAAAGACGAACGAATGCAGTTATGCATATTATTTTGAGAAATTCGAATCGATTAGTTTATATTTAATTGTAAAACTGGTTTCTGATAGGTTCATTGACCTTAGAAAATGCACTTGATACGTGCAATTTTCATATTTTTTGTCGTTTATCTCATTTACTTTTAATCCATACTAATATTATAAATGCGAAATTAACTCTGTCTGTCTGTCTGTTACTCAATCACGCCTTAACTACTGAACCAATTTGCATGAAATTTGGTATAGAGATATTTTGATACCCGAGAAAGGACATAGGCTACTTTTTATCCCTGGAAATAGGATAGGTATTATCCCGGAAATCCCACGGGAACGGGAACTATGCGGGTTATTCTTTGACTGCGCGGGCGAAGCTGCGGGTGGAAAGCTAGTGATATATATATGAACTTTTTTGATGGTCCTTAATCAAACAAGAAGAGCAAACATGTTATTTGTAAGTAGGTACATACTTATAAAGTAAATGGTTTGGAATAATAATTGATGTTTTATAAAATTGTTAAATTTGCATTGATACGAGGTTTTTGGTTCATATAGTAAATATAATCACTACATAGTATAAAACAAAGTCGCTTTCTCTGTCCCTATGTCCCTATGTATGCTTAAATCTTTAAAACTACGCAACGGATTTTGATGCGGTTTTTTTTTAATAGATAGAGTGATTCAAGAAGAAGGTTTTAGTATATAATTTATTATGTTTTAGAAAGCGGGCGAAGCCGCGGGCGGAAAGCTAGTATCTTACAAAATACGCATACCTGCATATCTAATGATCTATGAAAATACGCAGTAAAAGATATTAAATTCTGATTTATAAAAGTATTTTCTTCATTATAATATTATATATTAAGACAAGAAGTAGTACTAATTGAAGTAGAAAATAAATAATCCTTTCCTATTAACAAAAAGCTTTGAAAATACAAATGTTTTAAGCCGCTTGCAATTTTTTTATACCTATTAACAATGGTTTAACATTTTTTAAACACTTACCTATCTTGAGTATCTACTTAAATACTGTTATACAAACCTTATTTGCCTTATTAATAATAACATGTCTAGATGTTTGTATGGTAATCACATCTAAGGAATAAACAGATTCGGATGAAATTTTCCTTGATTGATGGTCATGCTTATATTATGGGTTGCCTGGAAGAGATAGATTCCAGCTAATAGTTCACCCTCTGTACATAAAATTGGTTTACTATCAATGTGCCATTTAAAATTGAAACTAAGAAAATTATGTGGGATGTCTGAAAATCTACATGATTGGAACTCTACCTGTCGAAATTAATAACGATTATCATCGATTATTATGGTACGGGAGCTAGTAACGTTTTAAAAAAAGTCATTTTAGTACAGTTGGGTTTTTGATATACTGTTTCTCTTGCTATTTCGGTTAGAGTCCGGGCTGTCTGGCTGGCGGTAGTGGTTGCGTTTATTAGTGCGCACAGGAAAATATACTTAACTTTAAGGTCATTTATTAACGCGTAATTTTTAATCTTTTGCCTTTAGATAGATCCATCAGACATATTTTTTTTTATTGCAAGACGTTTTTTTCGTTGTTAAATAGGTGCCATACGCAATTTTTTATATCAAAATAATTAAAATGTCATCGAAATAAGTGAAATTACATCAACATGAGTCCGCTTAAAAGATAAGTAATAACTTTATTACTTATATTATATTATCCTTTTTTAATACTTATATTGAATAATTAGTAAACTAATATTTTTAATAGATGGTTTCATATTTATTACACTTTTGGGTATTAATATGAATTTGATGATATTTGGTTTTTATCAAGTTTACATTAACGTCCTATTTGAGGTTCGTTGGGAAAAGGAGGCACCATGGTAGATTGTTGCTAAAAAATTGTAAATAGTAAAATGAATATTATACATATTATATCCTTCACGGGGACTCATGTTGATGGAATTTCACTTATTTCGATGACATTGTAATGATTTGGAAATAAAAAATTGCGTATGGCACCTATTTAACAACGAAAAAAACGTCTTGCAATAAAAAATTTATGTCTGATGGATCTATCTAAAGGCAAAAGATTAAAAATTACGCGTTAATAAATGACTTTAAATTACGGATATTTTCCTGTGCAGATAAGATGCGCACTAATAAACGCAACCACTGCGGCCAGCCAGACAGCCCGGACTCTAACCGAAACAGTATATTATCAAAGAACCAACTATACTAAAATTCTCTCTTGTCAACGTTGCTAGCTCCTATACGATTATGGAAATTATCGTAATTAACAGAATGAAACTGACAAGGTTCTAAGGTTCTAAGTTCAAGGTTTCAATCTACTTATTTTAATTGAAATAAAATAAAATTTGAATCTCACTTATATATAACAAACATATTCTCCAATATTAAATAATTACATTCAAAGAATATCTAGAGTCAAACTAGTAAAAAGTCTTCCCTTAACTGAAAGATCTTTCAACTACATAATTTAGAAATTATTTAGTTGAAAGTAGTTCAAATAAAATCAATATAAACTTAATATTAAATGTACATAATATACAATCAAAATACTCAAGTGCACACCTCAAATAATCGACACTGCATAGACATCGAACCTTGAAAATAGTGATGTCATATCACGATATTCATTTAAAACGGTCAACACTTTATCGTGTTCAATTGTATGTAATAGATAACTGATCTGAGGTTTGATGATTAAAAAAATGTACATAGGTATTAAATATTAATATTTATTAGCATTGATACAATATTGCATATGAATCAATATCTTGATAGCAAAGCTTTTTGTGATATGTATTTACAAGCTTACCGCCAGCGGCTTCGCCCGCTTTGTCTAAAACCTAATAAATTATATATCTACTAAAACCTTCCTCTTGAATCACTCTATCTATTACAAAAAATCGCATCAAAATCCGTTGCGTAGTTTTAAAGATTTAAGCATACAAAGGGATATAGGGACATAGGGACAGAAAAGCGACTTTGTTTTATACTATGTTGATGATTATTACACTTTGTTCTTGGCCGTGTATATCAAAGATATCAGTTTAATTTTATTGTAACTATTGCGAATTTCCATGCACAATCTTGAATTTCGATATTGAACACGTTCAAAATACCTAATGTTTACATCAATTTTAGTCCATCCTAGTCCTTCAATTTTATATAGTACTCTATTAGACTACGAACTCTACGAACCGCGTTACATTATATCAAAATACAAGACCTCAAAATAGAAGCTTTTAATTTTAAACGCAAAAGAAAAAAAAATGTTGTGTGGTTTTATGAAACCACGGTAAAAGTGAAACTGTTCGAGCGGTTCCGAACACTGCTTTGTGTAGCGCATGTCGCGTGTCGGTCGGCTGCCGAGTAGGTATACCTACTCGGCAGCCGCGATACACGCGACATGCGCTACACAGACCAAAAAGTTTGAGACGATGTAATAAAAGTTTCACTTTAATAACAGCTTAATCATAGCTTTGACTGTATACAATACGAATCCAAAATATTTATTATGCTATTTTATTAAATTAATTCAAGTACCTAAGTTTTACATAGATTACTTGCTAAACCTTTTTTGCTACTTACACGTAATAATACTTTAAAATAGCTATTACATGTGTTACACAATTCAATTAAGTTTATTCTATAATTATCCTATTAAGTTTTTCAAAGGAATTGATTTGTCATGCTGTCAGATTAATGATAATATGGGTATTTTATAAGAGGAGGAAATCGGTAAGTATCTATAAGATCGTGACCAAACGGTGACAATTACTTGGTACTATGGTTTTCCTCAGACCTCCTTAGATTAGTAGAAGATTAATATGTTTTATTAGACGAAAATGCACTTTATAAATAATAACTATCTCTTCTCGGTAGAAGAGCTTCCAAATCAGTGGTAGGTAATTAAAAAACAAACAAATTATAATGATGATAATATGCATCTCATTGCTTTACATTATTTTTACAGTGTTATATTTTCCATGATAAATATTAATTTACCTATTGTAAATGTAGATACTACAGATGAACATGTTTTATAGATATTTCAAAGCTAAATAATGACATAGGAATAAGCAATTGAAGTATTATACGGGATATACGTAAGACGAAATTTTTGTTTAAAAATTAATGATCTAAATCAATCAAAAGTCATATAATTAATTCTCTTCCAGTTCTGTTTATTGCCATACTAAACTAATCATTACTACGTATTTAAACAATAATATCGCGATCGATTAGCATAAAATTATCGGACAGACCATAATTGACCCGTGACTACATTAGGTTAAGGCATCGATAAAATAAAAAGAGTGATCACATCACTATCGTTCCTACGATCTCAATACGAGCTATAATTCAAAACAACTGTCACTGCACGGCGCTGATTATTGCTTCGCATTGGAATCGTGACCTGACGTCACCTTTTTGGTTAGTGATGGGAGGTGGGAGTTTCGATAAAAAATACACTTAACATAATGTCACCTTACTTGAAATAATTATACAAGATGACCGAACATCGCTAAGCAAATAATCGAACATGTAAATATTGCTTTAAGTGGAGATACTCGAGTGGTATAAAATGCTAATAATTTTAAGAGGAATAATACTTGATGAAATAAGGTAAAATTTGTCGCGAATTGAGTATTTATTTTCATTATATAATATGTGCATACTTTTTGTATGAACTTAAAAGTGTAAGAGCTTTGAATAGAATCGAAGTTTCACAAGATTAGAATAAACGTACATAAAAAATTATACTCGAGTGTTTACATAATTCTTTAGAGGTGCCAATATGAATTTGAAATTGTTTTGGATTACGCTTTTAGAATAAAATAGGTACAAGAGATAGAATATATTTTTACCAAATCGAACCAAAACTTGATATATTTAATCATTCTATAAGCTTTGTGCTTTTATATTGTTCCCGACAAACACATATCTATTGTCCCTACAAAAAACTATAACCTTAACGAATACAATGTTCACACGTAAAAAAGAATCGATAAAGGTCAAGTATAGCGGCACTATTGACTTCTACCGTGTACGTGTCGCCAATTACCTTACAGCGTATTGACTCAGCCGAATCCGAGCTCTCATCATTTGCATAATAACACCTTGTATGGGGTGTATGGTGCAAGTGCGTAGTGTTAGCGATTTGATAACACAGATTATACAAGTGATAATCTATATTCTGTACATGATATATTGAAATGCAAATATTTAGTACATCTAAAACTTTTCGGCACAATTTGATTAATACATTTTTAGTGTAGCGGTGTGTAGGGAGATTATTTAAAGATTGCAGCCAATAAAAATTATTTATTTTCTTCTTAGTTACACAAATTACACTACACTAATTTATAAACTAACTAGACGTGGGTCGGTGGCGTGAGTTACGGGAAAACTGGAGGCGACGCTATGCGAATGTGCGACGCGAATGAAAATCCTGCGTCAGCACAGCACTTACACATTTTAGGGCGCTGGAAAAGCGTCTTTTTAAAAGCGAGTTTTCATGCCGTTGACTTAATAGAAATAGCTCTTTGAAGAATGTCGCAGATGCAGAGATAGGGTAGAGATTCAATATAACAAGCTTAAGTGGTTGAATTAGAATTCCGTTTACTGAAAATGGCAATCTTATTACCAAAAGGTGTCAATTTGTAAATATTTCATTTGATCTTGAACATAATAAATTTACATTTCAATATTTTATCAAACCAGATTATTCCTCGACAACTTTCCGCTTGCTCTCGTACCCAGCACCACGCGCACCGAATTCTAATTTAGTCCGTAGTTTCCCTTTAAAACGTTCGCCCGAAAATATTCGACATTAGACAAGATCTATTCAAAGATAACCGGTCAACCATTGTTTCTCTCACTGCTATTACATCTCGGTTTTTTGTTCAATGGCTCATTGTTTACATTTCGTAAATTGTCAGTTGGAACGCATTTTGATGAATGTGCCTTAGAAAGTTGCCCACTTATGGGTCGGCCAATTTTGTGAATGACCTTTTTGAGTTCACGTGACCGCCTCCTTGGTTTGGACTGTATTAGTGCCTATTTTTACGCTACTGCAAAAGAATGAGGGTTATGTTTTTCGAGCGTGCGTATATTTCTTTAGCACGCACTTCAGCCCAAACTATTGGACGCTATATATCGTTGTAATCATCAGAATTGTGGTAGTGGTTAAATAAATTAGTAGTCGAGTCTTTTGTTTTTTTAATTATATTCTTGTTTTATGTAGAGCGGGCAGCCAAGCCTAGCTCACCATCACAGCGATGCGACCATATTATAAAAGGACCATATTCTCAGCTGTTAATTAAAGCACATACATATAAGTAATTCCGTACAGTATGACGAAACATTATACGCAACATGCTCGTTAAATCTTGCCGCTCTGTTACTCTGGCACTACTGTAGCGGCACCCATAACTGGACTGTGAATGAGGAGCATTCGTTTCTGTCACGATTACAGGTCGATGTGTCGTGGTGCGATATCGTGTCGTGAGGATGTAAACGTACTATTAGGGAATTTTAAAATCTAAAATACATTTAAATTATAGTTTATTTTGATACTGATTATTATTTTATTACTAGCTGTTCTACGCTGATTCGCCCATGTGGTCAAAATAAATTTTCATGGTAGGTATAAAGTTTCATTTTTGATGGTTGAATTTATTAAAATCCTTTCTTTGCGGATTCCTACATCATAGTGGCTATCTGCATGCCAAATTTCATCAAATCAAATTTTAAAATTTTAAACAAATAGATATTTTGTAGTGCAGATATCATAGTCGAACTAAAAATATACTACTTATCATAACTCACATTTTAACTCCTAACACTCAAATCTACAGCATATTTTGTTAGCAGAACAAAAGACTAAGCAGCAAAACTATAAAATCGTGACGTGTAAAACAATATCTGTAATTAGAGTCGTTCAGATAAGTTGCGCGGGCGCATGACTCCGCCAATCGTAGGACGCTATCAATTATTAGTTCTTTTGAATTGCAATACAATTGTGTGGTTTGTATTAAATATTATGTAGGTACTAGTAAATTAAAATATTGAAAGGGGTCATGCATTCAAAATTTTCAAAAACCTAATTCTAATATTTTCGGGTAGATCTTCCTTGTACAACCTTGTAATTTTTGTGTATTTTTATGTCTGTCATACTCATTTTCTAAGGATATTTCTTCAAAACTAAACAGAAGTTTGTTCGTAGTTAGTGATGGTACTATATTATTACCTGTGTGTCATATTATTTTACCAACTTATTCCAGTAAGCCTTAGCTTGAGTTAATGTTTGAATTTTTAGTAGAGCATTTCACTACTATGCTATATTTCTGTGATATATGTACCTCTTCATTCACATTCACATTCACTATCCAATACATGTCACTTTCGAATCAGGAAGTGTGACGTCATAATAGTGTTGTACCCGGACATTATGGAGCGAGTGTCGATATTGTCAATTACCGATATGTCACGGCTCTAGTCGATATACATGTACTTGACAGTTAGTAAAAGTTAATGTGATTATGATTTTGGAACTAAATATTGTTTTAATATGAAGTTTATTAAACGTTTCGATTTGCTTGTGGTATGTTTGAATTCAAATAGTATGAAACTGACTCAAGAAATACTTTAAGTATTTTTTATTATGGGCGGTTAGCATAGATTCTGTTTGATCAAGTGAAACCGCAAAGCGCAGCTAGTTATGCGTTAAAAAAATCTTACCACACGTAGAAAGAAAATTGAATAATTCGCAATTTCACAAACAACAGCCCTTTGTAAAACGCCGAACAGTAATTTCAATAACCTTTATTCAAACCCAAGCCAAAACAAAGTTATAGCACAGCTAATTTTTTCGATACGTTTAGCATATCCATATAAATACCAATACAAAATACCATTAACATTTAGTAAAGGATCTTAAGAAGCCTCCGCATTCCCATGCTGGTATCAACAACCACCTGTTAATTACTGCGTGGTGACATTTCATCGTCGCCGACACACGCGCGGCGTCTTTGATCTGCCGCCATCTTGGATTCACCTCAAAGGACACCGCCACAATTAAATTCGTACGGCAAACTATGTCACATACAGTTGTCTAGCGTTATATCGACCTTTAGGGACCTAATAAAGGTATTTTATTGAAAAGGTGCCGCTTATTAGATTATAAATGGATTGTTTCCGTTTACAATTACTTTTAGCTTGAGCAAAATATTGCAATTATAATATTTTATGTCTGTGGTATAAATAGTGTCAACTGCAATTTAATAATTAACAATTTTCAGTAACTCTAACAGACCTTTTTATATCATCTATTCATCTAGATGGAATAGTTTTGATTTTCCTTATATTCCCAACTTGTCTCCACCACTTGGTCTCTAATTACTAATTTATTCGTCACTCATAAAGATTTTATCATAATAATCTCATTAAATGCAGGGACCGTGGAGTAAACATGTAACGTCATTTTCCGACAAAGTCAAAGCTAGTGTTTTTATCGTCCAAGAAAAGAACCGTATCCGCTTCTATAACAATGTGTTGTCACAAAAAATAAATATTTCTCGGTACAATACTGTCTTCATAATATGATGGTATGAACATTGAATTAATTTGCTTAAGTACCTACGTATGTAGAATAAATTATAACAGTTTTTACCTCAAATATGGAGACCATTTTATGCAAATTTTAGACACAAACGTAAAAAAAATACTCATTATTTTTTAATAACACAGTACATTGACACATAAATTGGCGCGAAAACAATTACGTCTAATTTAATCTGTGATCTAGCCACAGATAAAAATCGAACGTAGAATAGTGTCATCCTTGGAACGGCAGCGTAAAAACTCAATTAAAGTAATTACGACGTTACGACGGCAGGTGAACGTGACGATGACGATATCTTTACGATTTTTTACTTTTTGTGTGGGCAGTTACTAATAATACGAATCGTTGCTCATTTATTTCGTAATAACTTGTTAAAATAGATAAGTTTTCAACTTTATATTTCTCTTAGAAATTGTTAACTCAAATTGAAAGTGCTCAAAAACATGTTAGGTTAGGAACCTACCCGAAGTTTTTTGTGCTTATCTATAATAATTTTATTTCTTGAAGTTGGTACCTAGGGTACCACTATATTTTGTCGATATTTTTCCCGAACAAAAATTGTCAAGAAATTCAGTTTCAAATTACTTTTCAAAAAAAAATTTATCAACAATGTGATAATTACAACCATTTACTACTTAAATATGTATTATATTTATCTTTAAGACGAATTCCTCAATTTAATTAAATTAAATACAATTCCAGCAGTAAGTGCACACGAATAGTTTCCCAGTAAGAACGGTTACATGCCGCCAGCTTCCGTTCTGACCACACGTGCTAACGGGACACTTCTCGGATGAGATGCTTTCGCATATTTGGTTCTTTCCGTGAATTTCTTTCAGTGGAAATAACCAATGATTTTTTTGTTAGTCTCTTATTTATTCGTATTGACTTCTTAAATAAATATTGCTTTGGTTGATTTAATTTGAACTGAGTTTCTTTTCATGTAGTATTATGTTTGTAAAACATAAATATGTATTATATAGATGAAAACAATAGGTGGTTTTAATGGCTTTTATTTTTATTGGTTTAAGGGCTGATTTTTCAATACTTATTCGTTGAATAACGTACTAAACTACCATTTCAAAAATGTATTCTTTGGCCGTATTTGACAGTTTACGGGTGAAATTTTAATATTATCGTGCAATACTTTATTGGGCGGATAAGTTTTAACCATGGATTGAAAAATCGGCCCTAAGACGAATTTAATAGATACATGTCATTAGTTTAATTTTATAACTGACTCATAGTCACTAATAGTTCATGATAATTATTACATTTGGTACGTACAAGTCCTATCTATCATCATCGGGTGAACACGTCAATGACCCCACGTGGTAAGGATAAAAACCCGTCTAAAATTAGCTTAGCTCTTGCTCTGGTTTCTGTCGTGGCCGCTGTAAAAAATAATGTAAACAAATACTCTCACACGCCCGGGTGGGCTAACAACCGTCCGAATTGAAGAGGCCACATCTCCGACCAATTAGAATTGTCACTGTGACTTTTCAACTTGGCCGGGTTATAGGAGTTGAAATTTGTCATATGCTCCATTGTATGTGCGCGGGAGTCGCGGACAGCTGAAAATAATTGTAAATCACTACGAGCTAGTTAGGTGAACCGATCTTGCCCACCCAAGTCGTTATTTTCTGGTAAATGCTATAGTAATGATAGTGTGGCTTAGACGACCATGTTGAAAAATACTATTATTTCAGCTTGATTTATTTGCGCGCCAATTTTGTAACTAATCAAAAGTTGTATGGTCAAATTGATGGTAACAGTTATATAATATAAATTATTTTTATATAACTTATGGGTAAGTTATATAATATAATGACAGTCCCATTAAATAAACTTAAATAAATTATATGTAATGTAGTTTTTTACATAGGTACTACTTGGCATTCTTCATAATTATTATGGATTGATAAAATATAATTTAACCAATAGGTTGAATACTTTCAAATAACATGAACATTCAAAAAGTTATAAAAACAGGTACCTACCTATCTATATTTTTAATATAACGATTGTTCTATTGTTTTTATTTTAGATTCCTTCCTGTATATTTCTGACTCTACCGTCAAGTTTCAAACTAAGCAAAGGTTGAGCTCAAGACTAACTTTATCCCCTCTATCTAGACTTCCTTGTTATTAATAGATAACCATAGGTAACACTTAAAGTCTAGTCAACTAATACATAGGTATTTTATACCTACACCTATTCGATAGTGATAAAAACTTAATGAAAATTTTATAACTGGAGTAGAGTATCGAATGACACATATTTTATACATACGTACCTATACCTAACTATTTACGGAAGTTAAAAACAATAATAACAAATTCATCACGCAATTTTTAACTAGCGCCTATCGAATATACACTTTGACACATGTGACTGACCAATATACTACCTGATACATGTTCATAATGTAAGAAAAACTCCACCCAATGTAACTCGTTATTACAACGGAAGTGATAGCAATAAACATTCATACAGTACGGAAAGTTACGCGGTACGCCAATGAAAGTGGTTACGGATATTTATGTAACCGGGGTAATGTACTAGACTTTTCATGTGACATTGTCTGTAGGGTGTTGCTCAGTTTTTTTTATAGTCGATGTCGATAATCTCGCCTGATATTGAGCTAAGATGTGGTCTAAGATGGTACGCGCTTCCCTAGTAGGTAATAGGTACCCGTTCTTTCTACACTTGGATAGATTTTTTGGTCAATAATCTATAGGGATAATATTATAGAGCTGAAGAGATTATTTGAACGCGTTTATTTCTGGAGCTACATGACCGATTTCTAAAATTCTTTCACTGTAAGATTTGTACGTGATTCCTGAGTGATATAGGCTATATACGTACCACAGGTGAAGTCAGGCAGACAGCTAGTTAGAGAAGATGTTTGTAATTTGTATATAAATTATTAATTATTTTTACATGTAATATTTATATTTTATAATAATATTTTAGCTTAAGCTAATTTTGTTATTCATGCAAATAAAGTATTTTCATTCATTCATAAACATATCTATTATCTAAATCTATGAATTCAATCTTTTCATTCCAATCTACCAAAAAAATTGTGGTCGAATTACATCACCAATCAAAAAATACAAATCGTCACTTAATTGCTTCCCCCAAACGGAAGACGTTAATCCCTTGTTACAAAACGACGATTTAGTTAAACAACCGATTACACGCTAAACCGGATTTAAATGCCACTAATTGAGACGGTGACAAAAATAACACAAGCCAGATGATAGGACAAAAAATGGTTCTTAATTTGTAAGATAAAATAATGGTTGGCTTGTAGTTTGGTTTTTGTTGATGTAACTCAGATAACAGATTAGGGTTGGTTTTAATTTATAAATTAATATCTATAAATTGACAGTAAATGAAAATTATAATAATGATTAAGTACAGTATTTTTTTTAATTGAGGTTTTTGGTAATTTGCGATTATAAATTACTTTGATTTCATGTAATAGTTATATTGATGTTTCAAGATTTTTTATCGAAAAAAGGATTAATGATTTTATTTTGAAATTACAAAAATAACAATATCAAACGCTTAGCGAATATTAATATAGATTACAATGAAATAAACGCAGATAGAGTTGATTGTGACAATAATATCTATGTTATTAAAAAATATCAAAACATTAATTCTTCAAACAGGTATGAAGTAAATAATTAAATATGACGCTGTTGGAACTAAACGAGGGATTAAATAACATTATCTACATATTACACTAAACAGATTCGAAGCCGCTAATTGCTACAAGCTGCGACAAAAAGGAAATATAACATTCGATAAAAAATGTGACACGCTCCCGTTCATAATTAGGGATCTTTTTGTAAGATAGTTCTGATGTTATTCTAAGATTAATGTTACAAGATTTTGAAATAAAAAATGAACAGGCATACAATTATTTAACACATTTGTGTATGCAGTAAATTATTAACCTACAGATAAATTTTACAGTTATTTATTGGCCGAAACAATTTCATACCTAGTCTGTTTAGTCATGCAGCCATTACAGTCTCGAACCGAATTACTCCCACTTCACAAAACATCTTCCAATCTAGATTTCCATTGCCTCCATAATTGATTAATGTGACGTTAAGGACAAATAACTCCGTCATGTTAAACGCGCGAACACTCAACAGAGACATTAATTTTTCATCAGAATCCATTACGCTAATACAAAATGTCATCGCTAAATCCACGTATGCCAACGGAAACGGGACCGATCTTCCAAACGATTCATTGTCTTCTATTCCAGACTGTCATTAAACTAAAATAGCTGTTGTAAACTGAAGCAGTATAGGACACATGTTGTCACCATCAGTTTTACTCGTAGGTGTGATTTAATGCTGCTTGCACACTGCATGTGCTTCGTATTAATTGTATGATTTATTGTTATGTGGGAATACGGTAGGCGGTGTGGGTTACAGTGTTTGTGTAGCTTTACCATGCTTGAAACCCTTTAAATAGAGCATTTATAAACTATGGTTAATAAACTAACAAATTAACTATGGTTGTATAACTTTGCAATCAATACATGACAAGGAGCAAGACGTGGTATCTAATGATGATGAAGTATTTAAAATGTTACCTGAACCACCACGTCTACGTCTCTACGTCACCCATCTACGTCTTTACTTTCTTTATAGAAGTCATTGAGATGTATGTAGTACTAGAGAGGTGATCGCTACTACACTCTCTTTACAACGAGCTAGAGTCAAAAGTCACGAGTCTCATTAGTCTGTGCCGGACTGTGCTCCCCGCTTGCCGCGTCAACACGTGTTATTGCTCTGTTCAAAATGCCTTCGTGTGTGCTAAGATATTGTTTTAACAGTTCCTATAATACACACAAAGCCCGAGGAGTGACTTTTCACCAGTAAGTTTCCTTATTATGAGTAAGTCATGCATTTTACTAATATTGTTATCATTTTGCGAAAAATCACCACGCGTTCTGCGTTTCGCGCCATTTTTCATAGACTAACAGCACAGACGTGACACTATCGATGAGTCTGTTAAAAAAATGCAACCGGATTTTTTAACTATGAATAATGAATATACAATATATACTAGGAAAGATTACCGTGGTGTAGTACCTAAATATTTATACTTTTACCCGATTACGCAAAGTGAAACGGTAGGTTATATTAAGTAATATTTATTTATTTACCTATTTTTTTATTAAAAAAAGGTTTATCAACAGTTGTTCCAATAGGATTCAGATCAGCCATCAACATTGAATCATCGTATCCATTTAATTAGGGCTATTATAAACCAATACTCCAAAATTCGATTACATCATGAAGCAAAAACTGATAAAACTATTGATTACTACACAAAACGACAAAAGCTTACTAAATTGATATTATTTAAAGGAAATTAAAATACATAGTTTAATATATAATCCTCTTTTTATTAATTCCCTAGTATCAGTACCACCAGATAATACCGAGTAAACAGATTGCACAATGTGTCGCATCTGCGCGCATTGCTTAATCTTTGAACTTGAAGCCACGCCTCGCTCGTTCCACACGTACCCCACCACATCGGCCGCGCGTAATGTTTTTGTTTGGAATAACAACTCTAGTACGTAGTACATATTATCTCAATGATAGAAGTATAATTAATGCTATCAGTCTCTTAATACCTCTATCTACGAGTATATTGTCAACTCTAATCAAATCTCCAGTTACAACACTACCATAAATAACGTCTTTAATTAAATCATATTAATCATCACCCCTAACTATACCAATAACCAAATCCCCAGGTACAATTACACCACAATTATCAACATCCGACAAGTCTACACTCCCCTTAACCAGACCAACCGATCTGTCACTTCCCTCATTTGTTTACTAATCGTCCGATTCGTCGGTATTAATGGATATTGTCAATGGAATCACTCGGCCCTGTTTGATGTGGCTAATTCCGTGTTTACTTTACAGAAGACAAATTGCTGTTTAGCGCGCGTTTATTTTTAATTTATGTTGCTCGAGAATTATCGTGCTACTTGTGGAATTTGTGACGTCAATTATGTTTGTGACTAGAATGAAGTACCTATGTCTGCTGTTTTAAAAACTATCTGATATTGTAAAGCTTGTTTTTCGTGGGTAATTTGGAAATTGCTTTGCTATTTTTTGTAAGTAGAGCTAGCTTGCAAGAGATAATGTGTTGACAAAAAAATGTTTAATTGAAATTTGCGTTCATATTAAAATTAGAAAATAAAATAGCTTATTTATCGTAGTAGATATCTAATAAATTGTCCTCTAGATCTAGTTCCAATCGTAAACCTAATACTGAAAACTCGGAGTCTATTTGTGGAGTAATTCACTGAAACACACCTCATTCAGTGACATCTGCGTTCGTACAAACAATCTGTTTTCGGCCATGTTCTGGGAATCTTTTACATTGTTTGGTTGTTTCATTTTTTTGGCTTTGTGACGAAGACACGACTTTATAGTTACAACGAAAGTTTTAAAGATATTTTCGTATCTAGATACGCCAAGAATTTTTCGAAATTCATGAAACTATTTTTCAACTTAGGGAATAATATGCCTCAGAAATCATTGAGAAAAAGAAAAATATTGTGTACACATATTTGTCTATATAATGATTTACGGAGCCAAAACACGCGTACAAAACAGAGGAATTCCATTATTTGTTTGCACAATACGTTTCCCGGGTATAATTAGAGGTGCAAGTGTTAAGCATCCTTCCTCGATACGCTTCGACGGGTGTTTGGATGAACGGTGGCCGACGACGTCGCCGGCGCCGCCTGTCCGATTTACAACAACTTGTGTTGACATAGTGCTATTCTTTATCTATAGACAAAGTAAATTGGACCGTAACTCCTTGGTAGAAAGACAGATATCGATTGCCAAAACATAGGCCAAGAATCTGTTCATACGCAAACAAATTGCGAAGACATCCAGGAAACTAGACTTTGTTCGCGCCGCATAAGAAGACAATATCCTCTGTAGCGATCGGTCCGTCACAGATGGATGGACCCAAATGGACCGGCGTAACTTCTGTCGCCTACGCTCTGCGCCTTATTGTTTAGAGAAAACGTTGACATGAGGAAATTCGTCAGAGGAAGATACCGCATTTAGGACGAACGGAACATAAATCCCCGGTAAGTGACAAGTAAAACTTTATAGCTCTATAAATTAGTAGATGTATAACCGGACAAAAATAGAACGAACGCTATCGGCGTTATATCTAGAAGTGAAGTGTGAGCTGTCGCACGCGGAGGTATATTATCTTCAATTTCGACATTCCTCCCTTTCGCCGAGTTATTATGGAGTCGTAAAAATAAGTTATTGTTGCAAAATCACGCGTGGAATGTTCGGTAAACAACGTTTTTCACGATGTTCGTGATTGAGTTCCTCTGGGTTACGTAGTATTTACGTCAGGAAATACTTACACGCGAGCTAAATTGTGTGAATATTTATTGCTAGTACAGGAAGTAGTTTCTTATCCGATTCTTTTGACAATTGGTATGGATATTGAGCAAAATATAAATCACCTACAAGTAATAATCATTGAAACAACTACTGTTACAGCAAGCAGTATTACTGATGCTTTTTAGGCTTCCACTCTATCGCTTTATTTTTTATTAGACGCATCAAAGTCAGTCACGACTGACTCAATTGTTATTCATATGCGTATTTTAAAAGTGTAATGCGTGACACAAAAAGTTTAATGCTTCATTTCTATTTCTAACAACAGACGGTAGCAGAAACTATGTCGAGCCCTGTTATGACAGTCTTTCATGATTTTATTTTTGCTCTGCTCTCTGTGACACCGCTCGTTTCAACATTTTTATTACGACAGTTAACTTTTTGTCAAAGCGAAATGCGTTTTACATCCCGGTCTTGTTAACATATTAAAAGATAACAGTTTTTCATATTTAAAATGATACATTTCATCTCGAATAATGTCATAACAGCCATTAAATGTAGCGCCGTTCCTAACATATGTTTAGTTGAAAAAAGTGTGAAAAACATGTTTCATGCTGGTCGTAAAATGTTGTCTTGTAAAGTCACAAATAATATAAAACAGAATAGTTTTGCGTCTACAATGTCGGCGGCAGTTCGAATTTCGACTTTATGTTTTCGGTGTTTAGTTCGAGGGTGACAACGTGAATGGGTGGTTTTATTTGTTTTCGCATAGCTTGGTATTTATTAAAAGATTAATAGTCTGTCGTCAGATGTCTCTGTGAGATCGTAACGTATACAGAGTGACGGACGGCCTGAAATATCTCAAAATCTGTTTATTGACTCAGTGACTGCGAACATCGGGGTTATGCATTTGACAAATTTAGAATTTTGTGCTGTTCTTTCGCCAAGTCCCGTGCTGCTTTCTTAATATCTTTTATTGCCCCTTATATTGTTAATAATGTTCTTTTTTATGTGCTGTTCAAAGATTAGGGACGTGTTTTATTGTTACATTTATTTTGTTTCTTTTTAGTATTACACATTTGACAATTATTGCCAGAGTTATTTATTTCAGTAAAATCCAGATGTGTTTCAGAGGAAATGTTAACCAAAATATTTGGATATTTATACTTCATGATAAGTTTCGTAAAATCATTAAAAACAAATCCGAAGTAACAATAAATTAAACTAGGTGTTGCAGCGTTAACACATGAGATTTATTTAGGTGAGCTCATGCTACTTTGTTGTATGATTTAGTTAGCGGGATTAATGGCATTTTCAAATGTATTTTTAATGGAAATTGAGTAAACGTTTTAAATATGCCAGTATCAACATAAGTAATATCAGTTTGAAGAGAAAAAAAATATAAATTGTGGTTTTCAGAATCATTTAAATATTTTATAAGTTTACTAGACTATTGCTTCAACTCCACTCTCAAGAATACTATACTTTCAACTCATGAACACATTTTTAAAATCTGTCTCTCAAGTTTTATGTTTATCCATTCAGAACATACAAAAATAATTCTCCTTTCAAAACAGTAGATTAATAAGAACGCAAATCTATTAGACCACCTAAACAGCTATGTTAAAATGGGTAATATTCTAAACAGGGGCAATTGGTAGTTTGTCAGAAACCACGGTTATAGTGTTATGGATATTTAACGATCGACAATTGAACTTTGGGTGGTCCTCGTAAAGATGGCTCGTTAAGGGGTCAAGTTTAAACAACGTTTATGATATCCTTACAAATTGTTAACAGATATTGTAACATGCTTGTTACTATTTTATCCAGGAAGGGTTTAGAACCAAGTGGCAGATAGTGGATTATGGCTAAAACCTTCACCAGATTGGGATGATGATGACGATTTTGGTGATGTTTATAATTAAGTTAGATAGCAGATTGAATTGATCAAATTATTGACAGTTATTATATTCCATTTGATCTGAAGGTCATATACGGTCTTTGTAGTAAGTTTTACTACTAAGAAGATGCAATTTTTCACATATAAGTGTTATAATAAACCATCATAATATGCCATATCTCAAACGAAAAAATTATGTCAGGCATGTTTAGGGCAACAAACTTATTCATTATCGGCGATCATATTATCATATCATCGATATGGAATGAAATTAGGACATATAGTACCTAATATGTATGTAGCTGCTTCTGAGAAGCTATATTATATAATAATTATTAATTGGATCTTCTTGAGCTAAACCTATAGTATAACAAATCAAGAGATCCAATACAGTAAGTATTGGATGGTACAGTAAGTATGGACTGGATTCTTCGCAACCAACGACCGCCTCTCTGAAACAAAACATTAATTTTTCCAATCAGAAGTTATTCTTATCCGCCAAGTAAAGATATCATGTACATCATCATTTTAATCATCGACTTCCTCTTCTGCAATCTATCCTACATCAATCCAAGGTGCAACATCTATAATGACGTCACTGAAAGCCATCCCATCATCACTTGGATAGAGTAATCGTAATCGAAAATAACCGGGCATTGCAGGAAGGAACGAAATTAGCCCGGTCACCGAACTCATTGCGCGTGCGCATTGGATGGAGTTAATTGTTTTATGAAGCTGGTTGACAGGTGATAAAGCTTTTTTACTAGCTGATCCTGAGTAAAACTCAAACACAAACATTTATTTATTCAATTAGACTTCTAGAAGCACTTTTGATCGTCATAACAGTTTTAACATTTACCACCGATTCGGAAAGCAATACTGCTTTCCGTATCTCCATACGGAGAAGAACCGGAAATAAACTCCATAGTTGTGCTTTCAAAATCATGTCTAGTTTAGTTCACAGCCTTTTTAATTCATTAACTAATATAGCGACACAACATTCATAAAAATCGGTAAATCCATTTCAGAGGAATGTGATTACGAATACCGTGACACTAGAAGAGGAAGTCGCTGTCTTATGAATAGTTAATTATTCTTTGTTAATAAGCCAGTTAGTTGTAGTAGACAAATTACCTCTGAAAATAGTTTTAAAATTTTCAGAGGTCTCGGAGTCGAACATTAATTCAGGAAAGCTCTTTTAAGACGGCGATTGAGATTAAAATTATACTACAACTAGGATAGTACGTTATAGAAAAGGTAATCTGCTGAATATCTGGGCAATTGGCACATTTTTATTTATAACCTATTAGTCCTCTTATTTTAATTAACTACCATGGTACCACCAAACAATTGTATAGTCAAAATATCTGGCAAACTGTGCTCAAAGTCAGCTCCTTTATATTCCTTAAATTAAAACAACATATTAAATTAATTACAAGCCACAAGCCAAAGTTGACGAAGATTTTTATTGAACCCCTCTCGCGTACAACAAAGTGATTAAATTAAAAATCTTCCCTTGTTTACACATTGTTTCGTGGAATTGTTCAATTAACATTCCGGACAAACGTCATAAGACATAAACACTAGCTTTGATCCCGTGTCTGCTCGGGCTTTTCAAGGAAACCTGTAAAGGACTGTCTTTTGTGAACTTTGTCTATGTGACATGTTTTTATAAGATGTGTTTAATTTAGATGTAAGATAATAATAAGTTAGGGAGGAACATTACTTATTAAATGTGAAATTTATTGATGACTAGCTGTGCCCCGCGGTTTCACCCGCATTGCTCCGCTCCTGTCGATCTTAGGGTGATGATATATAGCCTATAACCTTCCTCGATAAATAGGCTATCTAACACCGAAATAATTTTTCAAATCGGACCAGTAGTTCCTGAGATTAGCGCATTCAAACAAACAAACAAACAAACTCTTCAGCTTTATAATATTAGTATAGATAAGTTGTAAGTTTTTTAATGTTTAACTATATAGTTAGGTATGTGTCCTTTGAATCAAATCGTGCCCTTAGCACATTTTATCGATTTGTGACATAAATGAACGACTTTTCAATATATTGTAACTCAGTTCATCACTTGAAAATAAACTTTATTTTGTTTTCTAAAATATCCTCTGAGTTTTAATAAGTTTTATAATAAGTGTCCTATAATGGTATTAATAATAAGCATTTTCTAAATTTGTTGTTATATAAACACTATTTCGCGTCAATATTATGCAGATATTATAGTCCTACTGTTTTTTCCATAGAAGTTTAACGTATTAGATGTATCAATGAATTTAATATTAGGCGCCGATGCAGTATCGAATCTCATAGTGAGGACCAAAAGCCGCCAACATATCCGCGACCTTGTAATAACGCACCCAAGAGGAACAGCCGTGTGTGGCGATGTCTATAAATATTATATAGTTACTAGCGGTCCGCCCCGGCTTCGCCCGTGGTACATATGAAAAATAGATGTTGGCCGATTCTCAGACTTACCCGATATGCACAGAAAATTTCATGAGAATCGGTCCACCCGTTTCGGAGGAGTATGCAGACTAACATTGTGACACGAGAATTTTATATATAAGATGTACAATATAAAAAGTGAACCCTTTTTATGATTGATTCTAGAGATTTTTATGATTGATAAATGAAAATAAATAAGTTATTTATTTAATTTTGGTGAGTATTTTTTATCTATTTTTATAATTTTCATAATAATTTATATTTTGATTACCTACTTTCAATGCTTAATGATACACAGATAAATAAAAATTGTACTTAATCTTAAAAAAATGTTAGCTCTAAGTGAAACAAAACAGAGAAACACTCTCTTGAAAATATTATAAACAAATGTGTAAATTAACTGCATACAGCACCTTTAATAATTATAAAATAATAATTTATCTTTGACACATTTTAATATAACGGAACCCTAATTCCCACAAGCGAGTCTTGGCGACCACAGAAGTTGACATTTGACAAAAAAGGTTTGCAATATCATCCCAACATCAAGATTATCCAACCTACCGTTTTGCCGACCTTACCGCGAACTGTCAAAGCCTTTTACCAATTTACAATATTAAAAAATAACACTCAACACAAACACTTTAAGAAAACTACACCTTAACACCTTCAGATAAGATTCATAATCAAAATGGTGAAAGTATATTAAAGTTTGTCGTAGAATATATCACCAGAAGAGAATTTAGTGAAATATGAAATTGTTTCTGGCATTTTTGTTATGTCTAAATTATATTTTTCGCCGTCACTGGACATTGGAAGTAATTAAATTACAGTTTATTTTGCATTTAAATAATTTATCTTGCGTGAAAGTTATTTCTAAAACAGTTAGTTAATCTAGATTCTAAAAATATGTGTATTCCGTTCACAGAATACATTTGAGAAATTAAAAATACCAATTATAGTCAGCTAAGTAGTCAGCTTATTTAAAATAGTAAATGCCGACAACTTCTTTCTTTTATTATCATATTGAAGTTTATCACCTTTCTTTGGTATTCCGTGTATAATTTATTTGTTAATTATTTTGGTAGCTCATTTAGATAAGACTAATTATTTTTATTTTATAAAACACAATGTCGGTGAAAGATGAAAATATTATGATCTAAATGCAAATATTATTTTGTACATTTAATTATTTTGTTTTGAACAACAAAGTCGTTAAAAGAATGATTCATTAAGTCATTATTATTTCATTAATTAAATACAGTTCGAATTAAAATTTAAAATTATTTTTATATAGTAAGATATGGTTTTCTTGGACGGTAAACAAAATTTAAATGTTGACAATTAAATTAAAGTTTAATTTGCATTTCTCTAAATAAAAAAGAAAACAAAAGTTCATCCGCTAGCCTGTAAAGAAATTCATGGTTTAAAATAATATATTTTACTTTTAAACTGTCTTCAAAATAACAAGTAAGATACGTCGGTCATTAATTATAGCATAATTATATATATTTAAAGACGAACAGACGAACAGTAAAGCTTATGTTACCGTCAACTTCGCATGTAAGTGTAGGGTATAGTTTTGTTCGTATTGTCAACTTGACTGATGGCAGGAAGGCATGTGTTCACCCCTTTACTTGTAAGGTTGTGTTCACATAAAGAGCGGGTTAATTATGTACCGTAGAAATTACATATAGGTATTTTCTATATGTAGAAGGATTTGTGTATAGAATACATGATTAAATAAAAGGTAAGAGATTCAGGGGAACCCGTTATATTTCTGATTTTTATTTATCCTAAAAAGATAACTTAAAAGTGGAAACTATATGAAGATGAATGTGATAAGAATGTGGAATTTCAGTTTCAAATAAACAACAGGAAGGTCAAAGAAAAGGTACAGGCACATCAAGATTAACCACATAATCACTTCTAAATATTTTCTTTTATAACACATAAAACTGAAAGAATAGAATAAATTCGATTGCTCTGGCGGGTCACGAGTGGCTGAGTTGGTCAGGCATCCGCCCCGGAATGGCGCGAAAGGATGCGGGTTCGAGTCCCGCCTCGTGATCGAATTTTTTCTATTCTTTATAAATTTATATTTATAAAGCATTTGAATGCCATAAAACCAAAAATATAAATTCAACAAAAAAGGTCGTGTTCCATCGTTACAATATTGTATTCACTGAAAAGTGCTTCATATTGGTTGAAATGGTTGTTAATCATCTCAATAGATGGCGCGCGGTGTGTCCCTCCAGACACATAAAACTGAAAGAATAGAATAAATTCGATTGCTCTGGCGGGTCACGAGTGGCTGAGTTGGTCAGGCATCCGCCCCGGAATGGCGCGAAAGGATGCGGGTTCGAGTCCCGCCTCGTGATCGAATTTTTTCTATTCTTGATAAATTTATATTTATAAAGCATTTGAATGCCATAAAACCAAAAATATAAATTCAACAAAAAAGGTCGTGTTCCATCGTTACAATATTGTATTCACTGAAAAGTGCTTCATATTGGTTGAAATGGTTGTTAATCATCTCAATAGATGGCGCGCGGTGTGTCCCTCCAGACACATAAAACTGAAAGAATAGAATAAATTCGATTGCTCTGGCGGGTCACGAGTGGCTGAGTTGGTCAGGCATCCGCCCCGGAATGGCGCGAAAGGATGCGGGTTCGAGTCCCGCCTCGTGATCGAATTTTTTCTATTCTTTATAAATTTATATTTATAAAGCATTTGAATGCCATAAAACCAAAAATATAAATTCAACAAAAAAGGTCGTGTTCCATCGTTACAATATTGTATTCACTGAAAAGTGCTTCATATTGGTTGAAATGGTTGTTAATCATCTCAATAGATGGCGCGCGGTGTGTCCCTCCAGACACATAAAACTGAAAGAATAGAATAAATTCGATTGCTCTGGCGGGTCACGAGTGGCTGAGTTGGTCAGGCATCCGCCCCGGAATGGCGCGAAAGGATGCGGGTTCGAGTCCCGCCTCGTGATCGAATTTTTTCTATTCTTTATAAATTTATATTTATAAAGCATTTGAATGCCATAAAACCAAAAATATAAATTCAACAAAAAAGGTCGTGTTCCATCGTTACAATATTGTATTCACTGAAAAGTGCTTCATATTGGTTGAAATGGTTGTTAATCATCTCAATAGATGGCGCGCGGTGTGTCCCTCCAGACACAAAACTGAAAGAATAGAATAAATTCGATTGCTCTGGCGGGTCACGAGTGGCTGAGTTGGTCAGGCATCCGCCCCGGAATGGCGCGAAAGGATGCGGGTTCGAGTCCCGCCTCGTGATCGAATTTTTTCTAATCTTTATAAATTTATATTTTCTTTTAATTTAACCATTTTATTTTCATAAAAACCATTCTTTTTACTAAAGAACCTTCCGTAAATAATATTGTCTTAAGAAAAATATAATATTTGTATATTTAATTAATCCTTTACTAAATTGAAAAACTTAAAAGACTTCTTTCCGCTATCGCTACCGCTCGCTTATGTAAGCTGGTTACTACCTAATAAATGTTGTTTTATGGTGATACAGTTTTACATTGTATCTCTTACTGGCTTGCTAAATTATCTTGAAATTATTATTTAAAATAAAGCATATTTACATGTTACTCGAGGCTCTACTTTGCTTTATTATATAAGTCATTACTTTTGTCGAATATTTAGAACAAGAATAATTATCCTTTTCAATTAATTTCATATTGTTCCATTCCAAATCCTGAATTTCACAGATAACCTCTATCTCTTCCCTTGGTCACGGCACCACGCGAACAGCTGGACCGATTTTCATGATTTTTGTTGTTGTTGTGTATATAGGTACCTACCTATTATAATCAAGAGAAGGATCTTATGAACGAAATTTGTACGAAATTTGTGTCAAACGTAAATAAATCAAGAAACCTTAAAGGCTATTTAAACTTCACGAGTATAGCGTCTGTCAGGTCAGCTAGTAATAAAAAGGGTAAGTATTATAAAAATCCATCTATTCTTGGAAAATAGAATCTACAAAAGATGCTCTGCCTTGAAATAGAAAGAAAGGGTATCGATTTAGCTACAAATACCTCTTCTGTGATTGCTCAAAATACAAAGAAATTTCCAGTAGATTTTTTTTGTTATGTCCCAAACATCTTTGGGTTCTAAGCATACGTGAACATTACATAACATCCGTAAATGAAACCTAATGAATAAATTACAGGTGGCGTAGTGTGACCGACACAAGCGAGCGGGCATTATGCAGTGGGCTTTATTGGTTTTTGCTAGCTTCAGGGACAATACTATTATTGTAGTACTATACTATTACTAGATTTCCGCCCGCGGCTTCGCCCGCGTTTTCAAAGGAAAACCCGCATAGTTCCCGTTCCCGTAGGATTTCCGGGATAAAACCTATCCTATGTGTTAATCCAAGTTACCCTCTATATGTGTGCCAAATTTCATTGTAATCGGTTCAGTAGTTTTTACGTGAAAGAGTAACAAACATCCATACAAACTTTCGCCTTTATAATAGTATTAAGATTGTGTAAGACCCTATGGTCTTCTGGAATGTTCTGGGGTAATTTGTAAGATTTAGATGGGTATAATAAAGTTCATTTTGTTTTCTTAATTCTGAATTCTAAAGCTTTCACTAAAGCAAAAGCTATAGTGGTTTCAAATTTTTATAGTGATACAAATATTCTATTATTCAGTTTAACAAATATAATGACAGATAATGTAATAAAATGGTAATAAATGATAGAAATAAATATTGAAATGAAGAAGAATATTGTACGGAGATTCTAGATAGACATATCTTTTCGAATTTATTTCTATTTGTTTTAATTCTATTGCTTGCATTGCATTGCAAATCAGATATGTTATGCTAGCACCATCTATTGATAGATTACTAAGTTAATAGTTAGGTACCCTTTGAATTTGTCAATTAAATTGATAAAGGGCCGATTTTTCAATGCTTGGTTAAAACTTATTCGTCGAATAATGTATAAAACTACCATTTTAAAAACGTATTCTAACTGCCCGTATTTGACAGTTTACGTGACATTTTAATATTATCGTGTAATACTTTATTGGACGGGTAAGTTTTATCCAAGGATTGAAAAATCGGCCCTTACTGGGAAATAAATATAATAAATAATAAATATTGTTTACGATGATGACTTTCTACTCTATTTTACACCATCTTTGTAGCATTTCTTAAACCTCATTCCTAACTGTAATTACACAAATCCAAGTCAAATTTCAACATAAAATAACAAGTTTGAATTAAATTATGATGTATAAGGATAATGTTTATAATTAATAAGATGCCCTGTAGGTGTAGTCTCGACACATTAATCGACATCGATCTCGACCGAAATCGGTCGGTAACTAACGATTTTCAGTAACTATAGTATGGACCTAAAAAATTTAGTGTTGTTTTTCCAAGAAATTTACCTTGATATTAGGGAATATATAGTAAATTAAAATTAGTTACATAAATTTTTCGCATTATTACAAATACAATTGCATATGAAAAAAGCACATGTTATGCACAAAAAACATGGCAGTTAATTTAATTGTAATCAAATTCGATATTTTTTTATATCAATCGTTTAATTAATGTTCGTTTTATTACATATTCATGGAATCCAAAATTCCATGTATGGCAATCTCCTTATTTACTTTTTTGACATTTAACATCAATCAATCGAAATAATATTTCTATCAAAATAAATATAAATTTTGTGTTTTCAAGAGGAAAATTTTTAATTGTGTTCTTAAAAATCCTATAAATCTATTGGATAACAAATATCCTAAGAAAATATCAATCTGCGTTATGTTTTTATATAGTTAAAGCTATGTATTAGTTTTAGTTTAGTAATATTTTGTTATTTGTGAAGTGCAATAAAATTCTAATCAAAAGACTCTAAAAGCTCTACAAGATAATTCTGCTCAATTCGAAGCCTTTCTAGAAATCTTTAAGACATCATAGAAACGGACGGAACTAAAACTAAGGACGGAACGGATAATTTGTATCACTTGTATTTTTAGCTTGTATTATTATATTATATTATGTGCATCATTGATATTTTATTACAGTTAAGCAAAGGATGAATATATGCAATTGATTTAGCGGTTCACGGGTAATTATTTATGTAATAAATATAAATATTTATCTATAAATTTTATAATTTACAGATGAACAAGTTACTAGAATTATGTTGATGAGAGATGATGGTTTTGGCCAAATTTTCAACTACGCTATTATAAACTGTTAAATTAAATTTTTCTAATAAATTTTTTTCTTAATTCGATCGTTTTTTATTTGTATTCATCTGTATAATTTTATTATCCTAGAAGTTCAGAATAATTTCTTTCTGAACTTCTAGGAATTATTAATTGAATATGAATTCAATAATTTAGGCTGAATAAATGCAGACAACAGTACACTATTTTAATATTTATTTAATATAATATAAGAGGCTTCTTAACATTTTCAATAAAATTTTGAAACCATCTTAAAAATAAAACATTATTTGTTTATTTTATTTTAATTGCAATAACATTAAATAAGAGAAAACACTATTGCGTTAAATCGTGTAGCATCGGAAGTGTGAAATATCTTTTTTATTATAATATTATAATAATCTATAATTTTTCCGACATTATCAACCGTATCTACAAACCCACACAAACCGTAAGGCCCTTCTCCCATTACGATACTTCTAGAATACGATACTCGAGTAGAATACTAGTTTGATATTTGCTCGCTGCCCGATGTTTGCATATTCAGCGACTGAAAAATGACTAAATTCATCATTATTGTGCCTCGTTTTTGTAGACGGACGCTATGTCGAGCGATTCCAGTGACGACGTAAAAGTAGGAAGTAGGTACTGGATTCATCCATATATTGAAAGAAACATAAATTGTAGAGTTTTTATAGCCGCACGAGAACTGCAACATGATGATAAGAATTTTTTATCTTTCTACCGAAGAGATACGCGCGAAACACGACGCAAAAGCGACCAACTATACTAGTCGCGGACGTGTAGGATACCGGTAGCGTAATGGGAGAAGGGCCTTCGAGATCTTGTCGAGATCAAACGTCGGTATCATAACGATTGACAATGTCAAAGAATAATTTGTTTTGACAATATTCGAATGTGTTGCAAAGAAATGATTTTCCAAATCCATGAAATCTATATTCTATTTATTTTTCATATATCTACGAAATTGAAATAATTATGTTATTAATTTAGATAAAAATGCATTACTACTAGGCTATTATTATATAAATATTTTGACGCATTACGGAAAGTTTTGTGAAGAATAAAAATTATAAACAAATATGTATCCATTGTATATCTACTTCCATCAAATTAGGGAGAGGTATTAAGCGACATCATTTTCATTGCTGAAGACGGGACTATAAATTAGTTGTCGATAATTACCGACTAATATTGTACAGACTTCGGGCCCTGATTGTCGTCGAGCGTGACAAGTTAGGAAACTGTATGCTTCAACGCTCACCCCATTTTATAATAATTCTATACCTTTGTATATTAAATTTAATGGGACAAATATGTATAAAATTGTTTTTTTTTGTCAATCTAAGGTTTATTTCAACGATGGTTAAGTAATTAACAGGGATAGGTAAATTACTAAATTAGTTTATTTTGCTTGATGGTTATGTTATGGTTTAGAAAAAATCTGATTAATTATTATTTAATAATAGCGGTCCATCCCGGCTTCGCTCGTGGTATTTTAGACTTTTGCGATTGCATAGTTACGTAACTATAAAACGGTGTAAGATTTTTTCAATGGGACCAGAAGTTCCTAAGACTAGCGCGTCAAAACAATATCTTCAACATTTCATATTAAATATGTAGATAGTAATTAAGATATGTAGGTAGACTAGATTTTTCATGAATGAATATTTAGGTCATTTTACATAACCATATTTGAATTGAGTGGTAGAAATTATGAATGTGTGAAAATAGTATAATGAAATTTTTGTAGAAACAACATATGATTTTTCACACATTTCAAAGTAAAAGTATTACTTAGTCACTTTATAATTGAAAAGTAAAACAAAGCATGTCCAATGACACTCGAATCAGAGCAGTCAGTCAGTAGGTGAGCGGTTACGTGACGATAACGATCACGCGATACGATGTTTAATTAATATCGGTACGACGTGTACGGGGAAGTGAAATTAGCGTTATTTATTGGGGAATCCACCTGATGAAGAATATGTGTTTATAGTGGAAATAATGTTTGAAGAGTCGTTTCATATCCGTTCCGTTGTCTTTAAAATCCAAACATACTTATTACTTATCGAATTTTGGTATTTTACATAGATACCTACTACTAAGAAAGTATGTATTATCATCGCTCTATCATTTGCTTGATTAGCAAGATTTTAAGATTCTTGCAGGCCCGGGGGGGGGGGAGGGTAAGAAGGCCGCTTTTATGAGAAATATTTTGTATGTATTCTTTGGTTATTTGCTAACAATGTCAAATCAGTATAGTAAGAGTCAGAAAATGTTTTTAACGTTGGCTTTTAATGTACCAGATATTTTAATAGAAATAGGTACTTACTTACTTACTTTTATTATAGGTATTATATAGAACTACTAGCGACCCGCCCCGGCTTCGCACGGGTGCAATGCTGATACTAAATACACTACAGAAAAACTGTGAACGTTGTATATAAAAACATAGCGGCCCGCTCCGGCTTCGCACGGGTATAAAATAGATAGCCGGGCGGCCGGCCGGTACCGCCGCAAACGCTACGTCCCGCAATTTTTAAATCTGTAATATCTTCGAAAATATTCACTTAAATCATACGGTGTAAAGGGCCATATAGATCTATATTAAATGAACAATGTATTCAAGGTATTTAATTGGTTAAGGATTAATGATGTATTGGTTAAAATCGCATCGAAAATTAACCATTATTTGTCGTAAAAAGTAAATGACAAAAAAAGTTATTGTGGGTTATCCATAAGAGATAGACATATACCACCGCGGACTTTTCTGTAGACCTTTTCAATGTGTATAATACTTAGTACATTATTTTGATAAAACTCGTAGGGTTCAGCCTGCGTTTGCAATGTAAGCGGAAAAAATGTAATTTTTTACGACATCACATTAGAAACCTCAAAAATAACAGTACTTCTTCACTATTTAATGGATGTTATTATACATATAAACCTTCCTCTCGAATCACTCTATCTATTAAAAAAATATCAAAATCATCAAAATCCGTTGCGTAGTTTCAAAGATTTAAGCGTACAAAGGGACATAGGGACATAGGGACAGGGAAAGCGACTTTGTTTTATGCTATGTAGTGATGCATGTCTCATCATACTTCAAGTTTGTGACGAATGTTATGGAACAATTATAAATTGACTTCACATAAGATCATTGTCATGGACTCATGGATGAGACACACGCGTGATCCACTTATTATATTGGACCCTTTTTTACAGAAAAACAATAACTATTGAGAGTTTAGTATCCAAGAAATGCCACTACAAACAATTTTATAGGCCTAATTACATAAAAATGCAGTACACCAGTGATACATTTAAATATACCGACAAAATTTCACTCAACTTTATAAAAATTACAATCTCACGACTTAACTGGTTCGATATTTTATCTTATTGTGCTTACATTTTGTGGGAGGACAATAACGTATGATTTTACATTGAAAATAAAACAATCTATTTTATTCTGTGAGCGCATAAACCACTTCACAAATTGATCTCGAAAAATAAAAGGAATCTTTGATCTTTACGCTTGCTACAACCACGCCTACCTTTTGAACTGACAACGAAAAAGCACGACCAGTATACCTTGAGCCCTGTGGTGAAAAAAAGCTAAGACCCTCATTAAAACACTAGAGGGTTAAACGGGTCTTTACAATCTGGCCTGGGGTCATAATTGGAAGGCCTCGTTAAAAAATTTTTAATCAACCTCGAAAGTTTTATGAGACGGCAATGAAAAGGCTTCTTTGTTGTGGTAATTATGTTGCGATCGTTTCAGTTATTAATTATGTCGCTAATATAATAATAATTAGAATTTATAAATATTTACTTTTTAATAATTTATCGTTGTAGTTAATTTATCTATCACGCACATAAAAGAGATGTCAAATAATCGTAAAATAGTGATTCATACTAAATTGTTTAAATATTAAATGTACTTTAATAACTATAATTATTTATTATATTTATTTATTTATTTAATTAGGAAGGTAGTAAAACTTCACTTATTATTGAATGTAATGATTCCAGTTAGGATCACTAAACCTCGGAACTAAACATCTATATGAAAATAACTGAAGATCCAAAGTAATAGTGTGGTAATAGTAAAACTTAAAAGTAATTTTTCAAAAATTAAATCAAGTTTTTGAAGATATTTTTGTCCGCGGATTAAACCGCAGCGCTCAGTTAGTACCTATTTATATTTACATAACTTTAGGCCCCTCTATTTTACTATCTCTAAATTAGGGTTTACAATTGACCTTTCAATCATTTAACTAGTACCTTATAATAAACATAAAACTATGCATAAAACATTAACTTCTTTGTAGTCCTTTTGACGTTGAAAGTCAGAGACATGAAAGGACTAATACCATTGAGTAGCCCATTGAAATGATAAGGTCAATTGGCTAAATGTGTTTTCAATAAATAAAGTACCTTTGATCTATAGTCTATTATTATTTCTTTACTTTATAGTAGAGAAAAGCCAATTTGAATATTAACAATCAACGAAATAGGTAGGTAATTCTTCTTCTCAGTTTTGTGTTATCTGTAATAGGTATTTTTGATTATAATTCTTACCTAATGTATAATAATCAAATAAGTGAGTATTATTAATTAAAATATAATAATATCTCCAGTAGATTCTCTGTGTTATAGTCATTGTGACTTAGGTTCTGAATTGCATTTAACTAATTGTTTATAAAATTGCAATATTCACAAGGCTGAAACTTTTGATTATAAATTTCTATTGATAAAATAAATATATTTCTATCAATCTCGATAATTTTTGTTGCTGTTGTTGTTTGATTTAAAAAAAATATTCTTTCTTCTTCTAATTTCAGTCTTCTTTCTCCATTTCTTTATACTATAGGTAATTGTGACTACCAACATAGTTAACCCTATAAATGAAATAAGTTTACAAAGTCCTTGAGCACAGGCGTGCCGGTGTTTAGTGACAATGGCGGAAATTGCCTGCATTCGTTCAGCACGCGACGCGTCTGCAGTATGCGCCAATGGTTTACCTATATCGGGAATTAATACAGTTTTTGTTAATAGTAGCTCATATTAATATAGAATATAGATTGAGATATAATATATTATGTGTTTATGTTATATTCCTTCAAGAAGGTCCTAGAAGCTTATATCAAATTCAATATTTTTAAACAGGTAAAGTCAAAAATTAAATATACTATATAGCAAGTACACCTATAGCATGTTTATTTTACCACAACTAGAATTAAAACGCATGCACGTGTGCTCTATGTAATACATAAAAACGAAATATAAAATACTCAAATATAATATTACTAGCTTTCCGCCCGCGGCTTCGCCCGCATTTTCAAAGATAAACCCGCATAGTTCCCGTTCCCGTGGGATTTCCGGGATAAAACCTATCCTATGTGTTAATCCAAGTTACCCTCTATATGTGTGCTAAAATTCATTGTAATCGGTTCAGTAGTTTTTGCGTGAAAGAGTAACAAACATCCATACATCCATACAAACTTTCACATTTATAATATTAATAGGATGTATCATTAGTTTTGTTAATTCGCTTACACATATACTCGATGGCAAAAAAGGTAACAAGTAAACACATAGAGCCTGATGGTCTAATATAAAAGAAACCACAACTTCAAAAGTTTCTTCACGTATCGACAATACAATTCACAATTCTTTATTACGGTAAATAGAATACCAGAATAACTAGAAAGACAATTATACAAATTTCTACTCAAGACACGATGTCTGTTTACGCTTCTACCTAGCTATACAAAACACAACCGAACCATACAATTTCCCTAAAATAACAATCACCATTATCGCTTCCAAAATATCAAACTACCCTTCAATTTGTATGCAATATTAGACCGTCAAAATAGCACGACCCTTCGCTAATAAATAGTCCAAGATTTATAAGAGGAAGGAGTGACCATAAAAAGAAATTACCGCCGTAAGCAGTGGCATACCGTTTTGTTATTCATAAAAGCCGAATATTTATGTGTTATCGTCAAAATATTTATTATTTTGTCCGTCCGACGTTCAGCCCTTTGTGTGACTACAAAAAATTTCGGGGTGTGAACGGGACTAGTGATGTGTGATTATTTATCGATAGGAATGTCGATAGTTTTAGACGACATTTTTGCTTTTTTCTTCAATTACCTTGCATTTAAAATTTGCAGTACTGTACCTATTTTTTTTAAAAGTATCGATTATTAGAGTTATTTAATATTCAATTTAACCTTTTAATTATGTAGTGTAAGTGCAAATCATTTAATTGTCTACGTTAAGTCATCAAAAAACACGCGTTAATATGATGGGAATAGGCATGACGACAGTATCCATAAATGATCGAATTAGTGTTTTTAAGGGAAAATGTATAATAAATAAATTAAAATTAGTGACTTAGAAATATTAAAAACATTAAGATTAATGAGATTATCAATAAAATAAAACAATGAAATTCTGCAGTCGGCCATATTGACTGAAACACGCGTGACGTCACGTCTATGTAAACAACTTCGCGTCAGGTGTATTTTGTTGTTATGAATATGTTGAGAATACGCATTTTTATTTATTTTCTAATTTTTTCACGTATGCTTTATCGACTCAGAACAGAAATATAATTGCGAATTCACGAATATGTGGTTCGGGTTTCTCTGCGTCAAATTTATACAATCATTTCATATTATTTTCTCGCTTTAAACAATTACTAACACTTTTTTGGGTATTATTTTTATGTTGATTCACATTGCAATACTGCACACCTCTTATAAACTTTGAAATTAGATTCTATAACACTTAATAATTAAATATTTGTTTAATTTTGCTTCGCTATGCATACAGATAATTACGTATTTACGTAAGAGTGACGTCACGCCTACGCCATGACACCTGTGAGCTGTTTTGGCACAGTTAATAAATATTTTTTTGAAAAATGGCTTTTA
Organism: Colias behrii; assembly: GCA_029959065.1. NCBI lineage: Eukaryota > Metazoa > Arthropoda > Insecta > Lepidoptera > Pieridae > Colias > Colias behrii. The sequence continues at coordinate 4,313,020 of JARWMC010000015.1, forward strand.
TCTTCGTTAAATTTAAGTATATTAGCGAAATATAGGGTTTTTCTTGTTTAATAAACGTATACACACATTATGGAAGAGGTTTTCAAAATCTTTCGTCATGCCTATTGGCGAGGTGTGGGAATCGACTTAAAAGTAATCATTAACAATAAATTTGTCTATCTAACGGAAGTCTACAATTTGCATGAAAAATGGGCCAGATTAATTAACATAGTGAGTAATTAATAGCGCTACATCCTGGTAAGAAAATATAAAAAATTATAAGTAAATAAAATGTAGCGACAGCAATATATATAATACTTAAAAATATCATTTGCATAAAGTGACATATAAGCCACCGTAATTCATTTATTTTAAAACTTGAATTATTTTTTGCTGGATTATAAATTATTAATGGAGGAGAAATATTAAACATTATTGATTATTTCGATATGTTTATAGTCTTACTTGACAAATGTATATCGAGTATAAATAAATATTAGTAACACGTAAATCATTATAGCATTGTAATTAATAACAATTCGTTATCCAACCACGCATTTATAAGATGTGTAAAATAAAAATTTAATATGAAATATGGCATAATGAAAAGGAAAGTTGCCTATATTTTTCTCTATCTCTATTTATTAAATTTCAAGATACCACATAGATAATATTATATTTTTATTGCAGGTCAAGCAAAGAAGCAGTGCCACCTGAAGTCAAGTGGTCATCACCGTCGATAACTTAATTCACTTTATCGATACCACCGTCACATCACTAGAGCAAAGGGCGTTTATGAAATATGCGATTCCTTATACAGGAGAAGTCCTTTATGTATCCCTGGAGAGGCCCCGGTCAAGGAGGTTATCACAACTGGCCACGGGCGGAATGAAAAATTTATTTCTCAATATACTGGCGAATCGACTTCGTGTGTTACATTATTTTCTTCTCTAGGGATGGGAAATGGATTGATCGATTTCATTCTGCTTATAAATGAGTGTTTAAGTATAGTGTGAAATGGATAATTTTTATGTTTGTGATTTTCGTATTTTAAAATCGTCAAATGAATGAACGGCATTGCAATATGTATCCAACTTAATTATCTAAAAAATACAATATTTATTATATGTAATATTAAATGATTTTTATTTTGACAAGTAAAGGAATTGAAATGATTAACTCAACAGTTTTTTACTCAACTCAGCACGACACGAATCAAATGATAGAAAAACAAGCGCTAAATAATCCTAAATATCAACAAAATCAATTTGCGAATCAAAATATTGAGAGCACTCGAAAAGGTACAAAGATGCTTTCTAAGATAACATTAATATTATCATTAAAGATAAGAGGGTAGGCGACACAGAAACCGCTAGTCATGATACCGACCAGCGAGGTTGACCCCTGTCGCATGCGCCTCGTATAGAAGCTGCTACCAAATATTGCCCAGTCACGTCCCTTCACGGGTCAACATATACTGGTTTCGATGTTAAAAGATGACGCCAGCGGCCAAATTGACATTTGACGTTGATTCACTATTGTCCCCTTTGAATGACGTCACATTTCATTCGAGATTCAAATTGAAACGTAATGAAAGATGATAATCAAGATAAATAATTTTATAGGCCATTATTGTATGCAAAAATCAATTAAGTGTATAGTTTGATTAGTTGTGTAATCAAGGCTTGATTTAAATTGGAATATTGTAGTTTGTAGAGCTTTCGCGTGTAGCCAGTATTGACAAAAGTGAGGATTTTATTACTTACATATTAAAAAAAAATTAAAAATATTATTTTCCATGCGTAAATAATATCATCTTTGTTAACAAAAATAATTTTGTCGAATATGTTTAAAAGCATTACTTTCACACTTACTCTTACTTTATTGTTGGCTTTGTACTTGTACCTACTTGACCCAAAGGTATGGGATTGATGATGATTTTAAAGGAGCAACTATGGAGTTTCTTGTCGGTTCTTCTCCACAGATACTGCTTTCCGAATCAGTGGTAAATGTTAAAAATATGTAAGAACGATTCTAAACTGCTTTTATTAGAAGTCTAATTGAATGTGAATTGAAATGAATAATGTTTGAGTTTATATAAAACCAAAATTATAAATACGTCAAGAAAAAATGTCTTTTTCATCTGTCGAACAGATATTTTAATATCAAAAAGTAACGAACATATTCATTTTGGGTGGTCTCAAATTGAATCATATTTTGAAAAGTGTCTTTGGAATAACATCAACTATTGTCCAATACTTTTGATATCAATCAAAATCACGTACGAGAAGTTTTGTCATGTCATCGCGGTGGAATAGAAACATATCTATGACACTTCGATGACATGAAATGTAGAGAGAAATATCGAAAGTATTGAGATATATATTTTTTTAATTTCATTGTCGTATCGTAAGTAAATATGTGGAATGGGTTGAAAAAAATAAACTAATATATGAAAACAACGGTCTAAGTGAACGAGAAAATAAACATTGATGTGTTAATAAATGTCTTTTTTATTATATAAATAGAAGATACTGTGTCAGGTTAAGGGCAAGTATTAAATTATTTTAATTAATTAGTGAATTGTAAATCTTGATTACACCAGCTATATTGTAAATTCTAAAACTGGCATTGCAAGATGCACATAAGAATGGTGATGAAGTACTACTTAGGTGCTCTTATCTTTATTATACCATTTTACCAAATAATCTAACCAAAACATCTATCTATACTAATATTATAAAGCTGAAGAGTTTGCTTGTTTGTTTGAACGCGCTAATCTCAAGATGTACTGGTCCGATTTGAAAAATTATTTAAGTGTTGGATAGCCCATTTATCGAGGAAGGCTATAGGCTATATAATATCATCACGCTAAGACCAACAGGAGCGGAGCCACGTGGGTGAAACCGCAAGCGCAGCTAGTATTTTATAAACCGCTCTAAAACTATAGTCAACCATAGATGCACAAAGGAATAGTGATTTAGTAGTAACTATTGTTTATATATCTTTAATACCTACATATAAGTATATGTTAGAAGCAATACATCTAAAACTAGGGTCAACCAAGATGCACATAAGAAAGAATGAAGTAGCCGGTAGGGTTAGGAAGCAGGTGCCTCCATCGATCAACGTCGCTCTTGACAAAGTGACGTATGAGACAATCCGACCCATGCAAAACGGAGAACCAGAGTATAGTAGGGTTATATGGTGCTGGTATGTATGTAATACTAATTTTTTAAAAAGAGTTTTTCATATTGACATAGTATTGGATAGTTAGATGCAAGTAAAAATTAGTTGATAGTATAATAATAGGTTTCAAAGAGTTGTTATTAAAATGAAAATAAAGGATAAAGAAAAGTAAAAGTAAACAGTAAGTAAATTAAAGATATGATTGTGGACAAACAAACAATAAATTAGCTGAAGTCAAGAAGGATTTAAATGTTAGTTTTGGGTATTGGAAGAACCTTCATATAAAAAGAATTCAAGTTATATAAAAGTGATGGCTAAATGTATTTAAATTTGCTAGTTGCAATAAGTGGTAGAAAAAAAGAGATAAATGTACATATTTACTACGAAACCTATCACCTACCTATAGCTAATTATGGAACACGAAGGAATATACTTTACAAGAATTTACTCCATAAAACTAAACCTTATCACAATTCATATTCCTTAACCACCAATTATTATCAATTCCCTTCCTATCAATTAGGTCTCATTACAAATTCCCGCCATGTAAGCCGAGCTTAACATCGCTTTGACAATTTACATCGTCAATTGATGCGCGGTGTCAAGTGGGGGTTGATCAAAATTTCAAATAGACTGGCTAAGTGGATTTTTGGGGTAACCGTTCGTAACTTGGAAATTGATGCTGTCAAAGACGCTTATTCAATTTGCGGATTATAAATGGAGGGAATATAAATGATACCGTTTTGAGCTTTAAAATAATTGTCACTTCTTTGTTGAATGACTTCAAGATGGACGGTTCATTTCGGCTGATTGTTTTATTAAGCAAAGTTATATGAAATTCAGATCGGGTTGTATAGGTACCTAATCATCTAAAATAACGCATACCCCAGGAATCTTCCAAATTTATTGTATTTCCTTCTAGTTGTGCCCTGCGGTTTTACTTTTGGTCTAAGCGTGATGATATATTGCTTTCCTCTATAAATGGGCTATCTAACACAAAGGCTATCTAACGAAAAAATTTTTCTGAAAATCGGACCAGTAGTTCCTGAGATTAGTAAATAATAAATTAGTTTAAATAACAATATTATTTACATTTCCCAGTACAGTACTCGTACATAGGCGTATAAAACAATTTCCACGTTCCATTTTTCATTTCCGTAAAGACGTTAACAATATCTCAGTGTTGAAGCCATAGACAGCTGACCGCTTCATTTTAAAGCCTGGTCAATAGAACAGCTGCTAAATGCATCTGCCCTTAGCCCTTAGAGGGACAAGAGTTCAAATCCTTTCGACACAACTGTTTCTTTAACCCTTTTTATTGTTGGGAAATCCTATCATCATTAATTGACAACCCTATAAGTTACTTATATTTGAAATAATCGCCAAAGAATTCCTGTCTTACGAACGTAGGTAGAGTTAATTTTAAATATAATATTATCATTATTAGGGCTGGCAATTTTTATTATTAACCGTTTATAGTTAGTAGGAAGTAGTTATAGGGACAGAGAATGCGACTATATTGTTTTATATACTAAGTATGTAGTGAATAGTGATAGTGAAGTGAAATAAAACACACACTTTCAATCATAATCATTTATTGTAATAATATCATACCTGTCAGCTTTGTATAGATAGCATAGATGAACATATTATATTTAATGCTTAGATATTACAAAAATCTCTTCAATTTGTTTTGAAGACATGTTTTTACTGCTAAATTTTCTGCCCACCTAAACAGAAAACACACGTTATTACAATGTCACGGTTTGGAAACACATGCCTCGTTTTGGATCGAAAGAAAAAAGGCAATCACTAATAATTCGCTTGTCATCAAGCCGCGTCGGAACCAATCTCTGGGGGTTATTACGTATAATCACGACTACGAATTGTCATCGTGCCGAATTGTGCAACCGATTCGATCGAGCATCGACTCGATTATTCGATTATGGCGACAGATGTCGGCGAACGTGACGAATTTCGAGACATTCCTAAATACCTATCCTGTATCGATTTCGAATTTTCAACTTTCGAACATTGTTTTAGAGGCGGGATTCGATTAGTGATGCCACATCGATGTTTGTCGATAATAATCAGACGGTGACCGCAAATTGTTGTCCCTCGATCAGACGTTGCCAGGAAATTACAATTTCGATTTTTGTTTCACGTGTAGTATAGACGTGAGTTGCAGATAAATCACGTAATCAATTATTTCAATAAATTATAATAAGACATTGTATAGGTGCAGTGATGTGAAGTCTTTATTTACAAACAAAACACCGTTATAATGTTTGAAACAATCACACGAAAAGCACATAAATATGACAGTTTATAAAATGAAAATGAATTGCTTCCTTTATAGACTGAACTATTTATTTACTTTTAAATTCTAATATTTGATGTTATTCAGTCAAATTATTACTAAACCATACGAGCATGAATGCCTTCCTTAGAATTGTGATAGACTTCTCTTTAAAATTTATCAAAATAATAGTTTTATCTAAAAATACTTCGTATACAATATTCGTATGTATTGTTTTTGTGTATGTCATCGTGAGCAATGAAGGCCGAGCCGCAAACGATCGCGGTTCCCTTTGTATTTAGCCGTTCGAAGAGTGGTCTAAGGTATAACCGGGAACATTTAGCTCTATTAAAATATAAATTTACCTACAAATTTCAATGTTTGTGTTATAATTAAGAATTTAAGAAATGTCTAAGTAGAGCTCGTTATAATTACTTCTACTTGACTCTACGAAGATATTTTAACTAGCTTGATCACGAGGTTTTACACGTGTGACAGGTGACTCGATAAAAACTAAAAAGTAATATATGTGCACATCCGGGCTATAACCAAACCATTGGGCTGTACCAAATTTCATACAGATCCGATTAGAGATTTTTCTTGAAAGAATAACAAGCCCGCATCCATATACTAACAAACTTTAGTATTTATAAATTAGCAAGATTATTTCTTTATTTAGTATAGTACATTTTTTTCTAAGAAATAAAGATTTACGAAATAATAAAAGTTTAATATTATACTTGTTAAACAATCTCTTTAGTCTTATGTAAGCATAAACACATAATAATCACAAACAAACATAATAATAAATCGCTACAGCTTATGTTTCGCGGCACACATAGCACCTTTGATGTCTCGCCAGCGTGTGACATTGTTTACAATGCCACCGCTGCAATTGGCATTGGCATTGACAATCATAACGAAAAAGCTTTTAAAACGTTCGAGAATAAATATCCCAATTTCTCACGTTTTTCATTACTTGACAATGTTATTGCTTTTAATTTTACAGAGATATGCAGGAAATATTTTGTTTTTGAATTGTGTGATTTTCCTGGTTTCTGCGTTTAGTAGAAGTTTTATCTTAAATGTGTTGTTTTGGTTAGTAATCAATTTTAGATATTCCAGAGACTCCTTATTTTATACAATAGTCAAAAACTATGTTAATAATTATCATCACACACCTTACACTGTCTAAAATTTAGTTATGATAAAAAATGTAGTATAATTTGATCGACAACACATAGGCCAGCCATTTATCTTTATCTCTTCCTGAATCCAAATGCACTATAAAAAAAATGAAATATACATATTCGAAGGTGATGTCATACCTAATGATTACTGCAATGACAAACACTTTTCTACAATAGATCAAACTAAAAAATAAGCCGAAGATCTGAACTGATGACGTGCAGTAGCTATCATTTATGACAATAAAAAATGAATTCTTAAACCCTAACTTACAATCATAAGCTATCAGTCATCGATACATTGTCGGGCGGATGTCACATCCCTAATACGACACTGGCCATTGTGCGTTACCCTAAAAAAGAAACATTTAAAAATGGAACACGAATCCAAGATTCGAATTTGGAATATCATCGGCGGATATTTCATCTTGTCATAACAGTGTGGGTCAAAGGAGAGGATCGGGCTTGATAAATTACAGTTTGAATTTGGAATAATGTCTTTTTCACTATTCACCCGCGGTTGCGTAGACGATGACGTCACGTAAGTGATGGGGGTCGTCCATTAAATCACGTTTTTATTTGAATTTCGAATGATGTGTGAACAGTGAAAGTATTTTCGATTTTTTTTTTTGTAAAGTAAGACGTGGCTGGAAACGGAATAAAATAAAGGAAATTTGATCAAACTGTTCTGATTATTTTAAACGCAATGGATATAATATATTGGATTCGATTTAAAAACATACCTATTTAATTTTAATTTTATTGACATCATTTACCGTGTAAGTTTAAAAAAAATGGATTATTTGAACATTAAAATAATTAAAACAATACTAACCATTCAATGAAGAGTCTCGTCAGGACAGCTTAATCTGTCCTAATATTGAATATACCAGAGAACCCACATAATAAAAAGCCTATTTTCTCAGCGGAAGTAAAATGGAGGTAAATAAATTAAAATCTCAAGCCGAAGCCACCCAGGATTTCCATCTTGTATCGGCCCGTCATTAGCCTCTATCCATTTGTCAACCACATCATTAGCGGTCCATCCGACAGCGATGACAAATCGTAGTAAATGAACTATGGTATTGTAAAGTTGTTTTACTAACTCTAATCATCTTGGTTTTTTAAAGAAACTGAGTGTGATTTCGAGACAAAAATTATTTTATAGCTTAATCATAGCTTTCTGTAAGACATACTAAATGTTAAAAGACATAAGCTTTGACATTATGTTTCATGTATAAATTATTATTAAATTAACATAAGCAGCTATTTAAATTAAATTAACTATATCAATAGACTTTACAATTATTTCAATACTAACTTCATCCATCGACTTGCGATAGCTTACCATCAGGTCAGTTGCCTGCTTCTACATTAAAAAAGAGCGTGTGTGCCGAGCACACGTGTCAGAAGTGAAACTTCTTTGGCAAGATTCAAAGATACCAAAATCGTCGTTACGGTTTTGCCTTGAAATTTTACTCTCAACGCGCCTAAAGAAGTTTCGCTTAAAAACTTCGTAGCCGGTCAGTTCCTTTCCTTTGAGTATAATTGTGTGGAAAACATCCAATTTTTGTTTCTTCTTCCGTTTTATTTTTCTATTACTAATTCTATACATCCACCGACCACCAAACAAGCTCTAAGCAAAGTCTAAGCGAAGTATTTTCGCTAATCTGTGGCAGCGAGCGCGTCTCATTAAGCCGGGAACATATATCATCGTCACAGTGCTGCAAGTCATCGTGCTGCTTGTGTGGATTCGGCCTTACGGTTGCTGGTCATATATGGGAATAAAAAGCTGTTTTAGTGGAAATATTTACATACCGTCAAAAACGTCGGAGTATGTATACGGATATACCTATGTTTCTACCACTAGAATTATTTCAATACAAGGATATACCTATGTTTCTACTACTACAATACAATACTTTAAGTTTATATTCTTTTCAATAATATTATTCTACAATACGTTTTTTTCTTTTGAGGGTCATTGTCAAATTTTGCGCAGGTAAACTTGTCCCTCAAAACTTTTTTACTTCTATACCATTAAAAAGTTAACTGTCACTCAAAACTTTCAGCAAATACAAACTTAATCGCATTACTAATAATATATTAATAAAAGAAAGGTCTATTTTTAATTTTTAATTTTATTTTTTAAAGTAACATTGTGGTTTTTTCTGGTAACAGAAGGGTTTTCCATACAAATTTGACCTGTCCCAAGTAGCACTTCGTTACAGAAAATATAAAATAACTACAATTTCCAATATACCAACCCACATCAATTAAAATATTACTATAAACAGAATATTGTAAATATTTCTAAGAGTAGATTTTAAAACCGATCAGTGCTAAAATTTATTTTATAAATTTTTTTTTAACTTTGTCCCACGTAGTGTTTAGAATCGTGTGCTCTACTATGTTACTAAATAAATAATTACTCAAAATAGAGGTGGCGCTGTTTTCGACTTTCTATTAGCTTGAGCAAGGTTTCTGCAGCCATTGTGGTCGTTCGTTAGGTCGTGGGGAGGGGTACATTGAATTTCAGTCGACCGCATGGCGTTGAACGTGCCGCGTGTTTTTATTCCGCATCAACATTGTTACCTCCTTATTAACGTAAGTAAAACCGTTTTTTTCTATTATTTTACGTCCAATTTGTTGTTTAAGGGATAATTATGCTCAATTTGAAATAAAAAAATAAATAAATGCATTATTCTATGATTTATGTCTTTTAGAATGTAAAATTTACAACTCTGTTATCATCATTCTGTTACTTAGCTCATGGTAACAGAGTTGAGTAAGCATGTATTCTTTAACTTTTGTTTGAAATTTTATATTTGTAATATTTTTTTTTCTTAATAATCGGTTTCCTAAAGTAATTTTGAGTTGTTATATGTAAATAAATCATATATAATTAAATGTTACCTTGAAGATATTGTTACAGGATATTCTGCCGTTATTAACGCCCTTAAAATGCTTCTCACGCTAGCTGAGCAGCAAGCAAGTTAAGAGAAACATATCGCAGTTATTTACAGATTATATAAAATTGAAGTTACAATTACAAACAGTTAACAAGAGATACGAGACGTATTAAAAACAATGCAACAGAGAAAAACGAAAAAAGTCTAAAAATAAGGACGGCAATCCAGTAAATCCAGTAAAAACTATTAAAAAACGCCATGAAAAAGTTAAGAATCGGAAGGAAAAGTATGCTATTGATAAAATATTTGACAAGAAGGCCGTTAAATTCTCTAGGCAGGAAATACAAATTATAAAAGAGTGTCTTGCTGTGGATCAAAGTTTCATATGAAAAAAAATCAGCCCACATGTAAGAAAAGTGTTTTAAAAACCAAAATCAATCTTTTCGAACGTGAAAACATATCAAGAGTATGCAATTTATTCACTTATAGTACAAAAAGAACAACTAAGTTACTGTGTTACAACTCTGTTATTTTCGTGTCCCGAAGATTAAAGAACATATTTACGAAATTTAGAAAAAGCTATTCAATATAATACTGCTATATTACAATAGGTTAATTTGCCAGTTAATGAAACGGTTATATGTTGTAATTAGCTGTTAATTTATAGATATTTCATGGAGTTGTGTAGAATTTAAGGTTTGTTATTATTCATAAAGTAACAGAGTTGACTAAAACTTTAAATGAATTACTGTAAAACTTAAAAAAAGCTTGTACTTCTAATGGTGATTATAAGATATAAGACTGTAATTAATATAAAAGCCAAAATATGTGCGACTGGCTTATTTAATTTTATGATAAAAGGTAAAGTATAATGATAACAGAGTTGTATTTTTTCACCACCCTGACGCACTAAATCTGAAATAAATCTTAAATTATTAGCTAAACATCGCGGCCAACTTAAATAAACCCTACTTCAGTTGTTTTAACAGGCACAGGCATAAAGAAAAGTTCAATTTTAAAATATTTTCTTTTTCACATTTTTGAAATCTGCAGTTACGTTTACCTGCGCAAAATTTGACAATGACCCTTGATATCAAACCAGCTGAAACTAAGCAACTAATGTCGAAAGTTTTTTCCCCATTATTGAAATATTTTTCATCTACTTATGGTCGACTCCTATTGGTCGTATAATATTATAGTAAATAGCTTTTTTTGGATAAGTATTTTTCATTTTAAAAATAATATTCCTGAGTGCTAGTGCAAACAAACATTCAAGCAAAATTAACCTTTATAAAATAATGAAATAAGACAGACTAGGATTTTCCACCTTCAAAAATATCCTACACAAAAATAAACATTCCTTTTCCACACTAACTTAGCCAGAGAGCAGAATGACAAAGAAATAGAAGCGGTGGCTTTTATATCAATTACCATAAGTATTGAGGGTGCTGTCTCCATTATAATTAAAAGCTATCTTAGATTCGTCTTAGAAACGCAACATCATTGACTTATGAAATATGCATTATCGATGTTTATTGTAAGATTTGGTTTTGTTTTTCTGTTATTATGTACAAAGTCACTTCAGTTACATATCCTTCCATTTCGCATGTATAAACTTAAATAATATTATAAATGCGAAATTTTGAGAGGATGGATATGTGTGTGTGTGTATGTTTGTTACTCTTTCACGCAAATACAACTGAACCGATTACAATGAAATTTAGCACACATATAGATGGTAACTTGGATTAACACCTATGTGTTATATATATGTAATAGGTTTTATCCCGGAAATCTCTCGAGAACGGGAACAATGCGGGTTTTTCTTTGAAAACGCGGGCGAAACCGCGGGCGGAAAGCTAGTAATAAATAATAATGAACGCTGGTATCATCACTATTATTTATTCTTCGCATAATTTAATTGTTTTTCTAGGATATAACATACGTATGTTTATTTGAAATGCACTGCATTGCATGAAATGACGTATACAGAGTACAGACATACATACTATCCATATCTTAGCTTTATCACATGAGCTAAGTCACCAGTTTAAGCTAGCATATGTCTATATACAGCAAATACTTTTCCGTACTCATTTCATACTTTCTAGTCGAATCTTTCGTCAATATACTCTAAAAATGCTTCTTGCTCTGAAATTATTGGCTCCTACCATTTACCAATCAGATGCAACATTTATTTCATACTCTTTTTTGAATAGAGTTTGTGATACTTAACCATTTTTGGTACTTTTAATTGTCCTTTTTAAAATACAGTTTGCTTCTTTTTAAATATAAGCAGATGTAAGGGTCCTATGACTGATATAATATTATCACTTATTGTATTCAAAGGTTCCAAGGCTCCTTCGTTTCGCCTATTATTTAGGCGGCCATTGTCAGAGCTTCAGCGGTGGCTACCATTAAAATCTCTTGATGGTCTCGATAAATAAATCTGATTGGCATTGATACGTGCAGCTTCCATTTGGGAGTTCATTAGGGTACTGATGTGGCTGGACAGAAATCTGTGGAGCTGATGATGTTATATTTTTTTTGGTGTGTTAGGAAAAAGTATAATATCACTTAACATTAGGATTATAGAGCCTAGATTAGGAACATTTTGGCATTTGTTACAGTGTATTTTCGATTTGCTTTAGAAATAACTGCGATTGATTTGAACCTTTCAGTTAAACAGCCCTTTAAGTTATTCGAATATTCCTTCAGTCAGCTTTCAGGTAAACCATTAAAAAGCTTTAAAATACAAAGCTTTAATAAAACTCAAAAAGGTCATCCAAGATTTTATCAACCAAGCGCCTCCACCCCTTCCCTGTTCTAGTCCCATTACTAGTCAACATCATCGCGAACGATCCACCGGGCTCAGTGGTCAATATTTTTTTACTATCAATACTTAATGGAGACTCTCAGGTGTCAAGTGTTATTGTCAAATCATGGCGATCAAACGCGCCGGAGTCCTGTCAATACTAGAGAATTGATTGCAAGACACAGTTTTAAGTGCTGTTATGTACTGAGAATATGTTTTGTGAAAGAAAGTTATGTTGTAATTGATTGGCTGGGCGTTTGATTAAATGCAGAAATAGTAAAGAAGTGTGTGTCGAAAATGTGATCTGTATTCTCCAATGATAAGGAATTTTAAATAGCTTTCTGTCAAGCTATTTTAAAGCATAGAAGTTTTGTAAGATAAAGTCTCATCATCCTACTCATACGTTAAATGCGAAAGTTTGTGAGGATGGAGGGATGTTTGTTACTCTTTCACGCAAATACTACTCAACCGAATATAATGAAATTTGGTATGCAGGTAGCTGAAGACCCAGAATAAGGCTTAGGCTACTTTTAATCCCGGAAATCTCACAGGAATTTAGTGGGTTTTTCTTTGAAAACTCGGGCGAAGCCGCGGGTGGAAATCTAGTATAATAATATTGAATTGCACAATAATGTAAAATAAATTAATAACACTTCAATTCAACATGCTTTAACCTTTAGGCGTACTTTTGAGTAATAAAGTTGAAGCAAAACATAATGTTACATAGACTCTTCAAAATGTGTCCAATTAAAAACATTCCAACAAATAGGCATGATACAAAATAAACCGTGTCCAACTGAAATATGACGCGTTAATTCAATTTGCCGAAAACCGCGTCCAATCGATGTTTGCATCTCGACATTTTGTCCAATTTCGGCGCATTCAAAGTAATGACTGCCATTATTCTGAGGTCAATTAAGGTTAAAATCGATTTCATATGACATTTTGTATAGATATAAGATACGGTATTACATATAAAAATTAATTTTTGAAAGGTCCGCTTGTAACAAATTTTTATATGGCAATTGTTTGCGTAAATAAACAAGGTGTACAATAAATTTGGATGTGGTATTGATGCATTGATTTCGATACGCATATAAATCCGAGGTCCATACAATTTACAATGTCTTTAGGTCACCTTAATTGACCTGAAGCAAAGAATATATATTCTAAAGTCTAACGCGACCCTGAAGGTAAGTATCTACCTATGGAAACTTAAATGAATTTAAATTGAAATGTATAGCAATAAAAGATCTTAGCATAAAATCCATTTACTATAGCCATCATTAAATTAATAGTCTAAGACGACTTTCTTCTATACACAGCCTCTATCTTAATTCCAACAATATTTCATTTCACAATCGAAACAACAGGTGGATGCAAAATAAAGCATTCGAATGTCGACACCTCTATGAATAAACTATCGCAGACCCTAGGGCTAAATATCTAGATTAGTCAGAATATATTGGCGCTAGTTGGATTTCATAGCTATTGTAATTAATATGCACCCTTTGGGGTTTATTCTTTACGCGCATTTGTTTCAGAGGCACCGGATTTGATAAGTGCATTTTACGGCAGTGTTTTTAGAGTGGGTGTGCATTATAATGTTTAAATGTATGTCCTATATTATCTAGACTAGCTGCGCTTCGCGGTTTCACCCGCGTGGCTCAGCTCCTGTTGATTGCGTAATGATATATGTATAGCCTTCCTCGATAAATGGGCTATCTAACACCGACAGAATTTTTTAAATCGGACCAGTAATTCCTGAGATTAGCGCTTTCAAACAAACAAACAAACAAACTCTTCAGCATTATAATACATATTAGTATAGATTACAATGAAACTTGGTACCTATGTAGCTTTCAGCTTTAAGACATTTTACTACTTTTTATCTCGGAAATCCCACGGACCTATGCGTTTTCTTTGAAAACGCGAGCGAAGTCGCGGGCTGAAATCTAGTATCGCATATTTTAGAAAATTTTCGAGTACCTATACTTGCTTCTATGCCTTCCTGTACGATTTTAATGTTGTTTAATTGGCATTTGTTTTAATTGGCAATTAATAGGTAGTTTTATGGATTATATTTATTTTTCTTTATAGCTATACTAACTACCTTTTATAAAAAAATGTGCTATTTATATCTGTTATTTTAATGTAGAGTGGCATGCATTTTTTACGTCGCGTCGTCTTTGTTAAACCAAATTAATTTAAAAAATGTTTGTACAAAACAGCAATGAAATTAGCAATTTTATATAAAATCCATATGCATTTAAGCATTACATCTATATACAATCATGTTTCAATCTCCATTCATCTGTCTTAATTTAAATGTTACGCGGCAATCTCGGATAAGTGCAAAATAACAGGACAGACGAACTTCACACTGTAATTACGCGACAAAATCAATTTGCTCGCAATTACCTGCATTATACAGAATATTAAAATTTCATATGCTCATAAATCAAGTGTGGATGCGATTACACACATTTTGAAGGTAAAACATGAGGTGGTATGAAGATGTTTTAGAATGTTAGCATAATACTGTGGTAAAGAAATAAAAATAATGTTTTTGGGCCCGTATGTATGTAAGGGATTTTTAAACAAAGGTCCTCAATTCGTAGTGTATGTTATGTACGTTTATTTACTTAGCGACCAGTTTGCCCTGCAATCAAATATATTATTAAATATTACTTTTTATTATTTTTTTAGATAGGTAAATAGTAAATATGATAACTAATAGCTAGTTTGTTTGTTCAAAATTCATAAAATTCATTCAAACGAAGTGTCATTGCTATTGCTTAACTTACCAACGAAGCAGCAGCTGACGGTCATCATGCTAATGATACATCTTACCAAATTATTATTATAGAAGTTATCAGCTCGGAAGAGATGCTTAATTTGCTGTTAGATCCCAGACTACAAACTTTCTGTAATTAAAAAAAGACGGGTTGCACTCCGGGAGTGCCGGCAGAAGTGAAAACTTGATTATTAACGTTGAGCATGTTTGATATCCATCCGTCTTACGCTTTTTCGATCAGGTCACGTGTCCTGACGCGAGTTTAAGATTTTATACCCAACGCCGCTAAAGAAGTTTTCACTTCAAAAAATATATTTAGTAACAAAGCTCGTAGTACCTTACACAAAAGGCTTCACTTACGCATTATATGTTTGTGTATATGTGTGTATGAAAGTGTCATAGCAATTGCGTGGAGCTAATAACCGTTTAGCTGGTACCCCAGGCGAGTGTGTGATTGATGCGTTTATAATTACGAGCCTTGTTGCAACTTGCAATGGATATCACTGCCTACGCCCACGCTAATGTATTGTAGCTGGAGTGAAATGGTGATGTGATGATACTCGTATATACCTATAGTAGAAAGGCGTATTTTGTATCACGGTGCATTTACATCAAACGAACATAGAGCATTCTTTCGTGATCTTTTAGTGTAAACGAAAACTCGTATTCAGTGTTGTTCAGTATTAGAATAGAAACTTATTGCATATAATCTTTTCAAACGCACTGAGAACAACGAAAGAATGCTCAACGCCTGTTTACACTAAACGAATTTGACATAATGGGGTTAGAATGAGCATTCGCTCGTTAGATGTAAATGCACCGTAAGGACTTGATAATAATTTGTTACGTACCTACAAGTGTCACTGTGTCACTTAACTAAAAGTTCAGCATCATAGCATACTCATGACAATTCGTATATTAGGTACATAATTGGTCTTATGATAAGCTTAACGTGTACATTATCATTGCTCCAAAAAGCCTATATCCTCTTTTCTCCTATCATTTTGTTTCTATGACACATCAATTCTATCATTCTATAATTTATTACTTCAACTTTAAAGATATTAAACATTACCAACAGAGTTACTTTACGTATTAATTTTGACCATATGAAGATTGATCGAAAAGCATTCGAAATCTTTTTTAGTTCAGACATAACGTTGCCTCAACTTATTTAAATTACCAATACAAATTGTGAAACACAACATAAAATATAGCTCATACTTTTCCAAATTGTCTACCAAATTCTCTTTTACCTATTGTTATCCAGTCAATAATTCTGCAATTTAAGCAGTTAGAGTGTAATTGGAAGCAGTAGCGTCAATGAGACCTTTGGCATGCCTTTGGAGGTGGTGTCGACACCAAAATGTCAGAGCAATTTTATCGATATTGCTCGTAATACGGAATAGGTCACATTTTTTAAATTACTACTGGGAGTAACTGGGACAGTTCGAAGATTCAAAGGGATTGAAGTTGTTTTGGATAAAAATCACTACATACTACATAGTATAAAACAAGGTCGCTTTCCCTGTCCCTATGTCCCTATGTCCTTATGTCCCTATGTCCCTTTGTACGCTTAAATCTTTGAAACTACGCAACGGATTTTGATGCGGTTTTTTTTAATAGATAGAGTGATTCAAGAGGAAGGTTTATATGTATAATAACATCCATTAAATAGTGGAGAAGTACTGTTATTTTTGAGGTTTCTAATGTGATGTCGTAAAAAATTACATTTTTTCCGCTTACATTGCAAACGCAGGCTGAACCCTGCGAGTTTTATGAAAATAATGTACTAAGTATTATACACATTGAAATGGTCTACAGAAAAGTCCGCGATGGTATATGTCTATCTCTTATGGATAACCCACAATAACTTTTTTTTGTCATTTACTTTTTACGACAAATAATGGCTAATTTTCGATGCGATTTTAACCAATACAGCATTAATCCTTAACCAATTAAATACCTTGAATACATTGTTCATTTAATATAGATCTATATGGCCCTTTACACCGTATGATTTAAGTGAATATTTTCGAAGATATTACAGATTTAAAAATTGCGGGACGTAGCGTTTGCGGCGGCCGGCCGCGCGGCCGCCAGAATGACTGATAGAATGGTCAGATCTTTTTATATTTATCATCATAGTATACTTCTAATCCCAAGTTATGTTGGAAACGCATCAAGAGCAGTTGTGAATATAATATGTAGGTAGGTATATTTAACCTATATCTTAGAAATAAGTGAACAATCATTTTACCTAGGTATAGGTAAATTATTACAACTGCACTGTTTTTGTTACACTATTGACATTTTGCTATAAATTATACTTAGCTTGAATTTACGTTATGACATTTAAAATTAAGTTTTCAATGTTTGTCGATAAGTATATATACTTGAAATTATAAAGTTTGCGAAATGTATTTATGAATACTATTTATAAGCGTTTGAGTAACCTTTAAATACCATGGAATTACGAAGAAATTATTTCTATTACTTTTCATTTTTTTGCAAATAAATAGTTGTATCCTATAGAAGTATTCTAATATCTGAAAGAAAAGTATTTTCTTTCAAATATTAGAATTTTTGTAGATCTCAGAATAACAATGTCGCATCAAATTTTCAAACGAAAAGGTAATCAAGGCAACAAAAGTAATATATTCCAAGATACATAATACCTTTTCTCACCCAAGTAAATTACATTACAGAAGCGTTCATAAGAACGACACCAAGACAAAAGAACTATTACATTGCACAATTTCGTATTCATGCTCTATGCGCTATATAATGACATGTACAGAGCGTACTTTAATGGCCACCAAATTGCCTCGTCCACTCGCCTTTGATTTACATACATCCATGTTATTCACCTCTTTTATTCTCAACCTTATCCCCCACAAAATAAGGCTGAAAGTTCCTGTTAATCTAAGTTTGTATAACATCACTTCTGACGTAACTACCACGCCTACTGTTGCGACAAATCGGGACACTTTTCTCAAAGTTATTTTAAAGTTTCACGCAATGTATGTCGTATGTCGTGTCAATAAGGTTCCTTATCAAGTGTGAAGTTCAGGATTAGATTAAGATGTGATTTGGTAACGGTATAATCTTTGTTTTTGAGCTGTAATTGTAGATCGGAGATAGTGTAACGGTTTTATATTGGTGTATGTAAATTGGTTTGCTTCTGTGCTAATTTTAAATTTGGATTACATTCACACGGACAGAGGCAGATTAGGTGCACTTTTTGCGTTAAAAATCATGGTAAAAAATAATTGATTTAACAAATGTACCTAAAAGTGGCAAAAGGATAGTTAAACCAGCTCTACATAGATAGGTGATTAACATACAATATTTTAAAGGTTCTTTTAGGAGCCTCCTAAACTTGATTAGGTACTTTAAAAAAATGTGAGAGACCTTTCTTACATCCGATTACCAAGCAAGACTCAAAGTACTTACTTAAGAATTATAAATGGGTCACCGCCCACCGGTCAATAGCAATTTATCTAATACTTGATTATTCTAAACCACAACTTATCTTCATGCTAAATTGCTTAAAAACTTCACTTCACGTTCATACAAACTACACATACCTACGCTTTGATAATAGTAGTATTAACTATTTAGTAATCTGTGATAGTAGTAACATAACCTACAAAATACTTACTCCCTATATACTCTTATAATACTTACATACTACAGTTATAAATTCCAAAACAATAACCCACTAAGGGGAGGTAATGATAGAAATTATAATAATTGTCCAAGTGCGTAGGGCGGGGCCAAATGACAATCACGCGCGACATAACCATCGGGTGCGCGCGCGCAGGTGCCGCTAGTGATGGGGTCTATCGATAATTCGTATGGTGGTTCTAGTGATGGGGTCTATCGATAATGTGTGATTTATGCTGCTCTACACAACTTCGTCAGCAATCATATTGCGTATTTTTACCAGTTTTGCAACGTTGTTCATTTGATGATATTTTTTGGTCAAAGCGTGGTTTTGTATAGCCTATCTTTGATAAATTTTAACATTGGTTGATCGCATTCACAAATAATACAAAAGCGTTTGTGTTTATGTGGAAAATCAAAAAATTTGGCAGTTTATAATTTGATGTGTGCATATGCATTTGTTTCAATGATCGATTTTCTTTAAAGACAAGTAAAGTGAACAGCCTTCTGTGTCCTGCCAGATCGGGACATATTTTTTATTCGTCTCTACAAGGAATCGAACCCTCGGTTCTACGCTCACGCCTTAACAACTGTTCCAAGGAAGCGGTCAATGTATAATTAATAATTAATATTAACCATTATAAGAAATAACACACGATTCCGGGTTAAATATTAGTTTGAATGTTATAAGAATGTACTGCGATTCTACACAGCTACCTAATTGATTAACAAATCGCAGCAAGTCAACGACTATTAGCAAAGTGAAGGTAGTTGGGTCAAACGTCGTATAAACAACGTCCGAGCCCCTAGGCACGATCCGTACGATTGCGCCACGAGTCAAAGGAAAGCGGCAATTTATAGTATTCGACAGCTAAGCATGTTCTGACAGGTGACAGTGACAGCTATATTGACAACTATTCATCCACAAAAATATTAAATCAAAAGTTACGTCTAACACCATATTTACACTGAGTAATTGAGTCATAAATTTTATTGACAATAATTATGCTATGTAGATCAGAACGCAGTCATCTGAAGTCATAGAACTTTTACAAGCCAACTTGATAGGTATTATAGTTCGCATTTTTAGTTTAAAAATTTGTTACAAACTATATAGATCTTTCAATGTAACATCATATAATTGTAGGCATTTTATTTTACGTGTTATTATGCAAAATTATCTATAACGTGTGAAATAATCAACGCAGTAAATTATTTAATTAATGGCGCTTTTTACCAGATAATATGCATAAAGTTATCACTTGCTAATAATTAACGTTCACATTTTACGTAATACATCGATAAAACATTAGCACATCACTAGCCCTACATACAAACGCACGTATTGTCTCTACCACAGATCACAGAAACTGTCTCTACAGATAGTGATGTGCTTATTAGAGTTATGTATTCATAGACACATCTGTTCTTTATTTATATATAATCATGTACGAAGGAGTTATTTCAACACTGAATAAACAACCTTTATCACCTTATATCGAGTTAAAATTGCTATGTATGTCTGTGTATTTTATGCTACGTGTTGGCAACGGATTCAATTATCGAGGCGGTTTTGTTTTATTGAATAATACTGATATTGTATCTAGTTACAATTGTGCGTATAGAATAATCAGCAAATGATTTTTTTTTATATTTTACGCTAATTATAAAATATGTAGAAAAGAGAAAGAAAATGAAGCCTTATAGGTACTGTATAATTGTACTAAAAAGTGATCTACTAAGTACCTAATCCCTTTTTGTCAAGATTAATCATTGACTAATAACTACTGTCACAAACTTTAATACATAGGTACACTTTATATTATTTTGTGTCTTAATTAATTAATATTTTATTTATTATAATATTTACCTAATGAATAGAACTCCCCATACATTATTATCTTTATAATGTAAATCCTGCCAAAATCATTAAATCGTTGTTTTAAAACACCATATTTACAGTCCAGACGTTTTACAGCACCCTTGATTCCAAAATATATCAAAACACGACGAAAACCAATTTCGTCTCTTAATTTGTATTAGCGACAACACCAATTAAGGAAGGCAGAAAAAAGACAAGCTAAGTTATTTATGCCTCCCTGGTATGTTTGGGTTGAACTTGTAATTATCGACAGGAATCGAACCGGCAGTTACGGGCCATAATTGGGAGGGAACAGTGTTTAAGTATAGAGTACGGATCGTAATATTGTTTTATGAGGTCCTTAAAAATAATGAATGTCATTTCGCGTAGGACGTCCAAGTAATGACGGATTCGATTCCTAGCTGTGGTTCTCAAATGTTTGTGTTAGTAGAAATAAAATCGATTTCTTTTTTCAAAATTAATGTAGTAAATTATGGTATAGATTATTAGAATTACGCTTATAAGAGCTCTAGCCTCTAGGTATGCTGTTTATGTACAGTTTCACAAATCTTTCCAAAGATGTGACTTTCGCCTCAATCTGTTATGTTATTAAAATATTATTACGTTATATTAAATAGTTATTATTCGATGTTATATAAAAAGGAAAGCAAAATTACTAGTAAACAGTAAAATAACAAACACTAAAAGCA
Organism: Colias behrii; assembly: GCA_029959065.1. Lineage (NCBI taxonomy): Eukaryota > Metazoa > Arthropoda > Insecta > Lepidoptera > Pieridae > Colias > Colias behrii. The sequence goes on from JARWMC010000015.1 coordinate 4,334,438, forward strand.
TTCTTCGTCTTATTTGTAAACTTTATTTAGAAAGAGTAAGAAATAAGGATAAATAATAATATGTAGAAATGAAACAAAACATATTTTAATACATTTTTATTAAATTTTCAAAACACTTTGACAAGTGCAGTATTGTGAAAGTAATTTGCGAGATTATAATTGTAAATGTTTATGGTGTTTGTCGTTTTTAGGGTTCCGTACCTCAAAAGGAAAAAACGGAACCCTTATAGGATCACTTTGTTGTCCGTCTGTCCGTCCGTCCGTCCGTCCGTCCGTCTGTCAAGACCCTTTTTCTCAGGAACGCGTGGAGGTATGAAGCTGAAATTTATATCAATTACTCAGGTCTACTGTCCCTTGAAGCTGTGAAAAAATCAAACTTCTAAGCCAACGCAATCAAAAGATACAGCCGTTTATGCCGCAAATTTTCGACACTTGCAAGGGAATCAAAACCTACAGGGTGCTTCCCGTGAACTCAGAATCTTGAAATTTGGTACGAAGCAACGTCTTATAGCATAGATAAAGGAAAAATTACGAAAACCATAAATTTTTAGTTACATCACATAATATATATTTTTTTAATAATTTTAAACTTACTACCCATTTCCTCAACAAGCTGTAACAAAATCAAACTTCTATGTCAACGCAATCAAAAGAAACAGCAATGTACGGAACCCTCGGTGCGCGAGTCCGACTCGCACTTGGCCGGGTTTTTATTCGTCATTAGCAATACTGTGGGCGGTAAACTATCAGTGGCTTAATGAAGCTTAAATTATATAAATTCTTGTATTTAATTTATTATTAGTCCTAATTTAATATCTATGTGATCTGATAGGTATACTACTGGACAATTAAAAAGTCCAAAATATATATTTGGTCTATTTTCTTTTAAAATTGGACATCACTTTCAAATATTACAAACTTCAATGACATCTATCTAGCTGTAGGAATAACAATAACTATCAATTCAGTAAACAATTTATAATTTGCTGACCATATTTCCAGTTTCAATCTTTATATTATACAGGGTGTCCCACTATTGGTATAATAAGCGCGAAGGTACTTGTAGTTTTGCATACACTGATCACGTAAAAAATACTTAAACAACAAAATTACGTCAAACATTTTTTGCTAAATTTTTCCTGAAAATCTATGTTTTCTTCTCTAGCTTCGCGCAGCTGGCATCTACTACTTCGCTAATGTGAGCATTTTGTCTATGAAAACATAATCCTTAAGGGAGTATCGTGCAAACGATATGTAATTGCGAAATAATTGCGTTGGTCTGTTGAATTGCTGTATTGTTATTACTAAGGCTTTAGCTATGAGATTTATATAATAATATATTTGAGAATACCCTTTTTCGATTATACAGTTCGAAAACGCAATTACTTTTAGTTTCCTCGATAGAAAAAAAATCCAAAGTTACCTCTGCAACGGATAACCAGAACCAACTGAAACATAACTATGGCTTCAATACTTAAAGGAAGGTTATGAGTTTTTGTATTGTAATAAAACTAAACGTTTTGGATAAAGTATACAATTTAATTTTTCATAATATGTGTTTAATTCAATAATACGAAGAAAATACTTAAATTAACGCGTATTTCGCCCAGTCTAACAAGAGCCGCCCCGTGGCCCCCGTATCCGCGTTAGTCCGGCTTCGGCCGTCAGACGGGGAGGATGTGTCGCTTGCGCTCACGCACGGATCTGCTACGTAAACAGAGTTGGGTGTCAGTTCACAATGGGCAACAAAGGAACAAAAGTTAACCGCGATTGTTTTGACAGAAGTAAAGCGGAAAAAGTAATTTAAAAAAATATTAAATTCGAAAAATCTAATTCTATACAAACATAATTTATGCTCACGACTCACTATATGTTTTTAGGCCCGAAAAAGTGACATTCTTGTTTTATTGGAAATATCTAAGGAGCTTCTCTTTTTAAATGCACGAGTAGAACACCCAGAGGTTTATTTCAATAACACGATTTTTAAAAAAATATTTAAAATATTGGAATTTTCGCGGCCGACTGAACTAAATAAATTCATATAAAAAAAATAGATACACTAGATAATTTATTATATTGCTAATATATGTAGTGATTACAGGCGCAAATTATCCCTTTTTGAAATTTTCGATATTGTCGATAGAGGCGAAAGTATTGTAATTTTTATTGATTTTCGTTTTTATTTTTTTATATTATATGCAGGCGTTAGTAAAAGCTCTGTTTAGTACCAAAAGAAGCCTTTAACTGAGGTCTATATGTGACAAAAATACCACATTCTAACCACGAAGTTATTACGAGAAATAGATTTTTATATAGTACAGTCCCCAATTATTGAAATAAAATTCATTTCCGTGGGACTTATCTCCGCCGTACGAACTACGGATATCCACTTAATCGGCATGTTTTTTTAAACACAAAAAGTGCAGTAGTCACTTCCTAGGGGTATGGAGGGGGGAGCTATAACGTAGCAAAGATGGCCGTCGGGCCATTCTATTGTGCGGTATATCTAGATAACTACTGGACCGATTTACTTAAAAAGTGTGTCAATTGAAAGATAATTAAATAAACATTATTTGATTCCTAGGATTCATTAATGTAAAACTAGTAACAACTGAAATATTTTCAAAAAACAACATTTTATGAAAAAAATATTTTTTTTTAATTTAAAAAACTCGGTAACCGTTAGAATTATGAGAATTTAGCTTATTATAAAACATATAGCTACTTTAATCACGTTTCTAATGAACCTTCAATATTGATAATCGAGCAATAAACAACGGAACTACAGCCTATTAATTGAGCGTCGGTAGCGCCGAATTAGCCCTTTGTTGGTATGAATCATCTTGAAATTATCTTTACATATAAAAAAATCGTATGAAAATCAAAACTGTATATTGAATATTTATTTAAAATAATACTTGGGGCGTGATCTACAATAGATACCAAAGCCAAAATTATAGTTTTTAGAATTTTTGTCTGTTTGTCTTTATGTATGTCCGGGTTAAACTCAAAAAGTACTGTATAGATTTACTTCAAATGTGGAACAGAGATATTATGAGACATGAGGAAAGACATAGGATAGGTTTTATCCCGGAAATACCACGAAAACGGGAATTATGCGTGTGTTTCTTTGACTACGCGGACGAAGCCGCTGGCCGAAAGCTGTGTAAAATATTTATTTTATTTATTACTCTTTAATAAAACTATACATGGGAAACTTATTGCTAATTCATACAAAATAAAGAAAGTATAGTTTATTAGGCGGCCTTATCACTTAGAAGTGATCTCTTCCAGGCAACCTGGGCAAAAGGTAACAAGCTAGCTGAAATTACGATGGTAGGTAGAAAAAAAGGCAAGGAAATAATAAAATTCTGAATAAAAAGTACGTGCAATTTTATATTTTTTTTTAAATTTCCTGAGATTTATGTGAGCAAAAACTTATCTAATTTTTATCGTCATTATTCTGTTCAATATCTTCTACATAATTAAACTGGTTAAAACATTTGTATCCGACGTGGCATATCCATTACAAGCACTTTTGTTTTTTGTCACTACATCCAAACCGGGATGAACGGCAACCAGCTTTACATTGACATGATATCACTTCGAGGTCTTTCGATGAAATTGACTTTACATCTTCACGCAGGCTCTTTACCAAGACTCCAGAACAATGGAAGCACACTGCAGAATATTTCAGCCCTGCTTTTCGACGTAAAAAAAAACGCGCTTCCAGACTACCTCCTGGGTGGTTGGAAAAAGAGTCAATAATTAATTAATTATTTTAATATTGCAAAATTAATTATTAAAAATATTAACAACAAAAAAAAATAATTACTGATGACAAATTATTATTAGTAGGTATAAACCACACACACAATATATGCATACTATATATAGTTAAGATGACTGAAAAATAGTACTCACTTCGGAGCGCTGTAAAACCTTAGCTATTGACGTAATGAAAAAATGTTGTATGTAAAAGTTGTTCCTCGAAAAACAATCTACTACTAGGTTTGATAACATTTCTTCATAAAAAAAATTAAAATTTCAAAATTATAAAATAATTTTTCTTTCAAAATTATAAAATAAATAAAATTGCGTCCTCTAAAAAACGCAACCCCAAATGTAACTTTTCAATGGACTACATAGGTAGATAGGATATTGAAACAAGCCTTTAATCAATTGGCGAACATCGATTTGTTTCTTAGGTTTAATGTCAACTGTTTTTTAAAACGGAACCACTGTGCGCCGGCCGCCACAGCCGCCTCACGCACACATACACGGAGCGTAATTTATTCATAAAATCGATTAGCGCCAAAAGCTCGGTACTCCCTTAACGTGCGGGTGGCAAAGTTGGGCGGCTTGCTTGTTATGGGTGTACACATAGAGTTTCAAGAATTCATCTATTTGAAAAAAAAATGCGTCTGGAATTTTATAAGTATTTTTTAAGAACTTAGCGTATGCAAAACTATAACCTTCTTTGAGCTTATATACCACCAGTGGGACACCCTGTATAAATGCGAAAGTTTGTGATGGATGTATGTGTATGTATGAATGTTTGTTACTCTTTCACACAAATACTACTAAACCGATTACAATGAAAAGCACACATATAGAGAGTAACTTGGATTAACGCATAGGATAGGTTTTATCCCGGAAATCGGACGGACTCGGACTTCCTGCTGTGTACATATATTTTATAATCAAATTACTGGTTATTTTGTCATCATTACCACTAATGGTGTGGCTTTAAAATAATTATATGCCTTGGAAAATTACTTTGACATTCGTAACTCGGCCATGAAGTTTTTTGTAACATTATTGCACCTTAGAAAACTTAATAACTGCTATCGTTGTTTTAATTAAGAATAATGAAATTGAAGAAACTTTCTCGCTTCGAAAGCTATTTTTTCTAAGAGTGATGGAATGTAGACACAAGAAATTATACATTAAGTTTATGTTTATCCTGAGTCTTTTTGGTACCTATGCGACAATATCATTTAATCACTAGGTACATAATATTATAAGCCAAAGGCCTCTGCTGCGTATGTCTGTCTCTTCGCGGTTAACTCAAAACTATTTCAACTACCTACCGATTTTCATTCTGTTTTAACTTTCCACCAAAAGATATCGTGGGTCTCGATTAAGATTTAAGTAAGTATTGTGAAGCCATCGGTGGAGAGATTTTTTTTTACAAACATAATTAGGGTATAATAAATCGAATTAATAAACTACTTTATTAAAATCTATGCATTAGAAATGTATGCTACAGGCTACTATTTAACCGCAAAACATGTCCCTATCGACAAAATTGTGCCATAACAATTGGTATTTGAAAAACCTCCTACAAATACTTCAATCACAAGGACTCATTATGTATAATCCCCCACAATATTAAATTTAATTTACCCATGTAAAGCACTCGGTCTATTCCAGATCGTCGATCGAACAACTCGTCAAAGTTTTGTAATTGACTCGGTAACTTACAGGGACAGCCGTTAGCTCTCAGCCTATTATAAAGACCTAGGAATATATAGACCCGTACAATACAGACTAGTTTTATGTATTCTTCAAACCACACATGACAAATTTGATAATAATTCACCCGTTTTGTGTTTTCTAATCCGATAATATAGATTTAAAGAATTTCAGACTATAAACATTTACCTAACATCCCTATTTATTTATGTTTTAGGAATGCAGACGAGCAGATGCAGACTGAAGAGTTTTGTAATCAGCAATGCTTAGTGTGCCGTCTGTAGAGATTATGGAATACATATACAATATACTACATAGCCAATTCTTCGGTTCATCACTACATAGTATAAAACAAAGTCGCTTTCCCTGTCCCTATGTCCCTATGTCCCTATGTACCTATGTCCCTTTGTACGCTTAAATCTTTGAAACTACGCTACGGATTTTGATGCGGTTTTTTTTAATAGATAGAGTGATTCAAGAGGAAGGTTTATATGTATAATAACATCCATTAAATAGTGGAGAAGTACTGTTATTTTTGAGGTTTCTAATGTGATGTCGTAAAAAATTACATTTTTTCCGCTTACATTGCAAACGCAGGCTGAACCATACGAGTTTTATCAAAATAATGTACTAAGTATTATACACATTGAAAAGGTCTACAGAAAAGTCCGCGATGGTATATGTCTATCTCTTATGGATAACCCACAATAACTTTTTTTTGTCATTTACTTTTTACGACAAATAATGGCTAATTTTCGAAGCGATTTTAACCAATACAGCATTAATCCTTAACCAATTAAATACCTTGAATACATTGTTCATTTAATATAGATCTATATGGCCCTTTACACCGTATGATTTAAGTGAATATTTTCGAAGATATTACAGATTTAAAAATTGCGGGACGTAGCGTTTGCGGCGGTACCGGCCAGCCGCCCGGCTATCTATTTTATACCCGTGCGAAGCCGGAGCGGGCCGCTATGTTTTTATATACAACGTTCACAGTTTTTCTGTAGTGTATTTAGTATCAGCATTGCACCCGTGTGAAGCCGGGGCGGGTCGCTAGTTAATTGATAAACCAAACATTGATTAAAAACGAACACGTAAAGGTTTTTTTTTTGCTCTACTTTTCCCAATACCCGTCTAAACCTTCCTAACTCTACATCACCTTAAGTGTAACACGAAGTTTGATTGTGCAGGCCTGTCGTACCAGGCACCACTCACTAATTAACCCTCAACTTTTTAATTTTATTGAACGCATTTACGCCCTTATCAAGGACGATCATATCAATACGTCGCGCCCATAAAGATGGCCTGATAACGTTTATAGTGAGGAAGTTTTTGAAACTATCCATTTGTGTCATTTTTAGGGTGACGGTGTAAAACCGTCTCACAAACTTTGTAATAGACTTCTGAATATCCATTTACTTTGTAGATTTACGGTAGAAGTCGTAGAATTTGATAATTATAAAGGAATCAAATATTAAAACTGAAAAATCTAAACGTTACGACTGTTAAAATATATTTATATCTCCCATTATCATAATGCCTAAATAAAAAAGAAATTTTCGAAAAGTATACAATACTAAAGATTCTAAATCGTTGTTCTTGGACTTCTAAGAAGATCCCAGCAATGAATATTTCATAATGTTGAAACCATTATAATATAAGTAATATAAATAATTATACCAAGTAGCTCAAGAGAGGGTTAAAATATTTTAATGTAAAATATTCGGTTTCACCTGATAGTTATAAATCTCATATTTTTGATTACTTTAACGTCATAAAAAATTCACAAATCACAATATCGATAAAGAACATCACTATCAATTCCCAGTTCATTACTTAATCAAGAAGGGACGTTAGAAATTATGCGTGTCATACATTGTTTGTCATGTCGCCCGAGATCGAACCCCTCGCCGGCTTGAGCATTTGTCTTCATTCCGCTACTTAGTCTTGATAGGGATGGGCTGGGGTGTCGACAGCATTTTGAGAAATAATTTAACTTTTTTTAAAGTAAATATGTGATTAATGTGAGGAAAATCTGCGACAGATAGATTTGATATTTAAAGTATGCCTACATACAAGAAGAAGCACAGGATGAGAGTTATATAAAATATAATCGTTATAAATTTATAAAGAATAGAAAAAATTCGATCACGAGGCGGGACTCGAACCCGCATCCTTTCGCGCCATTCCGGGGCGGATGCCTGACCAATTCAGCCACTCGTGACCCGCCAGAACAATCGAATTTATTTATAAATGCTTTATAAATATAAATTTATAAGAAGTCCCGCCTCGTGATCGAATTTTTTCTATTCTTTATAAATTTATATTTATAAAGCATTTGAATGCCATAAAATAATAAATATCAATTTCAACAAAAAAAAAAAAATATAATCGTTATCAAGAGCGTCGTAAGCAGACAAGTGATAATATAATTAAATTGTTGTTTCTGAAGTTGTCTTTTTTTTCTGAACAATCTTGTGTTCCGATATGACTTTTGTAGAAAGTCAGAAGCGCTAAAGTATAAACTTAATACTAAGTACAAATAGGTATAAAACAAGAAATAATTTTCGTTATACTTCATGATATCGTTAATTCTTACAGCAGATTGTTCTAATTCAAGCTTATCAAATTTTAATATTAATATCGATATACCCTTACATCACTAGCTTTATAAAACAAAGAACATTGATATTAATTTAGCCTTCCCGTACGAAATCACGTCGCTATCTAATTATCGGATATTCCGCGACCCGGTAAATATTATATTATGAAATTCTCGTCTCCAAGCCTCCCCGGGGAAATAATCCTCGTTTTTAAATGAAATAAGGCGATTCCCGCCGATCCGGGCAATTACCGGGAAATCGGCTGTTTGCCAATTACTTGTATATTTTAATGCTTTTATTGTTTTTGTTTTGGCATAACAGTGCATCTTGGAACAATTATGTGATTTCTGTAAATTGTTTTGGAGACGTAATTTTACATTTACGAGAGAACTTTTTTGAAGTGAAACTTCTGTAGGCTCGTCGAGAGTTAAATATACTTATATGTATTATAAAAGAAAGTAAAATACCGTCACGTCAAGGAGTATGGCGACGATTTAGTTATCTTTGAATTTTGCCAAATAAGTTTCACTTCTGACACGTGGCTCGGCAGTTGCTCTTGTTTTGTTCTTGTGTTGGGTATTATTTACATGTATAGATTCCTAGTAATTGATATAATACACATAACTACATATTTGAAATGTCTGTAGGTATGCATATAGCATACATTATTTTCTGATTATAACTATCCTAAGATGCACTATAAAACTACACTCAAACTCAAAAGTTAGAGTAATAGATTACGCCTATGCATATTCCCCGAAAAGAAACCTACAGCATCTAAATAGCATCTCCGCTAATATCACACCAATTATTTTTATTTATAAGTAACTTCATATTTAATTTAAATTCTTACCTAATCACAGAACCATTTATATACCATAATTTGTAAGTAACCCAAATCAAAGTGACCAATCTTCTTGAACCCTATTCAGTTTAAAATTACTGAAGATGAGAGGTCAAGTTAAATTGGTCGTTTTATACGCGATGTCAGTAGCTATTAAATTATAAATTCGAAATAAAACATGTGTCATAGCCTAAGGTATGACACATGTTTTATTTCGAATTTATCGTACGAGGCGGGACTCGAACCCGCATCCTTTCTGGTTGAAATGGTTGTTAATCATCTCAATAGATGGCGCGCGGTGTGTCCCTCCAGACACATAAAACTGAAAGAATAGAATAAATTCGATTGCTCTGGCGGGTCACGAGTGGCTGAGTTGGTCAGGCATCCGCCCCGGAATGGCGCGAAAGGATGCGGGTTCGAGTCCCGCCTCGTGATCGAATTTTTTCTATTCTTTATAAATTTATATTTATAAATCATTTGAATGCCATAAAAACCAAAAATATAAATTCAACAAAAAAGGTCGTGTTCCATCGTTACAATATTGTATTCACTGAAAAGTGCTTCATATTGGTTGAAATGGTTGTTAATCATCTCAATAGATGGCGCGCGGTGTGTCCCTCCAGACACATAAAACTGAAAGAATAGAATAAATTCGATTGCTCTGGCGGGTCACGAGTGGCTGAGTTGGTCAGGCATCCGCCCCGGAATGGCGCGAAAGGATGCGGGTTCGAGTCCCGCCTCGTGATCGAATTTTTTCTATTCTTTATAAATTTATATTTATAAATCATTTGAATGCCATAAAAACCAAAAATATAAATTCAACAAAAAAGGTCGTGTTCCATCGTTACAATATTGTATTCACTGAAAAGTGCTTCATATTGGTTGAAATGGTTGTTAATCATCTCAATAGATGGCGCGCGGTGTGTCCCTCCAGACACATAAAACTGAAAGAATAGAATAAATTCGATTGCTCTGGCGGGTCACGAGTGGCTGAGTTGGTCAGGCATCCGCCCCGGAATGGCGCGAAAGGATGCGGGTTCGAGTCCCGCCTCGTGATCGAATTTTTTCTATTCTTTATAAATTTATATTTATAAATCATTTGAATGCCATAAAAACCAAAAATATAAATTCAACAAAAAAGGTCGTGTTCCATCGTTACAATATTGTATTCACTGAAAAGTGCTTCATATTGGTTGAAATGGTTGTTAATCATCTCAATAGATGGCGCGCGGTGTGTCCCTCCAGACACATAAAACTGAAAGAATAGAATAAATTCGATTGCTCTGGCGGGTCACGAGTGGCTGAGTTGGTCAGGCATCCGCCCCGGAATGGCGCGAAAGGATGCGGGTTCGAGTCCCGCCTCGTGATCGAATTTTTTCTATTCTTTATAAATTTATATTTATAAATCATTTGAATGCCATAAAAACCAAAAATATAAATTCAATAAATATACGGTTTGTAAAATACAATGTTTTTTATATTTTCTTCTGTCATCTTCTTAGGAATGATTTTCTTCATTTGCGCTATTATTAGGTACCTATTTCCAATCTCTATTGAACAAAAGTCTTTGCACAGGCACAGGACAGAAACAATTATTTACAAGCTATTAACAGAAGTAGCTCTCAAGTCTTACTTCTACATACTAGGTACTAAAGAGAAAAATATTTATTACAAATTCAGATAAAATAGAACTTATGATACATGTGTGTATTGATTATAATACCCACTCTATTTATCTCCAATTATAACACTAAAAAATGTTTTCATATGAATTTTTGCCGAAGGGTAAGTGGTCTTATCTCGCACGAGTATGTTATTAACAACACCGCTATTAATGAAGTCGACACTATAAGAGATTTGGGTATATTGGTGGACAAAAAGTTAACTTTTTTACCGCAGATAGATGACATAGTAAAAAGAGCTTCAAAAACTTTAGGGTTTGTTACTCGCAATACAAAAATGTTTAAAAATGCCCAAACAAAAATTATCTTATACAACTCTATAGAAAGAAGTATAATAGAATACGGTTCTGTTGTCTGGCGCCCACACTATGCAACACATATCCTCAGATTAGAGCGTATTCAACGCAGGTTCACAAACCATTTAGTGTTCTACGCAGGCGAATCAAAAAATCTGAAATCGTATGAAAGCCGACTGAAAAAGTTTAATATGACATCGTTGGAACAACGCAGAGATCTGTTGGATATGGTTTTTCTGTACAAAGTCTTTCATAATGCAATTGACTGTGAGAAGGTACTTAGTCAATTTAAATTCAATATCCCTAAGCATTATCCAAGGAAACAATTTACGAACTTGCTATTTGCACGTCAAAACAGAACTGTTCTGGGTCGCAACTCCCCCATTCCTAGACTATGCACCTTACACAATAAATATAGCAACTCAGTGGATATTTTCTCAGACTCCCTCTATAAGTTTCGGAAAGCAATGCTTAACATTAAGACTTAATTCTTTTTCAAATTCAAATATTATAATTGTCTTTATTTCCGTAATATATAGATGAAATATTTAATGTACCTAATAACTTTTATATTGCCTGTTGTAATTAATCAAAACTCTTTAATGATAAGAGCACACACATTTCTTTTTTGTTTAATTGTATAGATATATTGTGTATAGAAGAAGATATCGCCTAATTTATTATTAATCTTTGTGAATGTAGTGTTCATCTGTAATAGTTGTGCATAATAATGTGTAAATCCTATGTTACTGTTTTACGTGAATGATACATATGTAACAACTGGTGATGAACCTTTTTAATAAATAAATATAAAAATTATGCAGCTTATGTAGACAAAAATCCTGAAAACATATCACACACAATTTTATAAATTTCATTTCAACAACAAATTAGTACAAAATGAATAATTAAAATTCTAAAAATTAAAACAACTCCATATCCAAAATTATCCGCTAATTACAAGCACTATTTACAATTTAAAATCATTCAACATAACCTAAACCATGACCTAGGTACATACTAACTGTACACCAATTATATAGACCAATCAGACCAATCAAGATCAAAGGCCACCAAATCAAAAGACCAATTACAATTCAGTTCGCTTTAGGGCTTGTGGGATTTGAATTTGGAATTTTGGAACCAATTTAGCTGGAGGTGCCAGGCGACACCGGGGTATCGCACTAGTATCAACATTGATTGTATGGAGAGAATTCGAAGAACAATCAGTTTCCTGACTATAAAGATATTAAGAGTATATGAGACTACCTATAAAAAATGAGAAATATTAGGTGACTAACAATTCGCCGTTTCAAATCACTTACTGAAAAGATAATTACTATCAAATTCTACACATAAATCAGTTGAATGATTTATTGATGAATTGATAAATAAAATCACTTGAAAGAGATGAATAGTTAAACTATGTAATATTGAGATAATGTTGAAATTGAAAATAAATTTTCGGCCTTCATGATAGATACCACTTGCTGTACCTATGCACTATGCACTGTAAAAAACTGAAACTCTTATTATATTGTATAGTAAAAGTTACTAGTTATAACCTTTACAAAATATATATAAATTGATAAGTGTCAATAAGTTGAGTAATAGAACACGCAAAAATCTTGTTAGATAAGTAGATAATTATTGTATAGGGTTAAGACTATTTTTCCACCGTTTTATCTGCACTATCAGCATATACCAGAGAGTCACAATATTAATATCGGGTCGCGTCGCGCCTCTCCCGAGGGGTTTCTAAATCATCCGTCCCTGTCGCTCCCTCGCGCCACGACGATTTGCGGGATTTGTGTGGATGTGCCTTTATAATATAGAGATATGTATTATGTGTATAATACTGTTTTATGCTAGTAAGTTGCATGCTTATTGCTTATACTTGAATTATTTTTTTAATTTAAAATGCTATCAGTATGTCAAAATATTGTAAAGAACCGTTCATTAATAATGCTGTAAGTATATTTTTTTTAATAATACTAAAGACAAATAAAGCGAGATACACACGACTCTATATTTTCAATTTATTGTTGGTTTATAAAAATATTATTTAAATATAATACAGCGAGCATATTCTTAACTGTATTTAATTCAAACACTTAGATAAATATTACACGAATTTGAAAGATAAATCGATGTTAATTTTGTAATAATTTCATCACTTGCGATTGTAACAAAATAATGTAGGTACTTACCCTTTTCTAAGCATTTCACTTTTAACATGTTTGTATTTAGCAACTAACTCATTGGATTAAGAACCTAATCATTATTATTTTACAAAACAGGCATGTCCACACTAATCCAACGCATCCGTAGCGCCTCCGGTAACATTCGTTTTACGGCGTAATTTTTCTCATGTTATTTATTTATTTATTACGAAGTGAGTGATCTATATGACATCATATCTTACACTCTGTAAATGGGCCACCATTTATAAGTTTGAGTTGCGGTGCGCCTTTGTTTTTGGGAATTCAATTGTGGATTAGCATTGTGAAAATTTCTTGTGCTAGATTGTATTTTATATTATAATATAATTATTAAAGACTTCTTACTATATAGACACTGCTTTTGACCACATTCGCTGTAAGGTTTTCGAAATATTTAATAAATTAGTTTTAACCACTAAGCCATCATTTGAACATATACAAAAAACACTAAATAAATACTATCACCATATGCAAATAACCACTTAACCCCATCTGGATCGTCAAGTCACGAGGTGTAGCAATCAGACGCATAAACAACAAATACTAATTAAGTGCAAATAAGGCGAGTGTCGATATAATTCACGCTATCGACTGCTCGTGTTGGCACATCACTATCGCGGTATTTAAATCAATGATATCACGTGAGTTAGTGCTGTGATGTGTTGGCAGTGTGACATAATATCGTAAGGGATTAATGAATTTTATCGATGGTAGTTTTTTAAGTATCTATTAAATCACTTTTATGAGATGCAGGTACATCAGATAGGAAGATACCTTTTGGAATTCAAGATATTTCAACGTATTTAATTACTCCAAAAAAAGATTGGCTTAAGATAGAGCTGATAATGTTGTTTATCTAATACCTTTAAATAATAATCTGGTATTATCTATATCTGGTAGACTCTATTGTCATCATACAGTTTAATGTGGAGTATAGATACTTCGGCATGCATTTTGCCAGCTCGCACAAGGAAAGGTACCCACAGAAGATTTGCGTCAAATAGTATGCGTCGATTGTGTCAAGTAACAATTCAGTAGACAATTTTCACACACGGCACGATCTGATAAGCTTTCGCTTGTGTTATGGAAACCAAATGGCTGATAAACATACATTATATATGTATTTTAAATAAATACTTAAGTATATAGATAATTAACACCCAGACACAGAACATACATCTATGTTCATCACACAAATATTTGCCCCGGATGGGAATCGAACCCACGACCAGTGGGATGTAAGGCAGGGTCACTACCAACCAAGCCAACCGGCCAGTCAAATATAAGTAAGTACCTATTTCTTTTATTCCTATAATCCTGCATAATTAATATTCATGCAGAATTTGAAAAAATAATAATTTAATTGGAATTTCTAAAGGCAATGTTATTTAACTGCTGTAACAAATCAACAGTAATAAAACCAGTTTTCTCAAATATATTGAAATAACTTTATCCTGACGAATGCGCGTGAAGCTTGTATCAAGTGTATGCAGCCAGAATGCTAATTAACTTAAGATAACCTAAGTGTTCAACTTTGTTCTATCAACGGTGGATCTAAGTGCTTCAAGTTATTGCATGTTATAGCTATAAGCTAGTACCTACTTAAACGTGACTTCGATCACTTATTTCGCAAGTGCTTTTTGTTAATGTGGTATAAGTTAAAATATTAAAATATAGATAGCCTATCACATTCAGAAATCATGCACCTTTTTACTTTTAATTTTTTTTTCTAAATCGGCTAAGCAATTTTAAGCATTGGATCTGCTGCACATAAAAAATGGAATTTCTCATTCAAAAAAAGAAAAGAGTATTTCACATTACTATAAACTTATAAAGGCAATTTTTTTAGTATATTTTTGTTCTGTTAGGTACTTATGGTCGAAGAAAAGAGTTTTATAAGATGAAACTTGAATTTTTCAATAGGCACCTGCCGCCTGGTAGTATTACCTATTATTTTTACCAAATAGGTACTAAGGTAGCATCACACAATTGATAACAATTTATCCCATTACACAAATCTATATTTACCTATATATCTATATATACCTCTAAAAATGTGCAAATGAAACAGCACTATACCATCTCGCTCGCACTGATTAGTTGCCCAGAGTTTGGAAACCAAATTCAGAAGGCTATAATTATATAAAGCGGTGTTTTTGGAGAAACGATGATTTAGTTAAATTTTCCAAAGCCTTGTTTTGATTTGTTGCCAAAACACCATTGAGACACACGGTTGCTACCTTTGAAGAACATAGTCTGATGGTCGTCTATAAATAAAAAAAATATTGGAATATTGTGTACAAAAATTTATGAAATCTGGAATAGGTAAAGTGGAGAGTACATTCTATAATTCTAGAAAAATCTATTTCAATTATTTTTCTTTCGTATTATTTTTAACCTTACAGCAGGAAGGTGCTCCAGGTACCTACTATTTTAATTTATCTATTTAAAAAAAACTCTTTGGGGTAATTAAATTAAAATGTACAAATTAAATTAGAATGTCTTGAATTTTTTCATTTCTTAATATTGCCAAAATTCAATGTTCACACCAAGAGCAGATTTACGATCCAGCTAAACCAACTGAAACAGAAGCAGATTTTTTATGATATAGAAAAATCAAACATTGAAAAAATAAGTATGTTACATACTTAGATAGGTACTACTTAATGTTAATTCTCCATTTATCCTTTCTACGTAGTTCTCGCTTTCACCACCAAATCATGGCATTATTATAAATTTCAACCAGGAAAATCTTAATCTTCTTCTCTTCGTAACAGTGTGTAGTAAAGCTTTAAGCCAGATCACAGGATCTCTTGTCAAATCACAATAGGGACTAATAATTAAGAACCGTCTTCCATAATTACTACCTTCGTGTGATGCGACCTCTGCTTGGTAACCTGAAATGTGAAAAAGAGAATTAAATACCATACGTAGTGTTTATTTTAGTAAAAAAAAGTTAAATTATGTGAATATATACAGTTCTTAATGTATGAGGTACAATCACGGATAATACCTATATTATACTATACTAGTAATAGAAATAAGATTTGTTTATTAATTTTAATGATAGTGGTAAGAAACACGACTGAAAATCAGGTTAGGATTTTGGTTAATAGGATATTGAACTATACATTTTTATAAATTGTTTAGGTACACAAAATCTGTAAGAAAAAATTAAAATACAAAACTGAACAAATGTTACATCATATTACCACAGTATATACCTACACACGTAAAGACTTCTTAATAACAACATACATCGTATTACAACTACATATAAATATTATAATCCGCACAGAATTTGATTAATCGTTTCCGCGAAATTTACCAAACATTTTCGACATTACATTACAATACGGCAATTTTGGTCACTTTCCGACCTCATCCAGAGGTCACTCCCACATGTCACAATGGACATGAAATGCGGAAAGACTGATAAGCTGATAAGGAAACAATGACTCTCAATTTGTTCGCGGGAACGAAGTCGAATCATTTGCTTGTCTCTGATTCGACGTTTGAAACAATCACTAATTTTTGGATGAGGTATGTATTATTATTTACGAGCTTAGATTATAATAATTCACTCATGTTTTTGTTATCAGTCTAGTTAATTAACTTCATTCACAAAAGATAATAATAATTGTGCTCTACTGCAGTTTTAGGAAAATCACAGAAATTTCATGGTTAGGAAAATATGTGAAAGCTCTAACAGAATAGCTACTGTCATTTGTTATTAATTTTTAATGTTTATACTACTCTTAAATTTCTATTATAATTTATTTAAGACTCTTGTAAAGAATCTTCTGACCTAAATTGATAAAAACGCTCTATAGTCTATAAAATACTTACATCTATTACATCCACAAATTAATAAGTACGCAAATTATTCACATCCAAATTTATAAATCCGTGTCACACTACAATGGTGGGAGAAATGCGTGTGAAGTTTGGAGACAGTCACATTACGTTATCTGTGGTAATGACTGTTGCAAAATGGCTAATAAAGTGCTTGTTCTTGTCATATACATATTAATTAATTTGTCCGTGTTTTTGGAGCTACGTTTTTGAAATTTTTGCTTGATGGTTATGTAATTTTTGATGAATGTTTCGTGTTACGTGTTTTACGTGTTTTGATAACGTAGCGGTTTTATTGTAATATTTTTGATAGATGCGAAAGGAAAAAAAAATGTTGTGTGGTTTTATGAAACCACGGTAAAAGTGAAACTTTCCGAACACTGCTTTATACCTACTCGGCAGCCGACCGTCACGCGACATGCGCTACACAGACCAAAAAGTTTGAGACGATGTAATAAAAGTTTCACTTTAAAAATATCAGTTAAGAATAAATGTACCTATAAACTATAAATGAATGCTTATTCATTAACGCAAAAGTATTTTATTACATAATAAATAATAACTATCCTTACCTTATCTTAGCTCTTTACATTCCAATATTTCTAACGGAATTACCTAATTCAAAAATCAAACCAAACTTATATAAGATGAATTTTTTAATAAATATTTTATGGGAATTAAAAAAAATGTAATATCAACCACTCAACCGCAAAAAATTACCAAATTCACCGCAAGACTACATTAACGTATTCTCATCATAAAATTTTTAGGACAATACGATTTGTTAACAAAATACACGGTTATAAAAATTGTTACGGCATTTACAGATGTAGGCCAATTATATCAGTGACACCTGTCTGCATTATATGCAAATTAGTTGCAAGTCTATTATTTTTATGGCAACACAGTCGAGTGTGTGAAGGAGGTTTTATAACATCTTTTTTAATAATTGTCACTGCGGAGAGCGTGTTGCAATTTTGTAGTTTTAATCCGTATTTAGTGTCTTTGATAGCTGTGTGAGTTTTTCTTGAATTAATGAACGAATGAATTAAATACTTATTTCTTAGTTGCGTATGCTTTGAGTTCAACAGTAAAATACTTTTAAAATAATGGTTGGTGTCAATTTCACATTGCTTTTCAATGATCTATTAAATAATTTTTTTTTCTATTTGAGAGCATACACTACGCTCAAACTTTGCTAAGTCACAAGACTGTAGGTATAGTTTAGGTAAGCGCTTAATGAAAAAGTTTGTGCCTTTTTTACTTCGTTACGTTAGTATTAGACATAAATATAATGAACAACTAACACAAACAACCCACGTTACCACGAACAAAAAAATAAAAATAGCCCACCAAAAGGAAACCAATTTGAGCAACAAAGTTTGTTTAGAAATATCTATTTCAAGTGTGGCAACATTGTCACAGCGGCGACAGGGTTTTGGCGCCAACGCGCGTGCTCGCGATGTAAACACGAATCGGCGGGGACACACAGAGCGAGCGGCCTCGCGAACCAATTGAAATAAAGAAAATTGCTACTTGAATCAGCTCGGTCTGTGTGGACTTGGCTTTGCCGGTGCCGTCACCGGTCACCATGACACCATCGATTTTTTCGGTCGAACCACGTCCACACTAAAAAAGCTGCTGCGCAATGATATTATCAGTAAAAAGATGTGAATACTGAATAGGTTTAAAAATTAAAGCGCACCGGGAATGGCTAAAATTTGGCTAAATAGCTGCAATTTACTTCAGTTGTCCCTATTTTATGGCGATATTTGAACCATGCCATCTTTCTTTGAAGTCTAATGTGTGTTAGTTTTCCGTTTTTGATGAAATGTCGTGTTGGTCCTATCGTGGTCCTATCTACCTTTTTGCTTATAATGGCGTGTCCACACACGCTTCGCGAGGCTGCTCGCTCTGTGTGAACCCGCTTACACGGGACGTTCAAATTTCACAAACATTCGCGCCGACGTGACGCAGTTTCCTGTGATACTGTTTGGTTATTCCGTTTTTCGATAACGTCCGTGACTAATTGTGGATGACTTTCGTACTTGCTAAATGTGTGCGGTATAAAGGAACGTAAATATCGCGTAGTTTGAAATTACATTATTGTTTAGAATGGTCGATCGATGGATGAATATTTTTCAGTAATTCGATGAGTAAAATTTAAAGGTCGCGTCATGGTTATACAGTCACATCATGGACTCATGGAGTAAGGCGACGATTTTGGTATCTATGAATCTTGCCAAAGAAGTTTCACTTCTGACACGTGTGCTCGGCACACACGTTCTTTTTTATCAATCGTAATATTTCAATGAATGCTGATCAGATTTGGCACTGAGATAATTATTATGCTCGTTGTTTATGACCACGCGAAAATAGCTTTTAAGAAAATTTTTATATTTCATCAGATTTCTAGCTGACCAATTTTTCATTGCATTTGATAGCTCAATTGTTTTTGATAAACGCAATTTAGTAAAACTATGTTTCTTATAAAATCTAGGTTCGTTTTTTTATAAAGGTAGGTACTTATTGAAAATGATAACACCCACACAATTAGGTATAGGTA
Organism: Colias behrii; assembly: GCA_029959065.1. NCBI lineage: Eukaryota > Metazoa > Arthropoda > Insecta > Lepidoptera > Pieridae > Colias > Colias behrii. The sequence continues at coordinate 4,353,993 of JARWMC010000015.1, forward strand.
TGCCATTTCGAGTCAAGAAAATTTCCTCTATTTTTCTCTACCTTTAGACAAGGAACTAATAATGTCCCAGACATAAAATTCATATTAACCAAATGCCAAAAGTCATTATATTACAACAGAACCCGTTATTAAAAAGTTAATAACCAATTTGACGAATATGAAATAGATTCCCTGAACCCAAAGGCGGGGACATTGCTTATGAGTTTTGTATTTTTTACTCTCGTCTGGCGCCCAAATTAAAAACAAGATGGCGGGAAAAAATAACCTAAAAATGTATTAGATTAGATTAGACGATGATGGTGATATTTAAATTACTTTATTTATTGGAATGGATTGGATTGATGTCAAACAGATAAAGAAAAACGTATGTGCATAAAAACAGTGAAAGTTGTAGCATAAAAGTGATTACAATTTTTATTTCTGTTTAGGGCCCTTCTGGCCTCCTCCACTCAAGCGACAGCCCAAGCCGAGGTTCGAGATCCCCGTCAAGGGGGGACGCCCTTGTGCATGTCGCTACCAGGGTGAACCTTCAGTTCACCCCCGCGTCCGCGTTAAAATGTAGAAGCCCTTCTGGCTAACATTGAGAGACACCACACAAAAAAAAAAAAAAAAATTTCTGTCGTAGATATTATTACCTGACATGGTTTTTCTATGATCAAATTGATGATTTTTGAAAAATATCTTTCGTTTTTTGAGACTACATATAAGTTTTAGGAGTTTTTGATTTAAAATTTTTGACTGTTTAAAAAAAAATTATAGTTTTTAAATGTTAAGCGTTACTTTTTTACCGAATTCTCCAGAATGACGACGGTAGGTATTTAATTTAAACTAAACTCTAATTTTAACTAAATTACAATAAGATTTATTATATCAAATTGAACTGTATTACATTGATACTGTATTAAAGGCACTAAATAGAAGTGAAGCAGATTTACCAGTTTTTATTTTTTTTTTAAGTGAAACTTTTATTACATCGTCTCAAACTTTTTGGTCTGTGTAGCGCATGTCGCGTGTATCGCGGCTGCCGAGTAGGTATACCTACTCGGCAGCCGACCGACACGCGACATGCGCTACACAAAGCAGTGTTCGGAACCGTTCGAACAGTTTCACTTTTACCGTGGTTTCATAAAACCACACAACATTTTTTTTATGATATTTGCATAGAAATAACAACAACGTTGTAAACATTACCCAAGGTTAGGTTCGCATGCAAATTAAGCGCAAACAATAGAGATAACACTGCAATAAAATTATTTAATTACTCCAATTATCAGATGACAAAGTGGACAACAGGATTCCTTATTGTAATTAATTTGTTTTTTTTAACGGAAGATTCTGGTTGCTGTGTTATGTAACCGTATATATGAGTATGGGTAAGGTGATATACCTATTCGCTGATTTAAGAAAAACAAAGTTATTTGGAGTGTATTTTAAAATTTTAATTCTAATCCAATTCATAATTTATTTCTTCAAGGCTCGAAGTAAATAGGTATATTTACTTACCTTAGTTTTAAATCGTAGGTATAATCATAAGTTTCGTATTCATAATATTATTAGTATGGACCATAGAAATCTAAATAACAAGACACATAGAAGTGCTAATTCGTATGAAAACCGCTGTCGCCAAAATCAACACATTTAAACCGATAGCTAAACAGTACACACAAGTAAACTATGCCTTTTATTGGACAGCTTGATTTTAGTGATAACTAAATAAAATATTAAATTAAGCTTTTTAATATGTATCCTAACGCACGAATTTACGGTTTATTTTAGAATAACATCCCTAAGTATATGAGACGTTTTGTTTATTTTTGCTCCAATACGAAACAATTCGGCTTTTCTACAACAGAGGTTGTCAATTTTCAATAGATATAACTTTGCACATAAACTCATAGAAATAAGGTTGAAATTTGTGTTAAACGTGATAGTAAGAATGGTCGACTGTGTCATTCATTGTTATTTCATTGTGATTACTATGGTGACACTCGTAATACTTGTAAATATTTTATAATTTTAAGGAAAAACGGCAATATTTATAAACAAAAATACTTACCGGTGAAATTTTATTCCTTTATTAGTATAATTACAATATATGGAAGAATTTCCGCACTGGGAAATGCTGTAATACACCATGTTTACTCACGCACGTTTCAGGAACAACTGAAGAGCGACGAACGCACTGGTGGTATGGTGGTGGTATGGTAACCACCTGAGCGGCGACAATGTCACGCGCGCTTACGACTTCTATTGCCTTGTTATTTAGATTTCTATGGTATGGACTATGGATACATTAGTAAATCGTTGTTACAATAAAGTTAATAATATACCTAGTTAAGAAAATCTAAAAAAAACACCATTTAACTCATGAGTTCATGACATTATGCTTTCACCGATCCTTGATAAGTGTACAAAGTTTGAATTAAATCTGTCCGTCAAAATCCAGTCTACGTAAGTTGGTTATAGGTGTAGAAGCTTATAAAAGCGTGTTAAAAATAACCACAATATTAAATTAACATAAATCCATAAGCTCACATTCATTTTATTCATTTAATTTTTCATCCATATACCGTTCTTAACAATTTACACGTTGTGCCCAAACTAAGAAAAACTCCAGTACTTCTAAAAGGAATTAGATTAACGATTATTTATTAGATGAACTAAAATCAGTCCCAAACAGAATGAAGACATAAACCACGCATCGGATTCCAACGCGGAATGGACGCACTCGACAACCGCTCGAGCTATTTCGGTAAAAATAAATAAATACGCACTGTTACATGGATATAGAGATACTAGAAACGGCATTACGGCGAGATATTAATTGTACATAATTGATTTTCTGTGTCAACGGTAGGTATTAAATGTTCACACTTATAGTATGAATGCGAATGTCTGTAACGCTTTAATAAATAAAGCACATCTCTAATGTTGATTAAAATTTAAATGAATATAGCTCAAGACAACACTTGGTAATAAGACATAATGGTGTGTGCTGCGCGGTTTCAGCCGCAGTGTCATCTCAAGTGTTATTTTATTAAGCAACATGACTTCCAATTAGTATTAGGGATCAAAATCCGTTCCGTGGTTTTCCCGTGAAAGAGTTACTAACATACAAACTTTCCCGTTTGTAATATTAGTAGTACAGTGTACAGTGTCTCATCTAGACACATAGATCCACGTGACATGACGCTACGACACGCACGTATGTAGAGCACTTGATAGCGAGCTAATGTGGAGATTGCTTTATTTCTGGCTTTGACGTGTACACGTGGCAGTAGGTATAACCTATGATGAGTTTGAAGTTATGTTATATTTACAATTCGATACATTATTCAAAAACAGTTTTTTCCATAAACTATCTCTAAGTATCTAACTACCATAGTAAACTATTTTTTTGCAATTAAATTAAGTAAACTTGTAATAGGTACAAATAGTGTCACATCTAGATACACAGATCCTCGTGACCTGACGCTACGACATGCACGAATGTAGAGCACTTGATAGCGAGCGGCTAATGTGGAGATAGCTTTATTTCGGCCTGTGACGTGCTCCCGCTAGATTTCAGTGATGGAAAAAAATAATTTTAATAAACCTTCAATTGATTGATTTAGTTCAATGAATTAAAGAAGTCATATATTAATTAAAAGATTTTTTTTTTTTTACCTAAAATAATGAACCTAAGGTATCATTATTGAAAATAACGATCTAGCCTTTTACTATAGGCTAATGAGTAATATAAATCTAACTTAATTTGCTAGGTATAGTATGTCTAAGAATGTGTCCATTAACACTTTTCTTAATGTCTCTATTTAAGGCGAAGACACTTTGTTCATGTGTTCTTTATGAATAGCACTCACTATATTACACTGACACTGCACTAAACTAACTCAAAAGGTTTTGTCCTTTTCAGTCTTCTCACTATGTCCGTGTTGTCAAGGAGCTGGATAGCCTCGACGTTCACATGATGGTGAAGTCTGCGTTCGTGAGCTTCGGCGTTCTTTTTAATTATGTCCGTGACGAGATCTACTTTAAGGTCCCGATGTAGGTCGTCATTTCTAATGTACCAGGGAGCATCCACGATCTCTCTAAGTACTTTATTTTGGAATCGTTGTATGATAGTGATATTGCTTTGTTTGGTACAGCCCCAAAGCTGACTACCATAAGTCCACAAAGGCATAAGGACTTGTTTATACAAGAGTAATTTATATATTATTATATTATTAATTAAAAGATGAAATTTTGTTTTCGTTAAAATAACTATCACGAAATTGTAGTTTTATGAGCGGAAATTAGAAATTTATTTATCATGAAAAGTTTGATGAATTTTCTTTCGGTGACGATACTGCATGTTATCTTAATTGATTGTCACTCATTTTAAGAAAGACAACAAACGCTCTATTATTTCTTCATATTATACCTATTATTATTTCTAAAGTCAGCGTTTCAATATTCAACATAAAAAAATTCAACAGTAGGTAAAAGAGCATACGTACGTCGTACATGTCTCATCCAAAAAACTTCATTTCCACCCACAAAAATGAATGTCAAAATTGCGCAAACTTCCGCTCAATAATCTTATTTTAGCCACCATTAAGAAGTTTTAAAAATCTCATTACCAGTCCGGGGCCATTAGGGTGTCTCATTATTTAGGTGTATCGCGGACAGTCCCCCAAACGTCAAGCCGTTAAATTATAATAAGCGGTGCGGGACTCAATAATCGAGTGCGCTGTTGGTGACGCCCAGCGTCGCATACCGGCTCCTTGCGGGGGTGACCATGCGTTTGGGAATAAATGGATTATTTTAAATTAAAAAAAAATGAATCGAGTACCTACCTATGTTAGATTTAATAAATTATAAGGAAATAATAAAAAATAGTTATCAAGTGGAAAATAAAGCTGAAATTGATATAAAAATTCAGTCAAAATTTGTCTCTAAAAATCACACTACCTTAAAAAATAGATCTCTTTAAACATTGTACCTATATTATAATCCGTTCATCAATACGTTCTATGTGTATGAACTATGAAAACATACCTACCTACGTAAAATCAAACACAAAAAAGTAATCTTTGAAAACTTTCAAAATTTACATTGTAAAATTCAACTAACAATATATAAAGTGAAAAACTATACCTATCCTATAAATGTCCTAAGAAATCCCAAAAACAGAGCACCCTATATAAACGTGGGAACTGTATGCGCACACGCAGCCAAATTGCTAGAGGCGGGGCGAACAACGCTTTGTTTTACAAACCGTTTCCGGAATACAGATTATCATTTACTTCATGTGTTTTCTAATTTAATGTGATTATTTCGTTAATGAAATGAAAGTTTATTATTTGTCATTCAAAATAGTTGCTTTTGCCGAAATTATTATTGGAAGCACATGGTAGATATATTTTTCATAAATTATAATATTGTTTTTGTATAATGCTGTACCTTTTATTAATAAATGACATGGAGAGCATTAAGTAGTTAAGAATAATTTTGATGGATATTTATTAACATTACGCTTGTTTCAACGTTTAAAATATTATGAAACAATAACTACTAAAAATCAAAATCTAGGTATGAATCACAATGTATCGCACTATCTATTCTAAGGTCACTTATATATTATTATCTACTTATTTTTATGAAAATGTATGAACTATGAAGTCGCCACATGTCAGGAAAGAATAAAATATATACTCTTTCTATACCTAATTACCAAGCAATTAAGTCTTAATATGACCATCCATACAAAGAGGACATCAATAAATTATATAAAAAAAACTAAACATATAAATCCAACACCACAGCAAACAATATTCGAATGGCCAGATAAATTTCATAACAATTGAATGTCACATACTTGACATTTGTGTGAAAAAATCGGTCGCGATCCACCTGTCGTACAAAGACGCCGACAAAGGGCAAATCGATTAAGTGTATCGATTATAAACTTGATTATAACACGACTCGATTATCCGACTCGCTGTCACCCGCGACTAATGGCTAACAATAGTGTTTCGATCGATGACAAAAACTGGCAATGTGCCGGCAAAATATGAGATTACAGATTATGAGGCTATTCATAACCTTAAGTTTATATAGGATGTTTCATTTTTCGATTTAGTTTTAATCAAATAAGTGATGAATTCCAAAGTCCTATTAATACTGAATCTATGTATTTTGACCGCATTCAAGAAATTTTAAATAATACATTGGATATTAAAATACGGGAATTACGCGAAAGCTTACAGGATGTTTTGAGAAAGGAAATATTTGGAGAGATCGAACGTTTGAAACAAGATTTTACTGCAACTACAGATTTGCTGCAAAATTAACAATTGGAGCTTAAGACATCTATAAAGAACATAAATAAGTCTATTCATACCCTAGAATTGGGTGTCATCGAAATGCAAAAGGAAGTAGCTTTTCTCAAAAAGAAAATAAATGATTCTGATAAACTAACACGCAGTCAAAATATCGAAATTCAATCAGTTCCTGAGCGCAAAAATGAAAATTTAGTAAAAATTTTTACAAAATTGTGTCAAACAGTATCCGTATCTATAAATGATTCTGACATTGTTTCTTGCCGCCGCGTTGCAAAAATGGATAGCAAGTCTACTAGACCTCGCAATATCATAGTTACTCTACCTTCACCGCGCCATAGAGACAATCTTATATCTGCTGTTAAAAGATATAATAATACACATCCCCAAGACTTATTATGTTCTTCACTACTTGGCATCGTAGGCGAATCCTCAAGAGTCTATGTAAACGAACATTTGTCTCCAGAACAGAAGTTATTATATGCAGAAACTCGTGCGTTTAAAAAAGAATGTGGATTCAAATATGCTTGGGTTAAATATTCTAAGATATATTTACGAAAGAATGATAACTCTGGTGTTATTTATGTTAAAAATACACAATCACTTGATAAATTGCGTAATTAATTATATATGTACTTATATATATTTTTTTTTATCAATGTTACTCTGATCGGTATTTAAGTATTGTATTAACTATTTAAATTAGTAATGGATCTTTTAATGTACTATCAAAACGTAAATAGAATAAGAAGTAAAACTAACGAGATTTTCTCTCAAATTTTAATAGAGAACTATGATGTTATATGCTTTTGTGAAACAAATCTAAATGAAGGTATTTGCGATAGTGAGTTGTTTGACAATAGGTATACCGTAGCAGAGGACATTTGGCTATCTCTTAGAATAGGTAATGTTACTGAAATCATTATTGGTTTAGTTTATCTCCCACCTGATATACCTAAGCAAATCTATGAACACTACTTTGAAACATGTACACAGGTACTCACTGAAAATGATAAGCAGGTTATAATTATTGGTGATTTTAATATTCCAGAAATAGACTGGAGTCACGATTTAAATTTTATGCAAGGATCTCTATCTCATAAGGCTAAGGCTCTTGTTGATATAATGTCTATATTCAAATTTCATTTATTTACAAGTACAACTTTCATTTATAGGCAGCTTACATCAATTAAACAAAATAGTTAACGTAAATAATAGAGTACTAGATCTTTTCCTTACGAATATTATGGGATTAAAAACAGAAAATGTAGATCTTTTAATAAACGAAGATAGACATCATCCTCCTTTTAAGGTATATATTTCTACACCTAAAAAACGTAAGTCTAATTACAAGATATCTGATTCTTTTAATTTTAGAAAGTGTAATTTTACAGAATGCAAGAAATTTTTGAATAATATAAATTGGAATAATGAATTTAAAGGCTTTATCGATGTGGACGAATATGTAAATAAATTTTATGAGCTACTTTATATTGTAATTAAAAATAATACACCTTATAAAAGATGCAATGTTCACGGAAACGCACAAACTCCTGTTTGGTTCAGTAACGCCCTTAAGAAATGTCTGAGAGAAAAAGAAAAATATCACACAAAATTTAGAATATTCGGTAATCCACGGGACTATGATACTTTTTCTCTTTTACGCAAGCGAGCAAAACGCCTTATCAGAACGTGTGAACGTAACTATAAGAAATCAATAGAAGAATTTTTACCCCAATCTACAAAACTTTTTTGGTCTTACATTAAAAACAAAAAACGCGCTTCGTCCGTTCCTCCCACGCTTACTCTGGGTAATCGTTCAGCACGTACAGATATTGAAATAAGTAATATGTTCGCGGAGTTCTTTTCATCTGTATGGGAAAAAGACTCATCAGGTAATCACATACTAGAAGTTGATAGTGTCGATAGGTCTAATTTTACATTGCACGATATTCAAATAGATAAACTAAGCATAAAACAACATCTTAAAAATATTGATATTAATAAGGGTCCAGGTCCTGACCGCATATCCCCTTTATTTATAAAGGAGTGCATGCAAGGTCTTGTTGAACCTCTTTACAATATTTATAACCTCTCAATAAATCAAGGTAAATTTCCGACTATCTGGAAAACTGCTCACGTAGTACCTGTGCATAAGGATGGTGATGTAACTAGCTGTGAAAATTATAGACCAATTAGCATTCTTTCATGTTTTTCAAAAATATTAGAGGCTTTAGTGCATGATCATTTATTCTTTTTTATTAAACCGGCTATTAGCACGAAACAACACGGCTTTGTGAAACAAAAATCTACAACGACGAATCTTTTAGAATATACAAATTTTATTCATGGGGCGTTAAATAGTCAAGTACAAGTCCATTCTATTTATACAGACTTCAGGAAAGCCTTCGATAAGGTTAATCATAGGCGAATACTTGGTAAGCTATTCTGCGAGGGAATCCGCGGTAATTTGCTGCGCTGGCTCTCTTCATATATATTAAATAGATCTCAGATAGTAAGAATACTTGGAAGTTATTCTCGTCCTATATCTGTATTATCGGGTGTTCCTCAGGGCTCAAATCTGGGCCCTTTATTATTTGTGATTTTTATAAATGATTTGTGCAATAATTTCTCATCAGATTGTTTACTTTATGCTGATGATTTAAAAATATTTAGAAAAATTTTCACTATAAATGACTGCATTGAACTGCAAAATGATTTGAATAAATTAAAAGATTGGTGTGATACAAATGCTATGTTTCTTAATGTAGATAAATGCTATGTTATGGAATTTGGTAGTACGACGGTAAAAATAAAATATAATTACTCTATAAATGCTAAAAATCTGATATGGAAGTCAAACGTACGTGATTTAGGAATTATCCTTGATAGCAAACTCTCATTTTTGGACCATTATACACATATTTATAAATCATGTAACAGATTACTAGGGTTTATTTTACGTTCATGTAAGGGTTTCCGGAATCCTAAATCTTATATTTGTCTTTTTAACTCTCTCATTCGTAGCAAATTGGAATATGCAAGTATGATTTGGTCCCCCTTTTATTTGATTCATATAAAAAATATAGAAAAAATTCAAATCAAATTTATGAGAATACTTTCATATCATCTAAACAAAACGCTTCATACTTATGAGGAAAGGTTATCATATTTTAAACAAGTAAAACTGTCAGATCGCCGAAAAATATTGGAATTAATATTTCTAAATAAAATTATATGTGGCCAACTGTCCACTGCAGCTCTTTCCAAAATTTCCTTTCATATACCACTTAGAAGTAATCGAAATAATCGAACTTTCACATTACCAATCCACCGCACCCAAAGAGCATATTATAGCACTCTAAACAGAATCTGCACAAATTACAATAAGTTGTGCGAGTTAATACCAGATCTTGACATTATCGGGAGTAAACCTATTAGATTTCGGAAATGCCTATTTGAAAACCTTACTTTGCTGTCGCGGGTCCTTCAATAGATTAGAAATTTGTCTCTTGTAGTTTTTATACCATTTGCCTTTTTAAATTACCTATTATCTATAAGTTACTATATTGATAACTCTTTATTTATGTGTAAGCGATTGTAATATTTTATAGTCTAGTAGTCAACACATGTTATTGCAATAACAATTAGTCATTAAGGTTTAAAGTGAAATAAGTATTGTACCTATATTATTGTTATATGTGTTTGTGTTGCAAATAAAATAAAATAAAATAAAAAAAATTGTTCATGTTACATAAAACAAAAATTATATTATTTTGTAATGATACCTATTGAAATTCTAATCGGTGAAAGGTTCATGACATTGAAATTTGAAAATAGACAAAATGTTCCACATGACTATTGAAGAAATTATTACAACAACACAATATACAATATTATGCATACTTACCTACTCTACTCATAAAACTTTTGTAATATGATACATACACGATTTTAATTATCTTGTGCTTCATTTTAGTGCTTTATTAGGTATATTAGTAGTTTATTAAATTAGTTGGCTTATTGCCTATATCTTTATGTTTAATTTTGCATAATTTTCTTGCGTTAATCTATGCGTACCTATAAGATGAAATAAGAACTATGATTATATGAGAAATACATACCTATATTATAATTTCAATGATTTTTAAGATAGAGCAACGGACAACATTCACGGATATTCAGACACATTCGGACCATATTATAAGGAAAATACTTGAAACGAAACATTTCCCAAAATATACATAACGACACACAGTTAGACATTACAACATGTTCACTTATTTTATTAAAAAAACATACCTCTTATAAAAAAAATAATAAAACACATTCCATTAATTTCTGCACACCCTGTATTACCAAGTCCGAGCCAGCGGGACGCGTACGGGCGCCGGCGCAACCTTTGTGCCTTTTATTCTTTTTCATCTGCTCTCTATGTGATGGATGTTGCGTCATTAAAACATTTTTACATCTATTAATATCTGCTTGACTTTTCGGAGGGAAATGTGATTTGTGCTATTGTGTGTAGTGTAAGTTAATTTTAATTGAAGGAGAGATAATTTTCAAGCAAAAATAATTATTTAATGATGGTTGATACCTACTAATATTTTTAATGAAATAATAGGATGAGAGCCTTCACTATCTTATACAAGACGGTTTATCATGAATATAGAGATTCTCAGACACACACACACACTGACACACACACACACATGTACAATATTTAGACTACATTATCAGTAGATAGTTATCTCAAATATCTCAATTCTCAAGCACAAAAATTATATGATAAATCTTGAGTTTCTCGCTTATCTTTTTAGAATTAATTTATCTTATTTCATTAATGTGACGAATCCTCAAGCATTCTTAAATCCTAATCAGAATGAATCTAATCTAAATTACCCTGATAAAAATATCCCATACTGTTACCGTACAAAAATTCGCTACAATCCACACAGTGCTTTATTTTTTCTACAAATAAATGCAAAAACGGTCCGGTCACACAAGTCACAACACCCGGTGAAAGCTTTTACTTCTTGACAGTTTGACATCCGACACGCATCCGACACGACTGATTCCGACTAATTATTTGTGTGACAATTATTCGCTGTTTTAACTTGTCTTAGTGATGTAGGACAGTTGATTATTCTTGGTTGGTTGTTTTGTGTTTTCTATCGATGTAATAGGTAAGCGTAAGCTTTGGGAATTTAATTTATATTTTGAAGATAAAAATGTAGTTCTAATTTACTATATTTCAGGACACTGACCAATTACCATGCTTACATCTTCAATTTTCTATTTGTCGTGCTATTAATTATGTTGGTACAGTCGGCCAAGAAAGTGGTGTACCACCCTAAGTTTGAATATCGCTTGCAGATTCATAGGTGATAAAGATTAGTTTCGCTTGCAGATCGATCTGACAACTTCTATTGCTGTCTTTATCTGATTATTGATAACGACTATTACTGTTTGTAACGTGACAGCTGTTCATAGTTTGAACTTGATGGAACCAATGACGTCGTAAAATCAACGGCGGGGGGCTGTAGATTTTGATGACAAAATTGTATCTACAAATTCAGAATTGTAATCAACAAGTTACATAAAATTGTAAAGGCACAAGGCGAATCCACAAACCTACAATTTCTGTAAACTTGTAATTACAATATCAATAAAAAACAAGCTAAAAATAGATTTATCCTTTTATTAAATTTCTACAATCAATTTTAAAATACTTATAACAAACAAAAACCTAAACGCCGTTGGCCTCTATAACCTCTAAAAGACGAGACCTCATTGAACCAACAAGCCGTGAGCAAATATCGGTTCCCCGCATTTCCTCCCAAATATAATTACAGTGACTAATAAGAGCTTGTTTGGTTCTTTCATTTTGATGCGACCATCGTTGGACCATAAGGCCCCAAAGATTTTCTATCGGGTTGAGGTCCGGCGATCTTGAGGGCCACTGAATTACCCTTACGTCAGTGTGTGAACGAAACCAGGCTCTTACGATCCTCGCATTATGAATTGAACAATTATCTTGAACAAAATCAAATTGTGGCACTTCGTTCTCCGGGTAAACATTACGGACTGTCGGTAGCATTGCATTCTGAAGCACGTCGATATAATTTACAGCCGTCGCTCGAGGAGGTAGAGAACACAATTTTCCTACACCATCCGCACTCATCCAGCCCCAAATATTTACGGAAATTCGACCTGATTCTCTATTTGGGATTACATGATCATCTTTATACCGTGTTGAATTATATCGCCAAAGGTGAAGACGTCCATGCTGACTGGATTTAAACGTTTTTTCATCACAAAACACTGTATTAGACCAATCAAACTCTAAGTGCTCTCTGGCGAAGTTCAGACGAGCAAGTCTGTGAGCATCCGTCAAATATATTTTCTTGGCGTAATGCCTGTGGTGCAACCCCATGTAATGTAGATGATTCCTTATTGTTTGGGCACTCACATCGAACATCTCCGCAAAATGTTTTGTGGGCTTAAAACCATTGATTTCATATTCCCGTCTCATGAATTCTCTATCGTTATTGGAGAGTGCAGGCCGGCGACCACTTCTTCTGTGATCCAACAAACTTCCCTCCTCTCCTTCACGACGAATCCAAAAGCGGACAGAATGCCTCGATATATTCAAATTCCGGGATATCGCACTGATACTGCTTCGCTCATTAAGGTGATTGCTACGATCTGTTCCCAGCCAATGTCCCGCTAGATGGCGCTGAATTCTACATTTCTAGTTTATTTGAGTTTTTGCGTAATTGGAAAACCTTAAAGTCGTAGGAATAGTCATGGCGGTTACTGAATATTATATTTTATTGAAATATGTCATATCATTGCCTTAAAATCCACCCAATTCGGTAAAAAATTGCGTTATAACATCTGTCATTGCATACAGGGTCGTTTACACACACAGACGTATACAAAAATGATAAAGATTTAACTCTAGATGGCGTGAATCGTGAAACACAGACGTATACAAAAATGATAAAGATTTAACTCTAGATGGCGTGAATCTAAAACAAGTTTTCCATTTTTCTGTATGGGTAGACAAAACTTAAAAACGCCACCTGCTACGGTTTATATTATGAACGATTAGCTTTCCGCCCGCATTTAAAAAAAAACCCGCATAGTTCCCGTTCCCGTGGGATTTCCGGGATAAAACCTATTCAATGTGTCCAAGTTACGTTCTATATGTGTGCTCAATTTCATTGTAATCGGTTCAGTAGTATTTGCGTGAAACACACACATACACATCCTCACAAACTTTCGCATTAGTAGGAAGTAGGATTGTTATAAAAATAAAAGTTATATTTGTTGGTGTAAGTAAACTATTTTATTGTAATTTTGGGAAATAAATAATGTCAAAATTGATTACAATAAAAAGCAGTTTTATTTTATTACATTACACTATTGTTTTTTTTATCAAAACATGTATTTGAAGTAGCATATATGATATTATGCTGATCCAAGCATTTTCACTCAAAACTAATATCACTAATGATTTGTAAAAGTAAATTATTTCAATATACATTTCATAACCAACAAGTAAGAATAATTATTCATACAACAACAAATCAAAAACACTATTTACTATGGAAAAAAAACCAGGAAGGTGAAAAACATATTTACGATTTCGATGCACTCGACTTTTAGTAAAATAATAGGTAAAAATATTATTTGACTGGTTGATTTCACCCAGTGCAGAGGCCAGAGGCGGCTCGTGACAAAATTGTATGGGTGTTCACTTGAAATAAAACAACGAAAATACAATAGCGTAGCGGGATAATTTATTACAAAAAAAATGAGCACCACATTTTATAAATGTCTATAACACTAAAAATTACAAAGTACAGGCTATTTCAAAACGAATTCAATGATTATCAATAATTAGTAAATCACCGAATTTGCATTCGCGAGCGTACCTACGCGTAGGTATCCATAGTGTTTGTTTATAGTTTATACTAAAGGAATGGCAACGTCGCAATTGCTGCTGTCATGCGATGCGGCAACGTTGCGTGAGACTCAAAACGCTACCTGCTACGGTATGAACGATTGTTATAAAAATAAAAGTTATACATATTTGTTGGCGTAAACTATTTTATTCATCATTAATTTTGGAAAATAAATAATGTCAAAATTGATTACAATAAAACGCAGTTTTATTTTATTACATTACAGGTAAATTAGCTTGGAGAAATTTTTGCGTTTGTAGTAGTGTATGGTCAGCAAATAAAAAAAAACAACATTTTATTTTTAGTTTTTATTCAAGTATATAATATTAGTATTATTAATATTTTATTAGTTCCAAACATTACAAGCAGTGCCGATTTTTACTTCAGTGAAGACGTGTATGAATTAGGTGTTCTCCGGCCAAAAATGTAAACCACGGTAAAAGTGAAACTGTTCGAACGGTTCCGAACACTGCTTTGTGTAGCGCATGTCGCGTGACGGTCGGCTGCCGAGTAGGTATACCTACTCGGCCGCCGCGATACACGCGACATGCGCTACACAGACCAAAAAGTTTGAGACGATGTAATAAAAGTTTCACTTTAATAACAAACAATAACAACAATAACAAACAATAACAACAATCAACAAATACAAAATTTAACAATTAAACTACGTAATAATTATAATTTTCGAATGAAATATGTGCTTTATGTTCTAACTGTGGTTCTAACGGTACCAAGCGACTGACGCCGGACTGCACGAGGCACCTGCGGACAGCGTAAACTGGTTTATTCTGGTTTTGTGCGTGTTTCCACTTTCCACTATCAAGTGACGATTTATTTATTTGTTTTGTTTCGTAATTATTATGGTCAAATATTAATTACGAAACAAATTATTATGAACAAGATATTTTATTGTTTCACGGTATTCGCCTTGTCATTGGCTCAAGGACGTAAAATTGAATGATATATTATTTTTTTTATAAAGTCAAAACCATTTTCTTTAAAACATAAATCAGAGTATTGCTAGGGATAAGTATAAAATTAAATAGTAATGTTAGGATATCGAAACATTTTTGTATAGGCTAGAACGATATAATGGAAACGCGCTCTAAGATCTGAGTAATATACAGTTATACACACCACTACATATGCAAAAATTTCTCGAGACTAATTTCACTGTACACTATTGTTTTTTTTTATCAAAACATGTATGTATTTGAGTAGTTAGCAGCATATAATATTCTGAATTTCTGATCCATGCCTATTCACTCAAAACTAATAACACTAATGATTTGTAACAGTAGATTATTTCAATAGGTATTTGAACATTTCATAACCAACAAGTAAGAATAATTCGTATACAAGATACAATAACAAATCTAATACACTATTTATTATTTTATTATATTTCATTATGTGAAAATAACCAGGAAGGTGAAAAACATATTTACGAAAACAAAGTAACATATGGTTTTGCTATTAGCTATCAGGAAAAAAAATCGTATTGGAACAAAAGAAGGATTGTAACTGAATTAGGTAATTAGGTATGTTTGTTTCTGGGTGCACCGTTTTCGACGACGCGACGGCCGACGCGTGACGTAAGCGGAGTAGGTACCTACTTTGCTAAAACAAACTAAGTAATAAAATTGTGTGTCTGTCTGAAAATTCGCTAAAGCATATTTTACCAATGTTTGCAAGTTTGTGATTACTTTGATAGTTTATCGATTTATAATAATTGTATACTTATATCATTGTTTAAAAATATTCAAACACAATATGATATAGGTACTGATTTATCACTGGTTTCAGTGATGAACTGATGAGTCAATGTTAGCCACAATACTAATCACTTTCGTCATACATGTGTATGAACTATGATTGATGTGATTTGCAATGTGGTGAAATTTCATAAAAATCACGGGCCAATTTTTCCGATCGAAATCCCACCGAAAATACATATATTACTAATTGCGTTATTAGAATAATTAATTACTATACCCACGATCAATTATTACAATTTACAATATAGTCTCAAATGCATACTAGAGAAATATTGCAATTTGAATCAATTAAAATGCATAGCATACAAAAATAAATTCACAACACAAGAAATTCCGCGCGCAAATCATAGCGCGTGTCAATGAAATCAAGAATGTAATTTTATATCAAGCCGACGACGACGCCGAACTAAAGTACCTACAGTACCATTTACCTTCAGTGTACAATACAGTTTACAGACCTACGACGGACGAACAATAATGAGTAATAAATTGTTTACAAAAAAAAAACATAGTTTCTAAGGTCATTAGTTTTATTTTATTTTATTGTTATTTTCTTTGAACGATTGGAAATGAAATTACTCAATTATTACACATAGAACTTTGATTTATTAGAATTATGCGAATTATGTATAAGTTGTATACGTAGTATATTATTATTAGTCTGTGGTATAAGATAACGAACGCGAATGCACGACATCTAGCGCGTCAATGTCTAAACATCGCCATTCGTTTAGACATTGACGCGCTAGATGTCGTGCTTTATGTCGTGTTTCGCTTGGCAAAAGTCACGCACACTACTGTAGAAGTGTCAAATTTTGCCGGTATTTCACTGTTGTTTTTCTAAGTAAATAATGTAAGTTATTGATTAAAAAGGTCGAACGCGGACACATTTCATTGTAGAGAAGTGATAAAATGATTAGTTTTAAAGAAATAGTGTCTGTGTTAAGTGTTTAGTCGTCATCAAAAATGTATGGAGGGACGGTCGGAACATCCACCTTAAATTGGGCAATTATTTGTGCTCTTTCGGCAATGGTCAAGTTGGCAGGCATTGAGATGATTTTATATGCAGTTGATTGAAAAATAACACGGAAAATATATCGATTTTTTGCATATATTTGACAAAATGTCAATTGTCAGTTTTCTTTTTCAAATGGAATTCGGTTGTCTATTTAAATAGTTTTTATTACTTTTGTTTGGAAACATTTCAATTGCTTTGTAGAAACTAATGTCCTTTTCATTTATACTAAAGGTTAAAATGTCATGTACTTATATGTGACATATGACGTATGAATACTAAATACATAGGTTTACGTCATGATAATGTTGTCTCTTTCAGTAATATCTTTTTATAACGAACCTTGTTGTAATTTTCGATGACCGGGAAACTAAATCAAAACTGGTACACCACTTTCTTGGCTGACCGTACGTAGCCAAACAAGATAGTAGAAATTTTAAGTTATAAAACAAAAATAGTTGTAATAATTATTTTAAGTTATAAAACAAAAATAAGTTATAAAACAAAAGCAGTTGTAATTTTAAACAGCGTGTGATATCAAATATCAAATTATTTTAAAAAGTCAAGGGCAGTAAATTATAATATGTAGGTACATACCAAGCTAGTGAAAGCAGATTATTATCTCCAAATCATCAATCAATGAAACCACCTACATTTAATCTAAGATTCGTTAATCTACGCAAAAAGCAAGCAGTCACCTAACACCAGGCGAAAGCTTTTAACGTGACATTGACAAGTTGACATCCGCGTCCGTCTGAAACGGTTAATTTGGATCGCACCTGGTTTAACCACGTTTAGTGAGTTGGTGCGTTGCATCGTGGGGTTAATGAACTTTCGGTTAGTGTGAAAATTTAAAATTATTAATGTACTAAATCTAATTATAAAACTTTTTATTGGGAAACTCGATTATTTTTTACGGCAACCTTGTTGAAAAAGACAAACATATATCTTCCAACTAATTTTAAATGATGTGTTGGTTACAACTTCGAAATTATTATATTATATTGATAAAAAGATACCTATTATATATAGGTAGGTATCAAAAACCATGTATAAGCATAGGTAATAATCACATTTTATTTTTATTTATTCGATCGATTTAAATAGGTAGAATGAACTTTCTTCGACATTCTGTAACTTTTTCAAAAAAATAAAAAATCAATGTAGCCGCTCTTGAACATTAATTACAACCTATATATAATAACTATCGTACACCAAACTTTCTTCATATCTATTCTTACACAGGGTGTTCAAAAAAACCCACATGATCCCACCATTTCATTAATTATCCACACATCGATGTCAATCCGCCGACAAAGGACCTCATCAACCGGCATGATGTAACAGAAATCATTTTTTGTCCATTGTCGCGTCGCAATTATCCCTTGATTAGATGACACTGATTGCTTCTTGATTCTTGTGTGTAATGCTGTGAACACCCTGTATGTTAATCCTTTGGGGTAGGTTTATTAAAATAAAAATGTGTGTAGGTATGTGTGTAGGTATGTGCGTTAGTATTGTCACTACATACATGCATATACTAATATTATAAAGCTGAAGAGTTTGTTTGTTTGTTTGTTTGAACGCGTTAATCTCAGGAGCTACTGGTCCGATTTGAAAAATTCTTTCGGTGTTAGATAGCCCATTTATCGAGGAAGGCTATATATCATTACGCTAAGACCAACAGTGAAACCGCGAAGCGCAGCTAGTTCATAATATGAAAATATGATTGAAAGATATAGAAGAGAAGATTTTATTGTAGGTAATTTTAAAAAGCAGTTTGTTATTTTTTTAAGCATAGGTACCTACATGTTTCATATACTTACACTACAGTCTACACAACATAAGTAGGTATATAGGATGTTGCTCTATCTTAAAAATCATTAACATCTTAAATACAATTTTAAAGGCCGGACTGAGAGACTGAATATAATTATACCTATAGAACCGCAAATAATCTAGGTTCGAATCAGTAATAGGTAATATGAATTTAGGTAGGTAGGTACGTATTTAATATATCTAAATTTAAGAAAGAAAGGAAGAATTAGCTAGGTGAGATCTTGCTGTGGACAAAATAAGAATTAATGGCTTTTGAATTAGGGCATTCATTTTTTGAAATATTTCTATTAATGCCCATCCTCTCAGAGGCATGATTTATTAAAAAAAGCACACTGACAAGGATAAATATGTTATTTAAAGAAAAAGCCGCCCTCAATTTAAAAACCGTACGTGATACATTCGGCAAAAAAATAATCCGAAAAGATGACACTGCAAATATTGTTACACCTTATTACCTATGGCATAATGTTGAGATTGGCATAAATTGAATGTGTCAACGGGTCCAAACCTTTTACGGGAACGTCATCTTCGAGAGAAGAAAAGCAAAAAAAACTACACAAAGGATTTCACACGTCTGTTCCCTTTTTTCGATTTTGCATGAAATAACCTTTTTTTGGAGGACACTTCGCTGACAGGACTGTCAGTTTTGAAACAATTTACGCTTTTTTTGGATGTTGGATAAATGATTTTGTTGTTTCACGTTTATGCAGCATGTGGTAACAAAAAGAGGCTGTACCTAAATATGTTTATTCGACACTTGTGTACGAAAATTTAAACTTATGTACCTATGTTAAATCTTATAGAGACACTGCAGTCTACCTACAGTCTATAAGGTAACACCACAGTATTACCATATTTCCTACAGTAGTGCGACGAATGTACTTGTGCAGAGAAACGGAGGGGAACTGGCGGGGGTCGGGCGACGCGGGCCGCGTAAAGCAATCACGCTGAGATTGCTTTACCTATCGCGAAGGGCAGACGCTTCAGAGTTTTTTTGTGTAATAATTTATACTTACGTATTCTATAATGGTGGGCATAAACTGTTGTGTTTATGGATGCAAATCTACATTTAAATCCAAGGACATAAAGTTTCATAGATTTCCTCGCGACGAGAGGTAGGTTTTTCAAATTCTGTTTAGTACCAATTCAAAGATGTTGAAGATGTTTTTGACTATACATATTTTAAGTAGCTATAAGATATATATAAAATATATTATTGATGATTTTCAAGAAAACCAATTTGTTTCTCTGTTAATTCAAAGTTTTTATTTTAAAGTTGATTCGCGGGGTATATGTTCCATAAATATGCCGCGAATACAGAAACCGTGAATACGGAATGGTAATTTATATGGGATTATAGGGGATACGTTCCTAGGTGACGATTGAGATTTTTTTCGTGTCGAAACTCGTTTCTCATTTTTTTTAGTTGACATTATAAACTAGGAAGAGTGCAGTGGATCACAATTTTTGTAACGAATGTGAAAGACGAAACAATAAAACACGCAAAGCGGCTTTTACTATAAACGGAACTACATTTAAAAATATACTTTATTTATTCAGTTATAAGGTTGCTTCCATTCTGTTTATTTACATTCTCAAAAACATCAATCGCAGTAAAGGCGGCTTGCGACAAAGGCGGCTTGTGTCAAAGGCCTCGGCGATATCATTTAACAACATAATATGTACTTTAGGCTAACTTGTAATAAGATCTATTTTACTTTCTTATTAGTCCATTTGACAAGGATATTGGGTTAGATACCTATTGGAATAATTTTATTATCATGTATGTACTTATTAAATCCGCGAATAAAAAAAATTTTAATCGTTTCTCGCCATTTTTTCTTTCTGCTACGTCAATCCGAGCCACAGATAACATGAACACGCGAAGCGCGCCAAATTTGAATAATGATGAAATGTTATTTCATTACATATAATATATGTTACCGGAAATGTATGAAATCAAGGAATTGTATATGTTTTTCCCATTTGGTGACAACCCTAGCATATTTACACGTGGCAGCGTGAGTACCTACACTGGTGGCGGCATCGCGCGACATCAAAGGCGATTCCTTACTGTAGGAAAATAATATTGTAATACTGTGGTAACACCATGTTAAAGTTGCCCTTCAGTTACATATAGTCTTAGTTATATACGCAGTGAGTCGTATAACTTTATAAAATAATAATAAAAAACCATGTTGCATAGAATCTTCTGGCTTTCGTTAATCAAACTACACCTAAAACCTTTATGTAATTATCTTGTTTTCCTTCACATTAGAGTCCTAATTTATGTCTAAGTATTCAATATTTCAACCAATAGGTTTCAGCTCACAGCTGCTATTCTTGCGTGAAAGACTTCAAACATCCCTTGATCCATCCTCACAAACATTTTAAATACCTTTTGGATGCCCAGATAACAATCTAACCTACTATGAACGAAATATATTCCGAAAAATCGATTAAAAAAATATTAAAAATGCTTGCGGCCAAATTTTGAGTGGCAACCTAGTCGATATTTAATAATATATTCTCCTAATTATAAATATACCTACATAAAAGTTTGGTTTTAGCAAAAAAAAACTATGAACGCTCTAATTCTGCTGTGGGTCCTATACTACCTACTAGGTTATAGCCTACCTAAAAATAATGATTTTATAAAAATACTTTATCGTTAATGTTGTTCCTTCCTAAACAAGGAACTAGAGCAATATATCTAAACCCCAAACTTGAAGCCCAAAAGTATGAAATCATATCAGTACCATAACCGCTGAGTCACGTTCACGCAATTTGCCGCCAGATGGTGCTGATCGATCGCATAGATTGCTTGGCGACAACTGCTTTGTTTGGAGAATTGTTTAGGTATATAATAATATTACTTAATAGTGTTTAAGATAATAAACGTATTTTATTACTTATCTAAAATATTAATTATCATACCTAATAGGTAAGGTACCTATTTACGTAATAGGTATCTATCGGTAAAAAACTATACCCACCTACCTAAAGCTGAAAACACATAAGCACCTATTATAATTATTTCGACCTAGGTATTAATATACGACTAAATACGGTCATTTTAATAACTATTGATTCAAATTGAATAGATACCTAAATAGTAGGTATCTAATTGTTTATGTGTTGGATATCGCGGAAGGCGATTAAAAACTAGATGGATATTATCTAGTAAGTCGATAGGTATTTTTTTTCCTATTAGATATTTCATTCCGATTCGAATTAATTCTTCTAAGTATTTTGAGATAGAAAAAGAATGCAGTAGGTAGGTACCTAAGGGTGACAAATCAACATCGAGCTATGCTGCGCTGTACTGCGCTGTGCTGTGCTGTGTTTCTTAAGCTACGTTTTTTTAACAATTAAACGATGCTGCGCTGTACTGCGCTGTGCTGTGCTGTGTTTCTTAAGCTACGTTTTTTAACAATCTAGCTCAGTATAAAGTAATCAGCAAGCAGCTCGTGTAGTCGTTTATCTCGTCAAATATGACCCTATTTTCAAAAAAACGTAAACATTACGACATAGTTGAATCCGATGAAGATGAAAGTGAAGAAGAAGCGAATATGGATATTTTATGTGTTATTTTGTCGTTAAAAGAGTCCAGTCACGGTAGCTTGTTACCTCACACCATACGTGAAAAATACGGAGAATTTTATTTTTAATGAATTTAATGCGGCGATGGAGCGGCACGCAGCGTGCTCCAAACCTAGCATAGCTCGACACAGCGCAGCATAGCTCGATGTTGATTTGTCACCCTAAGTGTAAGATATCTAGGGTAAAAGTGGGATAGATGCCCCACTTTTTGAAATAGCCTCATAATTTTAAAAACATGAATCTTATACGAACACTTTGTATGAATATAGGTAGGTTAATTATCTGTTTTGAATTACTATATATATTTTTTATCCTATCATTTATAGATAATCTTTTATAATATAAAAATGAATCGCAAAATGTGTTGGTAAGCGCATAACTCGAGAACGGCTGAACCGATTTCGATAATTCTTTTTTTATTATATTCCTTGAAGTACGAGGATGGTTCTTATGTAGAGAAAACGTAAATATGTACCACGGGCGAAGCCGGGGCGGACCGCTAGTGTGTAATAAATAATTTTGTAGAACACCTTTTTTGAGGATAGATGCCTACCTAGTTGGATAGTTGCCCCACCATGAAAATACTAAGGAGGATAGATGCCTGCAGAGTGGGATAGATGCCTTACATACTTTATAAACGCGAAATCTAATAAAATTTATATGATAAACCAGCAAATATCATGTTAACATAGTTGTTCTGTTGTCCAAGAATATACTTGCGCTCGCACTCCTCCTTTTCTTTTGTATTTTCGTGGCTTGGTTCTCCTACAATCAGTATAAGGGCAGATCATTAATAAGTAAGTATACATAACAAAAAAAAAGCAAATTAAACGAGTAAAATCGGTTAACATAGAGAAAACCTCTGACGCAATCAGGTAAAAATATAAACAGTACCTGTAATTATCGATAATAACATGTACATATGTATTGAGGGATAGATGCCCTTAGAGGCCCCTAAGGGCATCTATCCCTCGAAAAAAAAGGGGCAACTATACTTTTTGATAAGGATAGCTGCCCCAGTATTTTTTTTTTATTAAATAAAAACAAAAGAGCCACTATTTTCACTTAGATTTGTACTTAATGAACCAGTGTATAGACATAATAAGAAATATAGTGAAATTTATTAATACTTATAAAGTTATGCAAAGGCAAATATCAACCTTTTTAAATTTTAACATGTTCGTGAAGTTCGCCGCGGTTATTATAACACGCACTAGTGAAACACGTCTCCACCAAGCAACAGCTCATGCGTACCCGAGGTGCGGGGTGATAGGAGCTCCTATTTAAATCATTAATTCGTAGTCACGACTCTGGGAAGTGAGGTTTTTTGAAAATGAGGCATCTATTCTATCCCGGTGCGGCATCTATCCCACTTTTACCCTAAAACTAGGAACAACGTAAAAAAGAAAAAAAATAAGTGTATTCTCATAGACATAAGTACGTAGGTAATTAAAATACCAAATAAGTACAGGTAAATTAGCTTGGAGAAATTTTTGCATATGTAGTGGTGTGTATATTACTCAGATCTTAGAGCGCGTTTCCACTATATCGTTCTGGCCTATACAAAAATGTTTCGATATCCTAATATTACTATTTAATTTTATACTTATTCCTAGCAACACTTTTGTTTTCAATAAAAACAAGTTTTTATTTGAAAGAAAATGGTTTTGACTTTATAAAAAAAAATATATCATTCAATTTTACGTCCTTGAGCAAACGACAAGGCGACTACCGTGAAACAATAAAATATCGTGTCCATAATAATTTGTTTCATAATTAATATTTGACCATAATAATTACGAAACAAAACAAATAAATAAATCGTCACTTGATAGTGGAAAGTGGAAACACGCACAAAACCAGAATAAACCAGTTTACGCTGTCCGCAGGTGCCACGTGCAGTCGTTTGGTACCGTTAGAACATAAAGCACATTTCATTCAAAAATTATAATTATTATGTACGTAGTTTAATTGATAAATTTTGTATTTGTTGATTGTTGTTATTATTTGTTATTATTGTTATAATATTTGTTGAAGTGAATTACATGTCCCGCAGCCGGAGGCCCCAAATGAAAACTCAGATGTACTTAAAAACTACATTTAATAGCTAAAATGAGACTTTTACACCCATGTCTGCACGATGCAGACCGGAGTTAAAGAATGAATTTATACAGTTTAATAATTATAAAGACGTAAGCTTGGATGCTAACTAAGGGAAATCGCATCCACATTCTATTCCCGTGCGAACGGCGTATTCAGCAGTTTTGTATGAAGGCAGGGCCATAACTAGTGTTTAATTTGTGTGTAAGTGTTGTAACTTTATATTGTTAATTCAATATGGCTCCAGTGTTAAAACATGGTCGAGGCAAGCCTTTGACTTCTCAAACTAAAGAATTAAACTTTAAATGTCGTTTCTTTTTCAGGTTAGTAAATTTTTCATTTTAGTAACATTGTTAATGTAAAAGTTATATGTATGTTAAATGTGCAAATATTAAAATAAAGTCTCATCTTTTTCAGAGGAGAAACACATATAGTTTAATTTAAAATCCCTTATATATACAGGGTTACTTGTAAAACACCGGCAACCTCGCAGGACAAGATAGCTAACATCATAAGTAACAACATTTGTTCAACGACTTTTGATAATTTGTTAGATTTTATTTTCATACAAAAATAAATATTCATTTAATTTTCCGTCTGAATATTATAAACTCTACGCCTCCCAAAAATTACGTAAACAAAAAGCGAACGAGAGGGGGAAGGGGGCGTCGCGTCGTCCATCCGATAATTAATAGAACATAGACTTACAAATGTAAGGAGAGTACAATAAAAGTTTAAAAAATCATTTAAAAATAATTTATTGCGTTATGCCAAAAGTCGTAGAACAAATGTTGTTACTTATGATGTTAGCTATCTTGTCCTGCGAGGTTGCTGGTGTTTTACAAGTAACCCTGTATAAAATAAAAACTAAAAATAAAATGTTGTTTTATTTTATTTGCTGACCATACACTACTACAAACGCAAAAATTTCTCCAAGCTAATTTACCTGTAGGTACCTAAACCAAGATAATTTTAAGGCAGGATTACAGAACTTACCTAAGGTCTAATCAACGCAGTTGCCAACAGCTCAAATTGTCATTGTTAACTCAAATTATTGTCACCATAAAAACATTAAAAACTTTATAAGTCGGTCTCCAAATTAACGACCAGTTTATCTTTAAATTCTTGAACTCTTGATGTTATACATTTATTAGCTGCGCCCCGCGGTTTTACCCGCGTCACTCCGCTGTTGTTGCAGGTCTTAGCGTGATGATATAGCCTACTTCCTCGATAAATGAGCTATCTAACACCGAAATAATAGGTATTTCAAATCGGACCAGTAGGTAGTTACTGAGATTAGCGCGTTCAAACAAACAAACTCTTCGGCTAGTAAGTATCTAGGGGAAAGGGGCCTAAAGTGGGCATAGAGCCTAAAGCGGGCACTCAGTATAGTATCGGAATTTTAAATAATGGCGCGCGCGCGACTCGTGAGCACGATCCCCGCACCCCTCCCACCTCGCGGCAGTCGTTGGATTCGCTTGCGATCACGCATTTACAAGCTGCAACAAATAAATGTTTTTCGACGATTTTTGAAAAATATTGCAAGGTATGTAATATGCGTTCTTTTTATTTTGGTGTTTACAATCCTTTAACCAAAATTTGTTAGTTATTAAGTGGCTATCTGGCCATATTTTGGTTCCATAAAAATCCACGTGTCTGTCAATTTTGAGGTAGAATGTCGTCTGAACCTGTCAAATGTCGAAAAAGGCAAAGCGGGCAGGGTAAAGCGGGCACGCGCCCGCTTTGCCCCGTCCGCTAAAATGTTACATTCTTTTGTTAATTTGCTTTTTCCTTTCAGATGACCGCTTATAACCGGCGTCAATATAAGCGTAAAACTTCACAAGCCTCATGGCAACGCTCAACTATGCAGCAAGCAAAACGAGAAGTGCAAGAGTTAGGAAAACCTGTCAAAAAAGTAACAACTAAATATGGGATTCCAAGAACGACATTGCAGACATCTTAAATCGGGTTCGTGTAATGTAAAGCTTGGTAGGTTTACTACTGTCTTTTCTACGGAACAAGAAATGGAGCTTTTGGAATACCCACATGGACTCTTTATTTTACGGGCTGTCTAAACAAGAATTTTTGGAACTTGTATACCGGTAGGTAAGTATACAAGTTCCAAAATTTTTGGAATAATTTCCAGAATTACACTATTTTAGGATTTATAAATAAATAAATATATAAAATAATTGTATCGCTTATTAGAGACTAAATAATGATAGACTGTAAACAGGGCGTTATTTTTTTAAATATTATTTCAGATATATCTGGAAATATTGTACCCAAAAGTTTAAAGCTCCTAAGAAGTTCCTTTGTTTCATATATTCACTAGCGGTCCGCCCCGGCTTCGCCCGTGGTACATATGAAAAATAGATGTTGGCCGATTCTCAGACTTACCCGATATGCACAGAAAATTTCATGAGAATCGGTCCACCCGTTTCGGAGGAGTATGCAGACTAACATTGTGACACGAGAATTTTATATATAAGATTTAAAAATAATTGTATGACTGTTTGAAATACATAACTTATAAAATATTTTTGTGTCTTTTACTCTATTTATTATTGTATATATTATTTGTGGCTGTATATTTTGGAATCTACTGTTTAAATCCAGGCCTGCACGCTTTACCCAACTACTGCCCGTTTTGCCCTAAACGAAAGCCCGCTTTAGGCCTCCCCTTCGGGCAAAGCGGGCAATCGTAGGCTTTTAGTAATCTGTTAATAATTATTATATACTTTAACTTTTGACAAATTTAACCACTTAGCATTCAAAAGTATTTATTAATGGAACTTTTGGCAAAAAAATAAATGGATTAACTTCTTTTCAAACTTCATTTTTTTTAATTTTCCCGTAAGGTGCCCCCTTTGGGCCCATCTCCCCTATACCTATAGATTTTCATCATTTCAAAAATATCAAAGATCTTAGAAATCTTTTAAAATCGAAATCTTAGAAAAATCAATTCAAAATATCATATACAAGAACCGAGGGTTCAACAAACACTGGTTTTTTAATGGCGCCTCCAATCAACCATTTATATGTCGGCCCTTAATTCCACGATAAAACGACACATTTATTAGAGATGGCTCTATAAACTTGTGAAGCACGGATTTTAATTAGGTATATTTCCAATTAATGAGCGGCTTTTCCTTTGATTTGTATGAGAAATCATTGATGGGTAATTAAATTATTTAGATCTTCATTTTGTTCTCATAGACGCCTCTAGATAATATTATAGATATCATAAGAACTTCTTGATTAAGTACCTATAGTTATCTATTTCATTCATAAAAAGAGTTGGTACCTAAGTAGAAACCTATCTATTAGGTAACCTAAGGTTATAGGTATAAAACATTGGTTTTCGTAAGTACCTAATATTTTTTATTTCATACCTATTCCAATTAGCCCGTCAAACTTGAAACCAATAGGTAGATATTCTAATTCAATTATACCTATAGGTACCTAATTAAATAAATGAAAAAAATAAAAAAATGATAAAAGATCGTTTACAAATTCGGTTCAAAGAAACTTAAAATGTACCTAGTAGTTATTTACATACCTAGGTATATATACAAAGTAGGTACCTACCTAATAGGTAAGACTTAGAATTAGCACTAAATTAAAATCTGTATTTTTATGTGTTTAAACAAAACATCCACTTATGATATAAATAACGATTTTAACAAAATTATTATACAACAATAAAATAATATTTCAAAACGAAATCATCAAAATATAAAAATCATGTCAAAACGTCCCTTCCAAACTACGAAAAAAATTACAATAAAAACATTCCATCGAATCGAATTCCCTCTAACTAGGGCGTTGACCTCTCCATGGATGTCAACTGAATGTCATTGGATGTCACTGGGTGTCACCGGGTTCGTGCGACGCGCGTGATTGGTCGGTTTTGTCGCGGGCGGTAATGCGACATCGCTGATTGGTCGGTTGTGTCGCGGGCGGTAATGCGACATCGCTGATTGGTCGGTTGTGTCACATGAGGCGGGACGGCTGACATTTTATTTTAGTTCGTGGTTCTATTGAAATGTTCTTCTTCTTCTTTTTAGCAAATGGCAACTCCCGATTGGAATGTGACAAAATAGGCGATGATTGGTCAATAGAGCTTTCATTCTTTTAATTATTACAAATATGGCCCAATTAGTTCGGAGAGATAGATGAAATTAAAATGACCTAGGTAAGTATATATTTTAACTTGGCTTTTAACCATGAACATGTAGATAATAGGTATTATGCACAGACATGTATCAAGATGTCTGTGGTATTATGATATTTTCATGTGTTTGATTAACGAACGTAGACGACACAACTTTTTTTGTCAGTAGGTACCTAGATAGATAGTTCTCCGTCTTTAGAATCTGTAGATAAGAGTTCAATTATCAACTCTTATCTACAGATTCTAATTAGGTACCTATCTAATGATTTTATTAACACAGTTGCCTACCTAGGTAGGTAGTAATTACCTACTAAGTAAGTATAATTTTAAGTATTGATAGTTGATACCTATACCTACATATTGAATACAATAGGTATGTAGTATATAAGTTATAACGTATTATGTATCTTTAAACAACAAAATAACACGTTTAATCCGATCTAGTCGCATCACGCAATTTGTCACGTGTAGCGCGGCGCGGGGGGAACTGCGATATTGATCGCGTGACCCGACACTGTCTTTGAGTTAAGCGCTACGTTTATGTAAAAATTGTTTAGTGTTTAATATTTTATAGGTAAAGGTAATAGAGAGATAAAACTAGATACGTGATTAGGTATGTAATGGATTTAGTTTACAGATAAAGATAATAAAGAGATACGAAAGTTATCCTTGTAGGAAGGTAATAAACCTATCAATGTTTTGCCTGGAATCTGGATTTACCTAGCATAATTTTGATCTTAATTTATTCCAGGCTCCAAGAGAAATCTCTGACGGCTTTGGTAAGTCAAATTAAAAGGTTGGTAAACCTATGTGTGTTGGTAATGTTTTTTAAGTCAGTAGGTAGGTACCTACCTACTTTTTGGTTATTTTTAGACTTAGGAGCTTTTTCTTAAACTTATACCAATTACCAATAGATGATCCATTTATGTATTGGGTAGGTACCTATCTACCTACATACACACATGTAGGTACATACCTACCTTGTCATCAGTTAATTATTATCTAATAACATAAAGAGATTCATTATTTTATTAATACCTATACCTACGTGTTAACCTTTAATTTCAGGAGCCATTAATTATTTTAAATTTTTATGAAACAATAAAAATGTCGTCAAATGAAAACGCATTAAAGCTTTAATGAATTTAAAATCGATTGGTCACGAATCGACGTCCCTTCGTTTATCGACATTAACATCACTTATATCGATATAGGTACTTAAGTAGGAAAGTACCTATACCTACCTGTAGGTACCTACGTACCTATGTTTTATCGATATCATTGATGTAAGAAGATAATAACTTACCTATACCCACTAATCTAAATGAAAAAATTATATTGTAGGTATGTAAGTGGTATAGGTAGGTAAATACTAGATACCTACCTATTAGGTAAATACCTACTCAGTTGTCTGTTAAAGATCGTTCAATAAGTAGGTACCTAATAGGTAGATAATATATACTATAACAATTCCTAAATTTTAAAATACCTATAGGTACCTATATGTACAAGTAGGTACAACTGACTGCTACTAGTTTACACTTACCTATTTAAAATAGGATCGTCTACATTTTAGTAACTCTATAGTATTAACCGCCCCTTCATCAAATTATCGTGAATTACCTATAGCAATTATTACTAGGTAGGTATAATTTCGGGCACGACCTTTAAAAGAAAAAACAAATTGACAATTTCTAATTAATCCTTAGCTTCGTCAATGTTTGGAAAAATAAATAAATTAACTTCGTGTAACATCTTCACAATCACAATACCTAAATTCGTATTTCTTATTTTTGCATTAAATCATTACATAATAGGTTAGCCTATACCGATATTAAAAAAAACTAAAGTCTGTCTGTCTGTTACGTCTTCACAGTTTTAGCACAGTGAACAGTCACTGATTTGCAGAAATTACTTTAGGGATAGGTAGGTAGGTGCCTAGAAAAATATGTAGTTGCAAAAACAGGACAAACATAAAATAACCTACTTTTTATAAATCAACCCCAAAAAGCTGGAAATAGGGCATAAATTTTTTAAAAAGAAGTTGATATTTCCATATTCAGCAAAAATAAAACAAAAAAACTAACGCCGTGAGCGAAACGGAAAAAAAAAGTCATCGAAATATATAGTACCTATATTAACAAAAAACATCTGTCCGTCGTGGTGTATGGTAAATAAGCGATATGTAACAATGGGTTATTAATGCCGGCAGATGCGAACAACACCTGGGGGCGCGTGTAGTATAGCCATATTGACAGATTTTTATTAATTTATGGATTACAAATAAATATAAGTTATGATATAGGTAATACGAGCTTGTTTATTATTTCCAATTTGATAGAAATAATGTTGGAACGATTGGATGAAATTTTGTGTTCAAAAAAAGCTTAGATATCTACCTAGATAGGTATAAAAAATGAACTGCATTTTAAAAATAATAAGATTCGTTATATTTTTGTGCGCAAATCCCAGCATTCCCAGCTCTCATCATAGGTAGGTAATCTAGGTATATATTTTGTTGTATTACATTACCTTCCTCAATTAATATCAATTTCTTAAATATAAAAAACAAAAATCAATAAGACATAAATTCTACATAAAAAGTACCTACACCAATTATATTACTTGGAGGTAAATATTATTATTAAATATACCCAACCATAATGGCCTTCGATTCTTATCTATGGTGTAAATTTATACACCTCATGAAATTAAATTACTCCCACTACGACAATATTAATCGCTTAATAATCGTAAAACGTATTACGTACATCATAAATAGATTGTCTCTAACAATAGCGAGCTTGAAAATTAATAACATTTATGACATTATCATTAAACAGAGCGGAAACATTATCAATACCCTTGAAATTCAATGACAATCCTTTTCGGCGATCATCAATCTATTCAGTTACATCCCTCCGAAGCCCCGTTAGACGCATTAATATCAACCCCACTATTATTTCAATTTTTTGTACTAGCAACACGTTTTGAAATGTCACGCCTCGTTCATTGAGAGCGCGGGAAAAACATTCTCATTTCGAACTGGAGCGCCAGAAAAAAGAAGAAAAAAAAGAAAAAACGTTCCAAATTCGAACATGTTTGAAAACGTTCCGTTAGAAGGATGTGTTTTTTGTCGCGTATAATCGAATCTTGACAAACAATATGGGATGAAATTGGTTGCTTTATTGATCCGTCTTTTATGGTGTCGAGTAAATTATTGATTGTGTATAGGCGAGTTTGTATCAGATCGTACCGTGCGGTTACGATGTTAGAAATTAATTTCATTTTGTGTACGTAACGTTTTGGTTGCATCGATTGTAATCCTTAATAACAATGTGTCGTGGGCTGAAAAAATTATGTGTTCAAGGTTTTTTTAAGGAGAATTAAAGATTAATCGTAATTGAATTTGTCTGTAACAAATGTCCTATCCACCTACATATTCTTATTGAATTTATAGGTTTGTGAGTACATTTGGATTGGCAATTTTACTAGAGATAATTTTCTCACAATTATCTTATCTTTAAAATTTAACCTTTTAGGAACCTTGCTTTTTCCTTCCCTTACCAAAAGAACTAACCCTTTATCCACCAAAACAAGCAATAATTACGGATCACATACAAACGTATACTTCCCCATTAATCATGTTGCGGTCATCTGCCGCCCGCGGGGAACCAACGTAACTTGACACTTACAGATAATCAAGGGATTTAGTCTGTTTAGGGAAATAGGCTCTGAATTTAGTAACAGATTTTTGAAGTGAAACTTCTTTGAGAGTAAAATTTCAAGGTCGCGTCATGGCATGGCAATACCGTCACGTCATGGAGTAAAGCGACGGTATTGTTTTACCTACTTCCGACAAGTGTGCGCAATTTTTTGTTGTAGACATCTATACTAATATTATAAAGAGGAAAGGTTTGTATGTATGTATGTATGGTTTTCACGCATAAACTACTGGACCGATTTTGATGAAATTTGGCACAGACAATCTTTAGACCCTGAGAAAGAACATAGGCTACCTTTTATTGCGAAATATGTACCACGGGCGAAGCCGGGTCGGACCGCTAGTCTGTAATAAATGACTTAAACCCTTAGGTACCTAAGGCCTTGCTAAAAAATATGTATCCATTATTTCAATTCCTACAATATTTACATACATCTCAAAGAAACCATCACACAGTTCAACTAAAACTGGTTGTATTTCCAAATGTGTATCAACATAAACGTTTTTCGAATCGCATGACAGATGCATGTAATGCTGCCATGTGCAATAGATTTATATCCACTTTAAATGGTCGGGTAATACGCGATTAGAAAATAGAATGTAATAATTAATAAATAATGTGAAATTAGATGTTATTGGTATTAATATGATTTTTGTATTATATCTTTGTTTTAAGTGATTTTGAGTATAATGTAGAAATAAACACAATTATTATGAAATGTTTGTTCAATTTTAGAATAATTCCTTCAAGAATTAGTTACATCATTGAATTATAATAAATAATTAAATAGTTATTGTAAGAATACTAAACAACCTACATACCAATTAATTTATTTAATTGATAAGTAGGTGGGTAGGTACATTTTTTGTTTCCAATATTACCTATCTTGGATGATGACGACAGATTCGACGAAAAATTGTGTCTACATTCAATCATCAATCAATTCTATGAAAAGCTTTATTTATTCGCGAAAAATCTATTGCTAATGAAAGACTAAGGAATCCAAACAACCCACACAAGGAAAAGTTATAAAAAATTACTACCTAGGTATCTATAGGTACCTAGATATGATTTCCGTTTTTTCGAATTACTCTAAGGCACCTACTTATTTCGATTTTTTACCTTTTCCTTTACCTACCATATAAGTATTATTAGGTATATAATGAACTTTACATTAAAAATCGCCTCAAATAGGACCTTAATTAAAAAAACTCAATGACTCACTCGTTCTCGTAGCTGTCAACACTGAATTCAAAATGGCGTCCAGCACGCCTGACTGATTCCAAGAACTTTATCGCTATTGCAAATCTCAGATAAAAATCATTTCTGATTGTATGGTGTCAAAATATTATTTGTTATTGAATTTGAGATTGGAGACTACGCCTTATTAGTGTAGTTGAAGAGCTGGTTATTATTTTAGCGATAAAGAAATATACGATTAAATTTATGTTTATGATGATTGCGAAATGTTGATGTTGATATTGGTGTGTTTTTTATGTTATTGTTAGGTATGAAGGGTTTGCTCGAGTATTTTTTTTTTATAATATGTAGATATCTAATATTATATTATAGCTATTGATGATTTCATTGCATTCTTACAGATTATTACAAAAGCAATAAACTAGTAAATCTCAATCCCACAAATACAGTTATCCCATAACAAGAGGAACGTGGTAATGGAAACGCACCTCAAAACCGCATAACGAGCACCCAATTACCGTCCCATGTAACGATGCGTCCTCTCGTCACGTCCGACGCCTTCCACGACCGAACGCCATCTGATAACTACACCAATAATTGAATCACTAATTTATGGTCTACACGATATAATCTATAATCTTTGGCCGTACCTATTCTGTTTGAAATTCGAATTTTCAATTTTGGAACGTCGTGTGTTCGTGTTCTTTGAACATAAGTTCTAATATCGTCAATTTTGGAACGCCGTGTTCGATTTGAATTCGTCATCTTTTTAATAAATCGCTTAAGGGTCAGTTGTGTGATTGTATTTAAGGCTCCGGTCAGAACAATGGGTTGGATGCGATGTGAAGATAAGCGTCGTTTGTCGCTTCTGCCCGCAGGCGCTGTGTAACTTATAATTACGTTATTGGAATGTGATTAAAAATCTGAACATTTATAATACCTATCTATATAGTTAACAGAATCAATATATATGTACCTACATTGTGTTTATACGTATGTATATGGATATGATTAGATACCTATATGTATAGTATTACGTGTTCACGTATAAAAGTTAAATCAAATCTTGACATAGCTAACCATTCTTGTAAAATTAGATAATAATATAATACTAACCTATTTTTAACCAACTTCATTATCTATGAATAAAATCGTGTTATGATTTAATGAAAGTGTTTCATTCATAGTAGAATATATTTTTATGTAGGTTACCTATCACTTTTAGTAATAAAAAAATAAATCAATTAATATTGCTTACAATAAAATTCCTAGTTTCTCAAACTTCATACAAATAGTTACCTACTAAGATACCTATACAATAAATCAAGAACTCTTACTTAAAATTTAAAGGAAAAATCTGTTAATTTATTCCCGTCTCAAAGAAAAAGGACAGGATCGTCTGCGAGCTGAACATAATCAAAATACGTTTCAAAATAGGTATATCTAAGCGGCTATTTGCCGTTCGCTTGTCGATATGAAATTTATGATTTAAAGTAGGTACTGGAAGTGACTCTTTTTACCCTACAAGAAAAACTATAGGTACTAAGTAGTTTCTATTTTACATGTAGATATTTTACACATAATCAGCCACTTTATATAATTTCATTTTAAGACCTACACATAAATTAGGTAATCATTTTAAACTATACTCTAAAAACATACTAATTACAAATGCCGTACCTAATGTACAACTATTGTACACTTTTAGTACCTAATCGTTTTTTCAAGCGTATACTGTGGTTACTTGTCTCTATGTCTTTTAATTAGTAAATTACACCTTTAATGAAACCTGAAAATATTCGTTACTTTTATTTATATTAATCATGAACTATTGATATTGATTAGGTATAAACATTCCACATAACATATAAAAATAAATAAAAAACCCTGTCTCTTCCAGTACCACTCGATCAACCCTTTCACCCCGCTAATAAAGTCAGCAATTTTGCATACAACCCCTTTTTCTTTTCGTTTGCTCAAATTAAATTCTCGAGTGGGAGCCGCTCTGAAATGTTTGGTCACGTGACTCTATTATTCCTTTATTTGAGTAGGTATTATTAACTAGCTAATTGCCCTGGGTTTGATTGCGATTTACAAGGATAGAAACATATAGAAGATTTAGGAAGTAATTTTATGCCTTAAGTAGTTAGTTAAATTTGTGTTAGTAAGTTTATTTTGTTTATAGTACCTACCTATCTGTAGCTTTTTAGCTCTATGATTGTTATATGAAAATAACTATCTACCCTTTTAACTTAGAATTCCTAAATCTCAAAAAACTCACTAGTAGAACAGCCACTATCTACTCACAAATAGACGATTATTTTGTTAACTTTATGAATAATTCTTGTAATAGGTAATCTTATAGTGCTTTGACACATCTTGTCGTCAAAAAAAACATTCCAAACGAATTCACAAAAGTAAACAAAACATTTCCATTATAATTAAAAACCAGCCAAACGAATTTCAACCTTATTCACTCAATTACACACTTAAATGTGTGGAAAATTACACCAATTTGCGACACAATAAGCAATTTGCGACAGCGTCAATAATTGATTGTCGCGCGATGTCGCGATGTCGCCGCTCGACGCTCGTACGTGTGAAAGCGACCTTATGGCGTTGTTGCATACAAGTTTAAATTGTTGAAGTTTAATATAATTACATGTTTAGATACGGGGCAAAGTTTGATGTGATGTTAATGTGTAGTTAATCAGTGTCACCTAGTGAGTCATGTTCGCAGCTTGTAGATGTTTTGGGATTAAATTTTAAATGATTCTCTTTCTCTATAGCCTATCTGTGGGCTGCGAATGATATCTACAACTAATATAATTACATATAATAAATATAAATACCTAAGACATCGCTTCTTGGTGTAGGTAACTGAAATTCTACTAATTTAAGGTTATATACATAGGTACCTAATTAAAAAAACAAACAATGAAATCAGATCATATGTGATCACTTTTAAATTCGAATGTAAATTTATTTTCCCTCTCATATACTCTTACACTTTTAAATAAAGAATACTTAAAACGTAAAAATGTTTAGTCAGGAGCCTAACTCATTAACAGAGGACAGTATTCCAACTCCCACTTAACAGTATTTTGGTTATCCACAAACTTTCCCTTGCTTTTAACAAAATTAAACTGTCACATACATTTAATATCATAAAAATAAACATTTATTATTCATACAATTAACTTGTAAGCGCGCTAATGACATGAATTGCGCGGGAACGCTCTTTTGCATAATGGCTGCCGCGGGCGAGTTGACAATAATTATCGGCCGTGTGTTTACATTCAATTATTGATGTTTACGAGTATTTACGATATGTGAATCACATAATATTATGATGTTATTAAATTAATGAATGAATAGGTAAGTGTCCATAAAAAGCTTCATGAGCGCTGTTGTATCAAAAAATGAAAGAAAGTTTGTGAAGGTAGTTTTAAATCAATTGGATGGGTTTAATTATTATGAGGACAATTACATAAAATAAAAGCACTACTTATTGTACTTTCAAGTAGGTACCTACCTAATTATTTTGTTTCAAAAGTACACTAAGTAGGTATGACAATTATAATTCTTCATGAACTTAGTAGGAACATAAAGTACCTAATAATAATTCAACAACAAGCAACTATGATTTCTATATTTTATGATATTTTTATTTATCAGAAGATAAGAGCAACTGTAGATAGATATGAATTACTATCTCCAATAAGAGTTTTGTTTTAATTTCATCGCAATAATTGACTTTCCATTCCCCGATTACATTTTAATCATTAATTTCAATTCAATTGTCCCCATGCAATAAATTTCGAGAAAGTTCGTGTCACCTGCGTTTCCCGCCAAAACCAATTGACAAACAGACGGACAATACAACAGATGACATGCGCATGATCAACCGCAGGTCGTGTCGCGGTTACCGAAAATTGCCGACAATTGCCGAATCGCATGCGCACGCATGACGTCACGCAATGTCACTTTTGTTATTAGTATGTAGATTGTTAATTGGGCTTGCTGCAATTTCGTGAATTCAATTATTTTACATTATACAATATACACTATTCTATAGAATAAAAACGATTACCTAGAGGTATTGTAATTTGTAACCAGTAACTTATATGGATAAATAAAATTCGGATTAAACATGCAAAACGCACTTAGCGTTTGAAGACAGAAAATAACCTTCCTTTTGTAACACTACATGGGTACATCTTATATATAAAATTCTCGTGTCACAATGTTAGTCTGCATACTCCTCCGAAACGGGTGGACCGATTCTCATGAAATTTTCTGTGCATATCGGGTAAGTCTGAGAATCGGCCAACATCTATTTTTCATATGTACCACGGGCGAAGCCGGGGCGGGCCGCTAGTATTATTATATAAAAGTTTTACAATATTATCCGATACACAATTCAATGACAATTTAAATTATATCTATCCCTCAGAGGTCAGAGATTATTACTTTGTAGAAGAATATGATTAAGAATAGTGCCTACCTACCTGAAATCCTGAAATAAAATTTTTTAACAGTTCATGAAATTTTGTAACTATTTCTACCATTATTTTGTTCTGTCATGTCAAAAACAATCTATAAAAAAAACACCAACAATCGGCTTAACTACATTATTAGAATGCCTAGCTGTAATGCCTGTATTAATTTTTTTATTTGCCCATTTTCATTTGTCCGTTATTTTATATTTATTATTCATTATTCAAACATCGTCCGCCATCTTGCATGCACCCATAGCAATTAACCCTTTGCGCTGTCACCAGGCTTTGTGAACCCTTGCTTTGTCAATTGTCAACCGTGGAGTATAAAAGTGGGTGTATTTCACCGCCCATTGTATGTAGTGGGGTACAAAGTGGTTAATAGTGGGTTTTAAGTGACAGTATTGAAGGGTTAATCGTATTGTAGGATGTGTATATAGAAAATTTATTCACTAATAAATAATAATAATTTCATGGGTTTCAGATGCAACCGGTCGGCGAAGAGTTGTCAACTGCACAGATGTTGAAATAATGCACAAGTTTGGAGATTACCTAACAAAGATTTCTCCCAGCAACATTCTTTGGGCTCCCTATTTTAAAACCACGAGGTTGCACCACAAATAATATACCTACATACTACTTACTTCTAAATAAATTATTATCGCGCTAACGTTTATATTTATCCAACCTTCACCCATTATAAAAGGCCACTCAAATAACTCTAATACAAAATAATATTGAATCTTTGCACATGTAGGTAATTAGTAAGAAAATTATCTGCACATAAAGCCGTGTACACAAGGACGTCGCATGATAGACGACAGCTAGAACAGTCACGCGATGTGTACCTACACGCCTTAACGTATACGGATAGCAAATAAATATTTATTTAGTTTTCTTTAATAATGAATATTGAATAGCATAGTGTCAGAAAAGGTTTGTCGTGATTTTTTTATGATTTAATCTATGCGTTCAGTTATGAAGAAAAATGTTTCGTCGTCGGAAAGTTCATAAATAAAATTTATTGTTCGATTTTAAAATGAACGACATGACTTGAACGATTTGTTGTTTTTTGTTTAGTTTAATTTAGTATGAAAATAAGTTGTAGACCGTATACTATTTTAATACTCCTAAGTCCTAAGTGATAAGGCTAAGGCCGGCTCCACAGCTGTTTATTATAAACACCAATTATACTATTTTTTAACCTTAAGTTTAACAAATATTCCAACCGTAC
The DNA here is from genome assembly GCA_029959065.1 of Colias behrii. NCBI lineage: Eukaryota > Metazoa > Arthropoda > Insecta > Lepidoptera > Pieridae > Colias > Colias behrii. The sequence continues at coordinate 4,393,459 of JARWMC010000015.1, forward strand.
AAAGATGGATCTAAGTTATTGACAGTATATAATTGAATTTACAATTTACAATTATTAAATAAAAGCAAGATTTACGTTATTGCCTGACAGACTAGAGTTCACACCTTAGTTTCAATGTAATTACCTATCACTGATAATTATATATGTATGTTTATAGGTGCAATGTACTGCTTCTATCGTTTATTTATTTGTTGTTATATTTATAGTCCTGGTTATTTAATTAGTTTTATGGAAGCATTGTTTTTAACATGCTTTTATTGAAATGAAAATGAAAAATGAAAAAACGTTTATTTACACACACATTATAAATAGTTATACAATAATTATTAGCTTCACATTCAACATACAGGATGTTTGTATGTAAACAACTCCTTCAGAGTTCAGACACGATTTTGATCCACTTTAACCGTTTAAAGTGGGTCAAAATCGTATCTCAACAAGATTAAATCTATCCGTACATTATCCGTACTATCATTTAATTGAAACTTTGTAAACTTATCAAGGATAATTAGTGACAATAGAATAATTTTATAAGTTAATTTCAAGCGTAGATAGGTAAATGGCTTGAAAGGGGGCGTCGATAGATTACGTAACGTATTTTAAGGGGGGGGAGGGGGTCGAGTCAATCAATTGAAAAAAAAAACACCTCACGTAATTTATGGACGCCCCCAAATGAAATTCCAAAAGGTTCTATTGGTATCGTATATATACCTAAGTATTGATAGGTACTTGATAAGTTGATAAACATTTATTTATTTAAAATTTAATTAATTTATGAACGAATTAACGAGTCACGCCGCGCCATTTTCTTAGTTTAATCAAAACATCCCCAAATGAGTGATGATAAAATGGCGTCTCAGCACACGGTTGAATGCGAATCCTTGCTCAAACAGGGGTCGCGGGTTCGAGCCTCACAAACATCTCAATTACTGTGTTTAATTCAGTGAGGTTGTAATTATTTGTCTTTGATTTATGTTGTGATGAGCAATCTTATGTATTTACAAGTTTTAAACAAGCCGTAAGGGAATTAAATAAATTGTAAAATAACAAACAAAAATAGGTACTAATAGAAGTCTAAAGATATTGAAATAAAGTGAGTGTAAAAAAAATAAGTAGTTACTTAGGTACTTAAATTTGGATCAAATTTTTATCGAAATATGGACAACTGTTTTAATATAATTCACAAATTAATTCAATTATGATTAGATACATGATACAGAATGCTCTTATCAAGTGCTATTATGAAATAAAATAAAAAGACTCATTGCTATATTAAACTTTGCCATAGGCATATTTTCTAACTATCTGTTCCCCGCGGTTTCACCCGCATTGCTCCGCTCCGGTTGGTTTTAGCGTGATGATATACCTATAGCCTTCCTCGATAAATGGGCTATCTAACACCGATATAATTTTTCAAATCGGACCAGTAGTTCCTGAGATTAGCGCGTTCAAACTAACAAATTCTTCAGATTTATAATATTAGTAGAGATAGGTAAGTCTATCCTATCTAGCCAATATTCTATCCAATTTTCCTACCCCATACATACAGCGTATTAACCAAAGTATAAACGGAACCAGTATTACATTATTGTTATCACTACAACCAGCTGTGGTTTCCCGCCATTTGCTGGAAATATGCATATTTGACACAATACCAAGCCTACTAGAAATTTAGTATCTATAATTAGGTTTTAGAAGCTATCTGGATCGATTACAAAAAACATTACAATGATCGAAGTGAAATTAGAAAAAGAATGGTGATGATAATTAACGGGAAAATATTTAATTTTATTAGATACTTGCTTAATCAATAAAACTGAAATTGTTGTTGAACTAAGCTGACTGAGTGGACTATGACAGAATTAAGAAAACATTCATTCTCAATACTGAGATAAAAGAAAAAAAAACTCTAATTTATAGATACTACATGTTTACCCAATGATAAATACTTATTACTCGAATCTACCTATACCTTACTAAATTATTGCACACAATAACTAGTAGGTACTAGCACAGACTAATAATAATATACTACGTTAGGTACATAATCCCTCATAGATCATTACTGTGCCTTAATTGGTAATTTGATAGAAGCGCTATCACTGCAGACTGTATATAAATTATACCAAGTCTATAGATTAACGGGATATGGTCATGCATCATGGACGAAAACCATAAAGTCCTGTAACTAGAATAATATTGTTGTGAGGAAAAGTATAAGTTTGTTAAATGGATTTAAACTTATAAACTGCTTAAACGATTTTGAAAATTATTTCATGAGATGAAAGCTAGGTTAGTCTTGAAATACGTATAAGTTTGTTGTATTTTGTAATAAGATTAAAAATGGATAGACCAAGACTGCTACCTCCGCGTTGTATCAATAAACAGAACGAAAATAAAGTCTATTAACCTCTATTGTTTATATTTTCTTTTCCTTCATAATACTTACTAAGTACTTACAGTGTCTTACACCTTAATTTCAACCCACTAAGTAAGTATGTACCTGTTAATAAACGAAATCTGTTTACATTTATAAATAAGTATACTTTATAATATTCCCTTAATCATAATACAGACATTATTATACATATATATCTGTATAATACGAAACCCTTAAATAATATTAATTGAAGCGAACCCTTCCGTCACCCTCAATTTGCCAAACAAATTAGCATTCCTTGACAACCGTTGCTGTGCGATGTTTTGGTATCACTGTTTAATTATACGTTTATATTATAATTTAGTTTAATATTATAAATTCAAAGTATGTAGGTGTAATGTTTAACGAGAAATTATGAAGCAATTATGAATTAATAATCAGGACAAAGTTCACTGAAATTCCGTTTGGGTTGCTTTCCCTGCTTCTATTAAAAAAAACCTGTGTAGATAAGTGCTTTTATGTCTTAAGAAAGAATTGATATTCGATTATTTTAGCAATGGTCAAATAATGTTTAAAGCTGTCTAGCGGTTTTCTGTTAAATCATGACAAGCCACGAAACACACAAATGATAAAAAACTGAAATCTTTCCACGGTATAATATAATCAGACTAGTATTAGATAGGTACCTAATACCTATTAGTACTTATCAGTAGTTGTAGATGATTATTTTCGCTAAAACTACTTATATAAGCACGAACATTTATATATTATACTAGCGACCCGCCCCGGCTTCGCACGGGTGCAATGCTGATACTAAATACACTACAGAAAAACTGTGAACGTTGTATATAAAAACTATAGCGGCCCGCTCCGGCTTCGCACGGGTATAAATCTGTAATATCTTCGAAAATATTCTCTTAAATCATACGGTGTAAAGGGCCATATAGATCTATATTAAATGAACAATGTATTCAAGGTATTTAATTGGTTAAGGATTAATGCTGTATTGGTTAAAATCGCTTCGAAAATTAGCCATTATTTGTCGTAAAAAGTAAATGACAAAAAAAAAGTTATTGTGGGTTATCCATAAGAGATAGACATATACCATCGTGGACTTTTCTGTAGAACTTTTCAATGTGTATAATACTTAGTACTTTATTTTGATAAAACTCGTAGGGTTCAGCCTGCGTTTGCAATGTAAGCGGAAAAAATGTAATTTTATACGACATCACATTAGAAACCTCAAAAATAACAGTACTTCTTCACTATTTAATGGATGTTATTATACATATAAACCTTCCTCTTGAATCGCTCTATCTATTAAAAGAAACCGCATCAAAATCCGTTGCGTAGTTTCAAAGATTTAAGCGTACAAAGGGACATAGGGACATAGGGACAGAGCAAGCGACTTTGTTTTATACTATGTAGTGATAAAAATGTATATAAGATCCTTTCCTTGGTAAAAAAAGTATAATTCAAACATAAATCGAAGGGCTTAAATCTGATACTATCACATCGTAATGAAATTCGTCTAAAATTACAGCCTATTGTAATTCCAGTTTATAAATAGAGGAAGATATTGCTATCTCGAAACCCCATAAGACACCATAATTCACATATCGCGTGTAAAAAGACCATACTTACACCGACCAGTGTACAAGACCCCTCAGTTCCTTCAGTTTTGTATAGAAATGTTCGAACGCCAGGGGTCAAGTGACTGGTTGTAGAATGTCATTATCTGGTAAGGCGTGGTACAGTGTAAAATATGGTCCTCTTTATAAATAGGTTCAAGGTTCGATAATGTTTGAGACTTCTCCGGTTAGCTATTAATTTTTATAATTATGTTATTTAATTAAAAAGGTAGATTTATTAATTATTTATGAATTAAAAATAGTAATTCGAAAAGGTAGGTTTAATTTTATAATGACTACTAATTTTGATTGTGCATTCTTAATAATATGTGTCTTTTTGATTAGATATTTAATATCCAATAAACAGTACATATTTCTTTAAAATACCATTAGAATTATAATGTTCTAGCTCCAGTTAGGCCAATTATTAACTATGTCAAGTCAAAGACAAATGACAAGCGTTAATAAGTCATTACGGAAAATTGGAATCTCTACCTTATATCAAAGGAATAAGGTTCACATTACACTACATCAATAAAAGGTCTTAATCATATTTAGTCACAGACAATATTATTATTCAAAGCAGTACAAAACAGTAGGTAGGTAATGATACGGTTTTATAGCTCTGTTGAAATATTAAACACTTCTAAAACTATATCACCTACTAGCTTTCCGCCTGCGGCTCCGCCCGCGGTTTCAAAGAAAAACTCGCATAGTCCCCTTCCCGTGGAATTTCCGGGATAAAACCATTGAGATACACATATGGAGACGACACCGCCTACATCACTTATGTTCCGCTCAACATACGTCATATGGCGTAACTGCACTCAGTCGCTTGCTCGCTCATTGGCGCGAACGTCACGCTCATTTTTTATTTGTTTTAAAGTGAAACGCATCAAATATGCCTTCGTGTGTGTTACGATATTGCACAAATAATACAAATAATACGGAAAAGTGCAAAGGAATAACTTTTCATCAGTAAGTAACTAGATAATAATTTTTAAAACTTAGTTAGAGCAAAATTTTTGGCGGGCGACATTTTGCGTCATTTGTCATAGATTAAAAATTTAAGATATGACATTGGGCATGAAATAAGTGTTGTTAGTAATATTTGCTGGCGTATATTTTTATAGTATAAAATAATAATTTTACATATTTAGAAAAGCATGGACTGGTTGTTAATTGAAAAAAGGTGAAATCATGAAATATGAAAATCAATTACTTAATCACCAATTTTTTTTTTGTTAATTGATTTTAATCAAGTTTTTAATTGATATTGTATAAGCTACTGACTTGAACGTATAATTGAATTATTATTTATTTATCTGCACTAATATTATAAAGAGGAAAACTTTGTTTGTTTGTTTGATTGTAATGAATAGGCTCATAAACTACTGGACCGATTTTGATGAAATTTGGCACAGACAATCTTTAGACCCTGAGAAAGAACATAGGCTACTTTTTATTGCGAAATATGTACCACGGGCGAAGCCGGGGCGGACCGCTAGTTCAGAGATAAGTAATTAATATTTTTTCTATTCAAGGTTTCCATGTCTGGGCCGTGAAGAAAGGGAAAAATGGGTAAAATTTGTCCAAAACAACCGCAGTGAAGAAACCTGGTTACCATCCGATAGAACTTACGTCTGTTCATTGCATTTTCGCGATGAGGATAAATATACCACAAAAGCGGGAAGGCGTTTTCTAAAGAAGTCTGCTGTTCCTTGTATTGATGTTAGTAATAATAATAAAATTTTACGGATTTGTATAACAAATAAAATATGATTTTAGCCATCACTAACATTATGTTATATTTATTTTAGCCGAAGGTGTGCTACAATAGTACTGGAACAATACAAGCAATTTCTGAGCCGGGAACATGTTCTGAGGATGATGAACTAAATAAACATTTTGTACAAAATTACACGGCTTTTATTTTTTTTTCTAAAAAAGGCTCAATTTGTAAGGAATGAAACTTCCCATAGCCCTGACTGAACCTAAAACCCGAAAAAAAATTAAATTATTCCATATGACGTCACTATTTACATCATCCTATATTATATGCCAGATATTGTTAGCCCCTCGTAGTAAAGTCAGTTTATACCTAAAATAAATATTAAGTAAGTACAAAGAAAATTTCAAGTCAACGTGCATGTAAGGAGTGGCACCCAATAAAATAGACAGAATGAAACAAAGTGTCGCCTCTATAGCGGTGAGTCAGTAACATCGCATAATCTATGACTGTCTAGCCGTCATTCGCGCGCCCCGCGCCGCCGCGCTTGGCGCACAGATTTTGTTCGTGGTGTCTGCTCCATACGAAGTAATATTATCTCAATGGATAAAACCTATCCTATATTACTCGTGGATAATGTAGCTTTCGAATGGTGAAAGAATTTTTAAAATCGGTCCAGTAGTTTATGAGCCTATTCATTACAATCAAACAAACAAACAAAGTTTTCCTCTTTATAATATTAGTGTACTGTGTAGATAACAAGTTATTATTTCAAAATTGAACATTGAATTGAATAATTACTTACCTATATCCTAACATTTGCATTGTAGAGCGAAACAGTTCAATTTTAATATTTTACTAATATACATATTTTATTTAGTTCATACAGGTAGTCAGATAGTGTATCTATTGATTGGAATACTATTATTGTCTCTTTAATTTTATGGTCTCTACTTTTTTTTCTGTCTGTCTGTTCTTCTGGTCTTAAAAACGACAAGACCTACCTACAGATTGTTGATGTTTAAGTTTAGAATTTGGTTCGCCTGAAAATAACCATTTAGAAACCTTGAAAACGCCGTAGAGCAGGCGTCTCTTTAAAAATGTAGTATAGGATGTCGATACAAATGAAGATTTTAACCTAAAAACAGGTTTTAGCCTGTTTTAAATCGGTCAAAGTATTAAGATTGAATCACTTAGCGTTCTATACTAATATGTAAATAATTTATTGAGATCGTAAATTGCCTGTATCAATCAAAAAGCCTCTTATTAAGACGGTTTAATATATTTATAATTATATAAGGCTTATATTTATGATCGATTTAATAAATCTTAAGATAAGGGTATGTACAGACTAGATTTTATTATATTTGTAACGCAATTAGGTGCCCTCTGTGAACTTCTGTTTAGTAATTTTCTTGAGATAAAGTTACATACAGTCAACTGTATGTAGGCTTTCCTTTTTAATTCAGAACTAATAAGTCAGAACTAACAACAGAAGTCTTAAACCTTTTCAATTTTCAGCGAAAAAAAAATCTTGAACATTTGATGCGTTCCATTTTCAAACTTCAAACGGAATGTTCAGTCCAAAGAATGTTTTAGAACATTCTACGCATTTTTTAATATTTCGAATATTAAACCTAGTGTGCTCTCAGCATAATTCCGTGCCGGTGCCCCCGGGCGGCGGATAAAGAGTAAAAACTGTTTTAAGCGGGTTAAGTGTCCAATTAGCGTGGTCGTGTCAAAACGACCGGCGACAACCCGAATTTACACCCCATGTGCTTTGTGCACAATGAGACATTCAGCCTTGATATAGATATACGAATGTTTAGAGGAGGCATAAATTCAAACTTTGTTTTAGTAGACTTCCTTCTTCTTCTACTGGAACTCATACTTTTGATCATTTATATTTTATGTAGTCTTTTGGAAGCGACTTTGAATGAACATGTTTGATTGATTGGGAGTTGTTAAAGTATATCAATTATATTTTCAATGAGGACTGGCTGAACAAAAAAAGAGATAAAGATTAATATAAAATATAAATGCATTAAATATATTGCATTAATGCTGCATAATTTTAAACACATTGAATTAATTCGTTTACATCAAATACATAAAATGTGAAAACTCTGTTTTCAAAGAACATTTAAAAGCTCTTATACTTGTTGTGACTAAATAAATGTAATTTCAATTTATTTGAAATTAAACGGCCTGTCTATATCTTTCTAACTCTTCAAAGCGGCATCTCAAGGAAGATTGTCGCAGTATGATGCAAAATGACTCCTTTGTGCTCTGTTGTCCTTTTTAATTCGTAACTTTTATGCGTCAAAGTGAATCATTGAATGCCTTATTTATAAATAGACCCGACATTATACCCTATAGCAAAGGCCGTAAGGAAGAAATTTAATATAAAAGCTGATGTGTAATACAGTGACCGATATTTATATTGAATTTCCGGGGACAGTATAAACATCATTTCATTATAAAACTTTACCACAAATTAAATAATTTAAATTCAGTGTTTTAAAATGTACAAGTAGGTAGGTAGGATACCATTGCATTGGTGTGATCGTTATTAATTAGGTTATTTGTTTTGTTACACCATAGGTATCTAAATTTTTTAATTAAATATATGTACAGTCTCTCTATACACTGATTATGCATTGAGAGATCGTCAGCTAACAACAGATTCGTAAATGGTCTAAGATCCGAACATAAGCCGATCTGCAACGGCGTGATAATAGAATGAGACCAATTTTATAATAAATTTAGTGTATTAAAAAATGTATTAAAAATGGGTTGACTGGGAAAATCCTGGACAGGATATTTTTTAATTAATTATTAAAAAATCTTTTATTTTCATTTTTTATTAATTGCAGTATCGAGATAATAAAACAATTTTGTAATAAAACAGCGCTGACATATTTTTTTTTCTTCATCCTATCAAGTGAAAGTAACTGGTACCGACATACCTGTTTATACCTGCCAACCTAGCCGTTTGTCCCGGTAAATATTAGAAAACGACTATGACTGCACATTCTGTAGGTTTCATACTTTAAGTCTATTATAATTTTTTTTTATTATCTTGATACTGCAATTAATTAAAAAAAAATGTTTTTTTTTTTTAATTCATTAAAAATGTCCTGTCCAGGATTTTCCCAGTCAACCCATTTTTAATACATTTTTTAATACACTAAATTTATTATAAAATTGGTCTCATTCTATTATCACGCCGCGGCCGTTGCAGATCGGCTTATGTTCGGATCTTAGACCAAAAGATTTCGCGTAAGAGCTTCTAGAGAGTGCGGTGTTATAAAAAAAAATCATCGATACCTACTTATGTCACAGATAATAACATAATTTGAAATATATACTTTGTCATCGTGCATTTATTTAACAACTATTTTATATTCATCATAATTAAATAATTAATACACTAATTCGGAAATGAAATGGTTTTGTATAGGCAATATTATTATTAAACAGAAATGATGCTACAATTAGTATATTAATAACACAAAACTGTTAAATCTGTTATAATTATAGTAATAGCCATGCGAATTTCTATATAATGGGCCAATGGGGTGTACCTATAACAATTTTGAATGGAAATACATTTATGAAAGGATTTTGTTTTCATAAAAATGTTTCATGTGTTTTAATTAAAATGACTGGAATTATTCATTAACAGATTTAAAGTGATGGCTGCAATTTTTGTTACAAATATTTTAAGCACAACCGAAATGAGCATTTTTGTTTCTGTTCAAAATAATTATTATATTATTTACAAAAATAAGGCTCATTGCTACTTCTTACACATTACGCAAAGCCACACCACAACACAGATACAATAACTAAAATCTAAACAAATATCTCAAACTCAGAAAACTGAAAGCCATAATGTGTCCTAAACACACAAATTTATTTGTCAACCCTTTAACACCGGGCATGGCCGTTGTCTCAAGCGTAAAAAAGATGGCGGCAAATGGCCTGGCTTACATTAGCACGACCTCGACAAACCGACTACTGGAGTTAGCCAGGTCAATATTTGTGGATACACGTTGACTGAGTGATTTTTTACATGGTCGGCTTTTTTAAAGTGGCGGTAGAGAATGTGTGAGTGCAGTTTTGGATTGATATCTGTTGATATATTTGGATAGGTATTGCTATAGGCCGGATGCTACTAGGTTAGCGTTCTGCTACTTATCATAAAAAGTGGCCAATATGCCAATATAGGAAGAGATAAAAAGCGAGTTAAAACTACAATCAGCTTCTAGGATTTAACAGCTATCCAGTTAGATACGGTCTATTTCATTTACCTTATTATATTCATGCTTCATGTTTATGTATTATTAACGACAATTTGCAGACCCTAAATGGTCCAAATGTCCCACTGAATATTGAAAAACATTGAATATAATCGTCTATTGCTTCGATGTAGTACCTAACTCAGAAGACGCATTCTTTTTTAATTTCCATATATTCAATTATATTCATAGAAGATATGATCCACAACTGTATGGAGATTAATAGTTGGATTGTAAAGAGTAATAATCATCATCACAATACACATATTGACAATTATCTACCACGGTCCACGCTTATTTGGTTCTTCAAGAGCTGGTTTCCTCGCTGAGTTTTCTTCGTCGATCTAAGCAGTGGTAGTATAGTGACAATATTAAACAGATAAAATATAATATAATATGAAATATCGATGTTTCTTTTTTATATATTCTTGAAGTGCTTTTAAGACTTACTCGTCGGTGACAAACTAAAATAACATTTTAACACGATCCATTAATGAAGCTAACATAGCGCCACGCCGCGGAGGTCTCTCCGATCTTCTAATTACTTCCTCACACAACCTTTGCCTCACCGCACTCCTTTAAAACCAAACACAACTGAAAAACGACACAAACAACACAAAACCTTTACGCACTTACGACCTTTCATATCTACAGATCAGACTAATGCAATGTTTAAAATAGCTTGCGTCTAGACTCCGGAGTAAAAGGCCGTAAGTGCGATACATTAGCTTTTAAGATACGTCGTTTTGTTATTGTATTCTGTATGTTTGGCCGTCGCAGGACCACCGTCGGATGTTTGCGATACTGAGGTGCTTTTTACGATAACAATGAACCTAATGTGTGGACATACGTGTGGTAATAATCGCTTATTACCGAAGTTAATATAAACTGGTAGACTAAACTCATTCTAGTGTATGTCTGAAGACATTTATTGGATAAGTTTTAAGGGCATTCTAGTGAACCAGTTCGTCATTTCTTTGATGATTTTGTTCGTTGAAATGTGATGTTTTTGCTGTAATACGCAGTGATGTAATAAAATTTAGGTATAGGTAATAACGAAAAGAATAGATATTTATTTGCATAATATCGTTATTAGGTACGTATCTATACGTACCATGTATACAAGGTCATTAAACAATTTTGAAGCCATATGAATAGCCAAGATTTACAAATTAATTAAATTACATGTCCTGCAATAATGCCAGGTATTCCGGGAGAAGCCGGGGCGGAGGGTTAGCAATACATATTCACATATTAAACAACCCCATATATTTTTCACAGTCATCTAAATTGGGAATGGACAAAAAACGGTCCACCCTTTTAATCAGTTCAACCCCGTAATGAAATCTGGGACCATTAAGGGATTAAAAATAATAACTACCCTCTCTGGGGCGGGTCGTCATGGGGTAACGAGATATTGACAATTTGTGGAACCACTGGACTGTACTGTTTTCTAATATGTCCAGTTATTATGGACGTATATAGGGAAAAATATGAGTGTTTTCGTTAAAAATGTTAAAAGTTACAGAAGACGTAGGTAGTTACAAACCCCAAATACTTACAGTAATTTAATGAGAAACAGAAACAAATGTAGTCTTTATCTTTGTACTTACATATTAGGTACTAGGCACTAGCCTCAGTAAATTTCTTTTTCTACAATATGCATGTTTATGACAAAAAACGAATCTGCGCATAGATCGACTAACATTGGATGTAAAGTCTATAATCTATACTACCTAATATTATAAAGAGTAAAAGTTTGTAAGTATGTCTGTATGTATGTATGGTTTTCACGCATAAACTACTGGACCGATTTCAAAAATTCTTTCACCATTAGAAAGCTGCATCTTCACTGAGCAACATAGGCTATATTGCATTTTGAAAAAAAATAGAGATCCTTACCAAAAATGAAATAATGTAACCCAAGGTGTAAAAAATTCCTCAATAAAAGTTATGTCATCGCGTGCGCTGCGGAATCTATAGAAGATAGAACAAAAAAATGTTCTACGGTATTATAGAATGGATCAATATCTACAAGAAAGTCCGCGATACCATATGTCCATCTTCAGTAGTTATGTTACTACAACAACTTTTTTACGTTTTCAAAGTAAATAAAAGTGCCGACAGTAATCAAACCATGTTTTCCATACATATATTAATCCTTATCCCATTAAATGATGTTTTATTATAGACTGTTTCAATACCAGCAAAATACTTTTTAAATGAAAAGAATTGGATATTCCATTCAAAAGATATAACGAATTTTTAAAAGTGTCAATCTACAGAAAATAGTAGGTATACTGTTCGAGCAGGCCGTAGTGCGGGGGTCACGGAGGAATTCTACCAATATGCGGCTTGACGGAACTCAGTGGGGTTTTGGTCGGTAGGAATCCGACATAACCCACGGCCCCTCCCCGGAGGCCGTGGGTATCTATGCAAGATTTCCCCACTAAAACAAAAAAAAAGGCCGTAGTGCGGGACGGGGTAAAGGTGATTTTCATGTGATTAAAAATTAAACCTATAGTCCGACCTATAGTAGACTTTTCACTGTAACGATATCGCTATCTATGCGGGTGAAACCGCAGGGCATTGCTAGTGTATTATAAGCACATAATATACATATTTCTTACAAAGCATCGACTCATATCCACTGTCAATCGTAATCAAAATGGAGGTCCCCTATTTGCCAATTATGTTTTTTTGTTTGCATCCCCGTACCCCGGAGCAGGCGTTTTAATTCCCGGGATCACTGGGGAGTACGCTTTCCTTTTGTCTCTCAAACATGTGTTGTGTTATGTTCTTTTGTGTTTTTATTGTAACATGTAGTTAAAGTGGCGACTAGCGCTCACTTCTGTAAAAAGTATGAGTGTAAAGTTAAATGTATGTGTATTATAAGTATAAACTATGTGACTTTTGGACTGTCTGCTCTATTGTATAATAGTTACACACACTTTAAAGGGTTACCTATCTTAATCTCGAATTTTAATATTCCGAATATCATAATCCAGAAAACGTTTGGACATTTTTTCATAACCCCGAATTTTAAAATTTCGAAGTTTTGTTTGCCATATAATCGCAACTCCAAATTTCATTTGCCCATTTCTTCATTTGTACGACGTTTTACAATCCAGACGAATGAGTTCCAGACATACGAAATCTAAATGCACAAAATCCAGATGACCGTAATCCATATGCACGAAAGCCAGATTTTTAAAACACAAATTTTTGAAATACAGTTGATTGATATCCAGACAAACAATGTCCAGATTTTTGAAATTCAAATAAACGATATCCAGAAAAACGAAATCCTTCCAGTGGGTCACAGCACGAACCTAACCTAACCTACTGAATAGATTTTAACACTTAATCCTTTCTGTTGGGCAAGTAAAACAATAGCGAGTCGGTTCTGGCACTCGCCGGTTGCTGCCGCGGCACGCTCGCTTCGCTCGCTCGGCTCGTGCGTGAGGGTCGCGGTTCAAACCTAACCTAACCTACTGGGTCGAATTTGACACGTAAACCTTTCTGTAATGGGCAAGTAAAACAATAGCGAGTCGGTTCTGGCACTCGCCGGCCGCTGCCGCGGCACGCTCGCTTCGCTCGCTCGGCTCGTGCGTGAGGGTCGCGGTTCAAACCTAACCTAACCTACTGAGTCGAATTTGACACTTAAACCTTTCTGTAATGGGCAAGTAAAACAATAGCGAGTCGGTTCTGGCACTCGCCGGCCGCTGCCGCGGCACGCTCGCTTCGCTCGCTCGGCTCGTGCGTGAGGGTCGCGGTTCAAACCTAACCTAACCTACTGAGTCGAATTTGACACTTAAACCTTTCTGTAATGGGCAAGTAAAACAATTTACTTACTGGTAATGTTTATTTTCAGGCAATAGTAAAGGTATAATCACGATTGTATGGGAACCAAATAAAGAGATTATGAAAATCTGGCAATAGTTTATCTGCTATACGATTATATGGGAACCAAATAAAAAGATTATGAAAAGTTGGTAATAGTTTATTTGGAAAATGGTACTATGGGAAACAAAAAAAAGTATTCTGAGAATCTGGTATAACTATATCTGGATTATGAGAATACGGGAAACAAAAAAATACTTTTTAAAAATCTGGTTTTGGTGTATCTGGAAATTGATTCATCTGTGAAATTAAAAAAGGAATTTTAAAAAGTTGTCATTCATAACATCTGTCTTTTAAAAGTTCTAACAACCGTTTTCGGGATTTTAAGATTCGGGTAATAGAAATTCGAGTTTTTAATAGGTTACCACTTTAAAGGTGTAAAATAGACGAAATAGATCATGAATAGAATGTTTTATGTAATTAATATTCACTACGACCGCGACACACATAAGTAGTTTAATGTTTAGACTTATACCTACGGATAGGTCTGTTATTATACTGTGGTACCTATGGCGATTGTTTCTCATTAAATTACTGTATTTGGGGTTTGTATTTCTTCTCTAATTGTTATTATAGAATATAGAGCATTGTGATAATGCGATTACTGATTAGGTAGCAATCAAATGGATTTTTTTATCGAAATATACAATTCTTACTAATTTTAAAAAATCGTTTTTTATATTTCACGACGCAAACGAGCGACAACGCGGGCGAAGGTACAACTGCAGCCAGTAAAATCTAAATCTATATTATATTATCTTGTTAGCCATAAGGCATTTGATAATAACTAATAAGTTTCTTTATGAAATAAGTTTCATTTTTAATAGCTATCAAATATATTTATTTAATAACCTTTCCCTAATTCGAAGTGATATCCAAGTAATTATGGCTCGGTTATTGGCTCCAGTCGGCAAGTTAAATTTAGACGAGCTAAGCACAGCCGCAGAGCAAACGTCACGCGTAATCCCATTGCTACAAGTGCGTCAATTGGTGATTGAAGGAATTATATAGAGTTGCTAAATGCAATTGAAATTGAATAAAATGAGAGTTGGTAGGTAAATGGAATTTAAATTTCCTAAAAACTGCTTGCTATAATTGAATGTTCTGGAACAAGAGCTGACTTCTATCAGAATTAATTCAGGCAGTGCAAAAGTGAACGTAGTAACACAGTATTACATATCTATACAGTACGGAAACGAATGTACTTGTGCAGAGAAATGGAGGGGAACTGGCGGGGGGTCGGGCGACGCGGGCTGCGTAAGGCAAACACGCTTTGTTTGCATTACCTAGCGCGAAAGGACGACGCACTCGTATTTTTTGTGTAATAATTTTATTATACATACATAGGTACTTACATATTCTATTATGGCGCGCACAAACTGTTCCGTTTACGGATGTAAATCTACATTGAAATCCCAGAAGGAAACAATATTTCAGAAAGATTGTATTAATTGTATCTGTTGAATTAAAATCAAAGCTATGTATATGTTGTATTGTTGTCCTCATTATTTTCTAATCAGATTGTACATCCCCATGCTAATGCATTACTTAGTTAAATGTTACATAATATAATATACAATTAAGAACATCCAAAAATAAAGTGTCCACGTAAATAATATTTAGCAGTGCAATATCTGTAATTATATATTTATGAACAAATAATTACATCAGATATTAAATCTGAAAATCGCAATTATTTTGAATGTACATATGAATAAATGATTTCATCATAATATTAATAATCACAATTGTTTTATTTCCCATTTGTTGCAACCCTAGCGTATTTTACGCTGGCGGCGGCATCGCGCGACATCTAAGGCGTTTCCTTACTGTAGGAAATAATATTGTAATACTGTGGTAGTAGTAATATTGTAATACTGTGGTAACGTGCGTATGTTGGTACAAACATCAACAGATTTACTTAAATTTTCATGCAGAAAGTATTTAACGTGTCACTGACTAATCAAAACAAACGATAATGATTGGGAGTGTTAATAATAATTTATCACAATAGGCTGCGTAGGTGCATAATTTTATAACGTGTGTTACAAACGTATTTCCCAATTTTCTTTCGTGTAAAGATAATCAAAATACGTGTCAATTGCATTTGTAAGTTGTTGTAACAGCTCCATATAATGTCCTATCTTTAGAATGGATCAAAATCTCAAGAAAGCTATCATGTCTCAAGTGATCTTGGATTACATATTACACAGTACACACATAAGAAGGTAAACCAAAATGAAGTCTTTGCCTATACATTTAATACTCAATTTCAAACGCGCTTTGACAATGAAGATGTTAAAATTTTCAGGGTTTTATTTAACACGTTAAGGAAATGTATTTCCGCGTAATCTTACATAATTTTTTATGCATTCAATTTAAAACATAGTTAATCATAATATTGATTGCACCAAGACTTGTCGTGTATTTTTTAAACTGTTTGTTAATTTTGTACCATTCATTAGTCATTACCTTATAAACATAATATGGCTAGTTATTTTTGACATAGATATAGCTCGATTCCCAAATTTTAATAATTTCATAAGTATACACAAGAAAATACATCATAACATTTTAAAATCCACATCGACATATTTACATCACTATTGAACTGTCACATTTCATAAGCCCCTCGCATAATCTGCTCAAAGCCTCTTCTCTGACTATGCAAAATAGACGACAACTATTCGATGTACCAACGACCTTATTACAAGCGGATAAGGTTCAGAATCGCACGTATTGTATATGCAGAATAGTCAACAACTATTCGCTATACCAAGCACTGTATTACAACGGGATAAGGTTCAGAATTGCACGTCTTGTTTATGCAGAATAGAAAACAACTATTCCCACTATCAGCGACTGTATCACAACGGCATAAGGTTCAAAATCGCGGGTATGTTTTAAATAGTGGGAGCCATTTTGTAATCGTAGCTCTAAGTGCACTCTGTCAATAGTAGGGTGATTCGGCTGGGGATATTCTGTTGACGTTTTCATGACGAAAATCAATATTGGCAAATCGGGGACAAATATTATGGACTACTTAATCCCAGTATGGTTGGTATATTAAGTAGTTGGCTGCTCTCACTGAAATTTAAATTTAATTAGGTATTAAGTATTAGGTACTTATTTGATAATTTTTGGAATAGAAAAAGTTCGATCGAAATAATTTTGAGTTTTCGACCAATTTTTACTTCCATCTTTCGCCGTAAGTAGGTAGTACTTATAACCGTGGCGATGCCTAACCAAATCAATCAGAAGTAATTTTTATACCTACTGCACTTTTCTGTTCGCCAAAATTTTGTGCCACCTTCTTTAAGTACTTATATATTTTAAGTAAGTACTTACATCGAAAATCTAAAAACGATGAAGGCAACCCTTAAAATTGTTCTCCAATAACTCTACTTGCCATCAGAAAATAATCCAAACTATTCCTACTATAAACAAGTCAAAACCGATCACAGAACAAACAAAGGCCAAATCCATAGATTTATTAGTTCCTAAAATCCCAGTATAATTTGGCACTCGACAGAATCTGTGATCTATTTCGATCTATGGATCGACAGGATCGGGATAAATTTAGTGCTTCCGCGTGCGCATGACCAGGTTGAGTCATTCGTGTGAAGTCTTATCGTTTTAGATAGAGCGGTTTCCGGGATGCACTTAAACTTAGGTGTGGTTAGTTGCAACTTTCAATGTATGTGATAACTGATATATAACTGATAGACTTTAGTCAAAAAATATTTATATTTCTATTGCTAAAAGTGTTTAGTAGTTACATAATATTTTATCTCATGTAAATAGGTTCTACGTATTTCCTTCGTATTTTGTATTATCAAATAATAAATTTCCTATTTCGAACGACAATTTTCAAAATTTTAAAATTAAGATTTAAAGTCTTCTTTAAATATTAAACTTGAAAAGGAAAATTTGCTCAGCCATTACTGTGTTTGTGCGCTCGAGGACCGACTTCCAAATTAAATGCCAATCGATTTCAAGTGGCTTATTGGGGTGATTTTGTTTTCAGGTAATGTCAGTGCATTTGATACTTTTTACTTTTCTTTTACCAAAAAATAATATTCGTTTAGTTTGGAATGGTTGGTTAAAACATACTTTCGGGTCTGTTAGGTTAAACTACTACTGGTATAAATTTAGGCGTAATTTATACCTATATGAGATTTAAAAGTCATTGGTACAAGTAATATATTTAGGCATCCAATATGATTCTGAGGAGAGTAAAGTAGGTACTTTGAGACAATTAATATGGCCACAGTATTACAATATTAATATGGCCCTGAATTTTTCTACCTCTACTCTTCTTTTGTACATGATACATATTATAACTCTGGATAGTACAAAATATATAATGCTAGATTTCGTAAATTTTATCAATATAACAACCACTACCTTGTTCTACCACTAGTCTTTGTGAATGAGGTCACATATTATATTTCTGTATAAGTACCTACAAATGTAACGCTAGATTTCGCAAATGAAAATGAAAAATGAAAATGAAAAAATATTTATTTGGACTCACATTATAAAAAGTTTACATACATGAGACACGACAATCGCCTAAACTAGGTACTAGACCTGTGCTATAGGCGATCGACGCTTTCCCGTCCATAAGACTTGCCATTATAAGTTGTGAGTCTAGTGTGTGTGTGTGTGTGTGAGTGTGTATTTGAGTGTGAGTGTGTTTGTGTGTGTGTAGGTGTAAGAGTGTGTACGAGGTTGCGTGCATAATATAGTAATAGATAAGTAATAGATAAATAGTAACAATGTCTCAATTAATTTTTAACGTATTAATTTTAACGACAATCAATCAACATTCAAATACACTAATCTCAACAAGAAGACAATTTCTTAGCCAAGAAAATATCCTAATTAAATATGAATGCACCGTAATGAGCTATGCAAATATAGACCGAGGCTAACGATTTGCCCGGAGGGGGGAGGGGTAGGGGGGAGCATGAGGGGAGGGGAGGGGGAGATGCCTAGACACGAATAATTTGAAGTATTCACAGTGAAGAATTTTGAACTGTTTTCTTAACAATTTACGGAAGGGTTCATTATAATTTATGATTTAATGCGCTTTTGTTGTTCCAATGATTTTCGGTGATGCTCTGATGATTTTTCAAATATTTTTGGTGGGTGTTTATTATAAATAAACTTATGAAAATTAATTTATTAAAAAAAGCTTTTCCGTTAGGTACCTATCACATCAATATAAGTATAATTGGGTACATTTATTTAGATGGTGTGTTCCTTATATCTTATACTAATTACTAAGTTTAAGGGCCGATTTTTCAATCCCGAGATAAACAGTCTAATAACTACCCCTCGAATAGATTTATTCAATTATTTATCTAACTCATAACGGCTCGCCTATTTTTCAATCGTGATTTATTTGATGAATAACTATCTGACCAAATATTTCCATATTGGCAGCTCTGCTCTCGGAGTGGCGAAACAAACATATTAAATTAGTCAGGTTAGAGCGGGATAGAGTCAACTCTTGCAATTTGTCAACAACCGTCATTATGACTCACGTCAGGAGTGCATTTTAAGTTTGTCTTGTATTGCTCTTGTCTTCTATGATTGTTGATTGTTGTTTTGATTCGAGTAAAGAGTTTGGTTAAATTTGTGTTTCAATTTATATATTTTACGATGGAAACGACATACTTAAAGGCAGCGTTCGGCAAATTTTCGATGGCATGGTCATCAGTACTATCAAAAACATCAATTTCAATATGATTTTAATTGATCATAATTATATAGAAAGAGGTTTAATTGTTAATAATTCTACGCTCTATGTTATGACATACGAAAATATCCCAAATTTGACGCGTCAGTTGTCAACTCAAACGCCTAACCGTCGAATAGCGCGCTATCTGGCCGTTGGAGCGGCAAATAGATTTATTCCTCAAATAACGTAGTTATTCGATAGATAAGTCCTATTCGTCTATTGAAAAATTGAATATTTTGTTAACTGAAGAATAAAGTCTATCTAGCTGTTTATCTGGGCATTGAAAAATCGGCCCTTAATGATAAAGTTAATTGCCGTAATAAGAATCCGTAGAATTAACCGCCCTTTTATAAATATTCGAATTGTAGGCAACATTTTTTATTATTTCAGTATACAAGGAAGCTGTATCTTAAACAAAACAAATAAATAATAGGTACCTAAATTTAGATCATTTGATAAGAGATTACTGAAATAGAGAAGTTACCAAAGACAATCTACAAACACTAGCCGCAAGTAAAATACAATTTTTCTATCATATTAGGTATATTGAACTGAAGTATGTAGAGCTACGTTTAAAAACTATTTCTCTCCACGCTAATACACAAAATCAATTAAACACAATAAAATCCTCACCTAGCCTTAGTCCACTGCTAACTAATTAATTTAAAAAAAATCGATTACGCTAATCGGTTGTATTTTTATTTAATCTGCGGTCGTTACCTTAATGGGAGTTTAGAAGAAAAAATTCTTGTTGTGCAAAGTCATTATTATAATATCTTACGCCAGATGGTCGCTTAGAAGTTTGGATCGAATAACATAAATTAGTTTGAACAATTTGGAATTTTGGACTCGTCTGAATTTATAAGTATATATCATGTTATGTAATAAGATTGGATGATTTGAGCTTAATAGGCTGTAATACGTGTTAAGGAATATATGGAAGACTAACTTTCCGCCCGCGGCTTCTCCCGCGTTTTCAAAGAAAAACCCGCATAGTTCCCGTTCCCGTGGGATTTCTAGGATAAAACTTATCCTATGTGTTAATCTAAGTTACCATCTATATGTGTGCTAAATTTCATAGTAATCGGTTCAGTAGTATTTGCGTGAAAGAGTAACAAACATGCACATACACATCCATCCTCACAAACTTTCGCATTTATAATATTTGTAGGATAGGATAGGATAGGATTAGTAGGATGAAAATCCATGGAGGGTTGTCGCGTAAACCACAGGACTATTCTTTGGCATATTATGATACATGTACCTAGTTACATATTATGTAAAATAAAATTGTAATACTGAGTTGATTTTAAAAGAGCAACTATGGAGTTTCTTGTCTGCCCTTCTACATACCTACATAGACACTGCTTTGCGAATCGGTGATAAATGTTAAAAATATGTTATGACTTATGACGATTCAAAAGTGCTTAATCTAGAAGAAGTCTAATTGAATAATATTTGAGTTGGGTGTGATTTAATATCACAATAGATCATGTGCAAAACATTTACTTACATCCAATATGAAGGTAGACTTTATTTTTTGAAATGTGTTACATTACCTACCTACAGCAGAATTTATTGGTGTTAAAATAGTTACAATTATTAGATATCTATAGTTTGTTATTAGTTACATAAATACACTGACAATATCCTGTTATTTAAAATTGATGTTGTAAATGTTAACCTATCAATAAAAGTAATAGAAATACCTAAAGCACAGAATACATAATAGTAGCTAAACGCTACAGAACGGACACTCTCCGCCTCCCGCCAAAATTAAACTTACCTCACCCCGCGCGATCGTGATTAAAATGGGCCACATTTTTCTGCAAGGACGATACGCAACGAAGATTGACAACATTAATCAAATTGACTTAACGTAATTTTATTATTTTGGATTTGTGATTATCGTTTTTCGTAGAAAATGGTTAGATATTGTGCTGTTTACGGATGTATTTCATCAGATAAACGCGAATTTTTTTTTTACGCTAGTTACAAATGTGCCAACCATAAAGCGTTAACACACACATTTGCAGTCTCTACAGTGTGACTGTCAAAACGATAATTTTGTATGGAGTGTCCGGGGTGTGCCTAAAGTAAACTTTACCATAATCGCCACAAAATTGACGATACCATTTTATCCCATATATCCAACCATCAAAACCCACATACACATAACCGTCACATATTTAATGATTAACCCGTAACCCTCGCGACGCAACATTTTAATAAAATCCAGCAAACATTAATGAAGCTGGGGCCAAACAAGCCCCCATTGTACTCCACCATTATGATTTTAGCCGAGATAATGTACGGGAAATGACGTCAAAAGAAATTTAATTCGCGCAACGTAAAGGGTTAGGTCGGCTCTATAAACAAGCCCGGGGTATCGGCGGCCCTTTTTGGCTCATATTGATATTAATGCTTGTGAAATTTTGTCAAAATTACGCGTGGACGGGATGTTGCTTTGTTTAATCTTTTTTCATTTTTTTTTTGGGTTGCTAAGGGAGTTGGGAGACAGTTTTATGGATATTATTCGTGTATGTAGAGTAATAAGTAATACACATATGTGTATAAAACGCCTGATACGTAGATTGTGGGTACTTACTACTTACGTATGTAGGTAATATAGTAGGTACCTATAATAAATTATTTTTTAAACAGGAGCTCTTCAACTGATAAAACCGTAGGTAATGTGAGCCTTAATGCGTCTATATATTGTTATCATTTATAATTATAAAATCAACGATAGGTACCTACTTAAAAATGTATCAATTTTACATTCTTCAAAACTTAAGTTTGTTAAAAATAATTATATCCAAAGGGTTATAGTAAAATACCTTAACTCATTTCCCCTTATCGTTCTCATTACTGAGTTAAAGTTTAAAGGAATCCCATACATGTATCCCATAGACCCCATGTCTGTATTAGATACTTCATTAATATTTTCTAACCGCCTTAATTATGAAGGGTTGGCTTATTAATTTTCGTGTAGACATTTTCGTAATGAATAATGTCTTTCAAAGTAAATAAAATGTGAGCGTTTTATTTGTTGCGTAATTATTTAGAACAAGTACCTACCTACCTAAATAAAAAAAAGAAACGAAGAGACAATCCATAATATTTGCTAAAATAGTATCTAAACCTAGCATATCTAGGACATGTTGTCATATGACCTATAGGTATTCAAATATTTAAAAAAAAACATTCAATTTATAAGTAGATATTCATAGTAAATATTCCCTTCTTTTGTATTTGTGTAACTTGGAAAAACTGAAAATAGAAAGACTACCTTTCGAAATAAAACCAATCATTATTCTGTGTGAACCACCCCTAATTCATAGCAATTCGTCTAAAGGTGATCTAAAGATACACTAAATAATATCTATCGTCGTGAGTAGAAAGTAGCCAAAGCTCGTACAATCATTAGCATAATTAAAGGTAGGATTATTTCGTCAATGCATCTTCGAAATTTCGGCAGCTGGGTACGGTCGGAAAAACACAACGGTGAACGAAAAATTTAAAAATATTTATTCTTGCTCAAATTGGTTGTTTAGAAAGCAATGTTATTAAAATAATATAACTAAAAGCAAATCGTTTTTAATTTATAGATAAACAATCATCCTCGTTCGAAAAAAAATAAAATCGTTCGAAGAAAATCGATCCGACAAACAATTTATGAGAGAATAGAAAATTATCTTCCCCATATCTCATAAAAACAGACTAAAAAAGAGTTAAACCAAAATTACTTAAATGTGCAATACCTAGTATTTTATTTTATCTGGGCTATATGAAATTATTAAATCAATTTGTACTTGTACAAACTACTTGTAACTTTAGTTACAAGTAAGTACCTATTCGAAATAAGAAAATGAACAATTTATTATATACCAAATAATTCCCACTTTATTTGCTATCTCTACCAATAAGTTATCGGTAGTGAGGAATTGAAAACGTTATATTTCACTATCAAATTCACACGATCGCATCCGAGCATCTGTCACGACTCTCGATACACGAAACTTGTCCATGTGAGGCCAGGAAATATTGGATTTTTTGTATATTTTTTGTTTTTTTTTTTCACCGGTAGGTATGAATATTGGTATTTTAATTTTTTTTTTTACTGCAAAATACGGCTGAAAATTTTACCTACTATGAAACATGCTATCTGCGTAAAACTTTCTGAAGGATTCGGTCATAATATTTTTGAAAAGAACACAAACAATTTAAAAACTACGAACATGGACCATGCTCCTTGTAGCGTTCGAAACGTTGGGTTAAATATAATGAATAAATCGCGTGTTAAATCCGTTTAAAAGTATTTAATTTCTCAATATAAATCAATATTTAATTGAATTTCTCCTACACCGATTTAACATAAAAAAAATCGCTCATTCCCTAGCCAACCAAAACACATCGACTAACATGCTTCACTTGTTTTAAATACTCATTATTTTTTATATTCATCTCGGCTGTATATAACTGTGCTTTCAAAGATTGATTATTACATATCTACTATTTCATATGTTAATTGCATGGTAGGTAATTGACTTATATTTATAATGAAGATCGGATGACATAAGTTTGGGAATCGATGTTTCGATAGCATTACACGGATTTTATTTTATGGCCATGTTTATTATGTAAACGCGATTAGTTTATAGTAATTGCGTGTTGAATTATGTTGTTTTAAATGTTATAGTGGTATAGGCTAGTTGTATTAGGTACCTATATATGCCGTTGTTATCAAGGAACAGGCTAGTTGACAACGGCATATTGTGTTAGGTAGGTACCTACATAATATGCTGTTGTTAATTATAGTCTTAAGTAACAATAGTGCTATCGTACAATTAATATTTCATATTCAATAAGGCATTTGTACCTATATTGTTGTAGGAATGTCATACCGTCAGCGTCTATGTCGTATAAAAAAACCAAAGCTTATAATTTGTAAGCTTACAGAAAAAAATGTTTATTTTGTGTTAGTTTTTTTACGATTGAACGTATTACTACTATTACTTATATGAATATTTTTACAATATTTACACTCTTTGTGTATTAAATACTACAACGTCAGAACTACTCATATGTATCTACCTACCTAAATCTGGTTTTTGGAAGGTACCGTTTTAAAACGACTGATTACTTACAAAGTTACATCCAAGTATATACCCCATATACATTAGATAACGTTACATACAATAACTCTTCACCTAAAGCAATTCTACAAAAACAATAACAGATATTTCAACAGGCAAGTAAGGGAGAGGAGCAATTACAATAATCATAATTGTAATCAGTGCACACGGTGTGTAATGAACGTACAATTACTAGTGCTATCACGAGCTGCGCGGGAGTTGGTCTGTGGTGTGAACTTATAGCGTTTTTGAAACACCAATCTATACTAAAATAATAAAGCTGAAGAGTTTGTTTGATTGTTTGTTGAACGCGCTTATCTCTTGAACTACTGGTCCGATTTGAAAAATTACTTACTACTTATTCTACTTATATCACCTCACTAAGACCAACAGGAGCGGAGCACTGCGGGCACTGAAATAATCTTTAAAGAAATACCTAATACTGACAGAATTAAATTATTCTAGCTCAGCTAAATTTAAAATTTTGTTAAAATTAATTCGGGTTTTTAAATAAGTATTTGTTAAGTTACGATGTGATTAAAATCGTGTGCTTTTAATAACTCAGGCCCCGGAATCACAGACACAATAGAAAATCTATTGTGTCGTGGACCGATCGGGCCGTACGGGGCTTAATGGGTTAATAAACTCATAATGAATAAAGAACAAATCCTCTATATATCTTTCTAGTCCATACTTTTACCCGCTCCAGTCCTACACTTGTGTCCTATACCCTTAAACCCAAACACCTAGCATTAATGACGAGTAATGCGTGGTGATTAATGATAGCTTTATTGTCTAACAAGATATCAACTGCGATTTCTTAATTCGGTGATTAGTTGTGAGGTAATTGATGTATTGCAAAGTGGATCAGATTTGGTAAGTTTTAAGTAGGTATTGATAACCAAAGCATGAAATTTTGATAAAGGTTGGTATTACGGATTTCCTATAAAAACACTGGTTGTCTATTCTAAATCCATACTATTAATTATTATTATAAATGCGAAAGTAACTCTGTCTGTCTGTCTGTTACTCAATCACGCCTAAACTACTGAACCAATTTTCATGAAATTTGGTATGGATAATATATTTTGATATCCGAGAAAGGACATAGGCTACTTTTTATCCCGGGAAAATGACGCAATCCCGGAAATCCCACGGGAACGGGAACTATGCGGGTTTTTCTTTGATTGCGCGGGAGAAGCCGCGGGCGGAAACGTAGTATAAAATACTAACGAATATTTTCCTTCATTAGGTACCTATATGAACATAATAAGCCAGAAGTTGTGAAACAAAAAATAAGTTAGGTATGTTAAATAATATAGTCTTGCTGAAATGTAGAGCATAATAATGTAAGGCTTAGTCGAATTTTATTATTCTTGACTTCTGTATTTTTTACAGATAAATTATTACAGTTGAAACAAATTGCCAATAATTTTTGCTTAAGCTTTTTTTTACTAACTTAAAAATTTTCTTAAATATCAATAAACTTCGTAACTATTAAAAGCGTAAACTATTAAAAGTTAAAACTTATCTCACACTACATCGAAATAAATAGGAAGTGACGTATGTAAAATGTATGAATAAAATTCATACTCATACATAGGGTTGGCAAACACCCACATCAAACTTTCAGTTGGCTGCAAGCGGACGTGAGGGAGGGTGTCAACCCTGCAGATAAAGTACAGTCGCGTATAATATTGTTAATTTTTGTTGCTTTACTTTTGTTAAAAATCTGAAGGCTGTAGATATGTTGGGTAGTAGTACATACCTATAGGTTATATCATAGACTTTTAAATTAAGTTTGATAAGCACCTACCTACCAATTAAATTTTTAAGTTTAAAGCATAATATTTATTTATCCATAATACTACCAAACTAGACAAATAGGTATCTACATACGTAGATAACTACACGTAAAAAATGAAGGTACATTTTGTTTGTTTCAGATTATATATGCATCTTCGGCTTCGCGTTACGACGACTGTTCCGTATAAAAGCAATGCATGTTACATTTTACAAATTTGGCAAATTTAATACTTTTATAATTTATTTTAATATAGGTAAAACTTTTATTTTATGCTTCTGCATTTCTGCACTCGATAGTATTCGCAAAGAGGATAACACTGCAGTAGTGTGCGTGTGTACTCGAGTAGTGCAGTATGCATGTGTGCGTGACCCACTGCCCAATTCGCGAGTGACCTATTTATTTATTTTGATGTACTGTGTCAAATGGGGACTTGAATTTAAATTATGTAAAGCAGAAGAAATAAAAATATTTTTTTAACGGTAGAGTGGTGATGAAGATGATTTATTCGACGATGCAGTTGTAAGATAGTTATAAGTACATACTTATTTTATATTGTGAAATTTTCTATTGGTCTAATCATCATCAATTAAACTTTTAACCAAAAAGAAAGATTAAATAAAAAGTAAAATAGCGTGCACGTATAAGTATATTAGGTATATGATAGGTAAGAAAAAATAACGTTTTCATGTACCTAGGTAAAGAAGAGAGAAACAATTAGTTTCTATGTAGATGTCTCCACTGATTTTTAACCGACTTCAAAAAAAAGGAGGAGGTTATCAATTCACGTACACCGATTACGCCGAGGTTTCTGAACCGATTTACGTGATTCTTTTTTTGTTTGGTGCGGAATGGTTTTGAATTCACACTGACATCAAACCGATTTACCTAATAAATAGTACATCTAAATACATAATAATATCAAATTCTTTATTTTTAACTTTTCCGTTTTTGAAGTCGATTTTTTAACGTAGTTATTTTTATCTAGATATATGTACAACGTATGACACTCACCTCACAAAATTACAAAACACACATCACAATTTTCCCTGAAACTTCCACGATTTGAAACACAAAACTTCAAACTTTTTGTAACTAACACACACATAAGAAAAATCAATAACTATAAACAGTAAATTTAATCTCAATATCTAATAAAAAGAGTTATCCACTCCAGTCAAGGTAGCGTACTAACATCTGTTCTTATTAAATATTTCATAAAGACATACCAAAATGGCTATAATAAAAGAAAATGGCGGCTTGGGTGCTCCACTCTATACCTCTTTGTGCTTTTGAATTCAATATGGAAGGGGACATGTTTTTTGTTATTTAACTCTTTAGGTTGTTTGCATTTTTATGTTGGTGTGCGTTTGCGTTGGTAAGTAGGTATCACAGACATATATTAAGATACATGTCTGTGGTAGGTATAGATCGAAGACATTCAAGTGAGTGGTAGATTCGTGTTTGTGAAAGCACACATAAATTATAATTTAGTTGATGGTATTTGATATGATTTTAATAATATTAATAAGCATATTTCGTTGTCTGATTAAGGAAGATTTAACTTTTCTGCATATAACATTTCAAAATTTCTGCAAGTTAATAATTTTCTGGATAGATCTAAGATAACACTATAAGTGTATTCTATATGATAGCCGATGGATAGGATAGGATGTAATAAAATCAATTACCTATAGAACTTTGAAGCTTCATTTTCCAATATAAACCTATCTAATAATTTATTTCTAGTGTGTCTAATTCTGCTTGTGTAGACTTTGTCTATCAACTTTCCTGTTCCAAGCAGAGCAATCCGACATATAAAAAATCCTTTCCAATTTGCAACATTAAACACATGTGTCCTTAATTTTAATTTATTGTCAATCCTATATACTTTCACGTAATAACAATATAATATAAACAGGAGGCGTCCCGGTGACCGCTAAAAGGGCGCCCATAAAAATGCAACAAAACGTCTTTTTTACCCCAGGGGTAGCGACAGCTGCACTTTTGTACAACAATGATACAGCCGCCTTCTATCTATATAGGGCTGCCACAAGGATGAATTTTATTTTGAAATTATTGATTTTGTAGGTAGATAGTAGGTAGGTACCTACGTCAAAAACTTGTTGAAAATGAATTTCAATTGCGTATGAAGAGTGTATTTTTTTTTGTAGAGGCTCTGGATTATTTTAACTTTAAGAAGCTATATTTAATTTTAGTATGTAATAGTCTATTACCTATTTATTTTTTGTGATCTATATAAAATATGTTCGGATTAGGTAGGTAGTTAGGTACTTATAGCATGCTTTGGTAAGATAGACGATAAAATTTTAGAGTAAGTAAATAATAAATAAATAAGTTCTAGAACAACATGAGTTATTTACCAGCCTAATATTCATTTAGATTGATTTTTTTTTCTTTATAACTTCCTTAATTTTATTTCTAAAGTCTTTGTAGGTACCTACTTGCACAATTTTGATCATCGATATCATTAACAATACCCGAATGATTGGTAACTTGTCATCAAATGTATTAAAAATGTTAAACCTTATTTTTTACTAAATATTGATAACTACCAACCCTACATCCCACCCGAGGCAATTGGCACTACGCTATAATCCGGCCAAATAAAACGTCCACATTCTCCCCAGCTGATTACCGCAGACCGGGCCTCTTGTATTCAGCCGGATTACTCATATACACCCTTTTGTTGAAGTCACGCTTGATTTGGGGCAAAATTGTGTCGTTTTTGTTGTTTCACTCCGTATGATGAGTGGAACGATTATGCATTGTAATACACGATCACGATTTAACGGTGATATTCATGTTTTCATAATTTCGTTCAGGGCTGTCATATTTCTCATTATGTACCGATGTACGATTGTTTGCTTTTGTGATATTTTAAGCTTCGGAATATTATAGTAAAAATATGCAGTTGGTGGATGGATAGCGTCCCCATTCTTGATTATTAGCAGAAATTAACATATTAGATGTGTCCTAATTTTATTGCAGTATAATCTTTAAGAATTAGGTATTAGAACCCTTATTAGACAGGTAGGTACCTACTTTTGTTAAAAATTTAATCAACTCCGAGGATCATAAATTAGATTCTTATTCTAATTATGTAGGTATCTACATACAGGCTACATAACTGCGTAAAAACCTAACTTTTACAAGTTTATAAAATTTCCTACATAAATATTATAAACTGCATTATTTACAGTAGTACCTATACCACAACACTTATACATAAAACCATCCTACATCGAATAATGTCATTTTAAACGCCACAAAAAACACAATAGAACCACAACTACTTCATGGTGACAATCGAATGCTCGACGCTGATTGGTCCACGTTTGGTGACAAATGGGTGACATAGATTTCGTTTCCACCAATGGGAAAGATCCGTCACCGGTGATGTTTTTATGAACAATTTACTTTATGTAGTTATTGTTAGTTTGTACTTTGGTTAATTATTTAGGTGTTATTTATGCTTGTGTGTTTTAATGTATGAAATAGGTAGATAGATAACACTAAAATCTGTTTTTATTCCATTATAATTTATGAAGTAAGTACATACTTACATAGTTAGGTACAATTATTGTTTATCTAAATAATCGATCAATAACAGAATTTCAACACAAACATATTCAAACTTTTAACTTAGGTAGGTACCTACCTACCTTCTTCTTTTACGAAAAAGCGAAAAAATCGCATCAAATTATATTTATACATCGATCATTGCTAATATTGCAATTATGTATGACGTCACGACAACAAATAACACGTCGTATACAATATACATTGCGTGGATCGTATCGCAGTACGCTCATTACGAGGGACCATTAAACGCAATGAACTGTAAACTAGATTGACGTTAAGATAGCAAATTCGGTGATTTGGCGTCGAAGTTGTTGTTTAGGCTTATCTTCAATTACGGGCTGTAAGTTGTAACGCAGTCATCGTACCGACCAAAATAATTTCTTCGAATTGGTCCTGCTGTCCTGCTGTCGATGGCCGGGTTTTTTGGTGTGAAAAAACTAAGAAATCTTTTGCTTTGAGGGAAAGGATTCTTGGCAATGTCATTTTGTCTGATCTTTTGGCGCATCCACACATGCCATCGGCTTATGCCGCCGGGTTCCACTCGGTTCTAGACCACCTTGCTGCTGAATGCAGGCCGCCGGCTTTATACAATGGTTCATTTTTTTGATAAAGTACTGCACTATCATTCCAGTCAAATTCTGTCATTTTGTTATTAACTTATACTAAATTATGTTATATATGAATACAACACTACCACTCCGTATCGTAGGTAGGTACTCCGTATCGAAACCGCAAACAAACTCTTGAGCTATACCTATCATAAAAAAAATATTCACTAAAGTCATAATAATTAACTTATGTTTACAAAACATAACCTAATTACACGCCACACCAATTCATAAAAAACTTACCACCAAAACCCTCAAGCCAACTATATATCATTAAAACAAATTGGCACTCAATTCCACCCCAAAGTATCAATGTTATAAAGCTGCATAAAGATTGTTTGATAACGGAATGTCGTTTGTTAACACGTAGTTATGGCGTGATAGAACAATCTTGATTACGTGACATGCTATTGTGAATTGTGATGTAAACAATTTTGGAGTACAGTCAGAAGCATAAATATATTACTATTTGCAGATTAGCAAAAATATCTGTCACAAGAACGAGTTCAATAATATCTGTCTGCCCGTATACAGCAAAAATATCTGACATTAGTAGGCAGCATAATAAAGTGGCATCAAAATTATGTGACGAAAATGTACAGCAAATAATTGTGATAACCTCTCACGCATAAATATGTGACGTCACCTAGGAGGCAATAATATTTGACACAATTTTATCCATACTAATATATCCTACTACTATTATAAAGGCGAAAGTTTGTAAGTATGGATGTATGGATGTTTGTTACTCTTTCACGTAAAAACTACTGAATGGATTACAATGAAATTTAGCACACATATAGAAAGTAACTTGGATTAACTCATAGGGTAGGTTTTATCCCGGAAATCCCACGGGAACGGGAACTATGCGGGTTTTCCTTTGAAAACGCGGGCGAAGCCGCGGGCGGAAATCTAGTAATATTATAAATGCGAAAGTACCTAACTCTGTCCGTCTGTCTGTTACTCAATCACGCCTAAACTACTGAACCAATTTTCATGAAATTTGGTATGAAAATATTTTGATACCCGAGAAAGGACATAGGCTACTTTTTATCCCGGGAAAATGACGCAATTCCGGAAATCCCACGGGAACGGGAACTATGCGGGTTTTTCTTTGACTGCGCGGGCGAAGCCGCGGGCAGAAACCTAGTATATCTATATTTCGATGTGATTCCTCATATAAAGCATAAATATGTGACATCAACTAGGTGGCATTAATATCTGACACAATTTTATATTTTAGTATTTTGCATTGATTCCTCACAAAAAGCATAAATATTTGACATCAACTAGGAAGCAATAACATCTGACATCAACTAGGAGGCAATAATATCTAACACAATTGCATATTTCTGTATTTTGCATTGATTCCTCACAAAAGCATAAATATTTGACATCAACTAGGTGGCAATAATATCTGGCACAATTTCATATTTCTGTATTTTGCCTTGATTCCTCACAAAGAGCATAAATATGTGACATCAACTAGGTGGCAATAATATCTGGCGTCCATGACATGTTTGATATATTATAACATAGTGCGCCGTTATATGTCTAACGCGATCATTGAATGACGACATTCAATTGAATGACTAGGCCGAACGTTGATTTTACAACCGTCACTCAACGTCCAACTAGTTAGCGGATTATAACATAGCCCTTAACGGATATAAGGCTCGGCATATTGTTGAATGACTAGTGCGTTCATTGAATAACAAAAGTTGCTGAGAATTTACACTATCCACAAGAAGACGGTTGCAAGCAGCGCTGGCGCCTATTTTTGTGTAGTTAAAAATTATAACGAACTCAACCACACCACCATATCCAGACCAACGACTACTGTGCTAAATGACGTTTAGAAATTGACGAGTTGTCCTTTAGTCATTAAATAAATGTCGCCATTCAATGAACGCGCTAGTCATTCAATCAAATAGCACATTCAACCAGATGACTGCGACATAGGTATATATTTATTAAGTCAAACGCCGCCTAACGTCAAACACAACAAAAGAAATTCTAAATGTGACATGTTAGCCGCGGATAAAAAATATCTACCCACTGTGAATATTTCAATTTGATCGTGATATAATATCATAATATATCTAGACATAAATTTAGTATGCATACAATAAATAACGTAAAATAATATTTATTTTTTTGTATTAATTTTATATTAAACTGAAAATATAATCGTGTCAGATATTATTGCCTCCTAGGTGACGTCACATATTTATGCTGTGAGAGGTTATCACAATTATTTGCTGTACATTTTCGTCACATAATTTTGATGCCACTTTATTATGCTGCCTACTAATGTCAGATATGTTTGCTGTATACGGGCAGACAGATATTATTGAATTTGTTCTAGTGACAGATATTTTTGCACATCGCCCCCTAGGCATATATTATTGCTCGTGACTGTACGTTTAAAAATATAATAATTGATAAATGGTAAATAATTTCTTGCTTGTTGACAATAAGGTAAATAAGTAGATAGGTATATAGGTAGTATTATTTTTTACTTTATAAGCATACTAGCTTTCCGCCCGCGGATTCGCCCGCTTTGTCTAAAACCTAAAAAATTATATACTAAAACCATCCTCTTGAATCACTTCATCTATTAAAAAAAACCGCATCAAAATCCGTTGCGTAGTTTTAAAGATTTAAGCATACAAAGGGACATAGGGACATAAGGACAGAGAAAGCGACTTTGTTTTATACTATGTAGTGATGATGCGGAACACAATAACGCGGTAATAAATTCCAATCCACTAATTATGTTCAAATAAACATTTCTTTACTTAAAAAATCTTTACAAACACACAATCACATGATACAACTCAAAACAGAATAAAATAAACTTCCCTTGTCTTTCATTACTCACAGACAAAACAAAAAATAATTGTCTAGACTAAACATATGTAACAGCATTTGTCAATACCCAAAACGGTAGATCACGAGCAATAAGGTCATAATGGTCGATGATGTACATTTAAACAAACATACAAACACAATTTGACAGTCTCACGGAAGTTTTGTCTTATCGTTAGCGAGTTGGGTCGTGTGAACGGGCTTCCGATGTTGTTGGTATTCGATAATCGATCTAATTTGAATTTGTATAGTTTGTTAAGTGTGGGATTTCTTCGATTTGTAGAAAAAATTTAGTGAATGTCTCTACAATCTGGGTATATAATATTGCTCCTACTTTTGAAAAATTTATTAATTCATTTAATTGATGAGACAATAAATCTGGTTTCCCTTAAAATGTTATTGATAAGTATTATTTGCCTAATTTCCAAGATTGAAGATATTAAGGACAACCGATAAATCTAGGTACTATGTTATGTATGGAGTCCGCTACTAACTTTATAAATGTCAAGTCTAGTTAGGTAGGTTTTGGTAGGTAGGTACATAATTGAAACTGAAAATAACGTGTTCATTGTAAGAAAATATGATTAAAAATATTCCAAAATGTATTGAAATATAAATATATTAACCTACTCGCACTCGGAACATGAGCCATTAAATATTATTAAAAACCGTCGCTAACATAATATTATTTCAATTTTCAATATTTAAATTCTCATAGTAAACTAACAATCCGCACGTAACAATTCCACATCTGCCGTCTATATATAATTAACGTAAATAAATAAATACACAATGTTTATTGTGTCACAAACACCCACCAGATTACCTTGACCTCCCACCCCTCCTAAAGCATTAACCAATTCAGAACTATACGGGGTTCTTTGGTATAATCTACGGGTCAAGTTATACTGGTCGGTGTAGGCCTTGTCATTCCCTTCGCGCGACATATGGAAGCCATTTGCTGGTAAATAAAGACGTATTCCCAACCATATGTTGTGGTTGATTGCTATATAAGGGCGATTGGTGACAATATTTCAAAGATATTGATTACCTACATTATGTACTATATGTTTTGCCTTGATTAGTCTTTACCTAAAGAGACAAGGTCCGCAACAATGCCTTAGGTATAAATATGGAAATTGAGCGATGTTTTGGAATGAAATAAAGTTGTTATTTTAATGATAACAAAACTGATAAGTCTATTACATCCTACCTAGGGTGGTGGTATCTTTAGGGCTTAGGCGGATTCAAACTCAAACTCAAATCAATAAAATCATAGGCTCTACTTTATGGAAATTATGGAACTAAGAGCTTTTTGTGTAAAGTTTATGTTTTTTTATAATCATGGAATAGGAATATTTAATCATGGAACAGATTGCATTTTTATAATTTGTGAAAAAAATAATCTTTCTATGTAGCATGTAAACATTATCACACTGTTTGTATGCATTTCCTGAGAACATTTACTATGGTAATTTTTTTTTACACCATATGAAAGTAGAGATTTCAATAAACAAAAGGCTCCCCAAGTTTTTGAAAAAAGCTGATATTTTGACGGGTGAGTTTTCGATTGAAAATTAGGTTGTTTTTTTGGTATTAATTCAAAATAAGGCGAAAAAATAAATATTTTCAATCAAATAAATTACAGTGTATTTGGGACATAATAAAGTAAGTTTCCATCAAATTTCGTAGAAAAAAATAAATTTTGAAATAGATAAAAATAAAAAACCAAAAACTTGGTTTATTGAATTTTTCACCTAAATTTTGAGGTTATGTGAAAAAATTGTAAATACAAAAATTGTAGATCATTGTAGACCTACAACTTTGCCATTGAACTTTTTTCCGTAGGACTTGTAGTTTTGTCGGAAATCGAGAGAGACCATTTTTTTCTCTTAAAAGCTCCCCCCTCCCACTTCCCGAACTCGGATTGACCGTAATTTATTTTTTCTTACATTTTTATCATATTTCCCTCCTTTTCTAATGGGTTTCATCCTACTGCGATTTTTTTTATTTCAAAAATTATCGGCTCTGGTCTATAATGAAATATAAGCGAAAATAATGTTTTTATAGAATTTAAAATAATTGTTCAAAACATTACCTACATATCGGAAACACGTTAAACATCAATTACTAAATAAACGGGTCATTAAGAGGTGCTATAATAATAAATAATTATTATTCGTGTAATAATTGATTGTAATTAGCGCTGGCGAAAGTTAATAATTGCTGGACCCACGAAAATTTCTTTGACAAATCGTTGTTATTATGTAAAATATGTTTAAACACTATCGTCTGATCTCAGAGGTGGTGAACATTTTTTTTTTATTTAGTATGTTGATGTTTTTTAATTTTTAATTGCGTAAATATATACAATAAATGATGTCTATGTTTTTTTGTTAAATAGTTAATGTACCTATTTCTACCATGTAATAACCATCTTTTTTACTATAGTAGGTAGTAGGTACCTACTTATTTATAGTATTATAGCTTTTTAAAAAATAATAAAAAAAGTCAGAGACGTTTGTAGTTTTTACTTACCTATAGGTAGATACTGTTTAAAAAAAATAAAATGTACCTACGCTCAATTTTATTGCAGAAAAAATATATCAAAGAATGAATATAACTATTTATTGCTAATAATAATACTCTGATTCACGGCATAAAAAGGTTGTCAACCCATTCCCTTTACCCAGCAATTACATCAATTTATCGCACGATAGCCATAAATCTCATGTAATCACAACAGGTACTTAAGGTGACATAAGGCTGTAACGGCCACTTCCGGTCAGCGACGGCACCGGAAGTGGAGTGGTACCGGAAGTTGTATACAAAGTGAAGGCTTCGCGTGATACTGGGCGTAACTTATTTGATATTGAGCTTGATAATACTGTAAAATGTTTCAGGAATACCTTCCTACCATTTTATATACCTATAATGGTCTAGGTATAGGTAGGAATAGGCTGTATGCATGTAAATAGTGCATTAAATAAGACTAGCTGGTACATGCAAATTTGGATAAGTACTCACATACGAATGTTTTTAGAATTATTTTTGTTGCAACATTTTTAATTTATATTCCATCCCAAATGGTTAAGTAGTCCTAGATATTATTATAAAATTCTATTATACCTTGACTGTACAATGTACATTTCATAATCTTAAAGTTGTTAGGGACGTTTAATTCAAATGCTTTATAAAAGAACAATTTAAAATAATTCTAAAAACATCGATCACGAGGCGGGATTCGAACCCGCATCTTTATGCCATACCAGGGCAACGCCTAGCCTCTCGGCCACCCGAGAATATTAAATATTAATTATTTTATTTCCTTCTTCAATATTCCATCAAATATCATATTAATAAATTCAGACGCATCGCAATTTTTACTTGGCTTGTAGAAATCGCTTAGGTATTACCGTCAATATCTCGTTTGACCCGTTACTTATTTTAGTACCTACGTAAATTATGAAACTTTCGATTTTAATTATTTTACTTGAAACATTATAAAATATGATTTTTAGGGGTTAACAGTTTACTTGTTAACCATATCCCATATAATAATGTTAACAAATGACGCCAATAAAATAACAATGTTAGGGCCACCCTCCACTTGCGGCACTTAACACGCGGCGATAGCATCGGCGCGCGTGGATCACCCCTTATCGGTAAATCTTTGCGATTTTTTTTATTTTTTTGTGTTGATAGGGAGCTTGGTAATTATATGATATTTCATTATGCTATACATGAATTCAGAAAATAAATAAGTAGGTAGATTAAAACAATATAAATAAAATTTAACAATTATTATGTATTATACATAATATGTACATAATATGTATAATACATAATAATTGTTAAATTTTATATGTGATATAAAATATAGTGATATAGAATAATGATATATTATATATCCGATAATTAACTTGAACGTTTATACAATAGGTACTTGTGTAGGTATTTAATAAAATAAGAAGAATCTAGATACTTTTTATCATTGTGTACATAAACATAGTATCACCTTAGATTTTAGAATTGTGAAATACTGAATATATAATAAAATCCCATCAATCAATGACCATTCGATCATTCGAATTAATAAAAGTTAATTGAAAACCTACCAATCTATTAGCGTTATACCATTTTCGGGCCATTCGTCAACACAGCAAGAACAACAATTTATTTTCTCATGTCCATCTCAAATAATATTTATGTGTTATTGACCTCTATTCATAACATCGCGTCCTCGAATAAAACAAAATTATAAAAACATCCCTATCAAACGTAAACAACCTTTATCTCACTGCAATACAATTCATTTTTAATTTAAGTATGTGTAAAAATAGTGTTGTATTATAGAAATGTTTATAAAATAAACAAATGTCGATCGAGTGTAGGATAATGTCGTTGTCACTTGTAAGGCTTGGAGCAGACGTACGACTAAGGCCCGTACACATGTGACTGGTCGAGTGGAAGGATCATGTGTGACATGTTACGGTAGTTTATGTCATTGCTAATGTATTACATTACAGTATTAGTACAGATAATATAATAATATGCGTTAGTATGTAGTATGCATATTAGGCTGTGTGCTCATAATAAATTGTAGGTGTGTATGATAAAAAATAGGTGTAGTAATGAAATAGTTTTAGTTTCATGTTAGTCGTTTAGTTCAATAGTCGCTTACTGCATCGGGAAATATTCATAAAGCGTTAATTACATTTATAATTTATAAATTGAGGAATTAAAAATATGTTATAATGTGCTTTTCAACATTTGATTACAAAAGGTCTAAATCGTTTTAATTAACACCAACATTTTCATGGTGTTCCTAATCACCTGGTGCCACCACCATCTCTGAAATACGTATAATTGAATCGATAATGTATTTAAACAGTGCTTGAACAGCACGCTTTACAACAAAAGTAGACTTTAATTAGATTCTTATCGCGACCACCCACGGCGCTGCGTTGCGACAGAATAGTCACACGTCAGTCAGCCCGTGTGTGGGAGGCTTTATTGTGCTGGCAACACTGAGAGAAAACAAATGGGACAGATATATAAACAGAATTGATGCGAAGTGTCAATGAGATTTTATAGTATATCAATCTTCCCACGTGGAAGTTTGTGAAATGTTGGGAAATGGCAATTTTACTAATAGATGAAGAAGAATGCAAGCCATAATAACCCTCTGTTTCACTCGTAGTACCTAAATATTATAGTGTATGATTCCATCTCTGCTCCAATTTCATGAACATCTATTCAGCCTTTCAAGCTTGAAAGGATTACACTGAAATTAGTCCGCTCTACCATTCGCAAGAATGATAACTTCTTTACCAATTATATCAAAGAAAACTTATGACCCTACGACAGATAAACAAAAATGACTGTGCTTTCTCAAATATATTTTAGAGAGACGCCCCTGCCCCCTACATAATAACTTCTTGTACATGCATTATCTACAATTTTACTAAAACTAAAAATGCAATGTATATTGCCAACCTCTAACTACTTAAATCGATTTCATGATTTTTTCATAACTATTGCGAAATCTTTGAGAAATGTAAACATAACATTTATATTTCTTTTCTAACAAGTAGCACAGTTTTTGTTTCACAGAAACACAAACAAAACCACAGTCACAACCTAGTGTCCAATAGAAACCCGAATGCAGAGGTCACTTCAATCTATTTCTCATATGATTTATGAGCACTCTTTGTTCATTTGTCTTTACACCATTTTGACATTAAGTGGTATATAATTGCGCGTTACGGATCTAGCTCAATTATAACTTGATCAATACCGAGTAATTAGATCAACGATCTATACAATGGATCATGATTTATGATGCGATGTATAATTCAAAGACAGGTGTGTTCAAACGAGGAAACCGCGAAATTACAGTTTCAAATATTTTCGTTTAGATATTTGATTAAACTCAACAGGAATTCAATAAATATTTAAGGGGAACATTGCTTTAGATACTTCACCTAGGAACTTGCTTGGGTATTGTTAGGTATTATTCCTCTGTGAAATTACATACATTTCTTAACCAGTGAGTTAAAATTCCCACCCTCTCAAATCTCTATTTTCTCCTTCAAACAAGCCTCTGTCAATTATTTTAACAGGGTTTTAAAATTCCACGTAAGTTTCTATATTGGAAGCTAAGGTTTTTACTATTTTATTTTGACTGTAAACGGCAAACACCTAATTTTCACAGAGATTCCTGCCGTCATTCTTGTAACTTACTTTGTATTTGAATCAAATAACAATTTAATTTATGGCATGCCAAATATCCATACAAAGAAAACATCTCCTGTTCAATGTGGTGTACAATAAATAATTTTTCATCATTCATACATCTCTATACCTATTACTTGATAGACTGTACTATGTACTCAAATCTCAGCATTCCAAACAATATTTTCATACCCAATTCACATGCTGGACCACCCACATGCATCAATAAAGGCATTTTATGGCATCGATAGTGTTTACAGAAGCAAGGCATATGCTAGTGTCGCATGGGGAGCTATTCTGGTAGTTTACTTCGTGGTTATGGTCAAACCACTCGATAATGAAACAACTGAAACTGTGGTAGCCACCCAGATCGACTCGTGTTCTCAGATTACGTTTACAGAACAAGGTATATGCTAGTGTCGCATGGGGAGCTATTCTGGTAGTTTACGTCGTGGTTATGGTCAAACCACTCGATAATGGAACAACTGAAACTGTGGTAGCCACCCAGATCGATTTATGTTCTGAGAGTACGTTTACAGAAGCAAGGTGGTGTCGTATGGGGAGCTATTCTGGTAGATAAAGTATCGTGGTTATTGTAGAACCATTCGATAATAATGATAAAATGTAGTGAAATGGTAATAACATGAAACTGTAGTACCCACCCAAGTGGTATTAACCAACCTTGCTACCACATTTTCAATTTATTTATTTATTTTTAATACGCCAGCCACACACTCGACGAGTGGTATGGGAAGTAACGAGGAAAGTAGGCAGAGGCATAGTGTGGCCACGTTACTCGACTACGGCCACACTACCGTGATATGCCAATAATTATTGCCACAACTTTAACAACACCTAGGTGTAACCACGACTTATGGCCATAATTCTACAATGCCAATAAATATGACAAATGGCGGTAGGCAATAGCTCCGGCGGCGGTATTCTTTCGCACATCAAAGAAGATTACCGCGGTAATTATTGCGTATGCGGCCACACTACCGTTTGTCCAGTGTGCAATATGAGCTCACCGGCGACGCACGTATCGACCGACATGGAGTGGTCAAATGAAAAAGCGCTCGATGGCACTAATTTTTGGAATTCTTGGAATTCTTCTCTTTGGGATACCCGACAGAAGAACTATAAAAATCGCAGTGTACACAATAATGCGTGGCGTCGGATCAAACAAAATTTATCATTTCCAAGTACAATAGATGATTTGAAAAAGAAAAAATCCTTTTGAAAAAGAAAGAATCCTTGATGAATTATTACAGAAACCATATTATATATTAATTATTAACTAATATTTTTTTTGCTGCGGTAAATGCCAATAATTACCGACATATCTAGGTAAACTCTAGTGTAACCACACCAGTTCATGCAGTAATTTAGACGGTAATATAATGCCATAATTATTGCGGTAACAGCCCGGTAGACGGTAAGGTAGTGTGGCCGTAGCATCATGCCACTCGTTGTGCTCATCGTCCTGCTCACTGCTCCCTATGTCGGTTTTTGCGCGCGAGTCAAAGGACCGGCAATACGAGTGCGAATGCCTGGCCACATACTCGCGCGATCGCAGTCCGCATCGAGCGCTCGCGCAAGACGCACACGTATGCAAAATTGGAAATTAATAATATGTCGTCGCCAAGCATGGAATGGTCAAATGAAAAATTGTTAATGTTTTTTTATGTTTGAGGACGATGACGACGATGTATATTTCTTTTTACTACATTAATATAATTAGCTATACTAAAAATGCATTGCGCGCACGCTGCCACCGTTTCAACGTCCATTTCGTGAGACAAGGCAAATCAAGTGAGGAGCGTCGCGATTAATCGAGCGAGTATGAGCCGTGTGTGGCCAGCTGCCTTATTACGGATCTTGCAGACGATCAGCAACAACCAAAAATTGCACAATAGCTGTTGTCAATCGTCTATTTCTTATTACGTAACAGCAGACAACAAGCAGATAATCTGCCGTCAACAGTGCTGCCTCTGTCGAACAACTGAAAAACTAAAAATGCAGTTGTCGCTAATGTAAAGTCAAAGGTTGCTTTCCAAACGGTATTATCTATGACTTGTGACAGCAACACGACAGCAACAACTTAGCAATTCATCTGTTAAAAATGCGACAGCTCTAATGCTTGTTGTTGACTAGTTGCTGCTTCTGTTATCATCACTAAAGTGTATAAAAACGCCAAATTACTCACAAATATAGTGTTTTTTATTGATTGTTAACTAAGATCATCAAATATTTATAAATCTAATTAAAATATATTGCGGTAAGTGTGCAAAATGTTTTAGGTTAGAATTTTCGACAAGTTTTCGAACATAATTGTAGCATTGTACCACTAGGGAGGTATTAAATTTTGTCGTCGCATACATTAATAATATCTTAATTTACGGTTTTATAAACAATGGCACGAACATGTTTATTAATTAATAAATGTTAGAGGGAGAACTACGAATGTCTGTGCTTGTTTATAAACATACGTAGTACCAACAGTTGCCACTTGATTGTGAGTGGCGCTGCTTTCCATACAAAATCAAGTGCATCGGTCGAAGAAAGCAGATGTTGTGCGACAGCGACGCAACAACTTACATAATACGAATTATTTTGACGTTTTGCGACCAGTCGCGAACCTGTCGCGCTGCTGTTGCGCGGTGGTCGCTATCTGCTGATTTTTAGCTAATAAGGCCGCGGAGAGGGCAATGTCGCGGCGAATAACGGCAGCGCGATGAGCAGCACGAGGAGCATAGTCTGGCTGCGGTATAAGGTTTACCAACAGGTGTTACATTTAATGAATCACATCGTGTAGTAACTAGTAATGCACACCTTTATCATAGTCCATTGAAAAGTTACATTTTTAGAGGACGCAATTTTATTTTTTTGATGTGTAGGGGGGGTCAGTGTGAAGCTATCACCAAGTTTGTGGGGTCGCCACCCTTGTCCCACGGCCGCCATCTTGAAAATAGCGGTTGATATGGTTTTTACGATATATCTCTTAAACTATTTATTTGATAAAAAAAAAATTTTAACATTATTTGTTGCAAATTTAATTCTCTACAACTTTGGTCCTACAACTTTCTGTCGTAGAACTATAAATAAAAAAGTTATAAGCGATAATGTTCAGAAATTAGAGGTATTTATCTTTTTCAATAAAACTTTTTTTTATAATTTTACGAAGAAATGATATCAGACCATTTTTGTAGATTGTTTTTCGAGGAACAACTTTTATATACAACATTTTTTCATTAAGTAAATAGCTATGGTTTTACAGCGCTCCGAAGTGAGTACATACTAATTTTCAGTACTGTGAACTATACAGTATACTTATATTATGTGTGTACTAATAATAGTTTGTCATCAGTAATTGTTTTGTTTTGTTATTATAATATTTTTAATAATTAATTTTGCAATATTATTAATAATTAATTATTGAATCTTTTCCCCACCACCCAGGAGGTAGAATCTGGAAGCGCGTTTTTTTTTACGTCGAAAAGCAGGGCTGAAATGTTCTGCAGTGTGCTTCTATTGTTCTGGAGTATGGGAAAAGAGCCAATAGCCAATATACGTATAGTTAAGAGTACTGAAAAATAGTACTCACTTCAGAGCGCTGTAAAACCTTAGTTATTGACGTAATGAAAAAATGTTGTACATAAAAGTTGTTCCTCGAAAAACAATCTACAAAAATGGTCTGATATCATTTCTTCGTAAAATGATAAAAAAAGTTTTATTGAAAAATATAAATAGCTATAATTTCTGAACATTTTCGCTTATAACTTTTTTATTTATAGTTCTACGACGAAAAGTTACTGCACCAAAGTTGTAGAGAATTTAATTTGCAACAAATAATGTTAACGATATTTTTTTATCAGATAAATAGTTTAAGAGAGTAAGTAAGTAGAGTCGTAAAAACCATTTCAACCGCTATTTTCAAGATGGCGGCCGTGGGACAAGGGTGGCGACCCCACAAACTTGGTTTTAGCTTCACACTGACCCCCCCTACATATCAAAAAAACAAAATTGCGTCCTCTAAAAAACGCAAGGTTAGGCCTAAAAAATGTAACTTTTCAATGGACTATCAGGCAAACACAACATGCGTTTAGATTACAGAAGTGTTAAAAAATACAGATTCAAGTGATTCAACAGCAAAGCATTACAATGTT
This sequence comes from Colias behrii, assembly GCA_029959065.1. Lineage (NCBI taxonomy): Eukaryota > Metazoa > Arthropoda > Insecta > Lepidoptera > Pieridae > Colias > Colias behrii. Next base: position 4,437,585 of record JARWMC010000015.1, read on the forward strand.
ATACCTACAACATAATAATAGACAAACATAGAATATTAAAACGCCAATCGAAACAGTTTTAGTACAGTTTTAGTAACACATAAAGTGAACCTTGATTAAAATAAATTGATGAGCACCTTGCAACATATTAGCCAAATAAATAACCCAGTCAAAAGACTGACGTAATCCCTAATCCCATGCAATACATTTGCTAACCAATAACAATTAATTTTTAGTCTACAAGCCCATTTTCATTAGCATGCATAATATGACAGGCATCAAACCCGGGACCACAGCCCGGGACCTTAGCCCGCGGCGTGTGTCATTGTGTTATGAGTTATGACGTACATAATATATAATCTGTATTATAATAGGTATGAGGTAATAGTTTAAATATTTCTAATGCCTAATTATATGTAACTAGACCACTCCGGTTTAGTCCGGGTAAAATTGCAAAAGGAAAAAATTGTTAATGTTACCCAGGAATATTGTTGCTTTTGTTTGCACTACTAGCACAGCTACTAATGCATGAATTTTTTCAATGGATTAAGACGTAGTTTTCAAGATTATTGATAACTATCGTACAAATAGTAATACCTACACAAATCAGACATTAAAATATTTCTTCACAGATCTTGAGGTCAGATTTCTAGAAAAAGTTAGTTTTAACTTTCGTAATAATCCTTGAAAATTTCCTTGCGATAGGTACGTAAATACAATTTAAATTTCATCAGACATAATAAATTTCGTGATCTGTTCCTCTACCATGAGTTGACATAGTTAAAACGTCTGACGTAACTACAATAGTAAACGTGAATAGTTCACGAGATTATTTTCCGTGAATGACGTATCTATCATCGAATAGTTATAAACTATGACATATGTCAAAATTAGAACTCATGGTGCAAAAATTGTATGGTTACTACAGCGAGTGTAGTATAGTTTACTATACGTTATCTACTGTAGTATACTATAATGCACCTCATGGTAGGCTTTTTAGTTCCGCTACGGCACACTAGGGGCGCTGTACGAAATTTCATACAAACCGCTTACTACAATCGCTAGCGAGTATCGTGTGCGTAAACTCATGGTAGACCTACTGGAGTTGACATAGTTAAATCGTCTGACGTAACTACAATAGTAAACGTGAATAGTTCACGAGATTATTTTCCGTGAATGACGTATCTATCATCGAATAGTTATAAACTATGACATATGTCAAAATTAGAACTCATGGTGCAAAAATTGTATGGTTACTACAGCGAGTGTAGTATAGTTTACTATACGTTATCTACTGTAGTATACTATAATGCACCTCATGGTAGGCTTTTTAGTTCCGCTACGGCACACTAGGGGCGCTGTACGAAATTTCATACAAACCGCTTACTACAATCGCTAGCGAGTATCGTGTGCGTAAACTCATGGTAGACCTACTGATGTCCTTTCGAAGTGAACCGCCAAAGCTTCTCGTCCCCATTCTTCGTTCAATAATTCAATTAAATGCCATCCAAATTATTTAATCCCAAGCCTATACTGCTACCAAAAATACATCCAGACCTTTACAACCCAAAGTTTTACAACTATTAAAATTACCCCTATCGTAAAGAGCTCATTAGGTACCTCGTTACAGCTGTCATCCGCCATCTTTACGGTCTCTAATAACCGACTATTCCTCGAAGATGACAGCATCGCCAATAAAAACATAAACCCAATTGATATTATAAACTCCATGACGACGTCACAACAAATTAACGCATAAAACCTCATTAATAAGACCCATTTTTGTCTGATTTGATTACAGCATTTTCAATCAGGGTTGTCAAAATAGACTGTCACTTTTTCAAACAATAGCCAATTTCTAAGTACTCTTGAATATTGTATCAATTACTTTCGCGACAAATTTGGCAGGAGACCCCTAGCTGCTGCCATAACTCTTATTCCTGGTACGTAAGGTTTATATTTGCACAGCTTTTTGTGTTCAGGGGTAGACATAAAATGGTAGGAGTAGGCTCGTTATTCCAATACTAAGATTTAGTGATTAATAGAATTGATTGCAGGTCACAGCTACCGGTGAGGATCATCTGGGGCATGGGAACTGACCGCGGGTTTAATTAATATCTGGTTATTGTTTGTACGATTTTGCACAAGACTTTCTATGGGATAACTACTTGAAATGGATTGTCACGAATAATTGAAGAATGTTTGAAAACAATGTTGTACCTACTTTATAATTTTTTTCTTGAATTTTCGATAGACGTGTAGATTGATGGATAAAATTAAACATAAGAAAATATTATATATTTAAAAAAGATTATTTCAGTTTTACAGAAACATATTAAAATACCTAACTGTGTACCTAATGAGGATATAAAAATATGTAATTGATATTTAAAAATCTATAATGTCTCCACTCGCTGACCAACAAGCGAACTCTAATCAACATGAATAGAAAACAGTCGTTATTTCAAATGTCATAAATACCATAATCTAACTGCATCATTGTTACTGTTATACAAAATTATCATTAAGTATAATCAAACGATTATGGACCTTAATTCCAAAAACATACGAATCATAATTACTGCACCATAAACATTAGTCATGTTGACGATGTGTCAATTTCAAACACACCAATAAAGAACTCAAAAATAAACCTTGAGTCTATAGCTTTAAAGTTTAAATTCAATTCTATAAAGTACAACAGATCATTGTCATTTCCACTTACAAACATTACACGGAGAAATTACCTTTATGACCAAGTCCATAAGGATAAAAATCGCGTGTATAAAATTCGCATATGCGATGCACCCACGCATGTCAATGTAGAGCCCAGGGTGCTTTGCTGAGGATATATCTCAAGACTTAAATACGTGTTAAATTATCTGATGTTTGCTATTGTTGCTTGAGAAATTGCGAACAGCTATGAAATTAACTGTTTAATGTATATTGATCCCTTTAATAGGTATTAAAGCTAATAATACGTAGATTAATAGAGCGGTTGATGTTCTCTTCGCGTAAGTTGCTTTAATACAAGCTAATTATATTATTATTTGAAAAACTGATAATATTTCAAACCCGAAAGACATTTTCTTGCCTGAATGTTAGTTACTATGCTTTCACGGATGAAAAACAAAATAGAATGATAATTTTTAAATTTTAATTTTTATGTAAGTATTATGATTAGGTATAGATAATTTAACAAGCGAGATTGATTTTACTTCGCGAAAACAAATAATAAGCAGGCATAGTGCATAGAAAAATTAATAACCGCAGGCCTTTTGGGGAACAAAGACGGAGACAAAATTTATAATTTAAAATAATTGAGAAAATAAAATGAATTTAATATTTACTGACGACATTAACTGCATTTCCTAACAAACTCCGATGAATCCTTAGCACGCAGTACACCAAATAATCCAATCATTACATCAAACGCATTTTGGGTCACACCTATAAATCGTGATTGGAACATTAACCGAAAATAAAGAGAGCCAAATAATAAGCAATAAGCATAATTAATTAAACATGTTCATCACACGTCACACAGATGGACATTAAAAACATCCATCATATTACACAATCCACTTATCACTTATAATACCACAAGAGCTTCAAAATTATCGGGTATTTTCCGATAGGTTCGTTGCAAACAAATGAAGGAGTCAAGTTTTTAGTCAAGGTTAAAAAATCACGAGCGCGAAGCGCGAGTGATTTTTCCTGAAAATCTTGACGACTTTATTTGTTTGCAGGGAACCTTGAGGGAAATGCCAGATAATTTTGAAGCTCGTGTGGTATTCGGGAGATTATTTTTCCGTCCCAAATGTCGGCCAATAATTTCACAATTGAATTGAACCTGTCAGTTTGACGTCAACGACCAGAGAAAATTTTCAAAAAATTATCAGTATAATACCATGTAGGTTGTACCACGTGACGTCGAATGGTGCAATTCTATTGGTCGATATTTGGGTCGGAAAAATAATCTTTATTTTTTATTTCGTCAACATAAAATTTGGAAGAGAGAGTGGTTGAAACGCGGCGGTTTTCGGGCGTTATTTTTAAAGGAGGAATTATTGATGATAAATTATAATGTTTTTCTTGTAGTAAGTAAGTTGTACGATTAGGTGAATTTCAATTCTACTTTGCCCTAAAAAACTGATGAAATATTTTCATGAGCTTAAAATAGAAACAAAAATAGCTTTATAGTTTTTTTTAAGTTCCATAGCTTCATTAATAGAAATTACTTTTTGTTGATGGATCGTTAATTTTGTAACTAACAGTTTTCATTGAATTTGTTTTACAGCATTGACGAAGATATCATACAAATAAAAAAGTCTTCATTATCAATAAAATAAAACATATCTCTTAATCAATTCTGATAAGATAGCAAATCGCTTGGCAAATTATTAGTATCCTCATCCAAACTTCTACGCGTATTACAGCAATTTCGTAAGTACCTTCACTCGAGCGGACCAATTTATCTTGACCCCTACATCAACAACCTTCATACAAAATGTTCATACAATTTGTAGCTTTATATGTACAACCAGGGGTCTTCTAAACCAGTGGTGTTTGTCGCGCTCTGCTTGTCAGTAAGGCTGATTGTAATCAGTGTAATTACGAAGATGTGTAATTATATCGTAGTTACATTAATTTTGTCTCAGTGTATGTTGTATCGCCGTACAAGGTGATTTGTATCGTGTGTAAAAACTAGGAAATGCTTTATAAAACTTGCTGATAAGAATGATACATAGATTACAGGTAATCTAAAGAGGAAGAATTAGATGTTCTTAACTGACTGCAAGAAAATGAAGAGATCTTTATAGTTTATACATAAAGCCACAAACTACTTTGTCGCCTTTCATATTATTTGTATTACCTATAGGCTACCTGCCAACCAAGATTCTGTCATTGGTTCTATCTTAAATATGTATTTAGAAATATGTACACTTGTACCTAAGTTGTAACATAATTCTATAGAAGCAAACGTAAATACTAAATTTACTCAAAATACTAATTGATACTTCATATAAACTTACATACGAAACCAAAATAACACTTATTCCTTCAAAATGTCCAAAGGCGTGGAAACAATACTTTTTCAGTGATAGGCATAGTTGTTCTCACACCATAAACGACAAGGGGAAAATCTCCAAGATATCAATTTAAAAGAAATTACCCAGTAATCTGTCACATAGCTGCCCGGGGCAGAATCTCCCCTATCCCGTTTTTTTTCAGGAAAAAAATCCCCGGAGATGTTTCAACAACTTTGAGGGGACTTAATTTATCAATTGTTTGAATGAATGAAGACGATCAAGATCAAACAAAAAGAAATGAAGATTTTGTAAGGAAACGTTAATCTTTATCAGACTTTGAGCAAGTTATCAGTTTGACACTTTTTAATAAAGTAGGTATTGTTACTTAGTAGTGTACACTTTTTAATAAAGTAGGTACTGTTACTTAGTTAGGTTGTAGGCTATTGTTTGAAATGGCATGGCATAGCAAATGAAAATTGCAATGCCAAATAACATAGTTGATTTGTTTTAGTTCTTGTTTCTATTACGAAGTATTAAGAATGTTAAAAGGCTATAGATGTGGTTGATAATATTTTTTCCTGAATTATTATTAGGTAGAGTTCTTTTATTATTAGTTAGAATTTTTTATGAAATAATATGAAAAATTAGACAAAAACATATTAGGTACAAATACCTAAATGTTGCAATAAACGAATACTTAATCTTTTAAACGTTAAAGCTTTAACCCCATCCAAACAATCGATGAAGGATAAATCACTAAAGCGCGTCACACACGGTGAAGATACTATAATATTTTATCTTAAGATACTGTTATATTTTATATTACAGTATCTTAACGCATCCGGTATCAGCGTTCGGACCATCATTTTTCTTTTTGTCATTACGTACTAAGACCCCTGTAGAACCGCCATCCTGTTACAAATGACGCGAAATTTTGTGGGTCATTTGTAACAGGATGGCGGTTCTACAGGAGTCTTAGTACGCAATGACAAAAAGAAAAATGATGGTCCGAACGCTGATACCGGATGCGTTAAGATACTGTAATATAAAATATAACAGTATCTTAAGATAAAATATTATAGTATCTTCACCGTGTGTGACGCGCTTAAGACAGAAGACTTATAGCTAAATATCTAGAATTACAATTTAAAATTTCTTCAACATAATTATACCTCTCCTTCCTAGTTCCTTCAACTGATCCCGTCCAATTTCATCACGGTGCCAACTTTCAAAACTCGCGAATCCTACTCATACATCACTCCATAATCAGACGGGACCTTTTGTCGCATTAAATTCACAAAACACCGCTTAAAAGAACAAAGTATCAACCCCTCGGAATCTTTTTAGTCTCCCCCGGGATCTCGAACCCTCTCGATATAGGGCTGGATATAATTGGGCCATTGTTTTACTTGAACGATTCTTGCTGATTGCTATTTTCTTGCGCTTTTGGGCGTTCGATTTTGAGGTTACAGTTTTAATTGTAACAATTTTGAAATATAGTACTTTGAATGGTTGAATTTTTTGTACAGATAGTGTTCTTTGCCAATAAAAGAACATACCTACTTAGAAATACTTACCAGAGGTATGCATTTCGTTTACTACCCTATATCAGTGGTTGTTGTCTTCATGTAATTTTGATAATAAAATTTTAATGTTGAATTCCGGTTGACGATTTTAAACATTGATTGAAAATTAAAACAATTTCGTCCCGGAGCATCATCCACCAATTTAATCGACTCCAATATTTATAAACGCATCTCATCCGCCACACAAATCGAATCGGGACGTAATGACAAACGCACGACCAGACAGATACAAATCCAAACTTTAGTACTCTGTCATTAAGGTCTATAATATATACTATAATAAGCTCATTTGTATGTATGTACGTGCGTCAATCACGGCAGACGTGGACAAATACGTGTGCGAACAAAATGAGCTGAGCTATTACGGACCCTTATTACTGGAAATTAGATTCTTAGATATGAAGATAAATATTTGAGCACGTAAATGTCATAGTTTGTCCTCTGGATATATGTAGAGGAACTGCAGCAAATTTGGAATACTGCATGTAAGTTGGAATACCTTGGATACTAAATTATTATAAGCGCCATCTGTGTTTTCTTCTTACAAGATTATCGTCACACCCCATACGGAGCTAATGAGTACTAAAAACAGACTGCCATCTTGACATTCCGGCTGCCAGCCTCGTAGAAGCGAAACGTCAATGTTCAAATTTTTTTCGGTACGAAAGCAATCAGTGATAATCATTTACTAGGATATGTAAAATCTTTATTGTAATTATTTAAACTAATAAGCGACCTTTTAAGTTTATAGTTTTACTTTTATTTTGTTAGTATTTCTGAAATAAAAAATGTGATATGAAATTTTAGGTTAGGATGTCATGTTGTTAATTTGGAATACCGAAAGTGAATATAATTTGGGATATTCCAAATTTTATGCTTATTTTTGTAAGAAGATATCCAATCTTGTTTTTTTTTAGAAATATCTGCATCCCATAAGTACAGCAAGAGAAAGAAGTGAGACAAGGAGGATATGTCCGCGGCGATTATCGCTGTTCCAGAAAAGAGAATGGGATACCTACGCTAAACACTTTAACGTTCCCAGGTCAACTCTTTCCATTTGTTAATAATAAGGACTCCTCGATTGAATTTATAACGAATAAAGCCGTTGGTCGAAGGCCAGTTTTGGGTACAGATATTGAAAACATGCTGTAGTAGAGTGCCGTAAGGCATAAAAATGGTCAAACCTCGGAACCCAGGGCCAGTCAATGAATCTGTATATCAAGTATGAGACTGCATTATTAAAACCTCAAATAAAAAAGTTAAAAAAAAAAATTGACCGATCTCGATTTACAACAATTTTTAACAACAATTTACTGAAAAATGAGAGGCGGAAGGGGGAAAAAGTGTTTATAGAGAAAAATTTAATTTTATTTGTAATAAATTATATGTGCAGAGTAACTTCAATGTTAATTTATTAGATTATCGTAAAAAATAAGTTACAAAAAAAATTTATCATTAACTATACACATTGTTACATCATTGTACATTATTGTCGTCGTCGTCGATCTCGTTGATATAGATTGTAGGTGAAGGATTAGTGCAGCTGTCACCATTGCATTCTAAGCAAGCTGCAGTGCAGTTTAATCCACTTTTCCTGCACCCACAAGATGCTCCACATCCTGTTTTGCATGAGCAAAAAATAATTTTTAATAAAGATTCTGGAGCTGGTCGTTGCGTCATTGTTTGCGGTGTCAATATTCCGCATTCATATTTCCAGCCCCATTCTTCTGGTAATATTTCTCTTCCAAGCCATGTTTGAACTTGCAAAAATACTCTTTTAAAGTGTTCAAATGCGCTATCTGCAGTGGGTGGTAATGACGGCAGTTTAACGCAGGTATTTTTAGCAGTTGCTTTCAAAAAAGAGTTATATCTTAATGCATTAAGATCTTTTATTTTCTGGGGGGCACCGTATAAAGCAAGAGTGCATGTAACACCAGCCTTAAAAATGTCATCAGTATTTTCGCATTCATTTTTGAAGACTGTCGCAGCATTTTGCAAGTCTGGTCGCTTTTCAAAATTTTTTGCAAATACGTTTTTGCCACGTTGGAAAAAAGCTGATGTCGTGTCACACCCAGTGAATGCATGTAAGAACAGAATATGCTCTTTACACTTAGGTAATATTCTCTCTAAGCATTTGGAAGAGTACGTTTTTTGCGGTATTTTGCCTTTGGATGGTTTTCGAAAATAAATTTCTCGGTCTGTTGGTGAGAGAGCAGTCAATAAAACTAAAACATCTATATCTTCGGACACTACAGCAACCTTTTCAGATTGCAGATTAACAGCAGTTTCGATTATTAGTTTATCGGCATCAGCTTCTGCTTGGCAAGAAAATATTTTCAAATGAGGCAATCATTGCTTGTACTATCAATACTGGATGGTTCACCCATTGCGACACGTGGCTGCAACAACAAATATTAGTAATATTAATAACTAACTTTTACATAATTAATGATTTATATTATTAAATTCTACTATTATATTCTAACTTTTAACATCGATTTATTACAAAATATTCATTCATAACTGTTTTCAAAAGCATGTAATATAAATGAAAAACAAATACTTACAATTTATGCCACTATTTTCAAAGTTTTTAAAACTCAGTAATGTTCAGTAATTAACTTTTATCACACTCACTGCACAAAAATATAAACATTAATTTTTAATAAACAAAAATCTGAAATAAATATTTTTCGGAACGACTATCCTGTGAGGGCCCGCCATGAACAATACCGAACAGCTGCTGTTATCCCCTCTATTCTCCAACCCGACCTTCATCGATATATCTGCAGTCCCTAAAGATCCAAGATCAAGTTTTCAAGTTTGTAATAGTTGTTCTTTTTAAAATATGACTTTTGACTAATATAAATCAATGAAAACTCCAAAAAATTAATAATTGTTTATAATAATTTTTAAAAAATTGAGAGCGCGAAAAAATTTTTTTTTAACATTTTTCTATATACTATTAAAAACATATTTTCAAGGTTTATATTAAGATTCATTGACTGGCCCTGGATTCCGAGGTATAAACCTTACGGCGCTCCACTACTGGTTGAGTACATATTAACTATGGAGAATAAGTTTTATGGGCTGAATGGACTTGCGTCGGTTGGCATATCAATAAGCTATAAAAAATAATATTCAAAACGCTTTTAAGGATGGATTTGCTGGAAGATACTGGCTAAAGGGATTTTTAAAACGAAATAAGGAAATTTTGTCCATAAGACAGCCAACTGGAACTTCTCAAGCAAGGGTCAATGGATGATTTAAGTTCCTAATTTAACACTGATCTGTGATTATTGTGACTGATTATTACTTAATAATTGTATTAGTGTAAGCTATTTTGTTATAAAAATAAGTTTTTTTTTAGATATTAAGGAAAAGTGTAAGCAATATTAAAGAAAAAAAGGTGATCATAATTTGGAATACTATATTCCAAATTATCTGCACCATAAGTCAAATGAAGCTTTTGGAGTTTATTAGGTTTATTAAAATTTTGATATTGTTCTAAGTTTTTGTTTTGTTTTATTCTTTCTATTATTAAAGTTTATTAATTTTCTAACCATTTGATGTATTTTTTATTGGGCTAAGCCATTTTATTTCCTACTTATTCCCAAAAAACAAACCGGTATTCCAAATTTGCTGCAGTTCCTCTACTTACTATTATAGTCAATTCCAAATGTATGTTAAATTTTTATGGATTTGTGTTAAAACCGCTCGTACTGGTAGCGTTTATTTCCAGAAGAGACCACTTTAATTAAAACCAGGTTGCGAAATCTCTTTGCGGGCCTTTGTAGTTCAATTTTATATCACTTGACTAGACATTTCGTACGCTCTTCTGACTGGTATATTTAATTTCAAAAGTGTTTTTTATCCTATTTGTTTGTTAATACAAACGAATAAACACCACTGCACACAAATCAAAACAGTGACAAACGCAGCCACGCGTAAGCAATCCGGGATTCACTGGTCTAATACAATTGCGCAATCTCGATACGCAGTGGCCTGGCTACATATTTGCTGACTGATTAAAAGTCAAAGCTGTCCTGCCCCGGGCCACCGCAGCCATTTGCATAATATTAGCAAAAGGATTATCCGCATCAACGATCACAGGCAGCGACAATATGGAAATTGTTTCGGATATTGTTCAAGGGGAGAGGAATTTAGGAGGTTGAAAGACGTTCCTTGAGATACCTATATTGTGAATTTATTAGCTTTGAATTTATTTATTGTTTTTTTTTATTTGATAAAAATTAAATTACCTGATTTACATAATTATTTTGAAAGGTTGACTAAAATAGCGATGTGTAATAGCTAATCTAGTCAAGTGCACTAAATGTACAAAAATCATAATTCATAAAATCTGAGAAACTACAAAAAAAAATTAAATACTTAAGTAGGTATCCCTATACGAGGTCATCGTTATCAAAAGGTAAAAAAGGTGACACGTGGAATAATAAGAGTAAGGAACACGAAGAAAAATGTTTTATCGCACAAATTAAAATGATAATTCATAAAAAAAATCCCTGATTTCCATAAGATTTAAGCAAGAACAATAAGGAAGTTCAATTTTGTATCAGGCTGAAATAAAGTTGAAAATTTCTGTAATACTTAACTACCAGGGGCATTTTAAAAACGTGATTTTTTATTTAACTTTATCTAAGATTTCGATGTAAAATTATCCATACTGATAGAACCATATCAGCTCATTCCCTAAGGAATGTTACAAAAGTAACGAATAAAAGTGATAACCCAATGTACAATCACGCAGAAAAGTAGTTACCCATAACGTTTGATGTACAATCGCGCAACCAAATGGCTTCCAGGCTTCCAGTATTGTAATATTGCGCAGAAAAGTGGCCATCAGATTGCGTACGGTAGCGTCGTTTGTGAACGTCACGAGGCGCGTGACGTCATGGATTGCGTCACGTACGTCATTTTGCGTGATTGCGGAATACAGTTGCGCGAAAAAGCCATTTTCTCGTAATCGTTGTAAGTAAATTGGATATGTCTGTGTCTTTTTGTTAGGTTAGATTATATCCCTTGGGAATATATTCGACTGAAGTCACTAGACATATTTCATACTTCGTAAGAGACAATATTTATTGACGCAATAGAACCAATTCTGTAAAATATTTTACTCTATGAGATAATCCCGTACTCACCCTTTTCTAGCTTCTTGCTATAATATAAAAATAATTTACTTATAGGTACTAAAACTTTCCTCTGTATTTCACATTATGGTTGTGGCACTTGATACAATCTTAGTTATAACTCGAGAAATTATAATTATATTATGAATGCGAAAGTCTGTCCGCCTATTTGCTACTATCACAGCTAAACCACAGCCCTAATTTGTAGAAATTCTTTATAAAATAGGCATAAGCTCTTTATCTTACATTTATCTAAAATTGAACAAAGGGTCATTGAATTTGTCCATAGTTTTGTCCTCGTGTGAAACCGCAGTGCACAGCTAGTTATCATAACTCTATTTCCAACTCATCTTATCATAACTATAAGGCATAGACATACCATAAACAATCCGATCTCTACCGTATTAAGATACCTCAGCAATTGTGGTCAGGCTCAAGTGTGAAAAATGGTGAAATTGTTGAGAAGAATCTAATCGCGTGAATTACCAGCTCAATCTCGGGAATACAGACAATAATGTCTGAATGGAAATTGAGAAAAAACACTACAGTCACGACTGTGGTTGCTCGTTACTTGTAGATGTGTGGTATGTCAAAGCATATGGATATGTTCATATATATATTATGATCATTTATAAACATATGGGTAGTGCAAATCATTAAGGCATGGTTGGAAAACAGGAGGTGAATATATAGACTAAGTTAGGTAGGTTAGGTCATTACTGTATAGTTGAAAAAAGGGGTGATTAGTAGGTACTAAGCAGAATAACTAAACGTACCGGCTCTGACGATTTTCTTTTTGTTTGATAAACAAGAGATTTTTGCAATAACTGTTTTGAATTGAATGGATATATAAGTTAAACAATTTACTTACTAATTTTATCTAGAGAAGAAAGTGAAAAAAAATATATTAAGTAGTTACCTATGTAACTATGTTTCCCTATGCAGTTATAAAATATGCTTCGTGCACACACAGGAAACAAAATCACAGGATAGTTGTGTAAAATTAAGGTTACTAAACAAATCGAATGGTTATGCCATAAAAATAGAAGAACCCAGGTCGTGCTAGAGAATCTGAATCAATTTGAAAGTCGTGGCCATCGAGTACTTACATGCTAGGTACCAATATAAGAGCGAGAAATGGCGCGAAATATTATGGTGTTGCCATACTTGAGTACGTGATACATACGGATAATAAAAATGTAAAGCAAGAATAATCAAATCAAATCATTTATTTATTACTCCTCACAATTCCCAATCACATAAATTAATCGACATGCATACAAAATTATCAAAATATGATGTAATATAATAAAAAAATAAAATCAGTGGAATGGCAGCAAAAATTTCTTGGCAGCTAGATAAGGTAGGTGTCTTCGAAAGAGATGTTTTTCGTTTATTTTTTCTGCAATTGATACCTTTATTTTTCATCACATTTATTGAGTTGAACGCATCGTTTGACACTTAACTACCATTTAACTTAAAAGTTCAACAATTAACAAATCATCATTTAATACGAGCAAGATTAACGACAAATCTGAATGTGTAGACCTTTCTCTCTACCCAATATTTTATCTTCGTTCTATTTTATTCACCCAAACCCAGTTGCGTGTGTATCAAACTAAATTACTAACGATGGCCATATGATCAACACCCAATGATCTGGGTCCAACTAGTGTGAGAAACGCCACAGTATAACCTATAATTGGCCGAATGTCAAATGTTACACGTACTTCGAACGTGTTCAAACCTCGTTGCTCTTATTTATCTTTTCCATCTGTGTACTGTGGTTATCGTTGTATGTGCTTAGGAAATTGCTGGTTATTATTTGTGACGTTGTCTTTGATACTAGACATACTCTTTGCTTATTTATACTATACGAGGTATACGTGCGATTGAAAAGTTGAAAAGATTATCCTGTTTCATAACGCAGTCAAGAAAATAATATAGCTGTATTTAATTTTGTTAACCAATTTACCATACTGTTAATTGTATAAAAATACCTCTATATTCGGTTTGAATACCTACATCTCAAAAGATATTTAATAATGCCGCACCAAAGCAACTTATTATTTTTAATTATTAAATGACAAACAATCTCGTGTGTTGTCAAAAGAGGAAAAAAACTCTATAGAAATTCCAGTATAATTTAGCCGGCATATCCATAGGTCATAAAAGGTGAGACGTCATCTCAACAAAGGAGAAATGTGATCAAACCATTATCTTGTCACACACTTGCTAACAAGAAGTCATCACACTTGACCGATTTGAAACATTTTGACGCCATTCCAAGAACTCGACCCGACAAAGGGTCCAACACGAATATGTTTAAGAGCACTAAAGTATGTAGAACACACTTGTTTGAGACGTCAACTGAATTTGGTAGGGTTATGTTGTAGGGTGACGGATAGTCACTTGACGAATTTCTTTGTAGTCTACGAAATAAATTTGCCGTGCTACATTCAACCTTTTGCTTTTAGATTAAGGTATATATTTGCTTACAATGTATTGCAAACTTGTGACGTTTTACAAGTATTTGTGGCTACATAAAGACGTCAGGCGCGTCTGTATCGAATGACATACAGACAGATATTTGAATATATCGTGCTGAGACGAAATTTCACTATTGTTGACGGTTGACGTGATCCCGTGGGTCGGCTAGTATGACAAGTGACGTATGTGGTAGGGTTGCCAACAATACCTATATCTTTGAAATTATTGAAGATCATCTCTATTTATGTTCTATCATTCACTATGATAAAAATATATTACGAATCAAGGTTAAAATGTGGATTAAAAAATTAAAAATTGTTTTAGCAAGAATATTCCCTTTTCCATACTAAATATTTAAGGAAGATAGAGTAATTAAAATGAGATGTTGGCAGCCCTATATCTGACATACGTACTACTTTCAGACACGTAAAATGTTATGTAGAATGTGAAATGAAGTTGTTATGATAAACTGTTTATATTAAAGCATCGCTGCCACACACGTTTTTTGGTAAATTATTTTTTAAACATTATCGACTTTTCGTAAATTTGTTTATAAACAGCTTCAAGTAAATAGATGTTATTGAACGAGAAGTAGTCATAACTGAGATAAAGTTTTAAGTCAAACTAAGTACCTACATAAACTAATTTAATGGATGTTATGATAGAAATGTGAAAATTTTTAAATAGAACCTATGTGTCTTCGGTGCACTGAGAGAAAAAATTTCGGCGTAATTAATAACAATGTTATTAAATGGCGTTATTATCAAATTTTATCAATTCCTATGTATTTTTAATTAAAACTACAAAAAATTTAATTTCAAGTACAGTTTATTAATTTCGTAATATAATACCAATAAACGGGTTTTATTAAATGTCGAAATTAATATTCTTTACTTGGGATTGTAGGATTTTACATGTATTAATAAATATTCCTTGAATTTGTAGGTACTGTACTAATATCAAGAGGTACAGATTAGTTATGATTATAAAAGAGTTTTAATAAAATGACCGATTACAAAAAACTATAATATCTAATATGGCATTTCTTATTTCTATAATTCGTGAACTTGTAATTAGAACTAGTTTTATTTTTCCCTCAAGAAGTAAACTATTATTTGTCATTACAGTTATGGCTATTAGTGTTTATATATACCTTTTATTGGAATTAGTAAAGTTTACTAGTAACAAGATACATGCCTACTAACTACTTTGATCTGCCGGCAGCTGGAGCGGCCGGGACGTTGCTGCTCAATTGCTCATTTGCTTAGCGTCAGTGAGTGCACGTGTGTTTAACACACAAGTGAAAATAATTTGTGCAGTGCAAAAACAATTGAATGACTCGAATAAAAGAATACTCATGGATCAATTAACCAGTGATCTCCTTAAGAGGTGGGGGTTGCAGGAGTATGTAACCCAATTTCGTGGTAAGTACCTAATCAAACTACATAAGTAGATAGTTAGAAGCTAGATAGTTTTATTTATTCTTTGCACCCCAGAACACAGTACCAAACTATTCTTTGTCAGAACAGTCGATGTATTAATGTTCATAATATTACCTTATTCATACTTAAAGTAATTTGGTATATTGCGTTGTCTAGATAGAAGAGTGGATTCTGGAACACTCAGAATTTTAACCAACGATGAAATAAGTCAGTTGATCAGTAAACTAAAACCGTTCTACTATTTCATACTAAATGTAGGAGAGTGTTTAATGTAAAATTTTCGGATATTTCACGTTCTATTTTTAAAAAAGTTATTATTAATGCCATTTTACTCATTAGGTTAAGTACTTTCGATATCAATTTAAAGATGTTTGATGCAATCGCCTGTGCACACTTAACGATTACACCCTGTAGATATGATGTACACTTATGGTCTTCTTTTAGTCATCATTCAAATCAGTGTTATTATTTTAGGTTCTGAAAACTTTGAAGTCGTCGATTGATGGTAGAGCAGTTGCGTAGTCATGGAATTATCGAGAGGGCCCGTTCACATTCCTTGACAAGAACATCATCTTCGTCATCGAATTCTGATGTAGCTCCATTAATACGATTGCCAGCAGCATCAGCAGGTAATGTATATTTTAATGAAAAGCGAGTTTGTTTACTTTTCCGGGTATTGCTGTTTTCAATTTAAATGATAAATGATTCCTTTCAGAATCCGACGAAGAATTAACCACCGAGCGGCCCAATGAGACCGCGACACAATAGATTTTCTATTGTGTCTGTGATTCCGGGGGCTGAGGGATTAAGGGAGAAAGTCGCATGGCTGCGGAATTCCTTAGAACCGTAGCACCTAGTGGAAGAGAAGTGGGTGGCCACAGCGGCATTGAGACTGAATACAAACTACTTGGCTGGTGGCAGTGTTGTTGCCTAAAAACTAAAAAACTAAAAATTCAGCATCGGTTTGGCAAGTTGTTTGTTATCATGAATACTATCCCCAGGAATTTTTAGTTTATTACTTAAAATTATGTTGTCAATGATTATTTTTTGGTTAATTAGAATAAAGTTATTTCAGGAAAATATCAAATTTTATTTATTACTAGCGACCCGCCCCGGCTTCGCTCGGGTGCAATCACAGAACATATAGAGGTGCAATGCTGATACTAAATACACTACAGAAAAACTGTGAACGTTGTATATAAAAACATAGCGGCCCGCTCCGGCTTCGCACGGGTATAAAATAGATAGCCGGGCCGGCCGGTACCGCCGCAAACGCTACGTCCCGCAATTTTTTAATCTGTAATATCTTCGAAAATATTCACTTAAATCATACGGTGTAAGGGCCATATAGATCTATATTAAATGAACAATGTATTCAAGGTATTTAATTGGTTAAGGATTAATGCTGTATTGGTTAAAATCGCATCGAAAATTAGCCATTATTTGTCGTAAAAAGTAAATGACAAAAAAAAGTTATTGTGGGTTATCCATAAGAGATAGACATATACCATCGCGGACTTTTCTGTAGACCTTTTCAATGTGTATAATACTTAGTACATTATTTTGATAAAACTCGTAGGGTTCAGCCTGCGTTTGCGATGTAAGCGGAAAAAATGTAATTTTTTACGACATCACATTAGAAACCTCAAAAATAACAGTACTTCTCCACTACTTAATGGATGTTATTATACATATAAACCTTCCTCTTGAATCACTCTATCTATTAAAAAAAATGGTTGCCTGTAAAGTCGGTTTTACGGGCGAAGATTTTACGTGACAACGTCTTTTTCTCGGTAGAATATTTATGTGCTGCGCGCGCGGCAGACCGCGGGCCTCTCTCTCGTTCGGTGACTCATCGTAACGTTACCGAGCGTTACACTTTTTCATAAGTGACTCCCAGCCGCAACCTAATTTAAGACGTTGTCACGTCAAAAAACCGCATCAAAATCCGTTGCGTAGTTTCAAAGATTTAAGCGTACAAACTACAAAGGGACATAGGGACATAGGGACAGGGAAAGCGACTTTGTTTTATACTATGTAGTGATGATGTCCACCGATCTGCAAATGAAGATTTCGAACAATTTTTCACTATTACTTATCTGAACAATTTTAAAAAACAATAAAGTTTTGAATTACATTAGTTATTAGAGCTTCGTATAATAAGAAGAAAGTTGATCGAAATCATCAATATGTAAAAGTAATTAGTAACGTTACTATACTTATACCGCTAAATTTAAATACCCAAAAAAACTTTTGGAGGAGAATCTGCACATGAATATGAACAAATTTTATTATAGAACCGACTCTAAAAGCACAAATGTTAAGTAAAAAATATGATTGCTTTTCGCGCTTTTTGGAGTCGGTTCCATAGTTAAACTTGTTCATATTCATGTGTAGATTCTCCTCCAGAAGTTTTTTTGGGTATTTAAATTTAGCGGTATAAGTATAGCAACGTTTCTAATTACTATTAAACAGAATACTAGAAATTATATCACACCTCAATGAATTTCAATAAAAGATATTAATTACAAGTCAAAATTTTAATAGGGCCTATAAAAAAATACTGGTTATAACATCACTGCTTTATTATTTCCACACATTAAATTGTGAATCCTAGTCACAAGATTCTTAAGACAAGTAACAAGAGTAGTAAAACCCAAGAAAAAAAGTACTAAGAATAAAAAATATATTACGTGTAACCAATATTTATGTTATTGGCCTTAATAAAAACATATTAACAGAAAGTATGTTGGATTACTTGCACTTAAATAAACTTTACTCGTTATTAGTAAACAGGCATTTTTATTCCAACTAAACTTGGATTTTTGGCGTCAGTAAATGCAATAAGTAAAACTCGTTTGTAGCCGTTAGAGAACTTTAATTGTCCTAGGATTTATATGAATTTTATTAGTTATTAATATTTTTTAATGAATTTTTTTCTCAGTGTGCTTTGGATCTAATTTCGTTTTGAAATTCAGTGTATTTCATTATTGTTAGCATGTAATTAGAAATGAAACTGACACTATTATCCGCTGTTTTTTTTTCTTTTTTTGCCATTTTAATTCTATATTATTGTTTATAGTCGCACCAGCACCACTATAAGTAGAAAACTTTATTTATCGGAGGATATAGCGCAAGTTACTAATTTGTAAAAATTTAGAGTAACTTATAACTTATAAGATAATTATTAGCGTTGGATTACCAAATCTCTTCCTTGTATTTCCCAACCAAAGTAACTAAAAGTTAGACACAAACATATAACTAAAATGCACCGTAAATATTGATACCCGATGTCTTCCAACCACGCCCATCAAATAACAAAGTGCGCCGTTACATCGCACTATAAATCCATTTATATTTCATCAATCGTACATTAATTAATTATAACAAGTAAAAGTAGTTTCACGTATTCATTCCGACCATTTCCATGTTATGTTCCTAAATTACATCGGAACGTCAGGTGCCGGGGACGGTCCGGTCACGAATCTTTGACCGATGTGTATTTGAAATTGTTGGTACAACCCAATCTAGTATAAACCTTATTACAATAGATTAGAATCGACTTTCCATTGACAAATTTTGAAACTAGCGCATCATCATTTTAATCGAAATTGAACTTTATTATAAAGGAATAGAGTTCATTTTTAATTGTTGATAGATATAGCTAGGTTAGTTAATGCTCTGCCTAAGATCGTAATAAGTAGATGGTGTGTTGAAAAATTATCGCAGCGATCGGAGGTGCAATGGACGCGTCGCTTTTTGCCTATTTATGTGACGTACCTACACTGATATAATTATAGATATTGGAAGCGACATCTTGACTCTTGAACACGAAATATGTAGATACAGACATGACTGGAAAAATTCAATGTGTAAAAGAAAAGAGGTTGTATCGTTATGAGTGATATGATGTTCATAGATTTTTGAGTTTAGTGCAAACAATTTTAAGTAAATAAAATGCTATTGATTTCCGATTCATAATTATAATGTTCTACATAAGCATTACTGTATTTAGTTACAATTAACGGAAATAGGTACGTAATATTTTAAACTCTCCAGCATAGTTACTATTGATTTATCACATATTATTATCTATAATATGAATATTTATTTGACGAATTGTTTGACGTGCCTTATGCCTTACTAAATGATATGTAATATAATATGGAGAATTACACTGAAAAAAATTTACAGTTAACAATTTTTTCACTTATGTTCAAAAAACAAACAATAAAAATTAAATATTGTATTACTATAAATTAATCACTTCTAGAACTATACATCAATGTACAAACAAGTCGAGGGCCCGCTGCGAAGCAATTCAGTGTACGAATGTCCGCTCCACATCAAAATGTCATCAGTGTTTTCGGTAAAGTGTACCGTGTATCTAAATAGAAATAGCTTTCCTTTAGTTTTATCTATCATTTGTGGGACACCTCTGTTTTGTTTATTATGTGTTTGGGTGGGGTAAATGTTAAGCTCTTATCAATATACCGTTGAAACTTGAAACATTCGTTTTAACATTGCGTAGTAAATGTTGATATTTGTGTTGCGTGGCCCGGCAATATTGAATTTGCTTCAACATTTCTGAGACATATTATAAGCTTTAAATTAACGAAACTTGAAACACCACCACACTTATTTGTTGACGTTTTTATCGCTCTTTACTCTGTGTTTTTTACACGTTTTCTTTTCTCCACGTTTTCACTTGCCAGTAATTTTCACTCCATTTTTTTCACAAGTTTACCACAAACATGTCTAAATTTGAAATCTTTTTTCTTCGAATTCTGCCACTAACCAGCCAGCATTTCAAATTTCGAAAACCCGCGTTCCACAACAGCTTTATTTTATCTGTATTCCTTCTACTAATAGATAGTTCTATTATGTTATTGTGTAGGACCTAAATCAATGAGTAATTGCTATATTCTAGTATCCCACGCGTCGTGCGCTGTCCAAGCGGTTCGTGACTGCCCTGACAGCTACTTTTTATGCTACTCCTCCTTTTGCGCACCGCTCTGTCTACTCTTATTTACGTCAAGAAAATGTGGTAGATGTGACAATTTGTAGGAAATTATGAATTATTTTTTCGTATTATATTTTCGTCATTTTTAAGTGGAAATTTTATTTTGTTACAAGTCATCACTCATCCGTTTTACGTATGAAAGGAGTAGGTAAAGAAGAGAGTTCTTTGTAAATAATTTGTCTCTATGATGCTGTTTATATATACCTAATAGATCAAGTTTAATACCGATACTATATTAGATACGATATTTCCGAACTTTAATATTTTACAGCGGTTACTTATAATTAGAAAATAAAACAAAAATATTTCAGACTGTCTAGATTTATAATCTATGAGCAAACATTGTCTCTGGTGTGCATTGATGAGAACGGGTAGCGTTCATGTTGTACCACATCACTATTGCACCATTACTATAGTGATGGGATCTTGCTCAACTTAATAAAATTTTTAGACAGAATTGCATTGCGATAGTAATGCGACGAATTGTAAAGGTCAGTTTTGGAAGTTTGGCTCTATTATAATATGGAATAAGTATGGATTATGTTAATTTGAATATAGCGCAAGATTATTATTACATTTATTAATAAGTAAGTACCTTATTGCCTAGTTCGCTTACAACAATTTTAATCGTTTTTTAAATTCCGACATTATTGACCTCTATCATATCTTTATCTATTACTAGATGTCCGCCCCGGCTTCGCCCGTGGTACATATTTCGCAATAAAAGGTAGCCTATGTCCTTTCTCGGGTATCAAAATATCTCCATATCAAATTTCATGCAAATTGGTTCAGTAGTTTAGGCGTGATTGAGTAACAGACAGACAGACAGAGTTACTTTCGCATTTATAATATTAGTATGGATTTTACAGGATATTATTATTTTGTCTTTCATATATTTTTACTTTCTTACACCATAAAATACTTACCTACGTATTACGAATTTATTCCTAAAAGTTTAATCTCTTAAGAGAATGGCATGTCTATATATATATTTAGTGCAACTTAGTGTACTCTACACATGCACATCGAGGAAGTGCAGGCTGCAGGCGTACTGAAGGGACAGTGGCACGTGAAAGTGATTAGCGGCACAAAGCCGCCTTGTCGCGGACAACGGGCCCTTGTGTGGGGAGACTGAGACAGTATGGCAAGTTTTGTTTGGTGTAGGTACATTATAGTTTGGCTGAACGCAAAGTTTAGTTTATTCGTTGCACTTAGCTTATTTTATCTCAGGTGATAAAATTATTTGGAGACTTTGCACTTAGAAAAATGCATTTTATCAAACTGGGTTGGAATTTGGAATTATTGTATTACAATACATCCATTTTTAGGGTTCCGTACCTCAAAAGGAAAAAAACGGAACCCTTATAGGATCACTTTGTTGTCCGTCTGTCCGTCCGTCCGTCCGTCCGTCCGTCCGTCCGTCTGTCAAGACCCTTTTTCTCAGGAACGCGTAGAGGTATGAAGCTGAAATTTATATCAATTACTCAGGTCTACTGTCCCTTGAAGCTGTGAAAAAATCAAACTTCTAAGCCAACGCAATCAAAAGATACAGCCGTTTATGCCGCAAATTTTCGACACTTGCAAGGGAATCAAAACCTACAGGGTGCTTTCCGTGAACTCAGAATCTTGAAATTTGGTACGAAGCAACGTCTTATAGCATAGATAAAGGAAAAATTACGAAAACCATAAATTTTTAGTTACATCACATAATATATTTTTTTTTAATAATTTTAAACTTACTACCCATTTCCTCATAAACGCGTAGAGGTATTAAATTGAAATTCATACCAAATACTCAGGTCTATAATACCTTTAAGCTGTAACAAAATCAAACTTCTATGTCAACGCAATCAAAAGAAACAGCAATTTAAGCTGCATATTTTGAAACTCGCAAGTACTCGCAAGGGAATCAAAACCTAAAGGGTACTTCCAGTCGACCTAGAGTCTTGAAATTTGGCATGAAGCAACGTTTTATAGCACACATAAAGGAAAAATTCCGAAAACCTTAAATTTTTAGTTACATTACAAAATATATATTTATTTTTTAATAAATATAAACTTATTACCTACTTTTTTCCTCATGAACGCGTAGAGCTATCAAGTTGAAATTCATATCAAATACTTAGAAAATAAATTGCAGAATAAATTGTAGAAAAAAAATTGCAGGTTTGTACGGAACCCTCGGTGCGCGAGTCCGACTCGCACTTGGCCGGTTTTTTATTAAGAGATAATGTTCCGTATTTAATATTGTAATAATATTATTGGTGGTGTTAACAGCCTTTCTTGGATTCTTGGATTATTTAATTAGACGCAACACGCAGTTAGGCTTCTTTTAAATTTCTACCATTTTTAAGAAACACAATATTCTAGCTAAAATTAAGAAAGCATTGTTTTATGTAACTCCGCTTATAGATTTAATAATACATTTTGAAAATATGCGATAGACCTCAACCTCCCCGAAGCGGCGATGTCGCGTGCGATCGAATTTCACCACCTACAACGATCCCTTTGTTCCGACATTACACCAGAAGCAAGAACAAAAAACACAATGTATTAGCAGCACTTCGCGTAATATCAACACAGTACTAATTGTCCAACCAGTCTAGTTGACCCGCGTCTAATTGTTCCGAAAGGAACTTGTAAATACATGTCATACATCACGAGGGGTCTTCTTTAAGTGGTTGTGTGCCAAATTTTGTGAAACCTGGTAATTGTAAGACAATGCATGATCGTTTGACGCTACATTGTGAAGGGATACGAGGTCACTGTTTACAGCATTTCACAATGTGTGTAGTAACGTAATTGTTTTTAATTTATCTGCTATGTTCATCTTGTTTTATTGCATCAAGGTAAAGAGAAGCGTAATTCCTTGGAGAAATTTGCTCTGATTTGTTTTTGTTACATCAAATATGACTTGAAAATGTCGAAGATTTTTTGCCAGATTGAATCAAATAAAAATTAATAAATACTACGATCGCTGGGTTCCAAGCGTCACAATACATACTTTATTCCAAGCGTCATAATACATACATACCTACTTTATTTTGGCGCATCTGCAGTTATTATTAGGTACAAGCTTTTTTGCCTCAAATCTTTATATGCACAAAATCTGAACTGAATATTTCCTAATTGCAAACGGAAATCAGAAAATAAGTATCTCTTCGGGAGCTACAATTACCTACATAAACGTTAAGTATTAGATTAACTGCAATAACATATTTTTCGAGTTATTTCATAAACCGCAAAATCACATTCAGAGTAACCAATCAATTATAACATTCAATATTGCGATTATAGAAATTCCTTTGAACTATCGTTTAAAATAATTCGACAGGAAGGGAAATCTTATAAATATTTGTAAAACTACTCGAATCAAGTACGATCCAATAATTGAGGCGCACAAAAGCCTATAGAAAAAGGCAGAGCAAAGCCGAGCGTTAAGCGCGTATAGAAAAAGTTCAGCAAAAAACGCACTGCGCAAGTAAATTGAATGCCATCATAAAAATATGATTGACATGTTTGTTAATATGACATCTTTCGAGCGGTGATATTTTTTTGTCGTCTGTACTAGGATTCATAGTTTTGCTACCCCTATAGATAAAAAGAACAATGAAAATTCAACCTTATTGTAATCAAGTAAGATGGATATTTGTATGTCGTTATCTGTGGGTAAGGTCGACAATTTTGGGTTTTGGAAAGATATTAAGTGCTCTGTAATCCAATTAGGTTCTTTGTCAAAATTCGGATGTGTATTATGTTTCTATTCAGCCATCATGTTTTTCCCTTGTACTTGTATGTATTTACAATGGGCTATAGAAATATTTGAGATGACACGGATGAAAGATACCGCGTAGGGTTTTGTGCAATATTATATATAATAGAATAGTATATAGATAGGCAGTTTGACAGTTATTTGTACATGCAATGTGATGCAATGCATGTGCATTGTACGTATGTATTTTTTTTTATAATTTGCTACAGTAAGAGCTGCAGTTTCAATAGATAGATAGAAATCTTCTTATTCTTCAGTTTTATCTGCTATGTTCTTATTTTCGCGGATAACTGCAAGGGTTATCACGTCGCAAAATATCTTAAATATAACTAATAATTACCTTTAACTTCTAGAAAGATGTTTCTATAAACCATCTTAACAAAACTACCATAAAAACTGCATATGCCATAGGTATACTTATGTTTTTTTATTTCTTCATTTATTTACACGTATGTCCTGTACCTACTGTTTTTTAATCTGTGCTTACAACATTCAAATTCTCATTACATAACATTTTAATAGATCAACTAATAACCTAAAAGCGTTTAAAAATATGCCAATCACAACTGACATGTGCGATAAAGGATATGTCGTATCTACTAAATGCAATTCTCAGAAGCGGCTCGTATGTTACGATTAGATACCGTTGACAGCCGTCTCTGTGTCTTTGGGCCAACATTCGCGGATCACTGCAAGGGTTATCGTGTCGTTGTCGTTGGCGTATCGGTTACATGGTGTCGTGACGACTTTTTTTTAAGGGTTATAGACAGGTTGTTTAGGTGAAGTTGTTAGTTGTCACCGATATCGGTTACATAATGTTGTAAAGACTTTTTTTGTTGGGTTTTTTAATGTTGTATTTTTAATTAATATAAGTAACTAATTCTCTATGTAATTGTTACATTACGTAGTATAAAAAAAATGTGTTCGTGTACCTACTAGTGTACACACACAAGAAGTGAAACTTCTTTATGACCTTATTTTTCAAAAAAATATTGTATATGCAACTTTACAGAAATACGTCGAATCACGCGTGGTAGGGATAAGAAAAAGATGGCGCGTAACGGAAAAATGTCACGCGTAACGAAAAAATGTTACACTAAATTTTTTTCCAACCCCGATAAAGAAGTTTCACTTCAAAATCTTATAGGTAATAAAGGTGGTTGGTGTTACATCATAGTCATAGAAGTAGGTATTAGTCTAAGATTAATAACAGCGAACAATAGGTATGTTAAATCGTCCACCTGGCTCTTTCGCTTTAAAAAATGGATAAAAAATATGTATACTTATAATACTTGTAATACATTTTTTACATTTATAGATCTATAAATGTAAAAAAAATCTATTAATATAGAAAACCATTATTTCCCCGTGTAGTTAAATAGATATCGTTCTGTCGCGACTTAAACGACCTTGCAAGATTACGAAATTCTAATTAGAATCTAATTATTCACACTCAGACTTACATAAAGGATGTTAAGTACTATATTATTTGTTAAATGTCACAATTCAACATTACAAATAATTTGTTATCAATGTACAACACAGATTATTAAGTACACGATAAAAGATGTTCCAATGATGTTTTAAATATTTACTAAAATGAATACACATTACAATGCACATTATAAAACGAACTATATAATATATATCATGACGTAGATACAATTGAACGAACTTCGCAAGGCAATAAAGTTTTAGTGTGATTGCAACGGACTGTCATTTATATGGCTTCGAATAATTAGTCCATTGGTCACACGAGGTTTACGACCAGTCCCTAAGATTGTATGTAATTAGTCGTTAATTTCGTTACGATAATCGATTCGACGGTCGGATGGTGTGAATCGATCGGATCGTTTAAACGGGATTTAATTTAGAACTTAACGTGTTTGTGTAAATACTTTATATGATTGCTCTTTAGAGCTTTGGTGTTCATGTATTGTAGTAACTACTTTTTAGTTTTTATATTTATTGAAGTAGGTAGCTGGAGCCCGCGGCTTCGCTCACGTGTTACTAGGCTATAAAATAGCCTATGTAATATGTATAAAGTAGTATGCTAATTAAGGCTATAAGCTCTCTGTAGCCAATCTCATACGGACATTATCAGGACGCTGTCACAAATCTGCATTACTCAAATTTATGTATCTAACGTCGCCACGTGGTTCGCGGGAACATCACGCTCACGTAAACATAGCGCATTCCATTTTATAGACCATCTTCATACTTGATATTATTTTTTTTTTATATTTTTATTGAAATTGATTCCAGAAGATTACTGGGAACTTTAAAAATTCATTTTGTTACTTTTATTAGTAGGTACGATCCTTATAAGTATTTTAATGTATTCAACCAACTTAAAAAAGTGTGACTATTTTACAACAATTTGAATATGAATTGTATTATTGTATACAATATCGAAGCTTTTTAAGAAATGTATAAAATACTTTTTTAAGAATTATTATCATACATAATATTATGTTACCGGCAATATTTTAAACCCGGCATTGTATGCAATTCTTAGTAAATGTATGTTATTCCGAGAAACAGTCGGAATGAAATAAATTAAATTCGTTACCACACATTCACATTACCTATATCTTTAAATCTGAACTTTTCCTAAGTAGCAAACACATTTGCAAATGTGGGTGGTTTTTGGGATAGCTATTAACCAATATGAGGTCAAAACTAAAATCCAAGATGGCGCCGCCGAAAATTTGAAATCTTTTCGTCATGGGTGTCATTTTCAAGGAGTTGGAGTAGCTATTAATCAATATGAGGTCAAATCTAAAATCCAAAATGGCGCCGACGACAATTTGACATCATTTCGTCACGGGTGTCATTTTCATGGTTTTTGGGGTAGCTATTAACCAATATGAGGTCAAAACTAACATCCAAGATGGCGCGACAAAAATTTTACATATTTTCGTCATGGGTGTCATTTTCATGGTTATTGGAGTAGCTATTAACGAATATGAGGTCAAAACTAAAATCCAAGATGGCGCCGGCGAAAATTTTATATCTTTTCGACATGGGTGTCATTTTCATGGTTTTTGGGGTAGCTATTAACCAATATGAGGTCAAAACTAAAATCGAAGATGGCGCCGATGAAAATTTTACATCATTTCGTCACGGGTGTCATTTTCATGGTTTTTGGGGTAGCTATTAACCAATATGAGGTCAAAACTAAAATCCAAGATGGCGCCGACGAAAATTTTACATATTTTCGTCATGGGTGTCATTTTCATGGTTATTGGGGTATCTATTAACCAATATGAGGTCAAAACTAAAATCCAAAATGGCGCCGACGAAAATTTTACATCTTTTCGACACGGGTGTCATTTTCATGGTTTTTGGGGTAGCTATTAACTAGGGATGCATCGATACGCCTTTTCGCCGATACGATACCGATACCGATACCGATACCGATACTCTTATAAAAATATCGGCGATACCGATACCGATACGCTGTTACTGTTACTGTGAATTAAAAAATGAAGGTATAATAAATAAATCACAAGTCAGATTTTTCTTTTATTAATATAAAAAGTAGAGACATAGGTTAATAATTAGGCAATTAAAAATTTTAGTAATTAAAATTAACATTGATAAGATTTTTGTTTAAAAAAAGTACCTAATCTTAAGTTTTGCGGAGAAAAGCGATTTCGCAAGTCTGTTTGAATAAGACCTGCGCTGGAAAATAGACTCTCAGATGCAATATTCGGAAACTAAAGTACTTTTGCGCAATTTTTTTCAAGTTTTGTATAAAACGTCATTGCGCCAGAAAACGAATGGATATGCATCCCTCGATATATTGGGACAACTCAACAACACACTCACAAGCGCGGGGTTTCCCCGAGCATAGTTCATGCCTCGTTTGCAACGGAATAGGCGAGACAACACGCTCGTTTACACTACATTTTTTAATTTAAAAGTATCGCTGAATCGGTCGTAAAAATATCGTCAATACCGATATATCGGCTAACCCGAAGTATCGCCGATATATCGGTATCGGTATCGGTATCGGATGCACCCCTACTATTAACCAACATGAGGTCAAAACTAAAATCGAAGATGGTGTCGACGAAACCTTTACATCTTTTCGGCATGGGTGTCATTTTCAAGGTTTTTGAGACAGCTATTACCAAATCCCCAATGTAACCGTCGATAATTAGGTATATTTTTCTTACTCCTTTAAAGTAAACTTAAATAAAATAACAAAAACGTTAACAACCACAGTTTTGTAGAAAGTCTTAAAAAAAAAACAATTTTAAAGAACATTGAAATGCATATTTAG
Organism: Colias behrii; assembly: GCA_029959065.1. Classification (NCBI taxonomy): domain Eukaryota; kingdom Metazoa; phylum Arthropoda; class Insecta; order Lepidoptera; family Pieridae; genus Colias; species Colias behrii. Next base: position 4,466,354 of record JARWMC010000015.1, read on the forward strand.
AAATGTAATATAAAACGCAACTCTGTGGCAATCATGTTAATATTCTGACAGATATTATTAACTTTAAATATATTCGCTAAACTTTATTTAAAATAAAGTTTATCTAAAACATTTAAACGAAGAGAATAAAATAAAAAAGAACGTGTGTGCCGAGAAAACGTGTCAGGAGTGAAACTTCTTTGGCGAGATTCATAGATACCAAAATCGCCGCCTTGCTCCATAACGCGACAGTATTACCATGACGCGATCTTGAAATTCGACGACCATCTTGGATTTTATTTTTGACCTCATATTCGTTAATAGCTACCCCAAAAACCATGAAAATGACACCCATCACGAAAAATGTCAAATTTTCGTCAGCGCCATCTTGGATTATAGTTTTGACCTCATATTCGTTAATAGCTACCCCAAAAACCATGAAAATGACACCCATGATGAAAAGATGTCAAATTTTTCGTCGGCGTCATCTTGGATTTTAGTTTTGACCTCAAATTGGTTAATAGCTACCCCAAAAACCATGATAATGACACCCATGACGAAAATATGTAAAATTTTCGTCGGCGCCATCTTGGATTTCAGTTTTGACCTCATATTGGTTAATAGCTACCCCAAAAACCATGAAAATGACACCCATGACGAAAATATGTAAAATTTTTGTCGGCGCCATCTTGGATTATAGTTTTGACCTCATATTCGTTAATAGCTACCCCAAAAACCATGAAAATGACACCCATGACGAAAAGATGTAAAATTTTCGTCGGCGCCATCTTGGATTATAATTTTGACCTCATATTCGTTAATAGCTACCCCAAAAACCATGAAAATGACACCCATCACGAAAAAAAGTCAAATTTACGTCAGCGCCATCTTGGATTATAGTTTTGACCTATTATTCGTTAATAGCTACCCCAAAAACCATGAAAATGACAACCATGACGAAAATATGTCAAATTTTTCGTCGGCGCCATCTTGGATTTTAGTTTTGACCTCATATTTGTTAATAGCTACCCCAAAAACCATGAAAATGACACCCATGACGAAAAGATGTACAATTTTCGTCGGCGCCATCTTGGATTTCAGTTTTGACCTCATATTCGGTAATAGCTACCCCAAAAACTATGAAAATGACACCCATCACGAAAAAAAGCCAAATTTTCGTCGACGCCATCTTGAATTGTTTTACCCCACCAATCTATTCAACAACCCATAAAAAAGAGGATCTCAGGCAAGGTAATTTTTAAAACATAATTTTAAATTACAAATAATTGGAATATGAAACTTATACAGTTTACTCTTATAAAGTATCAAATATTTCAAATCACGAAAAAGACAGTGCTCGCACAATAATCTTTTTTATTTCGTTTTTATTTTTGGCACGAGGAGCGATACACCCGTCCTTCCAAGAGCGCTTCTGAGCGCGGTCTGACGAACCGCGAGAACAAAATGTATGAAGAAATCGACAAGTATTTTTAATTTAGCTCATTATTGAAATAAAATTTTGATTTAGATTCATAAAAATTACACCATATATAAAGGACTATATATCCCTCAATAAGATATAGTTAAGAAGATAGATTAGGCTCTTGATTTTCCTAAAATGGTACCGTTTTAGACCCCATTTTTTTGCATTTTATGCGTTTATTGTGATGGAAAAAACGTATTTCAGCGACAATTTTGTATGACGTCGTACAATTTTTATAAGATGAACGTAGAGCTGAATATATTATCTTTAAATTAAGATATTACTATGTTCTCACGTGTAATTGCTTTAAGTTAAAATGGTACCGAAAAACAGCGTGTTTTTGTAAAAATATACGTTATAGCGTCCTTAATTGCTTGAAACGATATTAATCATCATCACTACGTAGTATAAAACAAAGTCGCTTTCTCTGTCCCTATGTCCCTATGTCCCTATGTCCATTTGTACGCTTAAATCTTTGAAACTACGCAACGGATTTGGATGCGGTTTTTTTTAATAGATAGAGTGATTCAAGAGGAAGGTTTATATGTATAATAACATACATTAAATAGTGGAGAAGTACTGTTATTTTTGAGGTTTCTAATGTGATGTCGTAAATAATTACATTTTTTCCGCTTACATTGCAAACGCAGACTGAACCCTACGAGTTTTATCAAAATAATGTACTAAGTATTGTACACATTGAAAAGGTCTACAGAAAAGTCCGTGATGGTATATGTCTATCTCTTATGGATAACCCACAATAACTTCTTTTTGTCCTTTACTTTTTACGACAAATAATGGCTAATTTTCGAAGCGATTTTCACCAATACAGCATTAATCCTTAACCAATTAAATACCTTGAATACATTGTTCATTTAATATAGATCTATATGGCCCTTTACACCGTATGATTTAAGTGATTATTTTCGAATATATTACAGATTTAAAAATTGCGGGACGCAGCGTTTGCGGCGGTACCGGCCGGCCGCCATTGCACCCGTGCGAAGCCGGGGCGGGTCGCTAGTATTTAATAAACAATAATAAAAAGTAAAAAAACTAAACGAAGTGTCTAGTCGTCCGCTAAACGGCTGAATAAAATAAATTAGTCGTCCGATTACCGGATGAATAAAATAATTTAATCGTCCGATTACCGGATGAATAAAATAATTTAATCGTCCGATTATTCGGATTACTAGATAACCTTTTAACACTAAAGCTAGTTGGGTTGGACTAAAGCAAAGGGGGCGCAGTACGTGTCATTATAACACCTATTTATTATTGTTTTATCGTAAAGATTACGCTAATATAAGCATGTTTTATAGGAACAACTTTTCTCTAAAATCAAAAATGGCCGAGATATTCGCCCTCAATTCGTTAGGTTAGGTTTAGGTTAGGTTAGCCTTTAGGTTAGGTTAGGTTAGGTTTCTTAAAAAAAAAACTACACAGAAATAGGAGCTCCGCGAAGCGGGGCTCCGTCGACGCGCAAAAAAAAAATCAAGTTTAGGTTAGGTTAGCCGTTAGGTTATGTTAGGTTAGGTTTCTTAAAAAAAAACTACACAGAAATAGGAGCCCCGCAAAGCGGGGCTCCGTCGACGCGCAAAAAAAAATCAAGTTTAGGTTACGTTAGCCGTTAGGTTAGGTTAGGTTAGGTTTCTTAAAAAAAAAACTACACAGAAATAGGAGCCCCGCAAAGCGGGGCTCCGTCGACGCGCAAAAAAAATCAAGTTTAGGTTAGGTTAGGTTAGGTTAGGTTTCTTAAAAAAAAAACTACACAGAAATAGGAGCCCCGCGAAGCGGGGCTCCGTCGACGCGCAAAAAAAATCAAGTTTAGGTTAGGTTAGCCGTTAGGTTAGGTTAGGTTAGGTTTCTTAAAAAAAAAACTACACAGAAATAGGAGCCCCGCGAAGCGGGGCTCCGTCGACGCGCAAAAAAAAATCAAATACCTACGTGTGCCCTCCTCCCCCCTCTCCTCCCCCCACAAAAAACCTATAATACGTGCGGCAGTTCTCTAAAGAAACCCCGTTAACCTAACTATATAGATAAATAGATGTTATCGGACGATTAAATTATTTTATTCATCCGGTAATCGGACGACTAATTTATTTTATTCATCCGTTTAGCGGACGACTAGCGCTGTCCAAAACTAAAACCCAACTACGACAATAACCGGCGCTGAAAAAGTATAAAACAAGATTTCAGAATACTGAACTGAACAAAGTTGCTAATGTAGTTGCAAGAAAATGGACACAGTAGATTCTACCAAGATGCCTTCGTTGTAAATTGACAATAATGTCATACAATACTATTCTGAAGTATGCAATATTCCACTATGTAGAGATAAATTTTCATGTTTGGAAAACCGCAGTCACACGTTGTCAAAGTGCTACGGTAGATAGGTATATGTAACGTGTGACTACGCCTTTCCAAACATGAAAATTTATCTCTACATAGTGGAATATTGCATACTTCAGAATAGTATTGTATGACATTATTGTCAATTTACAACGAAGGCATCTTGGTAGAATCTACTGTGTCCATTTACTTGCAACTACATTAGCAACTTTGTTCAGTTCAGTATTCTGAAATCTTGTTTTATACTTTTTCAGCGCCGGTTATTGTCGTAGTTGGGTTTTAGTTTTTTTACTTTTTATTATTTGTACTATTTTGGTGTTAAAGTGTATTTGTGGCGCATAATATTAACAAAAGTTAAATTGATGAACTAATAAAGAAGCTATGAACGAAAAGATGTGAATTATATGCAATCAGCCCATGAATACAGGTAAAGTCACGAGCAAATGCTAGTGATATATATATATTCAAAATGTACAAGTAAAGCGCTTTCAAATGATACCAAACACGGGATATTTATCTTAACTTTATTTTTTTACTCTCTATGTTTTGTCCGCTAGAGGGCGCCACATTAGATTTTGTGAAACCCCATATAGCCTATAACCAGCGGACAATTAAGACGCTTCTAATGATATGTCATTTGTCGAATTCTGATAAGTAGTTTAGAAGTTACGAGGGAACAGATGAACATACATACATACATACATACATACATACATACATACATACATAGCCTGTCAAAATCATAACCCTCCTTTTGCTTTGCCGTAGTCGGGTAAAAATACATTCGTCTCTACAAAATTTTATGTTTAAATACTAGTAAGATACGATAGAGATATAATATGATAAAACTAATACATACCTACCTAGAATGTAAAATCGAATAGAAGCCAAAATAATTTCTTAATATTAAGTCGATACGATTATTCTTAATCGATTAATATTAATATCGATACGAAGAATGTGTGTGAAACCCCGATGCCTCGATAATTAAAATGGTTGATGTTTCGCCTAGCCCGCCGCGGCCAGACTGAATATAACAGAGTAATATTTTATAGAGAGTTCTTTGAAACGTCTTGTAGCATGATGAACTTGATTCGATGATATTGTGGGGATATGTGATATTAGAAATAGAAATAATAAGAGAAGGGCCTTTGAAGTTTTTTATAACCAAAACAGTCACTTTAAAATTAAATCTTATAGTTTAATTAATTTCGCAATGAATGAATAAGTAGGAATACCTACAGAAATTTATCTCGTTATACCCACATCCCATGATAATTGTGATAAAACTGTGGTTATTGTAAAAAATCTCTATAGAAATCTACTCTATGTAGAACATTGTATGAAGATGGCGAACTATAAATTTTGATGGGATCTCATATGACCATATTATATGACCTATGGCACCATATGTTCTAGTGTAACTACTTATAGCATTCTTTACTTACTAAAGCGTCCTTACTTTGCTTAGATTTTATAGGGAAAATATTAAAATTTTAAATATACCTATACCAAATCTTTTAGTTATATCACTTATTGATTTTTTTTATAATATTGTGATCTTAGTTGAATTCATATTGCAATTACAATATAGAATTCTTAAATTTATTTTTCAGTTTTCACTATGGTAGGTAGGTACCTACCTACTTATGGCTCTAATATCTAATAATTAAGTATTATTTTACATCCTAACCTTATAAGGTAATCGCCTAAATATTTTGCACTAGCTGTGCCCTGCGGTTTTACCCGCAGTACTCCACTCCTGTTGGTCTTAGCGTGATGATATAGGTATAACCTGTTTATAGCCTTCCTCGAAAATGGACTAACTAACACCGAAAGAATTTTTAAATCGGACCAGCAGTTCCTGAGATTAGAGCGACTAACGAGATTAGAGATTATAGCGAACAAACAAACAAACTCTTGAGCTTTATAATATTAAGTATCTAGATAAATAAGACAAAAATCAAAAAAGCTACATCTTAACAGACTAACTTAAACTATATCTTTTATCCCCTTTTAACCCGTTTCAAAATCTAGGCTAGTCAGTAGTCACCCAAGAAAAATTTAAATCAAAACGATGTCCCTAATATACATTGTCACATTCCCAGACCTCATTAATCACACACCATAATGATTTGAGCCGTATTTAATCCCAAACGCTTACCCAAAGCTACCACGCCCCCTATTACGTAAACATCCATATTTCAAGCTGAGAAAATTACTGAAACTTGCCTTAAACAAAAGGTCACTAATTTGGCTGGCTATTAGTTTAAATGAATTAGGTTATAATATGTGTTGTATATGTTTTAACCTTTAAGACATTCTTCGGGTTTTAATGTTTTAATGGATTCGAAACGCGGTTATTTCATATAATTTATCTGTCGAAAACCGTGGTTGAACTATCCATTACTTCATAAGAAAGCAGCTTTAAAGATTTACCTAGTATAAAAAATGCTATTTTTAGAACTGGTTGAAGTACCTACCTACCTATCTATTCAAGTTTTAAAGTTGAGCTGGAAGTTAAATTCTCAAGTTATCTTAATATGTGTGTTGCCTGCAGTAGATACCTAAGTTAAATTTAGACTAAATATATTTTGATTCCATGTGTTTGATAGCCATCTAAATTCGTATTTCAATTTAATTCAAAACCTATTACACCCACTAAAACGAAGCCACATGTTCACATTCTATCGAACGATTAATAATACGTAAAATCATTAACATCAAGACAAGGGATCGTCGCCGGCCTTTGTAACCGAATAAAGGGAACAGGATAAAAAAAATGATAAAAGCCGATACCGGGGACCCTGCTGCGAGCTGGTACATCGCTAAACCAACATGAGACGAGCCTTTAATGCAATATGTATGATAGTATTGATTTATGTGCTTTGATTAACGGTATTGGAATTAGACTATTTGAATACGGTTCGATTCGCGGTATGTCGCAAGGCGCTTCTATGCGAAATGCGTTGTCTTTTTTCTATTTGACAGGTTGTCAGATAGCCATAGACTAAAAAGGAATCGAGAGTTACGACTTATGAAAAAGAAAAAAGATATTTTTTTTACTTTATTTTTAAAACCTATTTCTAAGCCAATCAATCCATTTCTCTCTACTATTGAGATATTATGAAGTTAACTACAAGCGTTTATATTTTGTACGTTTCATGTTTAAGCACATACACAATCTCTCAGTACTTATCTTTCAGTGCAGTACAATTCTTATCCCAATTCAACTCAACCCAAATAAGCTATAGAATACTATCAATACCAACCACACTATTATTAATACAAACACGCACGTTCCAATAATTCACATTACCATTAACAAGGAATAATATAATAAAAATCAATAAATAAATCATCTACATTAGCATAAGAAATAGTAATAAGTACATAGTGTATATTTGTTATCGGCCTCTCAAAGTCACCACCCGTTGATAACAAGGCATGTGGTGACAACCACTGGGACTGAAAATGTTCGTTATAATCACCACTTTTATATTCAACATGAACGTATAAGTTTAATTAATTGGTTGTTGACAGTCGGAGACTTATGTTGATTATAATTTTGGTTCCTTAAATAAGTATCTAATAATATCTATCAATTATAATATATAAGGTGTATATAGAATGCTGTAAAACGATATTTAGTTATTAAATGGAGGTAAGTTTTTCTAACTTTTTTAATCGAAGACATTCGGACGTTTCATGGAATTTTGACTTTATCACTTCGTTTTGTATAGAATAACTCATTTTAATAATAACAAGGAAAAAATCGTATACTTAATATTCTTTATTGAGATCGACTATTAAAACAATATTAATAAATAGACTATCTTATATAGCGAAAAAAAAACCATAAAGAATTATAATCAAGCTAAAATACGCTACAATAACAAGCACACGTAATAATATGCCTTAGAATTATGAGCACAATTTCGCGGGGTGCACCAAGGCACACCAAGGCGCGTATCTAAGCCCCGCATGTCTCCTTGTCCATAAAAGTGGTGAAATTTATACGTGTTTGTCACGACACCGGCCAATTCGATGTCTCGATAATTCACGGCGACGACATTAATTCCGACCCGAGGGACCCCTGTAAGGCTTTTAATATGAAATTAATCAAAATATTTGTTGTTCATTTCAGCTTTTCGTCGTGTTATTTTATTTTAACGATTCTAATTACGACGTTCCACCTTTTGTTTTGTGTATCGATTATTATTACTTACGATACGCATGTCGTGATTTGAGTCTTCCATTATTTTTAATAGCGCTATAATTTGCATCATTGTGATACGAGTCAAAAATAATAAATAATACTGTCTTTCTAATTCGTTTCTACGCCAAGATAAGGCCACGCCGACAATTGACCATTCAGATAAACCACAATTGAATAGAGCTGACGTATCAATTAAATAACACTTTTGTTAATAACGGTTAATTGCTTTAAAAGCTTTTTAAGTCTTGCCGAGATAAAATAATGAATATTGATTGTGTCGTAATGTCAGTAGCGTTAGAAAGGTGTTTGTTGATAGCAAACAAATACGCAATTAAGGACCTCTATTTGATGTGTTTATTTTAACATTTTTTACTTAGATGGTGATGTAGTAAGTTAATATCTTTGAACTATGAGTGAATCAATAACATTGAATACAAAACCACACACGATTTAACGTCAACAATTTAATTACTAAAATTAAGTTACATCATTATTAATAGATTGGATCTTAGGATTGAATTCAAATATAAAAGCTACAATAACAGAAGAGAGAAGACTGTAGCTGTACCTATCAACAATTGGATTTGTTATTTTTGCTTTAAATCTATTAACCTGGTACATAATATATTGTGGAAGTGCATTCGCTATTGTAATATCATTATCCATAACAAGATTACTCTCCCATTTTTTCATAATACCCCGTGTCACTTATAATTACAAGTCAGCAGACCCTAAAATATGGGCGCATAGCAAAAAGTGACTTTGATTTTTGACCACTTTTGCGAGGTAGCGCCACCGCAAAATTATTTGACAAAGCGTTGGTGACATTCTGTTCATTGTTCCCTTGTTGGAGTCGATTGTCGGTATAGTGTGCTATTTTCTTTTGTCACCGACCACCAACGAAGTTGGGAGCTATAATGAGATTTCTGTATGGATGTATGGAGCTAATTTTAAAGTCGAGTAGTGTTCTATTGTCGCTTTTGTGCTTGAACGGATTAGCTGTTCTTGTATGAACGGCAGATTGAAGTTAATGTTGCATAAGAGTAGATGCCTGAATCAGGTTAAGATTGAGTGGTGATAGTTCAGTTAAAACGAAAACATAACGATAAAACAAAACTCCTTCCATAAGGCTAAAAGGTTGACACATAAAATCTTCAATGTGTTGATCGTGTCGGTAAATACTAAATAGTGCTAATACCTAGTGGGTGATAAATGATAATAAGTACAATCCGCTTAAACTTGTTATAGTAAATCATACTGAAGCATAACTTCATAACTTGAAAAAGCTAAAAAAAATTTAATTGAAAATAAACCTTCCAGTTACACGAATGCATACTGAAGCCTTTAATTTACAAACCTCTTTGCCAAATATCAGAAATTTATATTTACAATAACATGCAACTACCAAATTAAAATTTTGTAACACAAAAAGTTGCATTCTCAGTTTTACGAACATCATAAGTTCTAAGGTTGTTAGTATAATCAGGGAAAAGAGTTGTTTAAACGCATTAGTATCAGTTATATCATTACTTCATAACTAATCGAAAACGTATGGAACATTCTAGAAACGATAAAAAGCGATCCAATTTAACAGAGACATAACGACATCTGCGTAAAATTGGAGACGGCCAAATTAGTTGGATCATCGCAGACATACGGACACAATAAAACGTCTAACAATTCTACCCTCCATTGTATTAAAAAAACGATCGTCACCTGTCGTGTCATTCGGTCCCAATAAACGCACCGCCAAAGAAATCATGAAATTAGAAAAAAAATAACATCGCCGAAAAGTGACCCAACTTGTCCTTTACTACGTGGTCTATCCCCAAGTGTGATAAACGAATTTGAACTTTATTGTATTGCATTAAGAATTTTTTTCGTTTGTAGCGTCGGCGTCTAGTAATATTTTTTTTTTTGAAAAATCTGCTATAACCTTATCGCACTTGTAATAAGAGCCAGTTTTGCGTGCCGGTCATTTAAGGGACAGTTTTTTCACGACATTTTGACTGACGGATATTTACGATGTGATATTTTACTATGCCGAAATAAAACTTTGGTTGGACTTCATTAGCAGTGTTTTTGTTGGAAACGTTTCGCGTTATCGTGTAATAATAGCTTTTTGCTTGTCCCTTTACTTTGATGATACCTTCCGAATTGATGGATAGATTTTGATGATTTTTTTTGTGAACATTTGTAAACTAATTGAAGTTTTAGTGTAAGTTATGACTTGTATAAATTTTGGTGTCGTCGTTTCAACTTTATAGTTTTATTAAAGCTTTTCAAAGTAACACTAATTAACAAATTAGGTTAAGTTTAAAAAAAAATGTTTTCTATTGTACCTCATGTCACGCGTCACGCAAATTTAATCAAAAGTTGTAGTTTTGTGTAATTTTGTTAGCTTATATAATTTTGTTACGATAAAAGAGAAAAAATAAAAATGTCCCTCTTTTCTAAGGCATTGCTTCCAATAATAGAGAACAAAAACACCACCTGATAAAATTATAAAGACCCAAAGCTTTTCTTGCAACGCCATCTAGTTTAAATCAAACCATAATTTTCTTTAAAACAGGTTTTTCCTAACAATAATATTATGTATTTATAATTTCATAATTAGGTAAGTAGGTACCTAAATACATACGGTCTGTGAAATTTTTACTCTCAGATCTTGTATTTAATGATTAAAAATTAATTCATAAAAACTTACATTACTTAGGTACAAGAAGGTATACGTAGGTACTTACATTACTACCTACTACTACTACTACTAGTCATACCTAATAATACTTAAGTAGGTACCTAGGCGTATTAATATTTATCTAAAGTTTTGTAAGATTAACGATTAACGATTAACAATTAACGATTTTATAACAATCATTACCAAAATAACATCAGCTTATCACACATGAGAAGTACCTACCTACTTATATAAATATTCATATGTTAATTTATAGGGTTTTATTTTCAATTCATCTTTCTTTTTATTCTTCCAATAAAAATCCTTATAGTTATAAATTTTTCAGTAGATAGTTATATGTCTCAAAAAGGAAATAAATAAACATTGCACGAAATTTATAATGACTGCATATCTAATATACTTCAAGAATAAAGATTGTTTTATTCAAAAGTTTAATAAAATAATCACCTTATCACCTATGTGACTAAATAAAAACAACATTTCCTTCTTACTAAATTGTATATCCAATGTCCATACAAGTATCTTATATTAGGTACGTAAGTTAAATCATTAACTACCTAATGACATTGCAATATCAAGCGCGCTCATTGAAAAATCAAAGCTCTATAATTAGTCGTATCACGCAAATACAACGTATCCGCAGTGAACATCCATACTCCGCTGGTCGGTGCCGCATCCGCGCAGTTCATCCAAATCCCTAAAAAGCTCCGTGACACCTCCCACTCCCCCTCGCGCTGCACCCGTGCGCCCGTCTCGCTCGCACCCACGCGACAGCGACACAATGCGACACAAACCGAACGACCCAAACGGACCTAACGACCGCACTATTCAAACTAAAACCACCTCTATTCCCACCCTGCTAGAGCTAACGCTCTACATTGTGACACATTAGACGACATCTCCGCGCCGATTCGAAAACATCGTACGATCGCCGCTCAAATTTGAATTCCGAACTCTATTCCCGCTCTACAGACCACAGACTAGCGAAGCGACGACGCACGCTGTAGTAGAGACACTCTTTTTAAATGTCATCAGTGTAGTCGTCTCTTTTCTGTGGAGTCCTGTCGCATCTGCCCAACTCCTTTGGCATCCTTCAGCATGTATGTACCCCCGCATCTTTTATCCCGCTCTGTAGCCAGTGTCCGGTCAACCAGACTGATAGACGGTCGTGTGTGTACAAAATAAAATTATATGTGTTCACGTACTGTGCTTTTGTGATGTACTGTGTAGTGGATTGTTTTAAGTGGTGAATATACAGGCGCATTCATGATTCAGGTTAGTTATATTTATTTTTAAAGAAAACCGTCAGCTTTTGTTTTTCATCTGCGTTACTGATAAGAAAACTTCGCGGTTGCAATTGTTGAAACAATAATTGGTTCCTATGACTGCTTCTGTAACTGTTTATTTGTTAAAAGAACGTAACTATCGTGTTGAATTTATTTACAGTAGGTACAGAAAAAAACAGACTGTTAACAATTAGTTGCTAGTAATAAGAAAATGTCCATGTCTTTAAAAATGAATTCTAATCATTTTGCATAAACGGGCTGTTTTTTATGATAAGTAAGTAGGTAAGTAAGTAACTAGGCACTTTATTTACGAAAATTTTGCATTTGAAAATTTTCATATTAAATGGATGAAAAACCCACAACTTGTCTTGACTTCGCTCGCATCAAAACTGTCTTTCAGAATAAAATTGTCCCTCATTGATCGAAAGTATTTATTTATATAAGTATACCTACAATACAAGCTTGTTATAAGATGTGAGACGCGTGTTTCAGCTTAGATAAGGTATACCTATTTTAAGATTATTTTTCTTATTTTGCCCGGAGTTGAATCTATTAGACTGAAGGTTTTTATCGGCTGGTAAAAATAATTTTCAATGGTTAAAAATAATAAAAAGCTTCTTATTTATTCTGTTATCATATATTTATGCTAATATTAGAAATCGGTACTCAGAGACGAGAGTGCTCTAATATAAAACGAATGTTATCGGGCTATAGACAAAAAAAGTCTTCCAAATCCTTGAAGCCGTTGAATATTGAAGGACAAATAAACATAAACAAATACTGTTTCATAAATAAACTTTGTTTCATTCATATGAAAATAAAGATTGTAAGAATTTTGAAGAATAAACTTAAGTGTAGGTAATTTAAGCTTTTGTGAAATGTTTTGATAGTTATGAATGTCTCTCCTTTTTAACTCTTATGAATTTTATAGATATATTTATAGCTATAATAATGAATTAGACATCAAGGATTTTATTTTTATGTTTTTTCTTATAATTATGTTAATTATAAATAACTATTAGAACATTACGTCGCGATGTTGCCACCTTTTTCGAGCTTTTTTTTCGGACAACCCTGGTTAAAACATGGCAAGCGGCTTGTCAATACTTACTTATAATCTTCAATAAGTACTGTAATAGTAAGCTGAAGAGTTAGTTTGTATGTTTGAACGCGCTAACCTCAAGAACTATTGGACCGATTTCAACTTTCACCGTTGAATGTGTGTGAACGTTGAGAGCTTTAAGCAGTCAGTAGTCAGTACCACGGGCAAAACCGGGGCGGACCGCTAGAATTATATAAATATATCTAAATTATTTATTATAGCCTATAGGTAAGTAGTGTAGACATGTAGGCATTATCTATACCTATAGGCATAGGTCAAAAACAGCCAAGTACTTATAACCAACTGTTAACAATAACTAATTTAATGAGATTTTGTATATATTCATATTACTTACACATATTATTCATACCGACTTATTAAACGGTTCTTGCTTCAAGAGTTACAGATTATATTATATAACTGAAGCCCGGTCGATAAAAATGACTATTTTTTTAATAATCAATCAAGTTTTTAATGTTAATATTTTAAGTATAGACCAATTAACAATTCATGAAGATGTATCAAATATTTCATTAAAGGTAATATTCTCCTAATGTTGATCAAGTTTCAATAAATAATAATTTTTATAGGTATCACAACAATAAACCGCAAACCACGTTGACATAGACCAATTCGTTAAATACAAACTTATTTGAAACTAGTTATTAAAATAGTTATTTTCGGTAATTATTGTAATCAATTATTTTACAATCTATACTTATCACTTCACCAGTCACCACATACAACTATTATAAAACTAAGTCACTTTCTCTGTCCCTACTCCCTACGTCCCTATATGTACCTACCTATGCCTAAATCTTTACAACTACGCAACGGATTTTGATGCGGTTTTTTTTAATAAATGGTTTTATTATATTAATTATTAGGTTTTAGACAAAGTGGGCGAAGCCGCGGGCGGAAAGCTAGTTATTGTAATAAAAGAAAGCTGAAGAGCTTTAGAGCTTTTTGTTTGAACGCGCTTATCTCAGGAACTGGTGAACTGATTTCAATAATTCTTTGACCTTTGTATATGTATGTGATACCTCAGTACCTACCTACAGGCTATATAATTTTACCATGAAAAACACATAAGTATCGGTAGGTATAAAACCAAGCCATCGCTTTAGTTATCTTCAAGAGCTTCAGTATAAAATACTGTACAAAGAAATAACTACAAGTTGCTTTAATAATTAATTAAAAACATATAAAATCACAAAACAAAGAAATAATTAGAACCATTCAATTGCTATATTTTTTCAGCGCAGTCTATTTAAAGAGATCGAAAGATCGGTAGGTTGTAACTTGAAATAAAACAGAGACGTTTCGAGTGAAATATAAACAAAACTGATCTATCGACAATCGAGTTATTTTCGACGTTAGATGACCTCTTCTACTGCGGACGTAGAGATCAAAATTGAAATTCTTGTAATAAGAATATAAATATATGGATTTTTTTACATAATAGACTTCTGAATTTCATTGAATCAATTTAAAAATTATCTTTGTCTTGTAGGTATTTTAGAGACTACAAAGCTATTGAAGTATTAGGTAGGTACAAGACTAGTAATAGTGATATATAGATATAGGCTCTACAAATAATTTTGCATAATAGTCTTCTGAATGTCATTGATTCAACTTTCAAAGAATCTTTGTTTTGGTATTTTAAAGACATTAAAACAATTGAAGTTCGTAGATACAAGACTAGTCGAAGACTAGAATGAACATAGGTATCAGAATTCAGACTAAGGCATTTATTCGAACTAAGCCACAGGCGAAAAGCTAGTTTATAATAATTAATCAGTAAAGAATATGGATAAAGTAAATTTACGGAATATATAGCCAAAGAATTAAATGTATGCAGGTCTTTCTAATTTATATATTACTAGCGACCCGCCCCGGCTTCGCACGGGTGCAATGGCGACCGGCCGGTACCGCCGCAAACGCTACGTCCCGCAATTTTTAAATCTGTAATATCTTCGAAAATATTCACTTAAATCGTACGGTGTAAAGGGCCATATAGATCTAAATTAAATGAACAATGTATTCAAGGTATTTAATTGGTTAAGGATTAATGCTGTATTGGTTAAAATCGCTTCGAAAATTAGCCATTATTTGTCGTAAAAAGTAAATGACAAAAAAAATTTATTGTGGGTTATCCTTAAGAGATAGACATATACCATCGCGGACTTTTCTGTAGACCTTTTCAATGTGTACAATACTTAGTTACATTATTTTGATAAAACTCGTAGGGTTCACGCTGCGTTTGCAATGTAAGCGGAAAAAATGTAATTATTTACGACATCACATTAGAAACCTAAAAAATAACAGTACTTCTCCACTATTTATAAGATGTTATTATACATATAAACCTTCCTCTTGAATCACTCTATCTATTAAAAAAAACCGCATCAAAATCCGTTGCGTAGTTTCAAAGATTTAAGCGTACAAAGGGACATAGGGACATAGGGACAGCGAAAGCGACTTTGTTTTATACTATGTAGTTGATGTACCTAGTATAAGACATTAAAATTAATACTTTTAGAATAAGTCCTATCATTTTAATAAATACCTAATAATAATTATGTCATAGGTACCTACCATAATAAATGATTCTATTCATCACTAGCTTACCGCCCGCGGCTTCGCCTGCTTTGTCTAAAACCTAATAAATTATATACTAAAACCTTCCTCTTGAATCACTCTATCTATTAAAAAAAACCGCATCAAGATCCGTTGCGTAGTTTTAAAGATTTAAGCATACAAAGGGACACAGGGACAGAGAAAGCGACTTTGTTTTATACTAGGTAGGTATGTAGTGATGATATAAAACACGTACCTACGCCTGTACCTACCTGTAAATATTCCAAAGAAAAATTCACGAAAATTCAGATGTTTACTAGCATAGTAGAATATCCATAAAAAAGCAGCCTAGGTACCTATTTTGTAGGCGTTGTGCCTGAGGGTAGATACTTAATAAGTACCATTTACCTATAGCATAACTATTTAGTAATCTATGGTTATAGGTCGAATAAGATGATTCCACAAAGACCATAATGAAATAAATAGTATACTTTAATTAATGAAAGTAAAGAAAAAATAATTTCGCTTGAAAATTATTTTAAAACTAGCTGAATAGCCATTTAAAACTATTGATTTAATTTTAAAAGATGAAAGAATTTTAAAAGAGGACACAGGCTGTGTCTTAAATAGTGTAGGTTGCTATAACTAGTGAATGAATTTCTTCAGTCTATCCACTTCAAACAGAAGGAAAATCGGTGCAGTAGTTTTTGTTTAGCGTGAACAGACATAGAAACGCGGCTGAATTTTTCGTTTTGTAATAATTAATATGTAGGTATGTATATTGTACTACTACTATATAGCATATATGTTCTTATGTTTTTGACGTCTGATGAATTCTTGTCTGAAAGCAAGATAAATTCTAAATTTCACACATACTCTAGTAGGTACATTGAAGGTTGAAAATATTCAGGAGAAAGAAAACCATTTAAAAATTGAAAACCGCACCAAAATAGTTTCATCTATTCGAGAGTTACCATAGATACCTAGGTACTTCTTTGTCTGCCGTGTAAAACTATAAATCAATGTTTTCGTCTAAACTAAGATTGGATACGATATTTTACAACGAAGATTTATATTTATTTGGATATTTATATTTTTGCTCGCGGAGGTCAAGGTCAAACAAAACATCAATATCCTTTTTAGATATTGCTTTTTATTTTAAAAACTTTGTTAGTATTGAAAAGTATCGGGACTTTAAAATTAATTTCGACTTATTTAACTATTTATTAGAATAACTAACTACAAAATTATTTGTCACTGAGTGATTTATTTCAATTGGTAGATTACGTATTACCTATTAATTAATTACTATTAATACAAATATTACAAGAAGTTGCATATTAAAATAAGATTTTGCTTCTGTGAATGTAAAGCGTTTGATCGTTAAAACTAAAATATATGGAATGGTGTTAATTTATTTAGTTTACTGTAATTTTATAGCGCTCAAAATGGATAGGTAGTTTCTCTGAATATAATAGCCAAAATTAGTTGTTTATTTTTAATTTTTTGTATCATATGTTTCTTAATTAAGTATTCTCTGTTAATCACTTGAGGGAATTTATACAAAGGAAAGCTATTTATAATACTGTATCAAAAACTACCTTAGCGACCGCAAAATTATCATTAATTATAATTTATTATAACATTTTGATTCTTCTTAAATATTTAAACTCGGTAACATTAAATCGATTTTCCTAGTGAAGTACCAAAGAGAATTATTAGGTGCTAAGTAATTTTATAGCCTCGGGCTAGTTCTTATCCGATTTTAGATGTTCTGAGTGATAGGGCATGCCTGTAGCTACGTTTTAGTTACTATGATATGGTCAATGGGTTTAATGTGGTTGTTTTTAATAGGATATATTTGTAAAAAACTTCTGGGACATAAAATTGTTGATTTAAGAAAAAGATAGGATTTATTATGTTTGTATATTGTTATAAAATTATAAATCATTTGTTTTATTCTTAATAATAAATAATATAAGAATGCATTTTTTTACGCTGTGACTTTTTTATGCGGTTGAGTATGTACAGATATAATTCATAACTATTAATTACAATTAGATACTATCTAGTATACTACTATCTACAATTCTTATATATCTTAATAGTCATTCATGCGAAGCCGCTGAAACTATCAAATATTTTGGTGATACTTTGCTGTCATATAGCTTACGTCCCTACCAGAATATAAAATAAGTTATTGTTGCTTTTGCCCGCGCATTCGACCGCGGGTGAAACCGCGCCGCACAGCTAGTTAATTGTATGGATTTAGTAAAATCCAGACTAACCTGATTTCGTCTTATATACCTCATCAAATGTTTACTGTAAATAATCACAAAAAAATTCTTAAAAACTTACATTTCAAGCAGATTTTCCTTGCACATCTATACAAATAATAATACAAAAACAAAACTAAATAGTAAATACACATTAACAAAACTAACATATTATATACCAGTGGTTTCCCGAACTGCAAACGTGGTCTTTTGTAAAGCAATTTCGCAAACTATGGCAAAGGTTAAACAATACATTCTTATCAGTAGGTAGGGTAAATGCACCTATTGTTGCCCATCACGCGCAATTTTTTTTTTATACGTTTTTCGCTAAACCTTTTCGACGTGTCTCACATACGGTATTCTTCAAACGAAGCGGCGCTTTTCGGAAAACCATTGTCTCTTTTTAACGCGTAATAAAATATTTGGGTTTTTGTTTGTTGTTCCTTATCAGTTTTAGAGAACTCGTGAAAAGACGTTGTAAACATCGTGCATTATCATAATGTATGGAATGTATAGGTTTTTAAAATGAGGAAAAATAAATTTTTAACAAGTAGGTACCTACTGATAGTATAATGATAAAATATTTGCGAATTTGTGAGGCAGGTTTTAGCATTTTTACATTAATTATCGCAATATAAACATATTATAATTGTATAAAAATTATCCACCGCTACAAAGTAAGATACTCCAATATGACATAATAAAAATCCTAACATAATAAAAATGTTCAATATAATTTAAAAGGATTCATATTTATTCAATTTTTATTTCTCATAATTCCAATTTACCGTAGCTTGGTTTTTTTATAATGAAGTCAATAAAGTAATATTGATGGATAGTCCATAAATAATCCAAATGCAAAAATAATTTTTCAATTCGAAGCTATTCCTTAAATTAACTCGTTCAAGTAACTAATCGAACCAACTTTTCAATTTTATAATACCTATTGATAAGAAAACTTTTAAAATTTACCGGTTTTAAACTTTGAAATCTCAAAGCAATTTCTTTGAAATAACATCTTGACTAACTCTTGAGTAAATGAAACCTAAAAAAACGTATAACTTACTTTTTGTCAAAGTTTTCGAGTTAAAATACAACACTCGTTCGTAATACGTCTATTCAACTTCTATAGGCAAAATTCTTACAAAAATCACATTGAATGTTAAAGTTACTGTTTAAGTCTCATAATTTACAACATCCTCCGCTGGCTTTCAATGCACATTTCCCCAAAAGCAAAAGTTGAAACAGCGAACTGTAAAACAAAACAAAAGGTCATAAAAGGAATTAGTTCGGATAATCCAGAGCAAGTGGCACGAGACAGGTAATCCCTATTGTTTTCCCTTATCAGTGGGCCAGGTATATGAGTCAAGGGTCAACTACCCCCACCCTTGAGCGGTGCCTCCTGTGATCTGGTATGTCCATCATCATTAGTCTTGCGACAGTCGGCAGCTTAGTGACATTTGAAGTTCACCGTCTTAGTGCAGTGGTGTGTGTTGATGTGGTGTATAGTTGTGGAAAATGTGTGACGATTTGGACGACAGTTTGAGCAAACTCACCCAATTTGTTAAGCGTTGGTGGGAAGATGACTACCATAAGGTAAATTACCCTGTCATTTCAAGTGTAGTACCTACTTCGTCCATTATGAAACCTGAAACTTCCTGGCTAGAATAGTAACTTGCTGTCGATATCAATGTTGTAACTATTTGTAAAATTATGTTATCACCATATCATGTAAAATACGTTTTACCTCTACATTGACTAAAATTAGGTCTAAGCAAACTGCTACAAATATGTTTATTGGTCCTAGGACTATGTCTAATGGATTAGGTCCCAACTCGTTTTTGTTGCAATGAAAATGAAAATAATCGATAGTTAGCCTTTGCTGCACAATATACCGGGGTTTATTTTTAACCTAGTGTAAAACGTTATCGCACCTCCTCCGAGGGTAGGTACTTAATACTTATAGGAATATAGGAAAACGAAAAAAGCGCCAGTCAGCCGACGCCTATAGAAAATTGCTCGACAACTAACAAAGTCTGATCGATATTTGACCTCTGGCTTATCCAATTATTATTAATACCCATAACGACGCCATGAGGTGCCGTAAGCCGAGATTAAGATAAGCCGAACGCACCATGCTTGTCCTCACTGTATCATTACATGTATTAAAGTTAAGCGATTGAAAGGAGGATAATTTTATATGGAATCTAAATTGTATCAGAGATAATGAGGACATGTTATAATGTCCTTGTAATGGGTATGTTGTGGGTAACTCTAAAGTCTAAACGTTAGTTTAAAGGATCATGGGTATAATAGCGTAGACTTAATTCTGAAGACTTTAGACGTTCTGGACTCATCCTAATAGAAAGTTGACAGACAAGTTAATGTTTTCGACTACACCTACTTATATTGACGATTTAGTGTGCAATCACTGTGTAAAGTTTAATGATCAGGCTATTACAAATTAAAAGAGAAATGTAGTGGGTAATAAATAAGAATAATAATTATCTACTGAAACTACACTTCTGAAATATTTGAATAGGTAGGTCTGTGCGTTTTATGTAGAAAATTTGGAAAGCTTTGTTATGTAGACTGTAGCTAGGTGTTTTAAATCCTATTTCCTAACCCGAAAATTCTACTAACTTTTGTAGTATTTAGATATTTTGTATTATTTGTAGGTAGATATTCATTGTTTCAATTATATTCATACTTTCTGGTTAACCCATTGAGCCCCGAACGGCCCGATCGGTCCACGACACAATAGATTTTCTATTGTGTCTGTGATTCCGGGGCCTGAGTTATTAAGCGCATAAATAGATATCAATAACCCAACACTCAATCAAAATCTCCTGGGCACCATTAAGACTAATTGTAGAAGACCAGAGATAACGTTAATTAAATTAAAATCCAAACAAATGCCCACCCACGCGGCCATGATGCTATTGTTAAACGAATGACAAATATTGATACACGCGTTGTGTTTGATGTCGACATTCATATGGGAATAATGCTTGACTATGTACTGACGCGGACGCCATGTTGGATTTATACTTTTTTCTTGGCGCGAAAAATGTGTACGAAGGCAAATATGTTTGTGAATAAAAATTTTATTAGCAGTTATCTAGGTAGGTAGTAAATAAAAAATAATTAAGAACATGTAAGGAAAGTGTTTTAACATTTAGGTCTAGCTAGTAAAGCTTTAATTATTTTACTAGCTAGACCTAAATGTTACATGATAGTTTTATTAATACATTATGTATCTATTAAATGGAAAAACAGTATTTCAAAAAAAAATCTTTTATCCATAATTTTTTCACATTTTGTAAAATACGTATTATGTCATTTCAAGTTTCTCACGAAAATCGTCGCCGGTTCGTCTTAAATACGATCATTACGTGAAAAAGCCATGCATTTTGTGCTTGAAACTTGCATGTATCATACAGTGAACGGTATGTCACGACAAAAATGTTGCTTTTTATCATAAGAACTAGCGAGCAATAAACAACCGTATGCAGCTGCATTTATGATGAATTTCCCGTGCATTATTTTAAAAAAAATATCGTGATATATGTCCGCTTGTCCGTTCGGTAGGCGTGGGTCGGGTATTGCAAAATTCTTCATATTTTCGTTCAAGAATGGTATTTATTAATACGAGATAAGGATTAACCGAGTGCATAATCACTTGACTCGCGGTCAATGACCCGGCTTAACATTGCGACTTTGCTTGCTTTTTTGTTGACGTTCATTTTTTACTGTTTACAGTGAGTACGTGAAAATATGCTTGCAACTAGGACTCTTTTAAATTCTTACCAAAACGATATTTCAAATGAACTATAAAAAAAAAAACAAAAAAAGTTTCAAGTATTTTCAAATTGTTTCGTCATAATCTACAATCCAATAATAACTTCTAAAAACTAAACTACAAGTTACATAATCGGTACATTTACCTCAAACGTCCAGACGGTTAATTCCATATTAGGATAATAACAAAAGTACACGAGAGTTCTAAACCTCAAGCCCTATCATTTAATTCAAACGCTAGGGTATACTTAAATTAAACGACACTTTATTAACATATAATTTGTGGGATTAGATTTTTTAAAATGTGATTGCCAGTTCACAAAATTGCCCCCGACGCGCCGGCGCGGGCAAACGACAATTTAATTTTCGTCAGAATGGATAATGATATGGCAACCCCAACGGTTACACGAATTACATGGTATAATCAAGTGACAAACGATTCGGGAAGCGACAATCAACCGCAACTCGCAAGGGTCGGTTGTACTGAATGTAAACAGAATTCAATCTGTTATACAATGCTTGACTTATTAACACAGGTTGCATATTTAGAGATACTTTGTTTGGCATTGATAATTGTAAAAGTAATAAACCAACTATAATGAAACTATGATAAGTATTATTTGTAGAAATAAGACTTCTTCGGTTTAAAGATGACTTCTCGTATATTATTATAGTCAGATATATGTACTTACTAGATTTCCGCCCGCGGCTTCGCCCGCGTTTTCAAAGGAAAACCCGCATAGTTCCCGTTCCCGTGGGATTTCCGGGATAAAACCTATCCTATGTGTTAATCCAAGTTACCCTCTATATGTGTGCTAAATTTCATTGTAATCGGTTCAGTAGTTTTTACGTGAAAGAGTAACAAACATCCATACATCCATACAAACTTTCGCCTTTATAATAGTATTAAGATAAGATCTATCATTTCTATTGAATGATTAAAAATGTTTAAGAAAATCAAAAATTGTTTTTCACTGTATCATTTCAAAGCAACATACATGTTCACAATTCTGTTTCAGTGAAAGCATAATAATCCTTATATTAAACTTAAGTTAGAAGGAGTGGTTAAATTAACTAAAATTTAAGTTTGACAGCGTGAACCGGCCCCAAATACTTAACAAATGAATAGTAATTTCGTTTTCGGATTAAATCGCTCCAAACACGCGACACTAAACCACTTTTCTATTCCTTGGCTCGACTCGAAACCGTCATTTTACACAATTTTACCCAATTGCTCTCGGTTCTCGGAATTAATTTGATATTAGTCTTTGAAAACGCAAGGTGTGGTTTTGTGTCGACCTGATTGTTACTTTGAAGAAGCATTTATGAACCCGTATTTAAATTCCCTATTTAGATATAGAATTTAGAACTAATCACGCATTCAATTCGGCTACAAAAACGCTAATGTCTACCTTTAGCATAATGTTCTAAAGTTGTTTTTGTTTGATATTATACTTAGCTTTATTTTCTTTACAGGAATCGCAGTCGAGTACTTCGGAACGATGGAACGGGCGAGGGCCGGAACACAATATGGCTCTTCAGCAAATACTAAAACTACAAGAGGCGAGAGCTCTTCACAAAACCTCTTTGCTTCCTATCTATAAGAAAAATGGAATGCCTTCCCCTCCATCCAGTCAAGATTATGAACAGATTAGAGACAAAAGTATGGATCATTCAGATGCTCGAGCATTTGAACAGATGAAGTTAGAGGAAGAGTTTAGAAAGCTAATCGAAAGAAGTGGAAAAGATGCACGCAACGAAGAATCTATGAAATACTTTCAGCACATGTTAGAGATGAAGCAGAATTTGGACTACTTAAACAGTATTCAGAAGGAGAATAGAAGTAATTCTTTAGATAGTGCAACGAATGTGAAAAAAGAAGCTATGTCACCTGTCAACCGTTATACCCCAGAACATAACCAGTCACCACATATGACGTCACCTACAGTTTCACCCAATCCCACAGTAAGACAGCCAACGTATCAATCTACCTCATCTAGCCCTGCTTCTACTACCAGTCCCGTTACTTCCTCCCCACTAAACCATTTGCAAAATATGCAACCGTTCGATTTTCGTAAATATAAACACGAAGAACCCATCAGTTCTAATCACAACGAGCGAACATCCCACAACAAAGATAACAACCGAAATCATAATCAGGATATGTCAGAAAAAAGTGCGGTAGATTTAATGCGAAGCCAATTCTTTAACTTCCAATTGCCTCCAAATTTGCCTATTCCTAACATGTCCATGCCGTCTACATTCTCCCACCCGGCAGCTATGGTGGCTGCTCTTAGTCAAAACCCGATGGGATTAGCATCGTTACAAGCTCTGTTACCACAAATGTCAAAGCCTGCAGAGCGATTAGAAAACAAAACCAGTATTAATGTAACCAAAGATAGATCAGACGATGATAGCGTACTTAACTTAAGTAAAGACGCGTACACAGAAGCGGCACAACAAACGAGAGACATGATGATTGGAAAGTGTTTGAGCTCACCGAAAAGACAATGGAATACTTCGCACATGCCTTTAAATTTGGGCACTCATTTCATAAACCCCACCACTGGCAAGAAAAGAGTACAATGTAATGTGTGTTTGAAGACGTTTTGCGATAAAGGTGCGCTCAAAATTCATTTTTCTGCTGTCCACCTAAGAGAAATGCACAAATGTACAGTTGAAGGATGCAGCATGATGTTCAGTTCGAGGAGATCTAGAAATAGGCACAGTGCTAACCCAAACCCGAAGTTGCACTCGCCACATTTAAGAAGGAAAATCTCGCCTCACGATGGAAGAAGCGCACAATCGCACCCAGTTTTAATATCGCCACATGCTGCGGGTTTAAATATGCCACCAGTCATGAATCCCATGCATGCTTTTAGTTCATATCCTCTCTTAAATTCATCTCACAACATGCGACAATTCCCTACAAATATGCCCATGGAATATAAAAACAATTTGGGAATGAGTTTTACATCTGCAATGGAACATACACATATTTCTCGTCGTGAATCCAGTTCAGTGGAAACTAAAGAGCATGATGGTCAAGGAGAGTCAGACGAAGATGACGGAATTGTTGTGGTCACAGGTGATGATGATGATGATGAAAATGATCACCATATGGATCAATCAGACTACTACTCCCGAATGAATAAAACTAATGGATCAATAGAAGATTCAGAAACAGAATACGACCACAGAAGTACAAGTGACAATAATGAAAGCTTCGAGTCTAAAAAGGATGAAAATATCAGCCCAGAGATAATGAAAAGGAAACGAAAGAATTTGAACCCTACACGCTTACATAACAGTTATGTGACAAATGAACGAGTTAGTGAGAACCAACATGATGATGAAAATGAAGCTCTCAATTTGAAGAAAGCAAAATTTGATGACTCAGAAACTCCTAAGAGTGAGACACACAATGATAACAAAAACCAAGAAGACAATAAACCAGCTTCGCCTAATCTAGCCAAAATTAAAGAAGAACCTGTAGATAATACCTATCCTGTTGAAGATTTACGCATCAAAGAGGAGCCCGTCGATAGACAAGACTTAAACAAGCCCAACGAAACCTTTTCTCCTAGTCAGTTTTCTTCTGAAAACTCCTTAAAGAAATTGGAAAGCTTATCGAAAGGCAACTTTCCAAATATTCCAAAGAAGAATGATATCAACGCTCCAACTGGTTCTTACAATGTGTGCGTAAATGACTTCACCGATTTCTCAGACAGGTCGCCTTCATCATCCGTATCTAGTTACGATTACAACTCAGAAGATGTTCAGGGTCAAATCTATGGGCACTTCGACGATGGTTTCTTCATCACAACCACCGATATTCCTATCGATACGAAAAATCCCTTGAAATGCAAGGTGTGTGACAAACTATTTCAAAATATATTCATCATTAAGACTCACTACCAAAACGCTCACCTAAAAGTCATGTACAAATGCAACAACGAGAGATGTAAAGCTGCATTCTCAACGCGTCGAAGCAGAGACCGACACAGCGCGAACTTAACATTGCATAAGAAAATATTATTAGCCGAAGATTCGCGACCCGAAGACGAGTATAGAATAATAGAAAAAACTCGAGAACAAATTGATCTAATGTCGAAGTACAGTGATGACGAGCGTCCCGTGCCCTACATAGAATCTACGAAATACTATCGAGCGAAAGACATAGCTAAACCTAAAAATCCCTTATCCCACCTGCCGATTACCGCGTCCTATCCACCTCTATTACCCGAGTCCTATTTAAATAGTCGTGACATGTTCAATCAGCATCCGTTTCTGTTCACACCATTTGGCATGCTCCCAAATTTCGCTCCTCTCCCGTTCGGCTTCTTACCTCCGAATCTTAATGCTTTTGGGTCTCAGAATCAAAATTATTCGCCACCGCCGCTGCCAAAACTGAATTACTGCGTCGAGGACGAAGCGCCGCGACCGAATAGAGATGGTTGCTATCCATGTCGGGGTTGCAGAGAGAGCTTCAAGGACTTGTCGGGCCTGAAGGCGCATTGTGAAACGGCACATGCGCAACTGTTGCATCGCTGTTCTATCAACGGTTGCAACGCGGCGTTCTTCTCGAGAACTAAGAGGAATATTCATACGGAATCTCATTATTCTCAAAGAAACGATAAGATGATGACGTGACCGTTTATGGTTTGACTATTGAAATCCAGTGCATTTGTGATCGTAATTAGTTTTAGTATTAATATGTAAATAATATTAAAATGTAAATGATACTTGTAAAACTAATTAAAAGGTTTCTAAATTGTAATGTTTCGTAATAAATTAAATCAAGCAGTAAATGACTTGCAAATTGACAAAATATACGTAAATGTAATCCATATAAATTTCTAGACATTCCATATATTTTGTGCAATAAATAAATATGTATATATAGACGATAGACGATATTGTAAATTATAAAATTTCATGTAAAAATTCTTGTGATTCGTTTTTCTATTTATGTAAATGTTTTGGTGCTAAATACGATTTATTCAGTAAAATTCTATCAATAGTTGTAAGAATTTTTGATTGATTATTAGATAAGTACCAAAAAGTATTAATAATGTGAGATTATAATAATTGTGTATAACAGTAAACATGATCTGTTAAATCATTATTTGCCAAACAGTGTGTAATAAATGGTTTCAAAAATTTTCTTAAACTGTCGTTTTATTTTTACATCATGGTACCTAATTGAACTTACAAATTTATAAAATTAAGCTTTTTTCTAGAAAACATTATATTTTGATAAATTAACTCATAAAATAATAATAAATCATATTTTGTTTCATAAATAATAATAAAGTGTCATTACAGTCGGAGTAAATTAATTCCATCTTAAAACTATATCGCTTAAATGAATATTTTATTAAAGTACCTATTTTTTTAATTATATGCTGAATTCGAACATTATAGGTATAGTTAATAACTTATAACTTAATCAGGTATCGAATCAAATAATTAAAAAAATACTTCTAGATATTTAGACTTTAGATGATTTAGGGCCGATTTTTTCAATGCTTGGTTAAAACTTATCCGTCCAATAAAGTATTACACGATAATATTAAAATGTCACGTAAACTGTCAAATACCTACGGACAATTAGAATACGTTTTTAAAATGGTAGTTTTATACATTATTCGACGAATAAGTTTTAACCAAGAAGCTTATATCTAATACACTGGAGATTTCAGTATGAACATTAACTTGTAACAAGAAAATATGACCTTGAATGACGCCTGTATGTATTTTTATCCCTTTCACACCTAACTTGGCAAGTGGGTGTGAAAGGGATAAAAAAACATACAGGCGTCATTCAAGGTCATATTTTCTTGTTACAAGTTAATGTTCATACTGAAATCTCCAGTGTATTAGATATAAGCTTCTTGGTTTTAACCAAGGATTGAAAAATCAGCCCTTAGACGAATAGACGTTGTAGAAATTTTATTACCTACGATTTAATTTAGTGCCTCGGTATAACTTTTTCACTACTTACTAGACTAGTATCTATTGAAAACTACCATTATAAAGCTACATAGGTAAAAACCACAGATCGTAAAAACTAATAAGTATATACATATTATCAACTAGCTGTTCCCCGCGGTTTCACCCGCATTGCTCCGCTCCTGTTGGTCTTAGCGTGTGATGATATATATAGCCTATAGCCTTCCTCAATAAATAAGCTATCTAACACAAAAAGAATTTTTCAAATCGGACCAGTAGTTACCGAGATTAGCGCGTTCAAACAAACAAACAAACAAACTCTTCAGCTTTATAATATTAGTATAGATATCGAGTAATTTATGCTTTGGGTAAAATTACTTATTAAATATGTAACTGACAAGCCCGGACTGTATGTTGCTGACAAGCCCGGATTTACCCGGGAGGGTAAATCCGGGCTTGTCAGCAATCTAGTAGATAATTTTTTTTTTATAAAAATAGGCACAGTTTATTTCTTCTTATTTTGTCTCCAATTCTAATAGACGACCACACAGAGCGTGTATGCCTCGCATCATAAAACAAAATCTGTCCCGAGGTTTACATATACCTACACTCGATAAAAATGACTACGTTAAAAAAACCTTCAAAAACGGAAAAGTAAAAAATAAAAAAGATTTGTTATTATTAATTACTAGGTACATATTATTTAGATGTACTATTTACTAAATAGGTTTGATGTCGGTGCCAAGCCAATGTAAAACTTATTTAGTAGTTATTTGATTTCATAATGCCCGGTTTACACGGGCTTGGCAGTCTTGGCACAGACCTCAAACCTTTGAAGTCGGTTAAAAAACATGAGCCTCCTTCTTCCTCAGTCGGTTAAAAACGAATTGTCCTATACAGTATACAACCTTGTTTCCAACAACACTGAGTCAACACTTAATTAAAACCCCTATTCCAAACTCGTTCGATAATAGATGTTTAAAAATTAACTCGCACGCGACGTCAAAGCTGTGTCGCGTGGTATGTCACGTCACTCGATACGACATTCGACACAATCGATATGAGATTATTCATTCATTAACTTTTCAGTAAGCTTGTGTCATGTTGGAAATAGCTTGAAATTAGTAGATTTAAAAGAATTTTTTTTAGTTTTTTTGTTTAATTTGTCACTACGTGTGCTAGGTAGATTGAAACTAATGAATCTACTACTAGGTACCTAAGTTTTTAGATCAGTTACAACGAATTCTATTAAGTGTATTTAACGTCCCTAAACGTTTGTTAAAATATCTAGATATGTTTGACTATAATATAAAGCAACATTTTTATGTTGTTGCATTAGGTCGATTTAAAAGCACTTCAAAAAGAAAATAGGTAGGTAAGTATCTAATAATAAACATACATTTTTGAAATTATCAATGACGCGTAAGTCACATAAGATCATAAAGCGTTCGGCTATTTAAGTTACTAATAGAGTATAATATTATTTTAATTTTTGTTATTGTAGGCGGTAGAATATTTTTGAATTCAAAATCAAGTTTTAATCCGTTAAAAATATTTTGTACTTAATGTAGAGACGAGATAGAGTACCTATGAACTAGGTACTTTTATTCCTCCCATGTGTCCCAAAACATACATAATTCCCACACTAAAAACTTATTAATGCACTAAATAAAAATAATACCTAATACAGTTCTAAATTCGAATAGATTTTCAATATTTAACGCAGTATAGTAGTAGTAGCCATACCGTTAGAGCTATTACGCACTGTCGACCAGTCGCTGGCGACTCAGTCGCCGGCGACTGTGACTTACTATAGTTTAAATAGGGGCTTGCGCACTAGTCGTCAGTCGTCCCGGCGACTCGGCGACTCGCCGCGTTGTGGCGACGCACAGGCGACTGGCGGTCGCCGGCGACCAATAGAAGCACGGCTTCAAATGGGAGCGTTCACACTGCAAGCAACTGTCGTAGCGACTCTTGTAGGGACCGGATTCTGCACGAATGTACTTATAATACTGTCGCTCGGCTTGGTTTCCTGGCCCTAGTTTCTCTGTTTTGGTCGCCGAGAGACTGAGTCGCCAGCGACTAGTCGACAGTGCGTAATAGCTCTTATTGTTCAGATGTCGACACAAAGCGCCAGTCCTTTCATTTACATAATACCACAGATAATAAACTCTCATCAAATACGATAGAACGATACATGATTTAAATAATAAAGCTGGGACCACACGAGCGATTTTCATACGACAATTTGAATGGAAATTCTTGATGATAGATTGTCTCAATTAACACGAGGACACTTTGGCTGTAGTGCTTACATAGATTATTATTTAAATGTGGTTCGATGTGAAATATAAAATTACATAAAAGTATACCTAGATCATAACTTCTGAACTGAAAAGGTACATATAGTAGATAATATAAAGGTAGGTACACAACTTTTGCTGTTAGCAGTGTCACTTGTCAGTCTAGTTTCAAAAGTTTCTATTTAAAATATTAATTGCATCATATACAAGATATTCATTAAATTAACATCTAGATTTATACCTACCCAAAATTAATTGCCATAGAAATTTTAACGATAATATTTCTAGGACAGCTCAGCTAATTATAGCCCGTCAAAATCTTAGTGCCAACCACGCAAAACTTGTTTCAAAATTTAAATCTGACAATGTATCCGAACCCTTAATTTGCTGCCAAAATACTGGCTGAAAATTTCATTGCATTCGAAAGTGATTCTTATTGTAATTTAATAGGGTGTATTTTTAGTGTTCGCGGTCAATAATAGCAAAGGAATTAGCCGCGGTTTATTCAAATTCAAAATAAGAATTGGAACGTCCCGCTGCCGCTTGTCAGCAATTTGTTTTGAAGAACACTTCTAATTCACAAAAGAACGATGTTCCTATGTTTTAGTGGAGCGTCACGCGATTTTGTAAGGCTGCGTTCGTATGCGACTGTCTTTCCTGAAAACTGATTTTAATTTTCCGTTTTGATGAGATTTTGTTCATTCTATACATTTTATTGTATATTTCTGGTGAATGTTGGTAGAAAATGTAGGTACCTAGTGGTACATGCTAAGTAGCTAAAATAAATTACATAGTTCCTTGTATTTTAAACTTTTCATCGAAATTTTTCAAAAGAAATTGAATCTATTTTTAATACCTGACAGATGCATATAGTACTGACAGTAAACTTACGTACGTAAAGTTCGGTAAATACCTACCTACTTTATGTACCTATTTTGGTACTATTTATATCATATATTTATTTTCTGAATACTTTCACATCTACCTGAAAAAGCCGGCGTAGCTAGTAACAAATAAATATTGCACAATGTGTAATCGCCCTTACTACATTTGAATATATAAGTGGATCTTTCTAACTTCTTTCCGTAAAAATTTGGCCTTTTAATAATTTGGGTTATTATGGACCACAGTCCACAGTAAGCCTAAATCAGTAGGACTTTAATAATAAGTCTCGGAGAAAGCGTTAGGTACCTATATATGCTCATTGTGTAGCATTCAAATAAAAGAAAAAGGATACATTAGTATTAAAAACATCAACAGATTTCTGTTGGATGTTTTATTATATTTACTAAGATTTACTAAGAAGTGAAAAATTTTACAACAATTTCATATTTAACTAGCAAACCCGGCGAACTCCGTTTCGCCACCATTTCTTTGCTATAAACCTCACAGAGCCCGAGCCTTTCCAAGTTCCAACGAATACAAAACCGTGGAAATCGGTTCGTGCGTTCTGGTCTCTGGAGTTACAGCGTCAGGAAGGAAAACCCGACTTACTTTTATATAGGTAGTAGAAATATTACTTTTTTTAGGTTCCTACCTGACACCCGATCAACGTATGAATTCTTTCAAATATCTTCTAGGCAACTTTCCTTGATTGTAGGTTTATTATTTAGGTTAGGTAGGTACATATGGAATTTAGTATGCAAAAAGGTAACGCTCTAGATTATCATATAGACCTGCTTTTTGGGAATATGTTTTCATTATAGATCGTTTTTCGTATCTATAAAAGATAAGAACATTTCTATCCCTAAAATTATAGGTTTATAGATAATTACCTATAATAAATATAAAATATAAGAAACCAATATGGTAAGAGATATTTCGTTATTTCTTATAGGTAGGTGGTACCTATAGATATGTAAACTAAGATTTTGATTTATATAAAGGTCTATATTTCTATCATACTTCTAACAAAGACATTTAAATTTTTAAGAATCATCAAAATCTTTTGAGCTGTTTTTGTTATGAATGAAAATCCAAATGTAGCTAGTCAACTAAACAGTGACCCATAATAATGAGCAGACAGAGCATGACCTCACTGAAGCTCCTTGATTCATTAGCAGCCTGTGGTTATATTCGAGTTACCTATTAATAAATCTGAATACCTACAGGCTACACTGAAAAATAAGTAAAACTCAAGTGAAATTAAACAAAATAAAAATATTAAATACATAAATATTATGTTAACTTATTCGTAATTCGTACACAGTACACACTATTGTAGGTAGATAGGGTAAGGTCGCCTTAGTCGTACCAGTTCAAGGAAAATAGCTATAATTTCTATTGTAATATACCTAAATAAAAGAAAAATCTTTGCATATATAAATTCTTCATTTATTAACGAATCAACAAAGACTAATGAGACATATAAAATCTTTTAATAAAATGTTTTTTTATAGGTTTTACAAAAACCTTCCTTCGGTACGACTTAGGCAACCGGTTGCCTTAATCGTACCACCCATGGCCTAAGTCGTACTTAGAGTAAACATATATCTTTCCAACTAGAATTCTAAGGACAATTAAAAAACTGCGTAGACTTATATGCTACGAGATCAATTTCAGTCTTACTTATAATAATAATAATAAAAAAACGTTAGTTTCATTTCGTAATAATGAGTACTTTAGGAAATAAAACTATCATTTTTTTAAATGCATATATCACAAATATAATTTTTAGTTTTAATTTCGAGATCTGCACATAAATCATGTACCCATCCTTTGCATTTAATACATTGGGTCATATTTTCTTTGCGATCTTCGTTGCATAGTTTGCACAACCAATTTTCTTTAGCGTCGAGTTTCTTATCTTTGTTAGATTTCCGGTCTATCTTTCTTTTTTATTAGTGACTTGTGTTCCTTTTTCTTTCTTAATATTTTTCAAATTTAATATAGGTCTTCCAAGAGTTATAAATTTTCTTTGCCATATTGATCACCTAAAAGAAAAAATTGAAATTAGCAAAAAATATCTCTGTAACACCTAAGTCGTACCGGTACGAATTAGGAAGTTTATGCAGGTACGAGTTACGCAGCAGGGTGTACAAAGTTAAAAACCAAAATTAATAACATAACCTAGAAACCGTTTACCGTTTAACCTAGCTCATATCAACCAGAAAACACTATAAAAACAGACATGAATCAAAAAAATATTAGTTTCAACACAATCTTTTGTGAAATTGCTTATGAATGACGTAAAAATATTAGTGAAAACTGTGCAAAAAACTTACTTTTTCATTATTTTTTGATCGCGAATTCCGGCAAGCCGCCGCGTGTCGCTGTTTACCCGTGGTACTGAGTAGAACCATATTGCACCGCTAGATGTCACCTTTTCATGACGGGTGCGCAGATATCGACGTGGTACGACTTAAGCGCTGGTACGACTAAAGGTACTTTACCCTAACAGTCTAAAAGGCAAGTTATAATAATGAAAAATCCTACTTATAAGTGATGAGGACAATAATGTTTAAAAAAGACACCAAAACGATGTAAAATTCACAAATACCAAAATAATTTATCGAAATGGCTACTTTAAACAATTCCGAAGTCCTAATAAGATTCATAAAGCACGGGCCACTTTGGCACAGGCCGAATCACGCAAACCCTTTGCTCGAGGACTTAAAAAAAACAATTGATATTCGAATTCGTATGGTGCATTTACACATTCGAATAGAGAGGCGAGTAACGAGCACGTGGATGTATAAACAGTGGGCTCGCTATTCGCCTTGGGATTCGCGTTTGTATTCGTGTTAGAGGTTTTTTGGGCGTAATCAAAAGGAATACCACTAAGAAGACCATGAATGTGTCAAAGGTGGTTCGTTGACTCTCATACCTATACGAATGTTTTACTTAATACTTAATAAGTATATGAGTAAACAGAAAAAAAAAGTTATAACATAATTTCGCGATGTCAGACCTTATGACATTTTGTAACAGCGCTCACATTCGCATACTTATACACCGTTTTTCAGCAAAGGTTGAAATATATCGTCGAGTGAATTAGCGAATAGTGAAGTCAAGAGTGTAAACGCAGCATAACCCGAGTTTTGAATTTGGAAGCGTCGCCGCGAGCTGCCGCCATATTGCACGCGACGCTACAACACAATGACTGTTATTTTGAAACTATTTTAATTTGGAACACGGAACATTGTATAATACGATGTTGAATGAAACAGTGCAAAAAATTGGTCTGTTTGTGATTATGGGTAAAGTTATTAAGATTATTTTGTCCTACCTTTTGGTATAGGCACAGTATTACCATATTTCCTATAATATTGTAATACTGTGGTATAGGTAAATGAGGAATATTAAAAAGTACCAACCTACTTAGGTAACTTGTCAAACTGGTTGCAATCGGTTCTTATAGTTTTGTCATAATATATTTTTGTATTAAAACATTAGAGCCTAGAGGCAATAGTCGTTGTAAAATAAACGTAGAAATAGGGGAGACCGGGTACAAAAGTAACGGTGGGTCGAAAGTAACAAATGCTCTCTAGATTTATCCAATGGGCGAACACCGCTTAGCCTCTGTCAGGCGATAGCCGAGAGCGCCCCCCTTAATTGTATTCATTCGCCGCGTGCGCCACCCGCTGTTAGGCTGTGTGACAGGACGCTACGTGTTTTCACGAATCAAAAGTAAGATTTTCGACATTTTTTTATTAAACGTTTACGTAGTCTTAAAATGATGATAGAAATCTGAATGTTTGCATATCCATTCTTGATTAGAGTAATTGTACATTGCTCATAATCATTTTTATGTAGCACGTTCCGTTTTAGAGTTTTGTTGCACGTCTTGGCAAAAATATAGACGGGTACAAAAGTAACATAGCCCTATGGGTACAAAAGTAACATGTTATTTTTGTCCCATTATGATTATGTATATTTTTATGTACATCTTTACTTCAACAGAATGCCGCGACAACGCATTAGAACTACTGATCGAGGTATTACCGACACGGCTGAAGAGCATTTTGAAAGATGGTGCAACAATTAGAGGCCTTGCAAAAATATAATATTTTTCATGTAACATTATATAGATTTATAAAAAAAATAAAAGCCGGTAATACTAGTGCAGCTACCTTGCGTCGATCGAGATTTACTAATAAAAAGTAAAGTAATCTACGCGACTATTTAATCGAGTGCTCTGCAGTTTATTTTCAGTTATCTCCATCAACGAGCATAATGTAAATAATTTTTTTGATAAACTTGCTGAGGTATTGGGAAAGGTACCAATTTGAGCCAAAAGATATTTGGAATATGGACGAGACAGGGGTGACCACTGTCCAAAAACCTAGCAAAATTGTAGATTAAAAAGGGATTAAACAAGTAGGTGCCATAACCTTAGCAGAGCCTGGAAAATTAGTAACTGTTGCTGTTGCCATTAATGCTCTAGGAGAATACATTCCGCTTTTTTCGTATTGCCGAGGGTCCTGTTGGTTGTGCTGGAGCTGGGAATGCTAGTGGATGGATGCAGGATGCAGAATTTTTAATTATAAAAGAATGATTCCCTTAATTAATCTCATTACTTGAACTTCGAATATTTTTTATCGATTGTTTTGTATTATATTTGTAAGTATTATATTTAAAATACAAAACTTGATATGTGTTATTAATGCAAGGTCTTTAAACAAATAATTTGTTGATTTACCATCATAATATTGTATTAATTACCAACCCCTTTGTCTTGTTACTTTCGACCCACGACGTGTTACTTTCGACCTGCTTACGGGGTCGAAAGTAACAACTGACGATTTTTTTTTAAATTTACTTTATTAATATAAAACACTACATAATATAATAAATTGAGTTTTTAGTGTAAAGAATATAAACTAAATTTATATATGGTTATATTAATTTAATGATAACAGTAACACCCAGTCAGAAATCAAGGTACAAGTACAAAGTGTTACTTTTGTACCCGGTCTCCCCTACGTTAACAAAATATGCCCAAAATAAGTATAAAAATACCTAGTGCAATACGAAAATTGAGATCTACCTACTAATCTTATTGTAATTTTATAAGACTGCAAAAAACTGGGTAACTAAATATTTTTAAATCAATTGTTATATTTTGTAACTAAAAGCCTTCGAGATTTCATGTTTGAGGCGTGAACACAATATGAACTTTACAATAATTACAGACCTCAAAAATTGCAAGCTTTTTTAAATAAGTCACTTTTATATTTGTAGATAGGTATTACCTACCTATATGTAGATACCTACCTAAGTGCTTTATAATATTACCGACCTATATTTTGACTTTTGAGATAGTTTTCCTATAAGTATATGATCTTCTTTATATTTTGGGAAGTGTCTTAAAGAAGACTTTTCTACGATGATAGGCATTTTTGTATTAAACTAAATAAACTAAGTAGGTATTATCGAAGATATTGATTTTGATCCCTTTACATTAGTTTTATAGAAAAAATAAATTAATTAACAACTTTAAATATTAAGTGTTCATGGAATTCATGGAAATATTTATACAACAAAATATCAAAAAAGTAAGAAATGGCATTCCAAAATTGCCTTGAAATATCTATTTGAATATCGAAGCACGATATTGCACTCTCACGGGTTGTCACTACCAAAAATTCGAATCAGAATTTTCGAATTTCGAACATTAATTCGAAATTTAAATAATTCGAAACATTCAACCACGCACACGTTCTTTAAACTGACAAATTGTGCATTTTATAATAATTATTGCTGTAAGCATTATTGTAATAAAAAGGAATGCTAAATTCGGTTGCATTCTTTATAAATTAGCACTGGGACATGATAATTTGACTATTTTAAAAATTTAAATTTCGCCAGGCATTCGAAAATTGTGCAAAAAATTTAAATAAGAGGTCACGTATTTTGTTTCCCACGATTTGTCATAATTTTCCTTATATGCAAATCTAAAATTAAGAATCTAAAAGGTATTATCCATACTAATATTATAAATACGAAAGTAACTCTGTCTGTCTGTCTGTTACTCAATAACGCCTAAACTACTGAACCAATTTGTATGAAATTTGGTATGGAGATATTTTGATACCCGAGAAAGGACATAGGCTACTTTTTATTGCGAAATATGTACCACGGGCGAAGCCGGGGCGGACCGCTAGTTACCTATAAATAAAAAACTTAAAATCACTTGAGCAGAAAAATATAGGAAACGTAGGTATTACCGTATAGATAGAGCTCTGAGTGATATCTTGGTATTGTAAAGAAGATTAAGTACCTAGTCCAGTTAGGCAGGCAATAATGTGTCTTAAATCATTGTGTTAAAACTGTTTTCTTTCCCTTGTAAGGAGACATCTACAGGAAACTATGAACATGTTTGGTAAACATAGGAATCTATACCTATACTAAAATTATTATATTAAAACTATTTTATTTCTCTTGTTGTTAGGAGCCATCTACAGAAAAGTATTAGTAACATGTTTGGTAAATATATCTATAAACATCTATAAATATTACAAGGAAGAAACTCTATAAACACACTTCCGTTAACCTTTAACCAATTCCACGTACTTACATTAAATCCACGGCTCGCTCTTCATCAATATAATATACTTAATCAAAACCTCAAAAGCGATATCAAAGATTATTATAAATCTAAATAATGAAAGGCTAAACACATCGCCCAAGGAATCACGCGAAATTCCCACACGGAAGCCGATCACCAGCGGCCATTTTCATTTTGATCACAAGATGAAGCTCGTGCTACAATTTTGTACATAAAACACGCTCCTGTGCCACGCAATGAAATTTAAAAAAAAGAACAAAATTTTATAAAGAACTGTCGAACGTTCCAATCTTGAAAATATTTTTTTAAATAGGTAAAGAACAATTGAATTTCGAATGAATTTTAAAATTGGAAATATAAAACTTAAACAAAATATTCATAACTAGGTACCTAATGGAAAAGTAATGTGTGGCCTAGATATCGACACTTATAGGTAGGTACCTAACTATTAGGCACCATTCGTCCACTCAGGCTTTCGAACTTGGTACAAATCGCTCTCATATTTGAAAACATTACAATCGTATCTACAAATAGGTAACACAAATTTCCTCTTTATAATAGCTGCCTATACTCTATAGGTATAGGTACATTAGTATATACCTACCTATTTTTCAGTACAATATATTCTCTCTCATAACACAATGACATCTAGGCGACATTTTGAACCAATAAGAGCGCGCTGTCTCGCGATTGGTTTAAAATGTCACCTCTGAAATTCAGGACTGTTTTTCATAAAATGAATATGATTAATTAAACAACACACTTTAATAAGATAAGCTCATGAAATTATTGTATTGTTACCGATCGTTGATAAATATAGAAAGTTTGGAATAAATACTGTTTAAAGTGGGTCAAAATTACTAATTCTAAAGTAGTCGGTTACCTATAACATGCTTTTTAAAAAGTTTACCAAAGTAACTTTTATCACAACGTCTTATTGCCTATTAAAAAAATTCTACAATTAATTTATTCAAAGAAATTCAAAACTTATTCTAACCAAAAACAAAACAACCGTAGTCCGTAAACATGAGTTTTCACGTTCCAAATTCAAATAGACGAAACTGTGGGCGGGAAATGTGATTGGTTGAAACTGTCACCGCAGTGCTCGCTCGTGATTGGTTCATAATGTCACAGCGTCACCGCGCGTGACAATATTAACCAATGGCGTTGGATGTCACGCCCACGAACGTGTTCTAAATTTAAATTTAAAAATGTTCTCTTTGACCTATTGGTGGGATGCCGCCTACGTTGTTAGTTAACTTTCAGATGCTTTCAGAGAACTTTCATAAAGTGAGTGAAAATATAGGAATAGGAAGGTAATGTTAGTACATTTTACACGTGTTTTGTATGTATACCTAATATGTAGTTAATTTATATGAGAAAGTGTAGGAAAGATTTTTTTTAATATGACCATATAGAATAAAAGTAGAGAGGAACTTACATTCCTTATTGAACTTCCCGAATTCAGGGAAATTAATGTACCTAGTAGGCGTCTAATATATTTACAAATGCATTACGCTTTTGTTGTAGGATGTACCTACCTAGGTGTCTTAATTACCTATATTTCAGAACATTAGATTTTCTCTTAAAAAGCATTGACCATGTAGGTACAAATAAATAGGTAAAAATTTTAGGTTTATTTTAGTCATAATTAAAAACAGTACCTATTACATTTCTAAAATTTCATATCTATTCAAAACATCACCCAAACCTCATCACAATCAATTCATCCATTCCGTCTATCTAATAAAACGAACAAAACCACCATATACCTAACTCATAATGCGAAGGGAGTCTGCGCGGAACTATTGATTGGCGACGCCCGTGACAAATGACACGAGATGAGCTAATTAGCTTAGATAGTGGGGTATGGGGCATGGGGCCAGGGGTCTGGGGCAGACTTGATATGCAAATTGAAGATATGTTGAAGTTTTTTATGTTTTGTACCTTAGGTATACGTTATATTTTTATATGCAGGAAGGAGGTATGTCCCGTGGTAATGGGGTATGGGGGCATGGGGCAGACATAGTTTGTGTGTGAATTGAATGTATGTTGAAAACAAAATGGATAAAAAATGTTTTATAATATACCTACCTAGTAAATTAGATGGCTATTGAAGTTATGGGGTTATTAGATACCAATGATATTATATATAGAAACAAGAGGTATCATTGGTTATTAGTTATTACTTATTAGGTATAGGTGCTAAATTTCACTGCATAGGTACCTACTCAAAGATAGTGGCTAGTGCATAGGTAGGTACTAATCCATATCTACTATAGAAACCGTAACCGTACTCATAGATACACTAGGTAGGTATTTTAGGTAGAATTAGCACTAAACCAACTTTATTTACACTCCTACAGCTATAGACCATCAAAATCTCAATGAATACGAATGAAATTAAACAAACTACTTCCAGTGGTCCTCCTGAAAGTTGGCCATTCAATTTGCCAACTTTCTGCAGCTAATGGTGAAATGTTTTTTGTACCGTTGTTTGCGTAATTGGAGTTCCTATTGGGAGTTATGAGGGTAAGTTTGTAAGTACTTTGGGAATTAAAGCTTGCTGTTTTCTATTTTTTTAATAGGTAAGGTAGGCTTGTCGAAAATGGTCATAATTCCTGTTTTCAGAAACAAAACCTTTTCTAATCATCTATTTTAAAGTTTCAGGTTTTTTTATTAGGATTAAAACCACGAACGTGTAGTCTTCGTTAATTATTATTTTTATTCTTAGTCTAGCAGCAGCAAGGTGAAATGAAATCCCCTATCCTTATACTGAACCAGGGTAAATTTAATTTATCAAATTCATCAAACTACATCCAAATCTATCTTCCCATTCTCAATAAAAACAAACATTCATATTTATAAAGCGTTTTATGTGTACCTTGCATTTACAGTATTTCAAGGTTTAGGTAAATAAAAAAGATCTAAAAAGAAACAATAAAAGCAAGTAGGGTAGGTAGATACAATTTCTTTGCACATAAAACTTTATGCGGGGTATGGTATCAACAGGTTTACGATTATTTGCTCTGAAGTCAATGCTTACTGGGAAAAGATTGTCTTGATGTTAAATAGGTGCAGGGTTCGATTCCTGGTGATTTTTTTTTTTTTTGTGAAAATTACATTTTTTGGATACAACATGAGCACATCACAATACAGATGTTAATATCTATTTTAACTGTAAAACTACTGTAAGCTACTGTATCTTAATATCTGTATATTTTCTTCTCTAGGGAGAGCTTAAAATTATAATACAAGGGTCTTTAAAAATATGCATACCTACCTAGGTATTTAGTTCAGCTCAAAATATTACTTATTAAATTTCTTGCGAATTTCCTTTGAACTAGAAATTAACGAAGGTACCATTCGTTAATTTCTTTAAAATATGAGTTTATTTTAAGTAATTTTGTGTAATACTACTACTAATATTATTTCGGGATAGGAAGGTTCCTATCCCGAAATATCGAACATTCCGTCGTCTGGGACATGATCAAACTAAAAGGACACTTATAAATAAACATCGTTTGCTCCTACGTCTCCACTTTTTCAATATCAAAATCCTCGAAGACTCCTTAAAAAGATTTTTCACGCGAAGTACCTACCTTCTAAATTTATACTCCACATTTGCATTCCATTTCATTTGCTCAGGGGTACTTTACCGGGGCTTTATTGTCCCTTTATTTTTATTGTAGAGGGTTAAGTGCAAGGGTTGTTTTCAAGTTACTGAAAGCTTGAGTTACGATTGAATAAAGTTAAGTGTTTGATAGTTGTGGTTTTTTAGGGATGTGAGTGGCTTTGATTTATCGTCGTGATTGATAATTAAAATTGAAATAATAAAATAATAGATTTTTATGAAATGCTAATTAATACAGACGTATACCTATTGGTACGATCTGTTGTAATAACTGTGTAGGTAAAAAATTGTGTCTTCGTAAAAATGAAACACTTGAATCGATTTTGATCAGACTTTATGCATTACGCACCTTCCTACGTGTACTTCCGAATTCAGAAATGAAAAAATGGAAGTCAGAACCGACAACTTAATTTACGCCCCGGGATAATAAAAAACACCACAGCTTCCTGACTCGAGTGGTGCTGCAATTTTAATCATAAACTATATAAATCACTATAAATAACGGAAACATATTTTATTATAGAGATATAGAGTCGTTATGATGCCATTGGAAATCTACTTACTTGGTATCTACCTACTAGTAGAAGTCTTTTTGTAAAGCAGTTACATAGGTTTACAAAGATTTCCTATTTCACAAAGATAAAAATACTGAATGATCACCATAACAACACAAAGAAAAACAAAATCTTTTTATAGATCAGCAACAAATCCTCATTAGGCTATTTAAAGTATCTATTCGTCCCAGTTGAAGACATAATTAAAATAATTATAAAAATCGTCAATATTTATTTGATTTATTGTAATATTTCTATATTATTTTATTCCAACATAGTAACATTTTATAAATTTAAATCGATCTAGCCAACATAATTCGCTCATTACAACATACCTACACAATTCCTACCATCTATAAATTTCTAATTTGCATTCCAAGTTGGTGACCGTTAAACTTCCATGCGATCATTCAATTTACCTCCATACCTATAGGCGACTATAAATTTTACAAGAACATTTAGTTATAATAAGACGAGACGTAACCTCTATTATTGTTGTCTATTCTTCTGTTATTATGGAAAGCTTGCATTTATTGTGTTTGTTTGTTATTATAATTTTCAAAATGTTTGTGACTTTTCATTTTATTGATAAATTTTTGTGGTTTGCGTCAATTCATATCGCTGGAAACAATATTACCTATGCCTACTCCTATACTTATTATTATAATAATAATTTTTTATTTAATATGGAATGTTTACCCAATAAACAACAACGTTTTTCTTGAGAAATATGACGCCTTAAAAATTAAGAACATTTTTGGCGCAATTTATTCCAATTTCAAGCGTCATTTAAGGCAAAGGAAACAGGCCGTACAGCCGATGCGTGAGTCTGAAAGCTAAGTCACTGGCAGCTACAACGCTTCCATAAACAATGCCATTAGCTGAGCGTTACGCGGCAGATTTTAAATTTGGAACGCTCGAACACGGCCATTCGTCATGTCGCCGCCCGCGACACTCCGCCGCCAAAACTGCTAGTACTGTGGTTAAATGTGGTTGATACTTTCGCAACGTCGTGTAAAGTGTCTTAGTCCTTAGTGTAATATATGTATTTCTTTATATGACATAAAATGTAAACCTGTGTTTTTTAAATACTATCCGGTGTAATTATTTACCACCAAGTAGTTTATAATGTGTACAATAGGTATAGTACCTAATAGTAGATATCTAATGATTCTATAAGAAATAAGAATGTACCTATTGTGAAATATTATTTATGTATTGTTATAGTTTATAAACAAAATGTGTTAATATAATATATATATGTGTTAAAATAATAATAAGAATAATATAAAAAAGAAGTGTGGCACTCGAGGACTGCCGCGGTAAAGCTATTGCATAGCATCGCATCGCTGTGCCAGTTGGAGTGGGGGGTGTCTTTACATTCGGTCGCCGCGCTCAGTCTGAGATAAAAGCTATGCAATAGCTTAATAATTTAACAATGTAGGTATCTCTTTTCGGTACTGCTTAGTGCTTACTAAAGAAATAAGGTCAAATTATCTAATATGTACA
The DNA here is from genome assembly GCA_029959065.1 of Colias behrii. Classification (NCBI taxonomy): domain Eukaryota; kingdom Metazoa; phylum Arthropoda; class Insecta; order Lepidoptera; family Pieridae; genus Colias; species Colias behrii. Next base: position 4,509,595 of record JARWMC010000015.1, read on the forward strand.
AAAAATCTCCAAAAATTTTTGTTACTAACATACATTTATTTAATCCTATAACTTAAAAGGAAAATCATTTCCACTCAGCAAGTACCAAAACCATTCAATCCACCCACACCACTTGACTAATGACGTCATGTGTCCCGCGCAGAGCGATCGCGGACCGCGACGCCAAATGACTCGCGATGAATTTAAAATTTCAACTCGCTAACGAGGGAGGCGGCGAATGGCATGAGTTATCGAAGTGGATATTGAATATTGCTGTTTGCTGACTTATTGACAAGATTTGGGGATGTTTTGAGATTTTCTTATTACAGAACTTGACTTAGCATAAACGTACTGATGACAGAGATTTAGGTAGAGACATAGGATATTTAGTATTTACATTAAGAAACACACGTGTTACGTGTAAGTAAACAATAATATACAGTCAATTCAAATGGATCTTGGTAACGAATAACGATCCAATTTAATAGTAAAATTGGACATAAATTGAATGATACATTTTCTTTCCTTTGCCTACAGAGTCGTTCACCAACGATTAAACTCCCATAACAAACATTTCCCTTACATTTTAAAGCACCATACAACCAACTCAAAATAACCATCAAGGCAAGTGAAGCCACAGCAAAAGCATATCGATAAACGGATAAACGTTACGGTCATATCACAACACTATCACTCTGACCATAAACACATTTATGGCGAAGTAACGGAGAGTAAAAACTAAAATACATACGACGCGGGTGGCCGGCCATCACTTATTGACAATTAACACATTGCATTGTGTGGATAATACTGGCTGTACAGTTTACAGGGATTTGACTAAACGCTGATTTCATTTGCTACTACATGTATAGAGAATCTCAGTCTAGTACCTATGGGTATGATAGACATTACTATCCTAGCGGTAATACCTAGATAAGTTTAAGACTACCTAGGTTAAATGTGGTAGACATTAGGTACTGATCTAAAATATCAGATTTTTCAAATCGATTATTTATGTAAGTAAATATATAAAAAACACATAAAAATACTTAGTAACAGTGATCATCATTTATTATTGTCCGTGTGTGCTAAAGAGACTTATCTAGAGTCGGCCTTAAGTATAGGTAACGTAAATACTGCCTATTGGCTCTATCTACTAACTACTTGCGCTGATGCAAAACTATTTATTGTAAATATTATAAAAAGAAGAGGAGTGTCCAGTGCCCATTTCTATCATATTCCTGAATTGGCATGCTATGTTCTTTGCAGACAGAAAAAGAAAAAAAATATATCGTTCTAAATTTTAAAATTGGAACGCAAGACGCGTGGCAAGATGGCGCCGCAGTTAGCACATGCCGCAAACGTACTAAACTGATTGGCGGGCAATGAGTGCCATTAGCGGGAAAACGCCACATTCGGCTGTAATGACTCAACGTGACATGACTGCAACCAGTCTTACTTGACCCCTAGCTCTAAGCTAACATTACCATTACAAAGGTCAAGATATTCTGGTTAAGGCGCAATTAAAATTGATTAGCGCTGACTTATTGCTTCGATTTGATGACCTTTACAAGAAGTCGCAGCTAATGAGTTTTATGATTCGTTGTTCTTTGTTGTTGACGGCTGTGTCTATTAAAAGTTGGTTAAACATTGACATAGAGTACCTACCTACAGACGATGGTCTGTTGCTATTGTGTGTAGGTACCTACTGTAAGAATTTATTGAAGGTCTATTTATTCTCTACACAATGGAGAGAATTTTACAAATACGGTAATATATATAGGATTCCACTCTCCTTTAATGAACAATTAAACACGTAAGGAATAGTAACTACTGAAAAGTGAAAAGCTGAGATTTAAAGAGATTAATTTAAAATGATTTTAAAAAATGACGCATTTTTCATATAGGTACACAATACAATACACAGATATGCCTATTAGGTACTACGATAATTCTAATCATTATTTTATAAGATCTATTGATAAGTAGGTAATAAATAATCATAATAAATAGGTACACTTTATTCAGCACCAAGTAAATACATGTAAAAAAAGAAACAGACAATATGTTATAAAGCTAAAAAGGCGGCCTTATCGCTAAGTATACTATTTTATGTAATATTTTCTTTCCTCTATTATTTTCTGCATGTCCGTAGGTACCTACTAAACCCTTGAACACACATCGACAGTGTCGATGTGTGTTCGTCGATTCGACACCCTTCAACAAGTTCTAAGACGCATAGACCTAATAAGGGCCAAAACAAGGTGAATACAATTGCCCAATTCCTTTGAATCCTTGAAAAAAAATTCCCAAGAAACAAAACGATTACAAAACGCTTGTATGCCGGATGCAAATGAATAATGATTTTTGTGCGTGACACGATTTGTAGACACGCCGTACTAAATATGTATTTAATTTGATTGACTCCAATTTGAGAGCCATGATCGATATTAATCAGCGTTGCCAACGTCCGAAGTCAGGATTCCCCAAAACTCTAACCGAAAATCCCCAATTTTGGGGAATAAAAAATCGATAATCCCCACATATTCCCCACACGTTTTCAGACAGTGAAATAAAAGCCATATTCACACGATTTCATAGAAATAAGAATTTAAATCCAAATAGGTACTTTTATGTATTCGAAATTAGAGATAAACTACGATAACATGGCGTGCCCCTCCAAAATTCAAAACGTTTGAAAGTATTTGTGAAAGTATTTACAATGCACCACCAAGATTCCAAAATGATAAACTACGATAACATGGCGCGCCCCTCCAAATTAATAAATAAATAAATTGCATTGTAAATACTTTCACAAATACTTTCAAACGTTTTGAATTTTGGAGGGGCGCGCCATGTTATCGTAGTTTATCTCTACATTTCCGCACCCGGCTTCGCTCGCGTTTTCAAAGAAAAACCAGCATAGTTCCCGTTCCTGTGGGATTTCTGGGATAAAAAGTAGCCTGTCTTATTCTGGATTTTCAGCTACCGTCATACCGAATTTTATTGTAATCGGTTCAGTAGTAGGTACTATTTCGCATTCGTAAACTTTCGCATTTATTATATTAGAAGGATAAACGTAAACTTATGTAATTACTGCTCTGCATCTGCATCTACTTTGCGGCATATTTTTTTTGCAAGTCATTTGTTGGTTCGAATTTTAAACATCACCTTTCTTCTTTATCTCTTCTCTAGTCGACATACGTGAGACCCTTAAACTAACCCTTAAATCATTAAGTAGTCTCGTTGGACAGTCTCGTCTATGGTATGTCACGTCAATATCTTACGTTGAGAAATAACCGTGCGCCTACTTGCATCGTCTACGTGCATTGTCTACATTCTGAGATGTTACATCATTTTCCAGAATCAGAAATTGCTGAAGCACTGATTTAAGTGATTTGATTTGTAGTTGCTGAGCTTCTGAAGGATTCACTATCGATATTCATAATGAAATAATGTGCCAGTAAAGTCGAAAAACTTTGTTGTGTTAGTAGTCAGTTCAATATAGAAGGCTAGGCAATACTTATAAAAATATGCGATAACATAACGGGGAACATTTACTTTTATTTCTTCTATTTTCAGTTCAAGAAATGTCAAATTGTCAAAATGTCTAAATTCCCCGCATTTTCCCCACACCAACGCTCTCCCCACAAATTCCCCAATCGGGCTGAAAATCCCCACAGTTTGGGGAATTCCCCACACATTGGCAACCCTGATATTAATATATAGTTTATCATATTCACACCTATGTTATGTTCTAATCCATTGATAGTCTATACACGAAATAAAGAAAATGGATACAGGTAAATTAGCTTGGAGAAATTTTTGCATATGTAGTGGTGTGTATATTACTCAGATCTTAGAGCGCGTTTCCACTATATCGTTCTGGCCTATACAAAAATGTTTCGATATCCTAACATTACTATTTAATTTTATACTTATTCCTAGCAACACTTTTGTTTTCAATAAAAACAAGTTTTTATTTGAAAGAATATGGTTTTGACTTTATAAAAAAAAATATATCATTCAATTTCACGTCCTAGAGCAAACGACAAGACGACTACCGTGAAACAATAAAATATCGTGTCCATAATAATTTGTTTCATAATTAATATTTGACCATAATAATTACGAAACAAAACAAATAAATAAATCGTCACTTGATAGTGGAAAGTGGAAACACGCACAAAAACAGAATAAACCAGTTTACGCTGTCCGCAGGTGCCACGTGCAGTCGTTTGGTACCGTTAGAACATAAAGCACACATTTCATTCAAAAATTATAATTATTACGTATAGACCGGGAGATATTGACACAAAATTTCGAGTCATTTGTAACAGGATGGCGGTTCTACAGGGGTCTTAGTACGCAATGACAAAAAGAAAAACGATGGTGTGAACACTGGTACCGGCGGCTTAGTCGCGTGGGCGTTAGTCGAACTCGTCGGAAAAATAGCGAAGTCAAACAATTTGTAACACAAAAATTTTAGAATTTACCGATAGCCCATAAAAAAGAAGTAGGCGGTAGTGTCATGCCATACTTTTCCGGTGTGACTTACAGCCCGCCATACCGACGCGAATGTGTTGATTTAAAAAAACAATTCAACCATTTGTACCAGGCTAACTTTTGCACAGGTAACCATCGTCGTGCAGCCATTTACGAAAATCGCCATGCCATACTTTTCGGACGATTCCAAATGGTCGCCATACCGCCGAAAAACTGCAAAATTTTTTTTTTCACGTTTGACTTCTCAAACTAAAGAATTAAACTTTAAATGTCGTTTCTTTTTCAGGTTAGTAAATTTTTCATTTTAGTAACATTGTTAATGTAAAAGTTATACGTATGTTAAATGTGCAAATATTAAAATAAAGTCTCATCTTTTTCAGAGGAGAAACACATATAGTTTAATTTAAAATCCCTTATATATATCAAATAAAAACTAAAAATAAAATGTTGTTTTATTTTATTTGCTGACCATACACTACTACAAACGCAAAAATTTCTCCAAGCTAATTTACCTGTAATCTTGATTATTTTTCCGACCCAAATATCGACCAATAGAATTGCATCATTCGACGTCACGTGGTACAACCTACATGGTATTATACTGATAATTTTTTGAAAATTTTCTCTGGTCGTTGACGTCAAACTGACAGGTTGAATTCAATTGTGAAATTATTGGCCGACATTTGGGACGGAAAAATAATCTCCCGAATACCACACGAGCTTCAAAATTATCTGGCATTTCCCTCAAGGTTCCCTGCAAACAAATAAAGTCGTCAAGTTTTTCAGGAAAAATCATTCGCGCTTCGCGCTCGTGATTTTTTAACCTTGACTAAAAACTTGACTCCTTCATTTGTTTGCAACGAACCTATCGGAAAATACTCGATAATTTTGAAGCTCTTGTGGTATTATAAGTGATAATTCTTTGGTAGGTAGATACTCATATATGCAATCCTTTAGAAGCGTTTCATCAGTTTTACCCATATAAGTAACCTACCTAGTCTATAATTTGGATTCTAATTTTAATTATTAATATTTTTTACCTATTGTCTAAAATACATACCTTACATACTTACAGATTTGATAAAACCACAAACTTGTAATAAGTATAGGTACGAAATGATGACTTTAATTTTTTTTTGTTATTTACGCAAATCGCAATACGCTACTGAATAAATAAAGCTGAAATTAGCTAGAATAAATAAATATATCTAAAGGTATGTTAGTGTTATATTTTTATCTGTGCTAAAGGTTAGGTACCTTAGCCTCATATTGTCGTAGACTACGAACAATTCCATATGCTAAAGCATATTATAAAAATACAGTATCAGACATAGTAGGTAGCTCATTTTTTTGTTTAATAAATTATGAAATATGTACATAAGTTCTTACGAAATAATTTATAACTTCGTACAAACAGACTAAATTAAAATTAATGTGCGTTTTTTATTATTATTATTACACGCTTTATATTAGCTTCACCTGTATGTTTGTTTGTTTGTAACCGACTTCTTTGGGCGCGATTTTGACCCACTTTAAACGGCCAGATTTCGTTCAAACTTTGTAGATTTATTGAGGACCGATGACAATACAATAATTTGATAAAATTTTCTATTTTTTAGTTCGGTTTTCTATGAAAAGCGTGTTTTTTAGTTTTTTTAAAGTATTATTATTAGTTTATATTTGTATATTGTGATGTGACCAAGATTAATAAAACACCGACAATTTTGTAGGGTACCTAAATATCCTTATGTGTGTTTTTTATTTCATTGTTTATTTTTCGCTAACTCAAGCTTATAAAAGAAGAATCTTGCACACTAGCTTCAATTTGTAGGTAAACATATTTTTGTACAATAAATTCAATGAAACTCCAATATAGATAACTAAAAAAAGTCCCATATAAATGATAAATATGTATAATAAATTGAAGTATAATTTTCGTACATTTTGAACCCTTAATCCACTGAATGACAAACTTCATTTTGCTTTTTAAGTTATTAGAAGAATCACATCAAAAAGGATGATCAAACGTCCAAGGTCCACTTCACACAAAAAAAAATCAAAATCAAAAATTCAAAATGGCCGCCAAGTGTTGCATTGACCCTACACTGTGACAAAACATGCAATTAGATGTTGACACAATGATTGATATCCCTTACGGCTACATTTGTGTATTTTTTCCGCTTTGATATTTAAGCATTAAAACGAATCGCCAAGGGCACCGCCGCACATATATTAATTATTTTTTAAATTAATTATATGTTGTTTGGATCACGTTCGCGTTATAGTAATCTTGATTTAAATCGCTTTGGATTTAGTTCTGTTAAAAGTATAATTGTGTTAGCCTTCCCATCGTGTATTTATTTTTATATGTTTTATTTCTAGGCTCATCACAATATCATATTTATTTGAGCCATTATGTTGCTAAATCCTAAGGGTGAAACATACGTACAGTAATTATGGATACGTAGATACATAGCTTTGTATATGTTAAGCTTAATAAAAGGCCTATCATTATTTAGTTGTTATTTACTACGTATAACATACCCCTACTTACCTTTTGAAAATTATCTAGATCTACATCAAAAACATTCCAAGAAATTAAATTTATAAGTTTTATAAAATTATCATGTTTATAACTATGATAAATAAAGTTCGTATTAAAATAAAAACAAAAAGGTATCGCTAATGGCGGATCATCAAAGCCGAGGCAAATCTAATTAGGTTATGATTTATGTTGTTGAGAATGAAATAATCGGAGCTAATAATACTAGTTTTGACTGTGACTCTATCTGATTTTATACTTTACGATTAATATTAGGTGATGGATATAAATAACTAGGTATGAAATACTTATAAAAAAATCTTATATTTTTGTAATAGTACAGTCCCCAATTGAAATAAAATACATTTCCGTGGGACTTATCTCCGCCGTACGAACTACTGATATCCACTTAATCGGCATATTTTTCTAAACACAAAAAGTGCGGTTGTCACTTCCTAGGGGTATGGAGGGGGGAGCTATGACGTAGCAAAGATGGCCGTCGGGCCATTCTATTGTGCGGTATATCTAGATAACTACTGGACCGATTTACTTAAAAAAGGTGTCAATTGAAAGATAATTAAATAAACATTATTTCATTCCTAGGATTCATTAATGTAAAACTAGTAACAACTGAAATATTTTCAAAAAACAACATTTTATGAAAAAAATATTTTCTTTAAATGTAAAAAACTCGGTAACCGTTAGAATTATGAGAATTTAGCTTATGATAAAACATATAGCTACTTTAATCACCTTTCTAATGAACCTTCAATAATGACAATCAAGCAATAAACAACGGAACTACAGCCTATTAATTGAGCGTCGGTAGCGCCGAATAAGCCCTTTGTTGGTATGAATCATCTTGAAATTATCTTTACATATAAAAAAATCGTAGGAAAGTCAAAACTGTTTATTGAATATTTATTTAAAATAATACTTGGGCGTGATCTACAATAGATACCGAAGCTAAAATTATAGTTTTTAGAATTTTTGTCTGTTTGTCTTTATTTATGTCCGGGTTAAACTCAAAAAGTACTCTATAGATTTACTTCAAATTTTGAACAGAGATATTATGAGACATGGGGAAAGAGATAGGATAGGTTTTATCCCGGAAATACCACGGAAACGGGAACTATGCGTGTGTTTCTTTGGCTACGCGGACGAAGCCGCTGGCCGAAAGCTGTGTAAAATATGTATTTTATTTATTACTCTTTAATAAAAATATACATGGGAAACTTATTGCTAATTCATACAAAACAAAGAAAAAACAGTATAGTTTATTAGGCGGCCTTATCACTTAGAAGTGATCTCTTCCAAGCAACCTGGGCAAAAGGTAACAAGCTAACTGAAATTACGATGGTAGGTAGAAAAGGCAAGGAAATAATAAAATTCTGAATAATAAGTACGTGCAATTTTTTTTTTTTTTTTTTAATTTCCTGAGATTTATGTGAGCAGAAACTTATCTAATTACCTATTATCGTCATTATTCTGATCAATATCTTCTACATATTTAAACTGGTTAAAACATTTATATCCGACGTGGCATATCCTTTCCAAGCACTTTTGTTTTTGTCACTACATCCACAACGGGATGAACGGCAACCAGCTTTACATTGACATGATATCACTTCGAGGTCTTTCGATGAAATTGACTTTACTGATGACTTCATCAGTAGTCAAGTAATTGGCAACAGTTTGTTGTCCTCAACCTTAGCTAGAGTCTATGGGTTCAGGTAGCGTGGGATTTACATTCTGCCAATAAAATGCCTGGTAGGTGGCTCTTCTCTTAGCGCATGCAGGTGAAACGCAAATCGTTGAGGTTATCTAATTCTTGACAAAGACTGATAAAAACTAAGGCTGGTTATTAAAAAGCTTGTTCTACCTGCTAGATGAAATAGATTCATACACTCAACTGAAAACAAAGCCTCTCCATCCGATTTTCTATCAAAAGAAATAGCCATTTAGGCATCAAAACTTTAAAGAAAAGAATTAGATAACTTTACCGATTTGAGAGCAGCAATGTTCCAGAACATCAGAAAACTTGATAAATTACCCCCTACTCAACAAGCGTCTCGCCTGCATGTGCTAAGAGCCACTTTCTAGGCATTTTATTGGCAGAATGCAAACGCAGCAAGGCCCACGCTACTTGAACCCATAGACTCTAGCTGAAAGGTTGAGGACAACAAACTGTTGCCAATTACTTGACTACTGATGAAGTCATCAGTAAAGTCAATTTCATCGAAAGACCTCGAAGTGATATCATGTCAATGTAAAGCTGGTTGCCGTTCATCCCGTTGTGGATGTAGTGACAAAAACAAAAGTGCTTGGGAAGGATATGCCACATCGGACATAAATGTTTTAACCAGTTTAAATATGTAGAAGATATTGATCAGAATAATGACGAGATACTTATCAAATATCTGAGGTTGACTGGGGTATATTGCCTGCTGTACATATTAACGGTGTTATAATACCTTTTAGTAAGCATGTTAAAAACTTAGGTATTCACTTAGATCAAACTTTATCTTGGTCTCACCAGATTCAAGAACTTGGTCGGAAATTTTACGCCGCGTCTAGTTCTCTACGACGTCTGCGTAACTTCTTACCCATACCGACAAAAATTATGCTAGCACAGTCCCTACTCCTTCCCATTATTGATTACGCTGATGCATGCTTTCCTGACTTAACAGTTGAGCAACTAGACAAACTTGAGCGACTTCAGAATTTCGGTATTCGGTTCGTATTTGGTCTCCGTAAATACGACCACGTCTCCTCTTTCCGCAAGAAACTCAAGTGGCTCCCAATTCGTCTTCGCCGGAATGTGCATTATTTGCTTCTCCTGTATCGTATCCTTTTTGACCCTAAGACCCCCTCCTATCTCAAAACGAAATTTAACTTCCTGCATTGTGAAAGCTATTCTCTTCGTTCGGTCGATAGGCTTGTTCTGTCTACTCCTTTTCATCGCACACATTACTTTGGTAATTCCTTTACAGTCACTGCCATAAACCTATGGAATGAACTGCCGATAAACATCAGACAAGCCCAATCCCTAACTTGTTTTAAAAATCTCGTCCGAAATCATTATTTAAATCTGGCTTTTGACTCGGTATAGCATATTTAGCTCATTATATTATGTATTATAATATGTATAATATTATTTCTTTGATGACTCCTTGTCCTTTGTCTTTTATTATTTTATATGTATATGTATTTATATGTATGTAAATGTAGGTATATATATATATTACTTATATTAATGTTTATTTTTGTCTATGTATGTGTTTATTTTATAGTATTTAGTTTATTTATAATCTTTATTTAATAATATTTTTGTTATCTTTGTATAACATTATTATTTATTTATCTTTGCGTATACTTTCTACCTACCTACCTCCTATTTCTAGTTTATTATTTATCCTTCTATCAGTTGGTTGCCTGGAAGAGATCACTCTTAAGTGATAAGGCTGCCTTCTGTGCTGTTTTTCTCTTAGAATAAGTTTTGTTTGTATTTTATGTATTTTGGCAGCACAATAAAGAGTATAAATAAATAAATAAATAAATAAATAAATAATAGGTAATTAGATAAGTTTCTGCTCACATAAATCTCAGGAAATTAAAAAAAAAAAAGACGGGTTGCACTCCGGGAGTGCCGGCAGAAGTGAAAACTTGATTATTAACGTTGAGCATGTTTGATATTACGTCTTACGCTTTTTCGATCCGGTCACGTGTCCTGACGCGAGTTTAAGATTTTATACCCATTACAGAAAAAGTGCTCAACGCCGCTAAAGAAGTTTTCACTTCAACAAAATTGCATGTACTTATTATTCAGAATTTTATTATTTCCTTGCCTTTTCTACCTACCATCGTAATTTCAGTTAGCTTGTTACCTTTTGCCCAGGTTGCTTGGAAGAGATCACTTCTAAGTGATAAGGCCGCCTAATAAACTATACTGTTTTTTCTTTGTTTTGTATGAATTAGCAATAAGTTTCCCATGTATAGTTTTATTAAGGAGTAATAAATAAAATACATATTTTACACAGCTTTCGGCCAGCGGCTTCGTCCGCGTAGTCAAAGAAACACACGCATAGTTCCCGTTTCCGTGGTATTTCCGGGATAAAACCTATCCTATCTCTTTCCCCATGTCTCATAATATCTCTGTTCCAAATTTGAAGTAAATCTATAGAGTACTTTTTGAGTTTAACCCGGACATAAATAAAGACAAACAGACAAAAATTCTAAAAACTATAATTTTAGCTTCGGTATCTATTGTAGATCACGCCCAAGTATTATTTTAAATAAATATTCAATAAACAGTTTTGACTTTCCTACGATTTTTTTATATGTAAAGATAATTTCAAGATGATTCATACCAACAAAGGGCTAATTCGGCGCTACCGACACTCAATTAATAAGCTGTAGTTCCCTTGTTTATTGCTTGATTGTCATTATTGAAGGTTCATTAGAAAGGTGATTAAAGTAGCTATATGTTTTATAATAAGCTAAATTCTCATAATTCTAACGGTTACCGAGTTTTTTACATTTAAAAAAAATATTTTTTTCATAAAATGTTGTTTTTTGAAAATATTTCAGTTGTTACTAGTTTTACATTAATGAATCCTAGCAATGAAATAATTTTTATTTAATTATCTTAAAATTGACACCTTTTTTAAGTAAATCGGTCCAGTAGTTGTCTAGATATACCGCACAATAGAATGGCCCGATGGCCATCTTTGCTACGTCATAGCTCCCCCCTCCATACCCCTAGGAAGTGACAACCGCACTTTTTGTGTTCAGAAAAACATGCCGATTAAGTGGATATCAGTAGTCCGTATGGTGGAGGTGAATCCCACGAAAATCGTTATTTGAAGACTTTTTTACCAATGGGTCTCACACTATAAAGAGTAGAGACCTAAGCAATAATTTCTGACTAATGCAGAATTTTAGGAATGAAACACACTAGTTTTTGGCAATAGCCATTGGATAGATAATTATTTATTATTAAATAATACTGTTAGTTATTTATTGAACGTAAGTCATAATTCCTGGTATAATTATTTAATTCCTTTCTAAAAGAAAATTCAAATCAACTAAACGAAAATACCATAATAATGTCTTAAACTTTACACAAAAAAGACGAATTAATATTTAGTAGAGTGAAACATATAAGTAACAGATATCGGTCCCAAATTCTTGCGAACCATTATATTATTGTGGTTTATGGATTGCTACTTATAAATCAAAACCCTATCATTACTATAATGGCAAAATAACATAAAAATATAGGATGGGTCGCGCGTGCCAGGTAAAGATCCTTTGCCTTTTTTTAATAATTAGGCATAATTATAAAAAAAAAACTATAATTTCAAATATTTTTCAAAAATTAACAGCAATATAGCACGTGTTAAGGAATCTTTTAAAATACGCAAGAGATTTTGTAATTTGCTTTTTTATAATGTGATTAGATTACGCTTTATTGTACAAGCATAGAAGAGGTATTGTTAAGAATTGTTGTAGAAAACTATCTAGCAATTGTTAAAATATATTTTAAAGAGATTGCACTACATATTTTATTATTATAACTAATTTAATGTGAACGTTCATTATTTTGTGATAATTTTACATTACCTACCTATTCAATTCCAAGCTCACATTGTTAAAAAAAAGTAATAGACCTAGATATGTAATGCAATTAAATTGACATTACTTTAAATAATAGCAAATAAACTTAGTTGTGTAATCGCACACAAACAAATTACAGAGTATTTATAAAACAAACACCTCTAGGCACAAATAAAATAGCAATAATTATTTTCAGTCATATTAACATGTACACCGCAAACATTGGCACTATCACAAATGGTTGCAATATATCACGAAGCTATAGAACGCTGAAACAAATGGACGCATTAAATTCTCACAAGCAAGCGACAAGGGACGTCCGCTCTCGACCGCTGCCGGAGGGCGAATGCCGCGTTTTGTTGTTTTCATGTTGTTTTATTTTTTACGCGAGGGTAGTAAGAGACTGTGACCGAGTGTGCGACATGAAATGCCTGAAGGGAAGACATTTTAATGCAAAACACATACGCTTATGAATGCTTGCTATTTTTATGAGTGAAATAAAATAGTGTTATAATGTATTCTAATGTTATGTACAAGAAATGTTCGAAGTGGTTTATTCGTTATTGTGTTATATTGTAGATTTGGATTATCTATTCATTATTGTTGAGGGTAAGCGAATGCTTACAACGTATGAATCCTCTCTCATAAAATAAAAAAACAAACGCAAATACAAATCTGAATATCATATTATATTTTTATTTTTATTGATTAAAGTACCAAATGAACTAAAGACTGGGTACCAAATAAATTAAAGATTCTAAATTCGGATTTGTTAGTTCCATTCACGAAAATCCTTGGTCCATATTATTTAAAATGAAAACATTGTGAATATGTGAAGACCGTCGAATTATTGTCTTCTATAAAATAAACTACACCATCATTCAATAAATATTATTGCTTGTAAATAATAACCGAATAAACATAACTTAACCTACATACTACATAAAAAAGTTAGCCAACACGTCACATACGTAACACTGAAAAGTACAACATTCAAAACGTCGTTTTGTTTCCAAAAACAAAACATTTAAAGCAGCATTGTAATCTGCTCAATAGTGTGACATGCGTGCGCAGTTAATCTCGGCTGAGCGTGGGAACGAGAAGGTGGTCATTACAACCACTGTACAAGTTACCCGGTCAATACATCGCCAATCACGCTTAGCTTTTTTGTAGTTTACAACCTCTTTTTCGAAGTACTTGGTATAACTGGCCATCGACAAAATTAAAAAAAAAGTTAAATGTCAAATCTGTTTCTTTTCTAAATCGCGGGAATCGTGAAATTGAACGGATTTAAAAAATAGAACCCCAAAAAAAAAAAAACAAAATTGGATGTGGCTAACTGTAATTAATATTTTTTTATAAAATGTAGGTACATAAACAGAAAGACGATACTAAAACTTTCCATATTTCAATATTTCTTTACAAAATAAACTGTTAAAAAACTAAAAATAAACATGATAGTAGATAACCAATAATATAATTTGCACGTTGATTTAATAGGTAGGTAGGTACTTATTTTTTCACGTTAGTAATCACTAATCATGTATTGGTGAATGCTTTGTAAGTTGTGCTAAATAAATAAATGTGCAAAAAAATTAAAATCTAGGTATATTAAGACAACAATATATTTCGCGCGTAAATTTTGTTCGATGACGCTTTTACCACAGATTCTAAATAGTTACTACGTCGTTTCCCGCCAATATGTCATTTTCCTAGCTTTCCTGCATCTCTAGTATATTTATTTATCTGTTTGTATTTCCTATGGTCCACGGTGTATTAGGTACGTGTTCAGATAACGTATGGGGTGTAACTGTAGCGACCCACCTGTTCCCAATTATCCGCAGACAAGACAATGCTCACCCGAAATAGCCACCGCTTAACTCTTACACTAAATTATGTTATTTATTACGTAATGTGATGGAAACAGATTTTTTAAATAGAAATTGAATTTATGACGCAATGACGCATGATGGGTTAGCACTTAGCTCGCGCTGTAATATAATATGTACTTTAAGAAAAGCTATGTAGATAGGTTAGGTTAGGTTAGCTGAAAAGTTTCATGTAATAAAACTGTTTTTTTATGTTCATTTTCAAACGTTTGTGAAATCACACTTTAATCCCATAATATCACACTTTTAGGTAACCCCGTCTTTAGCACATGCAAACAAAACCATAACAATATTTGTCCCAGAGCAAAATAAACCAATTTCTATGATTCAAAAACAATCTCTATTGCAATCACGACACGTAACCACATTCTATCTCGGACAGTTGCGTGACTTGACGGACGCAGACTGGAAAAAAAAATTTAAAATCACAAACACACTATGGGAAACCTTGAGAAGGCTTCGCTTGTACCAAATTAATTTGACTGAAAGTACATCTTTGTTACATATCTACAAGATATAGTTTATATTGATTGTCTATGGTAGAGCGCAAGACGCGGTTTCTAATCACGTTCTAATCGCGAATTTTCAAATATTTTAGTTTGTATTGTATGAACGTACTGGTACGAATTAATACTTAAAAAGTACGAAGTACCTATGAATTAATACTTTTTCATTTTAATAATTCACCAACATTTTTTATTTCAGATTTGCGATGTGTAACCTGCGCTACATTCATAAGCCCGAAGTTCGAATCAAACAAAGATAAATGTTGATAAGTAATTACAATATTATCTACGTACTAGCTAAAATCGGCCAGTTAAATATAGGAAGTATGTGCATTGTGCATGTGAACAGTGAACTAATCTAATAGTGGCGGAGCAATGCGGGTAGAACCGCGGGGCACGGCTAGTGATAATATATGAGGCTTTAAATAGAGATTTCAATAGAAAAAACAATATTTATTTTCACTTATCTCGTGATAAACTTGCGTGTGCGTAATAGAATATAAACTAACTTCGTATTAAAATACAACATTTCAATCTCTTCCAATCAAATAATTAACAAACAAAAAGACCAAAACGAAAACACCATACGATAAGAACTAAGGTTGTCTTTAAAAACCACCGTGTGCAAAAAAAATGCTACAATGCCTGGGAAAATCTGTAAGTAATCGTCGTTGGGAGGGTCATTGTAAATAGCCACCGGGCAGTACTGACTCGTTGCGATGCGCACCGTACTTAGCCGCTAATTGTGTACCGTCGGCAAAAAATATGAAAAATTATTATTTATTTATGTAGGTATGTTCGTAATAGGAAGCATTGAATTCACATTCACAACAATATGAAATATGATCTTATCAAGCATGTTATTATTTACTAGCTGTGCCGCGCGGTTTCACCCGCATTGCTCCGCTCCTATTGGTCTTAGCGTGATGACATTATAGCCTATAGCCTTCCTCGATAAATGGGCTATCTAACACCGAAATAATTTTTCAAATCAGACCAGTAGTTCCTGAGATTTGTGCATTTGACCCCATCATTAATGAAAAAATTCACTTTCTTTTCGGCTGCTTCTAAATCAAATAAAAATTTTCTTTTGCATAATATACCTAGTGAAATGATAAAATGTGTGAAATAGAAAATCCCCATCAGTGTTGTCTACTGATAAAAATGTTATTGCTTCAGAATTCAGGTATTCATTTAAATTTCCCGTCTGCATAAAAGTTTAATATTATTTATTGCCTTATTGGTTGTTTTTTTGCTATCGCTACAATACCTAATTAGAGCCCAAATTTCGCTGCGCTCACTTGACCAGATATTCAGCATAATGAATGGCCAAAATGGTACTTTACAGTGTTATTTCACAAATTATAATGCGATTTTGAATATCTGTCACAATGTAGAGTCAAAATGTACGGTGGGAATATGTATGGAAAGAGTATAAACTGTAATGTAGGTATTCTTAATAGAATAAATAGGTTAATTTACGAGATTTTTACTCATTAACAAAAATTAAAATTAATTAACTAAACTAACTACAAACACAATAATCAGTTATAACATTAGCAAACGTACTAACTAGTAGGCCGTCACTTTACCTCCCGTCGCTTTAACTCGCGTCACTTTACCTCCCGTCACTTTAACTTGCGTCACTTTACCTCCCGTCACTTTAGATTCCGTCATTTTATCTCTCGCCACATTAACTCCCGTCACTTTAACTTCCGTCACTTTACCTCCCGTCACTTTTGTCATTCGTTATTTTGAACTACATTTAAAATTTCCCTTTATTATCTATAAGTATCTATTCCCTAAATCGAAATAATTTTGACTTTGACTTAAACTTTCACTTTAACTTTAACTCGCGTCACTTTACCTCCCGTCACTTTTGTCATTCGTTATTTTAAACTACATTTAAAGTTTCCCTTTATTATCTTTAAGTATCTATTTATTCCCTAAATCGAAATAATTTTGACTTTAACTTTACCTCCCGTCACGTTAACTTGCGTCACTTTAACTCCCGCCACTTTAACTCCCGTCACTTTACCTCCCGTCACTAACTCGCGTCACTTTTGTCATTCGTTATTTTAAACTACATTTAAAGTTTCCCTTTATTATCTATAAGTATCTATTTATTCCCTAAATCGAAATACTTTTGACTTTAACTTTAACGCCCGCCACTTTAACTCGCGTCACTTTACCTCCCGTCACTTTAACTCGCGTCACTTTAACTCGCGTCACTTAACCTCCCGTCACGTTAACTTGCGTCACTTTACCTCCCGTCACTTTAACTCCCGACACTTTAACTTCCGTCACTTTAACTCGCGTCACTTTTGTCATTCGTTATTTTAAACTACATTTAAAGTTTCCCTTTATTATCTATAATTAGTATCTATTTATTCCCTAAATAGAAATACTTTTGACTTTAACTTTAACTTTAACTCGCGTCACTTTACCTCCCGTCACTTTAACTCCCGTCACTTTACCTCCCGTCGCTTTAACTCCCGTCACTTTACCTCCCGTCACTTTAAATTTACCCCCCGTCATCCAGGTGCATTTCAGCATGGAACGCAAAAATCTCAAAGGAGGTTGCATGATGCATCATGATTCATGAGGCAAGTGAAATTTCTTAGTTTTTTGTGAACAAACAAACAATAATTTAACGCTAAAAGTCAAAATGTCAATATTTATGTTTACAATCCAAAAGGTCCCTTACATTATAAAAATTTTTGCTTAATAGCCACATATAAAGTTTTGTCTTAAACTGTTTTGCGTCCAATTTCTTTAAATCGTCTGGAATATTATTATATATTTTAACACACATAGCATGACAGTCTTTTGAGTACAAAGATGTTCTAGGTTTATGGTCAAGTATCAATCTATTGGGATGACGTAAATTCCCGTACATTTCTTGAGCCGTGGTAAATAATCTTTGATTATTTTTAACAAATTTGCAAATTTCAAATAATATGTAAAGGCACGGCAAAGTTAATAATTTAAGTTTTATAAAAAGGGGTTTGCATGATTCGAAAGGCCCTACACCACATATAGCTCGGATGCATTTTTTTGTGATACAAAAGCTTTCTTTATATTTACTCCATTTCCCCATACTATAAGTCCATATCAATTGATACTACGTATGCGTGATAAGCCGATATTGCTGTCTTTATGTCAGTTATTTTACGAAGGCGTCTGAGTACATATATATACTTATTTATTCTATTACATACTTTTTCAATATGAGATGTCCAATTTAAATTCATGTCTATTGTTATGCCTAAGAATTGTGTTTCATGAGTTTTATTTATTATTATATTGTTATGTTCTAGTTTTAAGTCAGATCTAGGTTTATTTAAGAATTGAATAAAATTTGTTTTATGTAGGTTAAATTTGAGATTGTTCAAGGTCAGCCAATTAATTAAATAGTCAATACAATTATAATTTATGTCACGTTGGTAATTTATATGGTCAAAATTTTTAATGTCAGTTTTAAAGATTATGGATATATCGTTAGCAAATAAAATTATCTTGTTGTCCGAAACATCGATTAAGTCATTTATATAAACAAGAAATAAAATTGGCCCTAGTACAGAACCTTGCGGTACCTACTCCATATTCGTTGCAAATGAGATTAGATTGGTACGACTGTTGTTCTTTATTTTTATTTGTTTTTGTGATTACAACACATTGTTTTCTATTTTCTAGGTAAGTACGAAACCACTCTAACACAATACCACGTATACCATATATTTCCAGCTTTTCTAATATGTACCTAATATGTTGTGACACACTCTGTCAAAAGCTTTGGACATGTCAAAAAATATAGCAGTTGTCATAAATTTTAAGTCAATATTTTTAATAATACATTATACAATGAGTCAGAGAATATAATGCATTGTTCGTAGATTTATTTTTCTGAAATGCGTATTGATCACTTTTAATTATATTATGTTTATTTAAAAATTCAAATAATTTGTCAATCTAGATATACCTACTTACGTACACACATACTCGTATACCTATACGTATGTAATAATTAATTATTACTAACAAAATTCGTAAATTATTTCTATACTAGTTAGCATATTTTCTGACACTTCAAACAATTCAATTCTCCCCTGAATTATGAATACCTACGATATAAAACAACTCTCCTTAACATTTATATTAATACCAACAATCTAACAAAAAACAAAAAATAAAAAGGATAGTATCAGTGTCTAATACTAACTAGGTACTAAGGTTGCGTGCTCGAAGCCTATAAACCGTCCGCTATCAGTCGCGAGATGTTATACGATGTTATCCAGCAATTGATAGCCTCCTGGATTTTGCCACCTTATCACTGCTATAAAGATTCCAAGCGTGTACAAAATTGAATACATGCAAATGTATTATTTGGGCTATAATGTTGGGAATTAATTACGAATGTAGTATTGGGGAAGAAATAATAATTTAAGGTTCTTCGTTTGTTTGATGCTATAATATCATGGCGTTACGCGGAATGTTTCAGAAGAATGAAGTAAGTACATATTTCATTACTTTCTTTAATAAGTTTTTGGCTCTATTTGTGATAATAATATTATCTGGTTTACATATTGTTTTAAAAATGTAATTATAATTATCTATATGTTCCGAAATATATTTAATGCACATTAGTTTGTCTACCTATTTTTTGTCGATAATTCATAAATATTATATTTAAAAAAAAAAAAATTCGAGAATGTTATTAATTGTTTGTCGTAGTCTCGTAATTCGGTCGCTGGCTGCGTGTCGTGGCTATGGTTCGTTTGTGCTGTGGATACAAATAGGAGCTACTAAATATATATTTTTTTATTACAAAATTAAATACTGTTACGTACCTACACAATACAAAAGAAGCATATATTCTTAACAAAACTATTCAAAATAAATTTCAATAGTTTTAATAGGTATAGACTATAG
Source organism: Colias behrii (assembly GCA_029959065.1). Classification (NCBI taxonomy): domain Eukaryota; kingdom Metazoa; phylum Arthropoda; class Insecta; order Lepidoptera; family Pieridae; genus Colias; species Colias behrii. The sequence goes on from JARWMC010000015.1 coordinate 4,529,568, forward strand.
AGTCGTTTATAATACCTATTTTAATTCTCGGATTTCATGCCTTTTTAGACTTGTTGTTATAAAATTAGTTGAAATAGGACTTTACATTTATTTCACAAAGTAGGTACTTGGTAGGTAGTAGGTACCTACTTTAGCTAAGTATTAGATTGTAACTATATTATTATAAGGTTTTAGGTAATAATAAGATTTCCCCTTTTTTCTACAAAAAATCATGAAACTATTTGTACACATTGTAGTTATTATACAACGTAAACGAAACAATAAAAATACAACAATTATCCCAGTGTACCCCATTCCTAACAACTAAGGGGAAGATACACAGAGTCGTGCGAGATCGCACAGATAGTGACGGTAATTGCTGTAAAACTTGAAATTAACATCATTTGCCAACGCGATCCGACCTGATAGTAAGTACTGTTTAGGTATAGGCTTAGGTGTGAAAAATTTATAAATAAAATGCTCTATGCATTTTGTAGCCATCTATTCTAAATGTGAATAAAACGAATAGGGGATAGGACTTAGGAGAACCAAGAAATATGGCAACTAAACACAATAATAACTTTTTATTTCATATAATTTACTAGCTTTCCGCCCGCGACTTCGCCCGCATTTTCAAAGAAACATCCGCATAGTTCCCGTTCTCTTGGGATTTCCGGGATAAAACCTATCCTATCCTATGTGTTAATCCAAGTTACCTTCTATATGTTTGCTAAATTTCATTATTATCGGTTCAGTAGTAATTTGCGTGAAAGAACAAACACGCACATAGGTACACATCCTCAGAAACTTTCGCATTTATGATATTAGCATAATATTAGTAGGATACTTTGTACCTATTCCTCTTGATGGAATTGCATTTTAAAGTTTAAATTATTATGCTCAAGTATAGTTAATAATACCTATTAACTACCTATACCTACGTGAACGGTGAAGCTGAAGATGATGTAACGAAACCGGTCGTAGCTTTTAAATAATAAAAATCTAAATAAAAGTTCTTTAAAAAGTCTTAACTACTTCTATTTTGATGGATACCTAGACTACATTAAAAACGTATTGTTGTGGATGAATATATTTTATACCAACTAGCAGTCTTTTTCAGTCTCTATTAAGAAATAGGTTTAAGCAGTAAGTAGGTACCTTTGTAACATTGTTATATCAGTAACAAAATAATTTAATGTGGTATTAAAATAAACTCGTTTTAATTACCTACCTACATTATCATTAAACTAATTCGTAATACTTACCTATATAATATTACATACTTACTGCATTTTACTTTATCCTTGTGCAAGAAACAATATCTATAAAAATCAAATGCGGTTATGTTGCGACGGTAAAGAAAATCATCTAAAATCCGTAAAAACAAATTCGCTTCACTTACATCCAATTATGAAATATTATAATGCAATTATTCAATTCACTATTCATTGAACAATGAAAGAATTTTTGTTACAATCGCAGATATGACAAGCTTTGACGAACGGACCTTCCTGTAGTGAAAACACCTATACATTACAGTAAAATATACTTTATTATCATTTAGCGTTAAGGTTCATTTTGCAGGTGAATAAAATAAGGTAAAGTTAATCCGGCGCTTACCTTGTTAAAGTACAATTTTACGCCTCAAATCTATTTACGCTTCTGTTATTTCTAAAGAAAGTTGTTAATGTAATTTTGTCTTAAACTAAGACAATTTAATTTTTACTTTATAGTGGAGTTATTGTTATAGAGGGTTGTAGAAAAATATAATTATTGTGGGTTGTTGATAATAGTGCTGTTTTACGACGTAGGTGATCGTAGGTAACAACATTCATATTAAATAATTAGTGCATCTAGTTAGTCAAGTTTTAATAAAAAGGGTATGAAATTCAAAATATTTTTCTCCAGATAAACTCAGCTTCATATTCAATGTAGGTAGGTATTGATAGGCTTTTTGTCAAAATCAACGTCAAGATTTATATCGGTTAAATACCAATCAGATATGTATATACATATCTTTTCTGGGAAATAATGACAAAAAGGTAGGTAGGCCTTTAGCAATAATTATTATTCAACATCAATATGGCTCTACAAAGGCTCTACATAGGTATATATTGCATAATCTTCGATATTCCTAAAAAAATTATAATTACAACGAACTAACAATCATATAAACTCGTGGCCACACTCGTAGCCAACTCGTAGCGCATTCGTACGAATCGTTAAGGGCTCAGACGTTGTTTATACGACATTCGACCCAACTACCACAGTATTACAATATCTATACAGTACGGAAACGAATGTACTTGTGCAGAGAAACGGAGTCGAACTGACGGGGGGTCGGGCGACGCGGGCCGCGTAAGGCAAACACGCTTAGTTTGCCTTACCTAGCGCGAAAGGACGACGCAGTCGTATTTTTTGTGTAATAATTTTTTTAAAGTGAAACTTTTATTACATCGTCTCAAACTTTTTGGTCTGTGTAGCGCATGTCGCGTGTATCGCGGCTGCCGAGTAGGTATACCTACTCGGCAGCCGACCGACACGCGACATGCGCTACACAAAGCAGTGTTCGGAACCGTTCGAACAGTTTCACTTTTACCGTGGTTTCATAAAACCACACAACATTTTTTATACATAGGTACTTACATATTCTATTATGGCGCGCACAAACTGTTCCGTTTACGGATGTAAATCTACATTGAAATCCCAGAAGGAAACAATATTTCAGAAATATTGTATTAATTGTATCTGTTGAATTAAAATCAAAGCTATGTAGGTACCTATAGGTATGTTGTCCTCATTATTTTCTTATCAGATTGTACATCCCAATGCGAATGCATTACTTAGTTAAATGTTATAATATACAATTAAGAACATCCAAAAATAAAGTGTCCACGTAAATAATATTTAGTAGTGCAATATCTGTAATTATATATTTATGAACAAATAATTACATCAGATTTACTGAAAATAAATTAATTATAGGTAACAAATGAAGAAAATTAAAATTAATTATAGGTAGGTAACAAATGAAGGAAGGTTGCTGGATCCTGGAGCATCGACGCGGACGCTGCCTTAAATTGAATGTCCGTTTTGTTTTATAAATAAGTAAATAAATAAAAATTGAAGATCGTGTGACCCGAATCAGATATGAATCATCTGGACGGTGCGATAGATCGCGACCGCCATGCGACCTAGCGCGACATGAAACGCACAGGGAAAGATGTGGAGACGTCGGTTATTTTTTTATTTCTTTTCATAAATTATACTAAAAGAATGTATTACGCGAAGAATGAATTACGCGTAAAGAATGTATTATAAAAGCGGTTATAAGCGGGTACCTATCTATTGTAAATATCAGAAGGACTTCACCCTAATTTTAGGATTTATGTAGGTAAGGCAAACCTAACGTAGGTAGATGGTATAGAAGTGAAATTATTTTATTCAATTGACGTTTTCTGCAAAGGTCTTGTCCATATCTATCCTTGCTTCACGAATTAATTTCGATTTTATTTATGCAGAGATAAACGGATGAGTTCTTAGTGTAGTAATTTATTAGGGTGTAGTAATTTGTTAGACCAATGGACGATATCTTACCATAATATCATACCAGTAGTAACAACGCGATGGTTATACAACAAAAAATCTGGAATAGGACACTATTTTTATGATTAAAAAAATAAAGAGATTTTTTGTTCGAGTTACGACAATAAATTAGTTTCAATTCCTCTCCACACCATCCCTAACATAAGAACGATCGTCTTTCACAGTAACGCAGTACGGCGCAAGCGCAGGACGTAAATTGAAAAACCTCGTGACCGCTGTGTCGGGATTCATTACCCGATAATGGACACTGGCTGAGAATTTAACTTATAGATTCTAGATAGATTGTACCTGTATACCTAGAGTGTGAAGACGTAAATCTTTTGTATCTTAATCACTAATTGCAAGGCAATTTATATCGTGTACTTAAATCGTGTGATTACCTACTCTTAATTATATTTTTATTAATGCCGTAGGTACTTACTTAATTAAACTGTTTAAAATGCAGAAAATTAATTTGGTGAGACCGTGAATTTGTTTCTAGGTAAAGGATGGACATGCCGTAGGTATTTTTATAAATTAATTACCTAGATAGTTACCACTTAACTACCTTAGGTAATCAAAGTAACTAATCTGTTTGTCTATTATGGACAAGACAGTAAAATGAAACTATGATTTCGTTTTATTTTTTACATTCAGTAGGCGTATAGGTAGTCACGATCTTTCTTTTTAAAACCATATGTTTGATTCATTGACTTTCGTAAAATAAAACAAAAAATGTAACAATTATGAAACATAATGAGACAACCCATTTTAGGGATTACCTACATAGCAATATCACGCAATTCGCGGCACGACTTCATTTAAAACACTTTCATACGTCAGTACGTCACAAACAGACGTTCACGAAATAATTTCATACTACAGAACAGATACCGTGGCTTCTTGCAGTGATGGGTTGACATGCCATAAATATAAACAAATACCGCCCTTACACCAAATATAATAAGAGTTATGATACTTTTAGAGCAGTCTGTGAACAGACGAAGGTCAAAAGTTAACAACTGCTCAGAAGTTAGATCACGACGATGTTAAATTTTACGTGGTAAGCGTTTTTCAATCAAAATAAGACATTTGGGATTACACGAATTCGTGCTTAGCGCTTGGAAGTTGGTTCGGTGAAATTAAACGTGTCGTACTCAATGTTTAAACAGCAGGTGATATAAGATTGTGGCATAATGCTTTAGAGGTTTTACTAACTTTTTGATTTCCTTCAAATTTATAGAGTTTCGACATTCGACGAAAGTTTTAAACAGAAATAAGAAGAGGTTTCCTCCAATTTATTATTCTAAATTATTCCCTTCAAATAGATATTAGATAGGTAAAATATTTATTGACAGGTTTTCATTCTAAAGTAGAGCCGGGGCTAATGTAAGTTACCTCTATATTCATCCATTTATTTCCACTTTTATAAATGTAAAATTACCCATCATTAAAATATTAACTATCTACCAAGTCGATAGTTAAGTTAGTTATTCTGTATAATATAGACTACAAATGGTAGTTCAACGGGCAATTATGCTGAAAAACATAAACATAAATTTACATTGTAATTTTTAGCCAAGATATTATCTAAATATCGCTAAAGCTCTAGCCAAGCTCTAGCTCTAGGATTAATAAAGATATCTATATATTAACATGAATGATTAAATAATAAATATATAACTTAGCTGGCGGAAAAAATGCTGGATTTGGGCGTCAAACATTTATCCGATTATTTAGGTATTATAAAAATATGTATCATAAAATAAATGACACTTAAAAGACGATTGCTATTGCATATTATTTATCTATTATTTACCGCTAATAACGTACAAAACAAAACAGTCCATTTAGTGTCTACAATCTACAGTGTACAGGCATGCAAATGAAAAGCTCCAGTCCACAGATGAGAGCTGTAAACGATCGCACAAACACGCCGGTCTAATGTCAGGCTGCGCGGGGGCGTGGCGCGTCTCACGATGACTGCTGTGTGAGCACACGGGGTCATTCCTGGATTATTTACGAGTGGGCAAATGCTTTATGGGAGTAGGTAAATAGTGCAGAGACAAACAATCTTTCGGTTAATCCGTTGTTTTTATTGATGGATTTAATGGATGAATATTTGTTCCTCTATCACCCGAAAGCCACTGAACTGATTTTGATTAAATTTGGCAGTGATGAAGATTATTTACCAGTGACACACATGAGTTATAGAAATACTTGCTTGTGCCTAATACCCGCTGGTCCTTTCGCGGGTGAAACTGCGTGAAACTTCTAAATTGTGTTATTGTTTCCATTCTATTATCTATACTTACGCTGCACACGCATCTCGTTTCTCTTTTAAACGGTCTGCTGTATTTGGAAGAAGTCACACTGATACCATCACGTTTACGTATCAAGAAGAGCTTTACAATCTCATTAGACCATGACATTTATGATCAATTTTATCGTATAAATCTACCCATTACCTTATCTACACAAAAACACCCCGTGTGCACATACACAACGCACTGTGCGTTATTGTGCGAATTAAAAAGGGCATCGCGGTCCGCATCAGCAGCCGGCGGGCGGGTCACGACGCAAACCTGTGTGTGCGTGTGTGTGTACTACACCTGTATATGTGTACCTGTAAGCCGTAAGGTCCGACCGTACTAGGCTTTAGTGCGGCGTAGCGATGCAGCACATCAAAATATTCTTTCTATGAAATTGTATGAGGTATATCATATCGCACTACGCGACACCGAAACGGCTTATTTGAACAATAGGCAAATATATCAAGCAGTTACGCCTAGTGCGGTCGGACCTGTGCTATTTGTAAGTGAGTGTGTAACGTACACCAGTGTGTGTATGTAGTGCACCTGTGTGTGTCTTATTAAGGGCACTTTATTAATACGTATGCGAAGGTATGTGGAGTATGCCTTGATTGTTGTCGTAATGAGAGTGGTATCTAGGCATGCGTGGTACTTGAAGTGAGGACTAAAATAGCTGCGTTATTTTGATTTAGTAGTAATTGGGGACAGTAATACTTTGATTTGATGTAGGTACGAAGTTGAAAATAAATTTAAGGTTCTGCTTAAAGATATTTTGACTAGGTATATTATAAAGAACAATTGTTAACTTATCTAATTTATTAGCTTCATTTAAAAATCATTAAAATAGGTATAATTACAACCAAGAGTTTATATCAAAGAAATAACAGAAATCAACGTATACGTATCAATATATAATAATATACATACCTGTATTACAAGACACTAATTTAATAAATGTTATATTATTACCAATAACTACAACATCACTATAAAAAAATGGTTGCCTGTAAAGTCGGTTTTACGGGCGAAGATTTTACGTGACAACGTCTTTTTCTCGGTAGAATATTTATGTGCTGCGCGCGCGGCAGACCGCGGGCCTCTCTCTCGTTCGGTGACTCATCGTAACGTTACCGAGCGTTACACTTTTTCATAAGTGACTCCCAGCCGCAACCTAATTTAAGACGTTGTCACGTCAAAAACTACAAGCAAACCACCAAATTGCACTTTTAAAATGACTTATTATTACCCTAGGTTCATACAGGTACACTAGTTCGTAATATACCTTTTTTTTAATACTGCCACCGTCGTGACCAGTCCAGGAGCGTATTACAGAACTATTTTATAAATGCCTTTCAAAGTGATCCCCTTGCTATAATGTATGTATTTTAGAAAAACGTGACTATTTATGGCAATGCGTTTAGGACTTGAAAAGGAAAAATAGACGGGTTTATTTATGTTAATCAATGTTTGTGTAATTATGTTTAAAAGATTTAACTGTGATTATTATCAAACTAGCTTTATGTTAAGAAAGTTACAAAAATATTTAGGTATCTATACCTATGTAAGAATTTTTATGTATGTATAAACGGTATTGAATAAAAATGAGCTGAAATCATTGAATTCACTACATAGGTATTTGCTTAAAGATTATTAACAATCAAATAAAATAAAACTTGTACCTACTTTTAAAAAATGTACTTCGTAATCATATTATCAATTAGTTACAATAGTTAAAAATCTATTAAATTAAAATGTACACAAGTATTATTTTTTAATTGAGACAAGTATGATAAGTGTTAGAATTTAAATAAAACCAATAAGTAGTACTTATATACAATTTATTTACAACTCTTTTTATGCCTTAATATTTCAACTGGTGTCATATACAACGTTTCTTTACAAACTTCGCACTTATACTCCTTAGCATTAGGTCTATTTTCCCTTGGCGGTGGTTTTTCTTCCTTCTCGATTTTTCTAGAAGAACATATAAATTCCTTGTGCTGTAGTTTTTCTAAAGGTGACAAACATACAGTAATTTCACAGTTCGGACATTTCCACGGTATGGAATATGATTCTTGATAGCTGTTGTAACTCCAATCTGAATCGACTACACTAAAAAATAATATATAAAACATTCACTTAGATATTTAGTAGTAAACTAACAATTTTTTAAATACTTTTACTGTATTTTGATTGTTACTAAATAATGTGTATAATTATTATGGATTAAAAAGTCATACAGGACTTAAAAAATATCTATACACTTTATTGGTAAGTGTACAGATAGACTAAATTCTCGTATTTTAAAGAATAATTTAGTTTTTTACGTTGCGTTGGTCCTAGATTTCGATTTGATTTAAAAACGTTATAATATTATGATTGCCAGGAAACAAAAATAAATACATACCAATTAAAAACAATATTATCAGTCACATAAACGCCTCCCTTCTTCTCATGTGGTCTTCCTTCAAAATCGCTACAAAACGGATTAGGCACAACACTAGGCCATTCATCGATAGTATATAAAATCTTCAAATCAGCTGGTAATAATCGTTTTATCGTATAATACACATCACTATTCATATATGCACTCATGTCTTTGGATAATTCGTATTGTAATTCTTCGTAGGGTAGTTTTGATTTATTTTTCGTTAGTTCGGTCTCCACTGATTTGTTTGGGCTTGCATCTATAATAATGGTAATTTTATGAGTTATTAGGATATTTTAGAAGTTTTTTTATATCATACTTCGATTATTATAAACAACTGGATACACAATTCTATACACATCTGACGTAAAACTGTTCGTTTCCTTGTATGTGTTTGTCAAAGGTTTAGTCGAAAGACGAACTTTAAAATCAAGCTTATCGACATTACTTTAAAGTACATTTAGAAAAAAACAGGACGTAGCTGGTTCACATTCACTAAATAAACTCAATCTTATTCCAAAACCTTAAAGTTCTAATTTAAAAAAAATGAAAGCTTCATCATGGATGGTTTAATTGAGATTTCTGTCGCTGTTTATATATCGATGTAGTTGTTAATAATAACATATTATCACAATTATATTTTGATCCATGAGAGTCTCTAATCCTACTAATATTATAAATGCGAAAGTTTGTGAGGATGTGTATGTGTGTGTTTGTTACTCTTTCACGCAAATACTACTGAACCGATTGCACACATATAGATGGATGGATGGATTAACACATAGGATAGGTTTTATCCCGGAAATCCCACGGGAACGGGAACTATGCGGTTTTTCTTTGAAAACGCGGGCGAAGCCGCGGGCGGAAAGCTAGTATATAATATGTATATCTTTTGGCGTGCAAATATTAAAATGTATAATCCAATACCTAAAAGCCTTCTATTAATAAGAGCATCCCATCGTTGCCGTAACTTGGAAGCTTTGAACAATAAATTCAATCCGGTTTCTGGATATGGAAATTCCAATAATAGCCACGAATCACAGATTAACCTGGAAAAATAATATTTGTTACATTTATAGTTTATACCACTTATCTATACTAATATTATAAAGAGGAAAGGTTTGTATGTATGTATGTATGTATGTATGGTTTTCACGCATAAACTACTGGACCGATTTTGATGAAATTTGGCACAGATAATCTTTAGACGCTGAGAAAGAACATAGGCTACCTTTTATTGCGAAATATGTACCACGGGCGAAGCCGGGGCGGACCGCTAGTAATATATAAACAGAACGTTTAGTAATTAGATAATCCATTATTTGAATTCTAAATCAGTATATCAATGTCGAGCCAATTTAATAGGCAACATTTGACGTCTATCAATTTTATCTTCGAAGAGAGGTAACCTGCTTAAAACATCGATTAAAGTTAATTAATCGATACGGACTTGAAACATTTGTCAATCGAACTTGAAATACATGTCAATTTTAAAATTCATCAGGCGAATCCCTGTCCCAGTAATATAGTTTCTTTCGTAAATTAAAGGAGCAAAATAAGACAAGTATAATACATAATTAAAAAAACACAACGCATTTATTAATTTTTGATGATTTTTATTCACAAGTAATCAATGCATTCGATTCTAGATGTCAGATTTCGATTTTTAGAGTAACGTCTCTGGTATTTAAAAAGAAAAAAGGTTTATTGGTACAAAATTGTAGCGACGTCAGTTCTTTAAATCAGAAACTGTTTATTGGGTTTAGAATGGTTTATCAAAAAAATAAATTTTAAAATTACTTGTATCGGTCATTATTATTATAAACTCAAACTCAAACTCAAACTCAAACATTCATTTATTCAATTAGACTACTGTTTAGTAGCACTTTCGAATCGTCATTACATAAGTATTTTTAACATTTACCACCGATTCGGAAAGCAGTATCTATGGAGAAGAATCGGCAAGAAACTCCATAGTTGCTCTTTTAAATCATGTCAATATTACATAATATGTAACTTATATCTAACTACATAATATATCATAATATGCCAAAGAACTGTCCTGTGGTTTTTACGCGATAACCCTCCATGGGTCTTTATCGTCTATATATTCCTGAATACTGTAGTACGCTCTCTGAACTAGTACATTTTTTATATAAGTTTTAAATTTAGAACTACTAAACTCTTTAATATTGTGAGGAATTCTATTGTATAAGCGTATACCTTGACCCATAAATGAATTTTTAACTTTAGCTAATCGGAAAAATGGCATTTCAATTCTATTCCTGTTCCTTGTGCCATAATCGTGTCTATCTCCTACTCTTGTGTGTAAGTCGGAGCTTTTGTGTACATGCAAAATAAATAATATATATATGTAATCTTAGTTGAAAAAAGTTAAGCAAATGTGCAGTTCTAACAAAACGAAATATCATGTTATTCTATGTCGTCGTTACTAGGTTACGTTGTTGAATTTTGTTGAACTTTCAAATGTTGCCTATTAAATTGGCTCTACTATAACATATCCTTCCTTACTGAAATTATTCCAAATCTTTTGACTTATGACTTTGACATTTTTAACATTATTTAGAATATTACTATTTATAATAGTTTTGTACATTAATTACCTTGTAAATCCGTAATTAGTATCAATAGAATGTGCTAATAAAAGCAATGTTTGAGCAGCGGGCATCCTCATAGAATTCACTATATACGGTTTAGTTGTTTCCAATAGCGATCTGAAAAATAATGAAATACGCATTATTTATATATATATATATATATTTCATTTATTAAGGAAATTATTTTTTAAATTCCTTCTAATTTAATACCGTAAATTAAATCAGTTGCGTTCTACAAATTTATACAATACAATGATAAACAAATTCACTACAATATAATTAAAAAAAATGTTTACCAATAAATAGCACCGTGCCAGTGGCAGTTTACTCCTATGCCGTAATAATAAAATTCATTCAATAAATATATTAAAATTCACAAAAAAATCAAATCTACCCGCACATAAAAACTAAAACTACCCACAAATAGCACAAAATCTGGTGCCTCCATGACAATGCCAATTTACTCTTAAACCCCGTTGGCCCGTCTGTTTGTATGTCACTCTCTGTCAGTTGTAGCGTGCGGGGTTGTTTGCCGAAATATGACGTGGGGTGTAAAAACACGAAGGGTTTGCTCCAAGTGTGGTAGAGCTGGTCTGTTACCGTCTGAAAGGGAAAAATATATATATTTTTTTTATAAATAATTAAATACATGTATATTATTTAAAATAAGGTTCACATTATTGTTATTAAGGTGATGTGAAATTTTTATGTTATACGGAGAAAATATTTTTGCTAGGCGCTTTTAAATTTTAAACCAGGCGAAACCGCTATTAATATAACGAAAATGTATGAATCTTCATTCGAATGCGAAAAATAAAAAGGACAGTTAAAAATAAGTAAAAGCAAATATAAATAATAAATATGATGCATATTTTAGGAAGAATAAAATAGCGTCCCGCCTCGTGATCGAATTTTTTCTATTCTTTATAAATTTATATTTATAAAGCATTTGAATGCCATAAAACCAAAAAATATAAATTCAACAAAAAAGGTCGTGTTCCATCGTTACAATATTGTATTCACTGAAAAGTGCTTCATATTGGTTGAAATGGTTGTTAATCATCTCAATAGATGGCGCGCGGTGTGTCCCTTCAGACACATAAAACTGAAAGAATAGAATAAATTCGATCGCTCTGGCGGGTCACGAGTGGCTGAGTTGGTCAGGCATCCGCCCCGGAATGGCGCGAAAGGATGCGGGTTCGAGTCCCGCCTCGTGATCGAATTTTTTCTATTCTTTATAAATTTATATAAAATAGCGTATTTTGTACAAAAGCACGTCGACTTTTGATGGATTTTTTTTAAACTGATCGATAGTTTTGCTTATTAATTCTCCTAAAACTTAAATTTTCTGGCAACATTAGCTTCCATTCGATCAGATATCTAAACCAAATTTTTGGTAAATTGTAAGTATAAACTGTATTATTTACCTTGCAATGGTTAAAGTCATCAGCAACCGCGATTTGAGGATATAACGCGCGACATAGCACTATCTGTAAAATATAAAAATTATTGTAAGTTAGTAAGACGCCTGGATATACTTGTGGATTCCTTAGAAAAAGTAGTTAGAAGTAGCAATGCACAGAAAAAAGTGGTACTACTTTTTATCTTATTGTGTATTTAAAAATTGTCATGTGTATAATTAATGAATGTTTTTTGATTATTTCTTAACTTATTACTTAGTAGCTGTGCTCCGCGGTTTTACCCGCAGTGCTCCGCTCCTGTCAGTCTTAGCGTGATGATATAGATATAGATAAAGCTGAAGAGTTTGTTTGTTTGAACGTGCTAATCTCAGGAACTACTGGTCCGATTTGAAAAATTATTTCGGTGTTAGATAGCCCATTTATCGAGGAAGACTATAGGCTATATATCATTACGCTAAGACCAACAGGAGGGGGGCCACGCGGGTGAAACCCCGGAGCGCAGCTAGCTAGCTAGTTGGCTTGGTTGGTAGTGGCCCTGCCTTCCAAGAGTTCCAAGCTATTGGTCGTGGGTTCGATTCCCACCCGAGGCAAATATTTGTGTGATGAACATAGATGTTTGCTCTCTGTCTGGGTGTTAATTATCTATATAAGTATTTATTTAAAATTATATATGTATGTTTATCAGCCATCTGGTTTCCATAACACAAGCGAAAGCGAAGCTTAATATGGGATCAGATCGTGCCGTGGGTGAAAATTGTCCCAAAATATTTATTTATTTATACTTTCAACATGACGAGATCCCGGCCACTATTCGCACTGGCCCCGCTGATGAGCGCCTGTATCCTGCTAGCGTCGTTCGTCAGACGGAACTCGATATCACGAATATCCATTATATTATCATCGTCACCCTTTTCGTCGACTATCTCCCAAGAATCCACTTTTAGACGTTTCCGCTTTTTCGAATCTTCCGCCGCTTTTTGTTTGTACTGTCTGGAAAGTTTAAGATTTTGAGAACATTAATCAATCGAAGTAATATTTACTCTATACTTTGATATGTCTGTGCTGTATTTTAATTAAATTACCTTCTCATATCTTTCAGTTGTTTCATTTGTCCATGTCGGAGTGATCTTTCCGCCGAAGACATCGATTCTGCTTCGGGAGCTTCCATCAAATTATTGTCCTATATAAATAAACATGTAAAGTTTTAATCAGTAATTATAAAATGAAAAAAACATTAAATATTTCAATATTTTATCAGGACAATTTTCACACACGGCACGATCTGATCCCATACTAAGCTTTCGCTTGTGTTATGGAAACCAGATGGCTGATAAACATACATATTATATAATTTTAAATAAATACTTATATAGATAATAAACACCCAGGCACAGAGCAAACATCTATGTTCATCACACAAATATTTGCCCCGGGTGGGAATCGAACCCACGACCTCTGGCTTGGAAGGCAGGTCTACTACCAACCAAGCCAACCGGTCAGTCAAACATTATTTTCGAAACGTAACTTTAAGTGTTGTTGGCACAAACAATATATAGAAAGCAACATAAGAAAATATCTGCACATAATTGGGTTATAAAATAATTGAAATCACGCATCAGGAAGTGAGTCTTATTTACCTACAATAAAGTAAAAAATTACTCCTACTTAATATCTGCAATAAGGTCTTCAATTGCACACCAAATTTGTTGAACTTAGGTTCCTCATTCTTTTTTTTGTACCACGCAAAATACAGACAGTATGAGTTTAAAAATGACTCTTATTCACCTGCAATAAGTTCTTCAATTGCGCAACCAGTTTTGTCAACTCGTATAACCTTTGTTCCTCTATCCCTCGTCGTCTACACCAAGCCCTCCCCCCTCCCTTACACTTTTCTTTTAACCACGCACAGTATAGAGATACTAGGGTTATGGGATCGCCATGATCGGATTCGTCTGGTTTTCTGGCATTCTGAAAAAAAAAATGTAGTTATGTTTACTTTGCTTACGTACGATATATTTATTGTATGTATAGGTTATACAGACATGCTTGCCCGCCTTAAGCCGCCCTAAAAATAATATACAGAAAAGCAATTTGTAATTTGATTAGGTAGAGAAAATTGATGAAAATTGTGATGTTTGATCCTTCCTTCTAAAAGTTATTAACATAATTTATGAAATAATATTTGAATTATAGTTTTATAGGAACACTCACATTCCTTTATCAAAACAATAATACACGCAAGGTTATCCAAATATTCCTTCCCATAAAAACTTACCTCGCACTCAAAATCTCTATGCGCTCTCGTAGTATAAATGGACCTTATACCCAATGCCGCAGTTAAGGCCAAAGCGGAATCCAACTTATGTGGAGGTAATGTAGCACTTCCTACCACCAGGGCTTTAGCCAGAGACACTTCTACTGGGAGGTTCGCTAATGCCTTGCCTAGAGCTGTTAATTTCTCATTTGATGTTAACGCTCCCTGGAAAGAATTAAGATATTAATGATCATACTTTGTTTTATGTTTAATAACTCCTTCATAATAATATAATTGGTGCATCCTGTGGTTTTATTCGCATAAATATCGAACTATACATAATACCGACTATGTATCACACATCACAATAAGACATAACAATTTCAGTGAATTATTTCATAAATCATCCCACAAATAAACATCATTTCAATGTACTGAAACCGTGAAAATAATGTTTACTAATTATGTGTCAACTTTAAGCTTTACAAATAAGTTTCGAGTTTAAGTATACGCCCCTTTTTCACTTGCTCAGAAAAAATAATCACCAAAATACTATTTCATATTTAATTTTATACCATTCAAATGCTTCATAGATTAGACATTTTTAAAGTATTTCAATTTTCTCTTCTTGCCCGGCAAGGCGAATGACGCAGGTAAAAATCCCGCCTCGTAATCAATTTATTCTATTACATATTTAAAAAATTATAAACTTACACCACAATACTAATTCGTATGTCAAAATTATACTACATACATGTTGTTTCAATTCCAACAGCGCTTCTTCAATCGCATCTTCCGGGGGTGCATCTATAAAGGGAAATCGTCTAACATCGTTCACGCCCAATGAACTCATGAGCAACAATAGTGAAGCCAGCGGCACCCTTGACACTTCTGGAGTGCTGAATGCATCCATATCGGTGTATTGGTTTTCGGAGTATATGCGGTAACATACTCCGGGACCTGGAGATAATTTATGTTATATTATTATTTTAAGGCCAAAGTATCCACAGGTAATACGGGAATCTATTACTGAGACAGGAGACTTCACTCTATCTGCCCATGACTGTATCTTATAAATCGTGATAATTAGATATTGAATATATATCAGAGATGATGTATTTATATGGCCGCTATAACAAAAAATAATGTTAAGCAAAGTTTGGCAGCCGTCATAAATTGGAAGGATGAAATTTTTTTTGCCAAACGCACGGATGTAAGCGAGGGAGTATAATTCACACATGGACAATTTTTAATTTCTATTTTAACAAGCAGATGAAAATGCCATCTGTTCGGAATAGATAAAATAATTAAATGGTCACACTGATAGCGGAAACGCGATGTATTCAATTGGTGAGGCGAATACCTCACTTGGTGAGGGAGCGGCATTCATATTAATTATTGTTTTTTTCTATCGGAGTCTGCCGACCGCATCGTGTGCGGAAAGTCGTATATTTTTCATTTAAATCGGCCCACGGATTTGTTAATTGTATTCTTTTATTGATATTAGTAATCACGCGCGGACGCGAGTTATTTATGTGAGAAGAGTTTTAATGGCGACGTAGTGTGCCTGGCAGCAGTGGTGACTATACACATTAATTGTCTCTTTTCCTTTTATTTTATCTTATGTAATTTAAATTATTCCCGTAATTATAGTTTTTCCTCCCCAAAAAGGGCGCCCTATTGTTTGACTAATTGACTGACCGACACACCACATATTTATGGAAGCAACGCACGAGGCTTCAGGTATGTGCGTAGGATGTATGTATTTAACTATTGTTGTATTATGGTAGCAGAGCAAAATAAATAAAAAACACCATCAGTTCTAGTTTCAATCTTATTAAATATTATTAATCTAGAATACACATTAAAATAAATTACCCGTTCTTCCTGCTCTGCCTTTCCTCTGATCAGCGCTTGCTTTCGATATCCAAAATTCTTTGAGCCTTTGCATCTTTGTAGATGCGTCGTAACTCATTTCTTTTACCTATAAATAAGTTTTGGATACTGTTGCCTTATTAAAAACAAAATTACTTATACAAAAAAGTTAATATTTTTTTTATTTTTTGTAAATCTAAATAGGTTTCTTTTGTTGAATTCACACTTTATGCTAACTTTCTGCTTATGCATGCATGTACATTTAACATGCATGACCGATCTTTATATGACACATCATGTTTTGTTATTTATCTCTGAATTTCGTAACAAAATCGAAAATTCTTCTATACCAATTATAAATAAAATCTGATCAAATAATCACGAAAGCTTGCCGTGTTGTAACATTTCATCTTCACGGATATTGTTTTTGATTACGCAGGCGTACCGGCGGGCAAATAGCTAGTTTATTACATTAATATTGATTATAAATAGATCGTAAAATAATATATTACTTACCTTCCCCGAATCTACCACAAATCGTATGCCATCTATTGTAACCGATGTTTCAGCTATATTTGTGGATACAATGCACTTTCTAACGCCCTCTGGTGGATAATCGAATACCTGAAAAATATTGCAATTTACGCAACGGATTCTGATGCGGTTTTTTAATGGATAGAGGAAGCTTTTTGATAAGTTTTAAACAAAGCGATTGAGACAGGTTATTTATTTAAAAACACAACTCACAAGTAAGTATATAAATTATTATTTTGATTTGACATTAGATTGTAAATATTCGTTGTAAATATACGTCTATGGTATTTCATCAATGTGTGCTTAATCTTCGGTTAATAATATATCTTACCTTATCCTGTTCAACCAATGAGAGTCCACTATGTAACGGAAGGACAATCCAAGACTTATTTTTCTCAGCATATTGCTGTGCTGCGTCACAAATAGCAGTTATTTCTTGAACTCCAGACATGAATATTAGGAGGTCACCTCTTTCGTCAACTGAAATGTAAAATTATCTACATAATAAAAATAAATCGCCAAATGTGTTGCTTAGCGCAAAACTCGAGAACGGCTGAACCGATTTCGTTAAATCTTCTTTATAATATTCCTTGAAGTATGAGGATGGAGAGAAAACGTAAACATATATCACGGGCGAAGTCGGGGCGGACCGCTAGTAACGTATAAAATTGATGTATTCATCGATGTGTTATGGTTCTCAAGTTTATTTCTTATTTCAATATAATATTATAATTTATAATATCAACTGATTGAATTTGCCTATTTATTTTAATTTATTCTACCCACTCGTCCAAGCTCTACCCACGTTGTAAAAGGTTTAAAAAACAAAAAAAAAAAATATGCGCCAGAATTCTCTGACAGTTAAGTAAATTTACAGATTTTCCACCACATACACTAGCCACTTGCTAGCTGGCTTAATTTGGAGATAGTTTTTGAGCTTATGTAACGGTACATACAAAAATACAAATATTTCCTCTACTCAATATTGCAGAAAGGTTTATTCAGGTGAATTAAATTGCTTTAGCACTCACTTGGGTATTTATTATCAATCAAGCTCATAATCTGCACATAAGGCTGTGGATCCAGCCGATCGTCTCTTGTAGGCTTCTCGTCAATTAATACTGGCTTATAGTGGAGTTCTATGGGAAACAGTCTACCAGGCACCTGAAATGTTTTTTTTATTAAAGTGAAACTTTTATTACATCGTCTCAAACTTTTTGGTCTGTGTAGCGCATGTCGCGTGTATCGCGGCTGCCGAGTAGGTATACCTACTCGGCAGCCGACCGACACGCGACATGCGCTACACAAAGCAGTGTTCGGAACCGTTCGAACAGTTTCACTTTTACCGTGGTTTCATAAAACCACACAACATTTTTTTTATTTTTATCGATTGATTCATTTAATATTGTAGAAATTTCTTAATATACTGTTTAAAAAATCATGCAAAAATCTACTGTATAAAAATAAGTCGGGTTTTCTTTCCTGACGCTATAACTCCAGAACGCACGAACCAATTTCCATGGTTTTGCATTTGTTGGAAAGGTCTCGGGCTCCGTGAGGTTTATAGCTAAGAAAAGGTGTCTCTGGTGGCGAAACGGAGTTCGCCGGGTTTGCTAGTTCCTCATAAAAAAACTATGAAGGTATTTAAACTCAAACTCAAACACTTTTTTATTCATGTTTTTAACAAGTAAGTATTTATGAATGTATCTCATTTTTAATTAGTTTTAAACTTACTTGAATAACAACAGCAGATTCAGCGCTAAAATAATCTTCAAACAATTGTATATTAATTGTTGCTGACATCAAAACTAGTTTAATATCACTTCTTGTATGAATAAGGCACTTTAAGACTCCCAACAAAAAGTCACCCATTAAATGTCTTTCATGAATCTCATCTAATATAATGACATCATAATTTGGTAAGTTTTCTGAGGACATCTGAAATTATGCATATAAAATCTAATGATTGCAAGTTATAATCATTTTTTGAAGTTGATAAGTGTAAAATAACAAATCTGGCACATATAACTATACACATAACAACAATTTTATACTATCACTGTATAGGAAATCACCAGTATCAGTATAATTCAGCTGTACCATTAGTAAATTTTCATTGAGCCAAATTAGCATTACCTCAGGAAAGTAATTCAAACTAAAACGTCAACCTCAAATGCCTATAATTATTAACAATGATTTTTTTGTGTTTTAATGCATGATAGATGGATGTATTCATGAAAAATAAATATCAGAAATAATTGATATTCTATTTTTTTTAATGTTTCTTAACCCATTGAGCCCCGAACGGCCCGATCGGTCCACGACACAATAGATTTTCTATTGTGTCTGTTATTCCGGGGCCTGAGTTATTAATCAATGTACAATAATGAATAAATATAAATTCCATTACCTGCCTCAATAAGAGTCCTTCAGTAATAAAACAAATACTTGTATCTGCAGTTTTGCTCTTCTCGAACCGGATCTGATACCCAACTTTAGTTTCAAATTGTGACAGCATTTCAAACGCAACACGTTTTGATAATGAAACACATGCTATTCTCCTTGGCTGTGTACAAGCTGAAAATTTTATGTTATACATATAATATAATGCTGAAGAGTTTGTTTGAACGCACTAATCTCAGGAACTACTGGTCCGATTTAAAAAATTCTTTCGGTGTTAGATAGCCCTAATAGCCATCATCTCGCTAAGACCAACAGGAGCGGAGCACTGTAGGCAAAACCGCGCAGCTCAGCTAGTGTTATAAATAAATGGTAGATAATAAAAACATGAGTTTGGACCATATGGAAATTATCAAATACTTGTTGATTGGGGCATTGATAGGTGAAGCTCTTTTCTTTTATTTTTCAAGTGGGGGTAGGATAACTATAATTGAATACCAAAAGCATATCCCACATGCAATCAGTAAAAATAGATACATATTGAAATCAATATCGATTTTTACTGATTTCATGTGGGATATTTTTATGGTACTCAATTTGCATCAGATTTGTATAAAAATATATATTGTTAGAAATTACACGCGAGGCCGGGTTCAATATTAGTTTGAATGTACTGCGATTTTACACAGCTACCTAATTGATGTAGGTAGTTGATAACAAAACGCAGCAAGTCAACGACTATTGGCAAATGAGGGTAGTTGGGTCAAACGTCGTATAAACAACGTCCGAGCCCCTAGGCACGATTCGTACAAATGCACCACGATTCAAAGGAAAGCGTCATTTTATAGTATTCGACAGCTAAGCATGTTTTGACAGGAAATAGTGACAATTATTCATCCATTAAATTATTAAATCAAGTTAAGGGCCTCGTTCACCATCTCCAAGTAAAGTGTTGATTAGTTACTTCTTAATTAACGTTAATCAGCAAGTAAAGGTTACGAGTATCTTTTGTCAATTTCACAAACGAAAAATAAGCTCTGAGTAACAACTTACTGGTTAAATGAGTAACGGAACAAATCGTACGTCCCGTTCGTTCAATATTACGTCAATGTCACTCGTCAAACGTCATTGCACTATTGCAGCTGTCATTTATTTATGACCCTGAAGATGGCGCTTATATCTGATTTTTATTATATACACTTTTTTATTATATTTTAATGAACATGTGGTTAATTAGTTTTTTTAATTTCCTTCAACGGATTTTGTACAAATTAACATGTGGTTAATTAGTTTTTTTAATTTTTCCGTTGAAGGAAATTAAAAAAACTAATTAACCACATGTTCATTAAAATATAATAAAAAAGTGGAACTTTGATTTGAGAAAAAAAAAACATAATTTTTTGAAGGAAATTAAAAAAACTAATTAACCACATGTTCATTAAAATATAATAAAAAAGTGGAACTTTGATTTGAGAAAAAAAAAACATAATTTTTTGAGATATCGGTAATCAAAAAATAATAAAATTTTATTTTTTTAATTTTTGGTGGAAAAACCCGAAATATTAAAAAAACAAAAAAAAACCACATGTGAGTTTTTTTATTATCTTTAATTTGCTTTTTTTTTTTTCAATTCCATCTATTATTCTAGCAGATATTTGCTATCAAAAAATCTGAAAATAAATTCAAAAAAAAAAAATATTCCACATCCAGAAATCCATTCAATTATTACAGAGAATATACGGAAGTTTATATTTAATGATATACAAAATTTAGAGGGTCAAGACAAAATTGGTTTTAGCTTTAAAAATTTTCTGTTCAAAAAAAAAATTTTTTGGAAGTCATCCACATGTAGATTTCGAGCCAATGAATAAAATCTATTCGGTCTCTTTTTCATAGCTCTATTTTTATTCGAGATATTGGAAATAAAAAAAAAAATTCAGATATAAGCGCCATCTTCAGGGTCATATTTATTTGATAATTGTTGTGGATTGTCTGTAGGATTGGAAATACGCGTGTGATTTTAATTTGTTAAGTTGTACTTACCTTTTTAATTATCATGAATAAAGTTAAAAGAGATAGAAGTGCAAACTTTTCTTTGCATGAGAGAGATATTTTAGTCTCTCTTGTAAAAAAATACCAAGCTGTGCTGGAAAATAAACAGAGTGATGGTTCGACGTGGAAAAAGAAAGAAGTCGCTTGGGAAAGCATTCAAAATGAATTTAATGCTCGATCTGGAGGCATATTCAGATCGACCAAAACATTAAAGGTTAAATATGAGGGCTTGAAACGTATAGTGAGGAAAAAGTCAGCTGCATGTCACTCTGAACTTTACCGTACCGGAGGCGGTAAGAACATTGCTCCTCCACTCGATAATGTGGAAGAACAGATTAAAGCAATGATAACTTTAAGCACCGATGGCTTGGATAGTATATACGACTCCGATATATTGCCACAAACTCAAGAAGGTAGGTAACCTTGTTCACTTGTTTAAAAAAGTACTAGGGAACGTGACCGTCTTTACCAGTGCGGTCTATTTGAAATCAAAAGTGGTTGGGTTGGCTTTAGTTAACTGCCGCACGAATTTGTTGGAAATATTTATATTGTTAGTTAGGTAGGTAATGTAAGATTGTAATTCCAAAATATTATCGTTAGGAAACTTGTAGTTATTTAGTTATTAATTTTTAAAGTTAATAATTTTTTGTGCGAAAAAAGCGCATTTATCCGTTTTGTTGTGCAAAAAAAGCGGACCAAGACATTCCATTTCACTGTACTGTGACTTTACGCAGCGGCCGGCGAGTGCCAAAAGCGACTTTAGGGCGATTCCCACTCAAACAAAAAAAAAATCTACGTAGGTTAAAACCTATAATTAAACTTTTATTTATAATATCCAAATAGGTAGCGAGGAGCGAAGCGACGAGCGTGTTAGGTTAACCCTTGAACTGCCGCACGAGCCGAGCGAGCGAAGCGAGCGTGCCGCGGCAGCGGCCGGCGAGTGCCAGAAGCGACTTTAGGGCGATTCCCACTCAAACAAAAAAAAATCTACGTAGGTTAAAAAACTATTAAACTTTTATTTTTAATATCCAAATAGGTAGCGAGGAGCGAAGCGACGAGCGTGTTAGGTTAACTCTTGAACTGCCGCCAGAAGCGACTTTAGGGCGAATCCCACTCAAATAAAAAAACTACGTAGGTTTACACAACTTGTTTGTATTTTACTTATGTATCGTAAATTTTTTGTTATTATCGTCTAATGCTTAGTTGAAATGATTTTACACCAATTCCATACATTTTGAGGTTAGAATAGGAAAATTGATTTTTCTCCAAAACTATTGGTTTCCTAACTTTCCCCTTTTGGGAGGAGGGTCCCCCCCTCCTCCTCCCCCCTCCCCTCCCACAAAAAACCTATAATACGTGCGGCAGTTAACTAAAGAAACCCCAAGTGGTTTATTGTAAATGATTAGTCATACCTATTTAACTAAAATATATGCTTTCTTACAGACAGAATTGATGTTACCTCCATCCATACAATGCCACCATCACAAATGGATAACAGAACTGAGGTTGTAGAAAGTGAGGCTACTCAAAACCGTAAGTATCCAATATACTACCTATCATGTCATGTAGGTACCTATCAACATATTTGCAAAAGAAATAAATTTGCCTGCTGTGTCGCACAATCAAAGTTAAATCATTATTTATTTCCCATTCACTTGATTGCTAATAATTATTGCTGTACTTTTTTACAGAAGTTGTACTATTAGTTACAAATGAGGAATCATTGCCACTCACTATTAGTTCAGAAACAGTTCCAGAAGAAACAAATATAATAAAGGGAGACGATGTAAATGGTAAGTATGTGTTGATATTATTTTTGATACTTTTCATTAATTGTAACCTTTTATATTCTTCAAGTAATAGGATAACTAATATATAATTAATATATAATATTTTAATATATAATATAATTAAATTAACAGCAGCAGCAATTAATATATAATATAATTAAATTAACAGCAACAGCAGTTATGTAAGTTAAGGTCTACCTCACACTGGTTAATATGTTACTGTGCCCATATGCTATTTCTTAATATAAACCATATTATGAGTTCTCTTCTATAAAAGTAAACACATTTAAAATTAATATATACTTCATTTTTATTTCAGACAAAGCTTTGCATGAAACGCCAAATGGGAAATGTGTCATAGCTCCAACTACTTCTGCCAATAAAAAATGGGATGTCACTAGCAGAAGAAATTTAAAATCAAGAAAACATCCTGCACTGATTGGTATGACATAGTAATAGAATTGTAACATAATATATAAAAAATTACAATTTCTTTCTCAACCTAATTTCACTATTGTTTTATTTACAGCTAATACACCAAAAAAAACACTTTTTGATGAGCTGACTCAAGCTAAGCTGGAACTAGTTCAGCTCCAAAGAGATTTTTTGGAAGCAGAAATAAGTGAAAAAAAGAAGGTGTGGGAATTTGAAGAAAGTGAACGCAAGAAGGAGGCAGAGTTTAAAGAAAAGGAGCGCAAATGGAAGGAAGAAGAGTATAAATTAAAATTAGGAAAGAATTTTAAATAAATTCAATTAGTATTTATTCATCTCAAAAATTGTATCACTAGCTGTAAGGTACCTTATTATAAATTAATAAATAATAAATAAATAAATTGTTTGATTTATTTAGGATCTATTATTATTTAGTAATGGTAAAAAATATTCTTGCACCAGTCTATTTCTAGGATCATAATTCAGCTCAGGGCTCTGTGCTGCAATTTCTTCCAGAGTCTGTGTATCAGTTGAGTTGTAGTTGTCCCCAAAGTTTCTTTCATTAATATTAATTGCAATATTATGCAATACAAAGCAGGCAACTATTATAGCTTGTACACGAGCTAATTTTAACGTTATCTGTCGCCTAAGCACAGGAAACCTATTCTTGCACACACCAAAACATCTTTCAATAGTATTCCTTGTTCGAATGTGTGACTCATTATATAAATTTTCTGCCGGGGATGATGGGTTCAGAAAGGGTGTCAAAAGATATTGCTTTAACTCATATCCACTGTCACCGAGAAGTAAGCCATCTCTAAATTGTCCACTTTCAAATCTGTGTTTCAAAAATGAATTATTGAAAATTGTCTGATCATGAACAGATCCTGGCCATCTTGCTACAATATCCAAGCATTTTAATTGGCTGTCACAAACAACCTGAACATTAATTGAGAAGTTTGACTTTCTGTTCCTATAATTTTCAGCTGAATTGCCACCTGAAATGAAAAGTATTTAAGGATTACATTTTAATATTTTAATGATTACCAAGTTAACGTTTTCTTCATTGGCATGACAACATAAAAAAATAAAACGTACCTGGTGACTTTATTGTAACATGAGTACAATCTAAAGCCCCTATTACCCTGGGGAATCTTGCGATTTCATAAAAACCATCTTGAAGTGTGTTTAAGTTGTCAGGGAACTTTATTATCAATGGGCGTAGTTGAGCAATAGCCACAGTCACCTTCTTAACGATACGGCTTGCTGTTGGTGGACTGACTCCACAAAAATCAGCCGCACTTCTTAAGTAGGATCCAGTAGCGAGATACCTCAATGTTAATAGTAGGCTTGTTTTTGTTGGAACTGCTTGATTTCTAAAATAAAGATTTTTTTATAAGTTAGGTAACTACTACACCTACTTCAAACAACAGGTAACACATTTATGTAGCTATTTTGAATATTATAGGAGGGAGGGATTAATATGATTTGATAGGTTCTCTAGGATCTATAAGTAAAATCACTTCAATAATTAAAAAATACTACTCACCTTTGCGATGTAGGCATTATTTTATGTTTTATAAAGTTATGCACTTGGTTAACTGCATATTTCGATAGACGAAATCTAGCGAAAAAATCAGTTTCATCCAGGTCCGTAAAATAATCAACACGGAATTTAAATACACGAATCCTTGCTATTCGTTGTGTCGAATAATATTCTAATTCATCCAACTGATGATCAATTAAATCAAATAAATCCATTTTTATTCGTTTATTTAAAAAAAATCGTTGGTGATATGCAAGAAATGACAACAGACAATACTTAACCGTCGAGTAAAACACGCTAATTGGCAGAAGACGTGGCAAGTAAGTTACGGGTCAGTTAAACTTATGATTAGTGCTACTCGGACGTCGTGAAACTCGCACTTGAAGTTACGGGCCACTTTAACTGGCGATTAGCCTACTCGACACTTTACTTGAGGGTGGTGAAACAGGCCCTTAGTCTAACAATATTTTATTCAACACATATATCAATTTATCTCTGCTACAATTTGTGAACCTCTATTGTTTTTGGGAACTGTAGTTCAAATGTGAATATCAACAATTTCTACATTTGCTTACCAATATTTTGAAAACCAGCTTCATGAAGATATTGAGGAACCTGAGTAGACTTTCCACATCCTGTGTCACCAGCCACAACTACTACTTTCTCATTTTGCACAGCTGATACAATTTCATCCCTAAAATTACAAGTTTCTCAAAATAATTTGAATTTTTCATTCATAGAAATCTATACTAATATTATAAAGAAGAGTTTGTTTGTTTTTTTGAACGCGCTAATCTCAGGAACTACTGGTCCAATTTGAAAAATTATTTCGGTGTTACATAGCCCATTCATCGAGGAAGGCTATAGGCTATATATCATCACGCTCAGACCAACAGGATTGGAGCTACGCGGGTGAGACCGCAGAGCGCAGCTAGTTAAGAATATAAGAAATTGGTCAAATGTCGTATGATGTAGGTAGTTATAAAATATTATAATGTTAAAGTAATAAAATAACATCTTTTCCATACCTATATTTTGCAACAGGCAGTTCCTTTTGTGCCTTCCTTAATTTTTTTAGTTTCTCAAATTTTTCCTTGTTTTTAAAGTCAATATATATGGAAATAATGTTAAGGAACACTTTAAATTTCCTTTCGTCTAATCTTCTTCTGCTTCTATCATCATACACTGTGTCCATAAATTTTATTTTTACTTTAAAATTAATACAGTCAGTTTTTGAAAACAATTGCTTATTTTTAGAAACATTTGTGTTTGCATCATGAGTTTCTATAGTTATGACTGGCTTTCCAGCTTTTCTCAAAGTAGCTTCATACTTTTTAACAAAAATCCAAAAGTCGTCAATACTATTTGCAACTGTATTTGTATCGTTACTGTATTGTATTATTTTATTTAAGTTTCGCTTATAATTTAAGAAACTAAAATCTTCAGTTTCTTCAATAATATCAGCAGTAGTCGTAGGAGATGGTGCTCTTTTTCTTATTTTAACTCTGTCTCGACGCTCGCTGCTCCGAGAGCGAGATCGTCTTCGTTTTGAAGAATATCTCTGATCTCTAGACTTTCTATCCATGACTTTTACTTTGCTATGCAATTTTTAAATAACTATTATTGCTATGTTGCCTATTTCTTTATTTATGAAATAAATCATTTTCGCATTTTTCAACTGTGTATTTATTAAATTGACATGTTTTGATGTTTTTATTTTGATTTTTGACTTTTAGGATTTGACATTATCTTGAGAAACTCGTACGCTCGTGGTGGAATGACAGACACAGATAAAATAAGGACAGAGACCATACAGAAGGAGGTCGGCACATTATTCTCCATACTATGAAAATATGTGGAAAATATATATTAAGCTATTGCATAGCTTCTATCGCGGGCCTTGAGCGCGGGGACCGAATCTAGAAATTCCGTAACGAAAAACCTCACGCTCCCCACTCCGACGGGCACGGAGTTGTGGCTTGAAGGCATAGCATGCAATAGCTTTACCGCGGCAGTCCCCGAGTGCCACACGTCTTTTTTTTTATTTAACTAACATAAATAACTAACACCTACTAAGATGTTCTCTTATCATAAACACCATAACGAAGATTATTATACATTAGAAATGGTTTTTTTGTTCAACATCAGCGAATTTGAGTATATATTGATTCTAGTATTTTCTACCAAGTATAATGATTTAAATATACTTTGTTATAAAGGAGTAATTTAGTACTAATTATAGCACATTCCAATACACTAAAAATGTAAAGTGGTACATAATTGTAAACAACACAACCTGCAGCCTTCCAGTAGCTCAAGTTCGAGCACTGTTCAAGTTTTAGAAATGTAATCATATTATCATAAATAATCTTATAAATAATTGTATGTTAAAATTCCCCTTTCGCATATTTTACTAATGAGTTCTAGTTAACAAGTTCAATGTTTTAATTAGTCCGTGTTTTATAATTACAGCACTAGAGCGCATTATGCGGCATAATGCTTAACGTTGAATGTTCCAACTACAGCAACGCTTCGCACAATCGAGCACTCTAAAGTAATGCGCGTGAATTGATGCGTGCAATCGATTTATCGTTAGTAATTATTAATTGTTGGAAGAAATTTTAAAGCTTTCGTTTCATTGTAGTTTTTTCGAAATAATCAAAGTTAATTCAAATTGTGTTAAAAAAATAAATATAAGTATGGATGAAGTAAAATAAATTAAATATTGTATTGACTTTTGTATCTTTATTTATTATTAGGGATGTAACGATACCGATACCGATACCGATATATCGGCCGATATAATCGGCAAGCCGATATATCGGTATCGCCGATTATAAAACAACCGATACCGATATCAAACAATTCAAAAAACCGCGCCCAATGAACGATGCGGGAGGCCGCCCGCGCGTGCACACTTTGTTTTTTGAAAAAACTCTACCAATAGTAAACTTTTATTAGGAACTGATTGTATGTGTATAACTTAAAGTTTAACTGACTGCAAAATAATAATACTAAAATAAATGGTTTTCTTGTTTTTTGATTTGGCATTGTTATTTAAAAGAATACGATTTACAGTGTTAAATGTTGGTAACTTTTATGCATAATTCACTATTTATTTTTCTACCAAGCCATAGATATCGGTATCGGTATCGGTATCGCCGATATTTTATTACAAATATCGGTATCGGTATCGTATCGGCAAAATCATGTATCGTTACATCCCTATTTATTATAATAATATTATGTAAAAAAAACTAATTTCCGAACCGAATATTCGACCGAAATATTTGTTTGTAAAAATTTATAATAGCTGCTATAATTTTAATATATATAATGTTAATGGGATCTAGTGTTGTGTAATATAAAATTGTTTATTGTAATTTATAATATATTTGCATGCTCAATTAAGAGCCAGAATGTTTAAGAGCCTATGTAATATGTACCTACCTAACATCTTTGTAAATCTACATTCTGCAAATAAAGAAATTTGAATTTGAATTTGAAGGTACAAACATTGAAAAAAATGTTAATGAAATAATCAAAATCCAAATTACTTAAAATAACCGTAAATATTTTTCAACCAATTATTATGTATACCACGTAGGTATACCACTTTATTTACACATTAATGAGGTTATTGCTAACTCTATGAATATTTTTTTTTTCAACACTGAACTTTGCGCAACCTGCTAAAAGTCCGGTCGCGGAGCAGAAAGAATTTCGTACAATGACCTCTTTACCTACTGACAGTGGTCACAAACATTTTTGAATGAAGTGCAGTTTACATGAAATATTTGGAGGAGAAAATGTTTTTTACTAACTTATTAAATAAATGTCCTTTATTCATTTACAATACTTATTAGTTAGTTACATTTTAACTTTTTCAATAACCACGATATATTATATAAAAAAAGTGAGTGAAACTTCTTTATGACCTTATTTTTCAAAAAATAATTTACTATATACAATATTACAGAAATACGTTAGCACAGACATACATTAAGATCTTAATGTATGTCTGTATACGTTAGTTACCACGCGATTTCGACTTAGGCGGATTTTGATTGGACATAAAGAGTTTGAGGTTTATTCTTATAAATTTTGAATTCACAAAATCATAATTGAACACCTGACACCAATCAAGCAAACACAAACCTTACGCTCTCAGGTTAAAGGTTTACAATCCCTAAGGACGACGGTCATTGCACCTGTGCGAGCAAGACACATTATTTTTACGCGGGAGTGACAGTGACAGGTACAGGAATAACAGGTCAATGTACGAAATTCTTCCTGCTCCGCGACCGGACTTTAGTGCGTTTCACGTTCCAAATTCCAATTAAGCATCAGCATTATTATTCGGCATTGTGCGCCACTGAGTCGCATTATGCTCTGTAATTGGAAAACAGACAATATCATCTTAGTTTATTAAAATATACCGAGTTATTCTATATACATTTTTAAATAAAGTTTTTCTGTGCTGTCATACAGTTAAAACGCGTCTTTATAATTATTTATACCCAAGAAGTTTATACCGCATCAATGCCCTCTATCGTCGATATTATGATTTTTAGTTTGAATCCGCCATTGCGTTCCGCCATTTTGCTTGTTCAGGAGAGAACGTAAAACAGCTCCTATGTATTCTAAAGTGGTGTTTAGTTATTTATTTTAATACAATTAGTGTTTCAATACACTAATGGCTTGCTTAAATACACTTAAGTTAGAAATTAAGACTCTAGAACAAGTGTTTCCAAAAAATCATGAGCGGTTTCAGATAATGTCAGCTAGTGTCGACGAACTGACCTGCAGATTCGTTGGCAGAAATGGAAAGAAATATGAGATACACGCAAATATCACAGTAAGTACTCGTTGTATCAGTTTTATTTTGTCTTAGAATGTACGCACTTCATATTTTATTATTGACGAACAAGTTTATTGATTACCTTTGTGACAAAGGGTCGTTGTTTATGAGGGCAGGGCTGTCAACAAAAGCTTTACGGAAGTGATTATTTTCTAGATTAAAACGTTTATTCACGTGTGTTTAACAAGTAGTTTTCAATCGTGTATGTTTATTCAAGATTAGTGATGCAATTAGTTTGGTGCAGTGCGCGCAGGTTTCGATCGCAACACATTTCAACATGATAGAGATTTACGAGCCCATGACGAATCATTGTATCGATCATTCAGGTTTCAGTGCGCTGGTCTTAGTGTTTGTAACTAGTTACAGCTACGTTTATTGAGGGTAAGCACTATTTGGTTTGAATAACGGTATTGATGCGAGAATTTTGGGACAAAGCCACTTAGTCATGTTTTCTACCTGTTTTTTGTCAGCATTGTACCTAATTCTTTTTGTATTGTTCAGATTAAAAGAATCTGTGAACTATGGGTATAGTAAGTTAAGTATTGTATATTCTTCTATTAGTATAGAATATTCTTCTTCTATTAGTATAGAATATTACATTTTGTTTTATTTCATATTGTTAAATATATTTTAATAAGTATAAAAAATACCTTTTCTTAATTCTGTTTGTGTGAAAAAATGTGTATTTTATATATGATGATTATTTTATTTCTATAGAAATATATAAATATGAATGCGGAAATATTTTCATTATAATGACCATAATATTATATTTTAGAAACATAAACTATACAACAACAATTCATTAATTGAATAGTTAAAAAGTTTTATTTTGTAGATATCTCCAAACAAAATATGAAGTGTTGAACTTTCAACATGTACCTAGTTAGTTTGTTAGTGTTTATGTAGTAGGTATATTTTAATAAACTTGAAAAGTTACTTACAATAACAAATATAACCATTTATGACAAAATATCTTCATTAAACAATAATCAATAATTAATATATGTCATACTGTACATTTTCATACTTTTTTATTGACAAAACATTACATAGCCACAATTTCAAATCTCAATATATTATAATCAATTTGTATATAAACATTACTCATCCAAATTGAAATTAACTGAAGCTATTTTTAATTTGAGTCATAGTACATTTTCATGCAAATAGGTAGGTATTATAATACTATTTACAGTGTGTGAAGTAAATTAAATCTGTCCCAATTTTTATAATATTTTCCATTCAACAAAGAATAAATTGTTCAGTCTCAAATCAATTGAAAGATGATTTTTTTACAGCACTAATAATTAAACTTGTAAATTGTTAGATCAACTTTTACAGAGACTTATTGAAGTTGAAAATTTTAAGCAATATTAAGATTAAATATGACTATTACATATAATTATTCTCTCTATACTATTGCAATTATTCTTTTTTCAGGAGACATACCCAAATACTCCACCAGTATGGTTTGCAGACAGTGAAGATCCAATAGTGACAAATGCTGTGCAGATTCTGAGTAACACACAGGGGAGAGATAATCATGTTATAAATCAGGTAAGATAGTTAATTCATGTCCTTATGAAGCTATTGTATAAATAAAGTGAAGTTTAATAAAATATAATTGTTTTTAAATGATTATAAGTCAGTGAGTAGTATAAAATATTTAATAAAAAAGGGAAACAATATTAATACCATTATTCTTTTATTACAAAATTTCCATATACATTTATTAAGCTATTGCATAGCTTCTATCGCGGGCCTTGAGCGCGGGGACCGAATCCAGAAATTCCGTAACGAAAAAACCTCATGCTCCCCACTCCGACGGGCACGGAGGTGTGGCTTGAGGGCATGCAATAGCTTTACCGCGGCAGTCCCTGAGTGCCACGCGTCTTTTTTTTTCTATGTGTACATCTTTTAGCATTCTTCATTGTAGATAATTTTTTATAGTAAACTTAGCAAATTAAACTAAACAATAAACAAGATGAAATAATTTATAGGTGGGTATATTATTGAGAGAGCTATGCAAGTTACATGGTGTGCCAGAGCCTCCAGATTTGGACTCGCTCTCTCTGCCCCTCCACCCTGCGCCCCATCAGAGGTTTGTCAAACAATATGAAATTTAAATTCAAATAACACTTTAGTGAATTAGAAAATGAGAAATTTAAATGTAAATAACTTTAATAATATTAATAACAATTTTATTGGTGCACAGATAGATATTAGTTGCATGTGGTGTTTATTGGTCCTACAGATTTCACTTCAAATTTTTTTAATGTCTCATCTAATGCTATGCTTGTAAACTAATTTTAACCTTCTTAACTTTGGGGTTTTTATAACAAATAGCAGACATGCGGAGATTAAAATACTTATGTTAAGTAAACAATTATAAAAATGGAAACATAAGAAACAAGCACTACATTTTACAAGATGTTAAATCAATTTTGTATGAAATTATAATATTTTGTTTCTGAATAAAATAATTTTTATGTTGTAAACATAGGTAATGAATGCTGGCTATCTCTCTAAATCCCTCTATTGTTTTAACATTGAAAAATTATCATATATTATTAATTATAGTACCAACATGTTAAAAAAAATATGCAAATTAGCCATACATTATTCAATTGGCACTTTCAGTTTAGAATAGCCATTGTTATATGCAAAAAAGTTCCGCAACTTCAGTTTACATGGATAAACGCGTTTGTTTCAGTTTTTTATCGCGCGTAAATAACTATTGTTCGCTCGCCACATAACACCCGATAATCGATAGTGCACTGCGCAATTTTATTTCCGTATGTTGATCGTGATTACATTAAATATTCATTGATTGGTAACTCCTTCCGCTCTAGTACTGTAAGAATTGTAGTAAGATTTATTTTTAGTGAATAAATAGTTGTAGGTTTTGTTAATAATGCTATTTAAAACATATACCTATTTGCTATAACCTCTGTTATTGTATTGTGTTTTATTTTATTCGAATTCATTCACGAATATAAACTCGCGTTTTAACTATTTGTGTAAATAACATCTCAGAATGATATTGCTGTTTTTGAAGAGAAAAACTAAAACATTTATGTTTAGTTTATTTATTTGTATTTTATATGTATAATATGGATTGTCTTTATTCTCTATCTTTACTCATTAAAAGATTGGGGTAACAATGAATTTGATTTCAAAATTATACAAGTTTCCTGTGACTATTCCCTTCTATGCTGCAAAATTTAATTTTATTAGTTAATGCTTTCGAACCTTATTGATATTGTAGTTTTTTATAATTTATCAAATAAGTTAAGTTTCAGTATTTTCTGGTGTTTGAGTTAAGGGTTAATAATATAATGAATAAATCGCTTTTAATATCCATCTTTTTTTCTAAAATATTTACAAGTAATTAATATTAAATTGCAGAGTACCAAGTGTAACATCGAATGGGGCGGAGTCTGGCACGGAGGAGGACGAGGAAATGGCCGCCGAGGAGGACGAATCTGAGGGGGAGGATGACTTGCCACTAGAGATGGTTGACGATGCTGGTAGAAGCAACAAGGTTGGTAGTGGTATATTATGAAATGTTTTCAACTATGTATTAATTAGTATGTAGAATTTTAATAGGTAATAGGTAATTAAGAATGTTCAGTAATAAGTAGGTATTAGATAGAATAAATTTATTTTAATCTTGGGTTCTAAGCTTGAGTTATACATAAGAGTGTAACTAGCACGACTTTCTTTTATACATATATATAGATGTTATTTTTTTACTTTAATTGTAAAAGGCAGATAATAATAGAATAACAGATTTCTGGGATGAATACTTCAATATTTCTTGAATAAATTTTTCATATTTTTCATTATTACTAACTAAAATATTAATAAAAACTAAATATTTTCCAGGATGATATGGAAACAGAGCACTTGGCGACACTCGAGCGGCTCAGACAGAACCAACGGCAGGACTATCTATCGGGGAGCGTGTCGGGTAGCTTACAAGCTACTGATCGGCTGATGAAGGAGCTCAGGGATATATACCGTTCACACTCGTTTAAGAATAATATGTACTCTATAGGTGAGATTTATTTTATTATGAACATTCTGCTTATACTTTTACTTTTAGTACTCATTACACAATACACATGTTATACTTTTAGTAAATTGGATGAATATAATATACTATATTATAATATCTATATTATAATATAAGGAATATGTTCCTTCACTAGATGGGAAATAACAAGAAATTGAAACAAAGAAACTTATAAACAACTTGGTTAATGTAATTTGTAACTTGTGTATGTTAAAATAAAAATCTTCTAATTTTATATACATATATTGTTTAAATAAAAAAATATCAGGATATATAATTAGATATTCTATTCCAACAATAACATTGTTTTTCAACAAAGGAGATTGCCCAAGTGACTATGGCAATTGGTATCGCAATCAAACTTATTGTGTCAAGATGAAATATAGCTCAATTTAAAGCTTGATGTTAGTACTTTTAGAAACGATTAAAGTTTTTATGTAAATAAGCCGCAGTTCGCGACAGTAAAAATAAAACAATAGTTTTATTCAACACTTCAAAAAAATACTTTATCGAGTTTAAACTAACAATGAACGATAAGTTTTACATTTATTACATAGGTAATATTTTAATTTACAATACAAATGTGAAAAGTAAATCGTTATAAACATTATTTCAAAATAAATAACGTCGAACACATTCATTCAACATTCATTTCAAATAGAAACTATGACATATGACGCAGGACGCTTGTAAGAGAGATAGATATATGTGTCAAAACAAAAACTTTTACTTTTATTTCTATTTATTCGGTATAATTACGACTTAATAGTGATAAATATGATCATTATAAATACAAATAGGAATTAACAATACCACGAACACGTGACACAACTAGTATTTTACCGATTCCATACGTGGTCATACATGTTTCAAAACACAAACTTTTACTATTATTTCAATTTATCCGGTATAATTAAGACTTAATAGTGATACATATGGTCATTATAAATACAAATAGGAATTAGCAATATCACAAATACGTGGCACAACTAAAATTTTACCGATACCACTCGTGGTCATTCTCCTTTGCCACTTTGCAAGTGTATAATTAAAACAACAATGAAAATACTTATTTATATTTCCAGAGTTGGTAAACGATTCACTATACGAATGGAACATTAGACTAAGGTCGGTGGATCCGGACAGTCCATTACACAATGATCTGCTAGTTCTCAAGGAGAAGGAGGGGAAGGACTCGATATTGCTCAATATCATGTTCAAGGAGACATATCCGTTTGAGCCGCCCTTTGTAAGGGTCGTGTACCCTATTATATCTGGTAAGGATTTGTTGAGGTTAAAGTCTTGTGAATGTTTACTTAGGACGGAACTGTTAATTAACAAATATTTACGTATAGATAGTTGTGGGATGAGTTGTGTGGATTGATTAAAATAAATTTTAACATGTTACTTTGTCCGTATTTGTTACTAGCTTTCTATTACGACTTTGTACATATCCACCACTAAGCAGTACTGTTGTGAAAAAGTACCCAATTACTTTTACATTTATAAAAATTCTTATTATTTTCAGTAAATACTGTGCTGATTTATTTTCTACATTCAAATTTTTTAATTTCATCATGGAACATGATATGGAACTATTCATATTAATATTATTTATATTATGAACATCATTGTCAATTAAAAACACATTAACAAATGTAACTAAACAACTACAGGATGCTACACATTAGTTACCAAAAAACCGTTGAAACAGTTCATCAATGCATTATTTTAGCTAAGAATTATATTAAAAAAATACTTATTTATTTTTTATAATTCCAGGAGGCTACGTGCTAGTCGGCGGCGCGATATGCATGGAGCTGTTAACGAAACAGGGCTGGTCGTCCGCGTACACCGTGGAGGCGGTTATCATGCAGATAGCCGCGACTTTAGTCAAGGGCAAGGCGCGGATCCAGTTCGGCGCGACTAAAGTCGTGTCGCAGTCGCAGTACAGCCTCGCCCGCGCGCAGCAGAGCTTCAAGTGCCTAGTGCAGATACACGAGAAGAACGGTGAGTTACAATTGCGACTGAAGTCAACAGGCGCGACTAAAGTCGTGTCACAGTCGCAGTACACCCTCGCCAGCGTGCATCAGATAAAAACAAAGGAGGTTTTGTTACGAGTTTGTCACTTCCTAAATCTCATATTATTTATTGTTACTACGTCTATTTTTATAGTTTTATTGCTTATTATTAACTCATATAACTTACCAATTCAAAAATTAAATGATATAATTAACATAGCGTTTGTTATTCCAGGATGGTTCACACCGCCAAAGGAGGACGGCTAAGCGTAGCCGTCGCACAGCACATAAGACTAACGTGTTACTATCGCCCATGAACTCTACACTCAATCGGAAAGTGACGAATAGTATTCGATTCCATTACGTTTTATTGAGCGCAGTTTGTATAATACTGTGTCGTGTATGACTGTGGAACGTATTCATATTGTATGTGTATTGATAAGTGCTATTATTGTTCTGAATGCAAGTGCGGTAACGAGAGACTCATAAGACTTATAGGAAATGTTTAATGTGTAACGTTTTTTGTAATCATTAATTTTTTCTCGTAAAGTTATCCATATGTGTAGACCTAGACGTTAACGGAGTGTAAAGTGAAAAACTCTT
Organism: Colias behrii; assembly: GCA_029959065.1. NCBI lineage: Eukaryota > Metazoa > Arthropoda > Insecta > Lepidoptera > Pieridae > Colias > Colias behrii. The sequence goes on from JARWMC010000015.1 coordinate 4,566,360, forward strand.
TGCATTTCTTTTTAGTTATCGGAATAAAAGAACCTGTGATTCGTAAACAGTTTTTTGTTGATCCTCTTATTATTGGGTATTTTAGTACTTCCATATATATTTAGTGATATATGAGTAGTCATAGAAGTGCAGCTTTTCAATCCGACCTGGGATTTAATATTAGCATAGTTGATTGACACATTTGAATGTACAGAAAACATGCTATATGAAAGAAACTTCTAGAAAATAAACCGAGGCATATGAAGATTAAGAAAGATGATTATAGAACACTTGGATGGATGTAGACGTAACTATTCACTGTACAGATCAAGATATATTTCATATCAAGCAAGGATCTTGTATGTATCACTTTTGTACAATGTTATATGCTACCATCTTAAAGGTAAGGCTTATATAATAGTTTGAAATAACTTACAATTTTATATGAACAGCAAAACAATGTACTCATTCATCTTGTGCCTAAATAAATTAAGTTGATGTAAGGTTATTCTGAGACAGAATAAAAAAAAAAATAATAACATTGTACCTAAAACCAGAACTTGTAAATATTCTTAGTTGTCGGCATAAAAACAATAAAAATATATTCATATTTACTTGATTATTATATGTAAACTACAAACTTTCCCTTTTACTATTAGCTTTATATTTAGCAATATATTTTAATTCAAAGCCTTGGAATTAAATGAATGATGATTTTATTGCAAACAAAAATGAACAATTTTACCAGTGGCACCCATTAAAAACACTGCAGAACCAGTATCTCTCAACAGACAACAAAATAATGTTTTTTATTATACTTGCCATCACTATACTTAAATGTTAATAAGAAGCATGATAAATAAAATAGCAATGCTTATGTAAAAACGTATATATTATTATCTTTTCATAAATAGCTTAACAGTCACCACATACTATATAAAACTTCCAAAATTACTTATTTCTACATAATACAAACCGAACAACCCTATTTCTATAGAATTTACTTTTCATAGTTTTGCTTTGGCATTTTCCTTATTATGTTCCATGAACCTTTTCAACCCCATCACATGCTGTATTGCGCCAGGCTCATTCACTCTCTTGCAATAATCTTTTTCCTTCATAGTATTATACCATTGCATTAATTTCGGAAATCTAAAAGAAATGATGTGTAAGTATTAGTTATTTTAAGATATTAATGTGTAAAAATTAATTATTTTAAAGAAATTAAAATATGCAAGCTTATGAATTGAAATACTTATTGCAATTTTTTATTAAAAAATACTGTGAATACAACTGGACCTACTATTTTATCACTTTCATTTTAGCTTCATATATGCAAGCTATAGCAGATCTTCATTTAATACAAAAAATATAAGTACTATTATAATTTAATAGCTGTTCTGTGCGGTTTTACCTGCATGCAAAAGCAAGTATTTCTATAGCTTATATGCTATTCTAGTACATAAGCTAAATCACTGCCATGTATTATTTAAAATCGTTGGTTGGTAAACATACAAAAATTCTTACAAACTTTCGCCGTTTATAATACTAGTAGAAACATGAGATATAGAATCACCTATTTTGATCTATAGGAATCAATCCATGTAGTGAAGACATTGTTGTCATCACACTTAAATCTGCAAGTGTGGCGACATCATCAGCTAAATAAACATTTTCGGAAAGGTAAGCTTCGAGTATCCTGTATGAGTCTTCAACGTTTCTTATTGTTGACTTTGATATCTCCGTCATTCTGCCTGTGTAAGTACCAGCCTGTAATTTATAAGTAAAAGTAAATCGTAAGTATTATAATTTGTATTACATATTTATTAAATGAGTAGATGTATAATTTTAAAGTATTGTATTTAATTGAATATTGGTTAGGAGGAGATTAACTTCTGCTAACAGTTTTTTCATTGAAAAAAAAAACCTTAATATAAATAATGATAATATGTGAATTAATTCAAATAAAATTCAGTTTATATTCCAATTTTTGAATAAGTTCATTTTCAAGCGACACTAGAAGTATATATATGCATAAAAATGAAACCCGTTTCGCGTTGACATGGCATCATGTGTGAACGGCTGAACCGATTTCGATAATTCTTTTTTTATTATATTCCTTGAAGTACGAGGATGGTTCTTCTACGTTCACGGGCGAAGCCGGGGCGGACCGCTAGTACCTAATAAAAGACAGACAAAAAAAACTTACCATAATTGATCTTAATCTCGGAAACAAGATACCACAGTCAAAGAATAGTCTTTGGTTAATTATAGCCCTCTTTTTTCTATCTTCTGGATATAGATAACAGTGCTCTGGTTTTGCATGTTTGTCAAATAAGTACAACATTATGGCATGACTGAAATAAATAATAAATTATCAAGATGATAAGTAAGAGGTATACTCAAACTGAAAAGTGTTGATATGTCTAAAGTCCGGTCGCGGAGCAGGAAGAATTTCGTACATTAACCTGTTATTCCTGTACCTGTCACTGTCACTCCCGCGTAAAAATAATGTGTCTTGCTCGCACAGGTGCAATGACCGCCGTCCTTAGGGATTGTAAACCTTTAACCTGAGAGCGTAAGGTTTGTGTTTGCTTGATTGTTGTCAGGTGTTCAATTATGATTTTGTGAATTCAAAATTTATAAGAATAAACCTCAAACTCTTTATGTCCAATCAAAATCCGCCTAAGTCGAAATCGCGTGTTAAACTAACGTATTTCTGTAATATTGTATATAGTAAATATTTTATTGAAAAATAAGGTCACAAAGAAGTTTCACTTCTTATGTGTGTACACGCACACTTTTTTTTTATATAATACTAGCGACCCGCCCCGGCTTCGCACGGGTGCAATGCTGATACTAAATACACTACAGACACAGAATACATAATAGTAGCTAAACGCTACAGAACGGACACTCCGCCTCCCGCCAAAATTAAACACTTACCTCACCCCGCACGATCAGACTAAAAATGGTCCACATTTTTCTACAAGGACGATACGCAACGAAGATTGACAACATTAATCAAATTGACTTAAAGTAATTTTATTATTTTGGATTTGTGATTATCGTTTTTCGTAGAAAATGGTTAGATATTGTGCTGTTTACGGATGTATTTCATCAGAAAAACGCGAATTTTTTTTTACGCTAGTCACAAATGTGCCAACCATAAAGCGTTAACACACACATTTGCAGTCTCTACAGTGACTGTCAAAACGATAATTTTGTATGGAGTGTCCGGGGTGTGCTACAGAAAAACTGTGAAGTGTGAACGTTGTATATAAAAACATAGCGGCCCGGCCACAGAACAGTAAAGTAGATAGAAGTGTGATGTAGGCGTGGCCCACGTGTCACTTGTAAGGTAAGATCACCTAACTTGCTCTCAGTTGTGCGCAGAAAAATATTCGAGTCGGTTGTCAGCTGTCAAACCTTTTTTCCATATTTATTCATTAATTAGGACGTGTTGTTCGGTATTAGAGTGCAAAAATGATAGCAGACGAAATAATATCAGCAATGGAGGCATTTCATACCATCGGTAAGTCTTATTTTTATTTATTTTACATAATATATTTTATGTTATAACTTCGCTTGTCGCAATTTGTCAAAATTAAATACAAATATCTAGTCAAAATGAACCGTAATCCGTAAGAAATTAGTACTATTATAGATTGAACAGCAAACAAGACTTTCTGGAATATTATTGCAATAAACAAACGAATGTCGCTTTAGTGATGCTTGTGGCGCATATCGACAGTATCGATACTTTAGAAAAGACAAACATTATCAATATTAAATTTTATTTTATTTTTCCTTAGCTTTCATTTGTCCAATTTATTTATAGATTTCCCAAAGAGGCTAATATAAAAGAGAAATGGATAAATGCAACGTGACGAGTTAACTGGATGCCGAACAGCACTAAGCGGTCTAACAAAGGCTACCGATACAGCAAACCTACGGCAGTCCCAAGATTTAAAATAATGCATATTTTCTTTTTGTATTTTGTAAATATAGATTAATACTATTCTATTCCGTTTTTTATTTAATAATAATAATAAAAAAAGACGTACTTAGTAGTAATAAACATACTCCAAAATGTGACACATTATACTATACTCATATAATAGAAAGAAAAAAAAAATACACAAAAAATATTTATTTGTGAATTATCGATAACAAGGCTGACATCCCTCAGGGCATAGCATCAGATAAATATCAAGTTAATGTCATTAATGTTGAGTGACACAAATTTCAACCTTATCTCTATGAGTTGAGGTTCAAAGTTATATCTATCGAAAACTAACGCCCTCTGTTGTGGAGTAGCTGGATGTTTTCGAATTTGGAATTTCTGTGCAATGAGAAACAAAACAGCTAATATACCTAGGGATGTTATACTAAAATAAACCGTAACATGGTGCGTTAGGGTACATATTGAAATGCTGAATTTATAACCTAAGTCAGTTTTTACTCAAATTAAGCTGTCCAATCAAAGGCATAGATTACTTGTAGTGTACTGTATAACTATCGGTTTAAATGTGTGGGTTTGGCGACACTGGTTTTCATAGTAATTATGACATTATAGCACTTCTATTTGTTTTTAATGTTCTGTGGGCCCGGCCGGCCGGTACCGCCGCAAACGCTACGTCCCGCAATTTTTGAATCTGTAATATCTTCGAAAATATTCACTTAAATCATACGGTGTAAAGGGCCATATAGATCTATATTAAATGAACAATGTATTCAAGGTATTTAATTGGTTAAGGATTAATGCTGTATTGGTTGAAATCGCATCGAAAATTAGCCATTATTTGTCGTAAAAAGTAAATGACAAAAAAAAGTTATTGTGGGTTATCCATAAGAGATAGACATATACCATCCCGGACTTTTCTGTAGACCTTTTCAATGTGTATAATACTTATTACATTATTTTGATAAAACTCGTAGGGTTCAGCCTGCGTTTGCAATGTAAGCGGAAAAAATGTAATTTTTTACGACATCACATTAGAAACCTCAAAAATAACAGTACTTCTCCACTATTTAATGGATGTTATTATACATAAAAACCTTCCTCTTGAATCACTCTATCTATTAAAAAAAAACCGCATCAAAATCCGTTGCGTAGTTTCAAAGATTTAAGCGTACAAAGGGACATAGGGACATAGGGACATAGGGACAGGGAAAGCGACTTTGTTTTATACTATGTAGTGATATCGTGGTTATTGAAAAAGTTAAAATGTAACTAACTAATAAGTATTGTAAATGAATAAAGGACATTTATTTAATAAGTTAGTAAAAAACATTTTCTCCTCAAAATATTTCATGTAAACTGCACTTCATTCAAAAATGTTTGTGACCACTGTCAGTAGGTAAAGAGGTCATTGTACGAAATTCTTTCTGCTCCGCGACCGGACTTTACCATTTGTCTAAAGCAATATAAAAATTTTAATGTATATTTTTTGTTGTATATTGCATTCACAGAACAGTAAAGTAGATAGAAGTGTGATGTGGGCGTGGCCCACGTGTCACTGGTAAGGTAAGATCACCTAACTTGCTCTCAGTTATGCGCAGAAAAATATTCGAGTCGGTTGTCAGCTGTCAAACCTTTTTTCCATATTTATTCATTAATTAGGACGTGTTGTTCGGTATTAGAGTGCAAAAATGATAGCAGACGAAATAATATCAGCAATGAAGGCATTTCATACCATCGGTAAGTCTTATTTTTATTTATTTTAATTATATTTTATGTTATAACTTCGCTTGTCGTAATTTGTCAAAATTGTATACAAATATCTAGTCAAAATGAACCTTAATCCGTAAGAAATTAGTACTATTATAGATTGAACAGCAAACAAGACTTTCTGGAATATTATTGCAATAAACAAACGAATGTCGCTTTAGTGATGCTTGTGGCGCATATCGACAGTATCGATACTTTAGAAAAGACAAACATTATAAATTTTAAATTTTATTTTATTTTTCCTTAGCTTTCATTTGTCCAATTTATTTATAGATTTCCCAAAGAGGCTAATATAAAAGAGAAATGGATAAATGCAACGTGACGAGTTAACTGGATGCCGAACAGCACTAAGCGGTCTAACAAAGGCCACCGATACAGCAAACCTACGGCAGTTCCAAGATTTAAAATAATGCATATTTTCTGTTTGTATTTTGTAAATATAGATTAATACTATTCTATTCCGTTTTTTATTTAATAATAATAATATAAAAAGACGTACTTAGTAGTAATAAACATACTCCAAAATGTGACACATTATACTATACTCATATAATAGAAAGAAAAAAAAATACACAAAAAATATTTATTTGTGAATTATCGATAACAAGGCTGACATCCCTCAGGGCATAGCATCAGATAAATATCAAGTTAATGTCATTAATGTTGAGTGACACAAATTTCAACCTTATCTCTATGAGTTGAGGTTCAAAGTTATATCTATCGAAAACTAACGCCCTCTGTTGTGGAGTAGCTGGATGTTTTCGAATTTGGAATTTCTGTGCAATGAGAAACAAAACAGCTAATATACCTAGAGATGTTATACTAAAATAAACCGTAACATGGTGCGTTAGGGTACATATTGAAATGCTGAATTTATAACCTAAGTCAGTTTTTACTCAAATTAAGCTGTCCAATCAAAGGCATAGTTTACTTGTAGTGTACTGTATAACTATCGGTTTAAATTTTGTGGGTTTGGCGACACTGGTTTTCATACTAATTATGACATTATAGCACTTCTATATGTTTTTACTGTTCTGTGATTGCATTACATCAACAACATCCTGCAGATCCATTCAAAGCTTATGATTTAGAATTATACTAGACTATTCATTTATTTAATACATTTTCCTCTTTCAGTCAGATGAAAAGTTTTTTATTCTATCAATAAAAAAAATAATTGATGAGCCTTAAATCGTATATAGGTACTAAAAAATGAATTTCACCTGTCAGCTAAGTTAAAATTATCTTCTTCCCATAGTGGAATAGTTCTCATCGGGTTTTTCTGTAAGGATTAATTGTATAACTTAATTATATATGATAACTTAAACAAATATGTAATTTTATCTCTATTTAAATAAAATTCTTGTGTCAGAGTTAGTAATCAAATTTCTCAGAACAGCTTGATCAATTCTCTCCATAGGTTGTATATTATTTTTAAGCTAGTACCTATCAAAAATTGCTATATCTGTAGTAAAGTATGTAATCTACACTTAATATTATAAAGCTGAAGAGTTTGTTTGTTTGAATGCACTAATCTCAGGAACTACTGGTCCGATTTAAAAAATTATTTTGGTGTTAGATAGTCCATTTATCGAGGAAGGCTATTTATCATCACCCTAAGACCAACAGGAGCAGAGTAATGCGGGTGAAAATGCGGGGCACACCTAGTAAGATAGAAATTCATGACCATCAATCACCATTTTCTTTAATAACTCAGGCCCCGGAATCACAGACACAATAAAAAATCTATTGTGTCGTGGCCCGATCGGGCCGTTCGGGGCTCAATGGGTTAATTTCATATACCTAACAACTTTTTATTATTGTGTTCCTTACCTTGGTCAATTCTGGTGTATCTTGCTCTCTAAGGAATGGATTAATTATTACTTCTTCATAAGGAATTTTAAGGATGTCTGTAAGCATCATCACTGCTCGAGCTGGTGGACTGCCATCTATCTTGTAAAACTTCGCCATTTTCACTGTACTTGATAAATTATTACAGGTCAACCTTTGAAAGGATTTTATTCGTTCTTTCCATAAATATCCTATAAGAATCTGCAAGTATATATTTTATTATTAAACTACCTAGTAGCCTGTATTTATGTTTCAATAATTGCCAAGTTATTAAATTCCCAATGTTTACATTAAAAGTGTTGTTTTTACTTTTTCATTTTCTGATAACAATATTATGATAAGATCATAATATTATGTAGGTATATTTACATATTTTATCTATAAATTTTGGTAAAACCTTAATAATTACTAACCTTAACTTTGGACATGTAGACTGCAGACTTTTGTATTATATAATTATTTTAATATAATAATTCAATTTTATTTGAGTTTTTAATTTTTACATGTTATTTTATTATTGTTATATATTGCGTATGTCACACGTCAAACTTAATTAATCATATTGTGACATTGTGACGTTATCGTTCAAAAATCCACACAAAAATCAAAGTTCAAAATACAATTTAATCGATGCGATCATTTAACATCAGCACAATATTTACTTTGTGATTCGTTATTGAAGTTAATTCAATAAATCTTTAACTACGTACTCCTGCATATAAGGGTTGCAAAATATTCAATTATACCTACCTACAGTGTGAAAATTTTCGATGGGCCCTGGAGGGAAAGTACCAACTTGAAATACTGGAAATAGCAAAATTTTCGGAAAGGAAACATTCCAGATTCCTGTTTTTAAAAATAAATAGAACTTCATTTTCGAAAATTCAAGGTTAATTATGATACTTTACTGAGGTCCGAATTGAGAATTTGTATATGTAGGTCTTAGATCATTAAGTAATGATCTAAGATGTAGGTATAGCTAAGTTCATAGGCTATAATTTATATAGGTATAGATTTGTAAAATATGCCAGAATAGTATTTAATACTAACTCTTAAGTGAATGAATTTTATTTGAATGTACTGTAAATTGTTATACTCCTATCAAGGTTAGATACTTTTAATTTTATTCATACGAAAATGAGCAAGTGAAACACCTTAGCATAACATCTTAGTAGTTAAATGTACATCTTATATTAGGAAATGTTAGTCACACGAGTCATCTAAAAAAACTCAATATCCAGATACCATATCTATTAATAATATAATTAATATGCTAATGGTGTATTTCATTTCGAATATGAATATTTTTTTACGATTCGTTATCGCATACCTAACTACTAATACCTACAATTTTTTGAAACATTAAGGCGAAATGAGACCCAAAACAGACGTTTCGAGCGCACGGAGAATTAATTTTTTTCTTCAAAAACTTTGAATTTGATTTTTTTTATTTATCGATTTATTTAATTGAAGAGTTTGTTTAGTGACGTTTGGGAACCGAAACACGATTGACAAAATTTGCCTCGATAGAAAAACGTTGTGAAGTTGCCCAAAAATTAAACGGAGAATCAATTTCATTTGGACAATAGTAAAGTAATATCAATGAAACTTTATCCACATCCACTTCCATTCAATTCTTGAGGGACGTACGGGATTAGATTTTTCAATTAATACATCAGTAATTTAAAAAAAATATATTTATAAACTATGAGCAAAAAATTGCGCGCAGGCCGGTTGCTTCCGCCGTTCCGCCTCCTGTTAGTCGACGCCAACGCGTCTTAGAGAGCAGTCCTGTACAACTTTTTCGCGCGGTGCCGTTGTCTACTCGCATACGTGATTTAGTATTAGTGTTACTAAAGTTTTTCATAAACATGGTGAATTTTGGTGGCCAAAACATTGATGGTGAGAACATTAGGAAGAAAATGTTGCGAAGGCAGATGAAGAAACTACAGTTATTGAATCTAAATAGGTAAGTTTAATGTTTATCATGCTTATTTATATTTATTATGTCTTTCGGTCGCTACAAGTCTAAAGATTTCAACTTCAAATATTTTGATTACTAGGTATATGTTTACAAGTCTAAATTGAGAAACGTATAAATGAAAATCTGATAGTTATTTTTATTTGTAATAAGTAATATTATTTTAGTCATATTTTGAGATTTCATTACCTATTTATGATTTTTGTATTAGTACATATATATGTTTACAAAGTCTGAATTTAGCAACGCACAAATCAAGATTTTATAATTTTATGCACTCTGTCTTTATTTTTATTTATAATTTTATTATTGGTATAAATAGGTAAGGTTTTAGTTGTTTTTTGAGATTTCATTTTCCAATAAATATACTACTGATTTGTGTATGTATGTTTATTTCTAATAGCGAAGCGCGACCACGAAAAATCCGATGTGCAGCTTGCAAGCCAGGACGCAATAAAGACACGTTGGTCTTTTAGACCAACCATGATTACCAGAAACTGATGTGGATCTTCAGACAGTTTCACATAGTAGGTACTTTTTTTGTGTAAGTTTATTCTTATGTCATTTATTTATAAGTCATAAGATTGAAGATAGTGGAATATTTCAGACTAGTGTAAGTTATCACTGACGGGTAGGTAATTACCAGTGAGATCAGAAACAATTTTTATTTCAACCCTATGGCGTATAACTTTTTATTTTTATTGTATTATAACTATTGTCTGAGGTCTTTCACTGCACCGGTAATTGTAATTTTTTATACTTATTAGATATATCATTCTATATTCATCTATTTTAGGCTTATTGCTGATCTACTAACAATTCTATACACATGTGAGCAATCCCAAGACAAGGATTAGATCTAGACAGGACTAGATAAAGGATATTTATTTATACATATATCAATTCGAATGAATGTATGTATGAGTAATTTTTTAATTTGTTTTTATGAATACTATTTGCATATTATGCATAAGCATAATTACTTATAAATTTTATATAAAAAATATTTGAAAAATTTGTAGTTATGTAACTATGATGCCGACAATCGACTTTTTTACGAGCTAGGACAATAGAGCGATAAACGAACGGACACAGCTGCGAAATTTTTTACTAATTTTTATAAAAGCACTTGTTATAATAATTGCGGTCAACCGTAAAATTTTGCAAACAAAAGAACGATTTTCTCAGAAAGTTTGCTATGTATGACGCCGACAATCGAGTTTATTACGGGCTAGGATAATAAAGCGACAAAGGAACGTACACAGCTGTGCAATTTTTTCTAGTTTTGATGACGGTATCTTTATAATAATCGTGGTATTATAAGAGGTATTATCAATTAATTTTTCTCCTATTATAACTTATTATGGTTGTTTCAGCACCTCAATGTACAAGGATAGCTCAAAGTAACGGGCAAGAGACATATTTATTTACGGAACAAGGAGAAGAAGTCGTATCAAGAAGATAAACATTGGAACAATAAAATGGTAACAAAACCAGCATTCGAAAATATCTGATGCTAAGTATATCAAAATGTCGGATATATTTATTCAAAAATAATCAAAATTGTAAATAATACTAGCGACCCGCCCCGGCTTCGCCCGTGGTACATATGAAAAATAGATGTTGGCCGATTCTCAGACTTACCCGATATGCACAGAAAATTTCATGAGAATCGGTCCACCCGTTTCGGAGGAGTATGCAGACTAACATTGTGACACGAGAATTTTATATATAAGATTTTTTTGTCTATTATTGTTTTTTTTTTCAATAAATATGATATATAAACAAAAACCCGTTTTTTTTTAATCTTTTAAAACCGATAATAATGTAAAAAAAAACAAACGTAAATAGCATTATTCTATTATGTATTTTTATTATCATATTGTACGTAAAGTCCCCATGTCGAAAAACTATAAAATTTGTTTACAAAGATTTGCAAATAAGCTAGTAACGTAGGTAGCGACAATTCTAACAATAACAAATAATTACATCATAAAATAATTTAGTCACAAGCTCACTTTTTGTATCCAGATTTGTACCAATTAAAAATCGACCTTCGTGCAAAGGAACAAAGGTCGATTTTTCTAGTTCGATGGGCCCGGCAACGAAAAGACGTTGCCGGATCGCTTTACTCAGCTTTAACCGCGCGAATATAAGAATATAAGTAAAGTTCATTGAACCTCCGTTAGTTCCGTATGTTTCCGTCATCTATTCAGTTGTGTGGCGTGGCGAGGGGATTTTTGTGAAGCGTCCCGCGCGCTCTTATGCTCCACCCAGGGGGCGTAGCCCAAAAGGGGCACAAGCATGATTGTATTTCGCCTTAAGTACCTACACACATGAACGTAACGGCACCGTATATACTTAATAAGGTGGTATAAATACTTAATATGGTATTAATATTTTGTGCCTGAGTATATACCTACGGCTCCTTTCCAACGACGTCATAATTTAATTCCAAGATACCAATATTTCATTGAAATTACAAAAACTTCGAATTCGTAGTCCCGAGTGTTTTGGATTTAGGTAATTGCAATTCATCGGAATTACTTTTCCTTGCTACGTTCTTGGATGTTACTTAGAAACGATAAATCACATTACCCACATTCCCCTTTTAGCCATGGTTTTGACGCTCACTGTAGGTAATTAATCAGAGTGTCAGCTAGGATTACGATTTGTATGGTGAAAATAGTAGGTATATCCCAGTAAACATTATATTATTATAAACAAGCTACACTTGGTTCGCACAGAAACAAAAAAGAACGTCGGAAAATAAAAACAGATTATGTTAGGTACCAAATAACTATTTACTTAAAGATGTTATAGTTAACTACCTAGGTTATATTACCTAGGTACATCGTTAAATAGTTTATGCTGTCTTATCCTGCTTTCTATTTATTTAAAATTCCGAGGCCGAGTAGAATTTGAGAAATTCAGAAAACTAATTAATTTTCTATAGGTACCTACTACATGCCTTGGCCTCTAGCTGCATATATTATAATTTTCAAAACAATAGGCAGACAATAATACTGATAAATTCATATTAATTTTACTAGTTAATTACTATTTACTTATACTAATTTCTTATGTTTCTTTTGAAAAAAAAAGTTTTTAAGATTTCAGCGTTCGTGAAATATTTTTACACTTTCAATTTTATACCCTGTGTATACCAATAACCAAGAAGCTTAGGTATATCTAATACACTGCAGATTTAACTTGCCAAGTTAGGTGTGAAAGGGATAAAAAAACATACAGGCGTCATTCAACGTCATATTAATTTCTTGTTACAATTTAATGGTCATAGTGCAATCTCCAGTGTATTAGATATAAGCTTCTTGCCAATAACCAAAAAGGTGACGCAATTATTGCCAGATAATAAAACATAAATAAGTTTATATTGTTTAGTTATTATTAAGATAGCACGTAATAATGTTCTGAGGATGATAATATTACAATTACTCTTTATATGCATAATATTATCTCAAATATGAATTGCAACATAGCCTTGGTAGGTAAATTAAACAACCTCAAACCAAATATGGATTAACAGTAGGTACATAGTTTATGTCTATAACAGTTATAGATTATTTATTTTATATTAGTCTTACAAATATAAGTATAGGTAGGTAATATTCTACAGTATACAAGATACGTTTTAATATGGCACGGTAGTGTAGAGATACGAAACTGACTCGGCGTAATGGATTCTTCTTATCGCTTCAGCGAGCATCACAGATATATCCATAGTTTGCAATTTAGGGCACAACTTCATATGTTTATCTTGCGGAATAGTGTTCGTAACAACCATCGCCTCTAGACAAGAATTGTTGATTTTATCAATAGCATTTCCAGCGAGAACTCCGTGTGAAAGAATAGCGTAGATCTTGTTAGCTCCAGCTTCGCGTAATTTCTCAGCACCTTTTACAATAGTGTCACAGGTGTCAGCTAAATCGTCTACCATAATAGCGGTTCTGTTCCTTACGTCCCCTACTAATACGGTCGAGTCTTCGTCGTTCGCTCGCTGCCTTTCCTTGTGTATGATCGCAAAATCAATATCGAGTCTATCAGCGATAGATGTCATTCGTTTTACACCGCCCGCATCAGGTGACACCATAACACTACTTTCCCATTCGGGTATATTATCTTTTATCCACTTTGTGATCGCTGGCTCAGCGTAAAGGTTGTCGACGGGGATGTTAAAGAAACCTTGAATTTGGGATGAGTGTAAATCAACTGTAATAACGTGATCGGCACCGGCAACCGATATGAGATTAGCGAGTAACTTGGCGGTGATAGGAGCACGGCTCTTGTCCTTTTTATCCTGTCGGGAATAAGGAAAGCTCGGAATTACTGCTGTGACTCGAGAGGCGGATGCGATTTTGCAAGCGTTAATCATGATTAAGAGTTCCATGAGATTGTCGTTAATCTCCCCGCAGCCACTTTGTACGATATACACATCGTCTCCACGTACGGATTCCCCAATTTCGACATTAGTTTCCTTATTGCTGAACTTTTTTGTTGTCGCTCGACCTAAATCGAGACCGAGTCGTGCGACTATCCTTTTTGCGATATCTGGATGAGAGCTTCCAGAGAATACTTTGATGTTTGGCATCCTTGGTTCTTCTTTTGCTTTACTTTTATTTTGTTCGGTGGTAGGTTCGTGGTCACCAGTTGGTTTCATGAGACTGACTGATGCAAGTGAAGAATCTTCACTTTACGGTTACTGATAGTGAAATGAAATGTTATGTACATAAAATGGCAGATTTATCAAAGTTCAAGTCGGGGTCAGCTCGATTCATATCGCAACCGTAATAGAAGCACATTGTTTGTCACCAAATCACGTTTAAATAACTAAATAAACAAGTACGATTTCATCATGTCAACATGAGAGATACAGTTATATAATTAATTGACTCTATATATATACTCTGATAAATTATGGTTTGATCTCAATTTAACGCCAGGTTTAAAGATTGTAATTTGTAGTAGGTATGATACCTAGTTACTTGTAACAATTTTAAGTTTTAGAATAAATAGTGTATTTATGTATGAGTACCAGTACCTAATCGAGTTTTTATATTTTTTTAATTCGTTTATTTAGATAGATTTATGAAAAGATGTATTTATTCCTATTTTTTCACATAGTTCACATTTTATATTAAAATTATCTACTTACAAAATAATAACATGATATTGAAGCATAATGCTATACGTAAATAATTGTTTAAGTTTATATTATTTATTGACGAGGTATGGTACTACGGTAGGTCACTTTAAAAATATCTCACCAAACTAAATATATAATTCTAATTAATTTCGGATCAAATTAAAGTAATAAGCTCATCTACAAATTATTTGAAAAAATCTATGAAAAAGATTAATTTATTAGGTATTATTGTGTTTCTCGTCTATCGTATGACGTCAATAATGATACTGACGTGAATCTGTTGATACTTTGTTAGTTTGTATTACATCCAATGATAACATCTGATAGATTTCTGTACCTCATCTTAACTAAGAATAATGTTTACAAACATGCCTTTACAGATTTGCATACACAGACATTTTTGAGTTTCCTTCCCTTTTATAAATTTATCTAGTAGAATTCTTTAATTAAAATCCTTTGTGTACATTGTGAAAGTAATATTTATTTATAAGTAATTTATTGTATATACGTGTGAAGTGAGATAATAAGGCTATAAACCATTTCTTCAATCGATTTATTATTAAAGAAATATTATCTTTTAAAGGCCGGCTCATATAAGTTCTTAGTAGATATTAAAACAGGTTCAGATAATTCCATAATCGGTATAAATTCGGCCTATTTTCCCACGCTTAACCTTATTTGGAAGCAATAAAAAATTCGTAATGAATACCAAAGTTGTAACTAGGTCAATCTAAAATTAATATTAATTTTCCGTCCATTCCAATATAATTTCTATAATTACTTATTTTTTCGATGTTATTATGGATAATTGTGTTGGAATTATCTTTTATTATTTTTAAAGAGGAGGATTTCGAATCCAGGTTATTTAGCACTGTGCATTTTATAAGTAGGTTTACGTCAAGTAGAGATAATTTTACCAGAACATTATTTTTATTGGTACTTAGATAACTATTTTTAGAAATAACTAATGTTAGGTTTCCATAGTTTCAAAATGGACAGTATTTTTTTAAATTAGATTAGTTTAGTTAGTTTCAAATTTAAAATTCAACTTTGGTCTTTTACATACGGTTACTTAGCTGTGGGTATTTGAGAAAATTGAACGATGAAAATTGTACAAACTATATCTTTTTTCTACGTCTTTTTCGTTGATATTTATATCAACGAAAAAAACACACCATTAATGGTAACATTAAAATAACACACAAATATAGAAGTATACTTTAATGATATCAGATAAGATCATATTCAATAACATCATCGTATTCCAAATCGCAGAATATAATCCAGTCGTCAATATGTCTGTGCGTATCGAAGTTATTAAACTGAGGGTCGAGTCCAAATATTTTGATATCTTTAATATCGTCTCTGATGATCGCATTATTCCCATCACATAACGGATCGAAATCATTTCCTATAGCCGTGACGTATAGCTTCTCTTGTGTAGCTTCAAAGTGAAATGAAATTGTTGGCAGCAAATAAAGATCCCCTGATGCTGAACAGTTTGTAGAATTGTTACAGTCCAAGGCGATAATTAGGGAAAAAGATGAGTCTACACGTGTGTCTTCTGCCGTTTGACTGACATCCTGAAAAGATAATGTTGTAAATATAGTTAAAAGCTAACTACCATAATATTAAATATGTAGGGTAGACTGGGTACGGTTGAAACAATTTCACTTATAACGACCATAACTTTGCTTTTTATAACCCGAGCGATGAAAAATATATGTTAAATAAAAGAGCATGTCTCTGTCTACTAATAGGCACTGTGGTTTTAGTTCCAGGTGTATTATTTTAAATAGTAGATCAAATTAAAAAATAAATCCGATTTGTTTCAACCGTCCCCATACCAGAGGCGGTTGACACAGTGATTGGGGTCAGTGGAAAAACATGCGAATATTACAAAATATAGTATTGAAATATGTTTTATTGATTATTTATTTTAAATCTAACAATAATAATTAAGTAACTCTTTTACAATAAGTTCTGCTCTCTAAATATGGTGACATACAAACAAGACAGAAGTACTCCTCATCTTCTGATGATACCTCCTCTTGTACATTTTTCTTTTTTGCTGTTATGGTGTTTCTTTTACATTTTCCTCCATCAAATTTCTTCCTTTTTCCTCTAACCAATCGCTTCTTCATAACAATCTATTCTTGTACATATCATTTCTTAGTCAGAAAATTAAAAATATAATTGGAGCATTTTGATTAAAAATGAAAATATATAGGTAATTAAAATTGAATTAAGTGAATAAAAAGTTACTTACGTTCTGAAGTAATATTATCGACCCACCACGTATTAAAGTGAGAAAATCAGATTCTAAAGTTGGCATTGTAATAACTTCTCCTTCTGTAGATGTTATTTTTTCACCTCCCCACAGTTCGTACCAAGTCCCCGGTGGCATGGTTATATGCACGTGACTTTGAAATGGTTGTAGATTAGGAATGATTAGCAAATCGTCTCCCACAGCAAATTGGCTATCTATTTCTCGGAGATAATCTGAGTCTGGAAACTGGTAAAACATAGGTCTGAGTAGAGGACCATCTTGCAGCACTGTATAAAAATATGGGAGAAGCGACAGTCTCGTATTCAATGCTTTTATCATTCTGTTTCTGTACGTTCCATTTACAGAAGTAGGGTCTCTTGGGACGGAGGTAGAATCTATTTTAATCATTGGAAAGTATGTTGCAGCCATGTACCATTTGACGCAGAGATCCGTCTGGTTTGTAGGGAAATATTTATCAGTGTCTCCACAAATTGGTGTAGACCACAGCCAATGTCCTGATATTCCTCCTAGAGCAGCAGCTACTAGTTCCTTATGAAGAATTGACCATAGAGCATCTATATTCTGTCTATTTACAACCACTGATCCATCCATCCAGTGACTGCTAGCTGATGTATATGTGTCGTTACCAATTATTTCCCTGAAGGCGTTTATGGATTCTTGTCCATACGCATTATGCTTGAAAAAATAATCTTTTGTTCTATCTAGTAAGGTGATATTCCATTTGGGAGTGTGTGTGAGCACTTCTCTGAAATTCTGCAAGACAAACAATATACATTAACAATACAAAGGACTACATAAATAGACAAGAATTATTAGTAAATATAAAAAAAAAGTTTTACCTGATTGAAATATGGTAAATACGGAAATGGATCATGTTGAGACTTATTACTGTTATCCAAAGGCCAATTATTTTCCATCACTACTCCGTCAAATTTGATAGAATGAGGCCATACCCTTGACAGGAAATGAGTTGTGGCGACGTCATAAGCAGGATATAATACTGAATCGTTTCCAATTTTACCTTTATACATTTCAAAACTATGAGGCTCATGGTACATGAATAATTGAAATTCCGGCAAAATAGAACAGGCAGAAATTGCTGGTGTATTGTTGTTTTCATTATAGCGTATCTGGTAAAAGAAATTGGAGAAACGACATCACTATGTAGTTCTTAAAAGACTACATTTTTTGTAATTGTAGGATATAATTGAACTAGATTATAAGGTATGTCCTTTTTTAATTGCTTTTGATAGTTGTAAATAGTAAAACGTACAAATTCATGTAAGAAATATTTGTCTCTTCAATCTTCTATTAAGTAGGAGATGAACACGACTCTATATAAATTGATATGTTATCAAAATCATCCAACCTAACAGTAGGTCGTATGAATTTGATTGTTAAGTATATTTACTGTGAAAGTCTGGTACGAACGTGTTTCAATTTGTATTGAAGAAAGCTGAAATACACGTTCAAATTCACGTGTACGTATTAAAGTATTGCGTAATAGCAATGCTACAAATGAATACTTTTTGCCGTTGATTTTTTAATAAATATGTTTGTATAAGAGAAGAAGTTTCATATAAATCTCGCAGAGATCATTATTGCCACTACTCTGATAGGTGTATATATTTTTTTCTATAGGAATAAACTAATAGTTTTTCAGCAATCTCCTTAAATATTTATCCCTGCCTTGATATCCACCCTATTGAAATACTATTATTAAACTGTCAAAAGCAATACTACACCAGGCACCCTTTAAATTGGTCGTATCATAATTATATTTTCATTGATAAAAAGTTCAATAACCGGAGTTCGTGAAACCTGACTAAATTGAAGAGATGCTTTAATGCACATATTATATTTCATGCATAAAAATGCAATTAACTTATGTGAAAACAAAGATTGTTGAACTTTCTCTACCGACTTTAAAAAAGGAGGAAGTTCTGAATTGGTGGTGGTTTCCGACTGGGTGAACCGATTTTGATAATTCTAGAGTGGTTGCCTATCGGTTATTGCCAATAAAATTTTGTCTTGTTCTGACATGTTCTAGGCTGTTTAGTTTTTTGTTACAAAATAATAATTATTACAGTGGGTGCTCATAGAGTAAACTCAAACTCAAACTCAAAAATGTATTTATTCAATTAGACTTCTTCTAGAAGCACTTTTGAATCGTCATTACATATTTTTAACATTTACCACCGATTCGGAAAGCAGATATGGCTTTGTCTATGGCAGCTAAGTAGATATGGCTTTTTAATATTTTTTCGCTGATTATTTTTTTATGAATAAGTTCACAAGTTGATGTTATAGATAGAGTATAAAAGAACTTAAACACCTACAAGTCAGACTTATAATTAGTAAATACTTACATAAGGTGATAAATGAGGTACAAAGCGTCTATTCGCCCGCCGTATAACATTAGCTCCATCAGCAACATCCTGTATATTCTTCTCTTCTATACTTTCACAGCGGTTGCTCGCTAGCACAATGGGTCTATGACCGCAGTGGCTTTCAAATGGTACACGATTTGATGTAAGGGTGGAAATAAACTCATTTAGTTCTTTGCCGGCTGTACCGCTGAAAAAAATATTTTTTTTTAAATATTTTTCCTACTGAATTATGTAATTATTTAATAGCTAGGATAATAGAAAGCGGATTAAAAGTCTATGTTTGTTTTATTTTGAAAAATAATTTTGGTATGCGTTTTGCAACTTATTCATAATATTCATATTAGAGGAACGAAATCAAGTTATTTGTATAACTAATGATTTAGTTATACTAACTAATGATTTAGTTATACAAATAACTTGATTTCGTTACTTTGTTTCTTTGAATAAATATAAAGTGCATTCACCCTTATTAAGCAAGGTGTTGTTATTAGTTTAAAATTAAATATAATTAGAGTTTTGTATTGATTAATGAAGTTCATAAAACTATGAATTTGTTGTATAGACGTTTGAAGCTTCGGCTTATCCATACTAATATTATAAATGCGAAAGTAACTCTGTCTGTCTGTCTGTTACTCAATCACGCCTAAACTACTGAACCAATTTTCATGAAATTTGGTATGGAGATATTTTGATACCCGAGAAAGGACATAGGCTACTTTTTATCCCGGGAAAATAACGCAATCCCGGAAATCCCACGGGTGCGGGTTTTTCTTTGACTGCGCGGGCGAAGCCGCGGGTGGAAACCTAGTGCTTTTATATATTTTATTTTATACGTGTAAATAAACAATATTGTAATTAACTTTTCAATGGAATATCCGTTCAATATTCGTGTGTAACAAACACATTTTAATTATTGTGAGTAGGTCAATATATTTTACATACCAAATATGAGCTCCCAGCATCCAATATTCCAGTTTTTTATTGCCCCTCATTATTTTCATTGAATCTTTCATCACATCCTTTGGTGTAGGTCCCACGAACAAATGAAACTTCAGTTCAAAGTCCGTTAAGCTCCTAACGACTATGTGATTTCCTCTTCTAATCATAATTTCTGTTGGTGCGTTTGTATCTATCAATAAACCATGGTAAGAGCCGTTTATGTGTGCGAATATCAAAGGAACTGAGCTGTATCCTTTGATGTTGTTATACATGATTTTAGTAGTTCCTGGCTTCAAAGGCAATTCGCCTAAGCCGTACATGCCTGCATCCGTCAATTTAAATGTTATTTCCCAAACCCCGTCCGATGCTATTAATGGCCCTCGCATAGTATCAAATATAGTTCCCTGAGGGCCTCTTACTACTATATTCAATTCTGGGGACGAAACTGTGTACAAGTAATTTTTATTAAATAGCCTCCTGCCAACTTTCAAGGCGTCCCTTGTGTTGTACAATGTAATAGATAAATGCGAGGCGGTTTCTTCGCTGATTGATAGCCTGATGTTTGTGAGGCTGTTTATGGAATTGTAGGGCACCGTAGATACTCTGGGATATAAGACCTGGTATTCGGACCAAGGTCTGTCCATGAGATATGAGAATCTTGAGGGAAGGCGGTGGAAACAGAAGTTAGTTGTGGGATCGTAACAACATTCTGGGTGGCATTCGTTTTCTGGTACGATGCCAGGTCCACACGGAAGTCTAGAAGTTTCTGCTATAAGACATGATCCAATAGAAAGCTGGAAGTCTCCACTGGGAATAAAGTAGAACCGGTATAGTAATAGGGGAATGATTACAGCTAATAGAAGAAGTGTTGTCAACACTTTTAGCGGACGATTTAGCAGTATGGGCTCGTACCATTTTACGTCTGTAACAAAAGTTCTATATTAAATTCCTTCTCTATATGTACAGGTTATTTCAAATGTTATAATATTATATTGGTTTTAATATATCATAGGATATATATCATATCAAGGACAGAGCACATTTCTATCTTTTAATCAAATAGTAAGGGTATGAAAGAATTTTACTCATAAGCAAATTACGAAAATAAAGACAATTTTTTTTTCTCTGTCACGTTAAATTATAATATCGATAATAATTCTTAATGCGTTGTTTTTATTATGTTAGAAGGTCAACGCTGATATATTAAATTTTTCTCTCATAATAAAAGAAAATACAAGCCACTTGAGAAAAAAAATTTCTAAAAGGTTACATATTATTCCGAACAAGGTCTTATTGAAGTACTCTTAATGTATAATAAGTACCTTAATAAGGTGGGTGGAAGGTCAAATATTATCGCTCGTTATAATTTAAATAACAATAAGACAAACACTATATTGCGTATATAAGTGTTCTAAATTATTTCACTAAATCAAAAAAAAAATCTCAAGGGAATGAGATGCTTCCGCGATAAAATGACACAAAGATCATACAATAAACCCGTTCCGTTTCAACGTAAAATAAAGACAAACAAACGTACACTTTCACATTGATAAAATTCGTAAGGAAGGATATACATCTAGAGCGCACAAACGCCTTATTGCCTTAAATAATACAATTTCAACACATTAATATTCAAAGATGTACCTAACCAGTACTTCCAAAGTTCACAAGTGCTTTGAATAAAACGATTGTATTGTAAAAGAAAACTTTTATGATAATTGTTAATGGCACCTAACTTCGTCGCAACGTAGTAAAGACAATTCATTGACCTTTGTAATGACTTCGTGGCCTCATTCGACTTATATATAAGTAGCTTTCCGCCCGCGGCTTCACCCGCTTTGTCCTTAACCTAATAAGTTACATACCTTCCTTCATCGAAAATTATTCTATCTTTTAATAAAAACGACATCAAAATCCGTTGTGTAGTTTTAAAGATCAAAACATACAGACACACAGACGGAAGGCGATTTTGTTTTATACTATGTAGTGATAAATAAGGATTTTAGGATAAATGTCGTTCCGTTAGTTAAACTAATTGGTTTACTGATTTTCTATAAAGATTATCCTTTTCTGATCTTCTACTCCTTCTAAAACTCAGTGGGAACACGGTTTGGCCCTTTGAAGTTTCGACTTTGATTTTGTAGCCGCAGATTAGGATTAGGCCCTTAAGTTTCTTAGTACTGTTTTAATACAGTTTCAAATCTTATTTAAGATAATTGCGAAGCTACACGTGGCAGTCCCTTCTATAAAACTTAGGAATAATGTAAAAATCTACTCGAAATGTTTCCAATTATTTTTCCCAGATGTTACTTCTATTAACAAAATATTGACGGTTTGATAATTCTTTAAAATGTACAAATAAACAAACAAACTGCTTTTAATTCCGTATTTGAATGAGACATCAAAAATATAGATATGATAATTTTTTTTGATACTCACGTTTGATGGCCTCATAAGAGAACTTCTGATTATCATTACTGTCTTCACTTTTAGAATCATCGATCCTCGGTATCATTTCTATATTTTATATTTATCCTTTATTATAAAAATATAACTTGGCACCACTTCATGATTCTGAAATTAAAACACGAGGCAACAAGTAAGAGGTTTCATAAATTACTTAATTAGGGCGCGAATGTTGTTTCCTGCTACATAATTAACTTGTAAATTTGAATAAATTTGTAATAAAAGGTCCACTTTCATTGAACCAAAAATACTGTAGGTTTGTATTTTATTTTGTTCTATCTCCATTACGAGGTGCTTTGAAAGTTTGAAAATATATTAAAGTCTTAAAAATTTAGCATTAGTGAAGTCCCGTGTCCTCTATTGATATGGGGCATATGCATTGTTATTCATATGTCGTGGCCATATCGTAGATTTGCTCATTTCATGAAATGGCCAATTTAGTTTGGCCAGATCGTTAAATCGTCAACGTTTCACGATTTGGTCATCCACATTTGGCCAGATCGTCGATCTGGCCAAACGTGGATGGCCATGTCACGAAATGCGACCAGTTTTGTTTCTTTTTTAAAAAGCGATTCGCTTCTGGTATTCGCCGGCGCTACCGCGGCACTAACTTAAATGACAATAAACAAGTTCTTAAAATATTCTGAATTTTTGACGTGACAACGTCTTAAATTAGGTTGCGGCTGGGAGTCACTTATGAAAAAGTGTAACGCTCGGTAACGTTACGATGAGTCACCGAACGAGAGAGAGGCCCGCGGTCTGCCGCGCGCGCAGCACATAAATATTCTACCGAGAAAAAGACGTTGTCACGTAAAATCTTCGCCCGTAAAACCGACTTTACAGGCAACCATTTTTTTTTAATGTTTTATGGACTCTCTAAGATATTTTATACGATCTGGCCAAATGTCGATGACCAAATCGTGAAACGTTGACGATTAAACGATCTGATCAAACTATGTTGGCCATT
Source organism: Colias behrii (assembly GCA_029959065.1). Taxonomy (NCBI): domain Eukaryota; kingdom Metazoa; phylum Arthropoda; class Insecta; order Lepidoptera; family Pieridae; genus Colias; species Colias behrii. The sequence continues at coordinate 4,590,121 of JARWMC010000015.1, forward strand.
TCATGAAATGAGCAAATCTACGATATGGCCACGACACATACATTTGTTTCAATGATCGTTCTTATTTAACGACAAGTAGGCGATTAGCCTTCTGTGTCTTGCCAGACTGAGACATTTTTTTCTTCGTATCCACCGGGAATCGAACCCAGGTCCCTTCGGCTCTACGCTCACGCAGTAACCACTGTACCAAGGAGGCGGTCGGCAAAGCTATTAGAATATTATTGTAATAGAAACGGAAGTCAACAATTTAAATTAATCCTTATCTCAACAATGATTATTAAAGGTCAAGTGATATATCCATAACTGCATAAATAAATGTGTAAACAACGGTGTATTCAACACAATAATACATTTAACTATTCAAATGCTATTAGTTAACATTCACGCCCATTATTTATGCAAATAGTGTCATTATCTCATTATAATTTATTAAGTTATGCACACTAGATTCGATTACTTCGATCATCAAACAATTGCATCATTATTGGACAATATTAACTTACCGTTGACTTTATAATAGTCCGATAACAAAGAAAGCACTCACAAATCTTTAGTTTTTAAATTACCATATAAAAATAAATAAATTATGCGAAATATTAAAACCACTGCGACGTTCAAGACAATACCAATAATTGATAATATTAAACTGATTTTATTGATAACGCCGATAGTGGAATGAAAAATAATGCTAAAGATTATATTTATCAACTGTTTCTTTGTATTATACCTACGCCGCTTTTCACAAATTTATTAGTTTGATAATAGGTACTAATTGTAGGTATTAATAGCTGCAACGTTGACGTTGTTAATGCATTCAATACATAGATAGGAGATTAAATGAACGTGCGTAGTTGCATATTTGGATAACATTATTTGTTCAATTAACTCTAGCAATTAATACGCCTATGAAAATTTGAATAATCTCACATTTGAATATTTGTGTCTCAGCCTCCACTATGGAATATGAATCCCCTAAAGAAAAAGTGTATTTAAATAAAGGATCTGGCCACCTGGGTAGAATACCTGTTGCATTTATGATAATATGATTACAGAATACGACGGCATTGTTTGAAAAGCACGCATAGTTCCTTACTCTTAAAAAATTCTTTTATTTCAATGTAGTCTTTACTGTAATAGGTATAGGTACTTTAAATCCAAGCCAAGGTAGCGATATAATCCTCTCTCTAATACTTCCAGACAGTGCTGAGATTTACAGAGTATGCTGACATTAGATTAAGTCAAGTTAGTCAGATATTAGTGTATGGATTAATTTTTTCTGCGATACAAGAGAGATAAGTTGTTGCCTTTTAAAATTTTATATAAATAAATTAAGAGGTTAATTGTAGCTGTAGTACCTAACTTTATTTTGAGATGTGCAAGTAAACTAATTCTTAATGTGTTTCTTATTATTTATTTGTGATTACTATTTGAATCCTTCTAATATACAGCAGCAACATATGTGTACACTTAGTAGGTATATATGGTACGGGAGCTATTAACGTTTTAAAAAAAGTCATTTTAGTATAGTTGGGTTTTTGATATACTGTTTCTCTTGCTATTTCGGTTAGAGTCCGGGCTGTCTGGCTGGCGGTAGTGGTTGCGTTTATTAGTGCGCACAGGAAAATATCCGTAATTTAAAGTCATTTATTAACGCGTAATTTTTAATCTTTTGCCTTTAGATAGATCCATCAGACATAAAATTTTTATTGCAAGACGTTTTTTTCGTTGTTAAATAGGTGCCATACGCAATTTTTTATTTCAAAATAATTAAAATGTCATCGAAATAAGTGAAATTACATCAACATGAGTCCGCTTAAAAGGTAAGTAATAACTTTATTACTTATATTATATTATCCTTTTTTAATACTTATATTGAATAATTAGTAAACTAATATTTTTAATAGATGGTTTCATATTTATTACACTTTTGGGTATTAATATGAATTTGATGATATTTGGTTTTTATCAAATTTACATTAACGTCCTATTTGAGGTTCGTTGGGAAAAGGAGGCACCATGGTAGATTGTTGCTAAAAAATTGTAAATTGTAAAATGAATATTATACATAGTATATCCGTCACGGGGACTCATGTTGATGGAATTTCACTTATTTCGATGACATTTTAATGATTTTGAAATAAAAAATTGCGTCTGGCACCTATTTAACAACGAAAAAAACGTCTTGCAATAAAAAATTTATGTCTGACGGATCTATCTAAAGGCAAAAGATTAAAAATTACGCGTTAATAAATGACTTTAAATTACGGATATTTTCCTGTGCAGATAAGATGCGCACTAATAAACGCAACCACTGCGGCCAACCAGACAGCCCGGACTCTAACCGAAATAGGAAGAGAAACAGTATATCAAAGAACCAACTATACTAAAATTCTCTCTTGTCAACGTTGGTAACTCCTATACGAATAAGTATAGACCATTTACATTAGCGCATAATATAAAGTCTGTAATGCGTTTAGAATATATACAAATATAATCTAATTGAATGTCAAACTAACTGATAATAGAAAGTCATTAAAACAAGTGATAAACAAACCAAACCAATATTTAAACGCAAAGTTCAAACAAAATTGTAAATAAATCTGCCTATACAAATATAAGAAATCAAACACCTACTTATCTAACCTATAGACTCTATCACTCTATCAATTAAACAGAACTGCATCAAAATTCGTTGCGTAGTTTTAAACACAAGCATACATAGACAGATAGACGGTGACAGCGACTTTGTTTTATACCATGTAGTGATTATTGATTTGCTGATCTAAGAGTTAATAACATCGTGTATTTTAAATTCTTATCCGAAAGTTTCCACTTTGAATTCCAATCATCTACCTGTCTTATGAAGAATATGTAAATTGAGTTGAAAATTCGGTTTATGCCTCATTAGATAATTCCAGATCTCATTATATAAAATTACAGTAGATTCCTAAGTTTCGTGCATTTTTTTACAAAATAATTTTTTGCTTGGTGAATTTTATCGAACTGTTATTTGTTATTTCGAATTTTTCGCTTCAATTGCGTAATTATATTTCTAGAATCAGTACATCATACAAATTAATTTGGTGTATTTTTTATTATATTTTAACGAGTCGTTGTCTTATCTTTCACATTTTATTTTATTATTTCGAATATAATTATAGAGAAACAAGAAAGTACATTTTAACATAAATAAATTACTGATAAATAAATCATCATTGATAAACGTGGTTGTTATCACAGTAGAGAGTGAAGTTAAATTTAATTTGATATCTTAGGCCCTTCTCCCATTACAATACTTCTAGAATACGATACTTACTCGAGTAGAATACTAGTTAGATATTTGCTCGCTACCCGATGCTCGCATATTATGCGACTGAAAAATGACTAAATTCATCATTATATGCTGACTCCTGACATACAGGTTTTTACCTAGTTTGGGAGTCAGAGACTTCACAGTATTTCAAAATGTAAAACTAGTGTCAATAAAGATTTTTTTTTTTTTTTTTATTATTATGCCTCGTTTTTCTGGACGGACGTTATGTCGAGCGATTCCAGTGACGACGTAAGAGTAGGAAGTACTGGATTCATCCATATATTGAAAGAAACATAAATTGTAGAGTTTTTGTAGCCGCACGAGAACTACAACATGATGATAAGACATTTTTATCTTTCTACCGAAGAGATACGCGCGAGACGCGACGCAAAAGCGACCAACACGGTGAGTCGTGCGCTACTAGTCGCGGACGTGAAGGATACCGGTAGCGTAGTGTGCGAGCCTACATACAAATGTATGTGAGATACTCCGCGGCGACTGGTCTACGAGACTTGCAGGATACTTGAATCGCCTGTGCGTATCGTAATGGGTGAAGGGCCTAACTTTTAGCGAAAATTAAAAGGTGCTCGTTATTTAGCTCAAATGACATTGTTGGGAAATTGAGAAATCTAATTTAAATTTCCTTGGAAATTCCTTTTAAAGGATTTAATTATAATCGTGTGTAATTTTACAGCTTTGGATAAATTAGATTTTATATGATTTAATGAAATTAATATATCATTCATAAAGCATAAAAATATAGATTAAATGTGAGCTCGGTCTAAAAAAAAAAATAAGCGTGCGTGCCGAGCACACGTGTGAGAAGTGAAACTTCTTTGGTAATATATTCAAAGATACCAAATTCGTCGTCATACTCCATGACGTAACGGTACTACCATGACGCGACCTTGAAATTTTACTCTCAACGCGTCTAAAGAAGTTTCACTTCAATAATTATGAAAATGTATCTATTCGTTCTGTAACTGTATCCACAAGACTTGAAAGCAATAGAAAAGGATGTAGTTGAGATGTTACTCAGTCAAATTGAAGAAATAAACATGTTTTGGAATTTAACCAAAGCTTAGTTTTATTTGCGTTATTTATCGATACATGAAATGAGGTTGCGGGAATCTTATATTTACTGTATACGCACAGAAACGATAACTAAGTAGATGTAGGTAACTAGGGTATACAATTTTGTTAATTTATTTTAAATCGGCTTACTAGTTATATGAACACATAGGAATGTATAGACGATAATCCATTGTGAAAATGATGATATTAATTGTTTATAGTTTTAATTTAAGTCTATTCTGATTCGTTTTTGAGCCAAAATTTTATCTTTATTAAAAACCTCTAAGTCTGATAAATTTGGAAAGATTAACTACAATTAGTTTGATAATTAAAATAGAAGAAATGCTTGCAAAAACATTAATTCCGCTTTGTATATATACAGTGCGTTTCTCTTAAATGCAAAGAATAATTTTATTTCCAAATTTGCATTGATGATATTTCACAATTGTAAATTGCATTGATAACAGAAATCGTAACAATTGAGCTTTGATTAGCTTTGAAGTGTATTGTCGCTACGAAGTTCATACGTATTTCGTAGCCGTAGGCGGCATAATCCGCTACGCTGCTACGAAGTACGGCCGCGTCGTAGGCCCGCTACGCGTGATTTACTTTACGAAGTGTTATCGCAGTAATTATTTTTTGAATAAAAACGTAATTAAATAAAATTTAAAATACGTATTTCAAGATATTTATGTGACAGTGTTTTAGTGATTTATTGCAATATAATTTCGCTATTGTGTGCGTACAATTAACCTGTTTGCAAACACTTTCAATGAAGTGCCGTGAGAGTTGCAGTGAAGGAATGTCAGACCGAACAATAGTGTTAAGATGAATAAGACGTGGGACACAGATCACAAATTTTGGGAATATTTTAACATGGATTTTATAATGAATGCTACAGACCCTGAGCAAGAGACGGTTCTAACTTCAGACCAGGGTTTTGTGGTGGGGATATATAGTGCATTGTTTTTGGTTGGAGCTGCTGGTAACATAGCTGTGTTCATAGCCCTAATCCGGTCGAGGCGGAGGAAGTCAAGGGTCAACTTGTTGATGACACATTTGGTCATCGCAGACCTGATAGTGACCTTCATTGTGATACCGTTGGAGGTTGGTTTTAATTTTTTTAAATTACTTAAATACACGGTACAATTTATGAATTTGAAGGATTATCCTTTTCAGTTTAAGTTTATGTGGCATTGAAAGATAATATTGAGACATTTAGCCAGATGATGCCGGTTATACTACTATAAAATGTTATTTGCAATTCCTTAAATTATTATTTGCGGCTTTAAGTCAAGGAAAACACATGTACATATCTTCTTCTTCTTCTTTAAAAACGCATCCCACATTTAAGTATAGATATCGAATGTTAAAACAATTGTTATTTGATAATTAAAAGTACTTTACAATTGTCTTTTCGTAAAATTGACAAAAGTGATAAAATTATTTTGTTCTGTTACAAAATAAAGAATAATATGACAAGACATTGTTAAAAAATAATTTATTCTGCACCAGTCACGCAGATACATTTACAAAATAAAAAAACCAATATAAATAATCTAATTCTTTATGTTGGCTTTTAATTTCGTAAAATAACTCTAATTCTATTGTGAAACAATAAAAAAGTGATTTAAAATAGGTCAAATAAATTGCTAAAAAAAAGATAAATGAAAAATAAATAAATTAAACAATCAATCAACTAAATATTTCGATGGAATAATCACTTATAATACCACAAGAGCTTCAAAATTATCGGGTATTTTCCGATAGGTTCGTTGCAAACAAATGAAGGAGTCAAGTTTTTAGTCAAGGTTAAAAAATCACGAGCGCGAAGCGAAAAACTCGTCTTTATTTGTTTGCAGGGAACCTTGAGGGAAATGCCAGATAATTTTGAAGCTCGTGTGGTATTCGGGAGATTATTTTTCCGTCCCAAATGTCGGCCAATAATTTCACAATTGAATTGAACCTGTCAGTTTGACGTCAACGACCAGAGAAAATTTTCAAAAAATTATCAGTATAATACCATGTAGGTTGTACCACGTGACGTCGAATGGTGCAATTCTATTGGTCGATATTTGGGTCGGAAAAATAATCTATTAAATTCAGAAAATACCAATATACTAAAAGAACAACATCTTAAAATACTATCGACTACTACTTTAAGATGGAATATGTTTTGTCTAGATAATATCATTCATATATTTCTATGAATTCAATTATAATATCTATTTGTGAAAAACAAAATCAATAAGTTAATAGAAAATATATTAAGTTTATTCAAACTCAAACTCAAAAATTTATTTATTCAATAAGACTTCTTCGAGAAGCACTTTTGTAACGTCATTACATATTTTTAACATTTACGACCGATTCGGAAAGCAGTATCTACGGAGAAGAACCGGCAAGAAACTCCATAGTTGCTCTTTTAAATCATGTCAGTATTACAAATTAATTTTACAAAATATGTAACTACATATATTATCATAATATGCCAAAGAACTGTCCTGTGGTCTTTACGCGACAACCCTCCATGGGTTTTCATCTTCCATATATTCCTTAATGCTGTAATAGGCTCTCTGAACTAATACTTTTTTACATGTTTTAAATTTAGCACTACTCAACTCTTTAATACTATAAGGAATTCTGTTGTAAAAAAGTATACCTTGGCCCATAAATGAATTTTTGACTTTAGCTAACCGGTAAAATAGCATTTCAATTTTATTTCTGTTCCTTGTGCCATAACAGTGTCTATCTCCTACTCTTGTGTGTAAGTCCGCGTTTTTGTGTACATATAAAATATTATTAAATATGTACTGTGATGGTACAGTGAGGATACCAGTATTCTTAAAGAGATCTCTTAGTGAGTCCCGAGCACGTAAATTATATATATAGCGCATGGCTCTTTTCTGTAATATAAATATAGTTTCTATATCTGCAGCCCTGCCCCATAGTAGAATTCCATAGGACATAATGCTATGAAAGTAGCTAAAATAAACCAATCTAGCCGTATCTTCATCGGTGAGATGCCTTATTCTTCGAACTGCATATGCAGCTGAGCTGAGCTTAGCAGCGGTGGTGGCAACATGTGCCCCCCATTGCAGCTTCTCATCTAGTGTCAAACCAAGGAAAACAGTAGATTCCACAGGGTATAATACCTCCCCGTTTAAAATAATATCCCTTTTCACCTTTTTTACATTTGGAAGGATAAATTCTACACAATTTGTTTTTTTGCATTTAATAATAAATTATTAGCATTAAACCAATTGGATATGCGTAAAAGAGCAGAGTTTACTTCGTCAATCGTACTTTAGACGCGAATCAAGGATTTTTATTTTAATAATAATAACGCATTAGGTTTCCATGTCCAGACATCTAAGAATAGCGTTTATTCACATTGTTAGTAAAGTTATTATTTTTAAGGAATTTTATGTCTGGAATACATTTTATAACATTTCCCAATTTAAGCTGTTAAATTAAAAAAAAAACTCAATTTTCTACACAAACTTATAAATTTTATTTATTAAATACTTGACGACCCTACATGATCCTTTTTATATGCGCTGAAAATAAAAATATGCTATTCAAAGTTCTTAAAAATAAGGTAAAAAAAAAAATAAACATAAAAGCTTTAAGCGACTTCCGGAAAAAATAAATGAGTTTAAGTTCTTGAAGGGTGATAACCCGCACTGGGACAAACAGTTAGACTTAAGTTGGAGCACTTAAGTGATCGCTTGACGTACACTTTAATTATAGCTTGACGTTTCCTAAATTAGATTAGTAGTTACGTAATTTGTGTCCGCTTTAGTGTGATGTCATTCACACTAAAGCCGACCCAAATTATTCTTATTTAATTTAAATATATATTTTATTCTGCTTTATTATGGATAGTATATTTTAGTTTAGTTTAAATTGAATAATTGTATATTTTTTTATGCGTTTTCTTCTTATAGTAGCTTTCCTAAAAGCTCAAGTCTATTCATGATCTCACGACAACAATCGAAATTCTACTATTATTTCTGTATATAATAACTAAAAGCACACACAATTTAATAATACTAATCAATTGTATTTTTACCGTTTAATATATTAATAATTTAATACTAAGAAGTACAAGAATATTTTAATCTACTCTTACCTCGCTTCAAGGTCGAGAGCGTGTGTCGTATCAAAGTCAGTTGGGGTTTATTTCAACGTCATGTAACAGCTTTAATATAAAATAGTATATGTATGAGAATATTTCAAAAATCTGTTCCTATTTTGGGACAAATTTAAAAATAACTTTATCTTGACAGAGTTTTCTTTAATACAAATATCCTTTCAGATATTAAAGATATTTTCGCGGGTAAAAGTTTGATTAAGATCTTAAGTATGCAGTTTTATATTTTGATCAAATATCATATTTATCGACTTGAATATGAATAATTTGGTTCCAGTTGTTTCCAGTTACTTCTTATAGTCTTAAATATAACAGACACCAAAGTTTAATGCAAAAATATATAATCTGTGCGTGCAAAAGAAAATACAAAAACATTGCATAAGTTTAATTGTTTGAAAAACTTAAGACAAGCTTCAGAGCAAGATAATCTAAAAAGTATGAAATGAATTTTTAAATCTCGAAAGTTCATTTCTTTCATGAAGTTAAAGCGTACTTGAGTTGCTTGTGTTATATAAAGTTAAATTTAAGCAAACGTTTTGTAGCAAAATCTCTACTTGTGTGAACTGACTGACGTACGACAGAATGGTTTAATTAAAAATATGTTATCGGCTTTATTTCCTTATATTACTGAGTGATTTTTTCAATCCTTAGTTAAAGTTTATTCGTCCAATAACGTATTAAACAACAATTTCAAAAATCCGTTCTATTGCTATCAAAAATACGTTCTATAAGCTTCGACGTGACATTTTTATATTATTGTGTTATACTCAACGTCATGTTATACTTTATTGTCAGGTAAGTTTAAACCAAGGATTGACAAATCGCCCCTTAAATCATAAACACGAATGTCGTGTATGTATGGATGTATCAGATGGATCAGATTTGTATAAAATTTGGTACATAGATAGATTACAGTCTGGATAAGTTGTTTAACAGATAGTAGAAGATCCGAACATAGGTCGACCTTCACCGGCGTGATAATAGAAAGAGACCAATTTTATAATAAATTTAGTCGATTAAAAAATCTATTAAAGATGGGTTTGCTGAAAAAATCCTGGACAGGATATTTATAGTTAATTATTAAAAAAATCTTTTTATTTTTTTAATTATGCAGTGTTGAGACAATAAACAATTTTGTTATAAAACAGCGCTCATGCTGATATATATTCTTTTCTATCATCCCATCAAGTTAAAGTAAACGGTACGGACATGCCTGTTTATAGCTGCCAACCTAGCAGTTTGTCCAGGTAAATATTAGAAAACCCTATGACTGCACATTCTGTAGGTTTCATACTTCAAGTCTATTATAATTTTTTTTTATTATCTTGATAAGTACTGCAATTAATTAATAAAAAATATTTTTTAAAAATTAATTAAAATGTCCTGTCCAGGATTTTTCTAGCAAACCCATTTTTAATACATTTTTTAATAGACTAAATTTATTATATAATTGGGCTCATTTTATTATCACGCCGGTGAAGGTCGACCTATATTCGGATCTTAGACCAAGAATACCACGCAGAAGCCGAAACAAGCCATGACTATAATTATATACGCGATAGTTAGAATGTGAACTTTCTCTTATATGCAGATTATTATTGATATGATTAACACATAGGTTATTTTTATCCTGGTATTATTAGTGGAAACACGTGGGAAGCAGTAGTATGAAGCTAGTAGTTATAAGACTGTGACATTATTTGATCATGTAAATTGGGTTGTCTTGAGTATAAGGGGCGGAAATAACACAGAAATAATAAGCTGACAATTTATGGTTAAAATGAGCTATGTGAGCTTGCGAATAATGTAAGTTTATAAAATAATGAATTAAATAGTTTTAATCTAAAATGACTTGAGTTGATCATATAGGTATTTTGGATGGATACCTATAATAAGCTATGTTAATATTTATGTAACTAATATTTATATAATATAATGAAAATCGGGTACAAACAAAATCCGCCATTCAAATTCATAATAGATAATGTTATTTAATTTTAAAAATAAATGTTTTTCAGACTAACTTCTAATTTTCATCCTATTTATTATATCACTAGCTGTGCCTCATCTTTTTGTTTTAATATGTGTTACTTCAGTAAACCTTAAAGAAAACGTTTCTTATTAAATATTAAATACAATTTTAACACAGAAACAGAGAAGATAGAGTGCTTTTTAATATTAAATTTTATTCCAAATGGTATTTTAGCCATTTACACGTGTAACATTTGAATCGTTTTAGGTGAAGTTATGCATAAAAAATGTCGATTATCGTGTTCATATGATTGTGTATGTAGGATTTATAGAACATTGTATAAAAATTATATCATTATGGAATAGATACGTAGTTTTGGAAAGAGTTTTTGAGAAGTTTAACGTAACGAGCGTATTTTAATATTATTTATTTAAAAACTTTATTGCATGCAAAAAAAGAAAATTTTACTTAAAATGGACATTTGATGCAATAGGCGGCTTTATTGCTTACACGCAATTTCTTCAAAGCAACCAATGCAATGAGTACAATAAAAAATTATATGGTATACCACGTATTTTTTAACATATACACAACGAACATGCTAGTAATTGTGTATTTGCGGTCTATATAATAAAAATGAATAAATCACGTTTACAGTCTTACGCGTGTATCTACAGTAATTTTGAATAACTTAATAAAATTTTATATAGCGTTTTGTTTCATTCATTTCATTCTGACCTTTTAAATAGAAGGAATCAGTTGAGACGGCTAAATGCTCTTATTGATCTATAAATACTTCTGAGAATCACTTTCACAGTCAAAGGAGGGAATCATCTTGATATACAATATGTAGCAAACATTAATTTCGTGAGTTTCAAGCTCTCTGACATGTTTGAACATACTTGTATGAGCATTGAATTCATAGGATTATTAGATCACAAACGAATGATATTTATGGAAATATCAATCATATTATCAATGAGGAAAAAGCGAAAAGGCTGGTTAATCTAAGATGAAATATATTTTTTATGTCCAAAATGTGTTTTTTATTTCTTTTTGGTAAATAATGGAGTAAGTATATTATATTAGTGTACATAAACGTAGCGTAATAAAGTGAACTTTTAAAAATCAAACAAAATCCAGTTTACTAAAGACGCTAGCACAGAAATTGTCAAATAAAAGTTTTGGCATGACTAGCTGTTGATATGTTATGTTTACGTAACTTTTCCTCTAGTTACCAAAACATTTACACTAAACAAGTTCGTGGAATCTTTCACAAAAATATATCTTTTTTTCACTCTAACGTACAGTCAGTGAGCTAGCAACGTTTTGTGCCATTCAGTAACGTATAAGCAGAGAGTATTGGAGACCCACGCTTTTTCTTATAATAGGACTCATTTTTCCAGCTGACACTTTTGCTTGTAGGTATCGTTATATCATGTTTATTCGATATAAGATATTATTGTGATATTAGATAGATAGAAAATTTGATTATGTAATTTACCACTTATATATTGTTTTGCTTCTCCCGGGTCGAGAAAAAATACTTATCATCATCATCATCAGCCAATATACGTTTCCACTGCTAGGACAGGCCAAAATCCACCACGATGGACAAGTGCGGATTGGCGGATGTCACGTCATATCGTCGAACTTTTGATTCTTCGACATGTCGGTTTCCTCACGATGTTTTCCTTCACCGTTCGAGCAGTGGTGATGTTAACAACATGCGCAGATAAATTGAAAAATCAATTTATTTCCTGCACGCCCGCCTGGTCTCGAACCCGTACTTATCGATTTGAAGTCCGAGGTCCTCACCACTGAACCACCATTGCACTAAATACCTTCATCAACAACATTTTATCCAAACATATTTGGGTGTAATAACAATAACTTGTATCAAATTATTAAGCAAATATTTTATCTTAAATGTATTGATTATTGGATAAATTATTATTAGAAACAGATTTTACCCAGCCAGCTGTCGAAATCAAACCACAATTTATCAGCTAAAATAGGTTAATTTCTGGAAGACGTTAATGGTTGGAGCGTAAACATGAAGGATATGGTTCTATTGTTTTTTTTTTCGCATAAACCATTTGGGTCGATTGCGTTTATCTTATTTATTAAAATCTTAATTTATTAATGTATCACGAATAAAGCTTGAAATTTATATTAAAAAACTGGTATTTAAAATATTTTCGCTAAAGGATTGCTGAAACACAAATGAAACAGGAAATCTCAAGTATTCATAAAATTACTTATATAAAACTAGCGACCCGCCCCGGCTTCGCACGGGTGCAATGGCGGCCGGCCGGTACCGCCGCAATCGCTACGTCCCGCAATTTTTAAATCTGTAATATCTTCGAAAATATTCACTTAAATCATACGGTGTAAAGGGCCATATAGATCTATATTAAATGAACAATGTATTCAAGGTATTTAATTCGTTAAGGATTAATGCTGTATTGGTTAAAATCGCTTCGAAAATTAACCAAAAGTCGTAAAAAGTAAATGACAAAAAAAAGTTATTGTGGGTTATCCATAAGAGATAGACATATACCATCGCGGACTTTTCTGTAGACCTTTTCAATGTGTACAATACTTAGTACATTATTTTGATAAAACTCGTAGGGTTCAGCCTGCGTTTGCAATGTAAGCGGAAAAAATGTTATTATTTACGACATCACATTAGAAACCTCAAAAATAACAGTACTTCTCCACTATTTAATGGATGTTATTATACATATAAACCTATTGAATCACTCTATCTATTAAAAAAAACCGCATCAAAATCCGTTGCGTAGTTTCAAAGATTTAAGCGTACAAAGGGACATAGGGACATAGGGACATAGGGACAGAGAAAGCGACTTTGTTTTATACTATGTAGTGATGATACTTTTGCGAAAGCGATTTATGAAACTTTAATGAAATTTTAAAAATAAAAATATTGCTTATATATTTCTTTCGAAGAGATATTGTGGAAAATATCGATATAGACAGTGCTTATTAAAAAATTGGATCACATAAATAACAAAATTTCTTCTTGGGATGAATAAGGTTCAAATTAAATATATAGTATATATATATATATATATATATATATATATATATTGGGTTACATAGTAATTTTATAGGGGCCTTTAGAAAACGACCTTGGCGATGTATAATCTCAAGAATAGCTCTACTCAAACAATATAAAGAAAACTAGGTCATCGTAAACTCATGTAAAATTATTTTATATGTTCTGATTAAAAATATATGTCAAACTTCATAAAGTAAAACAGTTATATGATTTCTGTAGGTAAATAATACATAGATTTATTATGTTTTCTAAAATAGGCATTCCAAGTTTTCCAATTCTTGTAATAAGCGAACAAGGTCTATTTGGTTAACTTTGGAAAACTCTTAGTCTCGCACAAATCATTGAATTTCTGACTTCTGACTTCCATAAATTCATATAAATAATACATATTTCTAAAATTAAAATGCGTTTATAAGTTATCCAACGCATCTAACATCCATAGAAACACCAATTTTTGGAAATTAAATACCTATATTTTAACGAAATTTAAAAGCGTATGCTACACATTACATATCGACGATTTGAACCAACATATTTTGAACAATTCAAATTGTGTTTCACAGGGAGACTGGATAATACAAAGTATGTACTTGTTTTTTGACGTGACAACGTCTTATAATTCGATAGAGCTGGCTACACGCACGAAAAAACATGACTCATGCGGCGTTACCTCGCTCTCAGGCGTTCCATGTAAAGCTTGAAGTGCAAGCGAGAGCGCGGAACGAGCGACAAAGAAGCACAATCGGACGTTGTCACGTTCAACTATCGTCAGTAAACCGACTTTACAGACAACCAATTTTTTTTATTTATTTATTGCATATTTCTAAATACCTAATACTCGAGTAAACAAGACACAAAAATATATCGTGTGCTATTTATAAAAAAAAAATCATACTATTTACAAAAGGCTGATTAATTTCTCGACTGTATTTTTAGTAAAATAGAAAAATCTGCTCTTTTGCCACAAGGCCGACTTCGCGAGATAAAATTATTAAGAGTTCGATATCGATACCTAACTTTAAAACAGAGAAATAGTCTCTGGAAGTGGGTTTATAATTTCAAGTACGGCTAGTTTTTCTTTGGATTTGTTTGCAGTCTAGTTAGCGAAGTTGTGACTTCTCAATGTAACTCAACTTTGAGCAAAGTAATTAACAGTCTACGTGGTGCATATAGATGTAGCCTTCTGTATTCTGCAAAGTTAGAACTAGTATAGAAGTATATAATTGTGTTCTCTAGTTGTTAATGTAGTGACTATATATTCGCTAGTACTGTTTTGATGTAGTAATCTAGTTTTAGTAGAATAATATTAATATTATATAATTATATAATATTAATATAATGCTGAAAAGTTTGTTTCTTTGTTTGGTAGAACGCGCTAATCTTAGGAACTACGGGTCTGATTTGAAAATTTATCTCAGTTTTAGATAGCCCGTTTGTATATATTTATTTATTAAGGCTCATTAGCATCACGCCAAGACCAATAGAAGCGGAGAAATGCGGGTAAAACCGCGGGGTACAGCTAAATATTAAATAACAATATGTTCAGTCGCCATTAAATACAATTTATTCCGAAAGTCTATGTAATTATTTCATTAAAGAGAGCCATGTGGAATATTCTGGAAACTATGATTTAACTATAATGGCTTTCGCAATTCGCAGTGATATTTTTTTGTCTTCTTCGCGGTAAATAGAATAGAGTTTTGTAGTGAAATAAATTATTAAATTCTAATGCTTCTAACTTCTTACTAGGTCTCAGAAATATCTAGAATTTAATTTATTATATTGATAATGGAAATTAACAATGGACACAAATACTCTATTAAAAGTGCTTTTCAACGAGACTTAAAATTTTCACAATTATCCTTTGATATTAAATTTATTGTAAGTGCTTTAAATTGTTATAAAAATAAGTTTATTTGTTTACAATTTTAAGTGTCTCTATTATAAAATAATATGTTTAATTAGGAGTTACTGTATTAAATTAATTATGTAATTTTATACTGAGCAGATAATAATTTTTGCTCTATATAAAATTAACTCATTAAAGTTAGGTATTACTACTAACTTATGATACTTTTATTGACCAATTTTAATATTATATCACGTTGTACGTTGCACGTGCTCATTTGACGTTATTATCTTTTAAATCAAATATATTTATGTGATAACGACTAAAAGTACTTCACTTCGAGGAATATTACAGCACCATACAACTGGTAATATTATAATATAAATTCATATAAAAATTTATTCGTATCTAAAACATGTTCATTCAGAAATTACAAACGGAAAAGCCTTTGAATGATAATAATAGGTACTCTTACATAATACATCTAATGTATCAAAAACAGGTATTTCTCGGATTGCTATTAATATGTATTCACAAAAATCGTATTCGCCAAATCAAGCCACGGTAATATAAAGCTAATAAATAATTTACAATATTGAATTGATTACCCCGTCTGTTATCAATTCCTTAATTTGAAGAAAGATATTAATCACCAACTGTATTCATTGGTAATCTCCATTCAATATTCATTGAATAATTCGAGCATGCGGATTCAATGTAGGCGGTAAAGAGTACACATGATTTATTGGATATTTATTTATAATCTTATTTATTTAATTCTTAAAACCATGTACCTGCGTTCCAGTGTACGAATCGCGATGAATTCATCATTCATCGTTATAAAGATTACTATTTAATCTTTTCTACTAAGTATTTTAGTTTTTAGGTCCATACCACGTCCATACTATGATGTTCACTTAAAATATATGTTATGGAAAAATGTTATAGTGATGTTTTGTGGAAAAACTTAAGCCAATACAGTATATCATCTAGCGATATCAAAACCTCATCAGTGCGTTCATTGAATACGTAATGATCCAAAAAACACCCTGTTCTATACAGGGTATTTTTTGAAAGGTTTGATACCTTATATTATGGTGAATTTATTATTTATTCGACATTCTCTAAAAAGTTGGTTTGGTAACGGCTTTGAGGTGCTATTTTTTATTTGTATGATTGATAGTTGATAGAATTGAATTGCTTTCATAGAAATTGTGAATTAAAATAATAAAATATGATTTTTTGACGAATCCTTCTTTATATTTACTGCAAAAAGTTCGCATTTACGTTTTATACAACTATTGTCATTGTATTCTTATAAAAAAACAATATGATTTTAATTGAACTCTAGCATTTGTATTCGCTTCTTTTATAGATTGTTAAATTTTGACAGATCCATTAAAAGACAAGCGTCTAAACCAAGATCCGCTAGAAATAATAATAAATATTTCAGGACAATTTTCACACACGGCACAATCTGATCCCATACTAAGCTTTCGCTTGTGTTATGGAAACCAGATGGCTGATAAACATACATATATAATTTTTAAAATAAATACTTATATAGATAATTAACACCCAGACACAGAGCAAACATCTATGTTCATCACACAAATATTTGCCCCGGGTGGGAATCGAACCCACGACCTCTGGCTTGGAAGGCAGGGCCACTACCAACCAAGCCAACCGGTCAGTCAGAAATGAATTGTTAGTATAAATATATATAAGAAGTTATTTTTAGCTAGCATTTAATACTTTTGAATTTGTATTCTAGAATCATGAAAAGCTTTTAAAAGCTATGGATGTTTTGCACGTCTGTTTCCTCAATCGATATTCTTAACGAGATTGTTCGTGATAAGCCTCTTGTCTTTCTAGAGAACTTTTTGTTTTTATCCACCGGGAATCGAACACTGTTCTTCGATCGAATGATAACCATTCCGCCAAATAGGCGGATTGTATACTTATTATTCATGCGAAGGCTATTCTGTATTTCCGTCTAGAACATTTACATCAAGACTGAAACTATAATAGAGTTGAATCTCAATTGTAATATTGCCGGAACCTTGGCGTAGGATATAGGCTAAATTGTGTCAAGGAAACAAAACTTGAGAATGAAATAATAGATGGGACTTTGTGTGACAGATCTTTGTCGTTTTAATGAAAAACATTGTAATTTATCATTTATCAAAAGTGTGATAAATTTACTGCTATTTGCTTTCTGGCTCATCACTCATAGCCCGATAACTGTTATTCAATAAGGTGTCCACACAGAGCGAGCAGCCTCGCGAACCTTTTTCCGTGGCTCTGGCCTTGGCTTTGGCCGAGGAAAGACGGTAGAGCCACGTTCATAATATATAGACCGAGGTATGAAAAAGCGTCGGGTTAAATAAAATTATGAATAAATCATATACGTAAATAAGCAGTTCTCTTCTCAGTGAAATTCTTATTTATAAAGATAACATCAATTTACTTTGACACAGTGCTTGGAAGATTTATCTTAAGGAGGATTCTTCTAGTTTCTTTTAAGACACATTTTATTTAATAAATTGTTTGAGTTTGCATAAGCACTCTCAAATATTGTCTCGTTAATAAGAGTTGTACAATTTTCAAATGAAAGACTGTATGAAGATCAGCGGTTCTATCTCCGTTATTTTAATAATAGATATTTTAATGAACCAATTTATTATTTTACCATTATTTTACTTAACCCGCCATTGGTGACGTGAATTTGACTTACACCGTTGGTGACCCCCGGTCTCACGCACCGGGGTTTTTGACTACGAGTTTTTCTGTAATTTGCGGTTCATGCTACTTTTCATTGGGATGGATATAAAATTTTATCTTTTATTGTCAATAAAACATAGGTATTTCATAAATCAAATCTCTTTTATTAGCATAAGACAATATCTTTGGAATAACTAACATTTTCAAGTATTTTAACAAAGTTTTTTTAAAACTCAAAAATAAAGCAATAATCTTAATTATTTAACAATAAAATTAGGCTTAGTCAGTCTTATAACATTGAAAACATAAAATGAAGTAACATAAATGGTAATACTTCGACCAAAAAAAAAAAAAAAAATATACAATACTAAAATCACTCATCTTCAACAGCAAAACAACTAGAGCAAGTTGGTGTGCTACGTGCGATCTGGTTCGAAATTATCTGGTTCGAAGTCACTTCCAGATTCACTTTCCGATGACGTTTGTAATCTGTCCTCATCAGATACTGCTTCTTGTAAAAGAGCCTCGAGACGACGCTGATTACTTTCGTAAGACATGCTGAGACAATGTTCACAATTTGAACAAAAAACACGGAATTTCTTGTAAAATATCGATCAAATCTAGCAAAACGCTTACTAATAATAGAATTATATGATTAAACTATAAATTACAACAACAGCTTTATCAAAATAAATAAAAAAAAAAAAATACACAATAACCATTTGACTTACTTAGTTGGTGACACCGGTCTCACGCACCGGGTTGGGGCCAAAACTCTGTAACGTGTGCCCGCGTCGCTGTCATGGGGTAGGGGTAGGGTAGGGGGCGCGAAATTAGGCAGCTACTCGAAACCACAGTGTAATTCGATAAACGGTGACAAAAATATTTGGGTTTCTCTAACTGCCCGGTCTCACAGACATATAAGGTCACCAATGGCGGGTTAATGGCCAAATCAAAATCTTCGTGTCTGACTGCCCAATTGATTTTTATATGGAGAATAGTTTATTATAAAAGTTTTATTTAGGCGCTATCATTATTTTGCCAAAATTCTAATTCAATCGTTGCTATTCTATCACTTGGCTTCATAGCCACATGCGTAGGAAAGATTCAATTTTAGATATAACTCACTAGCTGCTCCGCGCGGTTTCACCCCCGTGGCTCCACTCCCGTTGGTCGTAGCGTGTGATATATACCCTATAGCCTTCCTCGATAAATGAGCTATCTAACACCGAAATAATTTTTCAAATCGGACCAGTAGTTCCCGAGATTAGCGCGTTCAAACAAACAAACAAACAAACAAAATCTTCAGCTTTATAATATAAGTATAGATAACTGAACTGTATTTTCTTACATAGAGTTTGCTTATACAATGTTTTATTTTATGATTACTTTTATCTCTCGCACTTATGCGGTATAATCAAAATCTAAATAGTTTAAAATATATATCATTTAATTATTAAAATCTATAAATTGCATGGTAAATTTCTATGAAGACATAAAATGCATATACAATGTAATGACCGTATCAAGATAATATATTAACATTGACCGCAACGTCTATAATAAACGGTCCTATTCAACCAAGTCTTGTATATTTTCAAAATCATATTTTCTGAAAAGATGTGTGCCAGATACTCTACGATATATTGACATAAGTACTTTTAGAATGTTTTGTGTTGAATAATATGTGCCCAGGTGGACTGGACTATTTTTACCCGTATACTTTTAGAAACGCGACATGGAATTTACATACCTAAAGAAAAGTCATGAAACATACAAAAGTAAGACCCATTGTATGCAAGGCTTCTCAAATCTCCGCATACCTGACGATTTTCAGCATCGGCGACGCGACAAGTGCACGAACCTCAATGGATTTGTGTGGCGGTAGTCGTTTGAAGACTAAAATCGTCTACTATTGGAGATTTGAGTAGCCCTGTGTACGAAGGAGCTTACACTTGCTAGTACACTTGCAAGTGACACTAGCTTGCACTGCCGTAAACATCTAACCTCAATGTAAACGTGGTTGCAAACACAGCTGTATCAATAAGGGTAGGTATCAACATTTAAAAGTGACCTTTGGCTATGATATAAACTCAAAAGATCGACAAACTAAAGTTAATAATATAGTATTACTGCAATAATAGATTTATCTTTTGGAAAGTTGAATTTATAAACTACTTAAAATTCATTCACAAAGTTGCCAGTTATAAGACGAATAGGACGCACGTGTTCCTTTTACATTCCTTTTTATTTATAGCTAGTAACATTTCATCAAGTGTCAAGTCAAGTCACAAACAGTTACTATTCCTTGTACTAAAATTATTAGGAACATTCGTTCTTATGCGAAGCTTTTCATGAATACTAATCGCTGTATTTTGCTATAATAAAATGTGTACATTTCGCTTTGGCTCTATGTCAAATAGAAAAATCAAAGAAAAATCAAATTAGCAGAAAAGTTTTTGACGCAAGAATTTTGTTACGTCGTTTTCTAAAGGGTACCATTCACAGGCGCACCCATCCGCTGGATTTGTAGCTGGCGACAAGTCCGCGGAGAAATCTGCGTGTGTATGTTCGGTGTGCGCGGCTCGCGGCTCGGCGCGGCGCTCGCCGTCTGGAGACGCGAGCGCCGCGCCGCGGCCGCACCCGAGCCGCACCGGACAAATCCGTACGTGTGTGTGCCCGCGCGGATTTGTCGGTGAACTTGTCAGTCATTCGCCATATAATTAATTTTATAAATAATTAAAAGAATTCATAAATCACAACGCATTTATTTATTTATGGTGGATTCTAGATAACAGATTTATATTTTTAAAGTAACGTCTCTAGTAAGTATTTAAAAAGATTCAGTTCAGATAGGTTCAGTTCTTAAAATCAAAAAATATTTTAATAAACAATGTTAAGAATGGTTTATTAGTAAAATCAAATATAAAAATTACTCGTATCGGTCATTATTATTATAAATATATTATTTTAATTGAAAAATAGTTTAACAAATGTGCAGTTCTAGTTCTTCGTTGTTTCAGCCATTCCTTTGCCCACACGCGCTTTTTTTTTCTGCGTTAAAAGTATTGCACCGTCTACTAGAGCCACTTTTTTTCGTGGTAGGGTAGATACGTGCAAGGCTCACCAAAGTTCACTGTCGATTGGACTACAACTCGGCGCTCGTGTAGTGTGTGGGCGACGACGGATTTGTCCACGGATTGGTATACAGCTCGGGGCTCGGCTCGCGGTGCGTGTAGTGAATGCCGGGCTTTAGGTTTAGATATTTTGTATAAATAAAAAGTTATCAAGATGATGAGCTTTTTTATAAATCTATCCATTCATCTTTTTTATAAACATAAAATAAATTTAAATGAAAAATGTAAAAAAATGCGACAGGATAAATATTTTATTGAAGTGAAAGTTGAATTGCCACTTGAAAAAGAAGAAGTTAAAGTTATTGAAGTGAACTAGAAAGCTTGTCGATCAATTTTTTTTTTAATTTCATGTTCATGTTTCAACATGAAATTTTTTATTTTCTTTGAAAGTTCAACTGATATCCAAATTTGATTTATAAATATTTATAGAATTATTGTTGAGTTTACTCCTTTTGTAAAAAAATAATCTCCTTTATATTGATTTTTTGGTCGGAATGTCATTTATGAATTTTCCAACACTGGTCTTATGTTGAAAAATTCAATGGGGAGTCGGGATAAAAAGAGTTAGCACATTCTCAACCCAAACTTAATTATTAACCATATTGTAAAATGAAAAGAACGAGCATAGTAACTTTCAAATTTCAATTTCTTCTGACAAAGGTCTTATGGAAGTTTTAAGAATTAAAATTGAGCTATAATTGTTGGCAATGTTACGAAATAAGCTTTATACATTTTTATGGCCTCCGCGCCTTTAAAGTTAGAGGAAAGGTACTTTCAGTATGTGAATGGTATCGTGTTATCAAAACTACAATATAACTGTATTTATTTGACCTTTAATGTAGAAAAGCAATTATTTTCAAATATCCAAATTAACATATTATTATCCCCCTGTGTTTTTTTTAATAATATATTATAGCCTTAGAGTATATATACTATCTATAGAGTGCGAACAACCAAGTGGGAACAGTAGGCACAGGTGGGAACAACACGACGTTCCCGCCGCGAGCGCTCGTAGTCGTGGTTGAGTGCTGTCGAAGTGCGTTGCTCTGGAATTTTTTTCATATTTACGAATAAACATGGTGAAATGTGCAGTTCTATCTTGCAAAAACGATACTAGAAAATACACAAAATTGAAATCCAGTATCACATTTCATCAGTTAGTCGATTGTTATACTTATTTTTATGAAAATAAATCTAGCATCGCGGGGGTGAAGGGGAGGTGGGAGGCGGACACGCGAAGGCTCGCTCGCGCGCCTCACTGCCGCCACGTGATCGTAGTGATGTGACCTGACTAACGCTGTACTCGATATAAAGTTTACTAGAAGAACTATATTTTAACAAATTATTTATTTAACTTTAAAATTAAAACTCTTTTAAAAATGTATTATAAATAAATTTGTGGTGTGTTTTGTATGATACACTTTTTAATATTATGAATGCGAATGTATTATAGTGTAAATGTAAAGTATGTTACGATATATTTTCTGAACCGCTAAATTGATTTTGAAGATTTTGATAGTAGAATGGATAAAATTAAATAAAAATTTAATTATATTATCATTTTAAATTATTAATTATTTCTTATTTTTATTTAACATTTTTAAAACATTATTATTATTGTTTGATTTATTATTAAAGAAATAGCACTAAACCCGATCTTTTATTTTATTAACTTTATTATTTAAAAAGTACTCACGTTTTTCTGATATTCCAATTAAACATATTTTTTTAAAGTACTTATAATTTATACAAGAAAATTTCTTATATATTTAATATTCAAATGGAATAAACAAACTTTATTCAGTTGGTAAACAAATTTAAAATTACATATTTGTAGGCGTCAGGCTCCGAGATTGATTTAAAAGAACACGAAGGTCTCCACAAAATCACTTGGTATTACAATTATGACCATTAATAAAAATAAATTATCACAAATAAATTATAGTAAGCTCGTGATAGATGTGCACTGGGCAACGGTCGGCGCACGAATGACCCGAGTCGTTTTTTTTTTTTTTTTTTTTTGTGGTGTCTCTCAATGTTAGCCAGAAGGGCTTCTACATTTTAACGCGGACGCGGGGGTGAACTGAAGGTTCACCCTGGTAGCGACATGCACAAGGGCGTCCCCCCTTGACGGGGACCACGAACCTCGGCTTGGGCTGTCGCTTGAGTGGAGGAGGCCAGAAGGGCCCTAATCGGACGGGCGCTCACCCGGGTGGGCGCGGGAACGCGGAACAAGGGACCTCGTCTTCGCCGGCGAAGACGGTGTACGCTTTCTGCTGTGGTGTGTGCGGTGTCGCGGTTGGTTCGACGTTGGGCTTCAATCGCCGAGTCTAGCCGTGCGTTAGCTTTGGTAATATCATCGTCGGAGTCGTCCAAGACGTGTCTCGGCCGCCTGCGACGATGAGTGGGATCGGGTTTCGCGACGTATGCGATGGCCTTTGTCACCAATGGGTTGGGGTGGTTTTTAGCCTTGTCGAAATAGCGCTTAGACGCTTGCTTCATCCATTGGGCTATGGTGGGGAGTTCTAGGTCCCTATGTAGGTCCACGTTACGCACGAACCAGGGCGCTCCAGTCGCTGTTCTCATGAACCGCGACTGAATCGTCTGGAGCTTGTGTATGGAGCTGGGAGCGCAATGCGCGAAAACTACACTACTATAAGTGAGGATTGGACGGACCACCGTTTTGTAAAGTGTCACCTTATTTCTAAGGGACATTTTACTGCGTCTGTTAATAAGGTAATAGAGCCGGCTAAGAACATAGCTGGCTTTCTTACGGACTGCCTTAATGTGGGCGTTAAATGACATTTGTGCGTCTAGAGTGACGCCTAAGAATTTAGTATGCTTTTGCCACGGAATGACTTGGCCATAGAGTTTGACACTATCTATGGCCTTGGGGCCGCCGCGCCTGAAGAGTACGGCGGCGCTCTTGTCGGGGTTCACAGTGATACCCCATTTGCGAAACCATTTGCCTAATGCATCGGTCGCGGATTGTAGGAGTGGAGCTATTCTTTTGCGGTTTGGACTCGACACGTAGAGTGCCGTGTCGTCCGCGAAGAGGGATAGTTGCACTTTATCGTGCTTTGGAATGTCGCTAGTGTATAGCGCGAATAGAAGGGGCGACAAGACGGAGCCCTGAGGGACTCCGGCCTGGATGGGACGTGACGACGAGAGCGTGCCGTCTAATCTGTAGCGGAAGGACCGGTTAGACAAGAAGTCTCGTATGATGAACACGAGACAGTCTGGCACGCCGAGAGTGTACAGTTTGTAAATCAAACCGTTGTGCCAGACCTTGTCGAACGCCTTCGCTACGTCAAAGAAGACCGCTCCCGTTCTGTGGGGTCTGAGGCGGGTGAGGCCCGCGAGTATGTACTCCGTGATGCGGTGTACCTGGTGAGGACAGGAGTGAGCTCGTCTAAACCCGAATTGTTCGTCTGGAAGCAGCTTTTTGGCAATGACTGCGTCCCAGAGGCGTTTGGAGATGATTCTCTCATAGATTTTCCCCAGAGAGCTGAGGAGACTGATGGGACGGTAACTAGATGCCACGTTCCGGGGTTTGCCCGGTTTGTGGATCCCGATCACAATTGCTTCCTTCCACTTAGCGGGGAAGGTACAATTGGCCAGGAGACAATTAAAAGTAGCTACTAGGAGAGCGATAAGAGCGGGTGGCAGGCTTTTTAGAGCTCTATTGGGAATAGAGTCTCCGCCTGGGGACTTCCTACTGGCAAGTGACTTGATAAGTGATTTTACTTCGGTGGCCGTCGTTGGTGACAAGGGCTCGGCATCGGTACGAGGGGTTGCGGTAAGGCGTGCGATCTCTTGATTAACTACGTTAATGTGAGTCGAGTCGGTCAAGTCGAGACTGGGGGAACATTGTTCCTCTAAACTGTCAGCTAAGCATTCGGCCTTCTCAAAATCGTCAAAAGCGGGAGGTTGGTTAGGACGAATGAGCGGTGGCGTGGCGGCAATGCCATCAGATTTGAGAGTCCTCGCAAGCCGCCAGTAGGCAGTGTGCGAGGGAGAGAGTTCGCTAAGTAAAGAGTCCCACCGCTCGTTGCGTAATTCGTGAATTCGCTCTCTTACCTCTCTCTGTAAGGAACGAAGTATTCTACGGTTTTCGTCTGTCGGTGCTCGGTCGTAGGCGCGCGTCGCCGCGTTCTTATCGCCCACCAGCCTTCGTACGTCCGGGGGCAGATCCAGCCGGTGGCCGAGGCCAACGGGGACCCGCCGGGACGCGTATTCAATCTTGGATTGAATGTGGCTGGTGACCGAGGAGACCGCGTCGAGCGCCTCTACGACCGTGTCGATTTTGTCAGGTACAGACTCCAGCTCTGGCGAGTCGACGGGCTGTAAGGCCTCGTGCAACTTTCGCCAGTCTACCTTCGTCATGTACTCTACGGTGGTGCTATCGGGAGGGCCGAGTTCGAACAACACGGGCCTGTGATCAGAGTCGAGCTCGTGCAACGTTTCAACGGAGCGCAACTGTAACGTCACGTTTCGCATCACCGCCACATCGAGCACGTCCTGTCTGTGTCCCGTGTTCTTCGGAAAGTGGGTCGGTTCTAAGGGGCCTACAACCGTGACGTTAAGTAGGTCGGTCAGTCGGTCTAGTCGTTTGCCATTGGCATTCTCGTAAGAGCTATTCCAGTTCCAGTGCTTGCAGTTGAGGTCACCGGCCAGAATGACCGAGTCGCCCAGTGCAAGCAGGGCTCTGAGATCGCTCTCCAAGATTGCCTTTGACGGGGAGAGATAGACCGAGGCGATTATGACGGGTTGATGACCGGTCATAGACACCTTGATCACTGTGGCTTCTAAGTTAATTAGAGGCGGCGTGTCGATGGGCGTGCAGTGCAAGGCCCTTCTGTAATATATAAGAGTGCCGCCTAAGGGGCTGTTTACGCGGTCGTTACGCACCAACATGTAGTTGGCGATTCGCGGATTACGGTTAAAGGGTTTAAGAAATGTCTCTTGCATTACTAGCACATCGACACGCCGTCTGGTGACAAAGTCCCTAACTAAGTTAGTCTGTTTGAGAAGGCCGTCCGCGTTAAAAGTAACTACGGAGATCGCTCTAGGTTTAATTCTACTTGTCGTGCGCGCGCGCTGCTTTATATCGGTTCGCCGTTCGTTATTTTTTGAAGCTTCGCTGGTGGCGCCGTCATATTTATACTTTTGTAGCGTACTGGTCTCTGGATTTAGGGTGGCGAAAGAAGACGAAAGTAAATTTTGCGCGTATATAAATTTATTACTTAAAATTACAGAAGTGCGTTTGGTACAATCGATTTTAGCGAGGGAGTGTCCTGCTCGGCGGTTGCGTGGCAAGTCTAAGTCGTAGAGGACAGTGGTAGGGTCATCCGCGGCCAATCGTACGGCGCGGCGACGTGACGCCGCGATGACGCAGTAGCAACGCTCCGTTCCGCACGATTTTGTTGCGGCAACAACTTTATTCATATATTTTTCCTTTAATAACTTATTGAACATAAAATTTACTTATGATACATATTTATTTACATAACTTATCGATAGTTCAACACGCAATTGATACCTACCCATCCCTATTTGTCACACACACATCTATATAGTATCTATAGCTCATCTGCCTACGATGCGCATTATGCAATTTGTGCAATACACGCGCTCTATACTATTGTAATATTATATACTCTAAGATTATAGCTCTGTAGTCTTTTACTCTGGCCATAAATACAAAAAAAAAAAAATGAATTGTAAATGTTACATTTGAATTTGGAATCTGTCACTTGATTCTTGAAACATATTTTCTCATTTCAAATTGTGTTTTCGCGCCAATCGGTGTTAAATTTTATTCGTGATATTATTCCGCTGGAAACTATGATTTACTGTAACTTTACTTGAGTAAGGATTGCTCTTGACGTCTTTATATAGTAATAAATATGTCATGCTAAAGAAAAAAGATCTTTCCTTATAAAAAATATTTAAGGAACATAATATAATTTTTTTATGCAAAATAACATTTTTTTTCAGATTGGTTGGCGAACAACCAACGCCTGGTTAGCTGGTAACTGGGCATGCAAGTTTTTCCTAGTATTGAGAGCGTTTGGCCTCTATTTGTCTTCAAATGTTCTGGTCTGCATATCATTAGACAGGTAAGACGCGTAGAAAATATAATAACGGTACAGTAAATAATTTAATATATATAAGAATTAATATATACCTATTTTATTTGGTCACGGCATCACGCGTGAACGATTGGATAGATTTCGCAAATTCAATTTTTGTTGTATTGTCAGGAGAAACATAAGAAAATTGTCTATACAGGGTGTCCCAAAAAGTAGTGATATACTGAAGCTGGGAGGTAGAGGACTTAGAGGACTATCCGAATCACCCCCATGTGTGTTATGCGATTTTTCGTATTTTCGGAGTTATTACATTTTTTTCAATTTTTCATCGATCGCCGAGTACGATGAGATTTTTATTTATGGTGACGTGAATTATTGCGCTAGATGCTTGATTTTTTTTTTGTGCTAAGCTGAAAGATAGGCCAATTCAGTATGGTAACATTTACTATCGTTAGATCTTCGAATGGAATAATAAAAAGAATTAAATGCCAAGAAAGATAAAATTACCCAGTATGTTCATAACTTCAAGGGCCCATAAAAAAATAAAATCACATAAAAAAGGTTTTCCATTTGGCTTTTAAAAACTTGCTCTATCGATCAGGTAGCTACCCTAAAAATTTCATTTTATTATTCTGAAGGCTTCAATCGAAAAATTGAAATCTAAATGTGGTAACTGCAAAATTTTTATTAACATGATGATCATTAAAACCAATAAATAGGTGTTTAATTACCAGAATTTTTTTAAAATAGCCCCGCTGTTGCTCAATGCAAGTGCGATATCACCGTAAAAAGTTGTCTTTTAAATGTCTGAATGCCCTTTTGTCATTTTTAATGGTTTCTTCTGCTACTATGAATTTCCGGGTTATTTCGTCCAAATTGTGGCATTCTCTCAAGTAGCCGAGGTCTTTTTAGTATCCCCATTGAAACAAATCAATGGGGTTTAGGTCGAGGGACCGTGGAGGCCAGGCTTTAAAGCAGGCGTCACCGGCGCATGCGCAGGCTGCAACGACCAATCCATCTTTCAGGGTATTTTTGCCCTTTAGCCTGGCCTCCACGGTCTCCGGACATAAACCCTATTGATTTTTTTCCGTGGGGATACTACAAAGACGAGAGACTGCCACAATTTGGACGAAATAACCCGGAAATTCATAGTAGCAGAAGAAACCATTAAAAATGATAAAAGAGCATTCAGACATTTAAAAGACAACTTTTTACGGTGATATCGCACTTGCATTGAGCAACAGCGGGGCTATTTTAAAAAAATTCTGGTAATTAAACACCTATTTATTGGTTTTAATGATCATCATGTTAATAAAAATTTTGCAGTTACCACATTTAGATTTCAATTTTTCGATTGAAGCCTTCAGAATAATAAAATGAAATTTTTAGGGTAGCTACCTGATCGATAGAGCAAGTTTTTAAAAGCCAAATGGAAAACCTTTTTGTGTGATTTTATTTTTTTATGGGCCCTTGAAGTTATGAACATACTGGGTAATTTTATCTTTCTTGGCATTTAATTCTTTTTTTTATTCCATTCGAAGATCTAACGATAGTAAATGTTACTATACTGAATTGGCCTATCTTTCAGCTTAGCACACAAAAAAAATCAAGCATCTAGCGCAATAATTCACGTCACCATAAATAAAAATCTCATCGTACTCGGCGATAGATGAAAAATTGAAAAAAAAAAAATAACTCCGAAAATACGAAAAATCGCATAACACACATGGGGGTGATTCGGATAGCCCTCTTGGTCTTCTACCTCCCAGCTTCCGTTCATCACTACTTTTTGGGACACCCTGTATATTGGCTATAACATAAATAAAAAATCATTAATATTATTTTGGGATATATTATAATTTATATTGAAACTGGATTTAATATATAATCCAATTTAAAAGCATTTCGTAGAAAGAAACTTAGATCGGAAATCATTTTTTTCTGAAGTATTAAATTTTTATTTGTACGAAGAAATTTATAAGAAATCGTAAGAAATTTTCCACACAATTAAATAATAAGCTGATAAAGCCTTATAGTCTAAGTGATAAGTTGAAAATGGCGTAAACTAGAGATAAGTCTCTTAAAAATATGCTAATTAATGAGCTATCGCACGTATTTTTAAGAGACTTATCTCTAGTTTACGCCATTTTCAACTTATCACTTAGACTATTAGGTAAAAATGAATGGACGCCGAAAAATATTTAATATTAATAAGCTCTGTGTGAAGTCTTGTCCAAAATCGATTTTAATGTAATATACATAATTCTTTGTGGTATTGAGGCCAGAACAATATCGTATTATTCAAATAACTTCAACCATTTTTAAGATTTTATTCAATGAATGAAGAGATTATTACATTTATTAAATAATTTAACTTGGAAAGACGTCAAATGG
This sequence comes from Colias behrii, assembly GCA_029959065.1. Classification (NCBI taxonomy): domain Eukaryota; kingdom Metazoa; phylum Arthropoda; class Insecta; order Lepidoptera; family Pieridae; genus Colias; species Colias behrii. The sequence goes on from JARWMC010000015.1 coordinate 4,619,920, forward strand.
ACAGTAGGATAATTTTCTTTGAAGATTTTGAGATAAACAAGTAGATACTACATTGTATTAAGATAATATAATGTTATGAGTCTAGTAATTAGATCCACGCGTCCCTAATTACATATTATTATAAGAGTTGAAGTTAATGTACATAACAGATTTTCAAGAACTTTATCTTTTTCATACTTTTTGCATAGTTGTGTTTACACATAATATTTAGTAATTTTATACAATAAAATTTAAATAATAAAAAGCATTTAGCGATTTGAACTTATTTAATAATGTTAGGACACTTTATAACCCCTATTTTAAAAGGTTTATGTTAACAGGTGTCTATGGTTGTTTATGTAGATTTTTAAAATTCGGTTATGTCATCTCTTCAGAATAGATGATATCTACCAAATTATGTCTAATTATCTGAGTGAAGTCTGTGAGTGAAGTATACTAATATTATAAAGCTGAAGAGTTTGTTTGTTTGTTTGTTTGAACGCGCTAATCTCAGCAACTACTGGTGCGATTTGAAAAATTCTTTCGGTGTTAGATAGCCAATTTACCGAGGCTATAGGCTATATCATCACGCTAATACCAACAGGAGCCGAGCCACGCGGGTGAAACCGCGGGGCACGGCTAGTAGTGTAATATAACTTAGTGTGAACACAGGCTCCCGAAACAGTTAATAAATATATTAGGAGCCTGGGTCATTAAGTGTATGATGGTCTAAAATAAACAATTTGTTCATTTATTTATTAACGACGTATTTTCTAGATAAAGTTGTTCGTACTTCGTAGCTATCAGAAATTGAATAACAGCTTTTTCTCATAATGATTTTCCATGAACTATACTAAATGCATCGCTATTGTTTCCTCACGTGTCTCGACCACGTGTTGAAGTTATTACGGATAATGTCTGACCATGCATTAAGAGTTTGATTGAGATTTCTGCTCAAGTATGTTATGTAGCAGAATCAATATGGCAGTATATTGTTACTTGTTACTCTTATACAATGAACTTCGAGATATTGAAATATGTATGATATCGCCAAATAGATGAATAAAATATGACTTATATAATGAAAATAACAGTAGTAAAGGAGTTTTTTTGTTAGTAGAGCATATTTATTTTATTTTATTTTTAAGTGAGTTGATGTGGACATTCACTTAATACCTTTATTTCTTAAGCACCTTTTTTCATCTTGCAATCGAATAATTACAGTAAACAATGATTGTAAAATATATTGAATACGAAATTTAAAAATATACACAAGATATTATTAATTTATTAAGAAATCAAACATACAATGAATAATAAATTGCAATCACATTTCAGTCCACAATATTCACCTTAAAAACTTTATTAATCATTCGAATTGATATTTAAATCGGCTATGAGCAACAATTCTTTTGTTTTTCTTTGCATACAGAAAACAAACGTTCCTCTTTGTTCCTTTAAACATTTTATCAATTAAACAGAAAACGTTTTCGTTCAGTTTTCTCTTAATTACAATACAATTTCTTGATGACATTTAATTAATCTATAGTTGCAAATAACATAAGAGTCGAAAAAGGCTTGCATAATGAAATGATTAAGCATATTCTATGAAAAATATACAACTTCCTTCTAGAACTAAACCAAATTTAAATGGGAACACATAGGAGGTACAAATTTCTAAAAAAAAAAACAAAAATTTTAAATATTCGTTCATGCAGTCGAAAGTTCATAGAAATCCAAAAAATATACAATTGAACCTCCCCCTTTTTTTAAATCGGTTGAAAGTTCATAAAAAATCGTGACACTAGAATATTTAGATTTAGATTAGTAGTTGAAAAGTCCCTTGGGTTTTAACATAATGCATCCAAGATTTGTATGAATTCTCACGATAAAAGAAGAACGAATGTGACGTTACTACAGAAGATTAGAGTTAATCGCACTTAGTGGGAAGTGAAACTTTTATGAGGATTGAACGTGGGGATTTATCTTTACATCGTTTACGTTAAAAAGGAGCAAAGATTTATTCAAACTAGAAAAAGTAGGTGTTCTAAGAAATGTATTATTTTCGCTCATATATTGTAAATTTTATTACGCAACCATTATATTTTAAATAGACACAAGTTAATTAATTTCATATTTTATAACGTCGTCACAATTTAATATTACTAGGACACAACGCGGAACATTGATATATCTTAGCTAAACATATTATGTCGCTTTCTGGGAAGAAAAATATCATAATGCTACAATAAATCTAGGTAAAGGCACAATATACAGATACATACAGTAAGGAAACTTCATACAAAACGTCCGAAATGGCTCACGCACACAAGCAAGCGTGTTTACGAGTATCCTAAGGGTATTGAGGGGGATCGATAGTAGCGGGTGACACATCCACAGATTTTGAATGACAAAGATACATAGTATAGAAAAAAGTTTGTATGTGTTGGTAATATTTTTGATGTGTGAAAAAAAGTGATGTCAATGAATTTCACATTCGATGAATAAATATCGATTGTTTCAGTTTGTAGCCCTTTCAATAAATATATTTGTAAATACCGTATCTGACTACAAGTTAAAAAGAGACTATTTTTAAATTTCTATAGATATGGCAGCATGAGTTTTAAATTATGTTGACATATTTTCTACCAAAATGATAGCTACAAATAGTCACTATTAGGAGTCCAGTCTGTTTAAAGATCGCATCTATTTTTTACGCAATCTAGAAGAGCACAAAAATCTAAAAAAATGGAAACCTTAAAAAAATCTTGTTTAAATTTATGTGCATAATTACGTAAATATTAGGGAAGAAAAAGATAGAAATTATAATTATTGTATTTTTATCGATACGTGACGTCACCAATTTGTCAAGTACTAAGCCTGTCAAACTATTTTCTTTTTCATCCTAAAACAAAAAGGTTCTATGCTCGTATAATAATAATTTTAATTTATTTTTGCATATTTTGTGTTTTTTAATTTAATTTAATTTATCGTTTTAAAAAACTTTTGGGGGTAGCTGTCAAAAAGTAAGCACGCCTTTTTTTCTTGCTCTATACTTTTGAATTGAATAAATACTTAATAACTATAAATTATGCAATAATAAGCCCCTAAAAACACTCACCGGATATACTTTTATATTTTTCCATAAAACACCACAATTTTATTCCCTAACTTTATTCCTAACACAACTACATAATTTGGATATCACTATGGAGGCTTTACAACAGTCTTTGGCACAAATGTCTGAGCAGTGCGTAACAGGAGACTCAATAGAGCTAAATAAGTGATTTATTTCGACTATTTCTTTCTTTTCTCTATTTTTCCTATTTATTCACAAATAACTTTAAACAATGTAAGCTTCTATTCGTGTTAATTATTGTTACTTCGTACGTTCGTTTTTCTTTCGTCCTTTGATTTTGTGCCTGTTGTAATGTTTAGTTCGATTCTTGTTAGTAACTATAATATATACATATTGCTTTTACCTATTTTAATATTTAACATGTTTTAAACACGGTAGTTTATATTATTGTTTACCTCATTAGAATTTTATAATTTTTTGTTTCTTTTTCGGTTGTCAAATGTCAAGTGTCAACTCATACTGATGTCAGTGTCACTCGGATTTAGTCATGTAGATAAGGCACAGTGCACACTTTCACTACGAGTTTATCGGTTCTTTATTATTATTATTTTTATTTTTTAAGATAAATATGTATGTTTTTGTTTCTTTATTTTTAATTTGTAAATTTTGTTTTTCCGGTGGGTTTGGGGTATTGAAGCGATTTACTTATTTTATATTTTTATTTTTTATTTTTATTTTTCTTATCTTACTCGTATTTATTATTCACGTACTTGTTGTACGGTTAATAATTTCATCATATTTTATATATTACAGTATCTATTTATGTTTATATTATTATGTCTTTTGATGATAGTTCCGAATTTATTGATTGTTTAGATTCTCCTTTTTCTGATTCCCTTGGCAGCAGTGATGATAGTTTTCGTAGTGTATCTCAGCCACCTCTTGATATTACTCTTTCTTCAATTTTCCTAGATGTTCCGAGAAACTTTAATTTAGTTCATATTAACGCTCAAAGCATTCCCGCCCATTTTCCTGACTTACTCACTTCTTTCCTTTCCACGAACATACATGCGATCCTCATTTCCGAATCCTGGCTTAAGCCTAATCTCCCATCATCCGCTTATACCCTTCCCGGCTTTAACCTTGTCCGCAACGACCGCACAGGGAGGGGTGGAGGTGGAGTTGCCATCTATATCCGTTCCCATATTTCCTATAAATTACTTTTTTCCTCTCCTCAACCCCCTCCCCCTAATTCCACTGAAAATATCCTTCTTGAAGTCCATCTGTCTAAGTCCAAAATTCTTGTTGGCATTTTTTATAGTCCTTCCCTCTCCATCGATTATTTCTCCAACTTTGAAGACCTCCTTGACCTCTATTCTCCCCAATATGACCATTTAATCCTTATGGGTGACTTCAACACATGTCTATTAAAAGGCGACTGCCGTAGTAAGAAGTTACTCTCCCTCCTAAACTCCCATAATCTCCAGGTACTTCCACTCAATCCTACCCATTTCTTTCCCGGCTGTAACCCCTCCCTCCTTGATTTAATGATCGTTTCTTCTCCTAGTCTTGTAGCTAAACACGGTCAATGCCCTGCCGACGCATTTTCCTTCCACGATCTCATTTACCTGTCCTACAACCTTCGTCCTCCCAAATTTAAACCCTCCACTGTCATGCTACGTAATTTTGTTGGGATAGATCTAAGTCAGCTTTCCGTAGATGCTAAGCTGTGTGACTGGCAGAGTGTCGTTGATGCCGAATCCATTGATGGGAAGATTAACTTATTTAATAATCTTGTTATCGGCTTATACGACAAACACGCGTCCTCTCGACCTGTAAAGAGGAAACATACTCCTGCTCCTTGGCTCTCCCCCGACCTTAAATCTCTTTTGAACAAGAAAAATAGAGCTAAAGCCAAATTCAAATCCGCAAAAACTGACGATGCCCGGGAAAAATACAAAGCAATTCGTAATCGCTGCAACGTATTGTGTAGAGACGCACAACGACGCCATTTCCATACATCTGTCGAGAACGGCGACAGCGTCAAAATTTGGAACTTCTTAAAAAGTCTAGGAGCTGGTAAAAATTCCCATTGTTTATCCTCCTCTAATGTCAATATAGATAGTTTAAATCTGCATTTTTCATCTCCAATTAATATCAACAATACTTTAAAACAAATAACTTTAGATAACCTTTCTTCTCTTCCAACTCCAGAATATCCCCCGTTCTGTTTTAGTCAACTCACCGATTGTGATGTTAAGAAAAGCATATTATCCATCGTCTCTAACGCTGCCGGCTGTGACCTAGTGAGTCGTAGAATGATCATCCCCATCCTCGACATAGTTATCCCTACCATTACCCATATCCTCAATTTCTCACTTTCGTCCGGGACCTTTCCGGACTGTTGGAAAGATGCCCATATTATTCCTCTACCCAAAAAATCCAGTCCTAAATTGTTATCCGATTACCGTCCTATTTCTATTTTACCCTTCCTTTCCAAAGTCCTTGAACGCCTCATCCATCAACAATTAACCGCTTTCATTAACTCGAACAATATCCTGAGTCCTTTTCAGTCCGGGTTCCGCTCTGGCCACAGCACAGCTACTGCTCTAGTGAAGGTAACAGACGACATCCGTGCGGGGATGGATAATAAACTACTCACAGTTCTTACTCTTCTCGATTTCAGCAATGCTTTTAACACCGTCGACTTTGACATACTGTTGAGCTTGTTGCGTTTGATTAACATCCCAATTCCGGTGATTGATTGGTTTCGTAATTACCTGCGCGGGCGGCGGCAGCGTGTCCTAATGGGTGACACCCAATCATCTTGGGCTGCTGTCACCGCCGGTGTGCCGCAGGGTGGCGTGTTGTCACCTCTTCTGTTTTCTATCTTCATTAATTCCCTAACCTCGCGCCTCACTTCTCTCTACCATATGTATGCGGACGACTTACAGATCTACACCCAGGCATCACTCAATAACTTACCCAGTGCTATCCACCATATCAATGTCGAACTAGCAACCTTAGTCAATTGGAGTGACGAATTCGGGCTTAAAATCAATCCCGCAAAGAGTCATGCGATTATAATTGGTAGTCCTTATCTCGTCTCTGAAATTGACTGGGGTGCGTTGCCCAGTGTCTGCCTTGGTGGCGTCACAATTCCGTATTGTAAGGTGGTTAAAAATCTAGGTATTTCTCTCGACCAAACGCTATCATGGTCTCATCACCTGCAAGATATCAGTCGTAAGGTGTATGCGGCTTCTGGCACTCTCCGGCGACTACGTAACTTTTTGCCTGTCCCAACTAAAATTATGTTAGCTAAATCCCTTCTTTTCCCTATCCTCGACTATGCGGATGTGTGTTCTCCTGACCTTACGGTTGAGAATATGGAGAAACTTGAGCGTCTACAAAATCTTTTAATTCGTTTTGTATTTGGCCTTCGAAAATTCGACCACGTCTCTGACTATCGCAAACGGCTCAAGTGGCTCCCTATTCGCCTCCGACGTAACCTCCACTGCCTTCAATTACTCTACCGTATCCTCTTCGATCCCTCCTCTCCTTCCTACCTTAAAAACTACTTCATTTTTCTACACTGCGAAAACTACTCTCTTCGATCAGTGGATAGACGTATTCTGTCTATCCCCTCTCATCGCACTCATTTCTACGCGGGTTCGTTCGCTGTCTCTGCTGTCAAGTTATGGAACTCTTTACCTTTAAAAATTAGACTTGCTCCTTCCCTATCCTCTTTTAAATATCAAGTTCGTAACCATTATCTCTCAACTGCTTTTAATTCGGATTAGTATATATTTATGTAGTATAAGTATATTTATATATATTTTTAGTTATATAGTTACTACTATTTAGTATGTATTTGTATGTATATATAATATGTATGTATGTGTGTCTTTAGTTGTATTAATATAATTAGTTTATTATAATGTATAGTATGTTGTGTGTATCTTGTATATGCATTTTATTGTATTATATAATTACTTCTACTCAATCCAATTTTTTTTTCTTCTGTTTCTCAATTTATTATCTCGCTTCTTTGCCTTCTCCCCGTGGTTGCCTGGCAGAAATCACTGCATAGTGATAAGGCCGCCCTTTGTGCTTTTGTTTATTGTAAACTGTTATTTTATGTACCTGGATTATTGCACAATAAAGTGTTAAATAAATAATAAATAAATAAATAATTTAGTAGGTATACCTACATACAAGTATTGTAAATTCTGGTTTAAAATAATTATTGAATATATGTATAATACAAATATCAAGCATTATATAAATAATTTAGGTACATTAAATAGCCTTTGACGTCAATAACAAATCAAGATTTCGAAATATAGCACTGATAAAAACGTATTTACTTTTACAAGGTGTATTAATTCGGATTGTTTCTTCTTGTAAATTCATATTTAGGCTACACCATTTTTGTATTTTAACGGGTTTTAATCTCAAAATTACCACAAAATCAACTGTGAAAAAAAGCAAACAGAAATATACAGGCCGAATTGATAACCTCCTCCTTTATTTTTGAAGTCGGTTAAATATCAAAAAGGTAACAGCCCTATAGCTATAACAGTGCTTACGTCATAATTTCATCGCAGGGGCTTAGTTTCCTAACTGTATGTACGTATATATTTGTCAACTGTGGTAAAGGGTTCCATTTCATAGTATGGCGAGTGAAATTAATTTATACGGTCTTATAAATATCTAAGTGACATCCTGGTAGGGAATATTTTAGTTAAAGAGTAAGGTACAAAATACAAAACTCATCTATTATAGATGTTTTTTTTATAGCAAACTTTAGTTCAAAGCTTTTACAAATCCTACTAATATTATAAATGCGAAAGTTTGTGAGGATGTGTGTGTGTATGTGTGTGTGTGTGTGTGTTTGTTACTCTTTCACGCAAATACTACTGAACCGATTATAATTAAATTTAACACACATATAGAGGGTAACTTGGATTAACACATAGATAGGTTTCATCCCGAAAATCCCACGGGAACGGGAACTATGCGGGTTTTTCCTTCATAACGCGGGCGAAGCCGCGGGCGGTAAGCTAGTATTTTATAATGGTACATTCATCAGTAATAATAAATTTATTAATTTATATCCGTAAAAGTTTCGCAATGAATATAATTAATTAAAAGCGTCTTATTCTTTGTTTGAAGTTGCCAAATCTAAAAGCATTTTTATAAAAAGGGTTTGATTTTTTACATCTCCGTTGCCTTGAAGTCCAAAATTTCTCGGTACTCTGGATTATGGTTGAAACTTCGTCCGATCAAATAGTATACTCTTGTGTCTACCGCTCGCATAGTGGCGATTCGGAAACAACAAATCTCTTCAACTATCTCAGCGAGACCGTCGATATAGTACAGGTTCGATTCCCATCAGCACAAATTGTACTTCTCGGAGATTTCAATGCCTGTCACAGTGAATGGCTGTTCCCGTTTCGAAAGACTGATCATGCTGGGAGAGAGGCATTCAATTTCTCAACATCTCACAACCTCTCCCAACTGGTAACTAGCGCAACCCGCATTCCGGTTATTGACGGTCATTCAGCAAACTGCCTCGACCTTCTGCTGACCACTGATCCAGACCGATACGTGGTAACAGTAACCGCTCCACTTGGTACCTCAGACCACTGTCTGGTTCAGTCTGTGTCAACATACTCTCCTCCTGACCTTACGGTTAAGGGAACTAGGAGGGTTTGGAGATACAAGTCGGCAGATTGGGAAGAGATGCGGCACTTTTTTGCGTCTTACCCCTGGCATCAGGTAAGTTTTGCTTCCAATGACCCATCGAGCTGTGCCGACAATATTGTTGATGTGATTCGTCAGGCAATGGAATATTATATACCATTCTCTGATGTTTCCATCAATAGTAAAACCCGACCCTGGTTCAACAGCAAATGCACCACAGCCGAACGAAAAAAGCAGGATGCATACCGTATCTGGGCGCGTATTGCCAAACTGTATACTGACCCAGACCGGGGTTGCTCTGAGTTCGATCGCAGTTTGCCTTTATAGTTGAAGAGCAAACTGTATACCTATTCAGAGCGTGTCTGAATCGAAATACATTTTGCTTTAAAATACTTGAGCAAAATACATACGAGTCCAGACGTCCATACTTTTCGGCGTCTGGTGTAGTATGTAATATGGCATCGATAATTTAGAGCAAAATGCATGCGAGTGCAGACATATCTTATCTCTTTTATTCCCGCGCGGCGCGCTATCATGCCTGCCTTGTCTTCTAAAACTTGCGCCGCTTGCGACCTTGACGCCTTTTTGTCAGTGTTCGTGACCTAATTAGCAATTACGCACGTGTCAAGGTTATTCTTTCACAAATAAAACAATTACTTGCCAATCGAGTGTTCAAACATGTGTGAAGTGAAATTAAAAACATTCTTAGCGAAGCAGTGTATAGAATTTACGATTTTACAAAGCAATTATGTGAATAATGAGACATTTAACGCAAAAATTCAGTGCAAACTGCCATCACTGCAGAACGATTCGCCGCGCGAACAGTGCAAGCGTTTTGTTCAACAATTCTCCAAGTTTTCGAACACAAATTGGATTGTCAAGCGAAGTCCTACTGTGAAGCGATATGAATTCCGTAAACAGTATGGTTGTCAGCATTCATCATTCAATAAAAAACATGGTAAATCAAGAAATTTTCAATGCAAAGCTTCAGTAAACTTCCTATTTAAGAAAACTACCAGAAATACAATTAAAAACGACGCCTTTTTGAAACAAGGATTAAACACTATTATTGACATTTGTTTTAACCATTCGCATAAAATCCACGTTGCGTCTGCTTACAAGTATTTACGATGCGATCCAGCCGTGCAAAGACAGTTCCATGAATACTTCGAGCAAGGTATGACCCCCACCATTGCGAAGCACTATCATGAGATGATCGTGTTAAATTCTGAAGGTAGTCAAACTGTCGCTAATGCTCAAAAAAATCCTACATATCGTCATATTAGATATTTATACGATAAATGGCGTAAAACAAATTTAGGTGGACGTTCAGATCGCGATGTTATTACCGTCTTGAAAAACCAATTGGCTTCCTTTACTGATAAAGGAATTCATGTACTGATTAAAGAAGATCCTATGGTGATCGTCATAATAACTCCAATTATGAAGAGATTATTTTTAAAAGGATTTTCCGATGAAATGGTGTACATAGATTCCAGCGGTTCCTGTGACCAGACATCAACGCGAGTGACATTCATATTTGCATCTCTAAAAATTGGTGCAGTTCCCATTGGTTGTGTTTTACACACCGCTGATACATAAGCCAATTATACTCTTGCCTTTATGTCTGTTAAAGAAGCTTTAGAAAACGATTCAGCAAGAAAATTTCAACCACCTATTATAATGACCGACGACAGCGAAGCGGAGCGTAATGCTCTAAAATGTGTTTTCCCTCAAGCGAATTTATTACTCTGTCACTTCCATATCTGTCAAGCAGTTTGGCGATGGCTATGGCTTTCTGAACATAAAGTTGCAAAAGAAAATAGAAAAGTTGTGATGAAAGCTTTTCAAGATGTACTTTATGCTGAAAGTGAAGAATCGGCGTCCGAAAACTTTGCTAAATTGTTATCGAACCATATTGTTAAAGCAAATACTATGCTGACTGAATATTTTACCAATATATGGGCCAGACGAAAAGAATGGTGCCTGTGTTACAGAAATGACTTGATGACTAGAGGTAACAACACAAACAATTATGTGGAAGCCTCTATTCGAATATTCAAGGATGTAGTGTTGCAAAGGTCGAAGGTTTTCAACAGTTGCGCACTGGTAAAGTTTATGACGGAAAGTTTTGAGAACTACCACAAGTTACGTCTTTTAGATTTTGCACACTCCCGACGTGACAAAAATATGATTTACATGAAATATTTCAAAAAAGTAGAGGGACTCAACGAATACTACCAGATAAATGAAAACGAATACAAAGTGCAATCGGAAAAGGACCCTAAACAATCTTACACGGTATCTGTAGACATTGCATGTTGTGAATGCCCTGAAGGCTCCAGTGGAAGATACTGTAAACATTTGTGTTTCATGGAAAACAAACTAAATATTATTTTCAAAACATCACCACGTATAACATCGCAAGATAGGAAAATCTTTGCAGAACTGGCGTTAGGAAATGAAACACCATCAGGGGACTTCTATTCTAGCGTCGACTTAAACAGTGGTAACAATTCTTTCGAGGAGGTTGTAGCCAGCTCTTCAGTCCAACCCACACTAATGAATTCGTCTGATATCGTTATTATACCAGTAGAAAATTCTCAAGAAAATGAGAGAAAGATAAGAAAGGAAATAAATACAGTGAAACAACAATGTGATCGCTTGGCTGATATACTACAAACTGACTCATCTCCCAGCAACTTAATGTTATTTAGAAAATTAAACAAAGTTTTAAGTGATATTGAAACCTCGGAACAAGCCAAAAACTTCTTTGCACAAAGAGTTAAATATTGTAGATCAAAAAAAATTGGTGTTCAGCCAACTTCTATTGCAAGGAGAAAAGACAGAGGAATAACTAAAGGAAAAGGACGTATACAGAGTGGCAGAGACGTAACTAAAAAACAAAAACATAATTTATCAGAAAATATTAATAAAAATCAGCCGAATGCAAAGAAACATTGAAAAAGATTGATGGTTAATGTGGTAGTTGTAGTTGATTAATGATTACATTTACTTTAATTATGATTATACATGATTACACAAATTTATGTATTAAAGACACTTTATTTTTCAATATCGACCCCTTTCTGTGACCCCTTTAGTAAGAAATGTAGTAAAAGCCAAAATTCGATGTTACAATACAGGCAAAAAACAAAAATAGTAATTATGACATTTTTCTGTTCTTGATTCATTAATTTATTTGTTTGTTGTTGATTGAAGGAACCCTTTATTATTTTCAGTGAACATCGATTACAAATAGGTACAATTTATTGTGTCAGTCAGTACATCTTTCTTATGAAAAATTAATAAATACTGTCAATTTGGAAACACTTACATTTTTTTTAACAGCCTGTACCTATAATTGTTACAGTTCAAATTTTTACAGTTCAAATTTTTCAAAATACTTACTCGTACAACGGGTTTTCTTTCGTTATAACCCAAAATAATTCACAATAGGTATGTTTTAGGGAAAGTTGTTCAGTTTCACGGATAGGTATAACAACCACACACAACAACATAACAAAAATATACGGGAAATTATTAAGCACATTGTATAGGTAGTTACAGATTTTCGCATGTCACAGTTTGCTTTACATACAAGCGAGCAAAGTGCATACCTACTCAGATTGGTCTGAGCTCGTATATACTTTGCTCCAATTTTCAATGAGCGCGACGTAGTTCAGTACAGACTATGGGCGTCTGGGTCAGTATACAGTTTGGCAATACGCTATCTGGGCCGATGCGCGAATCCGAAAAGATCCTCACATCAGCAAATACAAAAAAATCTTTAACAAGGCGGCTAAATCCTGCAAAAAGGTATTAAGAGAAGCGCGTTCCGAACATATTCGCCATATTGGGAATAAACTAGCCTCCTATTCAGCTGGCAGCAAAGCTTTCTGGTCGCTTGCAAAGACTGTAGAATCAAACTTCTCTCGTCCTTCATTCCCGCCACTACTTAAACCAGATGGATCACTTGCTCATAGTGCAAAAGACAAAGCTAATGTATTCGCGTCGCTTTTTGCCAGCAACTCGCGTCTTGATCCCACTAATGCAATACCACCTAGCTTAACCCATTGTGGCTCTGTAATGCCTCAAATTACTATTAAGCAAAAAGATGTCTTAAAAATATTGCGGAATTTGGACACTACCAAAGCAAGTGGGCCGGACGGTATACCAGCCATCGTCTTGAAGACCTGCGCACCAGAGTTATCGCCCATTCTTACTCGCCTGTTTCGCCTGTCTCTCAAACTGGGGGTAGTTCCAAAAGCATGGAAGCTCGCAAACGTTCAACCTGTGCCAAAAAAAGGAACTCGTGCAGACCCCACCAATTACAGGCAATCTCAATAACCTCCATACTTTCCAAAATTATGGAGCGAATATTGAATAATAGGCTCCTCGCGTATCTAGAGGCGAACGACCTTCTGAGTGATCGCCAGTATGGTTTCCGTAAGAAGAGATCAACTGGCGATCTCTTAGTTCACGCCTCTCACCTGTGGGGTGAAGCCTTGGAGAATCATGGGGAAGCACTAGCTGTCTCCCTTGATATCTCTAAGGCTTTCGACAAAGTCTGGCACGAAAGTCTACTAAACAAGCTTCCATCTTATGGTTTACCCCCCGTCCTCATCATCTGGTTAGCTGATTTTCTCAGGGAACGATCAATACGTGTTGTCGTTGATGGCTGCGTATCAGATCAATTGGATATAAATGCCGGAGTTCCCCAAGGATCTGTCCTATCCGCAACGCTGTTTCTGCTGCATATAAATGATATGCTTAAGCATAACATTTTTGGGTATGCCGATGACAGTACTGTAGTGGAAAGGTACTTACCTGATGCTTATGCCACCAAGGACCAAATCAGAGTAGAAAGAGAGGCTATGGTTGAGCGCATGAATAAGACACTCGGGGACGTCTCCGATTGGGGCGATGCCAACCTTGTCAAATTCAACGCCACCAAAACACAGGCCTGCCTATTTACTGCAAAAAAGACCAACTTCGAGTTAACTCCTACATTTCAGAATGTAGAGATTAAAGTAGCTGACCATATCGACCTGTTAGGTGTAACTCTGTCATCGAATCTTAACTTCGGTACTTTCATCGAATCCAAAGCTCGATTGGCCGCAAAAAAGCCCGACATTTTATCTAAGGTCAGGCAGTATTTCACACCGGAACAGCTTCTAAGACTATACCAAGCACAAGTTCGATCGTGTGTGGAGTACTGTAGCCATTTATGGGCTGGATCTGCGAAGACGCATCTGGGAGCATTGGATTCGATGGAAAGACGAGCTGTTAGGCTGATAGCTGACTCGAAATTGACCAAGAGTAGTTCACAGACGTAAGATTTCGTGTCTTTCAGTTTTCTACCGCTTGCACTTTGGTGAATGTTCAGCTGAACTTCACGCTCTCATTCCATCTTCACCGTTTCACCATCGAACATCAAGACGTGCCGCTGGCTTCCATCCCTTCGTAGTTGACGTACCATTTATGCGCACAAAACGTTATCAGAAATCGTTCATCAACTTAACTGCAAGGGATTGGAACGCCCTACCCGCTTCCGTCTTCCCAGATAAATACAACTTAAACACATTCAAGGCAAGAGTGAATAGGCTCTATCTAGGCAGGCATGCCCCTTCATAGACTGCATCACTACTTACCATCAGGTAATGATGCAGTCAAATGCCTGGCTATTTCTATATAAAAAAAAAAAAAATACATTTATTTCAGAACTAGCTTCCGCCCACGACTTTGTACGTGCATCCCCGTTTTTCCCCGTTCCCGCAAGAATTTCGGGAAATCCTTCCTTAGCGGATGCCTACGTCCTAACATCTACCTGCATGCCAAATTTCAGCCCGATACGTTTGGTTTGGGCTGTGCGTTGATAGATCACTATATCAGTCACCTTTGAGTTTTATATATATAGATGTCTACTAAATTGCTAAGTTTATATAATTCGGTAAATTAATGTATATAATTTGATTATTCATGTTTGGCGTATTCTTTAGCTTAAGTCGAATTAATATTTCGTTCTTAAAACAATCCAGTCGTCACAATAAAAATTATAACACGTACCTATGATATGAGTTGTATGGTGTTTTAGATACTCGTTCTTGGTTGTATGACTTGCGTTAATTTCTGTATGGCCGTATGTCAAAACTAGTTTTACGCAGAAGGTTTTAAGTTTACTTGTTAGAAATAAGATTTAAGTAACTTTCTATTATGATTGGAAAATTAACTGAAAACTAATATAATAGATTTTACTTTTGAGCAATTTTAAAAAACGTTCATGTTTTTTTCATCTCTATCCAATTTACTTAAACACGAAATTAATTTCTAATATCATCCTATATTTATGAAGGAAGATAATAAGAGTGTAAGTAGTTTCCCATAGAAATCTAAATAACAAGACACGTTTCCCAAGATCCATTAGTTCTCTGTAGTTGAGCCAGAATTATTAATTATGTTGACGTCGGCGCGAAGTAATATGTTTATATAATTATAAAGCGTTGTAAAAGTCACGTACTTGCCTGTTTTCGTAAACATCCATAGAATTGACTTATTAAATTGCTTTATAATATAATGGCTTATATATATTAGCTACATTTTCATACGGTCCAAATATATGAAGCAATTTTCAATCTATCTACAAACATTTTATATTATAAAAGAATGTTATCCCCAATATTAATATTTTTGCAAGAGGAGCATAATATCTGATACAAATCGCATAATATGGGGATTGTTAAAGTAGGACGTAGGTACACAATTTTGTATTTTTAAAGCATAAGTGAAATTCTAGTGCAACTTAATCCAGCTTAATATTTTGAATATAACTCTCATTGAACTATAAGTAGGTGTTATGTAATTTAACAATTACAAAATTAGTTGTCTGCTGCAAGTATTAAAATTAGGTTTATTTCTATAGGTAGCGTCGTAACTCCTTGTGAAAATTTGAATATAAGTTTGTTAGACAAAGGCTTATAACTCTTTTTTTAAAAGTTCATAATAATATGTTTCGTAAGAAATTTGGTCCTACATAATGTGTTATAATTGAAGAAAGAATTAAATGGAAGAGTTAATACGTATATAAATAATATATTTATGAACGCTCATAGATCGAGTTTCTTGCTTTCATACAAAGAAGGTAAATTGAGCAACTACAAAAGACTTTACATTGTTTAGAGTTTTTAAAATTTAACGCCGGCTCGAAGTTTTGGATTATTATCTTTTTGCGTGGGAGGAAAGCAATGAACGGTTTATTAAAAATGCCTTTTCAGAAAAAGATAACGTCTTTTATTACGCTTACTAAGGTGGAATGACACGTCTGCAATAAGATTGAAAGGAGTTGTGAAAACGCTGGTAAAGCAAGTTTATAATGCAACGGTTTGTCTAAACTCGTTATTTAGTTAGCATTATTTTTGCGACTGTACTTCTCTTTATACTATGGTAGTATGGTATACTCTTTATACTATACCTACTACTATGGTACGGTATTTAGGCCATTGAGTAAATATAAATACTAATATGATAAATAATAATAATAATAAATAAGGGCAGTAAATAAAATAAAAAAAAAAACATATCAAAAATTCTAAAATGGAAACTTGTATATTAAGGTAGTATTTACATCAAATTCTGTCATTTTCTTAATTAGCCATTCGGTCAGTTTCGATGGATCATATCTAGGTACCTACGTTAAACTATTGTAAAGTTTTAAATCAAGAGTTTATTTTTGGAACTTTTGAGATTTTTAATATTAATTGCACTGTAAAGCTTCATTAATTATGCTATTTATGAATCGAAAATAAATGCAATGCATATTGAACTCAAAACTAATTTGGGTTGATCCGATCCATGCTTTGTATTGAAAAATTATCACTTAAAAAAAATTATCATTCAATTATCACATTCTTTTCCAAAAACTTAAAAAAAAAAACATTTATTACAATAATATTATTGTATCCTATATTTACATCCTACACTAGCTATGCCCCGCGGTTTTACCCGCAGTGCTCCTCTCCTATTGGTCTTAGCGTGATGATATACATACCCTATAATTGAGGCTAAAAATAATAAAAGACTTCCTCGATAAATGGGCTATCTAACACCGAAAGAATTTTTCAAATCGGACCAGTAGTTCCTGAGATTAGCGGGTTCAAACCAACAAACAAACAAACTCTTCAGCTTTGTAATATTGAGTATAGATTTTACAACTCTCTCTAATTTAGATGAAACCAGTCATTCGTAAAGTCAAGTAGTTAAGGAATTACAGCTAAGTAAATACAACCTTTCCTAGATCAATATTACACCAGGGCCTATCCCTTCCAAAATGATAAAAACCTTAAAAAAATAGTAGTAGGATGAAACCCATTAGAAAAGGAGGGGAATGTGATAAAAATTAAAGGAAAAATAAATTACAGACAATCCGAGTTCGGGAAGTGGGAGGGAGAGCTTTTAAGGCTAAAAAATGGTTTCTCTTGATTTCCGACAAAACTACAAGTCCAATGGAAAAAAGTTCAATGGCAAAGTTGTAGGTAATAAAAAGTTCTACAACTTTTGTATTTACAATTTTTTCACATAACCTCAAAATTTTGGTGAAAAATTCATAAAACCAAGTTTTTGGTTTTTTATTTATCTTTTTCAAAATTTTTTTTTTCTACGAAATTTGGTGGAAACTTACCTTATTATGTCCCAAATACACTGTAATTTATTTGATTGAAAATATTTATTTTTGCGCCTTATTTCAACTTAATACCAAAAAACAACCTAATTTTCAATCGAAAATTCTGACGTCAAAATATCAGCTTTTTTCAAAAATTTTGGGGGATTTTTGTTCGTTGAAATATCTACTTTCTGATGGTGTAAATTATAATATACATTACCATAGGAAATTTACTCAGAAAATGCATACAAACAGTGTGATAATGAGCTTTCACTAAGTCAGGCAAATTTCTCAAACGACCTGCTATGCAGGCCGAGACTAATGGCAGAGAATAGAATAAACGCTAAGGAATAGAAACTGCTATCGCTAATTATTGACATATTATGCTCATGACTTTTTAGTAATGGTTCGGTCACACTACCAACGACGACGACGACAACGACCAAAATTCCCATCCAGACAAAATTCGTTCAAAATTAAATATTAAAATTTCCCGACATACTGGTACTCGAAAAGAAAAAAATTTCGAGGTCAATTAATAAAAAAATAGGTTTTTTGCGATTTTCGCCGAGACGGTAAGTTAATCGTATAATTTCCTGGTACCAAAATTGTAGATCATAAAATTATCTATAAAAAACTTCCAATACACTTTTTTCTAGGAGCCACCGTTTCTACGAAAAATCTGTTTTCATTCATTATTCTCAAAAAAAAAAAAAAAATTCCAATCACCAGAACGACAGGAAATTTTAATATTTTATTTTTAAGTGTGTTTTTCACAATTTTGTTAAATTGCGACTGGATGAAAATTTTGTTTGTGGTCGTCTTCGTCGTTGGTAGGGTGAACAAATCCTTAGCGAAATATCGTACGCTTATGACAATTAGTATCGCTAGCGGATTCTATTCCATTGCGTTTTGACGTTTGGCTAAAGGGGCTGAAATGTTTTTATCGACATCATTTTGTTTATGAACATGCTGTCAAATGTTAGCTGTGGTATCGTTACTTTGATCAGATGAATTTTTTTCTTTTGAAATGTTACCGAAAAGCCGAAACAAGAGAAAATATAGAGTTCGAGAAGTGTGCCTGATTTAGTAAAAGCTCATTATCACACTGTTTGTATGCATTTTCTGAGTAAATTTACTATGGTAATGTATGTTTTTTTTTGTTTCAAAAATTATCGACCCTGGTCTATATATTTAGTGTACCTAGTAAACATTGTTCTGAACTAAATTTAACCAAGTTAAATTCACATGTTGCATTCTCGGGGGTAAAAATGTGTATTTTTTAATTTCATAAGTAATTTTCTTGTTGTTGTGATGTTGCTAATTGAATCGAAAGCTTCATTTCATTTTCAAATCAGGTAATTAAGCTTTTTCAATAAATCGCAAATAATTTCTCGAGCTCACAGATATAATCACAGATGTAAGGCTCATTTTTAAATATTACCTTCTCAAAATAGGTAGGTATATTTTCAGTCTAATAAAAAAATATTTGTGAAGCCATTTTCACAATTTCATCGGTGTGGAAATAAGATTATTTTTTTCAATTTTTTATAAATTAAAAAATAAAATAAAATAAAAATTTATTTTTCGAAAAACAGGTACAGCATTATGGTCAGACCCTGAACTTCGAACTAGTGGTAAACTGGTTGGCAAGGATAACGGGCTAAAATAATATAGAATGATAACAGTGATACAGTTTACACAATCACTGCGATAAATGCCTATTATCTTTTGAAATTAAATCTTTAATGGTCTCCAGTTGTAGTTAACGTTTTAACAAAATCGACAATTAAGACCTTTACAAAGGGACAAAGTCATTACATTAATTATTTTAGCTTTACTCTAGATTTTAAACGACTACTTTATTGTAGTTAGGTACGTATATTTAAGGATATTACAGTGAAATTATTGATTGGTACTTTGAAGTTTGTTTTAATGTAGTTATTGAATAATAACTATACGTTACGATAGTGTTAGTTTTAAAGAACATATCGCATAGAAGCACAGCCTGGTATGATGCATATTAAATAAATACTATAAACCATGCTATGGCTATAACATAATCGTAATATTTATACATTGAAAACATAATTTTGTCCCTACTTTAATTGTGCATTAAATAGTTTTGACAATTAACTGTAATCTATGTCTCTTCTTTATGATATTCTAAAAGTGCATGTTAATTATTTTCATCAGTAGGTACATGACAGAAATTCGGTAACCTATTAAAAACTCGAATTTCTATTACCCGAATCTTAAAACCCCGAAAACGGTTGTTAGAACTTTTAAAAGACAGATGTAATGAATGACAAATTTTTAAAATTCCTTTTTTAATTTCCCAGATGAATCAATTTCCAGATGCACCAAAACCAGATTTTTAAAAAGTATTTTTTTGTTTCCCGTATTCTCATAATACAGATCTCATTATACCAGATTCTCAGAATAATTTTTTTTGTTTCCCATCGTACCATTTTCCAAATAAAGAAGGTTTAAGTGTCAAATTCGACTCAGTAGGTTAGGTTAGGTTTGAACTGTGACCCCTCACGCACGAGCCGAGCGAGCGAAGCGAGCGTGCCGCGGCAGCGGCCGGCGAGTGCCAGAACCGACTCGCTATTGTTTTACTTGCCCATTACAGAAAGGTTAAAGTGTTAAAATCTATTCAGTAGGTTAGGTTAGGTTCGTGCTGCGACCCCCTGGAAGGATTTCGTTTCGCTGGATATGGTTTATTTGAATTTCAAAAATCTGGACATTGTTTGTCTGGATATCAATTAACTGTATTTCAAAAATTTGTGTTATATAATATGTGTTAATATGGATTACGGTCATCTGGATTTTGTGCATTTAGATTTCGTATGTCTGGAACTCATTCGTCTGGATTGTAAAACGTCGTACAAATAAAGAAATGGGCAAATGAAATTCGGAGTTACGATTATATGGCAAACAAAACTTCGAAATTTTAAAATTCGGGGTTATGAAAAAATGTCCAAACGTTTTCTGGATTATGATATTCGGAATATTAAAATTCGAGATTAAGATAGGTAACCCAGAAATTCACAATTACAATAAATTAATTTAATGCAAAAACATTCCTTCCGCATATTCAGTATTGGGTACACAGTACACACCCAATACTGAGTATGCGGAAGGAATGTTTTTGCATTAAATTAATTTATTGTATAAAATATGCGAATGAGATATGAATCGAAAGGTTGTAACGTTTTTTAAAGAGATAAATATTATATGGATTTACAGAATTGAAATAAATCAAATTAATATTTCAAGTAACTTTACACTGTAATGTTTTCTCTGAAAATCTATTTTTAAAAAAAAGTAGTAAAATTATTACTTATGCCTTCTGCTAATTTTACTACTAATATTTTTTATTAGTAGTAAAATTAGCAGAAGGCATAAGTTAGATCTTTTAAGAAATCGTATTATATTGAAACATTTTGTTTGTTCGAGGTTTTCTGAGATAATATAGCCTTGTCGTTAATCTCTTATCCTCCTTATATACAGTTAATGTTAATTTACATAGACGTATTTTATTATAAACAAGCTTATTAGAACAATATCGAAAGGGGAAGATAGACATCTTTAATTTTTTTTCGCTCTCAAATGTAGAGAATAATTTTGTTCTGTTTATTTACTTTTTGGTAATATCCTATTATCAAAGGGTTGTTTTTGATAAAGTTTTAGTTAGAAAAAAAACACGATATTGAAAAGATATGAATTATCAATAATATAATATTATCTAATATTCACACCATTGAACTAACTGTACAACTAACAAGCAAGTAACTCGATGGAAATCATTATTTTACCAACGAATTCGTAGAGTTCTGTGATTTTATTATTACTACGTATAATCAGATAATATAATATACTAGTACGACTAAGATATATGAGAATCACGTATGAATAAATGTGTTAAGCTCTGTTATTTATTGTTCCATATTAACACCAAAACAAATATAGCGTGGGCGTTGTTTACAACCAAGACGAGTCTATTAAAGCAGCTTTATTATTGTAATATTTTCGGAGGCATTCAAAACCCAATTAATTAGGTTTCGCTTTGTTAAACGCCTTTGTTAAAATAAAGGTAATTGTCAAAGTGGTTGTTATAAACTGCAAAAATGGTTTGATGAAGAGTGACTTCGTCGGAATTAGTAATGAAGTTAGTAATTTAATATTAAATTTAAAAGCTTTTAAATTTAAGTTGAAATTAATAGAAGTGTCGCTAAATCCTCAGACGTGAACTGAATGTCGTCTTTGGATGAGTTTGTAACGTTATTTTATGCTTTGTTAAAGATTGTTTGGTTTATTGATACTGGAATAATAGATTCTACGAAGTCATTGGTCACGCTACATTGACGTGAAAGATGCGTCTCAAACTCTCGTTTTTCATTTAATTTATTATTATAGAAATAAACTTATAATTATTTAGATAAATAATATTTAGAAATCCGGTTCGAAAAATTCTCATTTCTTTGTGAAAAAAAGCGGGAAATATATATTGTACATGCGTCAAGTTCATAATTTGTTTCCTCAGAAATTTAATAATAATAATAATAAGTGAGAGGGCGAGTCACCACCTGCCAATATATTTTTACTTTCTTTTAGTAGAAAGGCAGGTGCCATAGTTTCCAATAGTCCCCAAATACCGGCCCATTTAACATCCCACTCCATAGCCCAGTTTATTTTGTTTTTCCATATCTCGAAATAGTCCTACATCGGCCGCGGACTGCCTAGGACTGTATCTCTATAGTGCAGTCATGGGCAGGCTGCGGCTGGTGTCCCACAACACAGTAAAGTTCTCTAAAGGGCCTCTGCGTGTTGGATCCGTGTCCCCACGTAAGCCTTCCAAAGGACCGGGTACCTTCCTTATGATGGTACCCGAGTATTATGGAATGAGATACACATAATAATAATAATAAAAACATTTATTGTCAAGATCACAACACGAGATACATTTAAAACAAAAAAGAAATAAAAAGAAAAATAATTAAATAAAAATAATCTTATTCCTAAGAATAGTAATGTGGCAGTGAGTGACCTGACAAATGGAGCCAACTCAGTAATATTATGGCAAGGTGATTAATACCTTACCACCACTGATTTTCAGTGACCCCAAGTGACTATTGGAGTTTCAGTCTAGAATTGTATATGATAATTTATCAAGAGTATATTATGTGGAAGATATTATTAATATGATAGATATTAATAAATAAATACATCAGTTAAAACATGTAATATAGGTAGATATAATATCAGTATGTAATTATGTATATATACTTAATGTAAATAAATAAAATGAAGTTATGTATACAAATGTTAATAATTATAATGATAAATAAATAGGCAGAAAATAAATGTGTATATAATGTTATGTTATATTATATCCGGAAAATAAAATAAATATTTAATAAAGTTTATGTGTAATTACAAATGCACTAAGGGTTAGAACAGGATTTTAAAATATGTTTCCGGTATTGGAAACGAAAACTATTAATATTTGTCAAACTGGTTAATGGTGGTGGAATGTTGTTCCAACACTTAGTGGCATTGTATCGAAAGCTACCCTTGAAAGCTGCTGAGTGGTGCTTGGGTATGGACAGTTTACAGTTTGCAGACCTGGTTAGGTAGTAATATATATATATTATATAGTAATTTCGATGTTATTATTTATATTATACTAATCTATTTGTTAGTTTAGTAATTTAGGCAATTTAATATTATCGTAATAGGATATATTACAATAATATTAAATTACTTACCTCATTCATCTTCTTTCATCTTAATTCTTAAATATTTATCTTTTGTCTCTTAGGGAAATTTAGTGGAGAATTTTT
Source organism: Colias behrii (assembly GCA_029959065.1). NCBI lineage: Eukaryota > Metazoa > Arthropoda > Insecta > Lepidoptera > Pieridae > Colias > Colias behrii. Next base: position 4,643,192 of record JARWMC010000015.1, read on the forward strand.
TGACGAATCGTGTAACAAGATTAAAATATTAACATAAATTCTTAATATTTTATTTTTACTCTCTGTTGCTACGTAATAAATGGAAACTTATAGTGTTTATTTTTTGTTGACCTTATAAAATTCAGATATAAAATAAGGTAGTTTTATAATCACCAATCAATGTTAACAAATATAGCTAGACGTTTTTTTGACTGTTATTAAAATAATGTTATTAAAGGTTGTTTTTGTTTGCAGGTTTTTCGCAGTTTTATATCCACTCCGCTTGGCCATAGCAAGAAAGAGAAGTAAAACGATGCTTTCAGTAGCGTGGGTCGTCGCACTCTTATGCAGTGTACCTCAAGTGAGTAACATTGCTTATTAAAATCTAATTAAAAGCCCTGTGAGTATTTCATATTATGACGTCATCTGTGTAATATAGAACAATATGACCAAAGTTCTACGTCAGGAATAGCTAAGATTATAATATTATATTAAATGGGGAAGAAAATAGAGAGAATGGCTAGAAGATCTGTTTCTTAATAAGACGAATATTTTATGCGTCTCTGTTTTAATTAGATTTTTTTCTTTTTTCTCTGGATATAATATTTTTTTCATGTAATTATCGGAAGAAATCGTATTTGCAGCTATAAAAGAATTATGTGTTTTATTTTTTGCAAACACATGATTGTGTTGTTTGTTGTTTTTTTTAAAATTAATTTATTAATATTTAACGATATACCTAATAGAGTAAGATCCCAGAGCCGTAAGACACAACTTATATAAGCTTATAAAGTATATAAGTTTCGGTTCACAGTAGTCTCTAGTGTACTTTTTAGTATCTGAATGTTTATGGAGCTCTACCAGTGACACCTGCGCCACCTGAGCCAAAACTTTTATCAGACGCTTTAAAGCTCAAATAAATGAACTTAATTTATTTTTAAATGTCTGATTTTTTGATATGTTATTAAGATAACTATTACAATGTTATATTTAATCAGTCAGACAAATTGCAATGACCAAATATCCCCTAAACACAAAAATTACTCAACCATGAGTATGAGCACGAGAGCACATGAGCATGCGCTTCAGAGTAAAATATCTTAATATTTGAAAAATACTTACTGCTTTTAATATGTATATCTATTTGATTAAGATAAAATTTATAATTAAAGTAAAAATTTATCATTTTAAAAATAATTTAATATATTGTATATGTATAGGGAAAAATAAACTAACATACTAGAGCTAGACTGTAATACGAGTTTAAGAAAGGGAACCGAGTTACCATTGATGTCTCACTCGATCTAAAACGCATGTATAGTGCTCTCGCGGTCATACTAATGGTTGAGTAATTTTGGTGTTTAGGGGATGTTTGGTCATTGCAATTTGTCTGACTGATTAAATATAACATTGTAATAGTTATCTTAATAACATATCAAATAATCAGACATTTAAAAATAAAGCGTCTGATAAAATTTTGGCTTAGGTGGCGCCGCGCAGGTGTCACTGGTAGAGCTCCACAAACATTCAGATATTAAAAAGTACACTAGAGACTACTGTGAACCGACACTTATGTGCTTTAGAAAATAAATTGTGTCTTACGGCTCTGGGATCTTGGACCATAAATGAATTTGAATACGTAATATCTACCTACACAATATTTTATGTCAACGTCGCTTTGAGGAGGCTTTTTAATACATTTCGACGCCAAGTAATTAACTTAACATAGTCTACAGGTAAAATTTATACGAAATAATATAAGAGTACCAAAACCACATTTTTGGGGTTTTAATTAAGTTGAATAATAGCTTTATATTTTACGAAATACAATCTCAATAAATTCGGTGTTATTTTGTGAAAATTCAATATAGTTTTGGAATAAACAAAAGCGTAGGCGGATATTCATTAGTCCGTATAAATGTAACAACGGCTGACAAACAAACTAAAACTAATATGAGAGATTAATAAATTTGTACCCCTGTTTTAAATTTTGAACTAGTTTGTTCGGGACTTTACTCCCATTAATATAAAATTTAAAATAAATTATGGAATAAACAACACGAATAAAATATTTTTTTATTCCTTTATATCAACTAAATGGGATACAATTTAACCGCACAGGATATTAGTATTCCAGAATATTTATTACTGAAATTGAACTATTTTCTAGATTTATAAAATACATAGATCAAAAGACGCATTTAATAATTTACTTTCAAAACAAAAATGCGTTTGAAAAATTCCAGTAAAAATCAAAGGAAAAGTGGGTCAAATTCAATCACAAGTTTTGATTACTGACCGTCCCCGCACAAAAGCAGTAAAATAAAATTTTATTTGAAATGAGTTTCTTCAATCAAATGTCGATAAATGAAACAAATATATAATAATGTAAATGCTAGTTACAAGCTTTAAAAGTAATTAGGATAAGGACTTTGATGTTACACTATTTGTTCCTCAAGGGTTCACAAATATTTGTTACCTACTTAATTGATGTTTCTTAGAAATCAGAATGGCAAAATTAACTGGGAATGTTTTAAAGTTTTAAACTTTTAGATGAAATTATGTAAAAATAGTAAAAATGTCTTTACTGTTATGGGGTTTTGTTACCCACGTAAATGAAAGTGGTAGATTGTGTTAAACCTTTAATAAACCTTTCAGTTACAATAATGTTAATCTATACGATGTCACAATGAGTCTAGTTAACAGGAGACAAATCACCGAACAAGTGTGAGACAATGAATAAGGCTACGTATCTACTGCCCAGTGCCTATTGCGTATTAACCTTAGGACGGCAACAGGGGTGACCCGTCACCCCACTACTCGATAAAAGTGTCAATATTTAGTTGGTATTGGTTCTGTCTCTTTCTAAAGCTCAATCTATTCTCTAATTGGCGTGGATGCAATCAGTCGCACGCGTCAACGTGTCGTGGTCACAGAGCAAGTAATATAGTAAGAGACGGCACTCAGTACTTTGATTTCGAGCTCACGCACACATATGCATGTATTGGCTAAGGGCGAATCTTATATACCAACATAAGCTCACTTACATCAAAAATGACACACATTGCTGCCAACATTTAAAAGTTGACGTGCTAGTGATGTCTCTTTGAGTGCATATTATCGATATAACTTCATATCGATATCGATAAAATTTTCGATGCTGGGTAACATCACTACTAATTCTCATCCTTATTAATCAAATTTTTAGGAAATTAAAAATAAAACACCAACAATGTAGATCAATAAGTTTATTATGATATAATATTAATTATGTAATAACATTTTTATATAATATTAAAACTCACTTTAATCAGCAAAAATGGTTAATTCCATTTGAATTTTACTGAATATCTTTATTCAGGCATGTAGGACTTAATTCGGCTAACGGCTTAAATATTATGTGAATACAACTAGATTCACATTTTATACTTTTCCTTGAAATATTTTGCGGGATTTCTATTTTAAAATCTCGTTCTAAATTTCGATACCAATAATAATATATCGTTGCCGTTCGGATCGCCGCGCCATAATGGAATTGTATATGAAGAAGCCGTTGTTTTCTTTGGACATAATAATATCTCTCCAATTGATTCTACAGCCAGAACATGACGTATTAGAGAAGTTTTCTAATAAATTGTTATGTAATTATTATGTTTTATCTTCCTTATAGAACAGTCATTGGGTACATATTGCAAATATTAAGTCATAAAATATCAAATAATTATGTACACACAAAGATTTTAACATTGTTTACACATAACACTTTTTCTTCTTTTTTCACTTTTGGCAGAAATATTACAAATTAACAAATTCAATGTACTCTTTGATTAACTGAGTAAATAACAAAATCTACGATTTATGAAGAACAAATTTTGTTTAACTTCCACCAAAACAAAATAAAACGCCATTTTGTGGCCATTTTGAATTCAAATTACAAACAACGAATCAACATCAAGACGTTGTCTATGCTTAAGTCTTAACCATTGACAAGAAATCGAAGAAAGAAAGAAATAATTTATAAATGTACTAGCTTAAAATTAAAATGTACAAAAATAAGGTTTAAAAAAAAAGATGAAATATTAATAAATAATTAAAACTAAAATATTAAATATTATAATATATGATTACATCGGAGAGGCCAACATTAGAAATATTTTTATTTTTTCTAAATGTTGGCATGCCAGACTCGCCCTTAGGTCTTGGAAAAGTACAAAATAATTTTAACTCTATGTCAATTAAATGAAGTTTAAAATTGCTTGATAATGGAAGCCTAACCAAAACGATGTTCTAAGTGTCGACCCACTGGTCGTGGTAAGTTGTTGTTTTTGTTATATTGACATTGCTGGGGTGACTCATAACCCCTATTGCTGTTTACGTAATTATTTCTTTTTGTAATACTGTAATAATTGTTGGATTTTTTTAGGTAAAAATGGCTTCGATTTCGGATACGCAGATTCAAGACTACTTGCAAAATATTGTTGATGCTAGCTCGGATGATGAGCGCCGTTCCGAAGATGGGGATGCGAGTGAAAATGATGATCACGTTTCGGTGCACTCGGAGGAGGAGGACATTATTTCAAATTATGAAGGTAGTGATGACGAGGATGTGCCGCTGGCACAATTACGCACTAAAGTGTTGAGGGGTAAGAATGGACATGTTTGGTCGTCTATTCCACCATCTTCGAGTAGAACACCGCGGCGAAATATAGTAACTATTCAGCGAGAATTAGGAGTCACTTTACGTGATATTCTAAATATAAACCAGGAAACTCCTGAAGGTGAGCCCCCTGTAAAATTGCAAAAACAAGCAAGATGTGCACTATGTCCAAGAAAAAGGGACAAAAAAGTAAAAACTTTTTGCACAAAATGTCTTCAGCCCGCTTGCACTGAACACCGTAAGGATGTTTGCTTGAACTGCATTCAACCCAAAAAGAAAATACCAAATTAAGGTTGCCATAATTAATACTTTTTTCATGTCATTAATAATTGTATAAGTGATTGATCTCATAATAAATAACTTTCGTTTTCTTACAAATTGCTGTTTTATTTGAGTTTAAAAATAAAGGGGTGATGCGTCACCCCTGTTGCCATTTATGTATGTAAAAAAAGTGTTGCCTGCGGAAGGTTAACTCTCTAGTGAAAATTAACGGTCGAATCCCATTCGAAATTCGGCCAAGTGCGTTCCGTTTCGGAACGCCACAGATAATAAAATAAAGATAATATAAGTGGTAACGCCACACTGTCAAGTAGAGATTTAAATCTGTTTACAATACATGCTACTATGTACCTATAGGTACATATTATTACCTTTGAAATTAAAAAATTAAAACAGGCATATTAGATACCTACAAAGATACTATTGTTGGTGTAAACTTACAACGATATTAACTAAATGCCAACTGTAAAATCTCATTATTCAAAACTAAATTACAGCTACTTAAACCAAATTCATTAAAATAAATTATATTATGTTTCATCAGCTTTGTCGTAACCATGTCAACAGGCTTAAGGGAACGAATAAAAATATTGTTTCACGAAAATATTTTTTGAATTCAAACCAGTAGGTAGTCCGTGAAATTAACTTGTTCAAATTCGCAAATATTTTCGTAGTATAATAATTGACATACTTAAATATTTCATTCAATTTAAAATAATGAACAAAATTAGGCGTGAAATTAAATAACGAGTACTTTAGTTATGAATTCGCTATAGGTATGTAAAAATAATATGACGATACCTAAATAATTTAAAGCATTCAAAACTAACTTAAAACTGCAGAAATAGGAAAGTATAAATAACCAATAAAGCATATTACCATTTGATCTTCTAAGTCATGATATTATGGTAAATGAATTTAGACCCAGCAAAAGCTACTTCTAATGTCTACAAAAAACAATTAGTTAGGCAAAATAAAATATAACGCACATATCTTGTAAAGTCAAGATTACAGCTTAGCATTTACAAAGACAGGCAATTAGATCCTATTAGGGGTAGCTTGAGGGGAAAATGGACGAAGTCAAATGGAAAATACGCCATCATTTTATTGAAAAATAAACTGCACTTTCCAACATGTAGAATAAATCAAGCAAAAATAGTGTGATATTTATGACTATTACAATATATAATAAAATACCGGATAACTTTAAGAATCTCCCAGGAAGAAACTGACGAAATGGTTAATGGAGAAACAATTTTATGATATTCAAGAACTTATTACATTGCGGAATCTGTGACAAGGAAGAATTAGTGACGTTTAACAATAGTGATTAGTGACGCGAAGAATTTGTGTAGTGTTGGTGTAGTGTAATTTAACTTATTTCAATTTAAATATTTGCACACCCAGAAAGTGGGTAGAATGTATTAGCGCCTTAACATTGTAATAACACCTTTTTTGTAACTACATTCTTGTAAATAAATGAAATTTGAATTTGAATTTGAATTTGAAACGACTTGAAGGTTTTAGTCTTTAATTCTTTTAATATCTGTAAAATATGATATTTATTCGTTTACAAACTAAGTGAGATAGAAAATATGGTATTTAATTTAAGGACTTGAAGGTTTAATCTATGATTCTTTTCATAATAGATATATACCTACTTGTAATATGAATATTGAATTTCATTTATTAATGACATTATCGTAGTGACGGCGTTAGAGCAGAAACAGGTGATTAATCATACCCTCAAAATAATTATATTCTGTGTTTTATTCTTATTGTAGAGCAGATTTTATATATTTATTATACTAATTACTAGTTACATAAATACTAATACCTATAGTATATTTATAATTCTATTTATTAATTTAGTATCATTACCGAAGTTAAAATAAAACGTATTTGTTCTCAATTATAGTCACTCACAAAAAGTGAGAACGTTTATTCAATCCTCTATAACACATGCATTTTAATAAAAAAATATACATTGTTACTTTTCAAAATTTTATTGTTTTTTTTATTTAAATCTTTTATTCTTTGTTATAGAGCCTCGTGTTCCGTGTGATGCGACACCCGACGGTCCCGGAGTTCGAGCAGTGCGTATCATTCGAGGCTTTCTCGAACCAACATCAAGAGCTGGCGTACAACGTCACATGTCTGCTGGCTATGTACTTCCTACCGTTGGTGATAATAACGGTCTGCTACGCGTGTATATTCTGCGAAATATCCAAGAATTCTGCTGAAATGTCTGGTGAGTGCTTGACCTAACTTTATACTGTTTATAACGTAAGTATACTATTATAACGTAAGGTTATAATGGTTTGAGCGACTTTTGACTTGATGTTTAGATATTGTTTTAGTTGCGCTGCGAAATACTGCGAGTGTATTAATTAATCATAGAACATAAAAAAAAGTATGAATAGATAAGCTTTATTTTTGTAACTGTATGAGTGTGTTTGAAATTATGATTTATATAATGTTGTTTATTTTGGACACTGCGCCGGCTGAGTTGACTAACGAAAAATCTAGACCGTTGTAGTTCAATTATAATACCTAATGTAGCTTTCTGGTGGTACCTAAAAGAGTTTTCAAAATTGTCTTAACATTTATGTGTTTATCTACAAAGAAAAAATTTACAATTTCATATTTATCTTCTTTACCTTAGATTTGTATTTTTATCATTACCTCATAATAGATGCCCCAAATAAAACAAAATTAGAATATTCTGATTTCTATTTATTCTTTACGATATTTACGCAGACATATTAACCACTAGTTTTAGTTTTAAACGTCTGCGGCTAAGTTAACTTCGAATATTGCTATCCGAAACTACATTTAGTTTGCATAAACTGAAATAGTCGTGCATGCGTACGTTAGAGCCCGGTTAACCAATTTGTTTTACATTGAACGCCAGGTTTAATACCTTACAGTTACATATAGAATATGTTATATAGCCAGCAATGTACGAAGTCTGCACACGCATAACCACAAATGCCTTAAACAATAGCATGCTTTCTTCCTAAGCGTGAATATTATGCACGTGTTCTGAATGTTAACCCTTCACTTAGGCAGAAATAATGGGAATTTAGAGGCTAAATTATGATACTATTATAAGAAATGAACATGACATTATTTGCGTTTAATTAGATTGTAGGAGTTTTGAGTGCGCTTTAAAATATTTCACGATTGAGAGAGATGGTTCATTTATAATCACGGCGCGAACGCTTTGTGATAATGATTTAATTTCTCATTAAAGTGATTTTTAAGATTTAACTTTTATACACATACATATTAGAAACCTTATGCAGGTATTGCAATACAATAGTGAATAGGTCATATATTTTAATCACATCATATCACATACATTTAAATTTTACAATAATAAATAATGATAATACTTATATAATTTAGATCTGTCCGGAATTATACATACATAATAAAGTGGGTTTTTAGATTCGTAGAAGTTAGTTTAAGACGTAAATAATTGTTTTTTAATTGGACAAATATTCTATTGAATAGGTACTATTTTGCAATAGCAATGTACCGTTAAGAAATGTGTATAAATAAATACACAATAATTTTCCAGTATTTTATAAGTTATACACAAGAAATTAACAGTAGATATAGATCCAGACCGATATTGTTTGCTTTTCCTTATTCTACAGTAATTGTGTGGAGTCGTGCTATTCTCTTAGGACAGAGGCAATTATCACGACTTGAGGTCAAACGTCTTACGGGCGATAATGACTTCTGAATAATGAAGGAGTGCTTAGTGATCGGGATGAGGTTGCAGGATCAGGAGATTGGGGTTTTAACGGCTATTAGTGTGGGATAACAGTAGGTATTACAGTAGAAACGACTGTAGGACCTGGCCAGGACACAAGTTGTATTGAATCTATAAGAATAAATTAACACGTGCGTCGTGCATGAAAATATGTACCTACGTAAAATGTAAGCTTTTAGGGTTTACAGTCTATTTATTGGTTATTGAAAATTAATATATGAAACGGCAGGGTCTACTAAGTCCGACCTGGTGGATAGATGATAGAATAAGGGTTCTTTTATTTGCAAAAGATGCTCTCTGTTGTAGGACAGTTTTTAAACAAATCTCATTAACGCATCAAATGTCATTGAACTTTTTGATTCTACGTCATGTCTATGTCTTCACGATGTCGCCTTTAATTTCACGAAAAAGAGCAGAATACACATAAAATGAAAAGATCGTTAATAACGAAATTTAAATCTAATAAAGAGCACATTATACTGAATAATCACTTTAGCCGCTTTTAAAACAAAACGGCACTTTTGATTTAAGCTTAAATAATTGCATAAAAGCACGACGCGGACGACTTCACAAATAAAATAAAGTTAAATCTATTCAAAGTAAATGGCTAAAACCTATTGCTCTAGCAAATCACATAAGCGCCTTACGACAAGTATAAGCCCCGCAAGTTGATATTGCGATGGAACCTTGTCACAATAACAGCCGCGTGACGTCATCCGTCGCAAAAAAGTACAGATAGCAAAAAAAGTTTTAATAAAAAGTAAATATGCTAGGGTAATGGGCACGGAAATATAGACATAATATATATTTCCATGGGTAATGGGTTTATTTGTAATAGCGAGACGGCTGTTTATGACCATAGGTATATTTCTAAGAAATTTTGGCACCATATAAAAAACTAGTTTTGTATGCTGATTATAAAAAAACAATGATTTCACCCTTAAGTACGTAACAATTATATTGTTGATGTGTAAATATGAAAATATTTTTTAATTAATGTTATGTAGTTATGAATTATAAATAAAACCAGGTTGGTATGTAAAAAAATCTATGTTTATTTATTAGCGAACGGTACTGACGGGGCGACGTCGACTACGTCACCAAGATGGCTGCCAATCGCAATATCAACTTGCGGGGCTTATATAGTACCATCCACAGGTACCATCGTTTAGATTTAATACTATTTTATTTTAAGCCTTTTATTATCAAGTGTGAAGCTCTATTCACAAAGATGTTTATGTACTTTTGTATGAAATTTATTTTTATATGACTGCTCTAAGTGACTGCTAGAGAAACGCCCGGAAAAATATGTTTTATAAAATGATTAAGAATCATATAGTTGTTACAATGTTAAAGAGACATTATTAAGATCGATTACAAACGTCATAAATACATCTTCTTTTGGCAAAACAACATTTTATTTTTCTGCAATGATTGGAACAATAGTTTTTCAGTTTTATAGGAGGATATTTTTCCTTGCACTTAAACCATTGTAATCCCTTTCTTTTATAGAAAATTGTTCAGAAAGTAGATTATATTTTGTACCTTAAACATATTACTCTTGGGGACTCTACGGGATTTGGAACGAACGAACGACGAACGGATATTATGACAATGTTTACTGTTTGTACATATTTTATTGTTAATATGTCTTTTATTTGATAGAAAATTCCATCTTGAATTCTAGGTAAATGAAACAATAAACGTAGAGTTTGTGTTTGCTTCATCTTTTATGGTTGAATGTTTAACTAGTGTAATATTAACTTAGTCAAACACAATAAAATACTATACTAGAAAAGCGTGTCGAGATTTTTATTTCTTTGCGCGTGTGTCATTGACCTGATTATGTTTAATGAATTTTAGTATAAAGGAATTTATTTTAAGATAAATTAAAAACGGTTAAATATTTCTTTCGCAGAATTAATTACAATAAATTCCAACGTATTTAACGTCGATTTTCAGAATTAAAATGTGAGCAATGATGAAATTTCAATGTGTTTAAACCACCCGAAATTTTATCTGCTATTTTATAATTAATATCCCTTTAATTTTTCGTATTTTGACGTGACGAAATTCTTGAATACTGAAATATTAACGCAATATTCACAATGAACTCTTTTGAATTTGCATTTACTTTATAAATATGTACATCGAAAATGTGTAAATGTTTGTGCTACTATATTAAAATATATACTACTATTACTTTTTAGCTTTAATGTATAGTTAACAAAAAATGCGTAGAGTTATCTATCTACCTAGCTAATATTTCTCATAATATTTTATGTAAGTCTATCCGTATGAACCAATTAAGGCTGTTGATATTAAATCAAGTCAAGGGAAACCAAGCAAGGATATAATTACCTGTATGAAACATAGATATAGTCTATAAATAATTTAAATGATAGTTTCAAAAAAAAAATACGCAGGGTATGCAGATTATTACCAGGTGATTCCAGCTCGCTTTTTATTCGCCAAAATTCTGAAGGTATAGTATAGTAGGTATATATATAGTATAGTAGTATAGGTATAGTATATAACACATATTGAAACTAACAGCACTAGATAAATTACAAATAAACCTTTGCAATAAATAAAATATAATATCATTGATTACATACGTATTCTTTCTTTGATGTTAGATAATCTGCAAATGGTATGCATAGAGTACTTAATTAAAAGCCTTTGACAGCTAAAGCTACAGATTGTTCAATTCACTTCCAGAAATTTCCGGACGTCAAAGTCCGAAATGTTTCACATTCAGTTAAAAGGAATAATTGAAATTGTTTTTGGTTGAACTTTTTCTACAAACATGAAAAGTATTTGGTCTAAATTTTAAAAAAGGTATTTCGTAAAATATATCAACGGTGTACGAGAAACATTTTATTGTAGTCCTAAGATTACGTTCCAGATTCAGCCCACTGAATAAATTTCAATATCGTATTAAAATATCTGATTCTTCCATTTTAGTATTGAAGTCATACATCGTATTGTCCGGAATATATGTACAAGTTTTCAATTTTCCTTTTAATTAAATTTGACCTTTACTCTGTTATATTTTCGTTTTTACTTATACAAAAGTTGAAATGTGTCCCGAATGACAATATATTTATGTTTATTTCATTGCATCCGTATAAAAACGGATCAAAAGATTGGACCTCCGATTGACCTCGCCTGTCTGTCAACTTATTTTTTGGCCCTTTTCCTTAATCTAACAGAATTGTTTGGTTTTGAGTAGCAATTCATTGCTGATGTAATAAAGGTCTATGAGGTTTCGTTTGTACAATTTAAAAGGAAACAGTAATATGATTTTTAACAAAGGGATAGTTGATAATAGAAACAAGCTTTTGTATAAAATATAATATAATATACAAGTACATTACTGTGTCCTGCTAGACCAAGACATTTTTCAATTAAACGAATATGTATTTTTCTTGAAATACCACAAATGTGATCTTAGAATACCGACGCGCAATGGTTTGATATTTGTTTGCCTATTTATATTACTGTGTGTTCTTAGTTTAATTAAATCAAGTCAACAGTTTAAGGCAGGTGGAAATTACGGCCAATGTTTATCCAACAGTTTAAGTGTCGTGTTTGCTTGTAATTAGTTTAATTGTTTGAGGGACGTAAAGCTGAAAGTAGCTCTCCTTGAGTTCCATAACATGTTAGCATACTAAATATTATGTATGTATTTAAGGGTCAGCGCACATATTATGCGGAGAGGAGCGCTTTGCCTTTTCCACTATATGCGCTATACCTTATCCATGTAGTCGCTTGAATATGTATGAATTAATTTTAATATTGATTTTCAATATAATTTCAATACGGACAATTTCACCAATAGATTGAGAGTGGAAAATGATCCTTTATTCAATGTGCGCCGAGCCTTAAATGGTATAAAATTGATTTTTGTATAAAAAAACCAGTAGCGCTATTTGAAGCAATAATAGCTTCACAGGATATGATATAATATATTTCAGTTAACAAAATATTAATGAAATATAAAAATAGTCTTTAGAAATAATAAAATACTGATTGTCTAAAAGCCATTTTTGTTATATTTTTCTCCGTTTTCCAACATCGACTTGGTGTTTGTACTAAATTGAATTAGATAGCCATAGTGGTTTTGGTTATGTAATTCAATTACACAGTAATTAGTACAAACACCAAGTCGATCTTCGACTGAAATAACTGCCACAGTAATTTGAAATTTAAGCAAGCACTAAAATTGAATTAATTTAAAGAGGCGAAAATTAAGTTAAAGAGAAAAGATTTCTAGAAAAGTGGTTTGAACATGTTAAATTTATTCATAAATTTTACCTTATTGCTCTAAACGTGACAAGACTAAGAGCTGATTTCAATGAAATTTATATACCAGATAGAAAGCTATAGGTTAGCTTTATTCTAATAATATACAATTTTAATACTAAATCGAATAAAATACAAATCCCTTACAATCAATTACATAACATCAATTCAAATTCCTCAAAGATAATAAATAAAATTGTAAAAGCTGATAATTCTAGATATCCATTAAAGCCAAAGCAAGTGCGTCAGATATTATTCTTCTGGGATTTACACGTTCTCACTCGATCCGGACACGTGTAAAATAGCCATTTTATAGCAAAAAGAAATACCTAAACATAATTATTATGACTGTCGTGTGTAAGAAAGAACACGTTTCATTCAAGCCTTTTTCTTCTACCGATAAACAAAAATAGATGAGTTGAGATTATTCACCTAGACTCTAGAGCAATATTTTGTAGGTACGTAAAGCTGGCGATGAAAAATTAGCGAAATTAAAAAAAAACAACACCAGAATTTGTTGCTTATTTGTTGCTAATTAGTTGCTATAATGACGATTTTGTTGCTCAACCCGTTCGCTGAAAATCAGCAACAGTTCTAGCTTAACGTTAAGGTAGCGTGAAGAAATCGGAAAAAGGGATGGATCGTTGCAAAAATGCAGGTGATTTTGTTGCTAATTTGTTGCTGCATAAAAACAGTGAAAATTTTGAATTTTTTTCATTGGCGCCAAAAATAACACTGGCCACGTCAACTTAATTGTCGATTTTCGGTAGTGAAACATAAAAAAAAATTTGTTGCTCCTCACATCGTTCACTGGCACAGTGTACAGAGCCAGCAACAAAATAGAAACCGGAAGTAGAGTTAATTTTAAAACCGGTTTGCTAGAAATTCGTCCACGCCAGCTAAACTGTCAATTTTCGGTAGTTTAACATAAAAAAAAAATTTGTTGCTCCTCACATCGTTCACTGGCACAGTGTACAGAGCCAGCAACAAAATAGAAACCGGAAGTAGAGTTAATTTTGAAACCGGTTTGCTAGAAATTCGTCCACGCCAGCTAAACTGTCAATTTTCGGTAGTTTAACATAAAAAAAAAAAAATTTGTTGCTCCTCACATCGTTCACTGGCACAGTGTACAGAGCCAGCAACAAAATAGAAACCGGAAGTAGAGTTAATTTTGAAACCGGTTTGCTAGAAAATCGTCCACGCCAGCTTAACTGTCGATTTTCGGTAGTGAAACATAAAAAAAAATTTGTTGCTCCTCACATCGTTCACTGGCACAGTGTACAGAGCCAGCAACAAAATAAAAACCGGAAGTAGAGTTAATTTTGAAACCGGTTTAATATAAACATTTAGTTTATATTTCGTCGCTATTTAATGGTAAAGTAAACCTACTTTTTCAGAATATGGGCCTTCCAAATAAAGCGTTTTGTGTCTTATTGAATTGAAACTTACTCAACGACATTCTGTTTTCAACTATTTCGTTTTCGTTGTAATTTATTAATAAGAGTTAATTGACCTGAATTACACGTTACTGACATATCTAAATATTAATTTGTACATTATTTTTATCTTATAAGTCGTCACATGACAATATTTCTTTTATCACGAGACATAGGAGCTGAGACGTGATCAATAATGTAACTGACATAGAATCAAATCTATTACCGTGGAAAAATTCTGCGAGTATATTTCAAACATAATAACTAATATTATTTGTTCAATAACTTACTTCTAAGAAGTCTAGGCATTATAGGAAATTACAAAAGAAAGGTTCAGAATGAAAAACTATCTACTCTAATAGGTATATATTATATTGGAAAAAAAGGAAAGATTTGATTGTTTTTTTTTTTCTGAGGATAGAATAGGCTTCGAAACTACTGGACTACTTAAAAAATATTTTACCATTAGAATTCTACATTATCCCTCATGAATATAGGCTATATTTTATGATGTATTTATCCTGGATCAACCCGGGCGGAGCCGGGATGAGCGGCTAGTATTTTATTAATGTATTAGCTGTCCCGGCAAACATTGTTCTGCCACACTTATCACTTATGGGTATGAATAATAGATGTGGTCCAAATCTCAGACCTACCCGATATGCACACAAAATTTCATGAGAATCGATCAAGCCGTTTCGGAGGAGTTTTCAAACACCGTGATACGAGAATTTTATATATAATATATTGTAAGAAATAAAACGGGAGGCCGGTTTAAATATTAGTTTGAATGAAATAAAAATAAGAATGTACTGCGATTCTACACAGCTACCTAATTGATGTAGGTAGTTGATAACAAATCGCAGCAAGTCAACGACTATTAGCAATGTGAGGGTAGTTGGGTCGAACGTCGTATAAACAACGTCCGAGCCCCTAGGCACGATTCTTACGAATGCGCCACGAGTCAAAGGAACGCGGCAATTTATAGTATGCGACAGCTAAGCATGTTCGGACAGGAAACAGTGACAACTATATTGACAACTACTCATCCACAAAAATATTAAATCAAAAGTTACGTCTAACACGGCCATACTGACAATCGTACGTCCTCGTACGCCTTTTCTCGTATTAAAACACTACGGTAGTTCATCTCGGGGTTACACAACCATCCTGCCTCGGCCACACTGACCTGACAGAACAATAACCACATCCACATGACATAGGCACTCCGTTCGCGTATCTTGGTATATCTACGCTCGTTCGACTAGTGAAATACATCACTACGATACGTCAGCGACTAGACAATACCTCAACGCCAGGGTTCGACTAGCGATTTGGATCACTACACACAATTCCTTCGATGAACTACATTCCCGTTACAATAATTAATCCACGTAACAAAATTTTACTTTACACAACGCACGAAAAAACACAAACGCCAGTATGCCGTTACAAAACTACGTAAACTAAAACACATTTAAAAAGTATGGGCTTGAATTCTATCCCGCTTCTGATGTAAGAAATAAAACGGGAGGCCGGTTTAAATATTAGTTTGAATGAAATAAAAATAAGAATGTACTGCGATTCTACACAGCTACCTAATTGATGTAGGTAGTTGATAACAAATCGCAGCAAGTCAACGACTATTAGCAATGTGAGGGTAGTTGGGTCGAACGTCGTATAAACAACGTCCGAGCCCCTAGGCACGATTCTTACGAATGCGCCACGAGTCAAAGGAACGCGGCAATTTATAGTATGCGACAGCTAAGCATGTTCGGACAGGAAACAGTGACAACTATATTGACAACTACTCATCCACAAAAATATTAAATCAAAAGTTACGTCTAACAATATCTTAATTATATCTGTTTGTAAAAGATATTTTGCAGTTAATCCGACATTATAAGACGTGTAACGATTAAGAATGAATTTATAATAAAGGGAATGTACGTTAAATGCTATTTTATTGAAGTAACCATTTGAGCTCAACAGTGATGTATGGACGGTATTAATCCACTTTCACAAGATAAATTGCCATTCTTTTAAACTTATAAACATTTTTATATGTTATCCTTCGAACTTTAGTGTGAGTTATTTTTAATAAGCTATTTTTGTATCCAATCTCGATAGTGAGACTGAATGATGGCTTTGGTATTATTCCACTACGTTGGACAAGCTTCTAATAGGCGAATCTTTCTATTGCCCTTCTTTTATATTTGATGATAAATGCGATTGGAAGATTATTTCAGTGACAATTCACAGATTTATTTAATAGGTATAAAAAATATATAAAATATTTGTCACTTATAATTTATAGGTATAGGTATATTTCTTAAAGGATGCCTTAAGTCCCGACCTAATTTTAAGCCTGTCTCCGGTAGCAGATGTGAAATTTCAATGGAGGTTTAAAACCAATTGTCCTGTCCTAGTTTAAGGACTTTCATACAGCAGATGTAGATTGTTTGTCTTAAACTTTGGGCTCTAATCGTGCATACAATCTTCAAGTGTTGACTTTTAACATGTTTACCTAGAAGTCGAAGCTTAGCTTTAGCTCGCTTATAATGGAAAATAGTGTATAGGGGCCAAAATGACTACATGCATTACATGACCAGTAATATAACATGAATTTACATAGGTATTTATGGTCAGAAGTATACATAATATTAACTTCAATTTAACTCTTGGTTAAACTATCTATCTAACTACTCAAGTTACTTATCTAATAAAGGTTTTAGGTAATAAAGCAAAAGTTTCATAAGCTTTTTATACCACTTTGATCATTTCCAGATTAGATATTATCCAAATTAACTACATAAAAATTAAAAACTATAGATTAAAATATCAAGTAACATAAACGATTTATTTCTGAATTACACAGCCTAATAACTACAGAGATCTGGGAGGTCACCGGTATACCACTAGAGAGAAACTAAAAGAGCAATGACCTTCAAATATCAAAAGGCCTCCAATTACCTATAGTTAGTCCCTAGTGAATTAGTAATAAACACCACGATATCTTATTCATAATTTGTTTACAAATAAAGTGAAATCATTACTTTATTAACTAATAATTGAGTAATATTTGGTTCGCGGCTTTGTTTGATATTCATGTTATTGTAACATAATCGTACTTCATAAAAGTTTTCATACCCTTTTTTCACCACTACCTTATTTTGTACATAAAATACTTACATAAATGGATTAGATTACAATTTGTACGAAAGCAGTTTCTATTCTCTAAAAACAAAAACATACATATTATAAGTATACGTAAGTAACTCGATTAAGAACAAAGAAAACTAAACTTTGATTCAAAAATAAAATATTCAAGGCAGCGTATTAGCACATACCTAATATAAATGGAAGTATCAAGCTCTTTCCTAAGCTAAACTAAGGGACTATTATATTTTTATTTCCAAAATAAATAAATTATTAATGCTGTATATTAATCCAGAAGAAACATTTTTTTCATTAAAGCTTATTAAGATTTTTGTATTAAACTTCTCTATTTGACTGCAGCTGCAAAATGAATGGGAAATGAATCGGGTATAATTAACTATTGTGATCGAACTTAAATTTATGCAGTGTTGTCGCTTTACTAGGTCATAACTGGCAAAGGCTTGAATCTATAAAACTATAGCCCGTTATCAAGAGTGAACATTTTAATCATCATCACTACATAGTATAAAACAAAGTCGCTTTCTCTGTCCCTATTCCCCTATGTCCCTTTGTATGCTTAAATATTTAAAACTACGCAACGGATTTTGATGCGGTTTTTTTAATAGACAGAGTGATTTAAGAGGAAGGTTTTAGTATATAATTTATTAGGTTTTAGACCAAGCGGGCGAAGCCGCGGGCGGTAAGCTAGTTTCTAATAAATTGCATTTACACGGAAACGAAATAGTGTATATAGGCAAAAATGAATAATACTTAAATCTCCAAAAATCTTAATTTTCCATACTATAAGTATCTACTATATTTTCTATGGACAAATAAATCGGAATGTATTAGGGACTAGGGACGCCTGCTGTCTGTCACGAGTCAGACAACTTGAGATAAATTTAATTGGATTTTTTTGTTCCATCGTCTTTAAATACTGAAGTACCCAAATTTTAGTTATTTCGTTTATTGAGATAATGATAGACTTATAATTATTAACTTAAGTATTTTTATCAATTTGGAAGAAGAAAATGTAGGTTGGTCTAATTTAACGTACCTACTATTGCTTTTTTATATCTATAGTTTTTGGAGAACGAAATCATTCTTTATTAGAGTTATAAATAATTTCGAACTGATTTCTATTTGATATAAAAGCATCTATATTAAGTAGTTACTTAAGGTATAGACAAATCATCGTTATGAATGAACGAAAATAATAGATCCATTAATAATTTATTGTATTGAATCCAATTTTCAGTGAAGACAAAATATTTGTGTACAAGATGATTCTGCTATAAATTTCGGGTCATCATATTTATTTAATTACACAACACTATTTGTTGATATACCTTTCAATGATTAGACTTTACGTTTATGTTAATAATTTAGAATATAGTTTATACAAGGAGAAATTAAGATAACCTATATAAAAGGTAGGTATGAGGGCAAAACACATATGATCTATCTATTATATTTTTTCGTGGAAATGTTTTTATTCGAGGTTTTCAAAGCGGTATCATCTTGTTAACAATGATAACAAATTGAAAATGACTTTGGCACAGTAATAATCGCTGAACCTGTTTACATTAATATGTTTGCTATATCAATAATCCAAAATATTATATTAATGAAAGTAAGTCATTGTACCGACCGCGACGCGAACGTGAAATCTTGATGCGAAAATAAATATAGATAAAAGAAATGTCCTCTAGCATATTGTATAAATGAAATATATCTTTAAAATCGAACGTGGACATACCAAGAAATAAAATTATTAGAGCCAGATTATTAGAGGCAACAAATTAAAAAAATTACAATAAGTAAAGATAATTAATACTATACAAACTAACGTAAATTATAATTCCCATTAAACGTTCATTAGGGCTTTAATTAAAACATTCATTAACCTTTTTACCCCGGGTAACTTTCGCATATCAATTAAGGCCTTTGCTTATCCGTAAAAATATACTTCAAATATAATTTATTCGTGTAAAGTTTGTAATTAAAACAATGAATATGAAAGAGGCTTGACACGACATTGTCACATTTAATTTAGATTTTAGGCTATATGACTTTATCTTAATATAAATTGTCAGGAACACTCTAGAATTTGAGAAAACAAATTTGATATAGCAGGTTAATTACAATTACAAACACAAAAAAAGTTAATACAGGTATTTAATCTTATTTAATTGAAATCGATCAGTTTTCAGATCATACTTAGCAGCTAATAGCATAATACTGGCCCATTCTTGAAAAGTCGCTTATACTTTGACTGTGTATTAACCTTGTTTCCCGGAATGTCTGACGGCTATTAGTTATTTTTCATGCTTTAATGGGCCATCTTCACAATCGAGAGCTTTGGTCGAACAAATGATCGTCGATGTTTGCCGCAACGATCTATAATGACTCGATCGACATTTAGGTCCTCTACACTATCGTGATTGCCTCTACTCGCCCAACGCTGCCCATTATGAAGAGTACCTTTGATATATTTTTTCTCAATTTTTGGCAGGTAAATGTCAGCAATCAGAACATGGCAGGATTCACCTGCGGAGGTCTGATCAGAGGCCACTAGCACGGGCTAGGAGAAGGACCCTCAGGATGACAGTTACGATAGTTACTGCCTTCGCCTGCTGTTGGATGCCCTATGCCACTATGACGCTGTGGTAAGTAAGGCCATTTAATGCAAAATAAAATAAACTGTATTTCTTTCGATACTTAGCGATATATTGCTACATTTATTGAATAAAATGAAAATAACATAAATATAAAACATAACATCAAATCTCATATAAAAATTAAGAAGTCTCACAAACGTTTTTTCAATTTATAATAAAAAAGAACTTGTTCGTATTTAGATTGTCTTCAGTATCAATAATGATACAAAATAAACAGAAACAGAGGATTAGTATTGACTTCAAGAAACTAGGTATTAGTTAGTTTATAGAGTAACCTTGCATTCTAGCTCGGTTCTAGATATAGATTAGCAATCGATTTGGTTTGATTAACAAATTACTTGAAGTGATAGTTTCTTGTGGGTTTCTTAATTAATTTAAACTTTCGAGTTTGAATTAATTCCTATTTCATTTATATCTTGTTTATCATCGTAGTTTCTGTGGAATTAAAGGGAAATTCGATAGAAGGAAAATGTTTAAATTTTTAACTTAAAAGTTGTTTAAACACAAAACTTTATTTAACAAACTTTAAAATATGATCGAATAAGATGATTAATTAATAAATTCATATACATACATTATAGTTAATGAAAGTAATCTTAATTGTGGCCTTGGTGAAATTCCACTTCGAGGACAAAAAAAAAATAAAACTATCTATTTTCCCTTGTTTGACATGATTAAGCGGGCTATTCACTTACCGGCCGCAGGGGCAATATCATTTTCAATACTATTTTTAGGTCTAATTTGACCGGATTATAATATAAATATAATATTTCCAAACCTAATCGTAATCATACGCTAATTTAACTACAATTGATATATTAATTACAATCTTAGCTAAATTGGTTAGTGGGATGATTAGGTAAATTTAACGTAGGTTAATCAATTAATTAATACGAATCGATTGCTTTGAATGTTAATCCATCAAATTTTCGAAATTTAAATAACTTAATTTGTTAATCCATCAAATTAAGTTAATAATCTCCGAAATACGATGACTATTTAGAGCCTTATTAAAGCCAACGACGCGACAGCGTAACGAGACAGTTGAAAAGTTGTTACCTATATTAACTATTAGGTACCTAGGAAACGGGTACTTACAGTAATATATATTATAATATATTGAACGACCTCCTTTATTTACCTACTACGGTTCCTATACCTACTGAAAATTTATTACATTAATATATTATGCGACGAGAGATTGTAAGCGTAGCCTTAATTAAATTTTATAGGTAGCATTGCATTCGAGGGTAATTTATGCTACGTAAACTCACGGCAATTCGCTTCGCACATATTTGTGATGTTTGTTAATTCTCCATCTTTTAATAGAAGATAACCTCACCTAATATGTGTCGAAGAAAAAGAATTTTAATAAATAATCATGAAGATATAAAAAGAACATGATTTTTCTAACAGTTTAGAATTTAAACTACTTACGGATGGCCAGGAATTGATTCATAAAAACACGTATAATTGCTAAAAATCTTCAAATACAAGAAAATACAACAATAGAATAGAAAAATAAAATTGAAAGTTTTAAATACTACATATTAAAATAAAACAAAATGTTTATATACGGGTCTAGAATCTAGATTAAATCATCACAAGGAAGGAAGAATACAATATGCATTAAATTATTTTTTTCAAAGGTTCACTAACTCTTATGTTTCCTTTAAGTGTCATTGAACCCACGAGCCCATTATTTAAGTCAAAGAAAACCACTTTACTACTTTTTAACAGATTTCTTTGAGGTTTCTCTTCGTATCCTGCTTATCTAACTTATAGAGTTCTTTGACTTTCTCTTATAACGATTTAGAAAGGGTAAGTAATTTCTTTTATTTTAAGATCAAGGGAAATAATTGTTTACTTGAACATTTGGTTATTATAAATATTATCGTGATTTTTACGATTTATCATATTATGTTTTTTGTTTTAATGTACGTAGTTCTCAGTATGCAAAGTTAGGCTTTCATTTGAATAGGTTTCAGTTGAGGCAGATCTTATTATCACATTAGTGGAGGACAGACGGCGCAGCTGTAGCTTAGTAGCTTGTAGATGTTGTTGATATTCTAATTTATTACTAACTAACGTCCCAGACTTACGTCCTGTAATACATAGTTGAAGATTTGAAATTTTTTACATTTCTCGCCGCTATACTACCTCAGACAAACGGAAAGTTAAATAGACTTCGAAAAAAAAATCTCATAAAATATAGCAGTGTGCACTTGAAAAAAACACATTTATTTTTTTAATCAGGCATCAATCGTTTATTTTTAAGGGACTGACAACACCAAATTGAAGTTATTTGAGCAGTTTTTTAAGAAAAGATATTTATTCTAGTCCATCAAAAAAATATATGTTAATATTCATCATATTTCGAAGAACGTGGACGGACTCGATACATAATTGGACGAAATCGGCTCGATAGAAAATAATTGCAAAGATTGGTCTTAAAATCATCATTAAACGATTCTATGTCTTTATTTTTTTGACGTACGGGTCTGCAATTTAAAACACGAAGTCAACATATTCATACCTGAAACACAGTATTACAATATTATTTCCTACAGTAAGGAATCGCCTTTGATGTCGCGCGATGCCGCCGCCAGCGTAGGTACTTACGCTGCCACACGAAAATACGCTAGGGTTGCAACAAATGGGAAATAAAACAATTGTGAATATTAATATTATGATGAAATCATTTATTCATATGTACATTCAAAATAATTGGGATTATTAAATCTGATGTAATTATTTGTTCATAAATATATAATTACTAGCGGTCCGCCCCGGCTTCGCCCGTGGTACATATTTCGCAATTAAAGGTAGCCTATGTTCTTTCTCAGGGTCTAAAGATTATCTGTGCCAAATTTCATCAAAATCGGTCCAGTAGTTTATGCGTGAAAACCATACATACATACATACAAACCTTTCCTCTTTATACTATTAGTATAGATTACAGATATTGCACTGCTAAATATTATTTACGTGGACACTTTATTTTTGGATGTTCTTAATTGTATATTATACCATTTAACTAAGTAATGCATTTGCATTGGGATGTACAATCTGATCAGAAAATAATGAGGACAACATATACATAGCTTTGATTTTAATTCAACAGATACAATTAATACAATATTTCTGAAATATTGTTTCCTTCTGGGATTTCAATGTAGATTTACATCCGTAAACGGAACAGTTTTTGCGCGCCATAATAGAATATGTAAGTACCTATGTATAATAAAATTATTTCACAAAAAATACGACTGCGTCGTCCTTTCGCGATAGTTAATGCAAACTCAGCGTGATTGCATTAAGCGGCCCGCGTCGCCCGACCCCCCGCCAGTTCCCCTCCGTTTCTCTGCACAAGTACATTCGTCGCCATACTGTAGGAAATATGGTAATACTGTGCCTGAAACTCTAACGAGTCATATTTCGCATATGACCCACACTTTTCCTTAAATCACATATTTTCTTATTATTTTCTTCTACGACCTGGTCCCGCCAAGTAACAGTGATATTGCGCTCTCGTTTGCGCACACTGTCCAATTGTATGGGAGTAAAGGAGAGCGCAATCACTGTTAAATTTGCTCTTAACAGCCCCTTAATGTTCCCTATTACGAGTTAAACATACCTTACCTTTTTTATATATTTTGTAGGTACTTCTATTTCTGAGTATTGTATGAATAATTTATTGACTAGTGACTACCCTTAAAAACTTTAAAAATTTATACCTAATTATTAATCTTCTTGTTTGTAGGTACATGTTCGATCGGGAATCCGCGATGCTGGTGTCTGCGCGGGTCCAGGACCTGTTCTTCATCATGGCGGTCTCCAACTCCTGTATGGACCCCCTGGTATATGGATCCTATACCTTGGATATGAACATCATTAACAGAACGTTCAGGAAAATCTTTTGCATCCATAGCGAAAACTTGAATGGACACAGTAAGTATTGTAATTTGATTGGTTTTAATTTTGGTTGGTAGGTATTTTATAAGTGTGGCATTGATAGATTTTAATATGTATTTAAATTTTGTTTGATGTTTAATGTTTATTGAAATATTAAATTGAATTGATAAGAATTGTGTACGCACATTTATAGTATTTTTCATTAACCGATTTTGTTTATTACTTTCTCTGCGATATAGACTAGCTGTGCCCTACTGTTTCACCCGTGGACATATCCACAGCAAAAATTTTTCTTTCTTACCAAGGTCATAGTTTTTGCTGCGGATAATATAGGGTAAACGCAGCTATCAACGACCCATCGAAAATCTGAAGGTATTACCGACCTATAAAAGTAATTCGAAATTTAAACGTTTCCAGAACTATTCTAGCTATAGGTAGGCAAAGTTATACACGAATGTATTACTTGAGCATCGTATACTTTTAAGTTAGTGTGAGTAGCTGTGCAAAAAATAGTAAAAATACGTAAGTTGCTGCGGGGTAGCGTGGACGCAGGACGTTTCGTACTGTTCCGTTGTTCCTTCGGGTAAGTACTGTGATTTATCTTTTTAAGACATTTACAAACAAATGACACCTATACTTTAATTTATATTACTAAATGTCAATGCATTTTAGTGTCAACTTTTCATTTCTTACAACATTTTATTAATAAAAAGTAATTTGAAACGATAAAACTTTAAATTAAAATGGGACGGTGTTAGCTTCACCAGTTTAAGTCGTGGCAGGTATCAACGACCCGTAAGTCGGCAATGGCAGCAACGTAACTTTTTGTTTAAATTTTCTTTTATGTTATTGTATCACACTAACACAAGCGGTTTTATGGACCAGTTTAAATCTAAGCTATGAGTCTTCATAAAAATCTATTAGCGACTAAACTTTTTTTGTCTAGTGTTTACCTTTTAGCGTTATCAATTTATACAAAGTTATGATATTTTTCGAGGATCGATATCGAATAGTTACAGTAGTAAATCATTGTTTTTTTGTTCAAACAATATGCATTTGTTCATATTTTGTATGACATTAATCAATTATAATCTATTTTATAGTCTGATGGTCAAATGAATTAAAATAACCATTTTTTTATGGGTCGGTAATACAATTTAGGTTTATACTTACATACTTTATTACCGACCCATGTGGGTCGGCAATAGCAACTATAGGAAGCTATTACCGATCGAATATAGATTGTTTAGTTTCTCATCTACAAATTCAAATTCAAATTGCTTTATTTGCAGAATGTAGAATAAAGATGTTTGTAGATACAGATAATATCGATCCTTAAACATTCTGCTCGTAGTTGAGCGTGCAAATATATTTTTACTACATACTTTTATGACATAATAGGTGCCTATTAAAAAATGCTTCTTCATGGTTAAATTAACATAAAACATATAATTATATCTTTTTCCAGAAATATGGAGCCACAGATGCGGCGAAAAGTATACAGTAAAACACAACTCGCCGAAGCAATCAATCAAATAGCATAAGGAAATATCCTAGAGTTTGAAATCCTTAATTGAATATATGTACATATATTAATAGTATTATGTTGATTAATTTAAAAGTTTATAATTATTTAGTTCATTACTAAGAAGTACTCATTTGTTTTATTAAAAATAACTATAATAAAAAAATACGAATATATTTGCATTTTTATTTCATTTTATTAAGATCGGTAATCATCATCATCACTAGCCATTGCTGGAAAAAGGCCTCCTCTCACATACGATCGGGAATAGCTGCATAAAAATCGTTAATAGCTTCACAGCCGTTTTTATGGGTCGGTAATTGCAACAATCGACTAAGTCACATTGTAAATTATTTTTTACAAGATAATCCTTTATTAGAATGTATTTGCTTCAATAAAAACATTTTTTATACATAACACTAGCATATAAAATGAAACTATAAATCTTTAGAAGAACCAGTATACTTAAAAAATATGGTTGATTTGAAAATTGCCTTAGAGGGGTCGTTAATACCTGCGTTTACCTTAATGCGATATTAAACTTGAGAATAGTTGAAGACAACTATTTTCAATCCAAATGCCTTAAAAGAAAAAAGTTTTGATGTGGTTTAGCCTTAAAAGCGTAAAAGATAGGCGGAAAGCATTTTTGCGCATTTGTAATATTATAATTTTAGTAAGTATGACGTACCACGATGATATGGAAATACATTCAAAAAGTGAAATTCGTATACGTCATTTTATGACGTATACAAAGAGAAAAAGATATCTAAAATACAATTACGCCCACAACCTGTAAAAAGCATGACACGAATACAAGTACATAATGAATTTCGAATGACCAACAGAATATTTATCTGCTTACAGACATAAAATTTGAACGTTAATTTTGAACGCTATTGTGTGCGTTTATCAGTCAAATTTCTTTACATCTAGTCTAAGCAATTAAAACTTTTCTCCTTTTTCAATATTTTTTTACCCGACTGCGCAAGAAGGACCTTTATGTTTATGACACGCTTTGTGTAAACGGCTTATAGATTATAGCTTGCGTGGGAAAAAAAGATACCTACATCAAAAATAAGCAGACGTTTTGGCGGCAAATTTAAAACTTTATATTATCTTTATTCTTATCAAGTGGGATTTTATACCAGTTGATTTAAAATAAAACTTTTTTCAATTAGAAGATCTCTTGTTTCAATAAATTACCATTTTTTACATGTATATTGTTTGCTGGTAGCAGCTAAAAAATACTTCGCGGTAAGAAAACATATCTTTATTGAAAATGTAAAATGAATAGAAACTTTGGTATCCAAACAACGTTATAGCACAGAATATATAATGGTTATAGTTCAATCGCCTACGCCCTACGCTGCTTCATGAAATTTAATAACGTATGTAGTATGTTTGCTTATTTTATGTACTGAAATTTGATATTTTAAATTTGAAATATTAAGGAGCAGAATGTTTGAGATAAAATATTAAATTGATAGTTTTGAAAACAAAATGGCAAGATCAAACATTTTTTTTACATAATATACCGAGAACATAGTATTTTGTAATTAATTTTGAAATGTATGACACAAGGATTGTTGAACTAATCGAAAAAAATAACATTAAGTGGTTGCGCCAGATAACAGAATTTTGAATAATTGCCTCGATTGAGAGCTTCTTTTGCATTTATAACATTAGTACGGACTGAATGGTTTTATTTCGAAATGAATATTTAAATTCCTATTTCAATTAACAATGTATGTTAGTTTATGTACCTACAAAATGTTATGTTCAGTTACACGTTTTACCGCTATAATTATGTTTTGCTCTATAATTCAATATTGATTGATTATTATTTATCGTAAATAAATCTGTTTAGATTTCAAAGCACTTATGTTTGTTTTATGTATTTATTTTTTGGCCACATCCCTGTTTTTATATTAAAAACAACATTATATATTTTTTTCATTTTAACAAGGAAAAACGGGAAGCTGTTTATCAAAGTAAAAATAAAGTAGAACAAAAAATAAAACCAAACGAAATATTTACTTTACGTATTTTTCTTTAGAAAACGCCACGTGCATCTGCTAAAAACAAAAAATGTCCATTAACAAATTTATCCTAAAATTACGTTTTTTGCCGTTGAAATAATAAATTTTCTTTGTTCGTACAGGAATAATGGAGCCAGGCAAATATATTGGCAAACAACAGGCTGTCGTTCAAACCAATAATGTAAGTATAACTAATAAAGGGAGTTATTTTAAAAGTATCAGATTTAATAGATTTGTGAAGGTCACATTAAAATTAAAATTCAAATTCAGTATTTCATCATCGCTTTGTTTGGTATACGCTATATACATTTACTTGACTCTATCTTAGTTGATTTTAATATTGTGATATACTAAATTTTCTTTAATAGTAATATCATAATATTTAGTACAAATTGATTATAAATAATTTCCTTTTATATAAAATATTTTCCCGTTCATTTCCTATACTAGGAGTAGTATTTGATATTAAATATTCTCAACATCATCAAATATTCCACTCAACTTCAGCCGAAAAGTTTCACAATTTCATGTTACACGCAAGTTTCAAATAAACGTTTATTCGCTTGAATAAGTAGATTTTTGAGGTCTAATGAAATTGTTGTCCAAAAGGGATTTACACGATTCCTTTGCTCAATGGGAAATACCTTTTGTCTAGATAAAGTTGGGTATAAAATGTGTAGGAAAAAACCTTGAGGAGAAGTGAAAATTACCTTCTTCAGTTTTTTGATGCAGTGTAAATGTTCCTTGGAGATTTGAGGATGTGCGTTATATAAGGAATATAAAGATGAGCCACATTGTAGAACCTTTTTGACTAAATTGGATCTGAAATAGCGTGATTACCGAATTTCTGATTTATAAAAAGAAATGTATCCTAATGCTATCAAAGATGACCTTTTCATAATATCTTTCATGCTAAGCTTTCTGTGAAAATTGTTAGGCAAATTGTAATACAATAACATTCATCATTTTATAATGATGCTACAATTTAACCTCGCCGATGTAATTTCGACAATTTTAGAAAAATCTTCTATAAAGAATCTCATGTGTAAACATGACTACATACTGTGATACATACTCTTACAACGTTACACCAAAAATTTATAATAGTATTACAAGTAGGTCATGTACGAGCTTCGAGTATCTTTACCACGAAATAACTATTTAGTGATTGAAGAATGCACCAACTAACTACTCCTAATCTCACTTTTACGATCACATACATACGATAACTTTTATAAAATATATATACCTATGGCGTAAAAGTGAGATTAGCAACAGCGTTAAACAGAACAGCTTTTCATAGTATTTTACAAAAAAATGACGACGTGAAACTCCCTAATATAAATAAAGACAATCCATCAAATTTTTATTGAGTATCGGATAACGCGTAACAGCCTAAAATTAATACCTTGTGCAAAAAGGTTTTTGATAAATTGAGAAACAATTTTCGGATTTCTCACTAAGTTATTTTAAAATAAAGCTTTGCTAGTTTAGGTTTTGGATTATGGGATTGTTTTCTGAAGTAATCTAGCATGAGTAGGTTTATCTAGAAGTACTTAAATAGAGAAACATAATATGTATATAGGTACCTTAAATATATATATTCTGAAATATTTATTCATCTTTAATAGAAAATAAAAAAGATTTAAAGAAAATAGTAAGTTGTATGAATGAAGGATGTTTTATTCTTAGGTTTTATTAATGATCACCGCGGAATTCTCTCGCTCGGTCCTTCCATTGATGCATATAGAAAAATGCTACAATTAAAAACCATCAAATTTTTTTTTACATGTAATTATATTATCCCCATAGTTATTACTTACAAATAAATGTTATAAAACCAAAATTAAAGGACCATAAAATATTTCTACCTTTACATTTAGGTCAATTTAAATGTCTGTTCCATGTAAAATATTGTCGAGCTATCGAAAACTTTTAACAATGTATTTAATTAATAAAATTGGCTTACGAGTTTTACATGTCGAAGTGTGATTTTTTAATAATTAAGTAAAAAAAATATGTCACGGTGAGAAGAGAACACAAGAGTGAAATTTTAATTTCACTCTTTTGAAATGTAGTTTTTATTGCTTGAAAGCAAAACTACCTTTTAAAAACATATATTTAAATAAACCTATGAGGCTATGACACATATTATGATAATTATATATTATATATTTTGATACTATTTTTGAATAAAACTGTGCACCGAGAATAATTTGAATTGAAATAGGAAAAGTTAATTTAACTGAAATATAAGGGTAGTTCACCAGACTTCATACTTTGCAGCCGCAACGTCTAAAATGCAAACAAAGCCATTTAATCTGGGAAAGGAAATTTCTATCCCAAAATGGACGAATGCAAATAATGGTCGTTGGTAAAATTAAATTAAACTAGTACCTAGCTAAATCTATAATACTAACTACTTATTTAATATAATAAATAATAGTAAATCTATACTAATATTATAAAGCTGAAGAGTTTGTTTGTTTGAACGAGTTAATCTCAGGAACTACTGGTCCGATACGAAATTTTTTTAGATAACCCATTTATCGAGGAAGGCTATAATATATCATCACGCTAAGACCAACAAGAGCGGAGCCACGCGGGTGAAACCGCGGGGTGCAGCTAGTAATATTATGAAGCTTCGTATTATATTACTATCAACATCTCTTTTTCAATATTAGGCTGTATAATAATATAATTCGGTATATCTTCACAAATACTCTTTTTATCTCATAATATTTCATTCTATTATAAATACAATATAACAAAAGAAATTCCTAGAATTTCCTCTCATAATATTATTATCTATTAATTTAATTAGTGATGGTAAATTCACTGATAAAATAAAAACAGCCTGTAGTTATTTTCCTGCGCGAATACACGTGTAAGAAAAGAAAAAATATCTTTATCAACACAAGAAACTTAAAAATATTTACTAGCAATATATTATACTTTTTTTTTATAGTGGGGAAATCTTCCAAAGATACCCACGGCCCCCGGGGAAGGAGCCGTGGGTTATGTCGGATTCTTACCGACTAAAACCCCACTGTGTTCCGTCGAGCCGCTTTAATGATGGGGCCGCGGGTATTGGTTGGAATTCTTCCACGACAATATATTATATCTAGTGCTTTAAGTTAACGTAAAGACTATACTGTACCGATACCACCACTAGGTTACCAGGTAATGCAATATAAAATAAGATTTTTTCACATCTGCAGTTAGTTACATAGAATAAGTATATGTCGTGGCCATATCGTAGATTTGCTCATTTCATGATATGATCGATCATTTCGTGAAATGGTGTCATTTCATGAAATGGTTGAATGTCTATTGGCCACATTATGATGTGGTTTGAGCAGATCAATGATAAGAAATCGTTTCTCGATATGGCCAACTAAACGCGAGGTTTTTTCATGAAATTATCAAAATTATTTGATCATATCGTAAAATAGTTACATTAATTATTGGTAGAGGCGCTGCAAGCGCTGTGTTTATGTGATAAGATGGCGGCCGCTGGCGAAAATTTAATTATTCGCAGTTAAAAACTTCATAATTCGTTTAATTACAATATGAAGAAAGTCATAGCAAAGAATTTACGACGAAGAGGTTCGAGTACTATGAAAAATGCGGATATCTTATATTGAAGAAAAAATGCGTCTAAAATCCTACACATAACTATATTTACGTAATATCCTACTATATTATTATAATTGTTTCTTTTTTAAAAAGCGATTCGCTTCTGGCACTCGCCGGCCGCTGGCGCGGCACGCTCGCTTTGCTCGCTCGGCTCGTGCGTTGTTTATTAAAGTCTAACCTAACCTAACCTAATGTTTTCTATTGCTAAAACCATTCGCTTCTGGCATTCGCCGGCCGCTGCCGCGGCACTAACTTAAATGACAATAAACAAATTCTTAAAATACTCTGAATTTTTTAATATTTTATGGACTCTCTATATTTTATTCGATCTGGCCAAATGTGGATGGCCAAATCGTGAAACATTGACGATTTACGATTACGATTTAACGATCTGATCAAACTATGTTGGCCATTTCATGAAATGCGACCATTTCGTGAAATGATCAATCATATCATGAAATGAGCAAATCGACGATATGGCCACGACATATACATAATTCAAAAATATGACCAAGATTTGCAATAAATAATAAAATTTGTCCAAATTTATCATGCGACTTGTTGTTTCGCATGGATTGCTTTGGATGTGGTAATATTAAATAAGACTTGAAGAAAGTAAAGTTCTAAGATTTACGCATTAATTATCTACACGCTGTTCGTTTGTCTCGCTAAAATCAAATAAGTCTCATCCGAGTTGATTGTTCTGTTTTATTACCGAGGTTTGTATCGTTTTAACACTTTTTTGTGTATGTCCGTATTGGTATAAGTCCTAAACATTAAAATATGGTTTTTATGGGTTGTGTGAAAATTGGTGACCATAAAAAAATACAGTATAACCTCCCGTTTTTTTAAGTTAATTAAAAATTAAAAAAAAATCGAAATATCATAATAATTTACGAATTTAAAAACATATACAAAGTTTAAAATCTGATAACATTTCGACCTTGTTAGCAAATCTCGAAGGAGTTTATCCAACTGTAAAATATTTCAGTACAGAAAACTTCACAAGCGATAGTCGATTTCGTAATGGACTGCAACGCTTGTAACACGTGTAAATGTGGAAGGGTATAAAATATTGATTTATATGTCTGAAAAATTCTTAAGTCGTCCCTAGATGATATTGCAGCATGACATGCGTTACGTGGTGTCTTCTGTCATGAATGACAGTACGAAACAACGAAATGATTGACATTACATGGAAACTACGTGCCGGTAGCTGATTGAGGAAGCTATTTTTTATCCTGCAAGAGACCGACATGCAGCATGATTGTTTCGATTGGTTGCTTGCTGTCTTGCAAAAGCTTAGTGTTTCATGCACTATACACACAGATTGGACGCGAACTGTAAAAAAATACATCCTACTAATATTGTAAATGCGAAAGTTTGTGAGGATAGATGGATGGATGGATATTTGTTACTCTTTCACGCAAATACTACTGAACTGATTACATGAAATTTGATATGTAGGTAGCTGAAGACCCAGAATAAGACATACATAGGCTACTTTTTATCCCGGAAATTCCGCAGAAACGGGAACTATGCGGGTTTTTCTTTAAAAATGCGGGTGAAGCGGGCGGCAATCTATAATTTCATATTTTAAAACGTTCATGCAGCATGACCTTTCACGTAAACGCATGTCATGCATGCATATCCGCCTAGGGACTACTTTATACTATGATTAGTCTAGCAGGAATAGTAGGTAAATCTCTACTAAATCTTCTTAATTACCTCATTAGACCCAGGTTCCTTGACCTTCTTCTGTGAATAATTGTAATAGTTGCCTTGTTGTAGCTGCCATGTTTGAGATGGTTAGATTAATCCATGACATTGAAGACTGTGCGAATAAGTAATGGGTATGAGAAATAAGTATAGTGGTTCGCGGGACGTGCTACGAGTTGAAACGGCTTTTTCGAACAAGAAAATTAAATCAAAACATCTTTTTATAATTTTATTATTAAAATTCTATTCAATTTTCAAGATTTTCCAAAGTAGGTATCTATTTTATCTTAATAAAGTCGAGGATAAATTATATATTCTTATGATTCGATAGTGCTTCTAAAGGAAGTCAAGTTAATGAATAGATGTTTGAGTTTGAGTTTTTAAATTTGAAAATGTTTCAAGTCAATTCTGATGGCGAAGGTATTACGTAGTACATAAAATACAATTTTCACATTCTTCATAAAATGTGGATACCAAGTGTAATATTAGTATTAACTACATTTACGAATTTGGTAATGTTATAATGATTCGAATGGTTAACGAAGAAAATACCTTTTCTTGACATTTCATTTACAAAGATTTCTATTTCCGTTTGAAAGTAAATTAGTAACAATTGTCGCTGTAAATACTTGTCTCTACCCATAAATAGCTTTATGGGTAGAGACAAGTATTTACTTTAGGATTCGAAATCCTACTTAAATCACAAACATTCACTATTAATCAACGTAATTCAAACCCATTTTGTTCGATAATTTATTCAATTACCTATATATTACATTATGAGAGACGTTAACAAAGCCGTACAATCAATCAAATTCACTGGCTGATTGATTCTTCTTTTGTTTCCATCACAACAACGTTTGGGTGCTCTAGATTTCAACGTATTATAATATTAACAAAGATATTATTGAACAAGGTTATTAATTTAAAGCAAAGATATAGAATATAAAATAGAAAATATTTGCGAATTAATAGTAATTAATAGTAATATTTTGAATCTTCGATAGATGTGTTGTGTGTATCAAAGAATATGTATAAAAAATACCAGCCGAATTAAGAACCTCCTCCTTTTTTTGAAGTCGTTAAAAATAGCTTAACTATATCTTAAATATGTAAATTGTAATTCTTGTTTGAAGCTTTTGTAGCTATATTGTACTTGAATTCATAATACATACTGTTTATTATCTGCTGATGCGGTCTTGTTCAAACGTTAGTTATTTTTAGGAATTTCAAAAATTCGGTATTGTTTTAACAAAATTCATTTTGTTTCATGTCAAAGGAATGAATGCATTCGAATTCGAATATTTTAATGTACCGTAATTGGTTGAATTAATAAGCGTGCTGGTGCAATATATTTGTAAAGATATATGGTTTAAGAAAACGTATTCTACATTATGAAAAGAATTGTATTTTTTCAGATAGACTATTTTTCCTTTTCTCAAATGAGTTCCATATTATCCAAACAATATTGCTAATAGCATCAGATATTTTAGTTCTTGTTTTTACCAACTCAGTTTCGTTTCAATCTGTACATGAAATGCACAAAAATACAATTTTAATAGAAATTTAGAAAAGGTGCGTTTTAGTTAGATAGTTCTAAATTGTACCTACTTATTTATGCCTATGGCCTATAATATCAAAAAAATGGTTGCATGATTTACCATTAAAACTCTCCTTCCTAAAGTTTCTTTATCCATTCATAAATCTAAATAAAAACAATACTTAAAAATCATTATATAATAATCAAATACTAAAGTAGGTATGTAATTTCACAATGAAAATCTATACTTCAAAATCATCATATTACAATCACATGTAACGTATATTGTATACTAATTACCGTGTAACGTATATTGTATACTAATTACCGCTTCTCTTTCAGAACATAAAGTCCCGGTACGTTGGGTACCAAGAGACCTCCCTAGTGGTACCGAGCGGGAGTACGGAGCCCCTCCCGTGTTGGAGTGAACGCCAGTTTGAGGAGTACAAGACGAAAGCGTACGAAATATTTACTTTACAGACTAATCGGATTGCTAAGTAATCACAGACTTTGTTGGAGAATTAAATAGACGGGTATAAAATATTAGTTTTTTCAAATGCTCGTAGACATGAAAAATGTGTTAGCTGTTAATAATGATGTGCCAAAAAAGGTCTACTTTTTCTGATGTGTTTGTACAAAGTCTTCTTGATGATATTGTACTCTATTTTTGTTCTTAATAGAATAAAAAACACTGAATAACTATAAACAATTTTATTGTTGTAAAAATGTAAATATAAATAGATATATTTAGTGCCAAATTATATTACGAAAGAAGTTTTTGGTTCGGAAAGAATAAAATTCTTTAATAAGATGTTAATATTGATGTTACCTACTTAATTGTGATAATGTTGTAATTTTGTAAAGTTTATTAGACTTAAGTTAATTAAAAGTGTAATACTTAAGAAAATAATATTATTATGGTTTCAATTGCTCATGAAACTCATATCGTCTAAGCCTAAGCCTAATAATTTGGATACAATAATATTATATCAATATCTATAATTTAAATGAAACGCTTAACTTGTTGCTAAGCGCAAATTTTGAGAACGGCTGAACCGATTTCGTTAATTCTTTTGTTTATAATATTCCTCGAAGTACGAGGATGGTTTTAATGGAGAGAAAACGTAAACATGTACCACGGACGAAGCCGGGGCGGACCGCTAGTATTATATAAATATTATTTTGTTGTGAATGAAACTCAGTCAAGATGATGTTTAATGTATATAGAGTTAAAGGATTCAATGTGTGTTGTTGATATTTAAAAAATCGTTATTATTTAAGTTTGATCAAAAAATGCATTGTACTATAGCTATATTATGATAAAGAATACATCAATACACCTATTTAATTATATGAGAAACTAGTAAAAAACACAATCAGATCTTCCCAGAGAATAGCAGAAGTTGTAATTTATATAGCTGAACTTTCATAACTTTTTACAACTAATTATATGTTTATAATAATAATTTATTTTATAATCTTAAGAGAGTCAATGAATTGTTTGATCAATAATTAATAAATACGTAAAATGTAATAAATAGATGTATAAATTGTTGTGATGTATGTATACGATTGAAAATTGAAATGTACCACAAACTGTACCTAAGTAAGTTAGTACCTAAAATGAGTTTATAAATGTTTTGGATGTAAAATAAAATTTTTTACTCACACATTTTATTTTATTTAAAAGCCCCAACATTGTAATTAGGATAATTGCACCGTGAAAGTTTCATCGTTCATATTTACACATAAGGTAATGTATCTTGCTAATGAATTTTTTATTTTTACCAAATGGAATTTTTATTGTTCTGCTGGAATCAATCTACGTTTTTTTACTCCTTCTTAGTTTTAATATTCTTCAACGATCCATCTAAAACTCAAAAAAAAATATTCATATCTATAGGTATGTAATTTTTAACAGGTAGTGTTCTTTAGTAGTTCTATTTTTTCTAACTAATTATTCATCAAAATTCAATCAAATACGTTAAGCGCATAAAATCATATTATCAATCTGTCCAACAGCTTTTATTTTAATATATTGTAATAAATAAGATGTGCACTGAAATCTGTTTTACTAGGAATACATCACACAATATATTAATGGTCTAACTTAACTTTATTAATTATCCATTTTTATTTAGAACATCAATTTAATTATCATCATGAATACAATATTATATGACCGAAACTCTAAAATTCAGCAAGTTGACAATAATATATACCTTTATACGTAATAATAAATGACAAGAGGATATCTATATTTCTTACTAGCGGTCCGCCCCGGCTTCGCCCGTGGTACATATTTCGCAATAAAAGGTAGCCCATGTTCTTTCTCAGAGTTTAAAGATTGTCTGTGCCAAATTTCATCAAAATCGGTTGAGAGGCTTAAGCGGGAAAGCGTAACAGACAGACAGACAGAGTTACTTTCGCATTTATAATACTAGTAGGGATGATAGACGTAACGTATATAAAATAGTTCTCTCTTTTTAAGTAGTCCCTAAGCATAATGCGTCCTTTGTATTTCTACTTAACTGTAATCCGAAAACACATAGCTTTTGCCCTTAAAGGCGTTGATGCGGCTAATTGCTATCCTTACAACGTTTCGTCAAGACCTTGGCCTAAAAAGGAATCAATGGTAATCGGATCCCACATTGAGCCTCAATTTTGTCTACAAAATCGTCTAAGTATAATTGTTACATTACTACTCGCTTGCATTTTAAT
The DNA here is from genome assembly GCA_029959065.1 of Colias behrii. Taxonomy (NCBI): domain Eukaryota; kingdom Metazoa; phylum Arthropoda; class Insecta; order Lepidoptera; family Pieridae; genus Colias; species Colias behrii. Next base: position 4,680,573 of record JARWMC010000015.1, read on the forward strand.
TACGTATTGTCAGATTTCAGATGAACTATTGATAAATAATATTTTTTTAATGACTAAAACTACTTTTAACGTTAAAAATTGTTTTAACCGATTCCCTTAGTAAAAAAACGTTTTTGACTGATCTTTACAAACAAAAGTAGTTTTGACCGACAATGAATTCTAACTGTAACATAAACAGCCCACAAATGTATGATACAATTTCGTATCATGCTTTTAAAACAGCTTTTTTCGTTAAAAGAAGCTTCTATTAACGTATTATGGCTACAAAAATAGAGCTCATGGCACGTGTTGAATACTGTTGGGAGTTTTAAATATTGACGACTGTTTGAAAAGGGAAAATTGTTTAGCTGCCAATACACGTTATTATAGAATAATATTATTTTGTCATTTATATGTAAAAGGGATATGTAAATATCGGATGGTATAATGTTATTAAATTTATTCCAAATGCTAGAAACAAATGGCTTTTGCCTAAATTTGAAATATGTAAATATGTAGGTATTAGATATGGGTCAGGCATTTTCAAAACATGACGCTATATTGAAAAAAATGCCATTTTCCTTGCAATTGTCACAAAATCGGAAAAACCATTATTTTTCAAATGTTGTTAGTTCACTCCAAAACCAAAAATAAGTCCGCAATATTTCCTTTATAAGACTTCGTTATTTTATGAAAAAGATTAATTTATTACGAACTTTACACGAGTAAAAATCGAGTAAGCTTTAACAGGCTAGATTGAATAATTAAATTATATTTTACTCCACAGACGTAGCCAATTTAATTTCTTTTTTGGCACATAGAAAGCATTTCCTTTACTACATCACATCTAATAGAAATTAGAGAAAGGAATGTCAATAAAACACATTGTCCTCTTATTAATATTTTATTGCTTACTCATAAACCATACAAACATTCTCGCATACATTTACACTTATACAGTAAATAGTCTAATTATTTTAATTGACTAGATTCTTAAACAAAACTATTTTACTATGCTATTTGTATGCCTTTGTTTTAGGTACATTATCAATAATATACGTAGGTAACTTTCTAAATTTCATTTTCGTCTGAAAAATAAGAAATTATTAAGACTCCTTCTTAACCCTTAAATTGATTTCGTCCGTTTTAAAGGACATAGTATTTACACACATGCTGGCGCTGTTACAGTAGACCTAGGCATTTCCTATTGGTATATTGGAAAGGTACTAGCTATGTCCTTCGCATACATGCAGGTTTCATTAGCGAAGCGAAGTACAGTCGCGAATGGTGACCATTTGAAATTTGCAAAAAACGGATCTTTTGACTCTCCTGATAAAATTGGTAATAACTGTAAGTATTTTGGCTATTTTGCTTATAATGTTATATTATTAGTTAGAATACGATTGTAAGTATAGTATTTTGACATAATTTTTACATATTTTACAATATTTGGAATAAAAATCTTAGTTTATTTATGATGTCCTATATAACGGACGTTGACAACTTGGAGTATACCCTAGGGTATTCTTCACATGTCCTATGTAACGGACGTTGCCAATAAGGTCCTCCATTTTCAACGTCTTCATTTTGATATATTTTTCTCTATTTTTATTATGTTTTACAGGAGCATGACTTGGCAATCAATAAAAAATTCCCTCACTACCTCTGGCGGAAGCTGAAGAGTCTGGTATTGAGTTGAGATGACGATTTCGAAGGAAATGTAGACCTACGGGAGTGATTTCACTATGATAACAGTGTTAACCATTTACCCCCCGCACCATACCTCCGGAATTATACGACATATTGATTTGAGACACAATGAAGACCCAAAAATTCAGAATTTTTACCATCAACAAAATATTATTGCTGCAGAATTACATCCATTACATGCGGTGCCAGATGAATCTTCCCTACTTCTCAGTAGTTCTTCAGCCACAGCATCATGTTACTTACCAGAAATACCACCCAATGTTTGAAAATTTAAATAATAATACCTTACAAATTAAAAAACTGGCAGCAAATGGATATATATGTCAAAGAATCCAAAAAAAAAGCGAATTAAATTTCGTGTTTGTTTTGGTACTTCAGGCATGGTATACGACTCCTTTGCATACGATGAAGCAAACACATTTCAATCTGTACAATTTAGTGAATGGGAAGAGGACTTTCTTCGTGTATTAGATAAGTTTTCAGGCTATGAAATACTATTTCTATTCCCATTCTTAGCATATTCTTAGGCTGTGATTTTTGGTAGTGTCGTTTTTTAAAATCCATTATTTTTAACGATATCGTTAAAGTTTTAACCAATATTTTAAGACAGATGTTTGAAAAGCTTATACTAGATCATCCATTATTATAATTTGATAACAATTTTGAATTACAGAGCTGAAAATGTGCATTGTATTCATGTACCACGGTTGCAGGAATAATGTGCAATGTCCGTTATATGTGACGGTTCGAACATGTACATATAATTGGCAATGTCCGTTTTATGTGACATAGTGAAAACCATAGAAAAAAATAAATTTTTTAATTTTTTTTTTCATTTTCCTCTTTTCTATCCTAATTCCAACACATCCTCCAAATTTCGACATTATACACACAAGTTATCTAGGGGTGACAATTTAAGGGTTAACTTGCTAACAATTTCATGTATGTAATGTAATATATTCATAACAATCCTTTATTATTTATTGGAATTTAATGAAACGACGCGTCCAGACAATATTATTTTTTTGTCCCAAGACTATTAATAATGTTTCCATTTTTATTAGATCAAAAGTTTTCTTACTTGTTTCTGACTATTTGTCTTTATTAATACATTAACAATAACTATTTAACTTTTGCAATTAAGTATTGATTCGTAAGAAATTAACAGATAAAAGCAGAACAATACTGGAGTGATATATTGTCTTATATTTATAAAGATACATAATATGTATAATATAACATATCAATTGTATTTCTATTTTAGACAACATTTTAACATCGCAACGGTCACATAAAATACATAGGACATAGTAGTAATTTGGCACAACATTTATCGTATGGCATATTTAAAGAAAAATAATACACCCACTAATGAGTGATGAAAAACATGTTTCAATTTTCTCAATGTTAATTGAGGATTATTATTTAATGAACATACCCAAATATTGATTTCAGTTCCTCTATAGGATAATATTGCAATATTGTCAATATATAACAATGATCTCGAGAATTTGTACAATCTTTACCGTGCCGTCTTTATACACTCAGGAAATTTCAATTTTAGAATACATACAAGTTATACATATATCTACATATTATATTAAACGTACTTTGTGTTTTGAAGCGAAGTTTCCTGCAGAAAAATTAATATTTTTGACATCGCTACTGAGCACATTAATTTTACTTTCGACACAAACATGATTGTTTGTTTTAATTTTATTATCTCAAGTAAGATTGTAACTATATTCATTGCTGTGATTTAAATAATAGGCGTTAAACCAAGCAAATTTAATAAATAATAAATTTACCATCAAATTGAACATAAAGTTACTTTGCGATACAATTTAATCATTTCGAAGTGCCATCACTTAACATTACTTTAATTAGATATCACAATATTATTTTTTCAGTATTTAATAAAGGATTAACTTTCTCTTTTAAAAATGTTATTTAACGAAAAAGATTAAATTTTAATGTTTTATCATCAAAGATGTTTCACTTTGATTATAGCAAACCACTGTACCAATGTATAAACGTTTCTAGAAAATAATTAACTATAACTAAAAATACCTACCTACTCACAAATGAAATGATATTTGAGGGTCATACACAAATACCATCTTATTTGCACAATTTTAAGATTATTAGTCGGTTTTTAATATTAAAACATCATATTTTAATAAATTAATAAAAGTCCTACAAAATAGGCGGTAAATTCGTAACATGTTACACAAAACATGGCAAAAGATTGTAATTTCAGGTAGCTAAAAAATATATTGCACCTATTTCAGAATACGATTAATCAAAGCATAATAGATTGCTCATTCACAATTTACCGATGAACGTACAATCCACTGCCTATTTTGTAGAAAATCTATTGCAGTACATTATAAAGGGGGTATATACATTGGCCCTTGTGTGCATTGTAAAGGTGCGTCTAGACGAGTTAGTTAGGCATGGGCGACACTGATCGTCGCGCCTGTAATGCCTTGTTGTCACAGTACGCTCTGATATCCGCGATGGGTTGCATGAGGAAGATGGGAACGTCATCATCACGTTTCTAAAAAACAAAATAATTTCTATAAATTTCTTTTACAGTTTTCTATACATGCATTTACTAGAACTAATGTTAAATTCATGATCATTGTAGAGTCTATTTGCCGAATTCAATTAGGGCGTTCGTTCAATTAATTATTATTAAGTGGTAATTTCATAATAAATTATTAAATATTGAATACATTGTGTATTACTAATATTGAATAATAGAATCTCACAGATTTGAGATGTACCTACCCCATTAAATTATTGTGGAGAGTTCAAAAATTTCTTTATAAGAATTTTATAACTTGAAAAATATCATTGGATTTGTAATAAAATGAATAGTTTACTTACTTGGAATAACACCTCTCCTTCGAAGTACGTTAATTGATGTTTTCGCGTTCTCAGTAACAGGCCAACTAATTTATCTGATATAACTGTGTATATCTGAAACAATAAAACAACATATTAATAATTATATTTTCCGAAGAAATACTAATTGTGTTTTTTTAACAATAATCCATTTTTCATTTAAATCCGCAAGGTTTGAGGAATCAGTATAAGATATTATTAGATTTTTTAAATAGAAGATTAATAACTTCGACGAGCGGATATAATCACTACATAGTATAAAACAAAGTCGCTTTCTTTGTCCCTATGTCCCTCTGTATGCTTAAATCTTTAAAACTACGCAACGGATTTTGATGCGGTTTTTTTTAGTAGATAAAGTGATTCAAGAGGAAGGTTGTTTTAGTATATAATTAATTAGGTTTTAGACAAAGCGGGCGAAGCCGCGGGCGGTAAGCTAGTATTCTATAAACGCCATTAAAATCGGATCTGATTTTTTATCAGCAATACTTTATTACCCGGATAAAAAACAAGGTTTCTTTACATTATCGGTATCACAATTCTGTATCGAATATAATTTATTTTCTAGTCACGTCTTCATTATGATCTTTCTTGGCTCTCATCGTATATTATGCAGCATCATATTATTTATTTCATTTATATTATGTGAGGCAAATAATTTTGAACATGGGAAGTAATATCCGATCTTGGTATATGTACGGAATATAAAAGTTTTGGTTTGTCTTTTTTTATTTTCCTGGTTGTTTGGTTGTCCGATTATGATAAATAAGAGATGCTGTAGTTTAAAATAATTATTTTTTTGTTTAATTTCTCTACTAACGCCTTTTTTTTACAGAATTTATCACGTTCAAAAGCGGATTTTCATCTTACATTAATGCGAAAGTACGGTTAAGCTAATATGGAAGGATTAAAATCATCTTAACTGAAACTGCGTTAACGAGCGGAAAAAGCTTTTTTTATTTTATCTATAAAAAATGAACGAACTAAACAATCGTTTTATCTAATATCTTCAATAATTCAATAATAGACGTTCGTTCAATTTCTATTAGAACTCGATAATGGCAGTAAAGGGTTTGATTTATGGCACAGGAGTCTGCAACTGCTTTAGCTTATTTGTACATCTTATATTGGTATCTAATATATCTATAGGGTAATAAATATTCGATGGATGATAAGCAATGTGGCTGATATATTAGTCGAATATAGGTTATAGTACAGTATCCGTAAACAAAACTGTTACTCTACTAGGTAAATTAGCTTCATTAGCCTATATTGTTCCCATAGCAAGGACACATGCTGCTATTATGCTTTAGGCCATAATTCGACACTCTTGTTCCCACCTCAAGGACGTAGGCCTCCTTAACGAGGTTAGCTGTAGACCAAAATCCACACTCGCAAAGCATGTGTTAGCAATTTGATTACGTAACAAAATTAAGATGAACATATACAAAAGTTCTTGAGTAAAAAGATAAAGAAATCATCAATCTAAATTCAGATAGTAAACAAGAAACATACATTAACAGCAGCTGTACTCAAGTTTTTATTAATCTCCACAGTTCCGCGTGCTTCGCATATTTTACAATCGATTACAGTATTCATAATATTTACATAAATCTTATTTCAGTGATTATTCAATCATCGTATTACGTGACGTAATATCTAAAATTATTCCAATATTTATCGCAAATATTTATGATATAAAGATATCGTCATAACAAGACTGGAATGGGTTTATACAAATTTTCTCTCGGTATTTTAGTAACTAAAATGTTGTTGTTTGTGTTATGTATGAAGGTAGATTAATACCCAGTTTCACAACTCTTGGATATGTTCTGTATAGCTTATTTGTACTTTGTAAGTTAAAATGGCAAGTTTTAAAATATACGTAAAAAAAGACTAGCCTAATCAGTGACTTTTTCAGTAAAACTTGAACCTGGCCTTAAAGCAAGGAAATCCTAGATTATTGAATTAAAAAGGTTTTTGTTTTAAATTAAATAAATAAATAAAATACTGTAGATTGAAGCTTATCCCGGCTTTATTCAAAGTTAAGACGGAAAAAGAAATTACGAGTAGCCCTAGTACAGGATTATTATCTATTTACTAAAACCATGTTATTAACATACAAAATACCTATTGTCATAGTAAGTTTAAGCAGGATTGTAATATTATTAAACATCTCTTCGAGTTTTATTCAGGTACGATCAACATAAGGTTGATTGTTCTTATGACCTAAATAGCAATCTTTATGAATTTTTTTTCTTGATTACTACAAGTTACAAGTACCTATACTACACGAATACATAAACATAACCCAAGTTCCGTCATTTTCTTAGGCTAACACTGTAATCGACAGCCCAAAAACAAAATTATTATAATGGTCATAGACCATTACAATAATTTTGTTTTTCAATCTTCTTGCAATTTTCTTCAATTCTTTTCTTCTTCAATTTTTTATATTTTAAACGATTTTTTAACCTCATCAATACCTTATCTAAGTACTCACGTGATTTTGACAACATTCTATTAAAGACAAAGACTACACGTATAACAAACGACATTGTGAAGGTTACAATGGGGAAAACATTGGCTTCTGAGTTAGTGTCCATTTATAATTACAGCTTTTCAGAGATTCCAAACGCGACTAATTTTCGGACGTGACATGATTTAGAAATCATATTATCGTTTTTGTCTCATTAAACGTCTATTTTGAGAAATAAAAAGGCACTTGAGGTTTCTTATTAGATACCTGTATAATGTGCAATTTTGACATGTTTCATAAAAAATTGATTGCATTTACTATGCCTGAAGGAGTCATTAATGTATCTATAACTAACTAGCAAAAAGCATTGCTATAGAAAAGTTCCCGATTTTTTTTGTGGATATTTTATGATATATCACACATCTAGATTTGTTTTAATGCCATGTTTATATCGTGGGATACCTGGTATAGCGATAATAGTTATTATTTAAAATTACATTCAGGCCAAATTGTTTTTGTTAAGTACATTAATGTTTAGAGCCAATCAAAATCGTAAGAGTAATTGAAAGAGCCATTCTAAGAAAGTTTTTATTGGGTTAAGTTAAGTTTTAATTTGAATTGGGTTAGTCTCATTCCGGGTAAACAACGCCCGGACAGGTTAATGTTAGTTTGTAAAATACATTTACGATATTTTTGTTAAAGCAATATTTTACTCGACTTTAAGTCACGTAATCGAAAGAATGATTTCTTTTGATAACACACTTTAAATTTGATATTTTTCTGTTTAAATTTAAACAATTGTTTAATTAATTAGTCGATGGTAAATGTTAAAAATATGTTACGACGATTCCTAATTGAATAAATGTTTGAGTTTGAGTTATAGCTGAATTAAACACTACAGGTAGTAAAAAAAATATTGTATCAATCAAATACCTAGAAGGTTGAATGAATATGAATATGAATGCTATTTTTCTTTTGTATCGCATCATCATCCTTAATTATTTCAAAGCATAAAGGAACTGAAAACGCACTTTCCGAGCTATTTTCAGAGTGCTGAGGTCGCTTCCTTATTCGGTATGGAGCGGTGTTGCTAATTACGAATTATCGTCGAAATGTATGCCAAGTTCAAATGTTGGCGTCGACAAGCGGCGTGGCGGGTGGCGGGTGGAATGTGTGACGTCATGACTGATTCCGTTTTAACCATTGTTCCTGATGGTTTATTATTTGTGTTTGTATGTTTTGATGGGGATTTGTAGGCAGATGTTGTGGCATGGATTTATGAGATGGATAGAAATGTTGGAAAAGCTCAGTTGTGATATGCCTTAATACAAAAATTAGAAGGTTTAATATAGAAAAAATAAACAATGAAAATATTAGTAAAACGTAAAACTATATCGGAAATAATTGTATAAAGTTAATTGGAACGTCGCGTCCCTATCTCTATAACTGGAATTGTTGCAGAAATTCTAGAATCCCCCAAATAATTCCAAGAATAAAAAATCAATAGGTACCACAGGTATCTACACTTTAATAATATTTTTTGTAAGTAGGTACTTATAAAAAATCCTGAATGAAACAATAATTATTTCCTTTTCCTAAGTCATTATTTTCGTTTGATTCCTATTGACTACTGTTCCCCGACGAGTATATTATGAGGGTCTTCAAGTGTAGAGTGAACGGGTACCTACTAGGGAAGCGCGTACCATCTTAGGCCACATCTTAGCTTTCCACCAGGCAAGATTGTGGTCAAGCGCTTCCCTATCTAGAATAAAACAAAAAAATAATAAGACGTGCTACGCCTCTAACTTTTATTCACTTTCAATATTGCTCTTCGAAGGTTTTATACTGTCATGGTATCTTGCTTTCAGAAGTCATTCACATAAGGTACCCCTCTAAGATTCCATTTAATTGAAGTATAAATCTTCAAAGATCATTCACCACTGAGATGGATTAAAATGTATTGCAAAAAGTCGTCTCGCTTGAATTAATTTATATTGAATGCAACCTAATATAAGAATTTAAAATTTGATATTAGATGCTCTATCTTCTAAAAATTTAAAATGCTTTTTAAAAATTCATTTAAGCAGTAGAAGTGCATAATAAGTACCTACTTTAAGAATATTTTAAAATGAAATACCTAATATAAAATCTAATTTCACCAAAAAATAAGAGATAAAGTTTAATTAAATCGGTCTCAATATTTTAATTTTAATTTAAGAGAATCATTTTCAATAATGAAATTCAATTTAATTTATTAATAAATTCATAAATCTATATATTCAAAAATAATTTAATTATTAATTATGTAGTAGGTAAAAAAAGTGTAACCATTTAAGAAATAGTAACTAAACTTTTACTTTAATAATTACAGTTTGTGTCTCGAGACTAGGTAGAATTTCTAGGAATATTCTAGAACATAGCATGTTATTAAGTCTGAGGATGGTTGTCTAATTCTAGTAATTCTCATCTACTCTAAACAGACCGAGATTTTCCTATGTAATAATAATAACTTCATAGAATGACTGCGAAATGGATTTTGATGCGTGTTTTATTAATAGATAGAGTGGTTCTCGAGGAAGCTTTTAATATATAAATTGTTAAAACTAAGACAAAACCGCGGGCGGAATGCTAATATATCAACCTATAACCTTTTTAATAAAAACAAGAGTGAAGCAATAATAAAAGATTGTAAATTGTAAAAAAAAAACGGTTAAATTAATCTCATTTTTGTCAATATTGGGAACTGAATAACACTAAAATAGCTCTTAAGTAGCATTAAAGTGTATAATAATAGGTACTATGTTATTTTTCGCTATTCTAAAACTACAAATAGGTGTATACGACTATTTTAGCTTTCAATTCTTTTGTTTTGAACTGACGAGAACGTTTCAAGTGACGACACCCACAGAGCTAATATAAAGTTTAGAAGCTGATGCTTAAGAGATTAAATGACATTGTTGTTAAGAATAAAATAAAGTTGAGTTACTTATACCACTGTAAACTCAAAAACGGCGGAATGGATTTTGGTTAATTAGATTTGTCTCTACTTGGATTAGGATGTTAACTGTAGGAATTTGAAAATTAAGAACTCGGAAAGTTATTAAAAATTGTCTAAACGAAAGTAAACCCTGAAGGTACGATAATAGGAAAGAATTATCCTGAATTGATTTCTATATATTTGAATTACAACAATTTCAAGAAAATCGTTGTTGGTCTTGAAATATTTCTCACATGTGTAATAGTCTTACGTGCCAAAATCATTATTGTCTCGTCGCATTGATTTCTGCCGTTTATTTTAAACCAGACAAAGGCTCGTAAAACACAGAACTCATTGTTAGATGTTTAGTCAGGTGTTAAATTTGTCGCTGTATTATAGTATCTGAATATCGAAAGTTGTATGGCTAATTATATGGAAAATTGGTGTTTTAAAACTGAGAATATTATTATTAAGAGAAATGCTTAACAATAGACTGTGTTAACTATAGGAGAAATAATTTTTATTATTTATTTATTTATTTAAAATTTGAATACCCATAACAGATCGCGAACTTGTTGGCGGGGCTTATGGGCGTTACATTAATTTCCCAACAAAATGTATACAATTATTATAACAATTGCGATACCCTACTATTGGTACTAATATTATAAAAAGTTAACGAGTTTGTTGGAGATGATGAAAATCACATTATTTGGTAGTGTGGGGATTGTATTTTTTTACCAGGTAGCTAGTGGACAAGTGGTTAGCCACTTATAAGATATATTCCTTAGTACCTACTTGTTATAGTTCAAAAACTTGCACGCTGCATTGAGAAGCAACTACACATCAGCAAAATCTTTACATAGGTATTGTATTTACAATCAACATCATTCAAATACAAACAAAACATTGGCAAATAGGAAATGTTTTTTGTTTCATTTTAATATATGCACTCTGTGAGTGATTGTTGACTAAAGGAAACAGTTCAATGTATTTAAACATTGTTTTTTCGTGCCTTTTGGAATTTCAGAGAACAAAACAAAAAAAGTGAATTAAATGGAAACGTGGCGCAATGAAATGCAAGATAAGTTTTTTCGTCGCGGTGTCGATGAAAAAACAAATTAAAATTCATGTATTGCTTGAAAACATAAACATATAGAGGCATTTTCTTTCTAGTTTCTTTAAGGATCTATTACGTAACTAGCATTTTAATTTTCGTTTAGATTTATGCACTATGCAGTATATCTAATAATATAATCTGTGAATTTCCACCAAAAAATATCGGCAAAATTTAGTTCGCAGAAATACAGGCTTTCAATAGAAAATACATAAAGCAAAGTTGTTTTAACGTCAATATGGATTCCCATTTAGAAGTGACAAACAAATAAACAATATGCTGTCGAATAAATTGAATCACTCTTGCCACTTCTAAATTTGAAAATGTTTGTATATTCAAACGTTTGGTGCGTAAATATACCGGAGAAGGCAGAAAATAGAAAATCCATTTGACTTTCTAAAGTATCTTTATTCTGACACTAGCTTTCCGCCCGCGGCTTCGCCCGCTTTGTCTAAAACATAATAAATTAAAATACTAAAACCTTCCTCTTGAATCACTCTATCTATTAAAAAAACCGCATCAAAATCCGTTGCGTAGTTTTAAAGATTTAAGCATACATAGGGACATAGGGACATAGGGACAGAGAAAGCGACTTTGTTTTATACTATGTCGTGATTATCATCACGCTAACAATATTAAAATCCATATACGTAGGTTTCTATGGTACGAATATATCTACTATTCTTTGAAATGAAACAGTTTCAGCTACTTTGCATAAACGCATCAAAAAGTTATGAATGTTTTTGTATTAGCCTAAAAGCACTCGTCTTTGAAGCCCTGTTTCTCGAAATCCCCAGAGCCTAGTTAGTGAATTTTCTTCTTTTACAGTTTAATTCCAACTCCTGCCTAAAAGTTGTTTCAGAACAGCAATGCAAAATGCTTTAACGTGAAATCGGGAAATATAAATTGTAACTTTGTAGGAACCGTGATATTTAAATAGGATGCTATTTAACTTTGCAAAGTATGAAAAGTTTTCAGATTGAACGCAAACTTTCAATCACCTCCCACATAGTTCTTCATAATTCAATATAATATTTTTTTTTTTTTATTGGTAATAGGTATATTTTTTATTGGTAATATCACGTATTTGTATCTTATTTAATGTTAAAAGTGTTGTTAAGATCTTAAGAAGTATGTTTTTATGTTTTGTAGTGTTTCTTCACAATTACATCAATACCATCGACTTTAATTAATAAAGTCTTATTTCTCAAACAATGAAATCAATGCAATATATAATATAAATAATACCCATAGAATAGATATTATATTATCTAAATGAAAATAAAGATACTTTTGAATAATTACTAGTTTTTTTTCGTAACTGACTTGTAAAAATTAATCTAGATTAAATAACGTCTATCCAAATTAAGTTCCTCGAATTACCAATTATAAAGAAACACCGTGACATTTAATATAAATTTCTGATTACGGCTTTTACCACAGATTTCTAAGAATTACCTATCATTTTGTGGATAATTTCATTCAAATATAATATGCCCACTATGTTTTTCTTTTACCTATATTATGTTTAATAGTTGTTTCAAATTAAAATAAAACTTTCAAAGTATGTAGAAATGGAAATAATATTACGTTGAAATCTATTTGAAAACATTTGTCATTATTTTGAAAAACTATGCGAAATCCCTTGCGAAATCCTAAGAAATCCATATTAAATTGACACGTCCGTAATTCAGTTATTTCTTTTCTCTCTGATTATTTAAATGTGCCAGAAAATTTTGCGAGCCTTGTGTTCTGTGACATAACAATGATTATTTTTCCGACCCAAATATCGACCAATAGAATTGCACCATTCGACGTCACGTGGTACAACCTACATGGTATTATACTGATAATTTTTTGAAAATTTTCTCTGGTCGTTGACGTCAAACTGACAGGTTGAATTCAATTGTGAAATTATTGGCCGACATTTGGGACGGAAAAATAATCTCCCGAATACCACACGAGCTTCAAAATTATCTGGCATTTCCCTCAAGGTTCCCTGCAAACAAATAAAGTCGTCAAGTTTTTCAGGAAAAATCACTCGCGCTTCGCGCTCGTGATTTTTTAACCTTGACTAAAAACTTGACTCCTTCATTTGTTTGCAACGAACCTATCGGAATATACCCGATAATTTTGAAGCTCTTGTGGTATTATAAGTGAATATTTATAAATAGACTAATGAATGTCTCGCAGACATTAGGCGAAGTTTTAAAATATTTTGTTTGTCTTATCTAAATTTTATGTTGTCTGTAGACGTGTAGAGATTATAAGAGCAACTGGTGTTTATTTTATGACAGTTTCTCAGAATAATATTGGATGTTTCAATGAAGAATTTATCAATATATTGTGAACTCCCGTGTCCTCTAGAAGGCATGGGGCAGATGAATTATACATACACTTGTTTCACTAATCGATTTTCTTTTAGGGACAAGTATCTGTGATCAGCTTTCTATCCTGCCAGACCGAGAGTTTTTTTTTCTTAGTCTCTACCGGGATCGAAACCAGCGCACATCGATCTACGCTCACGCGTTAACCACTAAACCTAGGATGGGGTCTAACTATATTATGTTGACTGAACAATTTTGTACAAATTCTTACGTTGTGATAGATCCGTGTGAACGCCTGGATATACTCAATACATTAGATATATTCAATACATTTTTGTTTATATACGTAACCTCTGTTGAACTCGACAAATAAGGTATTAACACGAATTTTGAGATTTATGTATTTTAATATTCAAAAAGTAATAAGATACATATTAGAAACAATTTAGTAATATAATTAATTATACTGTGCCCACGCTCCGTTCATAGAATTTGGGTTTGTTTCTACCTTATAATAATAATTTACCTCCTACATACAGTCAATAGAGAATACGAAAAACTTATGAAGAACTTGATGATTAATTTATTAATTATATCTTAATATTAACTTCTGAAGTTTATTCGAAAACTAGCTAAGTTTATTACTGCAATCATCTTTTTCGAAAAACGGGAAACTATCAGTTATGAGTTAATGTCCTACATAAAAATAAGTCGCAAAATATAAAATCTGTCAAAGAAATAAAAATTCCTAGTAAATGACAATTTCTATAATTCACTATATAATACGACACAGCGCAAAGCTGAGAAGTTAAATTAAAACTTTTTATTCTATTTACGTACCGTGAACAGTTCTCCGAAGGATATTACTTTTGTAGAACCCTGTAGTTCAGGGGGTAACAGACCCTTGCAGGGAGATTTTCCGTATTCGTTGATGATTTCACATAGCTCCTTCATCTCTGTGCATACTCTTGCCTGGGCTTCTGCTCCTCGGAATTCTGTTTTTGATCCTGGTATTGGTCTGAGAAAGAAACATAGTTTTAGGTTATATGCAAGTAGTGTAATCTGGTTCTCGTTTTAAGTATAAAGGTACTATAGGCTTTTATTTGTATATAGATATCTATTTATAGACATTGATTTTGATGCTACATTGGCATGTTTAATTCTAGATAAATACATATTCGATAATATATTGATCAAACACTGAGTTAGTTGAGTCATTGAATAAGAATAATATAAAGACGAGAATTTAAAATATTTATGCATCGTAATTTTTTTTGGAAAACTATTTAATAAGTATTTAATATCTTTCCATTCAAAACAGAACGTTTTATTAAAATTCCATGCGTGGACATTCTTTATGTCACATCCATTGAAATTCTTCGTATAAGTTGTGTATTTCCCTAGAATGTGAATAGCATTTCATATTTTATCGTAAGAAAATCTTTATTTAATGTTCTATCACTGATACTGTGGACAAAATTATCTTTAGAGTGTTTTGAATACTTATCAAAGAAATTATTTCAAACAGTAAACATTTAGTAGGAAGGTATTTAGTCAAATTCTTAGGAATGTTTATTTGGATCTGTGTTTAAGATTGGCGCGAACAGCTGTAGTATACAAACGTCTGAACAATATGTGGTTTGTAATAAATTTAACGATGGCGTCGCTGATGACAACTGAAAAACTTTTAACTGGTGTTAAAAGATCAAAACAATCGTCCGGGATTTCTTGGAAACTTGTCTACAATTTAAATATGATGCTACGATTTAATGAATTCCTTTAATTCGTTCACGTTTGTTAATTCGATCACGTTTTTATTCATTTATTTCAGTACTAGCTTTTCGCCCGTGGCTTCGTCCACGTAGTGCTCAACCGAAATTTTTGAGGACATGTCCTAAACTTTCTTGTCAGTATTACAATTAGTATCAACATTAGTATGTGATATATGCAACATTAATAATACAATTAATCTGTTGCTAAATTAAAGCTCTATTACCTACACAGTACATAAAATCACATTTTTTTTTAAATAATCTATTTTGTGTTTTATGACCAGTAATCATTGGTAGTGAATACAAACTAACATTTATTTGCCCTATGGAGTGTTATATCCAGTGCGTAATCTACATAAGCGACAAGAGCGTGAGACTGAATAATTTACTGAGACTATCTTTGAACTAAAACGGACTATAGAATAGTATCAAATTCTAAAGCTTAAAAATTATTAATTATTATTATTTAATAACCCAAATCTGTCGATGACATACAGTTACGTATATATTTGTAGGAGTATTACTGGCTGATGAGAATTACATCGGAACGAGATTTGACAACTGTCGATCTAGCGGAGCGCGTCGCGTCGCGTCGATGGTCGGCTGCTTGTCGTCTGCAGACGTTGCTTGTTTACAAACGAAGAACGGCTAGAGCACCACGTTGGCGACGAATCGCTATTGTTCCGAGTAATCTTGTGCATTGTTGTTTCAAAACTAATTAAAAGCGATTGATTAAGTGATTCCCTAATTACTAGCGCATAGATTTGTGCGATTAAATAACCTTTGTTTGTGACATTGATGATTCATTTGTTTCCACCAACATTATAATTTACTGAAGATATGACTGATCCTGATGATTATGGCCATCTGCCCATATATTATATTATACGAACTTATAGAAATAAGATAAAATTTAATACGTGTAAGTAATCCTGTAAACATCTGAATGGATTTTAATGATTTTGGGTTAATACTTTTTTGTTTGCTTGCATTTGAAAACTGCAAAAAAAATTGAAATACTATAGAAATTTTCAAAATTCATACGTTCAAATAGGTATCTTATAATATCTCTAGAACGTAAAAAATCAATTTAGTGCCACAAATCCTTAGCAAGCTAAAAAGCTATTCAATAATATAGCCATCGACCTCTTTATAAATGTAGGCCGTGCCCGTACCTACTCAATATTATCTTTCCATGACTCCCCACTCAAAGATCGCATAAAAGTTTAAGTGTTAAGGCCACGAATATTTATTTAGGTAACATGCGTAATTCAATATTGTTCGTGAAGGCTGACCCCACTAAAAGGGAGATACAAATAAGTAGGAGCTTTTGTATGTTATAGAGCCTATTTTTTAAGGACTTACATGTTGTACAGAATTGGTTTTGTGTGGGTAAAATCATGAGTGAATACGACGTTATTACTTTTTTAGGGTTTATGACGTCACAGGAAACTTACTAGAGTTTATACGACAAATATTGGCGAAATGTTAGGTTCGTTGTTGAAAATACCAGGCAATAATAGTTTAAAGCCTCTCTCTATAGATTTAATTTAAATTTACAAGGCCAGAGACCAGAACAATTATGTTAAAACTTTTGGAAGTTGTTGACGCGGAGGCGCTTCTCAGAGAAATTCGTATATGACGTGTTTTCTTCTTTATAAAACTAAAAATTTTGTTAGTTTTCAATAAAAATACTCTTACAGTTTGTACAAAACTATCACAATTATTACAATCTTTGAAACGTTAGGTATGTTGTTAAAAGTGAAATTAATAAACATGTATACCTACCTAAACTAATTTGCGAGTTGCTCATTACTTATTGATTGAATGCTATTTACTTTTAGCATTTTGTTAGTGTAATGCCGTTGATTGATTTATCAATATATTATATCGTAATATTATGTTACGTAAACTATTTCGCATTGAATTAATATTCATTGGAAAGCTTAAAATAAGCCACATTTATAATTAAGACGTAAGTATATATTAATTTGGTATGAGATGGTAGCAGAAATTCACATTTATCCCGGTTTATATAAACTCGAAGTATTCGATTATAAAAAAAAAACTGGTTGATATAAATCACTCACACATAAAATATTTCATTCATTCAAATGTTCCAAAAAATATAATACACAGAACAAAGGCAATAAAATCGTTGAAATTAAAACAACTCACTTGCCGTACTCGTCCTTTGAGAATGTGGGTTTGTGGTTCTTGTCAAATTGTCCACTGAAAGCCGTTATTTTCTGTAAATTGCTGTGAGCCTGAGCCTTTGTGTCGAACGCCGAAATAAGGTCTGTGAGCGATGAACTCTGTAAAACAATGTTCATAATCTTACATGCAATTAAAAACATGGAACATTTTGTTTTTTTTTTTTTAGTATAGAAGACATACTGTAAGTTCTCATGACATTTATCTTGGTTAAAGAAGAGGGTTGGAAAAAATCATGATTTTTTTAAAAAATCGAATTAAGCACGATTTATTGAAAAAATCCTAATTAATCATTACTTTTTTTATTTTTTCATTTTATTATTTAAGTACCTGTATTTTTGTGCGAAACGGAACGCGCCGCGGCCTAAAGAGACAGTTCGGGGATTTCCCTTTAGGGCCGATTTTTCAATGCTTGGATAAAACTTATTCGTCGAACAATGTATAAAACTAGGTACCATTTTAAAAACGTATTCTAATTGCCCGTATTTGACAGTTTACGTGACATTTTAATATTATCGTGTAATACTTTATTGGACGAATAAGTTTTATCCAAGCATTGAAAAATCGGCCCTGAGTCTAACGTGCTATTGAATGTCAAACAAACTTTTTCCAGTGGTGAAGCAATTGTTTGGAGCGATAGCTTCTTAAGCTGCTGTAGAAACGGTGTTTTCTACATTTGGAATTGTTGACCCTAGTTTTTAATTAAGATATCTTAATCTGTTTTATGTTGATTTCTTTGAAAGAAAGTAAAATTAAACCTTTTTGTTTTAATCATTGATTTTTATTGAAAAAATCGGTTGATTTAAATCATGATTCTAATCATGATTTAAATCAAAATGATTTAATCGTGCCAACCCTGGTTAAAAATAATTATTGCTTTATCTATGGTAAAATAAATCTGGGATGTAATCACCGATGGTAAAAAAGGTTCGTTTAAATTAATATTGCTAGATATGAAATTATTGAATCTGTCTGTATCCAAATAATTTGTGGTTTTTAGTAATGTAACACTGCAGATATTCCGAATTTCTCATATATTGAAAACATACTTTCATGACAATACGCGCAGTGAAACAAAATAATTTAACATGACTGAATTTCAACCATTTGCCAAAACTAATATATTTTATTATTCAGTATCACTCATAGTATAAGATAAAGTCCCTTTTCTCTGTTCCTAGGTCCCTATGTATGCTTATATCTTAAAAACAACGGAACGGATTTTGATGTGGTTTTTTTAATAGATTCAAGAGGAAGGTATTAGTATATAATTTATTAGGTTTTAGACAATGCTGGCAAAGCCGCGGGTGGAAAGCTAGTCAAATCGTAATCAATTAAAATATATACCTAACTATATTAATTACCGAATAATGGCACATGTTACTAGATATTGATACGTAGATTATAAGGTTACCTAGGTCATTTATCTGAAGCAAATATTACCTGAATGCGAAATTCTAGTCTCAAATACATTCCGATATATTTCAATCAAATTCCGTACCTACTTCCGTTAAGTGCTATCAATTCGTATAATTTAGGCTTGATTTAGTGAATTCTTGGCAATTGAATAAGCACCTATATCTTGAATATAAATCTTTGTATAAACAAAATAACAATAAAGAGAAGAGAAATTTTAAATATCATCTGATTTGATACTGTGCAAAATACAATTGAATTAAAAAATTGTATTATCTGATATGTTTAATAAAGCTAAATTTACTAGACAGGACACTGTCGTATTTATTCTATGGAAACATTAGTACACATGTTTTGTTTCATTGAAGTGTTTAAAGGAACAGCCAGACTGACTCTTGTTATTCTCCAGAGGGCATCGATCTTAAGACTCATGTAAAGTTAAGTATCAACCACTTCACGTCACGGATTATCTTTAATATATTTTGTAAAATATTAAGTTTTATACCGTAACAAAAATCTATTTTTAGTTCTCAGTCCTCGAAGATTCTGCAAGCTATTTATCACAGAGCCATTATTAACGAAATTGTATGGAATTCATATTTGCGACAAAAATATTTGTCGGTGTTAAAAGTTTGTCCAGGTTCAAAATGTGTCATCGCCCTCTTCATTGCCAGCTGTCAAGCTGAAGAATTTCAAAGAAACTTGACAAACTTCTGTAATTAAACCCGTAATGACGTTGCGTCGCTTATTCGTCAATTTTCGTTTTCGGAAATACTTTTTTGATTGTAATCAATTAATTTTAAGAAGACCGGTAAGTGAACAGTCGTTAAATATTTCTTAAATCCAACGTGACCTAAAATTTGATGTATTTAGTTTAATATTACATTGTTCACCACATCGGGGCATAAATTGTAGTAACGCAATAGAGTACGTATTAAAAGAATTGTAATTATTAAAGCACCATTAAAGCGCTAAATAATTAATCAAGGAAACGAATAAGGGCTGATTTTTCAATCCTTGGTTAAAACTTATTCGTCGAATAACGTATTGAACTACCATTTCAAAAATGTATTCTTATTGTCCGTATTTGACTGTTCGTGTAATACTTTATTAGACGGATACATTTTAACCAAGGATTGAAAAATCTGCCCTAAATTAAATAAATATACATTCGATCGTTATGTAGCTATTTTCCTTTGAATATTACAATTATGTATTAAGTAGATTCTTGTAAATAAACCACCTAAACATTTCGAATCAACACCCTATTACAGTCTTTTGTTTTACGGAAACAATATATCAACCAAAAACAACAATTAGCCTTGATTATTAAGCTACTTTTGTTTGTTATTTCGTTAAGAGAACCAATTCAGGGGTCAAAGGCTTTACCGCTATTTACATAACAATACAATATAAGATATTCAAATTAATTATTTGACTATACACAATTAATACTAAATTATATGTATACGGAAGTGAAAATGGCGGCCTTAAAGTTCAGAAGACATTTTTCCAGACGATAATGGGGTGAATGTATAAAGAAAAGGTACACATTGCATGTGAATTTACAATGCTTCACTATTTATTATATACTTATGCATCGTTTATGTAGAAATATGTAGGTACCTAGTTAAAATGATTAAAACTTTCCAATGTACATAATAATATTTTGAAATTCAAATTATTTAATGATAATTTTAAGCAATTTCATGCTAAATTAGCATATGAATATTAACCAAAACTTGGCAACTATCTCGTAAACATTTTAAGTGTTTACGCTATAAACAAGATCTAAATATTTTCATACATTCATTAGCTCTAGACTGCATTTTTTATTTAATTATCTAAATGTACTGAAAACGTTGAAAACGTTGAAAATGTATCTAGGTATTTTTTTAAATAACTACTCTTTGATTAAAATTCTAAGCTATGTTAAATTCAATCAAGCACAACAACAATGAAATAGAAGAAAAAACCACTTATAATGAAAACGTATTAATAAAAGAATTTAAAATGAAAATTATGTTCTCCGAGATAAATATAAAATGAAATTAAAAATGAATCCATTAATATCATTGAGTTACTATGTACTACGTACTAGAGAGGACATCGCTACTACACTATTTGTAACACGAGTTAAAGTCAATTGTCTCAAACCAATTTTTTTTTGTTACATTGATTGGTTTTAATTGATGAGTTTATTCATATTTTTTTAATAAGATAAACAATATTTATTTGTTACATTGATTGGTTTTAATTTCTCTATACTAAAATTATAAAGAGGAAAGGTTTGTATGTATGTATGTATGTATGTATGGTTTTCACGCATGCGAAATATGTACCACGGGCGAAGCCGGGGCGGACCGCTAGTAAGTAATAAGAGGCAGAATATCTACAAAGTGTATGACTCACTAGCCGCCCCGCGCCGCCGCGATTGTCGCACAGATTTTGTTCGTGGTGTCCTCTCTATACGTAGTAATAATACCTCAATGATTAATATGGATAAAATTTCACGAAATGACACATCATTAATTCAATTAAATCTTCACTAAATCGTTTTGAAAATATCTCAAATCCTCAGCTTTAAGGGAACTTTGATTAAATTGTCTTTGGAAATACCGTTTTAAGGTCCGAAGGTTTAGGAAGTAGACAATTATGCATACCAACGACCTTCGTGAACCCTTTACGTGCATTGTTTAGGGAAGAATTTCCGAATTGTTCAAATTTAATATGAGGAAAAAATATTTAATAAAACTATACATAGAATATAATATAGACATTTGCAAATAGGAATTTGCGTCTTTATTTTGCATCTTAATAATATGTACTAATTTTAACAATGTAATTTATATTCTTTAGACTATAAAGTAAAAAAGCGGATATTTTCTTAAGTAACTTCCTTTAAAAACAAAAAGCGGCGCGAAAACATATCAGACAGGAGAGAGTTATTGAGCATAAGATTATAAAGGGCATAGGGGTGCCATAAATATTTGCAAAATAATCTCCGGGTATGCATTAATATAGAATTGTTTTTGTACTTTTATGAAAACACATGTTACTATAATATATTTTTTAATTCTTTTAAATGACGATTAATTATTAATCATCGATTTAATTGAGTGGGTATAGAAAAGTTTTAAAAAATACTTATGTTCAACTAATTACCTATATAATATACAGCAATAAGTAATCACGTGGTTTTTTTAAGGTCTTAAAAAATTGGTTGATTAATTTTTGAGTTAATCAAAATTCAAACTCAAACTCAAACTCAAACTCAAACATTCATTTATTCAATTAGACTACTATTTAGTAGCACTTTCGAATGGTCATTACATAGTATTTTTAACATTTACCACCGATTCGGAAAGCAGTATCTATGGAGAAGAATCGGCAAGAAACTCCATAGTTGCTCTTTTAAAATAATGTCAATAAATTTACATAATATGTAACTTATATCTAACTACATAATATGCCAAAGAACTGTCCTGTGGTTTTTACGCGACAACCCTCCATGGGTCTTTATCGTCCATATATTCCTGAATACTGTAGTACGCTCTCTGAACTAGTACATTTTTTATGTAAGTTTTAAATTTAGAACTACTAAACTCTTTAATATTGTGAGGAATTCTATTGTATAAGCGTATACCTTGACCCATAAATGAATTTTTAACTTTAGCTAATCGGAAAAATGGCATTTCAATTCTATTCCTGTTCCTTGTGCCATAATCGTGTCTATCTCCTACTCTTGTGTGTAAGTCAGAGCTTTTGTGTACATGCTAAATATTATTAAATATATACTGTGATGGTACAGTAAGGATACCAGTATTCTTAAAATGATCTCTTAGTGAGTCCCGAGCACGTAAATTATATATAGAGCGAATGGCTCTTTTCTGTAAGATAAATATAGTTTCTATATCTGCAGCCCTGCCCCACAGTAGAATTCCATAGGACATAATGCTATGAAAGTAGCTGAAATAAACCAATCTAGCCGTATCTTCATCGGTGAGATGCCTTATTTTTCGGACTGCATATGCAGCAGAACTGAGCTTACCTGCAGCGGTGTTGACATGGGCTCCCCACTGTAGTTTCTCGTTCAATGTTAACCCTAGAAATACAGTAGACTCAGTAGGATGCAATACCTCCCCGTTCAAGGCAATATCTCTGTTCAACTTTTTTACATTAGGAAGTAAAAATTCAACACAAGTGGTTTTTTTGGCATTTAATAATAAATTATTGGCAGTAAACCATTCAGATATGTGTAAAAGAGCACTGTTCACTTCGTCAACATTTGGGTCATGCCTATCCACATTAAAAATTAATGAGGTATCATCTGCAAACAGAACTATTTCACACCTATCCTGCAAATAATAGGGAAGATCATTGATATATACCAAGAACAAGAAGGGACCTAAAATTGACCCCTGTGGAACACCAATGTTAATTGACGCACCGCTAGAACGTTCTCCATTAACAACTACAGTCTGTATCCTATCATGCAGGTATGACGCTATGAGGTTCTGGGCTTTTCCTTTAATTCCATAGTGATTAAGTTTACGTAACAAAGTACAATGTTCAACGCAGTCAAATGCCTTGGAGAGGTCACAAAATATCCCTAGAGCATTTTTTGAGTTTTCCCATGCTTTATATATATGTGTTAGAAGTGCAACACCAGCATCTGTGGTTGAGCGCCCCTTTGTGAAACCAAACTGTTTGGTGTGCAGTAAATCATTAGATGCAAAATGACTACTCAATTGGTTTAATATTAACTTCTCGAATACCTTACTTAATGTTGGTAAAATAGAGATAGGTCTATAATTGTTACAGTCTTCTTGATCGCCCTTCTTAAATAGAGGTATAACTTTACTAAGCTTTAGTAAATTAGGAAATGTACCATAGTCACAACACTTATTAAATATGAAAGCTAAATTTTTAGCAATATTTTCTATTATATTATTAACTAAATTTACGGACATTCCCCAAAGATCACAAGTATTTTTTAGATTAAGCGTCTTAAAGGCAGTAACAATATCACTAGCAGTTACGTGTCGTAATTCAAATAATGTACTGCACCCCGCAACATGGTCCCTCAAAAAGGTTTCTGCAAGTGCTGAAGACGAATTTAAACTATTAGTAATAGTAGCAGGGACACTACTGAAGAATTCTTCAAAAGCAAGCGCAACATCAGCACTTTTGTCAATAACCCTGTCATTATTTACAAGTTTTATGGTATTACTTGATTTGCTTTTACCCATTTCACCATTAATAATTGACCAAACTGTTTTAACTTTATTATCAGAGTCGCGTATTTTTTCTTTGATATATGCTTTGCAGTAAAACAAACTTTTTTAAAAATTTTTGAGTAATTTCTAACATAACTAAGAAAAGATGGGTCTTTATTATATTGCTTCATACCATATAATTCATAAAGAATGTTCCTGCACCTATGTATACTAGCTGTCGCCCATTTACTAAATGGTAAATCCTTGGTAATATTTAAAGATTTAACTTTAAATATTTTTTCAAATTCTTTATGTACTAAATTAAAAAGATTTTTAAACATTTCACAAGGACTTTTAGGAAAGGATTGATCATTTAGTACGGGCAGGTTTTTATTAATATTATTCCTAAATTTATTAATGCCTTTTTTAGTTATAGGCCTAACATTAATCCTTTTAAATGTAGGTATGCAATCCCATTCAAAAACTACTTTCTGGCCACAGTGATCCGAAGTCAATGTATTGAGAATATTTTTCTCTAAACAGATGCAGTCACAGTATAATATATTATCAATACAGGTTGCAGAAGTAGGTGTAATTCGTGTGGGTTCGTTAAAAAGTTTATATAGATTAAATGACTGAAATAAATTAACAATTCGTGTAGCCGTTTGTGTTTGTAAAAGTAAATCAATATTAAAATCACCACATACTATAACTTTTTTTTTACTCCTGCTTAGACGCTTTAATATTTCTTCCATGACTGTCTCAAACATATTATAGTCACTGGAAGGGGGTCTATAAACGCAAACAATAATATAACGCTCCAGCTCCACACAGGACAGTTCAATGGTCCGTTCTACAGAAAGACTAACAATGTCAGTTCGTTCTTTACATTTTACACTATCATGTACAAAAATAACAGAACCTCCGTGAATAGCCTGTGTCCTAAAGTATATACTTTTTAATTTGTAATTTTCAATATTTACTAACGACTGACATTGTTTAAGCCAATGTTCTGTTACACAAAATATTTTAATATTGTTATCATTCAGAAACAATTCTATTTCTAACAATTTGCTAGCCAAGCCTTGAATATTTTGATGCACAATGGAAAAAGACTGCTTAGCTGTTGTCTTATATACTAGTTTAAATCTAGCTTAGGGCTAGATTGTCTGTCTACACTTAATCTAGGTTGATGTATATAATTACTACTACATAAAATTATAGTAGATTGATGGTCTGATACCGAACATGTACCAGACTGGTTAATATTATATGCTATTAGCATAGCAAGTTCACGCTTATATCTAGATGGCAGATACACTGTATTCTTTGTCAAAGTAAAAGATTTAATACATAAGTTAATGTCAAAGTAAATAAATGCATCACGATGATGATTTGTTAGGTTATACAATTTTAAATTCATATTATGAATTAATCTATTTTGTAATTTGTTCTTGTGTTAAACCAGGTAGGTATGGCAAGGTACACAACATAAATTTACATTTAGTCTTACTACCAATATCTAATATTTTTTTAAATCCTACATCAATATCCTTATTATTTATATTTAAACTGTCCCCATATAATATAATTACAATATTATTCTTATTAAAGCTGAAATGATCCAGTGATTTGATATATTTAAATGAACTGTTAGGCGTACAAACATTAGTAACTTTAAGCCCTAAGTTGTTGAGCATAGCGCCAAATCCCTGACCAATATTATCTGACAACACAATTATTTCCTGCTTTGAAAGGTATTTAGTATTACTGGTTGGAATTGTGGTAGGGTTTAACACTATGTATGTCTGTGTAGTCAGGCTTATGGGGCGACGGTTGCTCATTGTCACTGTTTGAACACTTTATTAAATTATCTTGGTTCTTATTAAGATGGCAATACGTCCGTATTTCTAAATACACATGACATACAGCCCCAACTTACGTACGAACTTTCGTATCCCGACTCATACGTTGGGCACAATATAATATATGGTAACAAGTTTTCCAGTTAGTACCCACTGAATCATGATTTATGTCATGCTGTTTTGCCAACACTTGGTGTTATTTGGACTTGCTTCGAATACTTATATTATTTATATTGTAGTTGTAAAGGACGAGTACACGCAGGCGGTAACGGGGCTCCCCGCGCAGCGGCTCCACGTGTATGAGGCGGAATATTAACGCTGCACGTGGAAGAGAGGCGCACCGCGGTTTCAATGAGGCGCACCGCGGTTTCGCCTATCGCGCTGTACTCAGTACGCCACGTGTATTGCGTTTACACGTGGAGGAGGCGTGGCCTAGGCGGCAAATGCAAGACAGCCGCCGCCGCTTTTGGATGCCGCCGCCGCTTTGAGTCTCGCCGCCGGGCGGCCTCTTTGAATATCGCCGCCGGCGACGAATATAAATAGCCCAAATTTTCAAATTGCGTTCAGTTCGAGCAAGTGCTTACTCCAGACCAGTAGTGAATAAGTACTAATAGTGATCAGTTAGAGCAAGTCCTTATTACAGACCAGTAGTTAATAAGTACTAATAGTGATTAGGTATAAATTGTAATTGTAAAGGGAAAATATATGTATGTATGTCGAAGGAAGGGTTTTATTTCGACCACGAACCCCAACAATATATACAGTCCACAACAACGTGTGGTCCTTCGATCGCCGGATAACAAAGTGTGGTCCTTCGATCGCCGAATAACAACGTGTGGTTCATCGAGCGCCGGATACTTCAAGGAAGAAACGCTGCACGTGGAAGACCAGATCCTGCCGAAGAGAGGTGCACATCGGCAACGAGCTCACCTTCGAGGGACGAATATCGGCAAACCGGTAACGTTGGTACTAGCCTGCTGGTGTTTTTGATCGTCACCAGGCGAGTCAGGTACCTACCGACGGGGCCGCGCTGTTGGTACTAGTCCAATAAGGTGAGTCGTAAGGTTTTTTACGGGCAGACACGGGCCGCCAGTGGTGACCTAGTGGTACGCGCCGGGAATCAGGGGTGCTGGTCAGCGGAACGAGTCTGCCAGTATAAGCCTGCGGTGCGTCACCTCTTTAGGCATGGTGGTAACCCGCAGCCAGGGTGACGCTGTGGAAGTTGAAGACCGGAGCCAGGAGACAGAGCGTGTGCGGCAAGAACGAATGCGGCGGCTGGTGCTGGACCCGTTAGCATCGCCGTCTGACGCACGCTTGACGTCAGCCACAGAAACAATGGAGATCCCGCCGCAACCGCGACGGCATTCGCCAGCGAGATCCGCTAGATCGGTGCGGTCGTCGGCGAGTACGGCGCGGCGGATTAAGGCGGCGGAATTAGAAGCGGCAGAGCGACTCGCCGCTATCCAGAGAAAAGAACTACAAATTGAGAAAGAACTAATAAATAAACGCTTACAGTTCGAGGTGTCCGCCATACAGGAAGACGAGGGCCTGCCGGAAGATGCCGTCACCGCGACAGAAGAACGAAACAAGGTGGACGAGTGGCTCCAGTCACATCCTGTGCCGAAGGATGACAGACACCAGCGATCCGAACTAAGAAGAGGAAGATCGCCGACGCCGACCAGACGAACAGGAATAGAGCAGCTGGCGGCGTCCCTAGAGAAGATGGCGCGACCGCGCCTACGCCACGCGGACCTTCCTATATTTTCAGGTGCGATCGAAGAGTGGCTGCCGTTCCGAGCAGCCTACCGGGACACAAGCAGCATGTACCAAGTGTCCGACGCAGAAAACATCCAGCGGCTGCGTACATGCCTGAAGGGGGAAGCAAGGGACGCCGTGGCAGCGCTGCTTCACACTGCTTCATCACCTGAAGCAGTCATGAAAACCTTGGAGCAGTGCTTCGGGAGGCCCGAGATAATTATCGACAGGGCCATGGAGGACCTGAGGAAGCTGCCGCGACCTGGAGCAGCGGCCAAGGACATCAACAGCTTCGCTGTGAAGGTACAGAACGTGGTATGCATACTTCAAACCATAGATAGGAAAGGGTATTTATACAATCCTATGCTAGCAAGGGAGATATTGGACAAACTAAGTCCGCACCTGCGGTCCAGATGGTGCGACTATGCATATTCACAGGAAGGAACGGCAGATCCGGAAATTGTGGTGCTGTCCCGCTTCCTGATGAGAGAGGCGGACCAGGCGCTCCGCTACACATACGCGCCGACGAGCAGCACTGCGCCAGCGCGCAGAGACACCACGGCAGCAGCGGCAGCAGCGGCAGTGCGACCTGCTCCACCAAGAAGGAAGTCGGCAGTATACGCCATAGTTTCCAGCAGTGGTGATGAAGAGGAGAAGAAAGAAGAGAAGAAAGAAGAGAAGAAAGAAGAGAAGAAAGAAGAGAAGAAAGAAGACTTCTGCCTGTGCTGCGGGCGCGACCACACCATGGTTGCCTGCCCGCGCTACGCCAAGCTGTCGGTGGATGAGCGGTGGGCGCTGGTGAGGGAAAAGGGCGCCTGCTTCAAGTGCGCCACGAAGAGACATCGGCGCATCTACTGTCGAGCGAAACCATGCGGCGTGAACCAGTGCCGCCGCCCGCATCATTCATCACTGCACGACGTAAGAAGAGAAGAGCCTGCTGCGTCGACCGAAGAAACCGTCATGGCGGTTGCTGACCGCGCAACCGCACCGCCCCGCGAGGTCCTGCTGAAGATGTGTCCAGTCACCGTCGTCGGCCCACGGGGGGAGGTATCGACGCACGCACTGCTCGATGAGGGCTCCACCATCACCCTCATTGATGAGGACCTGGCGCAACAGATCGGCGCCGAAGGTCCCGCCATGCCGCTCCGCATCCACGGGGCGAACATGGAGCAGATTGAAGAAGGAAGTCGGCTGGTGACGGTGCAGCTGCGGGGGCAGAGCGACGGGACACTACACGACCTGCGCGCCCGCACGATGAAGAAGCTACAGTTGCATCAGCAGTCCATCCCGGGTTCCCTGCTTCGGTACAGACACCTGCGCGACATACCGGAACGTGAGGTATGTTACGAACAAGCACGCGCGGGTGTCCTGGTGGGTACCGACCACTGGGAGCACATCGTGACAAGAGAGCTTCGGATGGGCGGCGCCGACGAACCTGCCGCCTCCAAGACAAATCTCGGCTGGGTGATACATGGAACAACGCCGCGTCAAATGATCGTCGAAAGGGACTGCGTGCTTCACGTCCGAGAACAGCAGCAAGCGGACCTACGGCTGCACGACCTGGTGGTGAGCTACGCCGACACAGAGGAAGCCAGACAAGCAATCAAAGAAATACGGACGGTGCACGCGGCGGCAGGCTTCAAGCTACGGGGATGGAGCGCCAGCGACAGGAGCGTGCTGAGGGACGTGCCACGAGAACTACACGCCAGCACACCAACGCAGCTGGGAGGAGCGCAGCCAGCCCCGAAGATCCTCGGGCTAATTTGGGACGCCGAGCAAGACGCGCTAGGATTCAACACAGCAATGAACAGGGTACCGGTGGAGGTGCGAGATCGCAAGCGCCCGCCAACCAAGCACGAAGCATTAAGTGCGGTAATGTCAATTTATGACCCACTAGGCCTCTTAAGTTATTTCACCATTCGTGCTAAAATCATATTGCAGAGCCTGTGGCGCCTCCAGATTTCATGGGACGAACCAATACCCGAAGAAGAGGGCGAGCAGTTTGCGGGCTGGCTGGCGCAGCTGGAAACGGTCAGCGCGCTACGTTTGCCGCGATGCTACGCAACGGACAACGTCGAAGACATCGAGCTGCACGTGCTATGCGACGCCAGCGAACAAGCGTATGCAGCCGTGGCGTACTGGCGTATGCGACGAACGGACGGCAGCGTACAAGTTAAACTCGTCTCGGCGAAAGCAAAGGTGGCACCACGACGCGCGCAGACGATCCCGCGCCTAGAACTACAAGCGGCGGTGATCGGCGCAAGACTCGCTGATCAGATAAGAAGAGAGCACAGGTATGACATATCTCGTACTTGGTTTTGGACAGACTCATCGACGGTGGTGCACTGGGTGCGCAACGATGCAAAGAGATACACGCCGTTCGTCGCGCATCGCCTCGGTGAGATTGGAGAACTAACACAAAGGGAAGAGTGGCGGTGGCTGCCGACTCATGAAAACGTTGCCGACGACGCCACCCGCCTAAGTTTCACCACGGGACATGATCGATGGTTCCAGGGTCCAGAATTCCTGACAAAGACGGAGGACCAGTGGCCCACGGAGAAGGAACTACGAGAAACTACGGATGAGGCTGATGTACTGCATGTAAGCGAGCTGCCACGGAAGATGGAATGGCTGCCGGATCCAGAGCGCTTCTCCAAATTCCGCACACTGGTGGGAGCAACAGCAAGGGTGCTCGCATTCATCGACATACGCATCAGACACACGGCGACGAGACTAGAATGTCGCCACCTAGAGCAAGCCGAACGGCTGCTGGTACAGCGCGCACAGAACGACAGCTTTGGAGAAGACATAAAGCGAATCAAGGACGCGCGCCCCATCAGCAGATCCAGTAGACTGTACAAATTGGACCCGGTAATGGAAGACGGCGTGCTGAGAGTAAGGGGCCGCATAAACGCAGCCACGGCACCCGACACAATGAAGAAGCCGGTAATCCTCGACGGCCGGCACAGAATAACCAGACTAATAGTGTTACAGGAACATTGTGCCGCCGGACACGCCAACCGCGAGCGCGTCACCAACGACCTGAGACAGCGCTACTGGGTCATCCACCTGCGGCCTACAGTGCGCGCTGTGGAGAAGAACTGCGCGCTGTGCCGAGTACGCCGAGCAATGCCGCAGGTCCCAGCCAAAGGGGACTTGCCGCGCGCTCGCCTCGACCCGTTCCATCGACCCTTCACCAACTGCGGGGTCGACTACTTCGGGCCAATGATGGTCAAGATCGGACGAAGAAGAGAGAAGAGATGGGGCGCGCTGTTCACATGCCTGACATCGCGCGCCGTGCACCTGGAGCTCGTCGCATCTCTGTCAACGGACTCAGCCATCATGGCGCTGAGAAGGATGGCAGCGCGCAGAGGGTGGCCTCGTCTGATGTATTCGGACAACGGAACGAACTTCAGGGGTGCTGATCAAGAACTGAAGAAGGCGTACAACGAGTGGGCGCCGGCGCTACAAGAAGAAGCGCTGCGCCACCGGATGGAGTGGCGCTACATACCGCCGGGTGCGCCGCATCAAGGCGGTGCATGGGAGCGGCTGGTGCGGTCGGTGACAACCGCGCTCGGCGCGACACTACGGGAGAAGGCGCCGCCAGAAGAGGTGCTGCGGACTCTACTCACCGAGGCGGAGTTCGCGGTGAACGCGAGGCCGCTGACTCACGTGAGCGTGAGCCCAGACGACCCCGAAGCCCTCACGCCCAACCACTTCCTGTTGGGCTCCTCAACGGGACTGCCGACGACGGGGCCGTGCGACGAAGCAGACCGACGGACCTGGCGCGCCAGCCAGGCGCTCGCCGACCACTTCTGGCGCCGATGGATCAAGGAGTACCTACCGACGCTCGTGCCACGGGGGGAGGCGCGAAAGGACACGCGACGCCTCGAGGAAGGTGACGTGGTCATTATCGTGGACCACGTCTTGCCGCGCAACACATGGCCCATGGGGGTCGTGGTGCGCGTTCACGCCGGGCCGGACGACGCTGTGCGGGTAGCCGAAGTGAAGACCAAGAGCGGGATCTTCAGACGCCCCGTCAGCAAGCTCGTCGTGATGAAGGAGGCTACGCAAGCTACGCCGGGGGGAGGACTGTAAAGGACGAGTACACGCAGGCGGTAACGGGGCTCCCCGCGCAGCGGCTCCACGTGTATGAGGCGGAATATTAACGCTGCACGTGGAAGAGAGGCGCACCGCGGTTTCAATGAGGCGCACCGCGGTTTCGCCTATCGCGCTGTACTCAGTACGCCACGTGTATTGCGTTTACACGTGGAGGAGGCGTGGCCTAGGCGGCAAATGCAAGACAGCCGCCGCCGCTTTTGGATGCCGCCGCCGCTTTGAGTCTCGCCGCCGGGCGGCCTCTTTGAATATCGCCGCCGGCGACGAATATAAATAGCCCAAATTTTCAAATTGCGTTCAGTTCGAGCAAGTGCTTACTCCAGACCAGTAGTGAATAAGTACTAATAGTGATCAGTTAGAGCAAGTCCTTATTACAGACCAGTAGTTAATAAGTACTAATAGTGATTAGGTATAAATTGTAATTGTAAAGGGAAAATATATGTATGTATGTCGAAGGAAGGGTTTTATTTCGACCACGAACCCCAACAATATATACAGTCCACAACAGTAGTAATATTACCCTTCCTACTCAGTGACGCTCATTTTGTTGATGGATCTTCCCGTACTTGCCAATTCGCTGCTAATTATATGTATGTCGTGGCCATATCGTAGATTTGCTCATTTCATGAAATGGCCAACATAGTTTGATCAGTACCTCTACCATGAGTTGACATAGTTAAATCGTCTGACGTAACTACAATAGTAAACGTGAATAGTTCACGAGATTATTTTCCGTGAATGACGTATCTATCATCGAATAGTTATAAACTATGACATATGTCAAAATTAGAACTCATGGTGCAAAAATTGTATGGTTACTACAGCGAGTGTAGTATAGTTTACTATACGTTATCTACTGTAGTATACTATAATGCACCTCATGGTAGGCTTTTTAGTTCCGCTACGGCACACTAGGGGCGCTGTACGAAATTTCATACAAACCGCTTACTACAATCGCTAGCGAGTATCGTGTGCGTAAACTCATGGTAGACCTACTGATCGTTAAATCGTCAACGTTTCACGATTTGGTCATCGACATTTGGCCAGATCGTATAAAATATCTTAGAGAGTCCATAAAACATTAAAAAATTCAGAATATTTTAAGAACTTGTTTATTGTCATTTAAGTTAGTGCCGCGGTAGCGCCGGCGAATACCAGAAGCGAATGGTTTTTTCAATAGAAAACAGTTAGGTTAGGTTAGGTTAGGCTTTAATAAACAACGCACGAGCCGAGCGAGCAAAGCGAGCATGCCGCGGCAGCGGCCGGCGAGTGCCAGAAGCGAATCGCTTTTTAAAAAAGAAACAAAAATGGTCAAATTTCGTCAAATGGCCATCCACGTTTGGCCAGATCGACGATCTGGCCAAATGTGGATGACCAAATCGTGAAACGTTGACGATTTAACGATCTGGCCAAACTAAATTGGCCATTTCATGAAATGAGCAAATCTACGATATGGCCACGACATGTACAATGAAAAATTTTGTTCAAGTACTTAGAGGCCCACGTAAGCGTCACCTATTTGTGGTATTTTCTACTTGAGTGTGACGATGGTAAAAAAATATTTCAGTAAGTATATAATATATCGTCTATTTCTCAAGGAAATACAGTATTAAGTTTCACACAATTACATGTAGTAGGTAGTTTTGATCTAGTCGTCTTAAATAGCAAGGTATGTTAGTAAAGAAGGATTTTTCTCTTTTCAAGAAAATATGAATGACACTAATAATTCTTACATCAGCGTGTAAACGAGAAAATCTTCTTAGTAAATCCGTACATTTCTAGAAGATTACTTAAGATAATAACATTAAATATATTTTAAAGTAAGAAGTATGTAACTATCTGCTAATAATAAACTCATTTTTGAAAAACTGTTTTATTATCCCGTCCCACGTTATCTCTGTTGACGAACTTCTGTCTCGTGCCAAAACAATTACGATGGAGACAATAAACATAGAAAACATTTTCCTTTGTATTAAATTAATAAATATATTATTTCCCTTGTGAGTCTGTATTTTATAGTCTGACCAAATCCTAGAACTTGCCTAGAACATATAAATAAACAAGTGGAAAGAAAACTAAATCCCAAAGTAGGTAGTTATTATCAACTACACAATATCAAAATAAGCAAATTGATAAATTACTCTGAATCAATCACACAGGGCAGAATTGAATAATTCGTGCCCGGATAAGCGCTCCTAATTCTAGTAGATTAATTGGCATCACGGATTATCATCAAACCTAACGCGCTTTGCCTTAAATCCGGGTTGCTTCTGATTTATTTTAACTTTCATGTTGTATTGTTTGTGCCAAATACGTGTATTTCCCTTTTTAGTGAGTTTGGAACTGTCACTTTAGATGTCTAACTTTGTCTTTATTTAGCGGACCGGGCCAGCTTCACCCGTGGTATATAGCATCCAGGGGTCACGAACAATATATTCGGCATCGATATTACTCATTAAGAATATTATAGCTTCCAAAAGATCAGAATATAGGTACAACTAATTCGTAGATGGTAGAAAGCCTACGGTATACCCCTAGTTCGCCCACTGTCCAAGTTTTTATTCCAACAATAATATTAGGTATAATAATTGATTTATGTGGGTGGCTCGTAAACTAAGTTTATTAGTATTTCACATAATATTTTCTATTCAATATGTAAAATTTGATCAAAGTTCATGCATGTTACAATAAACTTATTAATATATACAATAAACTTATTAATATACACAAACACATGTGCAAACTACGCATGTATCTATTACGTACTTATATAACTTTCTATAAACCTACGCAGTTATAATATATCAGCATGATGTGTATTTTTCTTATAATCGATACATAATGAGGTGCCGACCCTTGAAAATATAATAGAAAATAACATAACATTTCTATCCCAAAATCTTTGTATTGTGTTTTTCGCAATTGTTATATATTTTATAAATGTACCTGAAATGTTCAAGGAAACGAGATGAAAATGATAAAATATAGGATAGGTGATAATAAATAAACCCACTACAATCTTTTGCGAATGAGATAACGTGCGTATTCCAAAAATAGCCTGGCATATCAAAGGAAGACCCATAATAATTATGAATATTTGTTTATTCCAACCATTCACATTTCTTGATGTTAGAATATTAGTAGGTATTTCAATCCATCGCTCGTTATAATGCTTACTACTATCTATGGACTATGACTGTCTTATGCAATCATTGTTATGTTAACCCTTAATTACTCGCGTGGGGTATATCTAACCCCACGGCGTATTTGAAGCGTCGTATCTCCGCCATTTTTAAAGCTACCTGCGTGCCGTTCTTAGTAGCTGCCTAAATACCTTGCCCCACCGCGAATCAGTCGCGAGCGCCTCTCCATGTCGTGTGGTTGTGTCAGGAGATCGCGTCTGGGGTATATATTGCCCCACGCGAGTATTCGTGCAACTTTTTTTGGACGAGTGAGTATGTGTATTTTTATTTTTTATAATGTGCAGTACATATACTAAATGGTTCGTTTTTTACTTATCTTTGTTTTCTGTTTATTTGTTTTAGGTTAGAACGCCTAAAATGGCAAGTAAGCGTCTTTCTGACTACCAGATTGTTGAGCGTTTGGAAGACGACGAAGAAAGCATCATTGATAGTCCCGATGAAGATGAGGTAGACGAGGACGTGATCTAGAGTGACCACAACTCAACCAAATGTGTGCTAACTATAACGTCGGCAGACTTACAAAAAGATTGCCTATGGTTATATTTACCACACTGCCTAGGGCCATACAAAAACGGCTAAAAAATGCTCAAGTTCAGGATCCTAGCCCCACTTCCAGATGTGGTCCATCGACAACTTATAAAAGGTGCCATATCTGTCCAAGGTCAAAGGATAAAAAAATAAGATTTATGTGTGCCAAATGCCACCAGCAAGTTTGTCACGACCATTCCACTTTGATTTGTGATAAATGTATTGATTAAAAAGTTCCTAAATTTAAAGTTTCATCTTTAAAATTTTATTACATTTATATTGATTAAAGATAGTATTATAATTTAGAACAATGTTGTCTCTTTCTAATTTTTATAATAAAAATAAAAGTATGTCATTAAAAATATGTTTTATTGTACCTTTAAAATTGGGGTTAAATATACCCCACGCGAGCATAAGTGTATGGACGCGAGTAATTAAGGGTTAAAGAAAGCTGCTTTACGTGTTTCGAATTAATTTATTTTCTTTATATTGTTATGGTCGATGCTTTTCGTTATCTGTTTTTTAAATGAAGAATTTGAAACTACAACGAAGGTAAAATTTAAATTAATTTACATTTAATACCAATAAAGTCCATATTATGATAAGATACAGTTACATTTGACAAGAATAAAGACAATGCCGTTTGAATCACGATTGTAATAATTAATTAATTAAATTATTATTTAATTATTTATCAAACGCATGTGTATACATCACATGACGTGCATACGAGTAAAGCCACGGATGAAGTGACAGGCTTTCTGGTACAACGAACAATGTCATTAAGCTTATAATGTCACCAAAATTTGGTGACATACTTGATATATAATATACTTGCAAATTCGGCCCTCAGCTGAAAATACACCTCCACGTGTAGGCATTAAGCATAAACTAATAAAAGTTCAATATAAATTTAATTTCGGAAACCTACGTAAATTAGGTACAAGACTTAGGTGAATCTTTTTTAGATTCCAGTGTCTTTGACCACCCAGAAAACTAATATTACTTAAAAATATGTAGGTAGGTTAGGTACAATGGATAAATTTTATCAATGTTTCAAAATAATAACTGGATAAATTTAATCAATGTTTTTAATAATTCTTATTTTACCAGTTACTTTAAATTTAGGTGGCTATTTCATCAGTAATGTTAGAAGAAAGTGGGATAAAATAGGTACTATAATTAGTAAAGTTCGAGTTACACGTTAGATAGACGTGTAACTTTTCAGAAAGATTTTTTGTACAATAATATAGAATTTGAATTTGAATTATTCTCTTTGTATTTGGAATTCCAATAAAGACTATAAAGGGTTTGACGTATTCTGTGTATTAAAATTATTCTCGAATAACTCGAGAAATTACTACTTCAAGGCTTCCATAATAATCCGACCACGCAAATAAGTAACAATGTGAAAAAACTATGAAACGTATTTTCAGTAGGTAATAATATAAAATCGTGTGGTTTCCACGTATTCTATTACTGTATCTACGATGAAATGTTGATTTCGTACATGCGAAGATATTATTTACAATGAATTGTTACTTTCATGAATGGATATGACTGAATAAGTTTATCTACAAATATATGTTTCGTTTTCCAAATAAAAGCGAAGAAATAATTTTGTGAATGATAACGCAAATATGGAATGATTATCTCTTTAGATAGGTATAAGGTAGGTATACTTATTACTTGCAAAAGCCACTAGTGGCATAGCTAAGAATATCATACATTCCTTATATTATATTCTAAAGTGGTGGGCAGAAGTGCATACCTATATATACATATATATATATATATCATTCTAGTTAAGTCCGAATTGTATGATTAATTGTTAGCTGTCTTTGGGATAACAGTAATGTTATTTTAAATTATTGATAGCAAGACAAATGTTTTGTTAATATGTATCGAAGTAAACTGTACAATATTAATCGTTGTAGGTACGTCTATATGCAAGTAAAACAATAAACGATTGGCGCCAACCCTGGTTTATATCATAACATTACTCACTGCTTTGTATTTGTGAAGATTATTTGGTTAATAAAATACATTTATCGTATCATTTTCTATGAATTTAACACCTCAAGTTATGTATTTTACCGGAGTATATGAAAATAAGTTTATAATTCGATCAAATGATAATGTTAATGACTTGCTATTTAGGACAATTCTTCTTTATATAAAAGTAAAGTATTTTACAACCATTTCATAAATAAAATGTCATACAAAAGTTAGGTAGGTATTAAATAGGTGTACCTGCTCTAAATATATTCTTGCAAGTAAATTCTCACGTGGGTGTCAGGGTGTGAATATGATACACCAAAGCTCATACAATTTCTAGCTAATTAAGATAGAATTTCAAATCAAAAGCCATACTAATATGTAACTACTACATTCAGCATCTACTATTCAATGTTCACAAGTAAGGAACCATAAAATGCATCTGTAGAATACGCTTTTACACTAGTATTTATTACATAGAGGTTACATTTAAATCATGATTTTAAGTCCTTTTTTTAATATTGATATTTTTTAAAGGAAAAAAACGAGGAAAAACTGTCGAAATTTTTATTATTTCTGAGTGTCTCTAAATTTCACTTATTGATAGTATCTATTACTAGCTGTTGCCCGCGGTTTCACCCGCATTGTTCCGCTCCTGTTGGTCTGAGCGTGATGATATATAGCCTATATCCTTCCTCGATAAATGGGCTATCTAACACCAAAAGAATTTTTCAAATCGGACCAGTAGTTCCTGAGATTAGCGCGTTCAAACAAACAAACAAACTCTTCAGCTTTATAATATTAGTATAGAGTTATTATCTATATCTATATATTTAATACTACTTATTGACTCAGAAGTAAGTATATATATGATTCAAAATCGAAGCTGACGAATAAAATATTTTTATATCTAATTATATTTGTACACACAATAATGTATTGGCAACCGTATCAATTTGTTTTATCGATGATTGAGAAATGAATACTCAATATTTATCGAACAAATAGGATCTAAATAGAAAGGCCAAAAATAAAGAGGGATATATCCATAGAAATCTAAATAACAAGACACTAGAAGTCGTAAGCGCGCGTGACCTTGTCGCCACTCAGGTGACTTTCACATCACCAGCTGTGCCACCAGTGTGTTCGTCACAGTTCAGTTGCTCTGGAGACGTATGTGTGTAAACATGGTGTGTTTCAGCATTTCCCATTGCGGAAATTCTTCCACAAGTTGTAATTATACTAATAAAGGAATAATATTTCATCGGTAAATATTTTTTTTTAGAAATAATGCCGTTTTTCCTTAAAATTATAGAATATTTACAAGTATTACGAGTGTCACCATAGTAATCGAAATAACAATGAATGACACAGTCGAGCATTCTTATTATCACGTTACACAAATTTCAACCTTATTGGAGCAAAAAGAAACAAAACGTCTCATATACTTAGGGATGTTATTCTAAAATAAACCGTAAATTCGTGCGTTAGGATACATATTAAAAAGCTTAATTTAATATTTAAGTTAGTTTTCACTAAAATCAAGCTGTCCAATAAAAGGCATAGTTTACTTGTGTGTACTGTTTAGCTATCGGTTTAAATGTGTTGATTTTGGCGACAGCGGTTTTCATACGAATTATGACATTATAGCACTTCTATGTGTCTTGTTATTTAGATTTCTATGGATATATCGATATGGGTTTTAAAATAGATGGGGAAAAACTGAAATATTTATTATATCATTACTCACTGGAAATGACCTTATGACGAAATAGTTATGAAACTGTTTGTTTATAAATAAAACTTATTTTAATATTATATTTGATAAAATAAACTTATATGAATGATTTTAATATACTATATCAATAAATCCAAATGAAAACAGTTCACGTCTTTCAAAAAGTGTTCTCCTTTATATGTATTTACTAAGTTTTGATAAGTTTGAAAAATACCGCCCATTCCGCCTATTAAATATTTTATTTCATTCTTTTTATGACCAGATATTTCTTGTATAACAATAATAGACCTCCAGATATTAACATGTTGTAAATAAATAAAAACACAATAGATAATTCAATCTCTTCTAGCAATTAGTGCTCTGTAAATCTGATAATTTATATTTAATTCCTACGCCTATCTTTAGCTGGCTGAAAGCAATAAATCGCTCTTAGAGCTTAATTGGCACAGATAAGAGAAAACCTTATTAATTCAAGATAATACGAAACATTCAGGCTTATTATTCCACTTCCTAAATCTCCTTAATTACTATTTATCGCTTACCACTACGAGGTAGAGATCGAATTATCTCCGGTACAATTTTACGTTTTTACACTTCTAATTCAAATGTTTGTCACTTTTAAATCACATCAAAAGCAATAAAATTTTATTATGAACCAAAGAAACAAGTACATAAAATACTTATATTAGATAATAATCTTTCAAAAAAAGAGTTTTCCCTTTGTGACACTAAGCGCATATTATTTTCACTGATAAAGATATGAATAGTTAATGAAAAAGTTATTCGTCAAATAAAGCATTAAGGAATGTACGTTAAAAGTACGGAAGTAGAATTTAAAAGGGGTCTTTAAGTAACGGAAAATGTTCCTGGGAACTGGTAAAATGCTGTTTGAATTACGTGGGCGTGCAGAGAAAATATAAAGAACCGCTTTGTAAGTACACTTGTAAGTTGTTAAAACTGCATTTGTTGTCTTTCTATCAATCGCCTTATGTTTCTATGTCAGCTAGGAACATTGTGAAATATATTCTAAATGTGGGTTACTCACATACCTACCTGCAGCAGGGGCAATATTGGAATTGCACCCTTAATATGCTCCTTAATTATTGTTATGTGTATAGGCAAGCAGGGGGAAGCTTGAATAAGCTTCTTCAATTTAGAGAATAGCTGAAATTGTGCGCGTATGTTGTGCGCTTTCTTTGTGAATTCACTTTCACTTTAGTATCTACATTTATAAATAATAATAATATTATATGCAAGCATCCAAATAATAATACGACATTCTTAGAAACCAAGAATTGCTCTGATAATATACTTGGCCTTTACATAAAATATAAATAATTTATTTGCAAACAAGTAACGAAATTGCTATTCTATTATAAAACATACGGATTATTACACAAGAGATATATACAGATATTTTATTACTACATTTCACAACGCGGATTAATACCAAGTATATTATACTATGTTAATACTTTAGATTAGTATTTAAATTAAAATTAGATATTATATAGTTGCGTAACGGCACTTATAGTTAAATATAAGTCATATACATGTAATATTGGCTGTGCCCCGCGGTTTTATCCGCTTTGCTCCGCTCCTATTTGACTAAGCGTGATTATAGCGCCTATAGGCCTTCCTCGATAAATCTGACTATCTAACAGTGAAATAATTTTTGTGGTTCCTGATATAAACGAGCTCAAGCAAATAATAAAAAAAAAAATCTCTTCAGCTTTATAATATCAGTATATGTCATAAAAATGTAAGTCATTTTACGGTAAGTGTATGTATTTGAAGAATGTTATTCAAATCTAGGTAATATTGAAAAGATTATTTCATAAACAACCAATATATTTATTTCACAAGCCATTGATATGTGTGAGCTCAAAAGTCATAATTAGACGAAGACGTCTTCATGTCCAATGTGGTAATGACAATGATTCATCTTTACGACTTCTCGCTTCAGTTTGAAAGATTGCTATGACTCACTTCCGACTGAAAACATTTAAAGGAATTCACGCAAATTACGCGTTTATTTCTGTATTCCTTCGATTTGAATTATTTCAAGTAATTGCTTGTTTATGAACATGGCATTCGTATACTTTACAGTCATCGAACTCTGGATGACCGTGAACAGTAACCGTAAAAACGTGTCTGGGTTCGCCTTTAAATTTTGTAAGACGCAGTAGTACGAAACAATAAATCATTTTTAGTGTATATAATTATATACATAATTTGTGAGTAGTAGTATATAAATGTATTATCAATTTCTTTTTTTTTTTACCAACAAGTTTTCCATGTTAAATTATATTGTTTTTTCGTAATTGTAGTTGTTCTTCTTGTTACGAATTTTTCCAATAATCTAAAATTAAACTTCATAAATAGTTCAATCTATATCGGTTTTCCAACAAAATATCGGCGCTATGTTTGTGAAATGTTAGAATTATTTTAATTTAAAGCTGTTTTAAGAGGCATTGAAAAGAGAACAACGGTTCAGCTTCAAACAGCATTAGACATTTCTTTTGTGTAATAAAAACGTGTTGGCGATCCGCCAGCTCTGTTCTTGACATTGTTACAAATTCTTTATCGTCGCCTTCATGTATTGTCTTTGAGACTTATTATAATACAATTAATTAATATTAATTTGCAAAGCGACTAATTGTATGCTTTTTATGCACTTTGAAGCAAGGTCGTTGCCCAAATATGTGTTATTTATTATTCATTGCAAAGCAATCAAATCTTCGTTAAAAGGTAATTTATAAAACATATAAATGCGTAGTAATATCTTATGGTTATATAATTAAGTAGGTACAATGAGTTTCATTATAATAATTTGAAGGAAATTTGCCCTAAACGAAATAATGAAGTTGCTAGCGGGTAACAAGTTTGATTAAAATTTAATATAATTACTTTCAGCAGCTGAAGTGGAATGAGATCTTTGTGCCTATTAAGAGCAAACAAAAGAACCGTTTTACCATACAAACGTAGTCCCCTGTTTCCTCCCTGGATTGTGCCACTAGAGCAATTTATGTTTTATTATTAATCTATGGTAACTTTAGCCATGTTCCTACGTTTTCCTTTTTGTCATATCTTAATTAATAAAAAAGATATGAATCTTTCAAAACGTAAGAAATAGGACAGATTTTCCGTTGTGTTCCGTCTTCCATAAAACTAATTTTTGAACATTATAATAAAAAAAGCAAAACGTAGGAACATAGCCTATACTTTTCTCTACTAAATTATGAAAAAAGTAATCAAATCGGTCCAGTATTGGAGGAGGAAACAGGGGACTACGGAACGTCGAATTTGCGTAATTTTTCTAGACCTATTTTCGGTACGAGCTGCAGTTGTCCCTGTCGCGCTCTACGGGGGAGGCTTGAGGCATAGCGCGACAGCAATAGATAATAGGAAAACCTAATTTTGAATTCTCTCACTCGTTTTGTTGGCTCTTAATATTGAGTAAGTAAAATAAAGGTTTTTTTATCTATACTAATGTTATAAAACTGAAGAGTTTGTTTGTTTGTTTGTTTGAACACGCTAATCTCAGGATAGTTCCTGAGATTAGTCCTGGTCCGATTTGAAAAATTCTTTCGGTGTTAGATAGCCCATATATCGAGGAAGGTTATAAGGCTATATATCATCACGCTAAGACTAATAGGAGCGGAGCAAATCGGGTAAAACCGCAGGGAAAAGCTAGTTAAGTATAAAGGTTGTTGTCTCAAAATACGCAGATTTAAATTGTACTTTAAATATGCAACCAAAAAGATCTGTATTATTCTACGCAATTTACTAAAACCACGTAAAAATCTAAATGGTTTCGGAATATAAACACATAAATCACTTTTTATGAGATCATGAACGAGTTTTCTTTGCGCTAACCGGAAGTTGTCTAAAGACGATTGAATATATACATAAGTAGTATGTACAATGTACTTATATGCAAATTCAAATTCAAAATAACTTCATACAAACCTGTGCTGCAACAAATTTGTACTTGATTTCATATCAAACTACCGTTTTGTATAATAACCAAACATTTCAGTCGCTCTATGCAATAATTAATCAAATATGCAGGTACAATTCGATAAATTCAGTTGAACTGTATGCCAAAAGCTTTGCTTTATAATACTGAGCGCTAAAACAAACGTCAAAACGCAAAGGAATAGAATCCGCTATCGATACTTATAACATAATAATAACACTAATAACTGGTATTTAACCCTAATTAATAATTGCAAAAGCTGCGATATTTCTGACAGATGTATCTTTATGATAATGATAATTAATTCATATTTGATGATCAAAGTTGCCTTCTCTTCTTTGTCACAATCTTTTGTTTACTTTTTACTCTTGAAAGCATTAGCTTTCAGAAGAGTAAAAAGTAAACTCTCTCAAATCTCAACAAATAATATAATACGTTTTTAGCATAAACTTTTATTCTCATATCAACTATTTTCGAAGTGAGAATTCTGTGTTGGAGACGTGTATTTATGTATATACCCATTCAGGGTTTCATTTCAGGGGTACTTCGGATTTGCTTAGGCAGCTGAACCTAATATTAGAAAGAAGAATATTGCGTTTATACGAGTATCCTAGATAAACAAATTCCGTTTCGCCAACGAATTTAGGAATTTCACCTAGTACAAAATAAACATTAAATCTAAAAATAAAACGAGAAGTGTTTATCGCAAACAAGGCCCTATCATAAAAACACCAAATCTTATAGGTTAATCTTTATCCGATTATTCTATTTTGTACCACTTAGCGCCTGTGGTGTTTAAGCCGATGATATTAAATAAAGCCTTATAAGATTTTGGGTTATTGATACCTTTAACTTTTTAAGGTTTTCCTGCTTAACCTACTTTTATGTCCAATTTTTTGCGAAAGAATCACACACTATCAATTGTGGAGAGATATCGTAATTTTAGCTAACAGAGAAATTATGCCTTATATATAAAAGTGATTATTATAAGCTGATTAAAAATAAAGATAACTTATACCGTAAATACTGTGTATGAATGGAGGGATGAAAGAAAATAGGAATATTAATTTCCAATTTCGGCAAAGACAGCTATTATATTAGTATTGGTTGGACAATAATTTTGAAACTGAAATTGAAAAAAAATAGTGTAAACTTTTTTCAATTTCAGTTCAAAAAATTATAACAATGGAAATTTTACTACATATTTATTCAAAAGAAAGCTATATTTAATTGCTGCTATTTTTAATTTTGTATTCTAATTTACATAATATGTATATAGCATAATAGTATATTTGCTTACAACTTCCAGTTAGATATAATCGGTTGACTTTACCCACGATACGATTATCGTTAATGACATAATATAATAAGCTGCCTAACAACATTATTACGAAAACTTGTTAACATATAAATACATTATTAAACA
Source organism: Colias behrii (assembly GCA_029959065.1). Classification (NCBI taxonomy): domain Eukaryota; kingdom Metazoa; phylum Arthropoda; class Insecta; order Lepidoptera; family Pieridae; genus Colias; species Colias behrii. The sequence goes on from JARWMC010000015.1 coordinate 4,725,304, forward strand.
GATAGAAAACATTACATAAACTTTCATTTTATGTTTGTTTGAAAAACAATAAATTTTTTCAAATAAACTTTGGCACGTGTGTTCTAACATTTTTTATTTGCGATTGATTTGCAATACTAAATCGAAGTAATTAAATCTATCGAATATTCGTTTGTATTGGTTGTATTATTTTCAAATCCGTTAATAAATTAAATTAAGCATTGAAATTCGAAGTTACATTCAAAGATGCAATCGAAAAATATTACAAGTACATTAATTTTATGCATGTCAAAATAGAGACCGTACTTAAATGTAGAGATAGGACCTTGGTTCAAGATCGTACATCCGTATTTCAAATCGTAAAACTATTTGTTTTTAACATTGTAAGACTTTATTTACATGTCCCACTAATCATGAATATCCGTCTAGCGGAGACGCTGAAAATATTTGAAGGTTGAAGTTTTTATATGATCCAATTTTATCATAATATATTTCTGTTTTGTTTACAGTGATTATTAAGAAGTTGATAGAGTGATAATTTTTAATACGGGATCAAATACGTCAAATATGTGTATCAAACAAATTTGATGTGTTTGATCCTTATATCATTTTTATGTAATGGGTAGGTACTTTTAATTGTATGTTTGGTAGGTAATGATTAGATTGCAGAAAATATTTGAGATACAGTTAAATCCTTCAATTTATTTAAATTTAATTAAATTTATAAAATACAATATAAATAATTTTATAGTTAACCACAACTGTCCATCCTGTGTCTATCTACCAATACTATTTTAAACTGACCACACAATTTAATTTAAATTTACGTACACTGTTTATTACCGCACTTGTATTGTTTTTAACCAGTTTAAATCACAAGCACGAACCACAGATAATCAAATAATACGATTAGTTTATGTAATCGAAGCCTTACCCTGGAGCGCCGCTGGATCGACTCATCGTTGGGTATCGTGAGGAAATTCCCACTCATTTTGAAATCACTTAAAAATCACTGAAATTTGAACGGACGTGTTCACTGCAAAGCGGTTACTCTTGCAATGCTGTACCGGTTTTATGAATGAATGACGTTTTTAAATAGCCCGCCTGACCCTGCTCGACGATCGTGACGCTACGTGAAACGTAGGAGTGTCTACGTTCCAAACATATAGTTATTGAAATAGATTGTTTGATCAGCTGTGTTGGAATTTCGTTAAGGGTTATTGTGAATCAGCTATGCGAATTTCGTGGAAAGTTACGTCCACAACCGGAGTTCCGTTCTGGAGATAGGAGTAAACACGCGTTGGAGTAAATACATAACACTTTTGCCATAGTCAATTCATGGTTTTCTGTTGGTTGGGAATTTAACAAGGTTATGTTGTAAAATTTTGTACAATTCTGATTATTATATCTATAAACTGTAGTCGTACTACACAGATATTACTTTACAGTTATATGCGGTCAATCCAAATTTTGTCACCATAATTTTGACCTAGTATCTTACCGTTGATCTTATAAAGCACGTAGCAATGTTCAGTAGAGGATATAAAAGGATCTAACTAAAAAAGGTAAAATTAACATTCAAATCTTCAGTTGTGTTCTTCGTTCAAGACTTTAGAACCTGAAATACAAAATTTTATAAGATTAGTAAAGTATAAGAGATCATTCAGTATGATTGGTAAAATTAGGTCAATAAAATATTTTATTTCTTTCAGCTCTAGTTTGTTTCAGTAGCTAGTTATTTTTAAGACGAGACAAAAACAGAATGTTTTATGTGATTCGTATATCTGATTTTTCATTTATCTTGTTTCTGAAGATAAATACTTACTATTTTTTTTCCATAATTATTTTGTTTGTTGTATACAACTATGAAAGCAATGAAGTTACACACAACAAAAAAATACCCAAGCAACATAGATTTTCTTGTGATAAGGATGGGGAAAATTAAACAAAAATATATATTTGAAATACGGATATTTATTTTTTTTTCATAAAAATTCTAAATTCAATAATGTGTTTAAACATGTAACATTTACATATATGCGTTTATACAAAGATATATGCAATGTTTAGTGATATTTAATACTAGAATTGGAGCGTAACCGACTTACAATGATGCTGATGCATGGGACATCACATTTTACTCTTAAAAATAATATTTACCAGGTATTGTCAATTGGTAAAGGTATGTAGCGACGTATATAATGACAATCCATGAATACTGTGCGCATTTGAATTCAAAATAAAACTATGAAAATAAATTTAAATTATACATAAATAAACTATGTTATTAAAAAAATATGAATGCTTACAACTTTGAAGTTTTCATACTATAGTTCCTATGAATCCAGCCCCTTTTACCTTACCCACTGTGATGGACGAATGAACCTACGTTCGGTATACAATATACATTATGAGAACAAAAATCCACCCTTGTATTGTGTAAAAATATATTTCCATTTTATTTACTTGACTGTTATGATAAAAATGTACATCGTTCAGTAACAAAAACATATTTACGGCGCCAATTCTGTTATTTTAAACAACTTAAAAAAACGAGGGTAAAAAATTGGTTAAATAATCTACCTGACAGCAATTCTAACCACTCATTAAATACCTTCACTATATGTAATTTCACTAAACAACAATATTTATAGCACACGGAAGATTCTCTTGCTTTAATTATTAGGTATCTTTAAGAGATTAACAGAACGAAAAATCTACTATTATAGAAGTGTGCTTAGAAAAAACAAATAAGAAAATATTGAAATTATAATTCACTCTATTACATCTCTAGAACAAATTCAGTCGAATTGGAGATTCAGCAGTTCATATCGTATAATTAAATCGATAGAAACGGTTAGAAATTCAATAAAAAGTATCAATATTTACGGTACTAATGAGATGGATAATATTGTTTTTATATTCCTAATTTTTAATAAAAATTCGTCAAAGTAACTCAAGTATAAAATCTAATCATACGATCGTCTGCCGACAGATACAAAACAATATCAATAAAAAAGATTTATTAGTAATTTAAGATACGTAAATATATATTTTTAAATATAATCGAGATTTGGACTAGACAAACCACATTCTCTATCTACAGATATGTAATCCATGATAAACACTATAATTATTTGAAAATCTAATTTCCGTGTCGGATAAGTGATGTGCTTTTCACATATATTTTCATTACCGCTTTCAATTTATTACAAAACATCTATAGAATGACATGTTGTACACTAATAATTTCTAGAATGAACAAAAACTCTAATTATGAAAACTTTATTGTCGAGTTCAAAAAGTCTTATGGTGGCACGTTATTACGATTTTACATTATCTAGGTATTAAAGATGGGAATAATAAATGATTTTATCCAATTATACACGCTCATAACCATCAATCACAACTAATTGCGTAGTTTACGCTTTGAAGTTATAACTCACACACTAGCAATGTTTGTACTGTACCTTGTGGGTTGTGTACCAAACGAAAATAATTCTCCTTCTAATGACGTTTCACTTTTATGCATCCGGGAAATTAAACTAAAATTTGTTCGGTTCACGTATTAAATTTAGCCAGGTCGTGTGGAATGTACCCAGTATTACGTGGTCGACAAAATTAATAGTGATACATGAAAGAGGGAATCGTGATTAAAATTTCGACTCAGCGATTGTAAAACTTCGAAATTTGAATGACTACAAAACGTCAATTATCAAAATAAAAATCGTATACAACTTGAGGTATTTAAGTTTTGCGATTTTGAAAATATATGCGTTTATGTATGTGATAAGACCAAACACCGTGTTCCTTAGTAACCATTCTAACTGGACAGTGATTTAATAACTCACAATAATCGTACTAATATTTATTAACAAAAATTAATTTGAGCACTGAATGTCTAATAGTAAATATTACATTAAATATTTTTTAAACATTTTATACTATAATATATTATGGGTAAACTAATCGATGCCCCGAAGGACAAATGAATTAGAAGCGAAAGATAACAGTAAACACTCACGAACTATGAAACAGGTTTATAGGTAAATAACCACGACAGTTACTTTAGATATCTCATAACAATATCACAATTTTCAATAATATACAAAAGGACGTAGGGAATATTTTAGATAACATCGTTAAACAGGTTAAGCATAAAGTAATAGCAAATATGTGAATTTATACGCGTTAAAATTTTTTAATTTTCTATTTACACACAATTTGATCACGTTACAATGCGAATTTAAACAGGACGAAGGTTATAAAAGATGAAGACGTTCAACAAATAATAACCTCTATTAAAAAAATTCCAGAACATTCATCTAAAAGAATGTCTATATTGAATTTATACATTCGCTTCCGAACTCGCATCCTCACTTTATATTACTCATACATTTTCTCACCGAAAGCTTCAACTCAACAAAGGAAATAATGTACATAAGGCCATATCATATTTACTGTACACGTATAACGATTAGATGATTAATTAGATAAATAATGTTCGATTTAATATTACGTTTTAAGGATAAGGTAATGCGTTTGTATTAACGACAGTTTGGTCCATAAACAGATTAGTAGATAAATCGAGTGTGTCCATCCGAACGTTTAGGTGTCCAGCAAAATCGTCAAATAACGTCTATGAAACTCGTATTTAAATTTTATTTGGATAACAATATTACGTTAGCTTGAATGATTTATTCGAAGACACGGGTGAATATCTACACGAATAACTGCATTAAACGTTCCACAGATGTCATTCTTTATAGCGAAAAATGTTCGATGGAGTCTTTCGCTGGATCCCTAAAGATCGATGGACGAAGCGCCCGGCCGCCTACGGTCAGTCTTTTTCGCTAATTTTTACGAGTTTGTGCAAAATATTTCTACTAGTCGCGTCAACTAAACACCGTAAATTTATTTACAAAAACCCGCCTCGAGAACGAGACGGCGTCGAACGAAACGATGAGCACTGACCGGGAACCGCCGGCGCGCCGAATGCCGCTTGGATCTCGAGCGTTCGTTATCGTCCATTAATTAAACCACGTTTAAACGTACGTATTTAGTACTATCGTAAACTTATCACAACCGGTATTTCCAGTCGCAATTTGGAAGATCTGATCCCGATCGATCGACTAACACTAGATCACATCTTACAAAGTTCACGAGGGGCCTTGACTTCCCGCCGGCGCTTCCGCTCGCATCTCGGACTTCAGTTTGACGAACTCGCGGGCCACTTCGTCGCTGTGCCTCTGAGACAGAATCCTCAATATCGTCCAACCCGTTTCGTCCATTTTGACTCTCGTGCCGAGTGGAAGCCAACACGCGCAGGATCCCTAGGGACAAGACCCACAGTTAGACCCTAGAGCTCGAATGAAGCGGGAACACCAATCTCCGACAGCGGAGGCACATTGAAGGAAGGTTATATAGAACGACACAGACAGCCGCTAAATACATTCTACCAAGAGGTATCAACAAGCCGCACTATGAAAGTAATGCATCGTCATCGAAGGAACATCGAAGGAAGGCAAACTGAACGGGAGAAAATAGATAACTGCTAAATAATACCATATCTACTGACAGGTTGCGCATTCATACAGAAGAGGTACTCTCCACAGAAATAACTAAAAACATAGATACAGTTTAACATTTCGGTGACATGTTGCACTTACAGAGTCAGTCATTTGGTTTGGCCGACACTGATCCGGAATGCGTGTTACCAATCGGTTAATATTTTCGGTCTTCTAGTAACAAAAGAATTAGTTGATTATATTGTTCGTAAATGATTTTATCGGATGGTACATACAAACTTGAACTTGGTTTTCCATAAGTATCTTTGTTGAGAGACATTTTTCGATACATCCTGTGTTAGATAACTAATTTACAGCCAATCATAATTTCATAATACACAGTAATTTTGAAAATTCGCTCATAACATTGCTATATCGAAAAGCGGACATTCTTATGAAAAATGTATAATGGACAGAATGGACTTGATCAATTAATGCAATATTAAACAAAGTATTGAAATGTATTGAGCAAATATAAAGTGAACTCTACATTGAACTCAACTATTGGAATGAATTGAAAAATGTAATGAAATAATGATATCTGAAACTGTTGATTACAACAATTTCTAATGACACATAAATCCTACCCAAAACTTGATTCAACTATCATATTATTATGAACAATCACATTAAGGCTGCGTTTCCACCAGATGTGTTTATAAAGAACCAATAGTATCGCTTCAAACGCTTCAGACGTGATATGATTGGTTCTTTACAAATCCTCGCTGCGCACTCGCACATATCTGGTGGAAAAGCACCCTAATTCCTGACATTATATAGCAGAAAGCTATATAGTGTCACACTATATAGCAGACAGCTATATAGTGTCAGGAACTGAATCTTATATAGCACATAGCAGAAAGTGAAGTTACTGTATGTCCGCTTTCCCAAAGTTTGTATGCACCTATATAACTAGGGGTATCTAAAAGGTGGGTTACAACACGCACCTGCTCCGCGATGTCGGCGAGGCGCATGACGGCGACGCCGACGAGCCGGTCCTCGCGCGCGAAGCAGTAGTCGCGCACACACACGTGCAACTCGAACAGCTCTAGCTGCTCCGTTGCGCTCACCATGCTGCGGATTTGTATGGGAGTGTTCTAGATTATAAATTTACAAAGAATAGAAAAAATTCGATCACGAGGCGGGACTCGAACCCGCATCGCGCCATTCCGGGGCGGATGCCTGACCAACTCGGCCACTCGTGACCCGCCAGAGCGATCGAATCCATTCTATTCTTTCAGTTTTATGTGTCTAAGGGACACACCGCGCGCCATCTATTTAGATGATTAACAACCATCTCAACCAATATGAAACACTTCAGTGAATAAATACAATATTGTAACGATGGAACACGACCTTTTTTTGTTGAAATTGATATTTTTAGTTTTATGTAAAAGCATTTGAATACCATAAAACTAAAAATATCAATTTCAACAGTGTTCTAGATTGTTCTCGAATATTCCAATAATGAGCAACTTTTGTGGATTGTGCTCACTTGATTGTTAAACCGTAACACAAGTATTTTATACTTATCGCGGGCACCAGTCTCTCACAAATGTTAGTTATAAGATATATAGATTAAATGTATGTGTAACAATGGTACCATTTGTGATGAGAAAAAGAAATTACTTGTGTGTGAGGAATTTTTATATGGAGATGTTCTAGAACGTTCTCCAATGAAATTTTATAAATATGTAGAAGTTATTCTGGAATGTTCCCGAATAATGTAATAATGAAAAGTTCCAGTTTGTCTATTGCGCTCACCATAATATAGGAGAAAATGTTTTTTTTTTTATATTTTGGAAATTTGATACTTTACATTACGTTGGATAGTATGAAAAATTTAAGGACGATTATAATTATATAAAAACTTACAAATGAAACGTCTCATTGAACTTTGGACTCCAATTATTGCTCTTCGACTTGGTGGCAAATTTCCTCTTCTTATCAGCAAGGTGTGGCCCGATGAGGTTCACTTCAATAAATGGCCGGAACATACCGCTCGCTATCACCCACTTCAGGTCGTTCGCTGCCACAACTATAAAATATAATATTATATTAGAATTTAAACACAAAAGAAGAATTTTATAATTAAGTTATTAGAAAAAAAAGAAAATATACTCAAAAATAATTTTTGGAAGAGTTGATGGCAGGAACGAAAAGAGAGCTAAAAATGTTTACGACAGGAGTACATATTATTTCACAAAATCAAGTTGTGGAAATTGTTTTCTATACAATGAAAGAGCAAAAGTGAAATAATACATACGATCAAATAAAACAATATTATTGACTATTTTGAATCGTAAAAAATAAGGTAGTAAATATAAGGAGACTGAAGATATGGGATTAGATAGAGCAGTTATGCCAGAAATGTTTCTTTTTTTAAATAAATAATAAATAAATAAATAATAAATAAAATTCATATTAATAAATTATAAATTTCTTACCCTTAACAGTAATCTTGTGTTCGCCAGTACCAGGGTGCGTGAACAGATCCACTTGCAGCGATATTTCTCCCACACTGCCCTCCTCCGCCACTGCAGCATCTTAACATTTCATTCGAGTCAATGTAATAAAGATAATGGTAGTTGTGTGGATGTTGTCTGTACATAGTGGTATGTGAATGTGAAGTAAATTTGCAACATTTTCGATAAATTTAAAAGTGGTAAAGCTGTGCTCTTTACGAAGATGACAATGTTCGAAATTATGGTAATGACAGCATTTTTAGAGGAAGGTGTGAGTTCAATACTAGTTATTTTATGAGTAGATAGAGAGAAAATAATGTGACAATAAAATTTTAGAAGAAATCAGCAATTCCACTTTCCTTCCTCCACAACACGAGTACATTTAAATAAAATAAAAGTAATTTATTAAGACCTAAGACACATCAATTCTCTAATCGAAAAACAGGAAAGTAACTAGACTTTAGTTGTCGGCGAATCAATGATTTGTTTTTATGATAAACACTAGCTGTCCCGGCGAACTTTGTACCGCCCTGTCAATGAATGTTGTGTTACCTTTTAGCTGAACTAATTTAGGCTTTGATGAACGTAATACAATGGTACAAAATAAATATTTATATGGATTGATATGTAATAGTATTTTATTTTATTACTTCAAACACGTCTCAGAGAAAAATGATTGAATTTTAATAAGTCTTTTCATTCTTTAACTGTTATCGACCACGCCATCGTTTCGTTTCACTTTAGTTGTGATAATAATTCTACCATTATCATTGAGCGATCGACGCTGATACAGTGGGTAACCATCGTTGCCTGTGATGGTCTCTGCCATCAATTTTCGTGGATACCTTTTGATACACTCACTGTCAACCATGCATGGTGTTTGGTGGTTGATGGTGTCACACGGTCCATGAATCATATTCGTGATAACAACGTTATGTCGGTCTAGATCGGTTTCAGGATTAGCAATCCCCGCACACTCATATATTTTATCTGCCCGAATCCTTTCGACTAACCAAATTAAAATGTGTGCATGCTGCAAGCCAGATTGTTGTCATTCGATTGAATACATCCATCATTGAATAATCCCAAAGATGTATTCCATTAATGTAACTCATCAGTGATCGGATTTTTTGCTTGAAAACACGTGTGGTGATGTCGTGCCGATCACTTGATATTTGTCCCGGAAGCAGCAGTTGAATAATTTCCATCCATTTCGGATTACATATAAATGTAATGAATAAATCTGGCCGACCATAATGACGAACATATTATTATGTCATTGCATCTTGCGCATATTCACTTGGGCTACCTGTGTATGTCGCCGGTAAAATAATCAATAGACCAACATTTTCTGCATCTTCTTCTGTGCTAATTGCATCGCATAAATGGATGTAATCTTCGAAACGCAATTTAGCTTGTTTATAGCAATATTGTTGACGCAGTCGACGAAATCGCAACAAATAATTGTCAGAATTTTTACATTTTTATAGAATTTTTTTAATAATTAATCGAACTAACCTTCTTGGTTAATTTCCCCACCAAAAATACCTTATTAATTTCTGAAAACACGCGTAAACACAAACATTTGAGGAATTTTTATGTATCTGCTTTTATTGCACTTTTTAATAATTGATTTTAAAATAAATACAAACAATATTTATTCACCCTTTTTACTTTTTAATTATTTTACACATAATACATTTTTGAACGCATGAATGTCAAACATTATTTTCCGTATTTGACAGGATTGACAACTAACGATTGACATGTACGAAAATCAAAATTTTGGGAAAATATTTATTCGTCTAGTTTTTGTTGTTTTTATGATTTATTCTGCTATTCTGGACGGAGACAAATCCAACGAATTTAAAACGGGTATCATTTAAGCTATCACCAATTTAATTAGTTTTGTGTTTCTTAAATAATAGGGTTTGTCCTCAAAATAGTAGATCTGTCACCAAAATGTAGTCACCAAACAATGCAAAATCAGTTCCACAATAAATCACCTAAAATCCTGAGATATAAGGTCTAGTACCAAATAAATGTTTTTGTATGTATTATAATAGGTGTGTCCTAATAAGTATTTAAGCAAACTAATTTAACCCTCAATTCACTACCTGAGTCCATTGGACTCACATCGAACTTTCAAACTATTATAATTTTTTCCCCTAGTGACTTATTTCCTCCACCGTCTCAGTACCTTCCTGCAGTGACGCGGGCACCGCGGTAGCGAGAGGACGTGCGCCTGCGCTGCGTAATTGGTAAGTTATTACGTCGAGTGAGTCCCATGGACTCATACTAGTGAATTAAGTAATATTTTATTTATTTGTTACGATTCTTAAATGTTGCTTATTTGTCGTATTAATGATATAAAAATATGTATTTTAATTTTTGTTGTTGTTGTAGGTTTGTAAAATGGATCTAAAACAACATAAAGTTGTAAATATGAATGAAGACCAGGCGGATTCTGTTTTGGAATCATGGATCACACAAATTATGAATGATGAGACTGACGAAGATGCGAGCCACTCTGAAACCAAAGACAAGTTACCTAGGACAGAAAGAAAGTATTGTTATCTATGTAATTACAAAAAGAGAACAAAGACTGCACATTTATGCACTAGATGTCTGAAGCCTGTATGTTTGAGTTGCTCAAAAAGGTATGCCGTCGTTGCCTGTAATCGGTGGTAATACCCCATTGCACGTTTTTTTTTTTTTGTAGAAGCGTACATTTTTGTTGTTTATTTTCGGTTTTGTATTCCTTTAGAAGTCTTATAAAATTAAAAAGAGTTATTAGTTAAAAATATTTGTTATTATTGTAGGGCTTTGAAAATAACTCTGTTTTTTAAGACTGTTAGAATAAGTTTTTTTTATTTTTAAGAGTATTTCAGAAGTTTATCCAGTTTTGTTATTTTTTTGTAGTGCCTTAATAAACATTTAAAAATAATAATAAAAAAAATTAATAAAAAAAGAGTTTTATTTGAAAAAACCACGCTAAGAAAATATATGAGTCCAGTGGACTCATGGAAGCTGTTTATGTTAGCAAATTTCACGTAGTGAATTGAGGGTTAAAGAGATCACCAATAAATCATAATTATTATGTTACCAGAAAATTGCATTAAGTTCAAATAAAAAATTAGGGTTGTCATCATCGTTTCATTCAAAAGATTCTGCTACTTAACTAGACTCCCAAGGTTCTAAATTTCCACTGGTAGTATAAATTATATTTAAATAAAAATTTTAGCAGAGTAGTAAGTAAATAAAACAATTAAAGTCAAAATAATCAATACTTATTGTTTAAAATAATTACCACAGAACAATCAGCGCTGGTTTAAAATAGCTGGCTTATGGCTAGCAGAATAGTAGATAAAACACTTAATTAAAGTGAAAATAATCAATATTTATTCTTAAAAATAATAACCACTGAATAATCAGCTTGTCGCGCCAATTTGTCTCCGCCCCTTTGATCATTTTTTCATTAAAATTATAAATTGATGTATTAAATTGGTAACGAATACTATTAATTTAATATCTGAACGAAATAAAATAATACTACTGTATTGGTGACAAAATATCAAATAAAAAGGAGTCGCAGTCAGGGATCGATAATTGATTTATTTGGTGACAGATCTACCATTCTGAGCACAGAGTTATTATTTAAGTAACAAAACTGTTATTATAAGAACGAAGTTTATATTCATGTAATGCAATATAATTTTATTGGTTATCGATCTCTTATTTTACACATATATTAACATTAATTTGATAATTCATACCTGGGAACAATTTTTGTTTATCTGAGAACGAAAATATTTCGTGGTGATAGATCTATTTATTAGGTGATACAACTTGATGACAAATATAAATTTTGGTGATAGAAAATATAGTTCCCATTTAAAACCATGAAAATTGGTTCAGCAGAACTCGAGTTATAAGTGTTGGAACATATACGACTTTCTTTTATATATATATAGATATGATTTTATAAGAAGCTAAGAGGAAGGAGTCCCAAGCGTCGGTCTTATCAGATTTCTAAACACATGCAATACAGCCTTACATCCTGCCACAGACAAGCCTCAATGACGACGATTAAAGAACAGTCCCGGCAGAGTAATGAGAGGCCGAATAGAAAGAGATAAACATAGTTTTATTCCCATAGACACGCATATTGGTGTTGCTGGCTCGTAACAAAGGTCCGAATGAGTATAAAAATAACATAAATGACTCTTTTTTTTTAAAAACACGTGTGGCACTCGGGGACTGCTGCGGTAAAGCTATTGCATAGCATGCCTTCAAGCCACACCTCCGCGCCCGTCGGAGTGGGGAGCGTGAGGTTTTTTCGTTACGGAATTTCTCGATTCGGTCCCCGCGCTCAAGGCCCGCGATAGAAGCTATAGCAATAGCTTAATAAACATTTCCATAGACACGCACCTTGATTCTGCTGACTCGTAACAAAGGTCCTTATAAGCGTGTCCGTGGTCTGCGTGTAGAGGCTGAGAGCATATCGCAGTGACTGTAACTCGGGACTCTTCTCCAGGAACGTCTTCTTCAGCCCGTTTCCTCCCGCGTGGAAGTATTGCTTGATTGTATCTAATGCTGCGTCTAGTACTGCGCATTGCTTTGGTGTAAGACTCTTCTCTGCTGAGAGATGCTGTGGAAATAAGATTAGGTTAGATGGTGATATTATGGGTATAGGATAAATGTAAAATGTATGTTTTCAAACAGAATATTAGTAGCATTTAGGACTGTACTGTTCGAGTTTGAGGTGCAATTGGTATAGCAAATACTGTCCTAGACCTCTGTAACAGGTACTTGGATGCCGCATATAGTATGTAACTCCGTTTTGTTTTTATTTTTGTTAACGTATTGTTACTGAATTCAATGTTCGCTTTGGTATATTTATTACTGTAAGTACAAATAATAATTCTGTTTCAATAAATAAATAAATAGCAAAAAAACTATGCAGACCCTGCACAGAGCAAACATCTTTGTCTGTGTGGACGTGGGTAGGCCGAGGTAAAATGAGCATGTTGTAATATACCTCACTCTATATAGACCCCCTTAATAGCTGCCATTTCGGATGCAGGTTTAAATTTTATGCGATTTAATCTTACTAAATCAAAATATTTGCAAGATTAACCTAAAAATATTTTCCAAACTAAAAGGCATCTAGTACCGCGCTTTTTCACTTTGCGTCTACATGCGTCAAATGGTTTTTGAAATTTATTATTCTTTGTTGTTTTTTTTCTCCAGGATGATAAAATGGAATAGTAAAATATAAGTATAATTTGTCGTCGGAATCGATATCCACAAGTTTCATATTGGGCATTTAACTGTCTATATGAAAACTGAGTTTCAGTTACCATCGTTCCAATTTAAATCCATACTTCTACATATTATATCGTAATTAACAAACAAAAATACCTCTTTAGATATATCCATAACACCGGACAGAGCGTGCTTCACGTCCTGCTTGCCAACTGTACTCTTGAACAGTTGCGTCATGTCTTCGATCTTAGCGTTCGCTGCCAAGTTCTTGGCGTTGTTCGTGAGATTCTTCAACATCATCTGTTGGATTGATGCAATGTTGTTTGTGAGCTGATTTATTTGTTTTATTTCATATCAATGTATGTAATGTATATATGTTGACGTGATTTGTGAATCACACTGTGATATCGTGTTCGGTGTGTTGATATTTTTTAGAGACGTAAAATGGTGTAGGTATACGTAGTATATTATTATTAGTCTGTGGTGTAGGATTGTGGTGACTTTTTAATTAATTTTGAAGAAAAAGATTTTGGATAAAACAATTCTGGGCTTAAAAGCTTAATTTTAATTTTACTATTAAAAAGAAGTTAAAATAAATTTTATGATTTCACATTCCTTAATTTATACCCTAAAATCCTATAAAATAGGATATTTAATCATTCTATATAAATAAGAGATAATAAACATTCTATCTAGATAGGCGTGGCCTTTTTTGGGTATTAAGGTTCATAATTGATAGTTATATTACCGTCTTATCTGTCATCGGTGGAAGAACGACCGTTTTTTCAAGGATCTTCATAACAATCTTCCATAATTCCTTCAGCAACCGTTTTAGTACTGTCTTTTCGCAGGATTCAGCATACATTGTTAACGAACCGTCCTGAAAATTGTAAAAATATAAATTAAGCAGTTGCCTTGGCTAAAATATGTGATTCACAAATAAAAATTCAAAACATAAATATGACCCCTTGCTAGTTTCGATAACTCCTATAGTTGATTGGTTGAGCCTTTAAAATAAAAAGCTGCCTCCCTGCAAAGTTCTGCAGCTCCAATATGATACTTGCATTTGAGTAATTCTAATCACTTTCCACCTGACACCTCTTCCCCTATAACCTACCATTTAAAATGAAAACAAACACCTTACCAATATGACCAAATCCATCAGCAGTCGTGTTCCATTTTGATGATGCTCTCTGATTGATGATCTCTGCGAATAGAAAACAAAGAAAACAATAACTTACCAATATATCCATAAGCGGTCTCAGCACTTCATCCGCTTCATGGTGTGCGGGTGGTTGTGGCTGTCCCGGCGCCGCTCCACCGCCAACCTTCTGCAGTAATTCACCCAGCTCTTTGACACTCGCCGTGATGCGGGTTTCTAGGCTGTGGAGGATAATTGAAATGGTTTGAAATAGGTACAAAAACATACAAAATAATTTTATTGGAAATTTCAATTTATTAGTAACTAGCTGTTGCCCGCAACTTCGCCCGCGCAGTCAAAGAAAAACCCGCATAGTTCCCGTTTCCGTGGGATTTCCAGGATAAAACCTATCCTATTTCCTGGGGTAAAAAGTAGCCTATGTCCTTTCTCGGGTGTCAAAATATCTCTATACCAAATTTCATGCAAATTGGTTCAGTAGTTAAGGCGTGATTGAGTAACAGACAGACAGACAGAGTTACTTTCGCATTTATAAATTCAGTCTTTGCTTTTTCAACTGAAATGGAATAATTTTAATATACAGAATTACTATGGTAAATATATACCATAATAAATTTGATGCTACGATGAAACTACTTGTGGACATTGAGCAATTAGAAAATGACAAAGACAAGATAAATTCAAAAGATTTATATTATGCTTTTCTTATCAAATTACATTTCTGTAAGAAGTAAGTGTTGCCACATATGGCTTCAAGCACTCGCAGTTTTGGGTTGTTTTTCATAATTAACTACTAAATCGTACCTATTAGCAAACATAGAGGCCAATTCGTCCAGCGTGCTGTTAAGGCTCTGCTGCAGATCGTTCAGAATGTCCGCTGCATCCCGTTCCAGCTTGTTGCCGCCCATCGCTTCGAACATCTTCTCCAATTGTACCCGCAGTTGTTGGATGTTGTTCATTAAGATACAAGCCTGGTGAGACATGTTGGATGTTTAATTTGGTAGTAGTATTATTTGAGGCTGGTCGCTGAAAATCTGTCGAGATAATCAAATCGACGAAAGTCTCTTCCGTGTTAAAAAGTTTTATTGTACTATTAAAATTATAATAATTTTGCAAACTGAACACATAATATACTGATTTTTGAGCTGGTAGGTGTGAATAATTATTTTTCTCTATGTTAACGATTCAAAAGCACACCTAAATGAAGTCTAATTGAATAAATATACGTTTGAGTTTCCAGTACCGTAAAGTATTTTTTATAAGTTTCAAAAGTTTCGCCAATTACTAGTAGTCCAAACATAAAAATATTTCCAGCTTTTATCACTAATTACACTAGTTACTCGACTTTATTTCATATTATCTGTACCTATTCCCACTAGGTTATTTTATCCACTCACCACTCTCTCCTCCTTCAGATGCTCCGGGAACTCCTTCTTAACGATATCAGCGTACGCGACCAGCACTTTAACAATGGTCTTAGCAAATCTCTTCATATACCGCTTCCATATCTCAGGATCTGGACACTCCAGTTTGGAGACCACGTCGAAGCATTGGGTTAGTTGCGTGAATACGTCCACTACTGAGTTGCTAAATAGCGCGTGTTCGCTTGATTTTTGGAACTGTGGAAGGGATTATTTTATTATAAAACATAATAAAAAAATTTACAATGAAGGTTTGTTTTATTTCGTCAGCTGTTAGGTGAGGACTTTAATTATTTTAGAAATGAATACAATTCACGCTACGCGCGTTATGGTTCTTGTAAATTATAAGCAGACTAGCTTTCCGCCCACGGCTTCGCCCGCGTTTTCAAAGAAAAACCCGCATAGTTTCCGTTCCCGTGGGATTTCCGGGATAAAACCTATCCTTTGTGTTAATCCAAGTTACCTTCTATATGTGTGCTTAATTTCATTGTAATCGGTTCAGTAGTATTTGCATGAAAGAGTAACAAACATATATACACATCCTCACAAACTTTCGCATTTATAATATTAGTAGGATAGAACAACGTAATATGTCGAGTCAGTAAACTATTATATTAGTATTTATTATTAAATTTTTTTATTTAGATGAACTACTTGTTTCTTGTGTGATCCCAAATCATTAAAAAATATCCTTAAATATAGGTAACTAACACAAAACGAATAAATTTGAAAAAAAATCTTGAAACAATCAATACTCCAAACATAATATGTACCCGTAAATGGTAACTATATGATCCAGATAAATCATCAAAAATTACACAGCAATTCATACTAACCCCATCACGTTTATCCCTATTGAAAGCTCCATTGAGATATTCGAGAGAAACATCATCATTTTCGTTGAGCCACTGCATCACGAAGGGTTCGAACCACGCTGGGTACTCAGGTACCGCACCGCAGTATGGAGGCACGTCTTTCACGTAGTTTGTGTGCAGCCATTTTACCTGGTTGAAGGAAAATATGTATACGTATTAATTTTATTTTCTAGTAATGTCTAGTTATGTCAAAATTATTATTTTCTTGTATATTCCGTTCGGTAACTGTGCTTGTTATTAGAACGATATTTCAAAAATAAAATCCGATCTATGAATAACTATTAATTTATTACAAAGAGTTTCGACTACCAAATTAGAATTTGTTATTATTGTTACAGTAGCTTACAACGATCTATGATTTTCTATAATAACAGAGTATTTTTATCTACCTTCACAATTGTTAAACATATTCGAATATTCCTATAGTTATTTAATTACTAGTTTTTACGTAATTTGTTTTGTAACAATATGATAACATACTTTGAAATGTAAATTCATATATGCGGACGACTTGCAAAGTCTATGCTGTTCGTGTTCTTCTAAAGCGTACTTCATATCGACTGCGAAAAGCGACCACATTGTCGCTGCTGATAACTGAAAATACGAAGAAATGTATTTTATATTAACTGTATTATGTTTATTATTAACATCTTTCGCATGTTGTTCACTTTTAAACTAAGAAATGCCTATGAAAGGTGTCGCAAAGGACGTTAAACAAATATGAATTTCAGGTTTTTATGCTAAAAACAATATTTTGTAGACTATGCATAGGCGTCAGTGTTAATTTTCCTAAGTAAAACTTAACACTAACGCCTAATCTAGGCCACACCTTATCGAAACATTTATTAATTACCTAGTATATTATTTTATTAAATTATATTTATTAAAATAACTTATTACCTGACCAATATTCAATTCTTGCGGGAACTGATTCAAAACAGGCGCATAACTGTTTCTATCTTCTTCTATCACAGATACTATAAGAGCAATGAGCTTGTGCCAAAAATCAACTGAATCCAATTGAGGTCCGTGGTCCGATGGATCCCTTTTAGCTTCGTTTGGGTCTACCTGAAAATATATGGATTTTCTTTATTTTTCATAAAACATTAACTTGATTAATTGATACAGTGGTTAACACTAATTTACTTGAAAATAAATTTTATTTCATTTACCGCCAGAACAAACGTCAAATGTTATGTAATTCAAATTTCGAATGCTTAGCTTTTTTCTATGTTATGACAAATGAGCATAGACAATATATTGCCAGTTCAAGAAGGTTGAATAAAAGAAAAAAACAAAGACATTTAAACACTTACCTGGAATTCTCTATTGTAAAGTTCGTAGCAGTTTTCGAATAGAAATTGATACGTTGATCTTAGACACGCCTTTACACAGTCTTTGACTACGGTGCTAGCTCGAGGCGGACTGCTAAGTTCTTGTACCTAAAAATTTATATTATTTTAAAATCATTAAGCGTCAAATAAATAAAAATGAGATAATTTTTATTTTTTTAATTTGGTAACAACTACACGTAAAATTAAATTATAGTCTAGAGTTAAGTCTAGCACTTATCGCAAAATAATTAAAGCCATATAAATACAAACGATTTATTTGGTAAATATCTTAATGTTGAATGAAAAATTTGGGCGAAAAGTATAGTTGTTTATTAATATAAACTTGGAGTTGATTGGTCTAGCAAGAATACGTTTAATTTCATTATTATATTAAGTTTTTTCTCCATTTCATTGCATTATGTATCTCTCGCTCCAAACTTGACTAATATAAGCCGTAAACTCATAAGAAACTTACCTTCATCCTAAAGAATGTGATACTCGTAAGAAGGTCGACTGTGGACTTGAGATCCATAAGTTTTTCCGCACTCGAAGCCGGGAAATTATTTCTGTACATTGAAAGGTCTATCCGAAGTGAGTTATGAAGTTGGTCGAGTAGTTTCACGAACTTTTCTTTCTGTTATCGAATTAAGAAAGGTGTGAGTGGATTATCGACTCATAATTATAACAATGACTGAAAGGAAAAAGTAATTTGTTCAGTTAATGGAATGATTTGGTTCGACAAAGGAATGATTTCCGTGAAATCGTGAAGGGCAACTATTGCGTTTGACGCAGTAGAGTGATAATTTTGTCATATTCTTTTGAAAATGCTTTGATTATTACATGTTTTGGTACAACTTTTCAATAATAAATCTAGCTTCCATATTATTATTTATGAGTCTCTAAAGGGTGAATACTAGGCTAATGCCTAGTTTCAGATCAATAATATCATTAATATTTAAATCGCTTTGAGTGGAAACTGGAAAGCCTCAAAGCTTTCATGAAAAATCGCGACGTGGTAATAATTATTTCTAACATACTGAGATTATAATATACATATTGATACTGTGATTAAAATATTCTTAAAACATTTTTTTTTATATTTTTCTATCAAAATCAATTACATCATAAGGCATGAAGCATCATAATATACACATAACAGAACTTATATTCATAACCACGTATATGTCAAAATATGTGGCGTGTTGAATTTACGATGACGTCATAATTATACTTCCACCATTTTGTTTCTTTTCGGGTGGCGTGTCGTTAAAATCGGTCACTCATCGCGTAAAATCGATAGAATCAACAATATTTTATTCAAACAAAAACTATACGTTGTCGTAACTATGAAAAGAAAATGTTACATTTGTATTTTGTGTTAAAACGACAAAAACTTTACCCTATTTGAGTTTTATTACTAGATACTATTTTTAGTGTCTTAATTTATAAAACTAATCTGTAGTTCATTTAGGTATATTAAGGGTATATTAAGCTGAAATAAAACACAGGTAATATATTTAATCTATTCAGAGTCCAATTGAAATTAATTATCAGCACGGCCGATATTTCATCATGGTCTGAAATACGTAGTGAAATTGCTTATTAAGCAATAAAATTAAATGGGTTATTGCCCAGAGTCAAGGAACAGGTAATTAGCCGTTTTATCTTTGGGTTGGTTTAGCGATAGGCCTATAATGCCCGCTAGAAACTCATATTTTATTTTATGTATACTTGAGCATTGGCAAAGCTAAGGTCTGTTCTTGTGAAAATCTTGAAATAACTTGGGTAATGAAAGGGTAGACTGTTATTTAATATAATTAATCATTCGTATTGCGAATTTTATTACAATTTTGTGCTTCCTTTCATTGTAACGTCTTGTTTAATTAACGTTTGAATAAACATAGCGACTAAATATGTTTAATGTTTAATTTATTATAATTACGTTGTTAATTATAATTAATAATCAAGAGAATTTTTGATAAGCAGTAAAGTGCCTAAGAAATTACAAATATCACATAAATTAATTAATGTAACATTTTTGAAATTAGTTAAATATTTCATACACATGCGTAGCAATAGATTATAAGTTAATTAAAAAATTTAGACTTACTCCAAAGTTAGAAGCGGCGAAACGATCAGACGCAGACACAGCGGACGAAGCCGTAGTATGCGCATAGTATGCGTTGATGTTGGCTAATAGAGTTGACATGACAGCTGGAACTCCCGCGCATAAGTACTTTGTTGATAGACAGTGGAAATGTCTGGAAAATATGAACAATTTAAATATCGATTGCGTTGCGATAATTTAGAAAATGCGAAATATTTATAATATGTATTCTATCCTATCCTACAGTAATATGTTGATATTATATAAAAAAAAACTGTTTGTTTTCAATGCAGATATATGACACTATACAAATACAAAGGGATTTAAACCTTTTTACTTTAGCGTTGCGATACTTTAGAAAAATGAATTCTATCCTATACCAAAAAATATATCATAAACGCATATCTAATAATTCGTATTTAAGGTTTAACAAATTCCACTTACGTCATAGCCTGATAAATAGCTTCAATGCCGTATCTCATAGCGAATTCGTCAACAATCTCTTCAGGGTTCTCGTTGAAGTAGATCTTCCAAGCGTCATCACCTCGAGCCGCTGGTAACGTGACCGCACCACCGTTTTCTTCGCAGAGGTAGTGGAACAGGTTCTCGTGTAGGCACGTGTACTGTGGAAGAAGCAAGTTACATTAGGGATATGTATGAAGTTACATGTATTGGGTGAATTGTATTTAACATCGAAGCGGAAAATCCTAGCGAAAAAAACATCGCGTTTTTATGACACTTGAACTTAGTAAAAATCACATCGAAATCTCGGAATATATCCTTCTGATTTTGTCCTCGTTTAGTCATTATGCCATGTTTTCTTTGTCATAAAATATATTATCGCTATACAATTTTAATGCAATCTAGCGGAATCTAGAGCTATTGCGCACGCACACGCTATTACAAAATGATCATAACATTGGTACTTAATACGAAGTCATTCAGAAATATAATTCATTAATCGTCACTATTAACATAACTCTACACTGTTTTGTAAAATATATTAAAATTTATTTTAAAGGCGTACCTTTTTATTATTATTTACACTATATACCTACATTCAGTTTCTACCTTATCAATGTATTTAGACTTTCCAAGAGAATTTCAAGAACGTTTCACGTAAGACATAGTATTTATTCTAATGCTGTAACAAATATACAATGCAAACGTAAGTCCGAGCTTGAAACCAACTGCCCATTTATCATTCTATCTTAACAAAGATGTTTCTGGAACGGTCTGAAAGTGTCATGTCTTCCATTGTAGAATAAATGTAACTGCATTTACATTTTCAATTAAAATATCTTTGAACTGTTTTGTATTATTTAAAAACATGTTCTTTACGTTGATAAACTAAAATTATTGTAAATTAACGTTATTAAATTAAAATTACTGTAGAAAATATATTATTATATTATCTGTGCAGTAGCAACCATAAACAGTAATTTCTAATAATCTTGGGCCATTAAATCTTTAAAAAAAAAATCTTTGGTTCGATTTTTAAATTGTAAGATTTACCGATTGTTTATTGTTTGAGATTTTCTTATCTTATAAAAGTATCTAGATTAAACAATAAAATGAACTGTAGTGCATAACGTAGGTATTTGAAAGTGAAACCATCAGTTTTTCTATTATTTGTGTACCCTCGTTCGAAATATGAAAGCCATTGACGCATGACGTCATTCTGCGACGGACCATGAATGAAAAAATAAATTGTGCGTCAATTTTTTGTCTCATCAATATATTCATTTGAAATGTCATTTAAAAGTATAATTTCTCCATCTGCGAAGAACTGTGGTGATGAAGTCTTGCTTATCAAAGCAGTTATTGGTTCTGAGAATTGAAGCGCAAGAAAGGAAATGAAGGTTAGTGACGTTAATTTATTATCCATTGTCAGAACTTATTATTTTAGCTTCCTAATATACTCTGCGGTACAAATAGCGGAATAAAGAAACTATAACTAGTTTCATTAAATACGGATAAAATGCTTATAGTAATAAATAACAATTATTTATAGTCGACAGAAAATCGTTCTACATTAAAAAATAACCAATTTTTCACTACACTACTAGTTCAACAAGAGAAAAGTATAATGAAAAAAAGTTATAAAAATCTGCCTAAAAAAAGTGTTCTTGTCATAACATTCAGGCGTTTTCAATTTGGTACCCCCAACAATAGAATTCATATGGGAAATCAGAGTGGACCGGACATAAATTGATTTTCACTTAGTGGAGTGTTTACTGAAGGGTTTGAATTCGATGCTACCTGTCCTTTTTCGTTTAGGCTTGACGTCATTACGCTTTTAATCTGCCACTTTTACCGATTTAGAAACAAGAATAAAACACTTTCGTATACGAATATTGATAATAAAGCAGTTGCACCTACATGTTATTTCAGATTTGAGAAAGTATACGGTTAAGTGAAAGTACATATTTAAAAAATATAAACTCCGCCCTTGTTACAATGGTTATGAGATCTAATATTAGCATGACATATTTTAAACTAGTTATAGATTTTTTATACGTAATTGTAAACAAAAAGAAGAGTAGGGATGTTAGTTAAAGTAACATGTATCCTGAGATATTTTTACAGTTGATCACATCATAATTACATATTTAGGTTAGTTTGCCTCTATTGAATGTTAACAGTGAACAACACCTATTTAGTACCTATATTTTTAATTGCTATTATAGTTCTAGCCTTGTACATTTTACACAAAGGGTAAGGGATCGAACGGCTAAACTAATTTCACCAATAAAAAGCCTTTCACCAATCCACCAGCTTTTAATTTAATTCTCGTATTTCGCCAGCTTTACTTAGGCTGACCTAATTTTGTATAACGATATTAATGAAAATGGTGTTCGCACGCAGAAATTCCTTTCCTTCCCATTTAATAATAATTTGTTTTAATTCTTAGAAAAGGATGATAAGAAGCCCGTGTAAGCCGCTAACAGTAGGTAATCGTTAAGTGTTGTCAACTAAATCCAATTTATAAAATTACGCATCGTTTACTCGCATTTTGTGTTAGCAATGTTATATTTGAGGTCATATCAAATAAAACAAATGCGAAAAGAAGTAGGTGTAAATATAAGACTACATTTTTTATAATATTGAAATACTCCTTATTCTTTTTCTTATCCTTGATTTTATTTATTTTTTTTTCTTTATGATTGCGCCTTCGCGTTTAACCAGCATCGTACATGTCCTTTATTTTTACGGTTGCCTGGAAGAGATTGCTTTAAGCAATAAGGCCGCCAATTGTGCACTTACCATATTCATGTTCTCCATGTTAAATTATATATGTTTTTTTATTACTGGTATTGTACAATAAAGTGTAAAAATAAAAAATAAATAAATAAATACTCCGAGTTTATCCGAGTCACCTCGTTTTAACAACAACAGCTGTGAATAGTATTTTTTTAGTCACTGTATTCAGGATCTAAAATTTTAAATACACACAAAACAAAAAATTGTGAATACTAAAGAGTTTAATTATACATACTATCGTTGATTTATTCCTGTTATTAAAAAAATCACCAGTGCAATGTAAATACGGACAAGTCAAGTGTTTTTTTATTTAAATTTACCCTATAAACCAAGAAGGAAGTAGACTGCTTTTTAAGGATAATTACTAAAATTTGAATATAGGACTAATTATGAACAAGTTGAGCAAAAGTAATAAAAAATTCAAAGGAAAACGGGTCACCGAAAGCTGTATAAAGTTAAGAAATACAAGGAACGGTTGCATCGTAGTCGTAAAATTGTCCTTATTTCACAAGTTTTGTAATTATAATAATCAGAGCATTGAATACAAAGTAGCGTGATGATAATATTATAACCTTACTCGATAAATAGGCTTAAAACTGAAACAATTTTTCAAAACGAACCCGTTGTTCCCGAGATTAGCGTGTTAAACCAACCTATCAAAATATCAAGAAGTGGACTCTTCAGCTTTACAATAGAGCGTTTCGCTATTCCGTAGCGACACCGCCAAAAAAGTTGCCATAGCTAAGCAAAAGAACGATGTAAATGTTCAATATCTAAATTAATGTAAATAGATCTTGTTAATAACGATTTACGAACCTTCATATACAATAATACAAAAATAATTACCAGAAATATTGTTTTAAAACAACGTTCAATGTTCATTAATGTTTATGTTTAAGAGAGGATTACAAAGGATGACGAGCCCCTTTTATTTTCCACATAAATGAAAAACGTTCAATCGTTTATTGCAACAATTCATCTTTTCAAGTCATAAATGATCACCATTTTTCAATATATAAGTATATATAACTTTTTTCCAAACAATGGCATGTATGCTAAAAATGAAAATACGCTGCGTAAGGCTCTTTTGTTCTGGATTATAATGAAACTACCATTATCTTGAGGAAAAGGGAACTTGGAAATTGCGCCTGTGTTCTGATTAAAATTTTTGATGACATGATTGGTGCATTCTGTGAAAATAAAAGTAAGTGACGATTTTAAATTTCAAAAGTGAAAGTTTTATTTTGTTTGGATTTTTACATTTTGAGTATCGTTTTGCAATAAGTGTTTTAGTACGACCTAAATGAACTAGACTTAAAAAATTTCAATTATCCAAACTGAGAAGAATATCCCGAGTCTAATTTATTTTTTAAAAATCTATGTAGTATGCATTTGATAATATTCAAGAACGTCTTTTCCCAGAAATAATTACGCAAGACTTATAAATCTTACCACATTTATACAGTAAATTCTATTTAATAAAATAAATATTAATAATTTTCCTTAATACGGCATGGGAAAAATATATTAACAAAAGAATAAGAGCTTATTACTTGTTACTTGTTAAATAAAGATAAAGAAAAAGTTATTTTGTTCATTGTTATTTTCTCGAGCTCGGCTAATTAGCCAAATTTGTTGTTTATTTTTTTGAAATAATATTTTTTAAATGCCTAATTGTTTCTTTGGTTAGGCCTGTTTATATTTGACTAGATTTCCGCCCGCGGGCGCGGCTTCGCCCGCGTTTTCAAAGGAAAACCCGCATAGTTCCCGTTCCCGTGGGATTTCCGGGATAAAAACTATCCTATGTGTTAATCCAAGTTACCCTCTTTATGCGTGCTAAATTTCATTGTAATCGGTTCAGTAGTATTTGCGTGAAAGAGTAACAAACACACACACACACATCCTCACAAACTTTCGCATTTATAATATTATTAGGATTGCGAAGGTTTATTTGGTCAGATTATTTTGTAATTTATTTTCATAATAATTTGAAAAATAGCCAGCTTCTTTTCTCAGATTTATTCATTTCAATAATTCGATTAGGTGTTGCCTTACCAATTTACTTAGAAATTGGACTTTGAATTTGTTATAGGTCTCCAAATAATAGCGTACAATTTCTGTATTATTTCTTATGTACTCAAAGAAAGGCGTGGTACATGGCCGAGTCGTATATGTGAAAGTGTAAGGAAAATTTAGAGAAAATCACTTTAGAGTTAATTTAAAGTAAAACACAAAAATATTTTTTACGAACTTACATTACTACACGTATTCTTTTTATAATAGGAACCAGTAGTTATTAAAGAAGATTTTGATAAACATGAGGTACTATTTACACTTTAGGTCCTTATTTATCATTCTGAAACGCAAGTGCCTTAATTTTGACCTTAATTTAATTAAAGCGACCTTTATAAATCAAGCTAAGATAAATTGGTTTAAACGTGTCACCCCTACCTTAGAATGAGGATATGCGACCAATTTGAATGTCCCGTAACTTAACGTATGGTCAAAGAATTAACGAGCCAACCCAAAAGTTCGTATATTCTCGGAAGGCTTGTATTCCGTCTACGCATTTGTTTTTTCAAGTAATATTTTTGTAAGGGTACAAAGAAAGGATTAATGTGACGGATGATGATAATATTTTCATTACTAAAATGGAAAAATATTGCTTTATAAAGAATTTTTCTTATATGATATCAATTTAAAAAGGTTGCTTATAAAAATGTTTCATTACGTACGGGTTTTTTCTCTTCACGATGTATTTTTTATAAAACTCGTAAATGTGTTTCATACGAAGTAAATATTTTAATAGATATAATCGACAATATATTAATTTTACATGACAATTATTAGAGGAATAATTAAAATAAAGTTTTTACGTCTTAATATTAGTAGGTACCTCTACCTATATTATACAAACGTAAATAATCATACATGGCCTTAAAATCGTATACATATCTTGATTCAATATTCATTTCACGATTAACAAACATGAAAACATTCAAATAATTGCAATCGAAACTAAAATAGTAATAATTTTTGTTTAAACTTCGCCGAGTATCGTTTCAGTTCCATTTTTTCATTTTGCTTCAGTAAAATATGCAGTTTTCAACCTCGAAAAATGTTCTCGAACTATTCAATAATGGAGGTAGTAAAACCAGCGCATCTAAATCACAGATAAAATATGTCAACTGGAACGTGGGTTTAAATATTTTTCCGATATGTCGTTTTTTCTGATTTAATATTCGGATGATTGATAAATTCCAAAGGCTGTTTGGATAGAAAAAGGTACTATAAAATTTTTATTCAACCCAAATAGAATGAAATATTTTAAAAATTTAATATACATGCTCCCGTTATAATAACGTAGTGTTTTAAGACATAAAGGGTTAGGTTAACGCATAGGTTAACGGCAAAGACTTCTAATTGTTTATATTACCTACTCAATCCTCGGTTAATATATTGTAATGTTAATGGTTCTTTGATTTTGCCATTCACACAGCACTGATTTTTAAAACACTGACATTTGTTTTCATAATTTCCTCACATAATCACATAGGCGCAGTTATGTCCCCTAATTTATATAAACATTGCTTTGTGTCACCCCAGGAGTGTAATACGGACTCGGGGAGGCTTTTAAAATTATATCAACTGACACACTAACCCAGTTTGATTTTAATCTCAATGCGTACAACGATTCGAGAGAAAACATCAAAGCAAATTGTATTAATCTATACGTCTAATGGATTCAAAACTAAATGTAGGTTTATTAATTATACCCGTCAAGTTTTAGGTTTCGTAACGTTTGTAATTTATGATTTTAAGTAGGATTGTAATTTAGGTAGATTACCTATTGTTTGCATGATATTGAATTGTTCAATTCAATTTACAAATAGGCAAAATAGAAGTTGTTGTGTTTATATTTATGAAGTATTAATTAAAAATTGTATTAAATACTAGTTGATAGTATCAAATGTCGTAACAACAACAATTGTAACCACAAACTATCTTCTGTCAAATAGCCAAGCCAATGATAAAATAACCGTAGACTTCAACTACGTTTAAAATCACTTTCAACTCATACATTACTCTATCTAATTGACTAGATAAATTGACCTTTCCTTTGCAGCCGGCAAGCATTAAGCAAGGGAAACATTAGTGCGTGGCTCCCAATGAATAATTACCATGTTAATTGGCTGTGATTCGCTCGGTAGCTTCCGTTTCCTACTAAAATTTAACATTTGTATTCAACAGCCACACAATCGCCCTACATTACTTTATTAATTAATGAGTACTGTAATTGAATAACTATGTCTAAGCACGCGTAATTAATTCAATTTAATGCATTGATTAATCACACGCAACGTCTCAGTCTATTTAAGGAGTCTGATACAATGTATGTGAGCTTAAATTAACTAGGAGAGGAAATTAATTTTGTAGGTTTAATTTCGCTTTTGTGAACATTAAAGTGAAGAAATATTTCTACTGCTGAAATAATGTTTATGTTATCACATGAAAATGTTCATATGATTATGTAGGAGGTTCTTTAATACACCCAATTTCGGCTGTTGTGTACAGAGTGTTTTTATTACGTACTTACTTGTTTTAAATTTAACCGTAAAAAATATATAGGACATTAATAAGATTAATTATATAAATTTGAACCCAGTTCTCTTCCAGTATTATACAAATATGACTGAATACAATAAAGATGTGAGATTTCTATGAAGCGTTAAGTCGTTAAAAAAATAAAATAAAATATAAAAAAAAATAACATTGGAACGACGACTGAAGAATGCATTTTTGAAGTCATTTCTTTCTCCAAGAGCAAACTTAAGAGGATTAAATGGTTTTATTTAACGTTATTTGAATGAAACAAATAAGCTTAAGTTCCCGTTTAGTTATGAATAAATAAACAGTAAGCTGACTATTAATACTTTAGTATGAGGCCAACGTCAGCTTAGAAACAAGACCGGATTATACCATGATTTATATAATATATTTATGTATCATAATATTTGTATGGTACATAAGCATTAGATGCGGTCATTAAAGATATGTGTATTTAAGGTCGGTTAAAATTGTATCAATGGTTGTTTTTATGTCTATGATTGATCCAATTAGAAAATAAATTTATTCCCTTGTGGGGTAGGTACTTAATAGATAGGTTTTTTTGCTGAAGTTGTCGAAGCTCCGAAGATGACTGCAATACGACTGAAATACGTGAAATAAATATTACAAAGTTTTATATATATGATATTATGATAGTTAGCAACATGTAACCAAGGTAAAACATCCGTGATTTACTTTTATTACATTTTCACATATCAATTTTTTCATTAGCTAAAAATATCTTGCTAATATTTCATGTTACGATGAGATTATATGGCCGTAGAGAGATAATATTTTTCCTCCCTTCAAGTTTGTGAAAGCTAAGGAAATTCCATATATCTCAAGAGAGGTTCAAGTTTTTGCTCTTACACGCAATATAGCTGCTGTCATATAAAATTAAGTGATAGTAAAAAGTAATTTTTCATATTTTTTTGGCTTTTTGTCTAGTTTAAGTGAGCTCTTTAGAGGTCTATCCTTTTTTATGGCACACTAGCTTCAAGATTTGCGGATTTATATTTTTAAATTTTATGTTCATTTGAGATATTATTTAACTTCATTAATTTTAACAATTTGTTTATGAAAAATAAACCTTTTTAAGAAGCACAAATTTCGTCACAAATATGATAGGGATATTAATGTAAATTTTCTTAAAGAAAGGTCGTAGTCCAGAATCCAAATAATTAAAAGAATAGGGTAAAAGTGGGATAGATGCCCCACTTTTTGAAATAGCCTCATAATTTTAAAAACAAGAATCTTATACGAACACTTTGTATGAATATAGCTAGGTTAATTATCTGTTTTGAATTACTATATATATTTTTTATCCTATCATTAATAGATAATGTGTAATAAATATTTTTGTAGAACACCTTTTTTGAGGATAGATGCCTACCTAGTTGGATAGTTGCCCCACCATGAAAATACTAAGGAGGATAGATGCCTGCAGAGTGGGATAGATGCCTTACATACTCTATAAACGCGAAATCTAATAAAATTTATATGATAAACCAGCAAATGTCATGTTAACATAGTTGTTCTGTTGTCCAAGAAT
This sequence comes from Colias behrii, assembly GCA_029959065.1. Lineage (NCBI taxonomy): Eukaryota > Metazoa > Arthropoda > Insecta > Lepidoptera > Pieridae > Colias > Colias behrii. The sequence goes on from JARWMC010000015.1 coordinate 4,754,903, forward strand.
ATACTTGCGCTCGCACTCCTTCTTTTCTTTTGTATTTTCGTGGCGTGGTTCTCCTACAATCAGTATAAGGGCAGATCATTAATAAGTAAGTATACATAACAAAAAAAGCAAATTAAACGAGTAAAATCGGTTAACATAGAGAAAACCTCTGACGCAATCAGGTAAAAATATAAACAGTACCTGTGATTATCGATAATAACATGTACATATGTATTGAGGGATAGATGCCCTTAGAGGCCCCTAAGGGCATCTATCCCTCGAAAAAAAGGGGCAACTATACTTTTTGATAAGGATAGCTGCCCCAGTATTTTTTTTTATTAAATAAAAACAAAAGAGTCACTATTTTCACTTAGATTTGTAATTAATGAACCAGTGTATAGACATAATAAGAAATATAGTGAAATTTATTAATACTTATAAAGTTATGCAAAGGCAAATATCAACCTTTTTAAATTTTAACGTGTTCGTGAAGTTCGCCGCGGATATTATAACACGCACTAGCGAAACACGTCTTCACCAAACAACAGCTCATGCGTACCCGAGGTGCGGGGTGATAGGAGCTCCTATTTAAATCATTAATTCGTAGTCACGACTCTGGGAACTGAGGTTTTTTGAAAATGAGGCATCTATCCCGGTGCGGCATCTATCCCACTTTTACCCTACGTTGTAGACCACATTGTAGATCCATCGGACCACCACTAACCAACCACTAGGATAACTTTATAAATAACATCGCTCATTTGCGACAAGAACGTGTTAACGAGCATATGTATCGTTATGGAATAATGATACAGTAGAATCCGGCGCATCGCGCTCTACTTGCTGCTAAAACGCGATATTTCTAGCTCCAAGAATGACCGAGTTATGAGGGAAAAGGTCGGCGACTATCGGTTTAGCGAAATCTCTTTTCGCTCTTGACTTTAATGCAAGAACGGTTTAAGTCAGTTGTCGCTGCTCCCTTGAGAAGGAAACTGCTGCCCGATTGCGGTAAAAACGTAACAGCTTATTGTATCACGGTTTTGCTGAAAGGTAAGTACAGCTTTTTGTTTTTTTACTGATTTATATTTGCAGTTATAACGGGACATTTGTATGTGGGTCATTATTGTAGTAAAAATAGTATTCGCATGCTACGGTTTACATAGGATTGTCCCGTTGTTGCTGAAATAAACAATGTTTTTTGTTGGTTAATTTAAGATGTTCCGTTACAGTTGATAATAAAAGTACAAAATGTTTGGTATTTATGTTGGTTATCTCAAGTTAACACATTCTTGATAAAAAATAATACATTTTTACAACGAATACGCTTCAATGTTGCATTATAAATGATAAAAATGTTGTCTGATTACTTAATTTATTTTTCAGATGGAATCACGGTCTAGGAAGCTTGTAAATCTTGTACGAGAAAATATTCATTATTTTATTTTACATTCACTTAAGTTAGAAAAACGAAAAGATCATACCGATTCTCGAAATACAAATGAATTAAACAATCAATTTATTTTATAGCATAAATGAGTAAAAAATACCACTGAATAAAGAAAAATGAAAAAAAAATATTACAAATCAGTTAAAAAATGCAAGACAGTCCTACGAATCGAAAGCATCACAAAAAAACTGTGCCGCCCCGTCAACTAAAAGAGAATCCTGCAAGGAAACCTGCATTTTCAAGTGTCAATTTTTTTTCCGAAGAACAACACCGTGAAATACTGAAAGATTACTGGAATTTAGGAGAGATCAAGAAGCTGTCTCGAGACAAGAACCTGTGATTTGTTTTGCTATTAATATGTTTATTTGATTTATGTATGACCGGGACCCGCAATAAAGATTAGTTTCCTAATATTACTGAGATAAGCAAAATATAAAACAAAGTCGTTTTCCCCGGCCGAATGCTTGCCGTTTTGCAATTTTGATGCAGTTTTTGTTAACAGATAAAGTGATTCAAGAGGAAGGTTTATAATATGTATATTGTATAATAGCATCCATAAATAGGTGAATAAATACCGTTATTTTTGACGTTTCTAATGTGATGTCGTAAATAATTATATTATTTTCCGCCTGCATTGCAAACGCATTCTGAACCCTACGAGATTTATCAAAATAATTTACCTACTAAGTATTTAACACATGAAAAAGTCTTCAGAAAAATCGATAGTATCAGGATTGCACCCGTGCGAATTCGGGGCGGGTCGTAATATTATAATTGCCAACGGTTGTGAGTAAAAGTAAAACAAAAAATATTAATGTCTGGTTATAATTGTATTTTTTTTAATATGTATATTACTTGTATTTCAGAGAAAGTTACACAATAATTTCGCAAAAATATATTTCATTTTGTAAAACAAAATACAAAAATAAAAAGATTTCTACTACAGTAACACGTTTTAATTAAAATTTCCAATACATTTAGATTACTGATTATCAATAAAACGTAACAATACGACATAACTTGTAAAGTTTTAGATTTTTATTCAATTTTTTTTTCAAGAAAAATGGTACATATCTGTTTGTAATGCAATACTGCACACTTTTTACAAGAAAAACGCAACAAGAAGGGCCCTTTCTGAAATAAATAATCATAATAAATTTAATAACCGACTTATTGTTCTGAATACAATTTGATTCAAAAAAACGAGAACGTTTTAATATGTTGTATTGAGCTGAATAGTCTAAGCATAATAATTAAAAAGTTACAGGAATTTTAAACTTTCAAATGCGTTTTCCCAACAATTGAGATTTTGACTTTGTCACGTTGTCGTATAAAGCATTTGAATGCCATAAAAACCAAAAATATAAATTCAACATTTGTCACGTTATAGAAGCAAATGAGCGACATACTTTGAACTGCGTAATTAGTTCCCCAAAATTTTAACCGCAGCGCATTAAGGCCATTTAAAACGCTATAACCGTGGCAAAAAGCAAAATCGCTAAGTGCACTCCGCCATTACCGTGGAATAGACGGATAAGTTTAGAGGAGATATAAATTGGTTTCGATTAACCCGGACAGCTATTGGACCGTTTGTGACGTCACAGTAATTACAGTAATAGTCATGGTCTGAATGAATGATTGTTTCGCTTCCAATTAATGTATTCTTCTCGGAATTAAGGGTAGGCCGCTAATGTGATTCTGTTTTCTTAAATTACTTCCATGTACTCATTAGATTTTACAAAACTTTCCTAATCCTATGCTAGACTATAAATATTGAACATTTTTTAAATTGAGTATCAGCTACTCTACCAACACTTAACTGTTACTTACTGTGCTACATACTTTCTTCTTTATTATAAAGATGGAAAACTTTAGTGAAATGTGCACCAGTGCTTTCTTTTCCGCACCCATTGAAGAGAATATAGAACAATTCAACAGCGAATTCAATCAGGAGCTGCATAAAGTTTGTGATGAAATGGAGAAGCGTGAACTGTTCGATTCATCGTATGATGATGAGTTGTATAATCAATGTTTGATGGTTGAAACAACGTTAATGTAAGTATTAGAAGTACAAACTCAATAAGAAATATTATTGTAGTAATGTTTTATTTTAAGATTTATCTAATAATTTTCTTTTTTTGTTACAGTCAACAACAAGTTGGAAGAGGTATCAAACGAGGTATCACTACAGATGAAAATAAGGTTACCAAGAAAGCAAAATTTGATGAGGGAGCTTCTACATCATCAATTGAAACCAATGACGTGGACAACAATAAGGTGGAATGTGATACATGTCATGTTTATATTAATAAAAGGTATCTAAACAACCATTTAAAAAGTAATACACATAAAAATAATCTTTTAAAATCACATAATTCATTAACAAATGTAACAGTTGTTGAAACCGCTTTTGGTAATCGAATTTTAACATACAGAATTAATAGTAAAACACTTCAATCGGGGCAATATTTTGAAACACCAGAATCGTTTTTAAATTCACTAAAAATCGATATCTTATTTTTGATAAATGAATGTATTCAACAACATACAATTTTAAAAATAAACTTCATATTGCATGCTGATTTCATACAACAAACTAAAGATATTAAAAATACGTTTGATTTTCAAACGTTTAATTACATCATTTGTCAGGGAGATGACTTAAATATTTTTTATTCATCATTAATAGACACTGTAGTCGGTAAAATTTGTCAATTTGAAAAAAAAGATAGTGGTTGGAGTCTTAATCAAATTAAATACATAGATATGAATGTTAACAAATTCAACCCCCTACGTGGTAGTTCATATATCGACCTTCCTCAAGATATTAAATCAAAAAAAGCTGTAATCAATGTTAAAAATAATGATAATATGTGTTTTAAATGGGCATTACTCTCTGGTTTATATCCTGTATGTAAAAGTGTAGATCGGGTAGCATCTTACGCAATTCATGGAAATAAACTAAAATTTACTGGTATTTCTTTTCCGGTTAAAATTGCAGATATATCAAAAGTAGAGAAATTAAACAATATTAGTATTAATGTTTTTGGCCTAGAATATAATAAAGAAAAAAAGTGTAATTCTGTTGTAGGTCCTTTATATTTAACAAAATGTCGTACACCTAATCATATTAACCTACTATATATATCGAATGGTACTAACAATCATTACTGTTATATTAAAAACTTATCGCGATTAGTTAGTTCACAAATATCAAGTCATCATCATGCAGTTTATATATGTGATTCATGTTTACTTCATTTCCCATCAGAGGAAAGACTTAATAACCATCAACAATATGATTGCGCTCACATTTGTACGGAATTACCAAACGGCGAGGATTCCAAATTGAATTGGTTTGGTAAAGCAACCTCAAATAATAAATTAAAATTTGATAAATTCGCGAAAAAGTTGGAAATGCCCTTTGTGGTTTATGCAGACTTTGAGGCATTTTTGAACCCGATAGAATCATGTAGTAACGATCCATCCAAGCCTAGTACAATTAATATTCAAAAACATGAAGTGTATAGTTTTGGTTATTACATTAAATGTTCATATGATAACAGATTATCAAAATATGAGACGTATAGTGGGCCAAACTGTGCACAAGTGTTTATGAATCGCCTTTGCGAAGATGTGAAAACAATAGTTTAAAAAAATAGTTTCCAAAAATGTCCCGTTCCATTATCAGATGAAGATAAAATTAAAATTTCAAATTCAAACATGTGTCATATTTGTGAAACTGAGTTAAATGGAGATCCTTTTAACGATTTTGATTGGTACACTGGTAGTTTTAGAGGTGTTGCACATCAAGTGTGTAGTACTAAGTACAGAACCCCTCGTCATATTCCAATATTTTTACATAACCTCAGTCACTACGATGCTCATTTCATTGTCCATGCATTAAACCTCTATGATGGCAAAGTTGAAGTTATTCCGCAAAATAAAGAACGATACATATCATTTTCAAAACAGTTAACAATAAATAATAATCAATCAGTAAGTTTAAGATTTGTAGATTCATTGAAATTTTTATCGTGTAGTTTAGATCAACTAGCTAAAAATCTTAATGATGATCAGTTTACAGAACTAAAAAGGAACTATCCTAATAATGAAGATTTTTCACTTTTAAGACGGAAAGGTATTTATCCTTATGAATTTATGTGTAATAGTGATTGCTTGAAACATCCATCACTTCCTGATCAACACCATTTTTATAGTTCACTCACAGATACAAATATTTCAAATGATGATTATAATCATGCAAAAGATATTTGGCAACATTTTAAGTGTAGTAGTATGTCCGATTATTCCGATTTATATTTAAAAACTGATGTTTTACTTTTGACTGATGTATTCGAAAACTTTAGAAAGCTTTGTATTAAAACTTATGGATTAGATCCTGCTCATTACTATACTGCCCCAGGTTTAAGTTGGGATGCAATGTTAAAATTTACCAAAATAGAATTGTTAACGGACTATGACAAAATTGCTTTTTTAAAGCTGGTATTAGAGGGGGTGTATCTCAGTGTAGCAATCGTTTTGCTAGAGCAAATAATAAATTCATGGAGGATTATGATAGTGAAAAACCTAATTCATATCTAACATATTTTGATGCGAATAATTTATATGGTTGGGCAATGTCTCAATCTCTTCCTGTTGGCGGTTTCGAATGGATAGATTCTAATACAGATTATAATGTGCCGGATAACTCTGATTTCGGTTATGTTTTAGAAGTTGATTTGGAATATCCTGATGAACTTCATAATTTGCATTCTGACTTTCCGTTATGTCCTGAAAACATATGTGTGGGTAATACTAATGAAACTAAATTAGTTCCTAATTTAAATAATAAAAATAAATACATCATTCACTACAGGAATTTAAAACAATGCATTGAAATGGGAATGAAATTAATTAAAGTACATAGAATTTTAAAATTTAAACAGAGTTCTTGGTTAAAGAAATACATAGACTTAAATACTACTTTGAGAACGTTAGCTACATCAAACTTCGAAAAAGACTTTTTTAAATTAATGAATAATTCTGTCTTCGGTAAGACTATGGAAAATATTGAAAAAAGAGTAAACGTTAAACTACTAACTCACTGGGATAATCGTGGTAAAGTTTTAGGTGCTCAGGATTGGATTGCAAAACCAGAGTTCCATAGTTTATCAATATTTTCAGAACATTTAGTTGCAATACAATTACGTAAAACAAAATTAATTTATGATAAGCCGATTTATTTAGGATTTTGTATTTTAGATATATCTAAGACCCTTATGTATGAATTTCATTACAACTACATGATTAAAAAGTTTCATAATAAAATTAAGTTATTGTACACCGATACCGATAGTTTGATATATCAAATTTTTACAGACAATTTTTATGAGGATATAAAACCAGATCTACCTCACTATTTCGATACATCAGATTACCCGGAAAATAATATTTACGGATATCCAAAAATAAATAAAAAAAAGTTAGGTTTTTTTAAAGATGAGAATAATGGTAAAGTATTGAAGGAATTTGTAGGGTTGCGATCAAAAATGTATGCCTTAGAAATAGAAGATAAATTTATAGCAAAGGCAAAAGGGGTTAACAAAAGTGTTACCAAAAAAATGAATATGGAAAATTACAAATCGTGTTTGTTTAATAAAAATGTATTATATTGTAGTATGCTTCGATTTAAGTCAATCAAACACACTATTTTTACACAAAAAATAAATAAAACATCTTTATCATATAATGATACCAAACGATGTATTATGAACAACAACATTGATACATTGGCTTGGGGACATTATAAATTACGCTAAGTGACTTTTTACTATTATTTCTGTGTGTATATACAAATAAGTGACTTTTTACTATTATTTCTGTGTGTGTATACAAAATTTGTACTGATTGTAAAAAAAATTATGATATTGCTATAATGTTATATAATAGTTTATTAATAGTTTTATAATAGTTTAGTATTGTTTGATTGTAAATAATGTAAAATAATTGTAGTTTTTATTTGTGTACTTAAATTTGATGTTGAGGTGATTGTGAAATTCTGATAAGTACTAATTGTGTTAGAAATAGTAAACAGATCATTTATTTTTAGCAATATAATATATATATTAAATTTTTACACCAACATTTTCATTTTTTATTTCATCCCTTTAAACTCTAGACGTGTGAAATGTTTCACTTTATCCATCCGTTTACTGCTATTGTGGCCGGACCAAGTGGATGTGGGAAGTCAAATTTTGTAACAAATTTCATAAAATCAGTTAAGGAAATATGTAATTGTGATTTTAATCATATCACATGGTGCTTTGATGAAATGCAACCTTTATATAATTTACCAAATGTTAACTATCATCAAGGAATTCCAAATCTTAATATGTTTGATGGTGAAAACCCACACCTTATTATTATTGATGATCTAATGAGAGAGTCTGATGGAAGAATTGTGGATATATTTACAAAAGGCAGTCATCACCGGAACCTTAGTGTATTTTATTTAACACAAAATTTATTTCATCAAGGTAAAGGTCAAAGAGACATTTCTTTAAACTCAAGTTATATAATTTATTTTAAAAACCCTCGAGATAAAACTCAAATAAGATATTTAGCACGACAAGTGTCACCAGATAACACAAAATTCATTGAAGACGCCTACAGGGATGCAACTTTAGAAGCACATGGATATTTAATGGTAGATTTAAAACAGAATACAAATGATTTTTGTCGTATCAAGACAAATGTATTCCCATTTAATGGTCACTGTACAGTCTACGTCCCCACGAAAGAGTTTAAATACACCAAGAATCAAACAATTCAAATCATTTCTAAATGATGCATCGTCGAGTCACAACGCATAAACATTTGCTAAATGCTTTGCATACGCTTAAACCAAAACATCAAAGAGCATTACTTAAAACGTGTGATGCAAAAGAAATAAATTGTATTTGTGAATGTATTCATAACGTTTTACAAGGAAAGATACCACTTAAAGATCAAGATAAACAAAAATTGAATAAACACAAAAATATACTCCGTAAACTGGTGCGTAAGTGTAAACATAAACTAAGAAAAAATATTATTATACAAAAAGGAGGGACTTTCTTACCAATAATATTAGGTGCAATATTGAGTGGATTAGTAAGTGGACTAGCCAGTTAATATGGAAAATGCTAAGAAAATGATACTTATTGAACCTGGATTGATTGAGAAATTAAAACAAGAAAATAAGGATACAAGTAATTTGTCTCGATTAGATATTGAAATGCAAAATATTATGAATAGTAAGACGGAAGACCGAAAGAAGTGGATGTTATATTTGCAAACACTACAAAGATACCTTCACTTTACCGAAGAGGATCGTCAACCACTCAGATTACCAATTTATTCTGATACATCTAATGAATATTCAAATGAGTCTGAAATTGGTTTTAAAAATAAAGATAGAGATCTAAAAAGTTCAGTTGATGCTGAATCTTTGTTGGAGGAGAAAGGTTCCATTAAAAGTATAGAAAGTGAGGCAAATCCACTGTATTCACCAACACAAATACTCAGTTTAATACCAAAAACTTATAATAAAAAAGGTGAGTCATTATTAAACTTAATTGGAACAAGTAAAAGTAAAATACGTTGGGATAATGAAGGCACAGTCATAATTGATAATGAAAAAATTCCAGGAAGTAATATTGTTGATTTAATAAATGATTCACTTAGACCTTTAAAAAAAAGTGATCCGATAGGGTGGGATATATTTGCTAAAGCATTGAAAGATATTAAAGTACCACTTACTTATATTGGAAATCCAAAGAGATGTGAGTTTATTAACCAACTTCAAGCGAAAGATCTGAACAAAACCTCTGAGATTGAAGTTCAAGAATTTTCTACACCGAGCAGTGGAGATAAAAGATATATAACTAAAATACGTAAAAAGATCGATTGGGAAAAATGGACCCCGTACTAGAAGAAATTAACAGGATTTATTATGATCCATCTAACCCCGCTGGTTTTGGTAGTATTGATAAATTATCAAAAGCTATGAAGGGTAAAATGGATAAAAAGCAAGTGAAGGAATGGTTACAATCACAAGAAACATATACATTACATAAACCCATTCGGAAAAAATTCCCGCGTAATAGGTACATTCTATCAAATATTAATGAGCTGTGGCAAGCCGATTTAAGTGATATGCGAACTTATTCTCAATATAATGATGGTTTCAACTACATACTTTGTGTTATTGATGTATTTAGTAAATATGCTTTTGCAAGACCAATGAAAAAGAAAAACTCAGAAACAACTAAAGAATGTTTTGAAAGTATATTTACTGAAAGTAATTCAACCCCTACTCACATACAATCTGATAAAGGTACAGAATTTGTTTCAAAAGATGTACAAAAATACTTTAAATCCAAAAAGATAAATTACTATACCACTAACAATCCTGATATTAAGGCTAGTATTGTTGAACGATTTCAAAGAACTCTAAAAATGAAAATGTGGCGTTATTTCACTCATAATAATACTTATAGATATATAGATGTTTTACAAGATTTAATATACTCTTATAATCACAGCATTCACTCGAGTATTAAGATGTGCCCATGTGATGTAAGTTCCAACAATATTATGACAGTTTGGACTAATCTTTATGATAGAGGGTCAAACAAACTTTCTTTAGAAAATTCAAAACCAAATTTTAACGTGGGTGATTATGTTCGAATAACTAAATATAAACATGTTTTCCAAAAAGGATATGAATCAAATTGGAGTGATGAAATATTTATTATATCTTCAATAATTGATAGATCTCCATGGGTTGTTTATACAATTACAGATTTACAAAATGAACCAATAGTTGGTACTTTTTATGAAAGAGAATTACAGAAGGTCACTTACAACCCCACCTCACAATATAAAATAGATAAAATAATTGGTACTCGTTATTCGGGCACCAGAAAAGAAGTATTAGTGAAGTGGAAAGGTTATCCAGATAAATTTAACAGTTGGATTTTAGCTTCTAGTTTAAAAGAAATATGAATAAAGAAAGTTTTTATTTAACTTTGCTCAGCAATAGTTCAATGGAATACTTTCCTGATAACAAGACCACAAATTTTTCAACAAAATTACCAAAAGCTATGAAATTAGAAGGTGAATGGTTGGTTGGAGTTGTCGAGTTTCAATATCCATGCACAATGTTTACTGTTCAAGATCATGAAAATGTTGTATACATCACAAAAACCATGTTAATTCCTAATGAAGATAAACCATCAACAGTGTACTACAAAAAACATATTCCCGCTACCAACTACGATAACGTTGAACATATTTTGAGAGCATTAAATGGTATCGGAGAGAACTTGAAATTTCGTTATGATGAAATAACAAAATTTGTGTCTGTTTCTGTTTTGGATAAAAATATAACATCCGTAACATTATCACCCAAATTAAGTTTACAACTAGGTTATGAACCAAATACAAATCTCCTAGACAGAAATTTTGGGAAGTGTCCTGCTAATTTACATTTAGGGTTACCATCTCAACTATTTCTATATTGCGACATTATTGATCCTCAGATTGTGGGTGATGTTATGACTCCGCTATTAAGAGTCATTTCATTAGATCCTTCAAAATACATTTATGGTGCGTATAAAATGCACGTTTTCTCTCCACCTCACTACTTACCCGTTATGCGAAGAGAGTTCGATACGCTGGAAATGGATATAAGATCGAGCGCAGGACAAAAAATACCATTCCAGTTTGGGACCGTGTGTATTAAACTACATTTCCGCAAATTATAATAATGTATTCTCCTCATGATCATCATAAATGTCCATATGAAAATTATTATTCACATCAAGCTGGATCAGGAGTTGGAGTAATTTATAAGGGTTCACCATACCAACGCGGTCATGGTATTGGGAGCTTCTTAGGAGGATTATTTAGATCAGTTTTACCTTTACTTTCAAGTGGTGCTCGAGTGGTTGGTAAGGAGGCATTAAACGCTGGAGTAGGACTTTTATCGGATATGATTCAAGCCCGTCCTATGGAAGCCTCAATAAAAGATCGTCTAAAGCAAGTTAGTACGAACTTAAAACGAAAGGCTGATAACAAAATTGATCGATTAAACATGACAGGATCTGGGTATATAACTAAAAGAAAACGATTGGCCTCGTTCATTCCACCACTAACAGCTAAAGTGAAAGCTACGAAAAAACTTGGTCTAAAACCAAAAAACATCAAAGATATATTTTCAAATTAAGTATGTCTTTCCTTCATAATCATTCTTGTGAGTGCGTTAAGTCAGAATTAGATTTGTTTGCATTACCGTCCACACAAACAAGCATTGAAAATGGATTGTGGATTCACTATAAACCAATTTCATCTCTTGCTGATGATGGACCTATCGAGTTTCAAGTTCCTGGAACAGGCGATGACTACATAGATTTGTCTCATACATTACTCCACATAAAGGCAAAAGTATTAAATCAAGATTCAACAAACTTGTTATCAGCTACAGTAGTAGCACCTGTAAATAATTGGTTGCATTCACTTTTTAGTCAACTCGATGTTTATTTAAACCAAAAACTTGTATCACCACCTAATAATACCTATGCCTATCGAGCATACATGGAAACCCTTTTAAACTATGCTCCTGCTGCTAAACAATCTCATCTTACTTGTAGTCTTTGGTATGATGATACAGCAGGCAAAATGGATTCCACAGATGGTAAAAACACAGGATTTGCTAAAAGACAGGAATTAGTTAATGAAAGCCGGGAAATAGAAATGATTGGTCATCTTCATGGTGACATTTTCAATCAAGATAAATTTTTAATTAATGGTGTTGAAATGAGTGTAAAATTAGTTCGGTCAAGAGAGAGTTTTAATTTAATTGCTGGGTCAAATGATGAAAAGTTTAAAGTTTGCATTACGGATGCAACTCTTATTGTTCGAAGAGCACGAATTAATCCAAGTGTATTACTCGCACATCAGAAAGTTTTAGCTTCTACAACTGCTAAATATCCTATTACTCGTGCTGAAGTTAAAGTTTTAACAATTCCATCAGGTGTTCAAGGAAAAACTCTTGATAATATATTCTTGGGACAGGTACCCAAAAGATGTATTATTGGATTTGTGAACAATTCCGCATTTAATGGTTCACTTACTAAAAATCCATTTAACTTTGAAAACTATGGTATTAACTCTTTCAGCTTATATATTGATGGTCAACAAATACCTTCAAAAGCTTTGCAACCATCTTTTAATAATAATATATTCACATCGGCATATCATACTCTATTCTCGGGGACTGGTATTCACTTTCTTAATGAAGGAAATGCAATCTCTCGTGAACAGTATGCCAAAGGCTACTGTCTTTTAGCATTTGATTTAACTCCTGATTTATCAGCTAACTCATCAGCTCATTGGAATCTCATAAAGCATGGTAGTGTAAGATTAGAAGTACGATTTGAATCCTCACTAACACAAACAATTAACTGTATTGTTTATGCTGAGTTTGATAATATTATTGAAATAGATAAAAATAGAAATGTTACTGTAGACTATAGTAGTTAAGGTTATAATGTGTGTTATATTTTAGATTTATGTGTTATGCTTAATGCATTTTGTGTATATGTAACTAAAGGAAACATTATAAAATTAAATAAAACAAATTGTATGCAATTTACTATTTTTTATTTCATTACAAACTTCCTATTTAATCTTATACAAAACACTATAATTGAACATTCCTATGACAACCATTGAATAGATTGGTACTGTAATAATCTGCTAATAACAGTAATATCATGGATACACTAGAATTACAAAAACATATGAAAAAGATTCATCCCAGTCTAGAAAATAATGTTTATGCTGCTAATAGACTGCCTATGTATACCCATGTACCAACGTATATAATATGCAATTTGGATGCGGATGATAAACCGGGTTCACACTGGGTAGCTGTACATATCGATACGAATGGCATCGGTCAATATTTTGATTCATATGGACGAACACCTGAGCGATATCATCTCCAGTTTTTGAAAAGGAATTGTAAGAGATGGGACTGGAATGTTGATAGGATTCAGAATGATTGGACTTAAGTTTGTGGAGAATATTGCTTAATGTATTTGCTATATAAGTTTCAGGGATATTCAATGCATAGTTTTACGAGCATATTTACAGGGAACACACTGTACAACGATATTTTAGTGGATGAGATGTTTCGCTCCTATTTTATAAGTAGATAAGGCTACAATTCAAATGTTCATCAATAATTATTTTTATATAGCAAAATAAACAAATGGTCGCCAAATACACAAACCAGTAGATAATAAGCAACAACATTTTGGAAATAAAAATGGCAGTAAAATGAATGTGTTTTATTGATGATTCAGAATAGCGAGGTAGCTCGTAACAAAGTTCGATACATCAGATTACCCGGAAAAATAATTGGGTTAGGTTAGGTTAGGTTAGATTTTGATAAACAACGCCAGAAGCGAATCGCTTTTTAAAAAAGCAACAATTAGGTTAGGTTAGGTTAGACTTTGATAAACAACGCACGAGCCGAGCGAGCAAAGCGAGCGTGCCGCGGCAGCGGCCGGCGAGTGCCAGAAGCGAATCGCTTTTTAAAAAAGCAACAATTATGATAATATAGTACGATAATATATAAATATAGTTATAGGATTTTAGACGTATTTTTTCTTGAATATAATAATACATCGTTTGGTTAGAATAGTGAGGTAGGTCATAACAAAGAAGTTTAATACAAAAGCAGTGATAAGCGAGGTGCACAATGAGTAATAGATAAGAACGCCGGACGGTGTAATTAGCTAATAGGAAAAGGTGAACCATGGGACGCTAATGACCCACCGGATATCAATTAGATAAGAGTTAATCGATCTGCACATCTCCGAAACCGTGCATCCTATCGCTTCGGGAGTGAGTGCTATCGACTCAGCGTGGCCGCTTTAGTGGGAAAAGAGTCCAAACTTTTTTTTTTTTTTTTTTTTTTTTTTTTTTTTTTTAGGATGGGGTACCACTGATTTGCGGGTTCGCCAACACGAATCACAACTACTAAGAAGTAACAATGTTCATACTTTTTAAAGTACTAATTTGGTCGTTGTTTCACAAAAATAATAGAATATTAATTCCTTATAAAGTATTCCTCGTGTGCGTATATCAAGTTGTAATAAATTGGATTAAAACTTACATTCGAAAAAGAAATAGAAATGTGGCAAATAATTTACTTTTCATTAATAACCTGTGCAATATCATCTCTATATTAACTATTCCTACATTCTCGTTAACAAATTTCCAAGTATATCGAGAATATTCCCTTGCTGAGGATATTATAGGCTCTTATAACCTTAATTACCTGTAAAGGGGTCAGAATGTCACACGCAAGCAACTGTTAATTGTATTTTACACTTACTAGACAGGGATGTTTTTAATCGAGGGTCTTTATGGAAACCTGCTATTAAATTAATGCTGTAAATAATCTAACAATTGAGTAATATCATAGAAAATATTTTAAACTTTAATTCCTTGTGTAATTTAATTGTTGTTATTAAATGTTATCTGTAAATAATTAAATAGTAGAAATGTAAGTAGCAGAAATAATTCCAATAACGTCGTAGAAAATTGTACGAATAGGCTAAGCTATTTGGATATATTCCGTTAACAAATACGTATGCTATCTTTTAAGAAATGTTTTATTTTTATTACAATTGTAGTTACATTTTTCACCTCCTTATAAAAGTTTCGACATATCATTAGTTAAATCTGGTATTGATCACTTTAAAGTTATAACTAGTATTACACATAATCTATTTCTGAACTAAATATTGTTTTCGGTTTCTCCCCCACGTATTATAATTGCTTTAAATCAATACAAATTACGCTCCATTACCCATACATTTATGAGGTTAATAATTCTAACAATGGCAGTTTAGTATTTGCGGTAAATTCCAGTAAGACCTAAGCACACCCGGGAGGCATGGTTGTTAATTACGTAAGCCCGTAGGTGTTGTTAATATGGGTATTAGCGGGAATTATAATTTATCCGATAATTACATAGATTAGTGTTAGACGCGTACTGATTTTATTACAGTACGTACTTGCGTTAATCTTTTCGATTTATCTTAATTTATTTTTGCGATTTTAGAGGCACTATGTTGTATTTATGAATAGAAACTGTCGCGGGAAATGCCCTATATCTAAGTATAATAAAATTTGGCTTAAAAGTAAAATATTTTATAATTCATCTCAGATACTAAATTAAATAAACGAAAAAAAAAAACAATACAACCAGTAAACCGGTACACACTAGTATTTTTTATATATTCAACAATTCTGTAAATTATAACAAGCCGTTTATTAATGGCTGGCGTCCACTAGGCGGATCGGGCCGGGCCGCATCGCAACGCAAAAATACGCCGGCCTATGTTTTGTATGAAACATCGTCCATTAGCGACGGATCGGGCCGGGGCGGGCCGCAACGCATTGGCGGATATCGCTTCGCAGGCGGATTTCTGCCGGCGGTGCGCTGCGGCCCGGCCCGCCCCGACCCGTCTAGTGGACGCAGGCAGGCGGATGTGAGCGGCGAGCGTCTGTTAGATAAAATCCGCCTAGGCGGTCCGCCGCGCCCCGTACAGGTGGACGCAGGAGCAAACAGCGCGTCCATTAGAGACGGCCCGTTGCGATGCGGCCCGGCCCGATCCGCCTCTAATGGACGCCTAGCATAATATTTATCATGAACGTTTTTACAGCATAATATTTTGACGTGTGCACAAACTATAAAACTAATTCATTAGGTGAATGAGACTATAAACATGCAATATTCAAATGAAATGTTATAGTTCTCGCCTGTTTCTGAGTATGCATTTTATTTTACATTAAAGCATAAGGTACATTGTAAAATATGTTTAGGTATTATACACAATTTTTGAATTATGTTAGCATAATATAGATGACTGTTATTACCGTGTTTCATTTTATAAAATTATAATATAATAAAATAGGTCAATGTTCACTATGATAAATATACGTAGGATTGTTTTATGCTACAGATAAAAAATATTACAAAAGTGACATTCGCCGCTAATAATTTAAAGAAATACTTATAGTAGAGCCATTTTAATAGGCAACATTTGACAGTTCAACAAAATTCACCAACGTAACCTAGTAACGACGCCATAGAATAATATGTGATTTCGTTTTGTTAAAACTGCACATTTGCTTAACTTTTTTCAATTACGATTAAATATTTATAACAATAATGACCGATACAATTAATTTTAAGATTTGATTTTACTAATAAACAATTCTTAACATTATAAACAATTTCTGATTTAAAGAACTGACGTCGCTACAATATTGTGTCAATAAACCTTTTTTCTTTTTAAATACCAGAGACGTTACTCTAAAAATCGAAATCTGACATCTAGAATCGAATGCATTGATTACTTGTGAATAAAAATCATCATAAATTAATAAATGCGTTGAGTTTGTTTAATTATGTGGATACTTGTCTTATTTGGTCCTTAAATTTACGAAATAAAGTACAGTAAGTAAAGTACTGGGACAGGGATTCGCCTGATGAATTTTAAAATTGACATGTGTTTCAATTTCGATTGACAAATGTTTCAAGTCCCTATCGATTAATTCACTTTAATCGATGGTTTTAAGCAGGTTACCTCTCTTCGAAGATAAAATTGATAGACGTCAAATGTTGCCTATTATATTGGCTCGACTATAATCCGATATTCCAAAATTATAATATGGAATTTATAGATGAGATGACAATACGAAAACTTCGATTTAATCAAGAAGCTTATATCTTATACACTGGAGATTTCGGTATGATCATTTGACGTGTAACAAGAAAATTGTTGTGTTTTATCACTTTCACACCTAACTTGGTATTGCCACTGTTAATACGAAGTTTTCCCAAGGCTACTATGTATGCTGTAATATTCTGTGCAAAATGTTAGTTTTTGTACATGAGTTTGTTGATAAATTGCCAACAACGTCATTCAGAAGCATTGTTGGATGAGACAATTATTATTTATGCTAAATAAAATAAGTATCTGAACCAATTATTAAAAAGCGATACTCCCTGATTATGGGTAGTTACCATAATAAAATTGTAGCAACTCTCACTTTGACAATATGGCATAAGTGTCAAAAAGATTGCGTCGCTTCGAATATTTAAGTTAATATTGTTGCGTATTTAATAAATATTTTCCGAATATAAATAATGTATTGCATTGTGAAAAATTGCAGAAGTTTTTGGACACCAAATTCTGGCATAAAATTTCACAGGCAAGTGTATATTTACGCTATTTACAATATTCCTCAATACTCATGCATTTACCTGTTTTGAATCATTTTCATGGCAAAAATAGTCAATTTTATCATCATTTTAGTAATCAATCATGCTAAATATCTTCTATCTATCTTCTTTTCTTAATAATTTCATCATTTTTCAATAAACCAATTTAACAAGTAAGGTAACCATGATGACGAGTTTTTACGGATAGCGAAGAGAAAATATTGTAATATTAGTTAACAAAATTATGATGAACATTTAGAACACCATTTCAAAGATTTTTATACTAGTAATGAAACAACGCACGACATCGATATTGCACTCACATGTGGTTTTATGTTTGTTCTTCTTTAACATAGAAATTAATAGTTCTTTTAACTTACCAAATTTTTTTTGTTTTACTTATTTCAGCTTTCCAAAAATGAAATAAAAAGAAATAAATGGCTGTCCATAGTGCCTATCAAGGGTAAAATTTATCAACATGCCAGAATATGCAGTTTGCATTTTAAGCCTGAGGATTACGGTCCAGAAAAAAAATACCTTTTGAAAAGTGCTATACCTTTTTATTTACCACATTCTAGTTACTGCGTCTCAACTGTGGATAAAGTAATTTTAATTATATTATAATTAACCACCATGAAACCATTAGTAACCGTAAGTACAGCTCCTGAAAGACATACGAATTTCTGAGAACTGTAATATCGTTACCACACATCAACACTAGCGATGCAACTCTCCCTTTGGAATATTGAAAAGTTTTAGACTGAAGCTTGAGTAACCAAAACGATGTTTTAATGTATGTAGCACTCATTTTAATTAAAAAATCGTAGTATGAGATCAAAAGTTATCAAGCGTTATTTAAAACTATCATTCTCTACCAATTAAAATGGTATGTACCTATAAAGATGATAATTATTCATGTAAGTTGACCAGTAATATTATAATATAAATACTGTTAAAAATATATGTCGTTATTATTTATAGACCATGATTTTTAGTTTTTTTTATTTCGAAAAATCCTGAATATACAAACCAGTGTGGTCACCCACAGAAAGAGACAAAAAACAACACTGACGTCATTCAAGGTTATATTTTCTTGTGACAAGTTAATGGTCATAGTGCAATCTCCAGTGTATAAGATATAAGCTTCTTGGATTTAATCGTACATTTACCCATTACGTGAACAAACAAGATTCTATATAAATTAACGTCAATTTGTTTGACTTGAACACGATTTGAGGCCAACAATGTATATTTGATCAGCTATTGACGAAAATCGACAGGTCTTTAACCTATTTTGTGATGCTAAATGACAGCTTTCGGTTTTGTTATTGCAGATAAAATTCACTAATATAAATTTATATATTTACCTACATTGAAAATAGAAGACTACATATTTATCGATCAAGTTTGAAAAAAAAGGAATAGAGTCGTATAGTGAAAGTATTAAATGGACAAAAATCCAAGATATTTAAAAGCAAAATATTTGATAAACAAAGCAAATAAAGCTTAAAAGCTTAGCTCACAAGCTTGATTAGTAACTAATGTTTATTAAAATTACATTGCAACGATTATCACACATTGCATTTTTAAAACGTCTTTTTCATACGGTATACATTAGTTCAAGTACATCAATAAAATCTAAAAGCAGTAACCACGCAAGAACCTTTTATATGACCCCGAGGCTCACTTAAGCGACACCGCAGAAAGAAGTAGTATGTGCGCATTGTCAATAAATTTGTCACGCGGTTTCTACATCTTGCGACGAATTCTTATGAGACGGGTGACAAATTCGATCAAACCAATAAAACTTTATACGCAAAAGATATTTCTTTTCATTGGTTTCGTGAGGCATTCGATATTGATGTGATGCTGTATTATATATTGACAACATTGGTTTATGAATTTGGTGGAAAAGTTTTGATGGAGGCGAGATTGTCGATTTTTCTTAGGGTTGCGGAAAGATCGAGATGGCATAGTTTCTTATTCACGCTAGCTGATTTTATATAATTTACACAAAACTGTCCAAATATTTTATAGTTAATACATAGTAAATCAAATAATTACGTATACCTAATAGAAGCTTAACAGTAAGTATAGGTTACGTATTAACGGTTCGTTATCTGTGATTAAAGGTAAGAGTTATTTTTACGATAAAGCTAATAAATTATAGGTTTATTGTATGATTTGTGGCAATTTATTCATCAGTCACATCTGTATAATATTTATTGCCTGTTAAAAGAACGTTTCATTTATATGGACAAATGAAATTCGATTATATGAGATATATAGGAGCATAGTAGGTAGCGTATATATGTTATTTACGGAGGAATTTGTTTAACTTGACAGCTTTCTTTGTTGATAGTTTTGTGTCGTTAACCTCATAAGCGATTTCATTTATGTAATAGTTTATTGATTTTTTCAACTAAATATACACGCAATGAAAAGCAATATTAAGTCTATGTTATTTACGGAGGAATTTGTTTAACTTGACAGCTTTCTTTGTTGATAGTTTTGTGTCGTTAACCTCATAAGCGATTCCATTTATGTAATAGTTTATTGATTTTTTCAACTAAATATACACGCAATGAAAAGCAATATTAAGTCTTCTATTTCGTTGGAATATAAGAACCTTATTTTCAAACATACTCGTCACATTTTTGCAAAATAAAGAAAATTTATTAATCTTTAGTATTTTCTAATGTTTCATTTTACGCGAGTATTATACATTTAGAAATTAAAGACTTTTAACGGATTTTAAACGCGATTTATTCATTCTATTATTTTCCCGACGTTTCGAACACTTTACAGCGAGCATGGTCACGGGGAGACTGTGACCGTGACCACGCTCGCTGTAAAGTGTTCGAAACGTCGGGAAAATAATAGAATGAATAAATCGCGTTTAAAATCCGTTAAAAAGTCTTTTATTTATTAATCTTTATTCAATAAAATGACATTATAAAATAATATCAAGAACGTCAGAAATTAAATTGAATCTGTGCATATCTAACAAAATCCCGCATTCAATTTAATTTCTTGAACATTATTGAATTTTTATTTACAGATTTTATAATAAAAACTGGTATTAAAATCTTCAACATTTTATTTATTAATACACTACGCGATAGCTAAATTCTCTGAATAATGTTGTGAAAAAGAAAATAAGCACTAAGTAGGTTACAACTTACAACTTTAACATTATTTAACTTAGCTAACAATTATTCCACTCATTACGTAAAGCTGTAAAGTCCGATGGATGAAACTTTTCAACTCATACTAGATACCTTGGGACAAATTGGATACTTGCTACTTAGAAATTTAGAATCTAGAAAGTTTTAAAATACTTCACTCACTTGTTTGCTCGAATATTTATCTGACTCGGAGCGAAGGAATTTATGTTGTTAAAAGAGTAATACGTTTGTAAACAACTTAGAAAAAGTAGGAGCAAATAATTGAATTTGTGTTAGTAACTATTCGTGTTAATTGAAATATACCTACGATACTTATTAATAATTAAAACGATTCACTGTTGTTTTAAAGTAAAATTGTAGTAAAATGATTTAAGTATGTGAATATTATTTGGTTTAAAATATTCAATGATAATTAATAATTTGGGTTACACACACAAATTTAAAATTTCAACTATTTTTCTTAAGAAATTAAAGAATAGATCTAAATTAAAAGTAATTTAGTTTAATTCAAACAAATATTTAAGATGGAATTACATTAAATCCGAAAGAAAATAATACAACGGAACTAGCAGTAACAATTTTCGTTTAAAAACAGATATTATTTGTTGAATGAATTTAAGTCCATCGTATGCCACAGTTCTTAACATGGCAAACTTTTAATACCTCGGCCGTAAGCTGGTCGTAAGTTTTAATAACATTGGATTTGTTTCCGCGCGAAAACAACAAACTGTGTCCCGTTTGAAATTGCTTTGTTCTGGTCAGATGTTTTAAAAAATAAAGTAATATTATAATATGTTTATAATACTTAGATATTTGGGTTCCACTAAAAATAAACTACATAATATAATGTCAACAACAACGAGGAATTCATAAAATTCACAATTTATTTAATTGCTAATAAGTTTCGTTTAGCTGATAATTTGTTGTACTATAAATTCATAATTAACGATTTGTTCGGTTTATACGGAACTTTCCTAATTCCTAAGTCAGTAATCCAGTATCCAGATCCCAGTTTAAATCCTTATATAAATGTTTATCTTCTATCTAGCGAAGTTAGTCGAGAAGCTTATCCAATAAAATAACATAGCATACAAAAACGTAAATCGTGTCCACAATAACTCAAGCTATCGCTCCGCTTAGGTAAGACACGCTGTTTGCTGGTTATTTACTAATTATGCGGGAAGGTTATTACCGGCATGTTGGCACTAGGCCAGTGGCATGGTGCCAACATAACCACGTGTTGCTTCCCCATAATATGGTCTAAATAGAGTCTTTATATTATTTTTCTTGTATTTACATTTTGGCTGAACATAGGTATTTTAAGCAGCTAACGTTTTAATATTGTAGCGAGGCTGTTTTAGTTAGTTATAGTTTTGTAACATTGTTTTCATGGTAACGTAAAGTTTTAGAAGTGTTGCAATGTAGATACCTATTAAAAATGTTAACATTTCAATCAACGTTCAAAGAATAAGCTCTCACGCTGAAAATAATCACGCCCCAAAGTGTTCATAATAATAAAGAACAATAATTATTCATTTTCTAAATACTTTAGTAAGTCAACAATTCTATTTTTTTTTTATTTTAAAATACTTGCCCGTATCATGATGGATTATATTTTTATGTTATTTATTACGAACGTTTTAAAAGATTAAGATCTTTGTCACAATAGTAAATCATTCTGTTTGTATCGATAACATTTTTAACATAGTATAATTTCCTACGCAAGTATCAAATAAATAAATATAAAAATGTAAGACGTTTAAACGCAGCAGCAATCCCCATTTACCTTTAGTACCATTAAAATTCCTTTAAGTAGGTAATAATATTACTACGACTCACCTGAACATGATAAGGTGCCA
Organism: Colias behrii; assembly: GCA_029959065.1. Classification (NCBI taxonomy): domain Eukaryota; kingdom Metazoa; phylum Arthropoda; class Insecta; order Lepidoptera; family Pieridae; genus Colias; species Colias behrii. The sequence goes on from JARWMC010000015.1 coordinate 4,777,730, forward strand.
CCTTCTCTTCACCCTTGATTTCCACGTTGATATGAAGCCTGATGGCTCCAGAGACAGCAGATTTGTCTGTCCTCTTCTCCAGATTATACCACACGTCCATCTCGCCTGATAACGTCCGAACCTATTGTGAAATTATTTTATTAAAATCGCTTTATGATTCTTATGTGCAGCCTCTTAAATATTGTTTGTCCGTAATACGAATTGTAATAATTTAAATAAGTATTTATTAAAACTAAAAAATATTGTATTATCGAAAATCATAAAACACGCTAAGGTTGTTTACTATTAATTGAATGAGATTAACAATACCCATAGGAATAATCCAAAATTATTTCATTTTAAGCCATTTAATGTTCACCTCACGATACCCGAATTATGGCCTAATGCATCATTGTCAATACACCTTATTTACGGTTTGCAAACGTTTGCATATTCCGGTATACACGTAGTCTAAACACGTAGCTACCAGGCGAGTCATTAAAGGACAAAATTACGTTTACGCAAACTACAAACTACCCTTTCACTTCGGTTAACAAAATTTGACGAGGAGTAAAGCGGCTATTTACATAGATTAATTACCAGTTTAGAGGTAAACTTTAGCATAATATAAGCCGAAATTATGTTTAAAATAAATTATAGTTTGCTTTACATCACGTCGTATATTTACCAAGTAATTAAAACAAGTTCAACAAAAAACCTTTTATCGTTATTTACGACTTGACTTAATTTAATTTTCCTCTTACAAAATATCTGAAATCCAAACATTAGCATACAAATTAATCAATTATATTTACCTCGATAATTGTTTGCCCAAGAAAGTCATCCGATTCCCTCGTCAATTTCTGACGAAGTTTTGATTTCAAGTCGTTGTCCTCATCCCAAACGCGAACTTTGATTCGGTCTGAAGAATTGTGACATTCGCTGAAAACGAAATAATATTTACGACTTGTTTTTATATAAGTAAATTATAATAAATTGGTTCTCGGTTTTCGTTAAGGGGATATAGATGACAAGAGACGAAATATATAGAAAAATAATGTAATTGCTTATTAGTGAAAACAATACAAAATCTGGATCATATCAACATTAAATATTGTAGAATATGATAACACGAATTGGACCAAAATAATATATGATTTTAATACCCATAACATTCAGACCATTCACGACGACAGGTGTGAAAATATTAATTAAGCAACGTAATGAGTCGTAATTAATTGAGTTTAATTGGATAATTGCATTTCCAAGGTAGTATGAGGATTTAAACTACCCTTAAATATATAAGACAACTATAACTTACAAATAGAACTTTTCATTCCAGACAGGATTCAATTCTTGAGGCATAGTCCGTGTTCTCTTCTTCACTTTGCTGACTTGCACCGTGACGTACGGGTCTGATGTTCCACTCTTGTCCTTAGCGATCAAACCTTGGGCACAAATAACTGCCCAAAAAAGGGCCCGTTTAGAAACCCTCGCAAAAACAACTCAAAAGAGCAAGAACATTGGATATTTCATCTTTTAAATACAGTTGTTAGCTTCGCATATTCGAAATTTTTAGGCTCCACCAAATACATTTCTGCAGCTTTTGTAAGCAGCAATTTATAAAAGCAATTACTTAATAACGCAAATCAATGTTATTTAAGGCGCTTCGTGAATCTACAAGATTGTATCTTTTACTCATGTTTACCAATTGATGTATTTATTACATAATGATGACTTACCTTGTAACTGAAATGTCAATGTAAACCTGTCTTGATGACTATCAGGTGATCCCGTGATAAGGATGGGTCGGGGTTAAGAAGACTCAAACTTCAAATCTACCAAAACTTTCAACTATGAATGCCCAAACTCGAAATCTAAAACAACTTGAAACATAGCGACTACATCGTAAACGCTAATGCAAACTTTGCCGAGAAATTTTCAGTGTCAAAATAGTATGCTCGGGGATGAAAACTAATCTTGTGGGAATTTTCACGAATCGAAAAAAGAATTGAAGTAGATAAAAGAGAAAGATAGCTGAAGTTATAAGGTTGGGTTTCATTGTCATACATGCTTTATTTCGCTAATTTTAAACGCATTCACCTATATTGCAACATTCGAAGTATGTTTATATAGACCTTTTTATTTCTAAGGACGTTTAGTACAGTGTGTAAATAAGTTAAAGTTTAAACAGGGTAATACTTACTTCAGTTGAGTATTAATCAAAATTATTTAATTCATAAAATCGTGTGACTCATGCACGTTTGCTGGTGTAAATTGTATCGACGTATTGTACAAAAGGTGGTAAATGTGTTTATTCACTCGTTATTTTGTTAAAATTGTGTTACGTATTTCAAGTGAAGTGTTGATTCGTGGAATTTCCTCATGTCAATGAGATTAAGCTACGTTTATCAATAAAGTGATTTGGCTGTGCACTATTGACCGTGAATGGGGTTAGTAAGGTAAAGTTGCATAGAATGTGTTTGATATCTGCTAAAGTTTCGAGCTATCGATATTGAATGCAGCTATTCTTAGCTCAACTCTTCATCAGAGTGTTGCAGTAAAACTTGAGCAGATATAAATAGTGGTAGAGAGAAATCAGGCGAAGATTCAGTCTAATAGATCAAACTTGCGAGCACGCGGTTCGCAGCCGCAAAAGACCACTGCAAACCTGTGATGGCGATTTTGCAGGACCATTTCGAAGTTCCTTCTATAGTAATTTGCTCGGCCTGTTCGAGGGTGTCTATGTGTGTATCGGGATCGACGTTAAAAGTCCGCCTGGTCGCCACATGAAACGAAAGACAAGAGAATTTAGTGTCGTGCTTGTGTTGTGTGTGTTCTGGAACATCGTCGATCCTGGCGCCCCCTGCACCTGTGGGGAGGAAAGGGTTAACCACGACACATCTCCCAACCTGTGATGGCGATCTTGGCGCTCCATTTCGACGTGCCATCGAGGACGGATTGCTTCACTGTACTCATGTGCGCCGAATGCCCCTCTGTTTCGATGCTGAACACGCGTCTGTTACATACATAAATGTGTCAATTTACCATCCCGAGAGAGCGTTATGGCAGTAGACAATACAGTAATAGAATTCAGAATTCGCTTGTTTAAATTCTAAATTAATTAAAGTTACTGTGAATTTTACCAATAATCCGAACCATAAAGCTCTCCAAACAGAGCAGATGCAAATCTATAAAACGAAAGATTATATAACTGAGTTCAATTCACAAAGAGATAGTTATCGGTTAGCTCTTGAATGTGAAATGAAATTTAATTTTATACCTTATGAGCTCGAATATTTCTGGCTTGTCCCGTTCGCGTTGTTTCATTCTTTCTTTCATAGCAGTGATGATAGAGTTGGCTTTATCCTCTGCACCGTGTTTCGAAGACTTCTCAGCCGCCCCTGCGAAACACACTGCTCAGGCGGTGCAAACACAGTTCTCGTCGCCGCGGGTTGCGCCAGGGGGGCTCCCCGCCCCGCAATCAGGCCTGCAACGACCTCTCACAGGACACGACCCAACCAGACTCCAACTTGTTACGACAAACTAAACGCACAATTAGCAAACCGTCGGATCTGATCAAGTCATAAACCTTGAGCGGCGCCAGCCGAAGCAAACCTGAGCACGGCGCCTTCAATTAAAAAACATCCCAAAGCTATTTTCATTTCAATTTGCACTTCTATCGGCTTCCAGTACAGCGAATTAAAATAGCAATAGGATATAACTCAAAATTTTAATACCCTTTATTCGCACTGTATAAGTATTTCATGTCTGATCAGTTATTTATAGATTTTATAGATTATAGATTTTAGATCAGCAAATTAACAATCTTCTGCTATAGATTTTAGTTTCAGAATCTTAAACATTAAATAATACAAGAAGAGAAGTAAAACAAAAGTATAGACGCGAAAACTATAACGTAAAACATTGAAAGTAAACTAAGACCACATATAATATAAAGTGGAGAGGGTGTGGATTGCGTGCACACATTGCAAACATTCACGTTCTTAGTCCATTTTATTAGGGCTCTGGTGTGAAGCGTCTAGCCAATTCAGTTAGAGTGTTTTACACAGTGTGAAATGTAAAGTAGGGTATAGAGAAATAAACTCCGTTTCAGGATTTTGTTAGTCGGCGCTTGGCGGGGTAACCCGGAGGATGGGGCCGGTTTCCCTATCTACGTGATGATCTACACTTTAAAAACATTATTAATATACATGATAATATATAACAATGACACGTGTACATGTTAGAGCTATAATGTCATGTTAATGTGAGGATAGTGTAGGGGAGTGTTGCTACAATTGTAATAAAAATGTAAATGCTTTTAAAGTGTAGACAAAAATGACGGCGGCGTGCAGTCGAATTGTATTAACGATTGATTGAAATCTGAATACTTTTAAACCGACTGTCCGCCTGCATGATTGTGCACATGTGAGGTTTAAATCAATCATAGGGAATACAATTTTGAAAACAGTGTTAACCGTAGATCGATAGCCATGCATACCGATGAAGCGAACACCGATTTTGAAAGGGAAAACTCATGCTATTATATGAGGTCTGACAAAAGAGAAAGGAAGAGATCCACAGTAAACTTAAAACACATCAATTATAGAAAATAAAAACACCAAGAATTAATTAAAATTCATTCAATTCACGTATTCTTCCTGCTCTCGTTGACTCAACGACTTCACTAATGACATTTGTTGTGAAGAATGTTTGATCATTAAATAGCGACATACATGCAACCTTACCATGCACATAAATTTTTTTAAAATAAGAAGATATACCTGACTATTACTAACTTCTCCTAGCACTAACTTTACCTTTTTTCTGTTATTTAACTACTTTTAAAATTCAAAAATACACGAAATTAATTCCTTTCTATATAGCTAATCTTATATAATATCGTCATCCAAATCTATAACTAATTCTATATTTACATCATGAGTTCTAAAACTGTATCCACGTTTAAATATATCCGTGTCATCACTTTTTCGTCTGGAAAATGATAATGTTCTGTAGCTATACTACAAAGATCTTAGGCAGAGCGTGACCTCTTTGAGTGAGACTTGATACTACTTGAGTTTAATAAGGGAGCGCTTCCAGCTCCCAACAAACATTATCTACGTCAATGTATTGGTTTTTTATTCGATTCAATTACTAATGAGATAACGATCATCAATAATTATAATTACAACATACATACCCAATAGCACAACATCCATCGATACAATAATTGTAGCTTTATTACAAAAAAGCTTAAGCGTTAATACATTGACTAGTTTGATTGGTAACTATCCAAAAATTATATATAATGCTTTTTTGTAATATAGCTGTAATAATTAAAAGTACAAAAGAGAAAGTTAAATTTAATTAAGAAATTGAATATTAAATATAATTATTATTTATAATTTTAAAAGCGTTACTCACATAATTAATTTACTCAATTTATTCATCCAAATTTATCAGCCGCTCACATTAAACTATAATTTAATTAGGCTTCTTTTAACATGTAAATTTCGAGTTTGAATACTTACACCGTGACCTAGTTAAACAGCAATTAGAATGCTAAAAATACAAAGCGTCGAGCGATACTTACTCTGTAAGCAGTCGGCGTTGAGTAGGTCTTTACACTTTTCGTGACATTTGACACCACATTCTGTACACCTGACACCCTGTCTAGCGATGCCCCAGAGTAAACCTTCGCATTCGTAGCAATATGTTGGTGACGTGGCGGTCCAGAGGACGAAGTTGTGAGGCGTCGTCGATGATATGGGATAGATTAGCGCTTGGAGCGTCTTCTTGTACACATGCATTTTCTGTAAAAGATATCATTGAAAGGGTGCTGATTTTTTGATCTACCGTTTTGCAGCAGCTTAGCACCCGCGCGTTTGTTGCGAAGGGAAACTTCATTTATTTTTGCCATTTGATATCACAAAATTCGAAATTAATATCATGATTGAGAAAGAATGTAAAATTTAATAAAATATTTTTAATGATATTTTGTAACATAACATTGTATATTGACACAAGACTTATCTTTTTTAAGCTTAACGTCGTCTTATCAAAAAGAATAATTACCAACTCTTCGTCGTTTAATGTAGCTCGATGAACAGCAGACGTCAAACCGGCATTCCTTTTAGTAGCGGCCATAGTCTAAACAATAACACATTATTTTATACATTAATATTAAAATATTACAAAAAATCCGCCTCATAATATATCTCAATTATTCTACGCATGCCTAAAGCTGTTCATAAGCTCTTTAATGTTTGTAAAACCATTTTGTTTTTCAAAAGTAGGATAAATATAAAAACAACGTGTTTTAATTAAATTAAGTGTTGTATAACTGTCATCTAAATACTATATTTGTATAAAACGTGCGTATAAACTATAATAACATACTTAGTAGTAAGAAGTCGAGGTTATAATAGGTATCTACTACTATCATAATAATTTATATAAGTAGGTAGTGACTCTTAATTAAATAAAAAGTAAAACCATATTATGGCAATTTTAGGTGTATAAAACTCGTGCATGTTTATCTTAATAATATTGAGTGCCAATTAAGTTTTGGAAATTCCATAACACTCAGTTTAAAACTACATCATGCGTATCGCCGAGAAGCAAGCAACATAATGTCGATATTATGAATAATAATTGCATATATAAAGCCGTCAATACCAGAACTACATGCAGAAATTAGAAAGTTTATTGGGAGAGATATACCTTGAGAACCTGCGGGTCCACGGTTGGGGATAAAATGCAACAATATCATTAATTAACCAGGAATATTCAGTGTTGTACATCTACAAATCATCATAAAAGGTGACCTCTATATCATTTTATACGTTCCGGGTTTAGTGTCGTAAGGCCCTCTAAAACATGTACATACGTCCACCTACACAGGTAATGAGTTAGAAGGGACAGTAAATCACACAAGAGGTAACATTGATACATAAAAGAAAGAAGGTAACGTAAAGGTCTTAAACAATAAACACATTATAAACAGAGTCGAAACATTAATGGGAGTACAACGGTATGACAACATTGTGGTGACAAACAATATAAGTATGGTCAATGATAAAATGTAATCCCATAAATCTTTCGTAGAGTACATTGAAGAAGATATGACGTCAGAAGAAAACATTTATTACGCGCCAAATGTTACTAAGCATCAGGAAGCGAACGTCGATGCGGCCATATACATCAACGGTCAGTTTCAAATATCTACCTTTATGTTCCCTAATTCCATTTAACTTGATTCACAAGAGTTAAGATAGTCAATTGAAACCGGCCAGATAAAGACATTAACTAATCCCCTTGGGCATGTATACAGATAGTTATCGGAAAACGAAAAGGTTTTACTCACAAGTTCTGAAACCAGCGGGATGGATTTTCTCCTTGGTCGAATGTCCGGCATACTGTCAATATTGCTGTAAAACGGATTATCCCCTGGATGCCTAAAATATGTGAAATAAATTGTTATTTTTATAATTAAATAGGAACCATAATAGAGATGCAATAGAAGCTATAAAGTTCAAGACATACCCATTTCCACGTCCACCTTGTTCGTTGAATCCGCCGGTGCCATTCTAAAAATAAAAATAAATAAATAAATTAAAAAACAAAAATACATAAAAAAACCTAAAGCTAACATTTTATTTTAAATAAAATATAAAACAATACAATTACAAGTAAATGTTTAACAATAATAATTCTGATAAATTAATTTTTACTATTGAACAACTATGTATAATACTAAGTAAATAAAATGTTCCCAAAGTAAAATGGCAGCAATTGAATAATTCAATAATATCTATTTGTTATCTAAAATTAATCACATAAAACGATTTGGACAATGTTACTGTGATCTTATGTGTCGTATTAACCAGTAAATAATTAATTTATCAGAATGAAATATATTCTAAATAACATTAAAAATAGTATTAATAAAAATGGAGAATTAATATCATAACAACGATCTAAATAATCTGGTATACACTCGCGATGTTATTAATCTATTATGAACTAATTAAGAGGTTGCATTTAATAACCCATTTATCAGACGAAATTTTTAACACATTTGAAATTATTTTTTTCCGAAGCAACAGCCATAGTATAGAATTTGACAGATTCATAATATTCTGCAAAAGCGGGATCGAATACAGTGAGTCCCTTATTTCATCGCAGGCCATATCATAAAAAGCCTTCGTTTATAGTAAATTTTGCTACACCATTCATATTAAATAACATCAAGTATGAAATTACTAAATTTCTTCTAGTTATAATGTTTTACATTTAGTGCCAGCTAACATTTAACATTTACGTAAGTGTCGAGAGCTACGTAACATTTTCATTATCAAGCATCGTAATTCCTAGGCTTAATTACGTAAAAGTAATGAGACGTTTATTATTTCAACAATGTATTAATGAATGATAAATTTTCGATTCTCTAAACATTGTAAATAGACACCGCTTTTTTAACTTTAAATTCAATTTTGTTAAAGGATTTGTTTGAAGCGAATTTTATGTAAATACTTTTGTATCGATATGGCATGATATGGTAGTGAATGATTTGTACCTCTGAAACGATTGGAATTATATTTAAATGTCGCTAATATATGTAAGAACTAGTGCTTCGCACTGAATTCATATCCTTAAGTAATAACCATCAAGCTAACAAGTAAACTAACTTCAATTTACAACCTTAGCGGTAAAAAACTTCAAGCAAAATTAACCGACTCGACACAAATACATTTAACACCTTAACTCATTATAAAATTCAATAAAATATTAGCAATACAATTATTCGATCAATATATATTGTGGCGGTTAATCTAGTTATTGCCTCATATTAGAAACAGTAGGTATTATTTCATTAGTCAATTATACATTATGTCTAGTAGAGACTTAATTCATACGGAGCACCTATCTTCTATGAATACAATTAATAAAATTGTATAGATAAAATTCAATAATATAATGTAAAAAAGTGTCAAAGAATTGTATACTGACAGCTTTTTGTTCTTCCTCATATATATTGGTTGGGTAAGAGATAAATATTCACAACCTCGGTATTCAAATTTTCAGCAATAGGATAATATATAAATCCAATATAATAATAAAGTTATAGCCAAGCCATCTAATAGTGTATCTGAAATCAAATTTTAACTACCTATATAATAAAAAAAAAAACAGAATTGTAGCATCTTTGAAGCAATTTTTACTATTCATTAATATTTCGAGGTGAATTTAATCAATGCACATTAAACGAGTTATTAAACCTTCACTTAAAATTATTGTTACTGTAATACTTTAACTCTTAACTCTAATTTCGTGAAATTTTTGCATCAAATAACTTACACCTGCGCTAACTTTGTCCTTTTCAGTCGACGGTGTTGTGGCAGCTGGTGTTTCAGTTGTTTTTTCTTCTGCTTTTCTGTCCTTGAGAGCCTTCAAAAGTTTCCATTTACTTCCCGCTGGAACGTCTTGCTGTTGTGGAGTTTCCATTGGTAGAGGTTCTTGATGCTCTCGAGGCATTTCTTCCTCGTCGTCAAATTCGTCACCACTCTGTACTGGACTGTCAGGCCCAGAAGTTTCTCCAGAACCCGACGAAGCGTAAGATTTATCATCATCAGATTCTTTGTGCGACATGGTTTCTTCAATTTTTTCATCCATGTCAGGAAAAGTTGTAATATTTTTCCACGATTCTTCTTTTGGAGCTTCATCATATTTGACTTTTATAGGTGCGGTTTTCAATTTTAGTTCTCGCAATACATACGACATCTTTTCTTTCAAAACTTCTTCCGGTTCCTCTTCTATAACTGGCTCTTCTAATAGAAAATTCTCTTTTTCTAGTTCTTGTTGTGATTGATTTTCCATTTCTTCCAATTTACGCAGTTCATACCGGTACCATTCATCTTCAGAATCGATACTGTCTTCAGTACTCTGTCTCCGTGAAGATACTCGGGATCCACTTCTCCAAGAATGTGTACTTCGACTATCATCATCGTCGTGTTTATTAGGAATATCAAGACTTTGTTGATGTCTGGGTTGGAATTTATTCTGTACTCCTCTAGCACTCTGTATCGAGGGACTACGCTCAGGATATACATGATGATCTTCTGATACTGTGATACCTGTGCTTTTTGCCGCTTCAGGCGGACTCAATCTATTTTGTCTCCTCTCATTTTGTTTCATTGGTTCATCCATTATTTCATTTGGTGTACTTGTTTCGATTTTAGGCGGTGATGTGTCCGATGAATCATCAGTTACAGATGATGATTTACGAAGACGATATTTACCTAAAGCTCGTGACACAGCGAATTCTTGAGAACTCCCGCTATAAGATTTATTATTTTCACTTTGAGATTCATCCGAGGCTATCGATGCCTTTTTCATGTCTCCAACTGTTGCAAATATTGCTGTCGGAGATTGACTATCTTCCTTTTCATCCTCAAACGGATCCACGTTTGATATATCGGTGTCGATATCTAACTTCTCTATTTCCGAAATGTTGTCTTTATTCATTTGACTAACACGAGCAAAATGAAAATCGATGTCATCACTTTTGTCACGGGGTATACCATTACTAGATGGAAATCTTTCATTCTCCTCTAATATACATTCTTTACCATTACCTTCCAGCATTGCTTGTTGATGCTGTAGATCCTGTATCATTTGTTGTTGGTGTATTATTTCTTGATTATTAACTTTACGTTGTTTTAATTTTGTTGGGACTTTTGTGAACATATTGCTTTCATGAATAGAGTCAGAAAATACACTGTCGCTATCTTCTGATTGAGCACTAGATCGCCCTCCAGACCACTCCGTTTCTGAAGTTTCGGGATCCGATAACGATTGATGACTGGTTTGATGTTTTCTTCTTGCCTTTTGTAGCAAACCAGACATTGAGGCAACCAATTGATATTTTTTCTTTCGGCGTTGCGCAGATAAAAGCCTTTCTTTTAAAGTTTTTTCTTGTTGTTGTTGCTGTTCTACTGTGTCAACTCCAGAAGGTAAAGAATGTGAGCGATGTTTTTTAGGTAAATGCAAATCTGGCAACCAATGGCTCATTGACGACATAGCTGATTTTAGTGATGAAGTTCTTTTTGGTTTTTTACTTTGTTTGTCTTGTGGTTTAATTTTTAAATTAGATGAAATTGACAAATAGCCAGACTCGGAAACAAGTATACCACTGGAGTCCATATATTTATCAGGCCTTATTTTACTGTGCTCCGCAATTTGTTTTTCGTAATTTTGTTCCTCACAAACTACATTTCCATTACGTTGGTCATATTGCTGCTGTTTAAAATATTCTTGTTGTAGTTGATTTTGAAATTGTTTTCTCTCTGCTATGCTAAGCGAATGAGATTTAAGACTAGATGTTTCCACAGAGCTTGTTGGGGAGCGACTTCCTCCTTGCCATGATATACGCTCTTCTAATGGTGTCCTTTTAGGTGAGTCATACCTACTAGATGTTGGATAGTATGATAAAGCATCCGTCAGATTACCTGGAGGATAGCCGGCTCGGTGGTTTGTCACTTTATAACCATTTTGATAAAAATTTGAATCTGATCCAGTCATTGTATTTGCTCGTGTTAATGCTTTTTTATTCACATTATTTGCTGAATTCACAACTGTTTGTGCATGATAGCTAGGTTCAGGGGGGTATGGATCTATTGCTTGCTTCGAATCTGTATCTAAAATTTCGTTCCTATCTATTAAATCGGAAAAACTTCTATCTTCTGAAAGCATTCCTCTAGGCGTGCTATACACGGTAGTAAAAATTGGTTGTCTGTTTCCTGCTACTGAGTATATGGAAGGAGCATCATTACCGTAATAATACTCTCCTACATTGCCTGGGGCAGTTTGACTTGGCATCGAAAAATGGATATCACTCTTCAGAAAGCCACTACCAACTTTTTCCTGTAATTTATTGAACTCTATCATGTTTTGCAATTCTTTTAAATGTTCAGCTTTATGAGAAATATATTCTTTTTTTAATTGTTTATCTTCATACACATATGAATCTACTAAAGTTTCTAAATATGGCTTTGAATCATCATAATTTTTTTGCATAGATTGTGGAGATGGAACTCTTATTTTATGACCATCATGAGTATGAGAAATACGTCCTGTTTTCGGAGATCCTGGACTCTTTTCTAGACTTGACCAACCACTCATGGATGATAAACCAGAATCAGACTTAGCAGTCACTATGTTAGCGCTCTCTCTTTTTAAATGTTTAGGAGATGTCTTGGGGGATTTTGGTGATCGGGGACTTAATCTCATACTTTCCGCTTGTATTGTACTTATGCCTGTAGAAAGTAAGGCTTGATGTTTTGTTAATAACTCGTTATTATTTTCGAGAGTTGAAAATATTTCTGCCCCATTAGGTGGGGCTGGTGGTGGTGGACTTGGTGATTTGCGTATTCTGTCATCATATGAAACATCAATTCTGTCATCTGCACCACCATCATATATTTCATGAATAGACATAGGTGAATGCGGTTGGTCTTTAATGGATTTATAAGTATCGCCAAGTGTTTGTTGAGCTTTAGGAGGATAATAATTTGACCTGGCAAGATCACTCACTGTATAATCGGATCCATATTCGAATCGATCTCTCGAAAGAGCGCTTGGAGACTTTGATGCCTTAGCAGCATTTATCTCGGCATTTGCTACTGCTGAGCTATATGCTAAACGACCAGTTACAGTTGTATAAGGTTCAGTTGTTGTTCTTTCTGGTACAAATTTTCGTCTGGGTGAAAGGGTCGGAGGTAAATAATCTAAGGTTCTGTCCGCATTACTTTCAGCTAATGACAATCTGGATGGAGATTTATCTTTAACGATATTTTCTTTCGGTGTTGTTAACATAAAATCATCAAAACTCTTCATCATATCATTAATAGCCCAGTTATCGCCGCCAGAATAAACACTTTTTAATTGCTCGTTGATAATATTTCCATCTTCGACTAGCGCTTTAGCTTCAATATCTCTTTCGTGTTTAGCTGTATTTATCTTTATCTCTGGGCTAATAAATCTAGATTTTAAGTCTTTTAACTCTCTCGAATCTTTATGTAGTTGAGTTGTCAACCTATCTAATTCATGCAATTTATCGACTGTTATTTGATCTATTGTACTTAATGTAGATATATGAACTAAATCTCTGTCGCTTATACTGGGTCCACCTTGTATGCCACAGTAATCCTTGTAATCATTTGCGCTGTAAATTTGTCCGGAAACGTTTTGTACTGTATCTATATCTTCTCTTTCCTCAGGTGCTTCCCAAATCATGTCCAGTTGAGAAGGAGGTCTGGATGTTTCATCACATACATAATCATCTCTATATGCTTGATTTAAACTTCGATAAAACGCTTCATTCGATTCCATGGCTTCTTCTTGTGAATCTAAAAGCATGGCACTTCGGCCTATATCCAAACCTTCTTCGATTCCATCTTCTATCGTCCCATTTCCTAGTATCTCTCTTATAACCTCAAGTCTGGTCATAGGATCTCTAGATGTTACAGTACGACACGTATAAAAATCTAGAAGAGTAGATATTACACCCTGTTGATCAGCAAGTAATGATTCTAATCTCTCCAAGCGATCCCACATTCTAACGTATTCTTGGCTCAGAAGATCTAAAGCTCTCCATGCGTATTTAAGTTCTGTCTCAAGGATATTCAACCGAGTACCGAGCCTCTCCATATAATCACTGATAATGTAGTCGCCTGAATAAGGGGGCAGGTCAGGGGGCAGAGAGAGGGAGCCGCAATCGTCCATATCGACCACGGCACCCCCACTCCCTCCGCCCTCGCTTCCCTCCATCACGCCGCTTGCGCCTGCCCCAGCATTGTCGTGAATTTCGTGCATCATCTTGTGATCGAAAAGTGGGCTGGATGTAACATCTTTCACTATAAGTCATCCCATATCTTTTTACACTTAACACTTTTCACACAAAACAGTCCTGTGCCGCACACAGTTTTTATTAGGATCATTGTAACACTTAAGTTTCAGCACATATTGTTTAGTTTATTTTTTTACACTGTTATAAATCTAATTTATATTTTTAACACTGTATATATATTTTGTACTTCGACGGAATGATAATTTACATCAAAAATATATTTTGTTAAATATTATTATTTCACTTCTGTAAATGAAAATGTCGTTAGGGTCATGAAGCATCATCACTGATTTGCGCATAAACTTGTTATGTACATATCAGTGGGGAAGGGAAGTATACCTCGTTAAAACTCATTAACTACGTATAGAATTCGTATAGAATTTTTGTAAAATGTGCATGTATTTAATGTATTGAATCAAAGCTCCAACAATCTAGGTGTATATTCGTACAATAATAATTCTAACGCGCACCTTTAAAATAATACAATTATAAATTGAATACCTTCTTCGTGTTCTTATTTGTAGTACAAAATTCAACAATATCGGAAAAAAATAGTCAACGCGGGTAGAACTATAGAGCGCTAATAGTTTATATACATTTTTGCTCGAATTTGGTAGTTAATGTGCTTTGGTGTAAGGCAGCTAAGCGGTTCTTTGTAGATTCCACATGAGCATAACTCAGCGGTGGAAGGCATACTCGGTAAAGGAAGGATGGGAGGTAAGAAAGGATACCAAGTTATACCACCGCTTCGCTTGAAAAAGATATTTTAAACAGGTGGTAAACAAAACATAATTTCTAAATTTGTTGGTTAGTGTTTTATAATTTTGTGATCGCTATCACTACGATCATCACAGTAAGTTTTAGGTATAACGTTTACGATATCTCTATCACTACATAGTATAAAACAAAGTCGCTTTCTCTGTCCCTATGTCCCTATGTCCCTATGTCCCTTTGTACGCTTAAATCTTTGAAACTACGCAACGGATTTTGATGCGGTTTTTTTTAATAGATAGAGTGATTCAAGAGGAAGGTTTATATGTATAATAACATCCATCAAATAGTGGAGAAGTACTGTTATTTTTGAGGTTTCTAATGTGATGTAGTAAAAAATTACATTTTTTCCGCTTACATTGCAAACGCAGGCTAAACCCTACGAGTTTTATCAAAATAATGTACTAAGTATTATACACATTGAAAAGGTCTACAGAAAAGTCCGCGGTGGTATATGTCTATCTCTTATGGATAACCCACAATAACATTTTTTGTCATTTACTTTTTACGAAAAATAATGGCTAATTTTCGAAGCGATTTTAACCAATACAGCATTAATCCTTAACCAATTAAATACCTTGAATACATTGTTCATTTAATATAGATATATTATATGGCCTTTTACACCGTATGATTTAAGTGAATATTTTCGAAGATATTACAGATTTAAAAATTGCAGGACGTAGCGTTTGCGGCGGCACCGGCCGGCCGCCCGGCTATAATATATTTTATACCCGTGCGAAGCCGGAGTGGGCCGCTATGTTTTTATATACAACGTTTACAGTTTTTCTGTAGTGTATTTAGTATCAGCATTGCACCCGTGCGAAGCCGGGGCGGGTCGCTAGTATTATATAAAATGTACTTCCGACGTAAACGAAACGAGATTAAGCACTTTGTATTTCTAGTTTATTCTCATAGGAACGGTACGAAACTGGAGGAAAACAAAAACAATACGATTGTTTCATTTTATACGGTGTTAATTAATCAAAAATATTGCCTGACTTATGTACCCTATATGTGCGATTTTAGCCTTTCGATTTTGGTCAAATGAAAATTGTCGGAAGTGAGACGATAATCTCATTTAAAGAAGTTTCCAACCTGGAAGGTCTGTCTTTACAAAGTCAAATTAGTAGCAATGGGGTAAAGGAATATAAAGTTTCTTGGAATGGCTATCTCTGATTGAAATGCTTGGAGCCAGGCCAAAACCAGCTGGAAGTTTGGCTTTACACTAATTGGATTTGTAGACTCAATGAAAAAGAAGAAAGTTTTATTGAACATCGATGTCGTTGTGTTGATCTATTCTATTTAACTTCATGACTTTATTCCGACCAGAGATAACTTTGAATGGAAGAATTTAGATGTTTTGTTGTTTGTATGCGCCCATTGTTGGAATCAAAGCCCGATAGTGCAAAGTTTCAAATTTGAACAAGGGATTGATATTCTTTATTCTAGAAAGGAAAAGTAAATAGTTGCTTTGGGATATTTTGTTTCAAAGTATGTTGATTTATTTTATTTATTGATATTGAACCTTACTACGTTTAACCTGTAAACTTAAGTATTAAAATATATTTCCCTATTTTATGATTTTTAACTCGTATAGAAGAAGCTTCGACAAATAGCTCTCATGAACTCATCCAATCAAAAGCTGATCTCCTATCAAGCAACCAGTTCTCACACATACACAAAACATTGTTTATAAAAAGAAGCGTCTATTGAATATAGATTCATAGCCAATATTCCATCGCTTCGCAATAAGCACCAATCAGAATGTCAGCCTGTAAACGCGTGCCAACATCGACCGCAGCGCGTCGTGCGAACAAACGAAAGATTATTACGCAATAGCGGCAGTGAAAAGAGAAATGCGCTTGGCAAATGTTCAAATGTGGAGCCAGATGTTGCACTCCGGACCCTCTGGATTGTTTCATAACAGCCCGCGGTTAATGAACCCGACCGGCTTGACGCGACGTCTCTCAAGAATGTACTAACAATGGGATTGTGAGACACTAGTTGGAAGCGAAAATAAAGGGATTTCGGGATTTTTTTAGTGTGCCTTTGAGGGCGTAAGAAACTGTCGAATCAAGCTTGTGTTGTTGGTAAATTTTTCTAATGGTAATATTTTGCATCGTAGAAGTATTAAGGTAAACAATAGGCTTAAGACTCTTCTCTTATCTTAAATACTCAAAAATAGTACCTATAGCTTGAAACATACCCACTTAGAAAATAGAAATATATGGTACATCCAATGTATATTTTCTACACTATGTTATAGCATCGTTCCTAAATATAATATTTAATTAAACTAGTGTTTGATTTGCCATCATAGAATTTGTCAAAAATTACGTGAATGGAATTTAACTATATATAAAGTAAATAGGACGAGAATTTGCGACAAAAATGTTAGAAACACATTCAAACTCACTTGTTTATTCACTTACATTATTCAACTTTATACAACTGCATTTTTACTGCAAAGCTTTTAAAAGTCAACCGTTCCCAAGCACCTTTTATAACCAATCGTTTGAATATATTTTGCAGTGTTCGCTTACGCTTAATCTTTGTAGTAAAATAGATTTATTCTTTACAATCGTATTTTTAGCAAGTTAAGTCGAAATATGTTCACTTAAATATAGAAATCAATGAGATACATAAAAAGTATTTTTAGTTTCAATTTTATCGTTTTGCTTAAATGCGCTTTACGAGAAATATGGGAAAAATATTTTTTTCAAATTTCATTTATATCTCCACCTCAACCGTTATTGTAGAAGATTAATGTATCAAAAAAAAATAATTAATGTATTTTTTTTAAATTATCTATCTGCAATGTTAAAACGTAGTTTTCGCTATCATATAAAGAAACAAATCGTAGTCATTTAGAATATTGTTGTAGAAATACAGGAAAAAGCATCAAAAAGCATTGTAATTCGATAAACATCACGTAATATTAATATTTAATTCTTGTAGAGGAATGTAAGTTTCACGTGACAAATCGTAATCATGATTTTACACGCACCCCTTTCGCGCCAGTTCAGGTTTATAGCCTTTTAAAATAGTTATTAGGTAACTGAAAGTAATTAATTTATAATGTCTTTATTTTATTTACATTTTGTATCATTACATTGAGGAAAGTAGGTCAGCTTGGGTTTTAATCTGGAGAAAGTGCTTAAATTACGTGTTGCTGTAATTTTGTAAGTCCTAGTTATTTCATTTTTACTTAATAATACTTAGTTATTATGTCCGTTTTGCTTTTACTGAATTAACTTTAACTTAATGATTTGAAATTAAACAAAACCTGTTTTAAGCGTAACACAAAAGATCTAAAGTAAAAATTAAATTAATCGGTCAACAAATAGAAATATTACCTAAACATATGTTTATTACCTATATAGGTAGTTCACATGTGAAATAATAAGCAAAGTCTTTAAAATGTGAATGAGAGTGATAATTTCCATCATTAATACAAAAATAACATTTGCAGCCATGATTTTTGATACTGACACTATAGATAAAACAGAATTATAAATACAAAACTGTTTCACCCAAGGTGTGATAACTATAAGGTTATCGAGCGACATAACAACTGCCGAGTCATGCCAACGGTTTCCTTTCACCCACACTGCTACTATTTCTGACATTACATATTTGTACTGAATTCCCGCTTACGCATTAACCTCGTATTTGTTTTCAAATGTGAATTAGATTGGATACAATGAAGAGTAACAAATTAATATCGAAAAAGTGTTTATTTTTCTTTCCTTTGCGTAACTTTCGATAAATTGTATCACGCTTAGAACAGGGATTATTTTTTCAAAATATCAAGTTCATTAAAATATCATCTCACTATTGAGCAAATATTGCGAGTTTAATAAATTTTTCAAAATCCTTCACGAAACAACGGTTGATCGAATCTGGATGAAGTTTGGTACTTAAATAAATTAACAGATGGTTCCACACGAGTTACCTGCGATCCAACACTCAATATTTCAAACCATAATTAGGACTGGATAAAACCGTAACTTATTTGAGTCGAAGTTTATTATGAAGACGATACCTATTTCTTCAATTGTCTTTCGTTTACCAAATTCAGTAATCGATGTCATTCAATTACGATATTTTTAATTCAAATAAGACATTATTGAATTTAATTAACTTTTATATTTAATTGCTATTTGACGTGAATAAAATATTGTTTCTAATCATATCAATGTAATGTATCTACAACTTTTGATGTGAAAAATAATTTCACAAATTCTAACTGTTATTGTGACTTACAGATCAGAAGTTTCCTTATATTAAAATTTATTTCATATCGTAGTTCGTAAGAGCGTTATTTCCACGAACAATCTATGCAGCGCCTTCAGAGAAACGACTTATAACTTATTAGAATTGTTCGTGAAATTTCTTTTCTGTGCTGTGAATTTTCAATATACTTTTCAACTTCGATAGTTCCTTAGAGACCTGTCTTTAAGATATTTAATTTAACTGAGTCAATGTGGTATGTTAGAATATTACGAATATTATATTTTTTGAATCATAATTATAGAGACAATTTTGCATGCAATTTATGGCAGTTCAACATTTTTTTTGTGCATGTCATACTGGTTTTTACCCATTATTTATTTACTCCCATAATTGCCCTTTTTGATGGCATTATGTTACACACTGTTATCTGAATATACTAATCTCTCATTGAGTGCACTAAAATGTATCAAAAACAAAAAAAAATCGTTAAATTATTATCAATAAATAGAGGTATATATTTTTAGCAGTAAACGCTAGCCTAAAAGGTAATTCATGTCTATCCAAAATAATCGGTTCTCAAAAGCTATTGACCCGACCTACATGTCAAACCATTGGTCTTAGTAAACCTATCCGACCTCTAGATCGTTCTTTATGGAATCCTTTGTAGGTAATGCTCGCCAGAATCTTGAATTTACATATTGTGCGAAACATATCGGTTACTTTAAAAATATCAACCTTTTTATATCAACAATATATATTTTTTGAAGAAGATGGTCTATCTTTTATTATATTTTCTTTTATAAAAATAAGATGATATCTTTTATAAAAGTTTCCACGCTAGCTTAATTTTATACTTTACGTTACTTTACGTTACTTAAATCACATTTATAAAAACGTCAAAATGATTGCAAATGTATTAGTGCAGTGCCTGGAGCATACAAAACCGTAAAAGCTCGGATTAGAGTTATAGTGAATGAATTAATACGATCGATGTGGGATATTGTTTCTTAAA
The DNA here is from genome assembly GCA_029959065.1 of Colias behrii. Lineage (NCBI taxonomy): Eukaryota > Metazoa > Arthropoda > Insecta > Lepidoptera > Pieridae > Colias > Colias behrii. Next base: position 4,797,646 of record JARWMC010000015.1, read on the forward strand.
CTATAAATTGCAATGTTTACCCAATTTTTTTTTGTGCACTCCATTGTTTCGTTGTTTAAAAAAAAATGTTATGAAAAATTAATGTTTGACCATATATTTTCACTTTAAACAGTATTTCTTTTTTTTTATTCGAGTAGACATATTATAGGAATATTTTTCAAAGATACCTGTGTATAAAAATAGCAGTAGGGATCTCAAACAGATAGAAAAACGTGGAGGGGAGAGCGGAGCCACAACTGCTATGTACAATGGAATTGAGTATTGAGTAAATTTAAAAAAATAAGGTAATTAATTACGACTAATGAAAAGAAAAAAAATTATTAGTACCAGATCTGTTTATTTAAATATATTACAATTACCTACATTGTTGCCTACATCAAATACTTAGTTGAAATGATAATATCATCGTGAAAGCGTTCTATTAGTCGTTTTTTAATAGTTTTTCTACCGGGATATGCTCTGTAGTGATGACGTTTTTCAACTTTTGCATGGTAAATTGGCAATCATCACTCTCTTCTATGTAGGTACTTGTATATTTGCTCCATTGCTGCATCTACTTAGATTAATTTTCTTTTCAACATTACTGAGGTGAATTGAATTTTTCAGCAAATTATAATAATCCGAATGATATTTTGCTGCAAGTGTCTCTAAGTCGGTTATACTCGATATAATCTCTATAATAATAATCGGTTTTCTGGACGGCTATAAAATTCATGATGGATTCATTCAAAGTTGAAGTGTTGATGTATGAAATCTGACTACGCCGGCATTTTTTTGTATGGAGATACTACAAAGACCTCGTCTACTCGAGAGATTGCCGCAATTTGGACGAATTAACCCGGAAATTGAGAGTAGCAGAAGAAACCATTAAAATAATAAAAGGGTATTCAGACGTTTAAAAGACAACTTTTTCCGGTGATGTTGCACTTGCAGTGAGCAACAGGGGGGGTCATTTTGAAAATTTATTGTAATTAAACACCTTGTAATTGGTTTTATTTTGTTTGCATTAAAATTTTGCACTTACCACTTTTAGATTTCAATTTTTCGATTGAAGCCTTATGAATAATAAAATGAAATTTTCAGGGTAGCTACCTCATAGATAGAGTAAGTTTTTAAAAAGCAAAACGGATATTTTTTATGTGATTTTATTTTTTACGGGCCCTTGAAGTTATGAACATACTGGGTAATTTTATCTTTCTTGGCAATAAATTCTTTTTTTTTATTCCATTCGAAGATCTAACGATAGTAAATGTTACTATACTGAATTGGCCTTTCTTTCAGCTTAGCACACAAAAAAAATCAAGCATTTACCGCCATAATTCACGTCACCATAAATCAAAATCTCTACGTACTCGGCGATAGGTGAAAATTTGAAAAAAACGTCATAACTCCGAAAATACGAAAAATCGCATAATATACATGGGGGTGATTCGGATAGCCCTTTATGTTCTCTACCTCCCAGCTTCAGTATATCACTACTTCTTGGGACACCCTCTATGGTCAAACATGAATTTTTCACAATAATTTGTTTAAACAATGAAACAATGGAGTGCACAAAAAAAAAATGGGTAAACATTGCAATTTATAGCTTATTTAACAATATCCCACATCGATCATATTAATTCATTCACTATAACTCTAATCCGAGGTGAAAACCCCCAGGCGCTCCACTATATAGAATAAAATAGAATACATGCATAACTTTCTACAACAATAGACATAAAACAACTGACGCCAAAGACTGCATATTTGAGAAATCTTTTCACTGAATATCTTCCAGTTCCTTATTTCTTATTGTAATATCTTTTACTGTTACGGTTGGTTCCGTGAATTTTACATTTGGGATTACTCTTTTTCCTTTATTGTATGAGTTTTATTTTATAATACTGATATTTAAGGAAGTAAGCGCAGTCAGATATAGTTTAATAATTAACTACGTATCAATATCAAATTATTAAATAATAAGATTTCAATAGCATTCAAAATATTTTGTCCTTTATAAGTAGTAGATTTTTATATCTTCACAACAAGAACAAGCCTGATACGTTGTTAAACCCAATAAAGATAAAACAAAGGACCCAGATTCGTGATTAATTACAGACGAAGTCGCAAAGACATCGATCTTATAGCTCGTCCCAGTCTCAGAAATGCAGAGCTGGTTGTTTTTATATACCAAATGGTCATTAAGCTCCTTTAATAGTCTATTAAATTTCAGTTTTTCCAAACATTTAGAGCGTACCACGCTTAAAAGAATGAAATTTCGTATAAAAATTCACTTGGCTTTATGCAAATAGAGCGCGGCCTTGTTAGCATTATTATGTTTATTTTAAAATTCATTCACGAAATCTAGTACATTTAAATAAATGAAGCGCTGTAGTTAAACAAATGGTTTAAATATAGTCCACTATTTCCATTAATTTAGCAATTAACCTTCATGTTATTTTTAAATGCAATATAAAAAAAATGTAAATCGCAATTCTCAATCATATAAAAATCAATCTCTCATATAATTCATAAATCAATCTTTGGATTACAACCGTTAATAATATCACAGTTTAATAAGTAGCAACTAGCTTCTCGTCAAATATGCCTTGCGTTGTTTATAAATTTAATACAAACATCATTTATAAAACCGCACTGCGATCAACTTAAACACAAACTGATATACATATTAATACATTCACGTAGCAAAGCTCCGTGGATTGTTGAAGACGCTTGAAAATATGATGAAACAGAAATTTCAAAGTAATTCCTATTGACAAAGAGCTTGTTTTTGATTAACACTGTTCTTAAGATCCCAAAAGCCCCGGAGAAGAGACTGTTTTCCAGCGCAGCAATTTTATAAATTAAGCCATGTACAATATGGAACAGAAGAAAACACAAATAATTTATGATTTTTCAACGCATTTGCTGTCAACAATATGTTCTATGTAATATTTGTAACCATTACGTGATCACATCCCATGAGATTGTTTGAAGATGCCGAGAATATATTATGTTCGGATTATGAGGGGATGTGACGGGGAAATAAATAATTTATTACCTTATAAATCTTATGAACAAGTTGAGATGATGTACTGCGGTTTATACCGTAAAGCATATGGTTACTGAACGTGTGGGTTTTTCCTTCAGATAGCTCAATGTATAAAAACTTCATTTTTGTCTTTTTGATTTAAACATTTTTTCTAAGATAAATGAAGTTATTAATTATACAAATGGTGATAGAATAAAATATAGCACAAAAAATTCGTATTAAGTGTGACACAGATTGATGTACGATTAGGTCAATGGCAATACGAGTCCTTGAAGAGGACTTAGTATCAAACTATTTTACTAAATTATGAGCAATCGAATATGTCACATAATGATGATTGATCAACTCCATTACTGAAAGTGAAAAATTGCTTCTTATTATGAAGTAATCCATATAGCTACGTCTGAGAGTATTTTTTCTGAAAATCAGTGCGGTTTTGGACGTGTGTTCACAAGTTTTACATTAACTATAACAACGAACATCTTATCAAAATAAACACGCGAACTTTGCTTTTAAAACTTACAAAATACATCAAAGAATTTATCGCCTTTTTCAGCTCATTCGGGTTCCGTTGGGCACGCAAAGGAAATATTCGGTGTAGTAATTTTTTCTATAGCCATTTTCTTTTATTTATTGCGCTCAAGTTCGTTTAAATTTGATATTAGTTATTCAAGGTGCGTTCTTACTGGGGATTTAATGCAAGCTACACCCGGACACTTTATACTTAGTTAACTTTCTACGTTTTAATTTATCGAAAAATGTTCTTGGATATAACTTTGCGGTCTCCTGTGGGTATAATTCTTAAACTTTGTAAACGTTATATTTCAATTTTGTACGGATTACAATAAAGTGAGTTAAAGTATAATTTTTACGTACCTATAAGAAATGGTTTGTAAAAGAGAATAATCTTTAGGAATATTTCCTTTTCCTTTATTTTATAAGACTAAATTAAGTAAACACTATTAATAGACATCACACTGTGTTTGTAACAGATATGATCGATAGCTGATATCAAATTCGCAAGTTGGAGGCAACACATCTTGACCGATGGAGCTGAACTTTATATGAGAAGGTCTCGATCTAGGTCGAGTTTATGCATCGAGAAATCAGCAATAAACTAAAATGATGATTTGCACCAATTTATTTCCAGCTGAATCAAGAACAACGAAATCGTTCACAGAACAAGCCCAAAAATAAAAGCCGAAAATGTAGGATAAAGTTAAATTTTTCCATTCCATTTAAATTTCAAATTGCGAAAGTTTAAATCAGTACAACGGCATTGTCGGCTGAATGGATGCCCGTTATAGAAGAAACTGATATATAATTCGCGGTAAAAACTTTGGTGTGCACTTAATTTTGTGTTCTATGTCCTTGCAGTAAGATGTGATATAGCGTTTGTCTATAAGTGTGTCTGTCGGGTTCTCATTAACAGGCGCCTCGAGCAGGGCTCGTAGAAGAAAGCCAGAAAAAGGAAGTTGGCATGAAAGTATTGTGCGCGTCGGACGCTCGTTTTCTTTCCTAATGAGGTGTAGTTTGGAACAATCTTGAAGTGATGTGATTCCTGTTTTTGTCAGCTTCATAAATAATAGTTAGATATGTTATTTTAAAAATGGATGGAACATATGAATTTTATTGAATGAATTTTATTTTATTCGAAAAATATATATAAAAGAAGAAGTTATTTTTAAATTCATAGTTTATAATTTAGATGCTCATGTCAGACTCTGTTTCTAAATTGAATTCAGTTAACTTCAGAAATGAATTTTTCTATTTTTATACGACACGGACGTTGCTCATGTCTAAATAATTCATTCACAACTTCTAACCTTACTTTCATATCAACCAAGAGTATATGTGAAAAGATAAGTTATATACAGAAATGGTAGAATCAACCGACCAATAAAAGGAGTATATAAATATTAACTATTAACGTACATCGACATAATAAATGTGACGCAATAAAAGCGAACTTGTGTTCATATGCTAGCAGCTGACATTTAATACAGTCTAAACGCTTCACACTTGGAAACGACTAAGGAAAATCGAAATGGGTCGACATATCTCAAATGGTTTGTTTCTATGAGAGCAAAGCCAAACTTGTCGTTTAAGGAGTGCAAAGAAATATATGAAAATTTAATCATAATTTAAGGCTATAATTTTATGGGCTTCATTAATTAGGACAACTAAAGAGATGAAATTTAGACGAGATTTCAATGTGAGTTTTCTACATTCAATTATCTACACAGTACCTGAACTTGAACTCTTATATGATATTTGATGTCTTCCTGGAGTGGTAATAAAAGCTAATAAAGCTTATGGGCTCATAATGACGTGTCCATAAAGTAAATGAATGTCGTCTTAATATTTGCGATTTAACTTTTCTTTGTAACTGATGCTACAAATATTCTATAAGAAAAGGTTAGTCGTATTCAGGACAAAGCTTTAAAAGGTCCAATTTAATAAAATTTGACTGACTGAAATAGTGATCTATCAACGCACAACCCAAACCACTAAACGAATCCGGCTGAAAGGCATGCAGGTAGATGTTAGGACGTAGGCATCCGCTAAGAAAGGATTTTGATCAATTCTACCCCCAAGGGGATAAAATAGGGGATGCAAGTTTGTTTATCTTTTCCATGCAAGCGAAGCTGCGGGCAACAGCTAGTAATTAATATTTCGTGTTACCGATTAAGATAAGCATCAACAAATTATCCCTCATTTCTTTCAAAGGCCAGTAATACACTCAAATTTCCCTTTTGGTTTTCTGAGTGCTTACGGTAGGCTCTGATCTTTCAATATCAATCGAAACATAATTACAATCGTTACTCTACTCCAGTTTTATGAAAAATAAAATATGCTAAGAAGAGGATCATGCTCTAAATACAAAATACTTTTCCAATATTTGATACAATTTTTTTTTTACTTTTTATAAGGATAGCAAAAATATTTTACATTTTTGACGGTAACGTAGTATTTGCATAATCCTTTTATGTAGAAAACATCTAAAAATTTATCATTTTGCAGAGATTCTATAAGAAAAAACTTTGACGCTCTTTGTAATTTACTTAGTAAAGGTGTGAAATATTTACGGAGCCCGTAATTTCATTTTAGAAAAATCTCTAAGTTAAATTTACGAAACATTTCTTAAAGAAAATTGTTTAATTATTCATCTGATAGCGAGAATATATAATAAGCGAAATATGGAACATATTTAAATTTTAATATTAAAGTTCAACATGGCATTATAAAAAAATAAATCAGGTAAGAAGATATGAATAAAATGTTCAGGAAATGAAATTTTCTTTCAATTTCCTTCTTATCAGATGTGAGTTATAAAGTCATTGGTCATCAATCAAGTTAAACTTATTAAAATTATCTGTCCTTGTTCCTATCTCTTTCTTCTTTAATCCCTCTGTCTTTCTCTAATATTGGCAATTTAATCTCAAAGCCATGATGAGGGTGAATTCTACATTATATAAAGAATAACTTTTACTGATAAATTTTGACGTAAAGAAGCTTAATCGTGTTTATAAAGTACTAGCGGTCCGCCCCGGCTTCGCCCGTAGTATCTACATGTTTAAACTATCCTATCTCTCAAGTTGGATCGAACTGCACATGGTGTGCGAATTTTATTATAATCGGTTAAGTGGTTTAGGAGTCCATTGAGGACAAACATTGTGACACGAGATTTATATATATTAAGATTAAACTACTGGTAACTTACTCTACATGAAAATAAGATTACGTGTGAAAAATATGTTTTGCATTACTATGTATTTAGATCTAGATGATAGATTCTAGATTCTATACAATTAGTAGATCAATTAAAACAATAATTTTTCCCACTATCTCAATAAAGGAACGATATAATATTATAGAGCGCTAGTTTTATTTCAAAAGGATTGAATTTTTAATGAAGTTACGTATAGAATTTGTTTTAAAAATCTCGTCTAACAGAATAATGTATTAAATACACCAGTTATACTGGATATACGTATTTATATGACTGTTTTCACCTCTGTAAATAGTCCGATTCACGTAAGAAAGTCAAATGAATTTTTAACATCATGAAAGTAGGTGTTTGTGAAACTGGGTTAGACGGCGGCATTGTTTGGGCCTTCATACTAAGGTACATTTATCGATTTATTTATTTTTACGAATCTTTTTTGGGAGATTATGTTTTAAACTGTTTTATTATCCGTGGTCCGCAAAAGAGGCTGCAATGCGCTCTTTTGGTTGTTAGCTTTTTTAATGACGATAATATTTCTCATTAAAAAGGAAATTATATATTATCATTTCATAGTTAATCATTAACCAAGATAATATGTATATTAACGAACTAATGACTAAGGAAACTTCTCCAAAAAAATATACGAAGTACGAACATATAAAACTTAATAACCTAGTATATTATATTTAATATTAACCAAGTAATTAAATAAAATAATTTTAGTATACTGCCATATAAAAAGTAACGAATTGAAAATGTGTAATACAAAAATATAAAAGAGAAAATATTCGAGTGCACTATTCATCGCTTCGCTTAAGCTACGGCGTAGCCTGCATCCGGCCATATGCTACGACCCGCTACGTAGACTTGAATATCAATGAATTATTGCGCTACGCTGCTGTGGGAAACTGCCAAACGGTAAAGTGAATTTAATTAGTTTACTTTAGGTAAAATATTTCATAAATAAGGTAGCAGAAATAAATTATCGAATTATATTTATCATATTATTCGTTTAAAATTGCTATCACGTAGTCTCGTAGCACTTAAAAGTTAACGTACTACGCCCGGCCTATTTTTACGTTCTGCTTTAAAATAATATAATTGAAGTGTTATAAAAATACCTTAGTTATACTGAGTAAATTATTTATGTGTTAATTATATAATAATGATGATAATATAATATTAATATCAATCATGTAATTAACATTATTTCATTCATTAGTTGTCACGTGTTTTAAAATCACTTCACATCACTAACACATGTTTTGTTTACCACAATATTCTAAAAACTTAAAAGGTGTCAAAAAGTGTGTCATATAATTATGTATAAAGAACTGAAAAGCAAAAATAATTGAGGTATTTAATGAGGAATTAAAATGCAGACCGGAGTCAGGAAGCGAGACAGGGTTACGTGCAAGGATCGGCCAATAGGGTAAAGGATCCAAGTTTTATGAATAACTTAGTACGGACCGTAATTACATATTAACACACTATGCACTGAATAATTTGATATAGGTTAGAGATTTACGAGGAGGAACATTTAAAAACGCAAGGCCCTCATTAGCGGGTTGTCACGGTACGGCGGGTTAGCGCGTGCTGGCAACTTCCTGTGCACAGTTCGGGGGTCAGAAGGGCCAGAGGGATCGGGAGGCGGTGGCGGGTTGACCGCCGCGCGGCCGCCTGGAGCGTGGCCGTAAGTCGCATTTAACACTGGACGCGACCGGCCGAGTTAGCGACACCGCTTGCACTGAACTTGCGCGCGCCGTCGCTCGATACCACCGCCGCGCCCCACATCATTTACCACCTGTACGCTCCGTCACAACACCGCGCGGATTTCACTCCGCATAAGTAAACATTCATTTCGTTTTATAGTTTGCATTGAACGGGTTTACTAGACATCCGCCTTTGATAAAGCTAACGCTTTAATTTGAATTTAATTCGTTCAAAGGTTTGATATCGACCGACGGTTCATTTTAGCTGATTTATAACTGCATTTTACACTTTGTGAAATTTTAGTTTGGTAAAAAAATATATTATTATAAGTAAAGTAAATAGCAGAAAGTAGAGCGAATATGATAAAAAATACATATTAATATAACCATTAGTTTGTAGAACCTACTTGAAAATTAATTTCCTGAAATGAATTAATTAATATCAAGACCATTAATCAAATCGGATATAATTGTATTATTAATAGGTTCAAATTCATAGAAATCCTTCTACAAGTATAACAGAACTGACTACCCTTACCGCTCCTTACATTTTATTAATTTGATGTCGATGTTAAAGGAACCTTTAAATTTAAATGAGTTATAAAACTGAGCTATAATTTAAACAGAATAAATATTAAATTTAAACTTGTAAAAATATTTCGTGTGTAAAATAATGTGTAATAACATAACTCATGGTTTATGATCGAAATTACACACGCTAGCGCATTCCATGCAAACTTGTGAAGCATTGCTAATAATTTCATTGTTTTAAAATTTTCAACTATACATAATTTACTGTACATAAAAAATAAATTGGTGTTCCATTACACAAATTATCTTCTAATACCTAGATATATAATTTTTTAATGAATATTCAGTAACATCTATCTTTTATATCCCTCAATGATAAGAGTAAGGTAGAGCAAGCAACGTTTAGCTACAGACAGGACACCCAGTATAAAATAAAATATTTGATTTAATCAAATGTACAATGGCATTTAAATGAACATAACCCCTAAGTAAGATAGATTTTGAATTCCTTCCCACAAGCCCATCCTTAAAAGTATCCTAGTACCCTTCCTATTGGAGTTACAGCCTTATCCACTCAGATATTATCATCACGATAAACAAGTGGTTCCCGAGTCGGCTCCACAAACGATTATTACTGCCATCTTTAGACTTTATAGTTTAAACTTCGCACAAAGATGCAATCCACTAAATTTAACCTCACTCTTATCAATATTTAAAAAATGTAAGCTTTACGTTACTATAGAAATATAAATAAAATTTGTATTATTTCCTGGCCATATTTTAGCAACAAAACATTTCAAAATATTTTAAATTAATTCAAATTCACATATTATTGTTCACGCTAAGGACTAGATTAATAAAACAGTCAATGATTTTTTTACTGAAGACTTTTGTACCTTTCTTTCGCATGAATGTATAAGAAAATTGTGTATCAACTTCATACTAATTTTACCAGTACACGTTGTATTTATCGGGAACAAAGCGCGAAAGAACATTCTTTTATTGGACCAACGTAATAGGTTTTTATGTGGTACCTACTTACTTTCGATTTTCTCATTTTCCTCCTTTGTAACTTTTCCGTTTAAGGAACGTGGTGGATTATGTATTATCCCTGTTATATAGACTAGTGTGTGCACAAAGATACTCTAATTAAAAAATATAAAACACGTTTAAAAATATAATATTTACTTCACCTACTAACATTAATTATTAAATGCATGAATTAAAATTTTAATTCACAATGAAGTAAACTCATGTCCTGGACCGGTTTATAATTGTGTCGTTATTAAGGACTTAATTAAAACGCAGTTACATTGGTTACAATGTCATCTCGTTAAACATTCAACAAACAAACCTCCGAGAATTAACAATGCAACAACAAGGCGGTACGAATGTAGGTATATTGAACGGTAAATCTGTTAAATGAACCCGTGTTTACGGCAAACGTGACTGAACGATTTCTTTTGGCCCATTTAATATGTATACAGGTCATTAGTTTCAAGAATGTGCTAGTTATAAGAAGGTATAAGAATATGAAAACTATTTAGTGACTAAGTTGATACCACACGTCATGCGCTTGAAGTGTTTGGTAGATTCGATGTATTCTATTTATTTAGAGAAATATAAATCTATGCTTTGTAAGCAAAAATTTAGGACAATTTGAGTGAGTGTTTCTTTCTCAAAAATCACACAAAAAGCAAAAAAGTCTATCAAAAATTTTAAAGAAAACGTAAATCGTTTGTAATATACGAATTAGAATATAGTAACTAATATTGTATAAAATAAAGTAATATTTCCCTGAGAATATAACAAAGAACCGTTTAATTACCTTCATAATTGATACATTTAGAGAACAGCGCAACTATTCCAACTATTATCAAAATGTGAGATTTATACAAAATTTCGCCATTTCATACGAGACTTACATTAAATGAACATTATATTTCTGCCATGATAATATATTAATGCTGCATATTATCTAAGTACTTTAGTATAATAAAACAATATTACGCAACATAAATTCAAGTTCAAAAGATCTTATTTAAAAGTGAATTTGTTTAAAAACAACTTCGTTCAAATACCCGACTATTCCTGTTCAGTTCTTAGCCTAATTCTGTGTACTAAATACCAACTTTAACTTGCAAAAACTTCATTCGAAACGTGGTTTTAAGCTTAAAAGAGGATTACGGAACGTTAATATGCTTTTTCCGATTTGAATATACAAAATGTGCAATATTTTTCATACGACGAGGCAATTCCTTTTTAATACTGGGCTTAATTTTTCATCTTCTCACTGAAGATCATCGAATGGAAAATTCTTTTGCGAAGCAACGGCATGAAAAGTGCTGAGTTATAGAGTTCACATAGGTCTCTCTATCTTTTGTATTTTCTGGAATCATAATACAATTTCAAAGGAAAACTATAAGCTGATTCATTCGGAAATTGGTAAAATAAATATCTTTTTCCTTTTCAATACCGATAATGTACCTATATTATGTGTGAATGTTAACGCCTGTCACGAAAATCAAACTATAAAAACAAGATAAAAACCATTTTTATCGAGAATTCAGTTCGAGGCAAAATGTTCAACTGATGATTTTATGAATGGTATATTTTTTTCCTTACGAAGAATATAAAATAATGCGAAAAACAATTTATATTTTATAAATATGTTATAGTTTAATGTGGCACATGCGTAGGTATCTACGAGCCTACGAGGTGTCTATGGTGGAGGTGCCTACGATTCTATTATTAATAAAATAATTAGGAAAATTATATTTAATATTTTTATTCGAGCTATATTTTTTTGCATAACATAAAATGCAAATGTAAAAGATAATCTCATAATACAGTAGAAAAGACATTTCATCCCTCGAAAATCGTTACATATTTTCAGATATTGTTTTTGTAGCCAAAATTTTCCAGAATAAAATTGATTGTCCGCAATTGTTAAATAAATTTAGTCTCAAGAGTTCCTTCTAGATACCCGCGCAATAAAATTACACCTTTGGTTCCTCCTCTGCGTAGGACCGTTTTTGGCCGAAATTCCCCCGTCTGTAGATTAAGTAAACTAGTCAATGAGTATGCCAATTGTATTGATATTTTTCACGACAACTGTCATAGAATACGTGAATGTTTCAAAGAATTGTCTTGATTTGGTTTGTATTCTTTTCCTTTTGTGACGTGACTTGACTCAAATGTAATTATTATTATTTTTTTTTCCATGTTGTGTTGTCCTATAATTGTTTGTCACAATTGTCAAATTTTTTTATTGTAACTTGTACCTAAGCCATAAGTATTGTTGTGACAGGTGTTGGATGACCTCAATAAATAAAAAATAAAAAAATAAAAGGCAAAAGTCACTAAAACAAGACATTTTATTATAAATCACAAACATAAACCCAAGTTGAAGAGAGGCATAAAATAAAATTGTTTTCATTTCACACACACATACATCAACATAACTGAGCTTTCATTTAGAAACTTTAGTATAATAATAGCGAGTGCGTTGAATTATTAATTCATGAAAACGGGTCAGCAATTTAACCCTATGGGAAAAATGTATTCTACATGACATCTCCAGGGTCACGGCGCATGAAATTATTATGTTAAGCATAAATATTTTATATTCGAATCATGTATTTATCACATTTATATGAATTCTGTGCCAAGAGTAATTTCGCGTGGTCTGTTATCAGGCGATAACCGTTCTCATTGGGATTCCGACAAACATTATTATTTAACCAAGAAGTTTTTTCTCGACACAAATATTATATATTGCCTTTAATATTTCGTCTGACGCTCATAAAAAAACAATCTGAATTGTTGAGCATTTTAGGCCTGCAAAAGCGTTGAATGAATCAGATATCAAATTTCTTCATAGAATGACATACGTGTTTCATTATTCCTATTAAATTTGACCTTCTTTCTCTAGGTAACTAAATCGAATAAACCAAAAAATAATTTAAAGATTCCTGCAATCATAAGTTTAAACTTTAATATCACATATCGAACATGCTAGCACACACCGCAAGCAATACCTCAATACCTCCTTAATACTTATGGCAAAACACACACTATATGCAAAATTGTAGTTTTACCGTTATTTTGGGAAGCGAAACTTTTAATACTCTGCATACATACGGCAGGGGATAAAATGAATCTATACGGATTTCTCTCCGTTCCCCGGGGGCGTGTACATCTGCATCAAACACTTCCTATTTTCGCTTTACATTATATGAGATCTTAAAAGCCACTGCAAAGGATATATTATATGTATCCTGTACAATTTATGTCCTCGATAATTTAGGATTGTAACCATTAGGAGTACGTAGTTGTTAGATAAATTATAATTATAATTTTTGATAAAAATTATCTTTCTAATGTAAATTACTTGTAAATTTACTGCAACTCTATATATTATATTATATTTTGATAATACAAATAGGTGTTATAATATAAGTATAGGAAAATTATACATCAATTATATCGATATAACGATAATAATCATTTAGATAAACCATACAAATGCTGAAACAATGTTCTCTTTTTATGTTATACGTTAACATAAGCCTCATTATCCTGATCACGGAAAAACATAAGATAAAGAAGGAAGGGAAAAACCATAATAAATATCTGGATAATTAGAACAACTAAGTATTGTAACAACGTTTACAGGGTAATTTGTATGGTGCGTGTCTCGAAAGCAGATGGGTCATTTTGAACCTCCCGCTACACAGAATTAACTTCGTAATCCAAAATACTAGCCGATACGTAAAAAAATTCACACTAATCTTCTGATGACCGGAAAGCCAATTAAACTGTTCTTGAATTAGTTAGCTACCTTGAGTAATCACTAACAGCCTTACAATGTTTTAAATAACTTTGTTTGCTGACTTTGTTTCAAGACATTAGCATACGAAAGTGCTGGAGTAAGCGTACCTAGTAGTTATGTGTAATCGATTTTTAAAATAAATACGCGTATGTTCCATACTACAATATGATTTTAAATAAAATGAAACGAGGAAATTTTATTGTGGTTAGTTGTTCAAACTATTTGTTTTCTTTTCACGCCTGATATCAAAAATATACACAATTGAAATGTAACAAATAAAATGAACGCGTTTTCATAATAACTTTATTTCTATTTTATTTGCAAACGCTTCAAAGTAAAATGTATTTGATTAAAGTGTTACATGTTAACTATTTCGCAGTTACAGTTATTTAATCTGCCTCAATGCTTTCGCGAATAATACATTCATTTGTATGTCGAGGAACATCTGGACTAAAAAGACTAGTGTGCCAAGCAGAGAAGTTGGCAAGGAAATATAAAGTGTTTTATTGAAAGGTTAACGCCAAATTACATTTTGATACTTTTAAAAGTTAGTACGACAGCGCTGTACACGAACTATAGTGAATATTTCCAACCAAATGTAGCTGGAGTTACAGCTCTAAAGATTTGATGTAGGTACGTTATAATAATATATTAATAACAAGAACTAGCTGGATCCCGCGGCGTAACATGCGTAATATTATCACGACAAAAAGTATCATATAGTATATCTAGACTATAACCTAAATATGTACCAAATTTCTTACAGAACGAATAAGCTGTTTGCATGAAAGAATAACACCCTGAAATACACAAGAATACACTGTTAATAACATAAGTAGGATTATTTTCTTATTAATCATCAGATCTATTTAATAAGTAAGAAATACGTAGTCATTTTGAATAAAGTAATGAAATAAATTTTCGTTAGCACAAAGCAATACCAGATTTTCAATATGAATGAAACGAGTCGAAACTAATTTCCTATCAGCCTTCTCACGTTGTAATTGGAATCTAAGGATACCAATTACTAAGTCCTAATAAATCTGAGTCAATTTCAATAATCACAATATTCCTTATTTATTAATAAGATGTGAGAAATATTTGAAAATGTAATTTATATTTTGATTAATATGAATTATTATCAGGAATGTAAGTGTACAATATGTTAGATATTAACAACACTCGTATAAAGATTATGAAAAATTTATTTTTGTCTTAAAACCTACTTATAATTCAAATTAAATTCCAACAACAACTATATCCTTACAACTGATAATGCATGAGCGTGGTGATCAAAATGTGTGGATTTGAAAGGAATCTGCCAATCGTACTCGAGAAGATTTAGTGAAATGAACAAAATAATCATGACATTTTTTTATTTACATGAAAATTAATCCAGAATTATGCAAGAGAGTGGCAACCAGTTTATCTCAAAGCGTAAGTTAAGCTGGAAGTGATCTCTCAAATCTGAGCGAGCATCGGAGGCTAATCCCAAACCAGTTAGATCGATGCGACCTAGAATCGAGTCCTAACTTTTACATTCAACGCGCTAACAAAATATCTACTTTTAATATAACCTGAAAGAATAGAAGCGAAATTGTTGAGCTTTATGTATCTATGGAATGTAATATTAGATTATGTATTATGAAAATTATCATTAAGTAACTAGCTGTTGACCACAGCTTCGTTCGTGGTAAAAATAAATTTTCATTCAAATTTAAATGTAACATTCATTCCCTATTTTTATCCCTTGGATCCGTTCTTAGCGCATGCCTCGTAGTGGCTATCCACATGCCATAATATTTCTTCTTGATCCATCCAATAATATGGTTTGCGCGTTGAATAATCAGTCAGTCAGTCATCTTTGTGTCTAATATATTAAAAGACTTTACACGTATAAACGTAAATCATAATTGATTGTAGGACCAATAATCATTGCTCATACAAATATAAATCTATAAGTCCTCTTTGTAATAAGGACTCATTATTAAGGAGTTCTATATCCCCAATAGTGAGGCTCAAATCAAACTTGCCCAAGACAAGGTCTCTCCTTTATCTACGAGGGTACAATCGACTGAATAATACACGACGCCCAATAAGTGCTCAAATTATTTCGTATTGACAAAAGCTTTAGAAATAGCTAACAAAAGTTACTTGCTGATTAGTAACGAACAATAATGATCTATATTATTAACGTTTATTTCAATTTAGCTTGTCATAAACATGGGAAAGATACCACAGAATCCAACGAGGAATATAGATAGTATTTAATTATATTTCTTATAATAAAACTTGAATAACAAGATAATAAACATCTATTCTAAGATAAAATGTAGCCTATTATTATAGCACTGTCTGAAAACTAGAATAGCCAGTTCAAGCGGAACCGAGATCAATAACTCCGAAGCAACTTCCTATAAGTTTGTCGTCTAAATTGGCCATCTTTTAGTATGTTATGTGCCTACGTGATAGCGTGGTTATTTGCTGGCTATTATAAATAGTTTGGAACCGATATACTAACAATAAACGAACGATCTGGATAACAGAATAACGAACAATATATTTTAAGGGAAATTAAATCTCACGATGTATGTTGCTATTTATTACGTTATCTTTAAAATGTTGTAAAGAATGTTGCATTTTTAAATAATGTAAGTAAAAGAGTAATACTTTTATAACATTTTTTTCAATATCGAAGATGAGTCGATGTACTGCGCCGCGTTTATTCAGAACTTCATTATTATGAGAAGAGTTTATATTGAGCGGAGGCATTTTATAGTATCAATAGTTTTATTAGTTCAGCTTGGCAGTTAATTAAGTTCCGATATGGTCTAAGATCCGAATATAAGTCGAAATGCAACGGCGTGATAATAGAATGAGACCAATTTTATAATAAATTTAGTGTATTAAAAAATGTATTAAAAATGGGTTGACTGGGAAAATCCTGGACAGGATATTTTTTATTAATTATTAAAAAATCTTTTATTTTCATTTTTTATTAATTGCAGTGTCGAGATAATAAAACAATTTTGTAATAAAACAGCGCTGACATAATTTTTTTTTCATCATCCTATCAAGTGAAAGTAACTGGTACCGACATACCTGTTTATACCTGCCAGCCTAGCCGTTTGTCCCGGTAAATATTAGAAAACGACTATGACTGCACATTCTGTAGGTTTCATACTTTAAGTCTATTATAATTTTTTTTTATTATGTTGATACTGCAATTAATTAAAAAAAAATGTTTTTTTTTAAATTCATTAAAAATGTCCTGTCCAGGATTTTCCCAGTCAACCCATTTTTAATACA
Organism: Colias behrii; assembly: GCA_029959065.1. NCBI lineage: Eukaryota > Metazoa > Arthropoda > Insecta > Lepidoptera > Pieridae > Colias > Colias behrii. The sequence continues at coordinate 4,814,796 of JARWMC010000015.1, forward strand.
TTTTTTAATACACTAAATTTATTATAAAATTGGTCTCATTCTATTATCACGCCGTTGCATTTCGACCTATATTCGGATCTTAGACCAATATTGTTGACATATTGATGTGGACTATTTGCATTCTCGTCGTTCATGGTTTAATATTATCGCTATGTGAAATTTTCAATTACATTATCCGCATGGTGAATCACATTATTACTATATGTAAGCTGTAATTTAATCAATAAATTGAATAATTATGAAATGTTTAAAGAGCTACGCGAGCTCTACGAAATTTATTTATTGCATTTTTCTTAAATCGAGTCAATGTATCGGCCATTAAATCATTTGTTTATAAAAGTTCAAATTTGTTAAGTATGAGAATTTCATTATAATATCTAAAATTAAATACCATCCCACTTCGTAATTATCAAGAGCTTAGAACGATTATAAAGTGGGATGCCATTAATAAAAAAAACACCTCCACATCCTATACAACTTGGTTTTCGTTAGAAAAAGCCATTTTATGTTTGCCATTTATATAAATAAAGTTTAAGTGTGACAATAAAGCTGTACTACTGAAATTCAGAAATTGTGATCCAAAAACACAATTTTTTTCTTCTTTAAAATTAGTCTCTCTTTTGTAAAATGCCTGACATTGAGCACTTACAAAGCTCTAAATTTACTAGCAATAAAGACCAGATTGGAAAAGGCGTGTGATTAATGTATGAAGTTATATAAATAGACAGGATGATTGAAAGCGGTCACCGATGCCAAGACATCTGGGGCACAGCATCTGTCAATTCAAGCCTTTACTTTGTAACAATGTTACTGCTTTTTATTTTTTAGCTATGATAAAATTATGTAAAACTAGCGGTCCGCCCCGGCTTCGCCCGTGGTACATGTTTACGTTTTCTCTACATAAGAACCATCCTCGTACTTCAAGGAATATAATAAAAAAAGAATTATCGAAATCGGTTCAGCCGTTCTCGAGTTATGCGCTTACCAACACATTTTGCGATTCATTTTTATATATAAAGATAAAAAGGAACTGTAAAGAATATTTATACGATACTAGCGACCCGCCCCGGCTTCGCACGGGTTCAATGCTGATACTAAATACACTACATAAAAACTGTGAACGTTGTATATAAAAACATAGCGGCCCGCTCCGGCTTCGCACGGGTATAAAATATATAGCCGGCCGGCCGGTACCGCCGCAAACGCTACGTCCCGCAATTTTTAAATCTGTAAAATCTTCGAAAATATTCACTTAAATCATACGGTGTATAGGGCCATATAGATCTATATTGAATGAACAATGTATTCAAGGTATTTAATTGGTTAAGGATTAATGCTGTATTGGTAAAATCGCTTCGAAAATTAGCCATTATTTGTCGTAAAAAGTAAATGACAAAAAAAAGTTATTGTGGGTTATCCATAAGAGATAGACATAATATACCATCGCGGACTTTTCTGTAGACCTATTCAATGTGTATAATACTTAGTACATTATTTTGATAAAACTCGTAGGGTTCAGCCTGCGTTTGCAATGTAAGCGGAAAAAATGTAATTTTTTACGACATCACATTAGAAACCTCAAAAATAACAGTACTTCTCCGCTATTTAATGGATGTTATTATACATATAAACCTTCCTCTTGAATCACTCTATCTACTAAAAAAACAGCATCAAAATCCTTTGCGTGGTATAAAGATTTAAGCGTACAAAGGGACATAGGGACAGAGAAAGCGACTTTGTTTTATACTATGTAGTGATTCTGAAGTGAAATACTTAATTGCTTTTAAATATGTATTTAGTATGTAGTTTTTTAAAGTGGACACAATATTATAAACTTTTTAAAGTATAGTTGGACATAAACACATCCATTTAAATTTTGTTTAGTATTTGAAAGAAGGAAATATTAAACAATAGAAAATAATAATAAGTGAGACGTGATTAATTGAAAGATTTTGTAATATATTAAACAGAAAATTGATATTTTCAGCAGCAACTATTAGCAGTTTTGATAAACTGCTAAAAACGATAACGACATAAAATTTAAACTGGCAACTCATCATTTAAAAAAGCAACAAGTAACTTTCGTGCCAGGCGAAGGTGCCAACTCCGATACTTTTTATTATCACTGTTAACAGCACAGTAAATGTTGACTTTTACGATGCTATACCGACAGGCACAAGTTTCTTTTCCGGCGAGATAAGAAACGACCACTAAAACTCTGATAAAGTTCTAGATCAATCTCACGGTTAGGTTAACTGAGTGAACTTTAGGTTACGGCTCTGTTTGTATTATTTGCGCTACATTGACATTTGGTTTTTGTTTGGTTTAACTTTTTATATTTGATCTGACAACTTGCACTTGGCCAGCTTGGTAGATTATAGCCTGTACCTTCATAGAAGGCCCGTGTCCCAGCAGTGGGAACGTATAAGGGATGATGATGACTTTTGTTTACTTAATTATTAAGGAAAAATAAAGTGCTTTGTAAAATGAATCCTATGAAGCAATTGGAGAGAATGTAATGATGTAATTTCACTGCCACATAGACTTTTCATGTAAAATTGCTGAACTGCAGTGGTTTAATTGTACAATTATTATAATTTAAACGTAAAGCATCTAATGATGTGATCTAGCAGTCGCTAGACTATTAAACTTACAAAAAGGTATTACATAAACAACGAATATATTTTAATATAATTAATGGAATAATTTATATAGTATTGTGTGTCAATTACGTTAAATAATTTCCTATATTTTGCCGTGCCTGAATCATAAATAACCTTATAGTTATAAATTTATAAAGAATAGAAAAAATTCGATCACGAGGCGGGACTCGAACCCGCATCCTTTCGCGCCATTCCGGGGCGGATGCCTGACCAATTCAGCCACTCGTGACCCGCCAGAGCAATCGAATATATTCTATTCTTTCAGTTTTTATGTGTCAAAGGGACACACCGCGCGCCATCTATTGAGGTGATAAACAACCATCTCAACCAACACGAAACACTTTACAGTGAATACAATATTGTAACGATGGAACACGACCTTTTTTGTTGAAATTGATATTTTTGGTTAAGGCATTCAAATGCTTTATAAATATAAATTTATAAAGAATAGAAAAAATTCGATCACGAGGCGGGACTCGAACCCGCATCCTTTCGCGCCATTCCGGGGCGGATGCCTGACCAATTCAGCCACTCGTGACCCGCCAGAGCAATCGAATTTATTCTATTCTTTCAGTTTTTATGTGTCAAAGGGACACACCGCGCGCCATCTATTGAGGTGATAAACAACCATCTCAACCAACACGAAACACTTTACAGTGAATACAATATTGTAACGATGGAACACGACCTTTTTTGTTGAAATTGATATTTTTGTTGATTGATATTTTGTCGTGTTCCATCGTTACAATATTGTATTCACTGTAAAGTGTTTCGTGTTGGTTGAGATGGTTGTTTATCACCTCAATAGATGGCGCGCGGTGTGTCCCTTTGACACATAAAAACTGAAAGAATAGAATAAATTCGATTGCTCTGGCGGGTCACGAGTGGCTGAATTGGTCAGGCATCCGCCCCGGAATGGCGCGAAAGGATGCGGGTTCGAGTCCCGCCTCGTGATCGAATTTTTTCTATTCTTTATAAATTTATATTTATAAAGCATTTGAATGCCTTAACCAAAAATATCAATTTCAACAAAAAAGGTCGTGTTCCATCGTTACAATATTGTATTCACTGTAAAGTGTTTCGTGTTGGTTGAGATGGTTGTTTATCACCTCAATAGATGGCGCGCGGTGTGTCCCTTTGACACATAAAAACTGAAAGAATAGAATAAATTCGATTGCTCTGGCGGGTCACGAGTGGCTGAATTGGTCAGGCATCCGCCCCGGAATGGCGCGAAAGGATGCGGGTTCGAGTCCCGCCTCGTGATCGAATTTTTTCTATTCTTTATAAATTTATATTTATAAAGCATTTGAATGCCTTAACCAAAAATATCAATTTCAACCTTATAGTTATATACTTAAAGAGCTAAGTGAGCACTACGAACACATTATATTGAGATCCTGAATATATTCAAACTAAAACTTTAATATTTCGTTATAATATTTGATATAGAGATTTTTTGCAATCAATTCAAATCCCAAGTATTATATCTCATTTTTAATAACAAGAATAAGGTTTTTTTTGTTTAAAAAAGTAACCCAGTAATCTGACGGCATATAAAAAAACTTTATTTAAAGATGTAAGTCGTAAAAAGTAGCCTTTAAAAAGGTTTAACATTCATTTTTATACGCTAGAGGCGCTTGCAAGAAAATGCGACCAAGTAAGAAACTGAGTTTAAAACTAGAATTCTATTAAGTCAAATACGGCCAAGCGGGCAAGATTGCATAAATTTTACAATTCTAAAAGAGTTACTCGAGTTTCTTGCCTGCTCTTGTGCGGGCAAATGGCCGCCTTTGGGGAAAGTACAAAATAACTTCCATACCGTAGCTATAAGTATAGAGAATATTAAGTTACAAGTTGTATCATTATGTTAAATTCTAAGAATATGATCATTAGTAGTGAAATTCTTAAAACATTTTGTGTAAATTGTAGCAAATGGCTTCGGAAAAATGAGATTATATTTTAATCTAATTTAGAATGTTTTAATCCATGTTTTAATCTATTCATGTCTAATTAATACTATAATAAAACAAAACCACACGATTTTATCTCATTATTAATCATCAATTACTTTATTTAAATAGTATATAGTGTGAGTAAATAATTTCGAATAACGTCAGGTTATTTCGAATTTATATAATATGTCCAACTTAAACAAATGTAACACGTTTAATATATTTTCAATTACACGTTTTATGAATTTAATTAAGAAATATGTAAAAGAGTGTTAATCTGAAAGCTTCGAGCATTGGCGCGAATATTAATTGAAGTTTAAATTAATAAAACGATACTATGTCAAAAGCATTGTTTTGCTTGTTTCACATACAGTTTCCAATTATGGTTTTTAAACGCGAGAGAGTTAATAAATGTACGAATAATATTTATTTTCTTGTATAAAATGGAGAAGAACGAAATAAAATGATAGATTTTGATGGTTTATTATTTGCGAAATATGAAGTTTGAAGGTATTAATTTTTTCAAGTTGGCTGGTTCGATAAATATCTCCTTAAATACCTACTTTTGTGTACCCAATTTAATAAAAATCAGATGTTTACGTATTTAAATAAATTTTATTGCTGTCATTGTAACATTGTAAAATTCCACGCGAGGACAACAATTCTCTGCCATTTTCCAAGGAAAATGTTACTTCCTATTAAATTCACACGTAAAAGCTTCACGCAAAGAAGGAAATAAGATGTAATCTCAAATCTCGCAGCATATTCTTATTGCTGATTTTTAAACTCGCTTACTATCTCGAATAAAAATCTTTATCATTTCCCTACATTCACATTATAAGTATGAAGATTTATATACATTACTAGCGGTCCGCCCCGGCTTCGCCCGTGGTACATATGAAAAATAGATGTTGGCCGATTCTCAGACTTACCCGATATGCACAGAAAATTTCATGAGAATCGGTCCACCCGTTTCGGAGGAGTATGCAGACTAACATTGTGACACGAGAATTTTATATATTACTAGCGGTCCGCCCCGGCTTCGCCCGTGGTACATATGAAAAATAGATGTTGGCCAATTCTCAGACTTACCCGATATGCACAGAAAATTTCATGAGAATCGGTCCACCCGTTTCGGAGGAGTATGCAGACTAACATTGTGACACGAGAATTTTATATATAAGATACATTATTACATTTGATATTGTATCCAATAAAAACATGGAACATGAAACAATGTTATCGAGCCTTAAAAAAATAACCTCATTTTCTCTACGCAGTATCCTACGGAGATAAAATAAGGAATAAATACGAATTCCAATGTTAAACGCCGAATACCGCTAAAGAATCGTGAACAAGTAATTAAAATTTTCGTTAAACATTCCTTAAAGGTTTGGTAGACCTTTGACTAACGAGCTTGGACTGTTTCTGTTTGTCGCGGTTTTATTAAAAAGTTAATTTTAACCTCACTATATTTTTGTCTGTATTGTGGTTAGACTTTATAGATGTTAGAAGAAAAAAGTTCGTAGATAATTAACAGTATTATAAAGAATTAAAGATACATTTAACAAAGTGACAATTTTAAATACATTATGTTTTGTTAGACTATAACCTTATTAAATGAATTAAGTACAATGACTTTAGAGATATAAAACTAATCTATTTAATTTTGTAAGCCTTCGTTTTCACGCATTATATCCTACTGCGCGGTTGTGTCAATTCGAAAATGTATTTCTACATTGATTTATCTCTTAGATGTCCCAGTCTATTTGTCAATATGTCTCTTACATAGAGCGCAATGGACGTCGTATCTAAAGTACGTATCGTAAGTTGCTTCGATCGAACGCCTATTATTTGGCCGAAACCAAAGCGGGAAGTGTGACATGGCAGTATTGACATATTAGAGGCGACGGCCAACGAATTTATATGCCGACCGCATTTATAGGGCTCAATGGTTTTAGGTCGCATTGATTCTCTCTGACCATGAAACTTTTAACGAATTTATAAATACGCTTGGATTTAACAAATTAGGGGAACACAAACAAGTCACTGTTAAGACGATATTTTTTGTTGCATTAAATACCTTATGAATAAAATGGTTACGTAGAAGTATGATATTTTTGAAAATAATTCAAATCTCATAACAGAAATAAAATCATGAACATGTAACATTATGTACATAATAATATATCCTTGACCTTACTTTTCTCTTTTGTTTCATTGTACGCATTTCTAAAATGTACATTAACATGCTATATTCGTATATATTTTAGTTAAAATTATTAAAACTAAAGTGATATTTTGAAAACCCCTGTTGGCAATGGGTAAAATACTGACATATTATCATTATTAAACTAAACCCAAATCAAGCCACAATATATTTGGTTTAGCTCGCGATAATAAGTTTATTTAGCGGTTTGACGTGACATTAATTTGATTTGAATTTCCAATAATAATAATACTATAGAACAGAAGTTAGCAAATAATATGGAATTAGTTTTGAAAGCTTCTTGGTTTCGAATTATCGTAGATAAATAATGTAATATGTAACATTTCAACGTTAAAATTTTCAGTTTCATCACCATCCCCTTGTACAATGTAGGTACCTACAACTGTTATTTAAAATAAAACTATCACAATAAAATAATTTTAACGTATCTACAAATACACAGGAGTCAGGAATACAAGTAAAACACAGTAAAACAAACACGCAAACTCAAAAGGATTACAAAAGCTAAGAAAAACACAACCATCATAACAATATACCTACGTTCACTAGGTCGCACAATCTTCACAAAATGGTAAGTTTTGTACCGGGCCGAGTTAAAACAATGGCCTTCTAGCGTTCATTGTATTCGCTTTGATAAAGTACCCCACATAGCTATGGAACTTGAGTCCTTTAAAACTTGCGAGCTATGAATACTTCCTATTTTAGCCCGAGTCAAAAGACGCTTGTGTGTAAAGTTAAGGGGAACGGATTACAATATGTCGCTTTTATACTGGGAGACCCTATGTATTTAGATTTAATAAATAATTTAGTACTACCATTGATTACTAAGCATAATGTTTAAGGTTTTTATACTAAATGACTATTGTTCGTTGAATTTAGTCGCTTTGGTTTTCTTTATAACTTACGTAGAAGAAATAAACTCGTGGCAATTTATTGATATTCGCCTCCAGTTATAACTCGCAAATGAAAATATAACGTTTGCGACGATACCGTGGAATATCATCCACAATAACGGAGGAAATATAATTTTATACAATCAACATTATTCCCGCAGGCGTTTATCAAGTGTCGTATTCTTTCTTATATAACTGTTACTTATAAACAGCATTTCTCAGTATATGAAGTATATATCTCTGTTACGTGTAAACAGAATTTCTTAGAATTATATGAAGCACCTATATGTGTAATGGGAATAGCATGTCGTATCTGTACAGCATCATGTTGCAGCTACATACTGTAGTAGCATTGCCATTTGTTTCCTACATTGCATTCTACCCACAATAAGTTTCTTAATAACCTGTGAATATTTTATACCCTCATATTTTACTTTCCGACTTTGATAATGTACACTTTACATTATAGCGTTAGTTGTTCTCCAAAATTTCTTGCGTTATTTCTGCCTTCTCACTTTACGTGGCAAGTGTATCTTTGAACCTCCAAAATTTAAGTTGTCTTTGTTCCTTTACGAAATTCAGTATGAGTTAAATTATGAAAAGGCAATAAAAATATATTCGCTTATATTTTAATGTGAACTGTATTTAGTAGGTATACCAGTTTAATACATAAATAATGTACCTCAAATGATTTTCTAGTGGTAAGTCAAAAAATAATACGTTTAGATTCAATGCCATTCTCCCTTATTTTTAGTAGTTTTCATAGCGCTGAACATTGATAAAGTCAATATAGGTACAGAGCGAACTAATAAAACTCCACAGTTTTTAGAAGCTTGCATGAATAGTAAATAATTAAAGTTTATACTAAAAATAACAAAGTAATACAAACTGTAATCGGTGTTAATTCGTAGAAATCCAATTATGTACGGAAAGTAACATTATATTTGCGAAATTAGCATCGTTATTTGTTCAAAATAAAATTTTATTTACACGCGTTCATTAGTCAAGAGTACAAGTTGGCCGTAATTTGGGTCAAAACACTTGTATAACCATTGAGGATGGTTGTAGTTTGTGTCATCGTGATTCATTTTGATGGCAAACAGGCTTGTCACACTGGGAAATAAATCTTGCTACAGTTGGGAGTGTGTTTATATCGGAGCAAGGAATTTTGACGTGTTTTTTTGTCAAACGTTGTCAAATTTCTTAGTGAGCGAAACACAATATTTCGACGTGTTTTTTTGTCTATAGGTTGTCAAATTTCTTGGTTAATATGACTAAAATTTTGGCAAGGCTTTATGACGAGTAGTGTTTTTAGTTTTATAAAACTTGTCGCTTCATAAGCTGTTCAAATTGTAGACCAGATGTAAGGGAACGAAATAGGTCGAGGTCGGTTAAATAGTTGTAGTGGTAATTTAAAAAGTTTTTAGTTTGTAATTAGTATTTTTACTTTCATTAGGTATGCTTGTTATTACTGGACATACCTATTTATAACCTACAGCTGCTGCATAGTGAAGAAGATATGCGTAGTATGTAGTAAATATCAGTTGGAAATGTTTTCATATTATATGGAAATATATACCTAATCTTACCTAATTTTATTCTTGACGCTACTCTGCTTCAAGGAGAAGCCTTCTGCAAGCTATTAAACTTTTTTAATAACTTACTAAAGTTTCGTATTATAGTGTTTACAGCTAGTTTCTACATTCAATGAATAAAACTTGACAAAATTTAAACTGTTTTAATTGCTTTCGGAATGTCGCAATTACGACTTTAACCTCATGTTATTAAATGAAATATATTAATAAATTATTTATTAATTAATTATATCATAATTAATAAATAAAATAAAATATTGCGTTTGCCTCATTAACTTAACAAACATTATTTTAATCACTAACACAATAAATTCATAACATTTCCGACCTTCTGTTACGTGTTCCAAATTGGTTCCAAACAATAGAAGATTCGCGCAATATAATATATAGACTACAAGCCGGTATAGGAAAAAAATATGGGTCATTTGAACCACCAGGTGACCTATCTAGAACGATAGAAGAGCATAAAATAATAAGATTCAGCACTATGCCGTCACTTGTAAGCTGTCCAACTGAGTGCAGATGAGAATTCGAAAGTACAGGTAGACTCGGTAAATTTTGGTCATATATTTTTGTACGGCATTCTTAACCACCGATAGATCCATTAAAAATAATAAGAAAACGCTCAGTGCCGTACAAAAATGGTGGTCCACAAAGTCGAAATTTGTATTTAATTTCCGAGAGTTACCGGGGTAAATTTGGTCATTTGACCATGTACGGCATCTGTGTCATACTATTTCAATACTGCTTTTAATCCATTATTCCGCAACGCCGTACAAAAATCATGGGGACTTTATATCAAGAATACGATGAAATTAAGATGATTATTGGTATACATTTAAAAGAACAATTATTTTTTGACGGCATTGCTTTTAATAGTACTTTTGAGTGCTAGATAATGTTTTGGAACCGAAGCCGTACTTTGTCAAATGACCCCCTGGAGTGGGGAAAGAGAGGGGATTGCAACTCTCGATTTTTTCCCCTTGTCCCCATGATTTTTGTACGGCGTTGCGGAATAATGGATTAAAAGCAGTATTGAAATAGTATGACACAGATGCCGTACATGGTCAAATGACCAAATTTACCCCGGTAACTCTCGGAAATTAAATAAAAATTCCGACTTTGTGGACCACCATTTTTGTACGGCACTGAGCGTTTTCTTATTATTTTTAATGGATCTATCGGTGGTTAAGAATGCCGTACAAAAATATATGACCAAAATTTACCGAGTCTACCTGTACTTTCGAATTCTCATCTGCACTTAGTTGGACAGCTTACAAGTGACGGCATAGTGCTGAATCTTATTATTTTATGCTCTTCTATCGTTCTAGATAGGTCACCTGGTGGTTCAAATGACCCATATTTTTTTCCTATACCGGCTTGTAGTCTAATAGACGTTTTCATTAATTCAATTATATCTTCAACGTGTATCTAGACTATCAACATTACCTGAAACATAATCTAGTTGGATCGCCGGCAATTGCATTTGATTACTGTTTGTTATTTCCTTTGAACATGCTAATAATGCTAATAAATTGCGTCGAATTTGCAAGACCAATACTTGGAATAAGCATTATTCTCTATGGGCCTAGATAATTTAATTAACGCCTTAAATGCAACACGCTTTATTTCATCGTTATTATGAATTCTCTGAGGGTTATGAATACAATTTGTTATGTAATAAAGGTATAAACACTTAAACAGGTTTCAATTATATAAATTGCAGCAGTGAACATTGTTTTTAAATAGCTTGTAGATTCAGTTTTATGAACTTGCAAATTCAAAATTAATTTTTGCTACTAATCTCACATCAAACGTGTGCCTTCGCGGACCAAGTAGGTACTTTAACAATATATTTAACATACACTTATCATTTATTGCTTAAAAGATCGTCTTCGAAGCTTCATAATATGATTTCAACACTTACATAATTTGATAATCTTAGTAAAAACATAGTTATTTACACTCACTTAAGACTATTATTTAACACGAATGAAAAAAGCCTCAGCAGGTAAAGATTACAGATATTGTCAAGGATATTTGTTGAAACCATTCCGTTTTCGTTTCGATTCTCTCAATGATCGATCAAATCTAAACCCATCGAGCATCTCAACATGACATCAGCATGCTAACATTTACCTAAAAGATTCCAAGGTTTTCCAAGGATTGAACATTTTGATTTTAATAACAAGTGATAGATTAACTTGTAATTTATTTAACATTGATCACTTTTTAATCATATTTTGTCAACTTTATTAATCATAAAACTCTAAAGAATTAGAAAATCTCTATCGAATGACAAAATAATTAGTTTAAATTACCTAAGCTTGTGTTTTAATATTTTTTAGAAAGAAACGTTTTAGCTTTAATCGATTTTCTTATCTAAACAAAATGATCGATAAATTTTCAAAATTAGTATGTAGGTACGCAAATTTAGTCTCTTCACTCATAATGCTATAATAATAAAATCGTTACAGGTACAATTTTCATTCCGTGACGTCACACTACGTGGCTAGATATTCGCGGTTATGCGCGATTCATCGCTAGCAAGCGCTTTAATGGTTGCTGTTTTAAATGCTAACTGGGTACAAGGGCGCACTTATCCCGTACGTTTAATCATAATATTATGAGCTGTGTAAGGAAGTAACCATTCTTACACAATACAAAGGTTAACGCGATATTGTATGCAGTGAGCGTCTTATTATTTGCATGGTTTATTCGTCTGTAACTGAAGAATTTATCTAAGAAGCTGAACAGTTGAGAGACGTATAAGTCAAATATAAAATAATCAGATACGACCTTAAGAGTTTACTTTGAAAGAGTTTAACTTGATATTCATCATATTCCTTTTATTGCGGATATAAAAGAAATGAATCCATAAAGAAATATATTAAAAGCGTAAAACGCAAACATTGTATTTCATTTCCTTTATTTAAACTCTTGCATCCGTCTTACAAAATAAAAATCACTATTTGTACGTCGCGTCTAAAATCCGAATTATCAGTCGCTGGGAGCGCCGTATTTCTCGAAAATTCTACGAAATATAACCCAAAGAGAAGTGATAAAGATACATCGATGTATACAACAGTTTTCTTTGAAGTATCTGTTTGTACATGGCTTGAAGAGAGTCGTTTTATACGTGCCACACGTTCGCTTTCATAATAATTAAATGATTAAGGATAGTGTTTGGGCGGGAAGAAAAAGTAGTAGGTATAATACTATAGAGTAGCAGAGCATTTTTAAATATTGCTTACACATTATATTATCATGAAAAGATATCTTTGCTTAGCTTCTGATGTGACCTTTTTATAAACAGGTAGTACCTATGGTATCACTCCAAGCATGTAGTACTAGGTAATTGTAATTAAAACAAACCTGAATTAAATTCATTTATTAACTCATATTCTTATGGTAGGTCCAAATCATTTTAAATTTGTGTACAAGAATATACTAAGAAATGCCATTCTCTCTAAGTTTAACGATAAGGTCTAACATGTTTGCGTAGGAATCTAATGTACGAGTACAATACCAACAAAGACAAGATAAATATCGTTTTGTATTGAGATAGTACGATCATCCATTTTACTAAACTACCACAGTATCGCATTAATTCCGGTTTGCTAACTCATTTGCCGATTAATCGGCTCACAATTTTCAATCCGTTAAGTTTTAATGGCGCACCGATAAATTCATTAATGTGAAACGTTTGTAAAATTCATAATGAGTTTAATTAAATATGTTTTATTCTATGCAATGTATACAACATGATCCTTTTTAGTCGTTCTTTATAACCATAATCCAAGAAAACACATTAAACATTCAGTATTAAAAAGCAATCTATCTCGGCGGTATTAAGTAAACAATATAAAATCTATTAGTTTGAATACATAATTGAGTGAATGGTATTAAAATATAATCCTTATAACAGGTGCAATGTTACTAAGCAAAATTATATTCGAGTAAATGTATATTCTCTTAGATATGCAAACCGACAAATTGAAAGACGGTGAAACGTAAGTAAAGAGTCCCGTTGTTTCCTTTAGATACGGATACTATTACGTTTAATAATATTTGTATTATTAATAATATAAAATCCCATCTTGTATGATCCTTTTTAGTCGTTCTTTATAACCATAATCCAAGAAAACACATTAAACATTCAGTATTAAAAATCAATCTATCTCGGCGGTATTAAGTAAACAGTATAAAATCTATTAGTTTGAATACAAGGCACACGAGATCTAAACCCTGCCTGGATTATAAGTCGTCCTACTTGCATCTTAATACGCTCCACTTTTCTCAATTAATTGAATAAGATTAATGCAGACGCTGTCAGACGTCAATTGCAAAACGTGACTTGCTTCTCGAGTATACATATAATAAAACTGTAATAGGGTCGGGCGTCTGTGTGTTGAAGATATGTACTAGTGAAAATAATGAACTTGGAGTACCTATGTAATTTATTTTTGCCGGAAATGCGAGAATGCGCGTTTAGGCTGTGAGTGAGTCACGTATTAAATAACGTAAAGAATAAAGTGTGAAAGATTTTTTATGAAAAAGATTTTGGATAGACTTTATAACATGCAAAATACTTGCACTTTGTATGCTACACTTGTAACCGTAGGAGACGAGGATTATAATATGTAGTAATTTATTTAAATAATTCATTGAAGTCTTGTTTATATCGTAATCTGTGTTAAATTTATTCATAATATTTCTTCCTATTGCACTTGCAATATTACCAGAACATAAGTGTGTAGTATACGCAGGTTTGTTACATTTTCTACGAATATTAATCCCTTCATTCTTAGCTTACGTATGCCACTTATAAATGTGAATGTCTTATCTAACTTTACTGTCTTATCGTGTGTGATCCTGTAGTAAAAATACAATCTTCATTTAAAACAATTCTTTTAATTTAGTTTCATTTTTTGTTGACGGTATAAGAACTTTATAAATTACAAGCTATTCAAAATTCCTTTGTAACAAGTTTCAAATTTTCAATACTTTAAAGTTCATAAAGCATCTGTAATTTACTATTCACTGTTCGTATTCTCATACCTTTCAATGTGCATTTCTAAATTACAGATAAAGTTGAAGATAAAGTTTCAAAATAGTAGAAAAGGAAGAAATAGGAATTCTTCCATCACGCAACACTAGTGCTATTTCGTGTAAGTACAATGTTCTTGGTCTATTTGAGGCGGCTTATCGACGTCTTTAACAAGAATTTACTTTTAGGTTAGGACACCGGTTCTTATAAAGGATCTTGTCTTGGGTTAGACGGACAGTTTGGTGCAGTTAAGTTCCATTATTTGGTATACATGGATTAAATAACAACATTGTAAAACTCAGTTACATAACTTGTAATTGAGTGGAGAAAATAGTGATCTTCTTAAATTACGGACACAGAAGTTCATTTGAGCTTGGATGCATAAGTTAACAACTCTCGGTTTTATGTTTAAATAAATAAGAAATATAGATAGTGAGAGCTAACCAGGCTTTTCATTAATTTTCCTGCACGGTTTGTGTTCCTAATGAACAAATGAATTAATAAATTACTATGTTTAGCACCTATTTACAAACGTCTTCAGAAAAATACGGTCATTCATGATTCAATATACACTCAGCAATTGCAATAGGTTTTCCGTAAGCGGTCTGCAAAGAGTAAATTGCCACGGATGTCAAATACAAGAGCGAGCAAAGAATAGTGTATTACAGCTCGTTGCGACCTATTGTTGTTCCGAACGAAAGAATGATATGAAAGGGCAATTGAAACAAATGAAATTTATAGCTCCGAATGAAAGGAAATGTGGCCACCATTGTGCGGGTTACCTTGATCTGTTGATATGCTCAATCAATAACTCGTTACGAGATTGATGTGAAATATTCGGATTAATGTTTAAGTTTTATACACGATTTATTTTTGAACAAATGCTATGAAAATAGGTAGATAAACAGTGAAACTGTAGTATTTATGTGAACAACGTTTTTGAGCTAAGTATCTACTTTCTAGTTTTAAAAATTAAACACGAAAATGTTCTTGAGTAAAACATTTGACCGTGGATATAAATCAACATGCAAAGTATTCAATATTCCTTCTGCATGTCGTAAACATGGCATTCAACTTGATTCAATACACAGGACAAGGATATCTAGTAAATCAAAAGCACTATTCTAGATTGAGCGCAGCGTTTCGGTTTCTCATTTCATTCGATGCACGGAGATTTTTCTAAATAAATACAGTTGCATTTTTATGACGCGCTCTTAAATAGCTTTCTCAGATGATACTGGAAGTTCAACCGTTTTTCTTGATTGCTCCCGTGTGACTTGAAAGAGATAAACTCGTTTAGTTGTGCGCTGTATCCTTGTGAAGAAAATGCAATGTCGTGAACAATATGATGCAAAAATGCTTATACAGATAATATTAGATACTGAATTTAAAAGAGAAGATTTTATTGAAAAGAGAACTATAAGGGTAAATGTGATTTAGTATAAGTATAATTCGATAACATTTGTTGTTCGAATTTGGGTTGTTTAATTCAATGCTGAATTTCTGGCTGTAAAAAAGATAAGACGATCTAAGAATATATAAATATCTTAATGTCACTCAAACTCAGATTTTAGTTATTCAGACTCAAGAAGCGTGGGCAGATTTTAGCAGAACAAGAAAAATATTTAAAAATGGACTGGAGAACGCTATAGATCATTTCAGAAAAACTTAAACAAATTAATGGTTCCCGTTTCAATCGAATCCAGGACAACCTTAATCTTGTTAATATATTTCATAGTTAACAAGTTCACATATTATGTATGCTTAATTAAATGAACGGAATAATAAATTCAATTAATCAGGGACAATTTAATAAAATCCAAGAGGAGCGCGACGTGCTACAAATCCTTTTAATTAAATATAACTGTCCCAAGGGCATGGGTATAAAATAAACGATGCGTTATTAAAGTACGATTTTCATTACATCATCATAAGGCTGGATTTGTCTTTATTATCACTAACATAGACTAACATAGATGAGTAATAAGAAAGGTTAGGGCGAAGTCATTATTCCCCGGAAAATTGTCAGCTAAAGTAATTAAGAGGGCCTCGTAGGGTCGCCACAAAAATGTGAAACATTGTACACTTATATAGGTATTTTACTGGACATTTTTGTGTTCGTGCACGTAATAAGCTTAAATAAACGCGTTGAGCTTAGTAAGGTGGTATTATGTTGCATTATCCTGGTATTTAGGTATTAACCAGGTCAGCGAGAGCGTGTAAATAACGTTTTAAATTTACCTGTATGTCTTCACTTAATCTTGCTAGAAGTGCAATGGGACAGTTTATATTTTATTGTATTTTATTACGAAAACAGTTCAGAAATATTTTATATCTAGTGAAAATTTTGTGAGTTTTCTTTGTAGGTATATATATTGGACATTGGTACGTACTGCGAGATAGAGAATTCGCTAACTTTATATTTTAGCTGAATGGCCCTTTCTATCAGATGTTCAATTAATTTTTATACCCGAAGGTATCGACCCCAAATTCAAAATACGTAAAAAGAAAAACTAGACAAAATCATTGCATGTCATTACAATATTTGTTTGTATTTCTCGTATAAATGCCAAACGAAACCTCCTTATAAATAGGTATTGCCAAAACTATAGCCCTACGATCATATAAATAAAACTCCGAAAGCAGATATCGATTCCGCTATAATATCATGTGAAAACTGACGGCGAAGGCTCGTAGAATAGTTCAAAATGTAAATAACGGATACCTTATTGAGGTCAAACACATTGCCGGCAGAAATGGGACCTCTTTTGATAATATAAGATTTTGCTGGGTAGCTTTTGCACAGATACTTGTATTGAATGTTAAGTATATTTCTTTTTCCCGACGCCATAAGGGGCGGTAATATGGCAGTGTGTACCTCAATAATCCTGCTTCAGAGGAAACAGCCTGAACTCGTTGTAATGATATATGTAGCAGACATTATGTTGTGAATAAATTCGAAGCTGCCAGTCATTTTATCTTTAGAATCCTATTTGGACATTACATAGCCAAAAGGTATAATATTATTTTCCAAATAATTTTTCTCTGTCTTTTGTTTATTTTAAATCATAGAAAATAGATAAGATCTTAAACTAATGTTACTTGAACTTTGGGACTTATATCAGTAAGGCGTTTATTAAGAAGACAACTGACAGTAAACAACCTATGTTTAAGTCTATCTAGTATCTACAGCTACGCAAGACATATTTCAGTAAGCCTCTATGCTTCAGTTGACGGATAAAAAGTCGGTAGCAGCCATAGAGATAGTATGTACTACGTACTAGAGTGGCTATTCCAAACAAAAACATTGCGCGCGGCCGATGTGGTAGGGTACGTGTGGAACGAGCGGGGCGTGGCTTCAAGTTCAAAGATTAAGCAATGCGTGCAGATGCGACACATTGTGCAATCTGTTTACTCGGTACTATCTGGTGGTACTGATACTAGGGAATTCATAAAAAGAGGATTTTATATTAAACTATGTATTTTAATTTCCTTTAAATAATATCAATTTAGTAAGCTTTTGTCGTTTTGTGTAGTAATCAATAGTTTTATCAGTTTTTGCTTCATGATGTAATCGAATTTTGGAGTATTGGTTTATAATAGCCCTAATTAAATGGATACGATGATTCAATGTTGATGGCGTTTACGTATAAGAAACTCACATTTTGAAAAATCTCACGTGAGATTCGGGGATGGGGGAGGGGGTTGAATAAAATCTCACGACATCTCACCAGGGGGAGAGGAAGGGGCAGAAAATTTAAAAAAACACCTCACGTAATTTATGGACGCCCCCTTACTCGATCACAATTTTTTGTACCTAACGAATGTGAAAGACGGAACATAAAATACGCAAAGCGGCTTTTACTATAAACGGAACTACATTTAAAAATATACTTTATTTATTGAGTTATAAGGTTGCTTCCATTCTGTTTATTTACATTCTCAAAAACATCAATCGCGGCAGAGGCGGCTTGCGACAAAGGCGGCTTGTGTCAAAGGCCTCGGCGATATCATTTAAGAACATAATATTATGTACTTTAGGCAAACTTGTAATAAGATCTATTTTACTTTCTTATTAGTCCATTTGACAAGGATATTGGGTAAGATATCTATTGGAATAATTTTATTATTATGTATGTACTTATTAAATCCGCGAATAAAAAAAATTTTTAGTCGCGAATATAGAAATTGGGTCGCATTTTTTTTAATCCGCGAATAGTGAAAACGCGAATAAAGGAAGCGCGATTAAGGAACTTTTACTGTATTAGTTTCTGTGAATGTTGTGTTTATTTGTAATTGTTGTGCATAATAATTTATAAATCCTATTGGAACAACTGTTGATGAACCTTTTTTTAATAAATAAAAATAGGTAAATAAATAAATATTACTTAATATAACCTACCGTTTTACTTTGCGTAGTCGGGTAAAAGTATAAATATTTAGGTACTACACCACGGTAATCTTTCCTAGTATATATTGTATATTCTTAGTTAAAAAATCCAGTTACATTTTTTTAACAGACTCATCGATAGTGTCACGTCTGTGCTGTTAGTCTATGAAAAATGGCGCGAAACGCAGAACGCGTGGTGATTTTTCGCAAAATGATAACAATATTAGTAAAATGCATGACTAACTCATAATAAGGAAACTTACTGGTGAAAAGTCACTCCTCGGGCTTTGTTTGTATTATAGGAACTGTTAAAACAATATCTTAGCACACACGAAGGCATTTTGAACAGAGCAATAACACGTGTTGACGCGGCAAGCGGGGGGCACAGTCCGGCACAGACTAAATGAGACTTGTGACTTTTGCCTCTAGCTCGTGTTAAAGAGAGTGTAGTAGCGATCGCCTCTCTAGTACGTAGTACATATTATCTCGATGGTAGCAGCTGTTATAAGACAGCCGCTGTTACGCCACGCTTTCAGACGACTGACCCAACTTTTACAACAGGTGGGCTTTAGCCAACTATAAAAATATTTATGAACAATGTAAAATATATATCAAAAATGTATTGTGATAATCATTGCATATAAATAAGGAAATTAAAGGCTTTTTACGGCTTTAAAGTGCGGCTTTTATTTTAAACACCATGTGTTACTGACGTAAGGATAAATAATAATTTATATAGAATTAATGAAATCTAAATTTGATGCTCCAAAAAATTTCTGCCCATTCCTGCTATATACTGTTAAGATGAAATTTACATTACACGAATTTAAATAATTTGAAGACAGAAAAAGCCGAATATATTTTTATAACTAGTTAAGATATTCCGAACACGAAGTCTTAGCATGAGTTTTTAACTTTTCGTAACAACGTTAAAAAGCAAGAATAATAAAAAAATTCGCTACATTTTTTCTTATATTTTTATCACTCATACAAATAGAATTCTCAGAAACCTTAAGTAAATAATTATTTTTATTAAATAAATGGAAGAAACTACGGTTTAATAATGCTTGAGACGGTAAACAGAGGATCAAAAGAAATCTTGTCCTAATTAGAAAAAAACCATTTCTTTTTAGGTAACAACATCGGCAATAAAAAATAAATAAAATTTTTTACAATTAAAATAATGTCAACTTCGTAGTATCTATAAAATAACAATGTTACCAGTGTGGATCCACGAGCGAATAAAGAATACATAGTATTATTACGATCCAAGATCCGATCATTAAAAGGCAGATAAAGTTTCGTAATAATAAGGTCAGTATATATTTATCACTTTCTTATTACTGAACCTACATAAACTACTAATATTGTAAATATATCTAGATATTATTATATCTGTACCTACTTTTAATATTATAAATCTGGAATTTGTTTGTTTGATTGACGCGCTAATCTCAGGAACTACTTTTCCGATTTGAAAAATTATTTCGGTGTTAGATAACCCATTTATTGAGGAAGGCTATAGGCAATATATCATCACGCTAAGACTAAGCGGAGCTATGCGGGTAAAACCGCGGGATACAACTAGTATTTAGATATTTGGATGTTTATTACTCAATCTCCCATAGAGAGCTCGTTAATTTGCTTAAAATTTGTTACGGAGTTTCCAACCATGATAAACATAAAAGCTGTTCCTTTCTTATCTCGGTCGATTCTTTAACCCTTTGCCCGTCTGAGCGAAGACGATGCGAGCGGCTAGTGATAAGATAAATGCGGAAGTTTCTTTGATCCTAAAAATACTTCCCTCTTATCCGTACAATATTAATATATTGAAATATTATAAATTCGAAAGTAGCTCTGTCTGTATGTTTGTCCATATATATGTCTCTTTTTTCACAGCTATACTACTAAATCGATGGGTATAGAAAATATTTGGGTTTTCTAATGACTACGCGAGCTAAAAGCTAATGAGTAATTATAGAGACTAAAATTGAATGAATGAATTAATGAAAAATTCTTTATTGTACACCATATAGGACAATTTAAAACACATAATAACTTATTTAACAATGTACAGAGGGCGGCCTTATCGCCAACAGCGATCTCTGCCAGGCAACCCAAACGACTAGGACAAACTAAAATTCTACATACTATAATGATTATTCGTCTACGCGGCGTGGGATTCGTTTCCGAGTTACAAATCGCACCATACCCTAGTATCTCATCTGTGCCATAGCGCAACTAAGCACTGAAACTGTCACACAAATACGGTATAATGATTTGAGCAATTTAGTGCTAGGACAAAGCTTAAACATGTGAAGTGGTGAAACAGGACACCAATGCTCATACATCGTACATCCGACGAGCAATTTTCAAGGCAATTATTCTGAGAGCCTCAGAGATATTGACGCTTCGAACCGCTTCGTGCGGTTACGACCCAATGGTTATATTTAACTTGAAACACAATACTTTTTCACAGTTATAAAACACTTTATTGGTACACTTTTATAACCGATGCAATCACATTTTCAGAGCCATTTTAACCTAGTTTTAAATAGGGGATTTGGAAGTTTGTTATCCTGAAATCAATATGGATAACGTAGGTCTTTTTTATGCAAGAATTTACAGATTTTTTTTATTGTCGATAGGGAAGCGCTTGACCACAATCTCGCCTGATGTTAAGCTGAGATGTGGTCTGATGGAACGCGCTTCCCTAGAAGTTTCACTCTACGCTTGAAGACCCCCATATTGATTTGTCTTTTGATTCATCATCGAATGTATACCTAATTATAACAATATAATGAATATAAAGATTTTTCCCGGCAATAAACGGCTAATGAAATCTAATTCTAATGTCGCTTCTATTCAGTTTTAAATAGAATTACATTACCTGTGTTTTTACTCAATTATAATTGAGATAAATAAATAAAATTATAAAGGTTAATTTCGAATATCATGGAAAAATGTACAATTGGATTAGTCAACCTTTTTAATGCAATTTAAGTATTCCATTCCACCCCAATTATGTCCCATGCAATAAGGAAAATGCTTCAAAAATATATAATTTGATCTGATCTTTTGTTGCCGACATAATGGACTGTCATACTGGTGATAAAGGAGACTATTTTTTGTGGGCCCACCAAGACTCGGTAACGTATAGTCATAAAAAAAAAACGTGTAAAAATATAAAATTATATTATGAATTTTGTAACTTCGTTGTTTTACAAACGAAACCGGAATCATGAAATCGAATTAAAAAGCCTTATTTTGATATCATCCCTGCTGTAGTGTGCTGTCTACAAACCAAGAACAATGGCCAACATTAAAAAAAAACTGGAACGAAACGTTTTTATCGATAGAATGAAAATAAAACCAAAAAGCAAAAAAAAAATGCCTTCAATAAACCACTTTAGAAACTGTTTTTATTCTTATTTGTATGGAAGAATATGATTGATAGCGATTTTAAATCCTGTCATTTATCAAATAAAACAATTTGTTTCTACTCAGATAAAAAAATCCGTGTAACGAAACGTTATATCTATTGGCTGCTTTGACCGAATATGTCAGATTCCTCCTGTCGTAGCACCCTGCGTCAATGTTTGCAATGAATGTAAACAATGTTTTTTTACCTATTTTAAAATGAAATTGCTACAACTTAAGAGCGTTTAATATTACAATAATTGAACATGAATAATAGAATAGCTGTGCAAATGGATACCTATCCTAATATTATGTACCTACTCCTAGTCATAAAATATCACGTACCTAAATACCTACCTACTTAACTAATAATTTCTTATTGAATCAGTTTTCCCAATCGCTAAAATCGCATCAAGGTCCGGAAACTTGAGGTACACCCACTTATATCTATTTTCTATACTATTTATAACCAAATCGGGTCTCTGTGTTTGTGGTACCTTTGTTGTGTCCGATTTCCGAGCTTGGAATCGTGACAATGTATATGATGTCTTCTAATATTTATTTATTCATTTATTTAAATATATTGTACCCAATGATTCGGATGGGTCACACAAGACAAATCGCTCATTATCAGTTAGTTTTTATGTAGTAATGAGGTGAATGTTTGCACACGTATTTCTAAAGATTCCGGTTAAAACATGTAAAAGTAATGTCACCACTGTAATCTGGGAACTTCAAGGAACAAATTAACACACATTTCATTAATATACG
Source organism: Colias behrii (assembly GCA_029959065.1). Taxonomy (NCBI): domain Eukaryota; kingdom Metazoa; phylum Arthropoda; class Insecta; order Lepidoptera; family Pieridae; genus Colias; species Colias behrii. The sequence goes on from JARWMC010000015.1 coordinate 4,837,760, forward strand.
CTAAGAAATTGAGGTGGGCCTATTCTCCAAACAAAAAAAATTGTCTCCAATTGTTCGGGTAGGTGTGTAGGTATTATATTATTTTCATCAACAAAGTTATAAAAGCTTAAAAAGTAGGTAGGTACATAATATTATATATTAACAAGAGAGCACTTATCTAATAAATTATTTTGCAACGGTAACCGTATAGTTTAAGCCATCCTATACCTAGCTAGCATATTCTAAACTTATTAATTACGGTTTTAGGGTAAAGCATAATTCTACAATTAACTAATATTAATATTTAAGGATTTATAATTAATATGCATCCAACAGTAAGATCAATTTTAAGAGTTTAAAATAATTTCAGTCCCTTTGTGGTTCAAAGCGAATATTAAATTCTCAACTTTATGTTTTCCAAAAACTTTAGTGATGTTGAGATTTAAACATTTCTCAAAACTCGTCGTTGGTACAAATTAAAACTTATCTTCACAATAAAATGTAACAATTATTTTGTGTTAAAAGTTTATCAACTGTAAAAACAGATAACGTCTTTATAAAGCGCTGAATTAAAAAAGAAAAATTGATGTTTGAGAGAAAAAAAGCGCTATTAGTTAAAGCGTGGGCGCCGTTGAAGACAAATATGTGGACCGTACAGTAATTTTTGTACTTATTACCTACTTACTGGTGATAAAGGTTGGCATATTATAACTATTCCCATTTTATTTATATTTATATATTCCTTATACCACTTATGTGAGACTTCACTCTTCGGTATGTGATTTATTTAGACATCTAAGAGGAAAAAAGCAGATGTGTCATGCCATGATCAATATCCAACATTACTCATAAGAATTCTCAGCCGAGTGTGAATGCGTGTCCGTATTTAGTGAAATCAGTGTGGGCCATACATTACATAAATATTATTATTTTTGATGATTCTTCGTCAAACTCGGTTACTTTAAAGATGCATGTACCTATTTATGCAGTTTATAGTCAAAGGTGTGTATAATTGCAAATGGTGTTCTTTACATAACATTATTCATAGAGGAATATGAGTTAGCATAAGTGAATTGGCTACATGTACACGCTATGCATGAAATGTGATAACAATAATTGGTGTTTGTTGCTTTCTACATATTAATTAATTGCATAATTCAATACGTTTTTGTTTTTAATATCATATAATTGGTGTTTATTGCTTGCTTTTGCAAATTAATTAATTGTGTAATTCAATAGATTTAGTCTTTATATCAATCCAATCTTTAAGTTAGTTAGTCAACACTAATATTATAAATCTAACGAGTTTGGATGAACGTGCTAAATTCAGGATCTACTGGTTCGAATGGAACAGTTAATCTTGTATTGGATAGTGACGTTAATCGAGGAAGGCTATTGAAAATTACGCTACGTTTGAATGAATGAATGAATGAATGAATGAATGAATGAATGAATGAAAAAAGGATGTTTCATAAACAATTTTAATAAAAAAGGATAATTTCTTCGTGCAAATTACAAAGCACTTAAGGATAACGTGGTTGTAAAGTAACGAAATTGGATGAGGTTTTAGGAGCGATTTGATTCATCTTCTCGGTTTTATACGAACGCAAATTAAAATTTAGTATCTCAAATCATAATTATTTCCGGGAGTTTATTAGATTTTGTTAAATATTTTCGAAAGAAAAAGTTTCAATTCTAAGCCACAACACTGCCATTATCTTTTGTAGATGTTAATTTTGTTTATTGATGATTATTAGAAAGGACGTAGATCTTGAAGATTTAAAGGGTTGAAATAAGGTGATAGAAATGTATGAAGAGAAAGATTGCCAACTAGTGCCATAAGCGGAAATATAGTCCACAGCTCTATGTAAGAAATTTTATAGACGTTGGAAAATGAAGATCGCATTTAATTTATTATAGAAGTCAACTTTACGTCTCTAGTTACATAAATAGTATTCGCTGAAGCGATTAACACCTTCAAAGGGAGGTAAGTTTGTTTTCAAGGCGCAAAACTTTCCATTGCAACCGCTTAAGTAAACCATTGAAACTATTAAATTATAATAAGGATTAATTTAACTTTCTAGCTCGATTTATTATATTCCATTTGGTGGAAATACGCTTGGGTAAAAGTTATTTTTTAGTAACTCATAAAAGGAAAGATAGATGAAATATATGAGGTGGAATCATATGTTTGCAATTTTAGTAGAGGTCACAAAAACCTAGTAAGTAACTGTCTTTGTTTATGAGTTGAAAAATAAGATCACTCCTTTTAAATTCGACATTTAATACATATTAAAACATCAATCACAGTGAATTATTAATTATAGGCAAACGCAATTGCCTTATCGTTTGTAATTTACAAATATCACACTCTCATTTCACATCAATTGCAAAGAAATTGCAAACAGTTTATTATTAAAATATATATAATATAATATTAAAAATATTGACGACATAAGGAAAAAAAGTGGAGCTTATTTTCAATTTCATCTTGACATCTCGAAGCTACGTTACATAGCGTACGTGTTAAGGACTGTCTGCAGAAGATTGACGTTACATTTCTGTCAGCACCAAATACCAAGTATTTTATGATATTTCTTCGATAAATGAATTCAATGTTTATATTCTTTGTTGTTTTATATATTTCATGGAAAATTTGGACTTTTTAGTAGAAGACTTTGAATTGTAAGGGTTTTAAATAAACGCCGATTAAATTGTAATTGAGGCTCACGAATGACGATCAAATGCATTATTTACTGTGCTTGCAAATATTTATAAAAACTCATAATTACCTAATATATGTAATATAATTTTATAAAAAAATAACTTACAACTATATTTGCTAACATCCATAAATATTTCAGGTGGCAGATAATATTGAAGTTCTTAAAAGAGTTTATGAAATAGCTAACAATGTATAAATTAATAGGACAATAATTATTTATACACACAATACAGGAGGTTTCTGTGAAATTGAGATAACTGGGTTATAAAGCAAGGCGAACTGAAAAGATCCTCAATAGTCTGTAAATGTACTTTCAAGTTAGCAGAAACTATGGTCATTTAAGTCAAAACTGTTTGTACATTGTTATTATAATAATATGCAAATGTATTTAGCTATTCCCCCGACTTTACTTGGTTTCAACGGTGATAAAACTTAGGTTTATCATTAGGGAATAATGTTACTTTCAACTGATAAAAGAATTTTAAAAATAAGTCGGGTAATTTTATGTTTATCTTTATGTAGAAAACGTATCTATAGGAAGTGAGTAAACTAAACGTTCTAACTTTTAAAGCACGTTAAAGGTTTAATTTTTCAATCGTACATGTTTTCTACGCAATGAAATCATTTCATGAATACTTATTTGATTTCTAATAACTGTAACAAGCACAATTATTCAAATCTATCATACATATCAATTATCCCCTACTTCCTAAACCCATGTGCGTACAAAAATGACAAACCTTCACCATTAAATTGAAATATGTATATCCACCATTCCGCGAATCACGGTGAGCTCAAAATCATGACGTATGTACATTTGACACTCAATATACCGGGACTGCGATGCCGTGATAATTCCTCTCTTGAATTTATTGTTGCGTGCGGAACATGCAAAAAGTACCCCCAAATTAACATTTAAGCCGTCTGGTTTGCATTAATGCTCAATTTGCACCGACAATGCAAGCATTTATTCGTTGATAACATTAATTTACACAACAGGCGAGAAATTCACCAATTAACGTAGGTGAAAAAGTTCCGTTTCAGGTACTGTCAGGGTAATTTAAGGCTCTGGTTGGAGCACTACATTTTTTGGGATTTAATTCTAATTTTTGTTGCAGTGATACAAGACGGCGTTGAAAACATATTTAAAAACATTAAATATGTTATTTGGGCAACGGTTAATATACCTCATAATTAAAATAATCTAAAAATTAAGAAATGATATCTTAAATTTTCGGATCCACATTAAATTATTTTCGTGACGAATTAAAAATCATATTCAACGCGCATCCATTATCCAACCACGCACCACGCATCCTTTTACCTACTTCCTCCACTCAATAGAAATAGATAACATTACAACGAATAGCACTAAAGACAATCTATACATATAATAAAATCGTAGAAAAGTCAAAACTGTACATTGAATATTTTTTTAAAAGAATACATAATCCATGATCTATTATCGATATAGAAGCCAAAAATATAGTTTTTAGAATTTTTGTCTGTTTGTCTGTTTGTCTGTATGTTTGTCCGGGCTAATCTCGAAAAGTACTGCATAGATTGACTTCAAATTTTGCATGAATATTACTAACAGGTCGGGTGAGGCTTTTATATACATATTATCATGCTATCACCTCCGGGGGAGGAGCTGTGAACCTTTACTTTTCTTACGTATTCCGTGTACTACGACAGCGTACAATCTAAAGACTCATGTTTAAATGTTGTTTTTGAGTAAGCCATGCTATTATCTAGCTCTTTACACTATAAAAACTACGTCATTTACGTAATTTGGGCAGAGAAACTGTTTAATGAATCTTAGTAGTATAAAGACAAATTTGATTCAGCGCCATCTATGAGATTTCGTAAAAATCAAATCAATTTACATGTTAACACTACTGAACACAATTTTAAAAATTAATAATTTAAATATAATTATGTTATTTATTTATTTAACTCTTTAACCCATATCTTCCCTTCCCTATAAGGTGCGCTTATAATTCGTGTGAATATACTACATTTTTAAAAGTGAGGGTAGATGTTTATTATTTTAAGTCAAACTAGACACCATTACAGTTAATCTAATATTGATTGTGTTCATTGGTTACATTTTTAAAAATCTTCGTGTTTTAAAAATTCGATCACGAGGCGGGACTCGAATCCGCATCCTTTAGTGATCGAATTTTTTCTATTCTTTATAAATTTATTTTTTATAAATTTATATTTATAAACGATAATACAAAAAGGTTAGTTCGTTGATAATTATTATTCCTTCATCATTTACATGTTGTTAGTAAAAATATACTTTGACTGTTAATACTTTTGTTCAGTATTTATCTGTATGATTATTGCTTGGTAATTAATATATTTTCATGTCGTATACCTAGGTAGGTATACGACATGAAAATATATTAATATTATAATTAGGTAATTATAACCATAAGTGTGATGTGAAACTAGCTGGATTTATTTTTACACACTCACAGTCTTATATTTTGTGCTAATGTTAAAATAGTATTAATAGTGTAAATCATAATATTTTTTCACAATTAAAAATGCTTATTTTAGCGTTTTGAATAAAATTTTCCTAAGTATTTTATGATTCCTATACAATTTTCACTTTGGATCAAAAAATTTCTAAGTCCTTACTTTGCGCCCCCTTTGCTTTAGGCGGACCGTCGAATTTAACGTTACATGGAAATTGGAATCTAAATATATGTTTACTTATATTAAATCTGTAGAGGTCAATTCTGTACATGAAATATATTTCCTAAATAACTATCACGAGGTGATTAGGGATCGACACTGACGCCAAAAATTTTTGTCCGTCTGTCTGTCTGTATAACCGTTATAGAAACAAAAACTACTCGACGGATTTAAACGAAACTTGGTACAATTATTTTTCATATTCGTGAGCAGAGCAGTAACTCCATTTTTAAGCTTTCGTCGCGTGTGCAACCTTAATGGTTAAAGCTACACAGAAATCAAGTATGAAAGAAATGTTCTCCATATTATACAGGGTTAGTTTTCAATGACCGGCCAAATTTTCAGAAATGGTTCAGAATCGATAAAATTTTCGATCTAATGAAAAAAAAAACGTTTTTTTTTTTTAATTAGATTTCATTCCTGTCCGTCACTAAAAAGCGAACGTGTGGACATTACAAAAGCACAATTCAGTTCAACAACCTAGATAGGTAGAAGTTAGCACACACATAAATTTGGCGATGCGCGCACGCACACAAGTGCATTGATTCTCAATAAGCTTATCGCGTGTTTACGATTTAGGAAATTTTTAAGACATTTTCAAATGAATGCTATTATTTTTTTTTTATTCGACAATAATATTTCAAATGTACCTTTGGTTTAATATCTAGATCTTAATTTTAAATTTTGGCTGATCATTGAAAACTAACCCTGTATAAAAAATATCTCCCGACATCATAAATGTCTATCTTTTATGGTTGAGTTTAGGAGTTCAAAGCTTTCTGATTATATTTGTCTACTAGCTGTGCCCGCTACTTCTTCCGCGTGGAATAGTGACTATGGGACCTATGACCATGGGCTCAGGGTGGGGCAACAATAAAAAATCATTTTCATGTTCATTTTTATTTTCATGCCCCCACTCCCGCGCCCACTCGCACTCCCATACCCACTCCCAATCCCACGCCATATGCCACGCTCACTCCCAATCCCACGCCCACGCCCACTCCCCTTCACAATTAGTACCTACCAGATCAAAGCAAGGGTAAGCGCTCCACCCAGCCCCACCGTGGCTACGCCCATGCTGAATTACTACTTAACATACAATTATTGAGTAAATACGTTCTACCATAAATAATTAAAAGAATTCTTATTAAAATTTCTTACTAAACTGAGCTAAAAAACTAACTTATTAAAGAAAATCAAGAAATGAAATGCCTAACCTATACCAAATAGTTACTACATATTGTAATTAAAAATTATGATTAGTATATAATATCGAAAATCAAAAAAGAAATGCCTAACTAATTCTACGTAAAATTTCTTTTAAATTATGTCATATTATTTTTTAGTAACCAGGGGGGGGAGAGGAGCAAATTCCATTTCCTTCCTTAATGGATGTTTTTAATAATGTATGGTGTAGCCACTGATCAGCTGAATCGATACTCAGTTTTTATCAAATCCAGCAACAAATCCAAATTAGATCTTTCCTGTCTCACGCACGTAACTAAACCGTTTAGACGAAGAAAAGTGTATAGAAAAAGGAATAAATAATTTCATAAACTTCCCGGCGATCTTTAAAAATAAATTATAACTATCATTTTTTTCATTCCCACTTTTACCCCTATGTAGGTATAATAAGTGGATGAACCGATTTTAATATACTTTATCTAAGAACCAGCGTCGGAAAACATGCTGCCTAACAAAAAAAAAACCGCATCTAATTCGGTTTACCTGTTAGCTAGCTACGGTGCCATAGACAGACACACACACACAGAAATACATAGCGGTCAAACACATAACACCCGTCTTTTTGCGTCGGGGGTTAAAAATATAATAAGACATAATTTAAAGGACATTTTATGTGGAAAATTTACCTAGAAGTAACCATAATGTTAATTTGACCCCCCCCCCCCCCTACTACTACTTACCCCCAAACCCTTGGGGAATTTTGATATGATCATCTGGACATGTAAAGGAATAACTGTAGCGTATAACAGATAAATTACGTTTTATCGTACACTGTACACTGTACAATAGAATGCCTTAGCAAATGTTCGCCGTGATTACTTATAAATTGTCATAACTTTTTTATTTATGAACCGATTAACATGAAATAAACATTAAATGTTAAATGAAGATTACCATAATACATTAGTGAAAACCGCATCTAAATCGGATAAGCCGTTTCTGAGATTAGCGTGCACAAACATACAGACAAACAGACAAAAAAGTTTTTAACTACAGTTTTGGGTTCAAGATCGATAATAATAACACCTGCTAATTTTTTTCTACATATTTACATTGTACAGACATCACTTTTCCACAATTTTATTATATGTATTGATGATGATGATTGATGATTATAACACTCTTAGTCCGTTTTAACTTTATTTTTATTCACCCGCATCAGTGCCACCTAAAAAATCTTTATATCGAAATTCGAGCAAAGCTAAGAAAATGAGAAATAAGAGTTCTCAAGGATCGTTAGAGATAAGAGACTTACTATTGACCGAAAACAACCTGTGTTATGCCGAACCTGAAACCGCTTCACAACGAGAATTGCAGCTCACAGCTGACCGCGAACGGCATGTACTATCCTGTGAGACCGAAACCTTCACTGAGAGGGTATAACGTCTCACAGCTGATCGCAAATGGCATGTTGTACTATCCCGTGAGACCTAAACCCTCACTGAGAGGGAATTACGTCTCACAGCTGATCACGACCGTCATATTTTATCTCGAGAATCTGAAGCTTTTACTCAATATGAAGACCGTTTGACAAATAATAGGGTGCACCATAATATTATTCGATCTCTCGAAGATGAACATGAGCATAAGCAATGACTAGAGTAGGGACGCGAATATTACCATTATTTGAGACATGAACGATTAATAAGTTTGTTTAATGAAAGATTAAGAATTGAAACTATTGGTCTCTTGAAACGGATGAATAGCGAGAGGCCCGTCTTACTGCAGACAGATTTCGACATAGTCTTAATGACTTAGAGGTAAACATAGAAGATCAATCTACGAATTCGGTGGTGTGGTCCGACAAATATAAAAGTGGGTTTGCTTATAATCTCACAATTGATTACTGATCATCTTCTGTATAGGCGATATTAACGTAGTATGTTCTTTTTGTAATGCTTTAAAGTGGAGTAAGGAGTCGGCTTTCTTTTGAAGATACACCGGAACCTTTGAAATCACTACTTTTAGAGGAACATGTGCAATCTAAACAGTTCTTAGACAATATTCGCTCTTATAGTAGTGCGTTTTAAATGATCCTTTGGTGCTCAACAATTATCAGAGGGTCCTTTCATGCTTACTTTTAAGATACAAGGTCAAGTTTATCATTTGATAGGATCCCTTTTGCCTGAAGGCCAACCTAAGTTTCTTTAAATATATTTTGTATTCGACTACGACGAATAGTCGAATACAAGAAATCAATATTTCTCGAATTTAAAACTGAATTCATTTCACAATTTTAGAACATGTTTCATCAGGTTAATTCGTATGTATGCGTTTTAAATCGTCATTAGAAGCTTTTCCTCAAGATGGTGATATTAATATAAAAGTGGTATAACTCAGGTATTCCCTGGGCGTGTTATAACACCCAGGCCACAGTATTACAATTTTTCCTACAGTAGGGCGACGAATGTATTTTCGCATAGCAACGGAGGGGAACTCGTGGGGGGTCAAGTGACGCGTACGCGCCACGTACCACAAACATGCTTAGTTTGTGGTACCGAGCGCGAAAGAAAGTCATCGTGTTTTTAGTAAAGTTACTATGTAAACTAACGTAATTTAATACTTATACCCGGCGCGGCGAATGATGATTCCTATGACACTGATAGTTATTCTCAAGAGACAAACTTGTAACGGCGTCACCATTAAATTAGAAACGTATTGGAGGCTTCTAAAAATGGCATTTATTAATTTTTACGTAGCTTTATGCCATAACAATGATATTCCGTTGGAATTATAACAATTCTTAACATTAACGAGAAATTATATCAATCTGACTTTACGTTTACGTCCTACAAAACTTACATCGTTGGCATTTATCGACTAGTGCGGAAAGTATCGATAAACAAATTTCGATAATGGAAACGAGTTCACATTTTTTCCATGCTTAAGCTTTAGTTCATTCACTATTGAATGGAACAGAAGATCGCAGCATAATTAATTAATTACCGTTCGCGTTAATTTACTTACCTATGATGATATAAGTTTTTTAGACAAATTAAATGGGGGCTTCCATTTTCATGATAAAATAATATACACTGTGTTAAACGGGTTAAAAATTACGTGAAAATGATAAGGCGCCTTTTTATGTTTTGGAAATCTTTCGTTTTACTTACCTACTTAATCTATGTTAAAAAACTTAAATTAATACAACAACATAATAGACGTTAAAAATTTTAGTTAAAAATTCATTTTATAATATTTGTAAAAAACATGTTTACCGACGTGGCTGCAACCACGCCACGCCACTGCAACCATGCAAACCACGCCTTTGCCTATAAAATAGTAAAGTATCGACACGACCCATCATACGAGCAATCACAGACGAACTGTCATAGGGATCATCATTCGCCGCGCCGGGTATAGGTACATATTCTATAATGGTGCGCTCAAACTGTTAATCTACATTTAATTTAGATTATTATTTGAATTACTAAGTAATGTAGAATTTAAATCACATTCATTCATGTTTTCCTCAGATTTTCGAAGTCCTCCGATTTTAAGATTTTCTTACCAGAATATTCAATTTTAATGTAGTTAAATTTTATAAGAGACAATTAAGAACATTCAAAAATAAAGTGCCACGTATTTTTTTTAAACGATAAATGACGAAAAACGACGTAATCGCGGACGAAGTCGCGGGCAACAGCTAGTGGCATATAATAAATTTTGGCTACTATAAAACACTCGAAATTCGGAACCGTGTACCAACCGTTCGCACCAGGTGCATTGCAGTATATTCATAGTATATATTCTGCAGTACTTATGTATGTATGACACGTCCACGCTACTTACAGCGAGATAAATTTCATGAATATTTGATTTTTAATAAAGCTTTTGATAGTTGCGCGGTTATGTGGGTTTTATTTATTTTGAACTTGCATTAGAGGGGCGTGGTGAAATATGACGGTTTCATTTCAAGGCTGCTTATCATACTACTTTATTATAGAGGTAAAGCTTTGATATGCTTATATCTTGAAAGTTTGATATTGACATAAATGGTAGACTTGGATATATTGTGTATGTGTAAATGTGTGTCTGCGTATAGCTTCCAAATATATGAACCGATTGGAGACCTTTATTTAATAAGAGGTCTTTTAAGACTCGTTTGCTTGTTCGCTTTTAATCTTATGCTTATAGTTTCCCCTAGGTAATTATGTAAATGCGAAACTTGCGACGTTGCTCACAAAAAAGCATCTTTAACAGCATTACAAGAAACTGAAAGCTAGATAGAGACATTGTAAGTAAAATGCAAGTTTACAAAGAACATAATTTGTCAACTAAGCGGAAACGGAACTTGCTCCACGAACATTGCATTCTCACGTAATACTGGACAAGAACATAGCTGAAAACACTGAAAACTAGTGGTTTTGTTTTTCTAACTATCCATTCTTGCTGTTTCTTAGATCTTTAAAGTTCTGACCTCTATTTAGAGCATTTATTATTAGTGCATGTATTTTTAGAAGACGCGTTGTCAATATAGCGAAGCTTATGGCATGTTGTTTGTAGATAAAAATGCTAACAAGAAAATCTTTATTTAGGAAAAAATATTGCTGCCATATAAGTGTCGTATTATTTTACTTTAATGTAGTATAGTATAGTATAATACAGTATGCTAATACTACTGTTTATAGTACACGTAAAAGCAGCAGGTATATCACACATTCCATATAATCATATAACATAATATAGTGGAAGTCAATAGATAATAACTTTCCAAGACATTATTTAACCAACTCGTAAACCCAACGTGTTACTGAAAGCACGAAGCCAAATCGATGCTGAGCGTTTACTTTCTTTTTTTATCGGTCTGAATAATTTATAAGTCGATCAGCGTCTTTGATATTTCACGATAAGGCACTGTCTAATATTTTTTATGTTTTCTAGTAAATGACAAAAAGTGAAGAATCATTTTATTTCTATAAAAGATAGTCTATCCTTCAGCAGTTATTATATATATAGTATCATTTCATTTTTTTCGTAAATACTAATTTCACATGAAAAAATACCTATTACACCGACTGTTTCTACACTCACTATTAATTCAAACCCTCCAGTTATACCTAGAAAGAACCCTTTTAATAAAAAATACAACACAAACTTACCAAAATACACTAACAAAAATGTCAATAACTGCCCGAAATCCTGGCTTATGTTCAACTTCTAAATATTGGGTAGAAATTCGTGAGAGCGTTAAAATCTACCTTCTTTAAAGTAGCGGTGTTAAGTAACCATTAGAAGAACCTTTTGAAAGCATTATCTAACAACTCGTGTTTGTAAGTCTGTAAACATTTACTTTATGTCGTAGAAAAATATCTTCGTCCTCAAATAGAAGAACATATTTTCTAGATTTATTATCACCATTTAATAGAGGAATCTGGCCAGCATTAAACCGTTGATACAGAAATGTATAAAATGTAAGTCTTGGTTCTTAAATCATATTTTTATAAGTATTACTTTTTAAGTTTAATTCCTTGTGAATAATAGCTCGATTTCTAAAAGTAAAAATTAGATATATCATACACTTTTTCTTGCTTCATTTGCATGAAAATGTGTATGTTCCCTTTCCGGCTACATTTCAAACATCTCGACCGATTCAACGACTCTTAGCATAAGCAACGCAGGAAGTAAGGCCATTTTTGTCGTAAAAACATGAGGTAAATGAAAAATGTAGATGGAAAATGGTCCTGAAAACACCTGACTTATGAGACCTTATAGTGAAGGATCACGAATAATTGAATTTATTGACAACTCCGCGGTCCGCCCCGGCTTCGCCCGTGGTACATGTTTATGTTTTCTTTCCTTAAGAACCATCCTCGTAGGTACTTCAAGGAATATTATAAAAAAATAATTTTTGAAATCGGTCCACCCGTTCACGCGTGATGCCGTGACCAAGGAAAACGGGTTTCATTTTTATATATATAGATATATAAACATCTATAGCGTAAAGTTTCTTAAATATAAGACTGCATCCCCAACCCCGGAAGCGCACGAACCAAAAGCCTTTAAAGTGAGCTAAGCTCCAGTTTCATATTATCGAAGAACTTGGCACACTGTCTAAATGAAGTTAACTAACCGCTGACGGTCTGTGTTTATTAAAAGCCAATCTATACTAATATTAATATATTATAAAGAGGAAAGGTTTGTATCTATACTAATATTATAAAGAGGAAAGGTTTGTATGTATGTATGTATGTATGGTTTTCACGCATAAACTACTGGACCGATTTTGATGAAATTTGGCACAGATAATCTTTAGACCCTGAGAAAGAACATAGGCTACCTTTTATTGCGAAATATGTACCACGGGCGAAGCCGGGGCGGACCGCTAGTATAAAATAAATTGGTTCCTATTTTACAAAATAACAATTCCTTTGAAGTTGCGAAATGTGCTACAAAAATACTAGTAAATTGTTTTACGGTGTTTTGAAATAATTGTTTCTTCCCGACCTTTTTAATTATTACCTACTATAAACAGATGGTTTATTTTATATATTGCAGCGGGTTAAACATTTTTTTCTTCTATTTAAATGAATTTTGCCTAATAATTTCAACTGTGTATCGTAACATTGCATGTTTTAAATATATTAAATAATCGCATATGCAATAATACAATTATACTGCTTAATGCAAGTTCAACAGCAAAGTTTCTATACGTAGCGTATACGCTTGCGAAAACCGATCAAAATCTCGACAGCGATTTACCATACAAAATTTATATACAAACGTTTGTAATGTAGTCTCAAACGATAAATTATAGTTGGTGGACTATCGGAGGTATTTAAATTGGCCTGTCGAAGTTGAACCCGTGATAGCGTCCAACTTACAGGTACCTTGTTATCACTAACTTACTAAGCTTACCTAAATGTTCATTTCCTAACGAGGATTACGACAAGTTTCAGTTGATAGTTTTAGATTTATAGTCTATTGAATTTCATTACATTGTCCGTGATGAAATTATGAGATAAGTTCTGTGTTATGAGATTGTTAAACTATAAGAGTGATGCGAAATTGTACTTCTTTTTTACATTAATATTTGTGACATTATAGTGCAAACCAAGAATTTACTAAGCTTAATTTTTTGTAAAGATTTTTTTTAATTTACTTTTAATTTAAATGTAGCTAGAAGTGTAGCTGAGCTTAAACGAATGCGAAATATTATAAAGACATACAATTATTATGTCGCTTACTATTATCAAGAAAAGTATTTTATATAAAAAGCAAATGCTACACATTTATTCTTGAACACCTTAAATAGCAAATTTTTAATTTATAAATAATAAAGGTATCTTATACTATTCTCTCTAAATCGGAAGCAATGTAGGAAATTAGTTGTCACGTTTAAAAGTGTAATATTTTTAACGGTACTCTTTCCGACATCATAATCTCGAGGGAATCGTTTCAAGCTGCAATATCTAGCGCCTTGTTACGTATACGTAAAGTATAAAATATATTTGCGAGTTTATTCATTATTATTTATATGTAATAAAAGATACGTTTAATGAGAAATAATTCTCAATAAAATTAATACATTTAAAATGTCAACTTTGGAAGCCCTCTGCCCCAGCTAGGGGACACAACTGTGGGACACAAGAACTTAAGTCAAGTCAAGTTAAAATATTAATTTATACGTTTATCAACAATACATTATTAAACGTGCAACTAGTTTGATAAAATATAAAAAGTTTTTGTAATTTACGATAATGTTTTATTTGTTTGTAGTAAAACCGTTTCTCGCGTAAATTCTCACGTCTATCAAAACATAGTCCCATCCACTTACTTCCTACACTCAAACTCATAATAAGATGAAATTTTAACGATAATTCCTCAGATAAAATAGAATATTCACTTTATAAATCTATACAATATTATGTTAGCGTCATAATACTAAAATTCCTTTATCAGTGTTTCCAAATCATTGAAGCTTTTGAGAGGAGCTTAGGTATTTTTGGCAACATTAACGTTCTCGACGTTAATCTATTTATTAAACGAAAAGAAGAAATTTAAAAGAAAATTCGACATATATTATGTACTAGCTTTCCGCCTGCGGCCTCGCCCGCGTTTTCAAAGAAAAACCCGCATAGTTCCCATTCCCGTGGGATTTCCGGGATAAAACCTAGCCTATGTTGCTCAGTGAAGATGCAGCTTTCTAATGGTGAAAGAATTTTTGAAATCGGTCTAGTAGTTTATGCGTGAAAACCATACATACATACATAATTACAAACCTTTACTCTTTATAATATTAGTATTATAATTATCTTGAGATTGAACAATAAAAAAAAAATCAGTTAGTAATAAATATTTGAGAACCATCAAATCAAAACATTTTATCCTTGTTACCTCTGTAAGCTACCACAATCGAGAGTTTCGTACAAGAAATTATTGAACGTCTCATCAAAATAAAGCTACTCACGGAAAATTAGCTTGATAGTAATCAAGTGCAAAAATGGGCGATGGATCCTGAACTATTAACGTTTATTGGAGTGTATAATACCTAATCACAAGTACGTGTAATTACACACTTGTAATAATTGATTGAGTATAAATCAAAATAGACGTTAAATTGATTTCTATTTTCTACCTAATTAGTAGTACAAAATATATTTATGTTAGTTTATTTACCGTTTAATTTAAATAAATTTCAGATTCAAGCAATTAAGCTCGATTTAATTAAAAACATATTATTACAAAGAGCTTTCATGCGAATTTTCAATATAATTTGTTATAAATAAATATAGAACAATAAATAAAACCAATTATTAATCGAATTAGCACCTTAAGAACAAAGACGTAAATCCTCTTTTGTAGATAAAACGTATAATGCAAGGGGTTTTGTTTCAACAATTATCTGTGATAGTAACAATTGTCTAGTGTGAAGCTACAGTTAAATCGGAACATAATTTGCACCGTTTGCCAGTAAAGATGCACTGCAGTGAGAATTTCTGTTAAATCTCAACTACACAAGAAAATTTTATTTAAAACTTGCCTGTTTATTTAATCTGTAGTTAAACCTACGTCAATGTATAAGAACAAGGACTTTTTAATCATAATGAAACGTCAAGTACATTAAAATTCTTGGAAGCTAATTATAAAGCTTCATCTAATATTCTAATCTGTGAAAAAGGTCCGTCCCTTTATTTTCAGTATCTAACCTGGTTAAAACAGAACAACCATTTTGGCACTGTGACACTATTGTGTCACCGTTGTTTTAAAAAAAATATGATATCTGTGTATTTTTCCTTTATTCACTTTTTATTGTATATATAATATATCTTACACAACGTACCTATCCGTCTATCTAATCATAAAGGCCTCCTATTAAAATAGGTATCTACAAAATGTTTTTACCATATACAACCTGAACCAGTAAACTGTTTTTACCATTTCTGAATAGAAACAAACATAATTCTTTACAAAAGAAACATCAAATACAACAAGCAGAATGTATTGCAGTCACCTTGTAAGTGAAATAATGAGTTCGCAAGCATGGTTCTGACATCTGCTGGAATTGCTTTCAGTGAGAAACAATCTATCAAACATGCACTAGAATATTGAAACCGAAATTGAAAAAGTATTGGATTACAATGGACTTTAAATGTTGAATTTTAATACTGAATTTGTGTTGTGTTATACATACAATCATGACTTTCAAAACTATAGTTCATTTATTACTTATCTTGCCATTATTACTGTATCAAATAATATTATATATTATTTCAAAATGATTAGGACCGGATAAAGTAAAAAACACAAAAAATCTCAATAAAGGATCGTTTAGTCATTACATAACATATTCGTAGTTTAATTTCTTTGTAAGAATATAAATACTTAGATTAAAAATAAATACCTTTAGGAAAATAATAAATAGGAGGTTACTTGTACGACTAACTAGGTACTTATCTAGAGTTTATCATATGTAATTAGCGTTTTTATGTTTGTAATTTTTTTCAAGGAAACCATTCACTTTTTACACAGCCAACTTAAAAAATAAAATTTTACTCGAGCATGCTCGTTATTACCACAGCCATACGTTGAGTTTTATCGCTAATTCTATAGTAAAACATGAAATAAATGCTTTGCCGTTATTTTTATGAAAGATTGCATTTTTATGTAATGTAAATTATAATTTTATTTTTTAAATAACTTAACTAGGCTATGTAACATGATGTTTTTTTAAAAGTCCAGTAAAGTTCCAGGAACTAGGTAGTATTTAGGCATTAATTTGGCTTCAAACAAATTGTCATGTAGGTATATAGTTATTCATTGTTTTTCAACAAATTGTTATTTTCACTATATAGGTCATATTTTTTATGTGATAATCACATTTAGAAGAAATCTTTCAAATAGAGCTTCCTTATAACTAGTAATTTACTGATCACTCCATATCTCATTATTTTATGTCGCAAAGTACATTACAATTAACGGCACGGACATAGAACAACCAAGTGAATATTTTCAAACTCGTTTCATGCATAAACAAAAAGAGCCGCCGACCGTGCGAGTAATCCGTTCTTCGCAAACAAAACAACGCCAAAGCCTAAACACACAATTTTAAGCATACTGTAACAATGTAAATTAGGTACGTTCTATATTATAAATATGTTTATTTACTTTCATTTTTTAAGAGCAGTGTACAACTTTTTGCTGTTCATCGCATTTAATAATCCATACTAATATTATAAATGCGAAAGTAACTCTGTCTGTCTGTCTGTTACTCAATCACGCCTAAACTACTGAACCAATTTTCATGAAATTTGGTATGGAGATATTTTGATACCCGAGAAAGGACATAGGCTACTTTTTATCCCGGGAAAATGATGTAATCCCGGAAATCCCACGGGAACGGGAACTATGCGGGTTTTTCTTTGACTGCGCGGGCGAAGCCGCGGGCGGAAACCTAGTATAAAATATTGTAGAAAGTTGGTGACAATCAGAGGAAATATCGGCGTAAATCACTGAATTTTTTCAATGGGTAAAAACTAGCTTTCTAGTACTATCAGGAAATAGTAAAAACATAAATTAACGTACACAAATGACTAATCAAGTGACCAGCACAATTTACTGGGATTAAAAAAGTGGATTTGCGTATCTGTATGATTGCCTAAATATAAATATCTCTTCACTCATATCTCAACTAATCCTTCTATGAATATGGATTTTCCTCACCGCCTCTTAACAGCAAAATACGGGGAAATTTATCCGTATTCTATTTAGATACAATATTCTTATATATGATATTCGTAATATCAGTTACGAAGAGCTTTATAGTTAAGAATAAAAATAGTTCTCGAAGTTTCCAGGCATTTAATACTTTCAATGTTGGTGAGACATGCTTTGATTTAATAAAAAAATAAAAGTATTCAATCAACGTTTATGTTGCGTAAATAATGGATTAAAGAAAAATAAATAATTTTTTTATTAGAATTATGTTGCTTCTATTAGAGAGGTACGTTTTCAGAAAATGACATGTAAGACACAGCAAAAGTAAAAAAGCAACAAAAAAATATTTATTTGTAAGTTATTCTAACAATAACAATTGTATAAGAATCATTTGTTTATTCGAAAGCGTATTCTAAATATAGAACAAATTACTATAAACAGAAAATTTCTCCGTCACAAGATAAATGATAGGCGACAGCTGAATAAAATCCATTCTATTAAAATAACAAACTAGAAGCAGAATTTATTCTCAGATTTAGTTAAGCGCTTCAGGTGAGAATGCCTTACAGCCGAAATACTAGTTCGTAGTTAAAAGTTCATAGTTTGCAACTAGGTCAATGATATCTGCCTAAAACTCAAACAAAACTTTCCTTTTATCTTCTCTTAAATTTTCATCCATTTTAAAGTAGCTCTATTCACTAAATCACTAAGCCTACTCATTTCTGAGATAAAATAGTAATCATAATTCGTCTACAATATTCAAATACAATAAAATTAAACAAATGCATCTCTGAATTAAAATCTCAAACAAAAATCCTCTCTGCATGTATCGTGTTACATCAAAGAAAAAAAAACTCGACACAACCTTTTATTGTACAGTCCACTAAAATTCTCATTGCCGAATTCGGATAACAGTATTCGAACTTCAAAAACATTTTCGCGGACGATTTTGTTAAAAATTGAAGGGCCTTTAAAAGGCCTTCGAGCGATTTTATGAAATAAAATTTTCACAATAAAATCCAAAGGTAAATGACGAACAGAGGGATGTTTTTGCCTTTTGAGTAGGGCGGGGAAGGTTAGCTCTATTGATTTTGCCTCCGACCCGCGCTTCCTTCTCACGCATCTCAACTGTTGCTGCCACAGATAACGTATAAACGGTGTTATATGCCAAATATATGTATTACCATAGTATTAAATATTTAGCGTGGCCATACGTTATACTGGCAACAAATTAGTTCGCAACATGCTTTAAAGTGAAATTCTCGCGCTCTTATGGTTTGAACGCGTATTTATGTCTTCCTTTTGAGACACATAAATTGCTTTTTGAGTAAAATGTATTGAGGATGTTTTGAATGGAATTCTGGAAAGGAAGGAATTCTGTGATAGGAACTATTAAATTATAACAGCTATTTTTTGATAAAATTATAAAATTATAGAACAAAAAATAAGTCTATAATCTAACCAAATGGTTTATGCCAAAAATCTTAAGGTTACTCCTCTTAAATACGCACGTCGCTTAAATTACCCTAAGTACCTCTTAGTTTATTTATGCGTACCTTAAACGACCTAGGACTTACTGAGGACAGCTGAAATTGCAAAGAATTTAATAAATTGTTCCACATTCTAATAATTTACACTGGTGAATATTTTTAAGACTAAAATTATGATAATGCTATTAGGTACTAAACTGAAATAAGTATTATCGAAACAACATTTTTGTGGAAAATGGACCTTTACCTTGACATTCACAATATCTGTATAAATTTTCATTTCCTTTATGTTTTAGTTAGTTTATGCTTAGGTATATTAATTTAAAATATTACAAACCAATTAATTAGTTTAATTAGTAAGGTGGACTTATAAATTTTCTGTTAATTATATTTATTGTTTTCTGTATTCCAGCAAATTATTATGGAATTATATACCTACGTATTGTACAAAAGTAATAAAATCTTAAAGAAAACCTACGTTGACGTCAATTTCACTTTTAAAGCAAAGTGAATGCTTTTAAATCTGTGGATAGATTCAAGCATAGATAAATATAATAGAGGTTGATATTTGTTGTGAATATGAAATAGCCAATATACCGACTTATAATGTAGGAAAAAATCATGTATATTATCAGCAATATTAAATTCTCTTGTAAAAATAAAATTACATTAAATTTCCCATACGAAATTTTACCCCAGTAGTTATTCTATAACAAATGTTCCTTATCATTTCAAACTTTGAAAGTGTTCAATTTCTTTTTATAAAAATTATAAGCATTGTTATTATGTAAATGGAAACAAAATAAAAACAATCTTCAATTTATTAATTATACGCAAACAAGGAAGAGGCAGGCTAATACATCTTGCGAAATAAAGCATGTTCGAATATTCCGTTAGAAGGGAAAATGACGAATTTTCCTTTAGCCCTTGAACTCTTCTGTATCTGTTGGCGACGCGCCATTCAAAAAAGATTAATTTCTTAATAATTATTACACTATACATTAAGTCATATTGTCTATGCTAGATTATTGTTTTAAGCTGGCCATACACGCTAGGGTGTACCTGACAGGTTTGCCTGTGCAGTTACGCCTGTCAGGTAAAGTTGAGTTGAGAAGAGGACATACACGCAGCGGTAAACCTGCACAAACTCTCATTTGAAACCATGCCCTCGGCCGCGGCGCTTGATATCGACGCAGTAGCTTTAATTGGTTTATTATTTATTTTATTGAAGAAAAAGAAATATAAACGAAGATACCGTGAACGATGGTGCAAATCATGGTTATTGCAAAGAAAAGAGTACTCTCATGTGAACTTGTTGAAAGAATTGATATTTGAACCGAATGATTTTCGCAACTATCTACGAATGGATGAAAAGACGTATCTCAAACTATTGGCAGCTGTGACTCCTTTACACATATGCACGTGTTTCCCTGCTAGAACTCACTGGACACCCTAGCGTGTATGGCCAGCTTTAATCTGTAGTAATTTTGTAATTTATTATCTGTAAAAAGCTGCGGCGAGCTACTGCTGCGTCAGTGACTCGTCCAGTTCTTCGGCCTCCTCTCACCTGAGCGCACGTATGTAACTAAAGTTTTCTCTCTGTACTTTATATTGCCAAATCTGCATTAAAGCCTCCATTTTTATTCATCGACGCGACTGGCCTTTTATTTTCAACATCACCATCAACATTAGTGGTCATTCGAGCAGGATCATGTTCCGCACACCAAAAGGGACACGCAGTTCGAGAGCACGTGGTGCGGCAAGCCAGGAAGGGCACGTGGTTGCCGCAAAATCTTCTCAACTGCGGTTACACGTGGGGAGCATAAAATCCGAACCAGCAATAAATTCCGTTGCAGCAATAAATTTGGATAAGAAAAAACCAGTCGAGTCACACGTGGCAATGGCGGCAAACAGCAGTCGAGGTTCTCAAGCTTCGAGTACATCGAAGTCGGCTCGGCGCAAACAATTATTATTAGAAGCCGCTAAAAAGAAAGCGGCAATTGAAATAGATATAATCAATAAAACGTTGGAAGCAGATTTGGCCGCACTTAGTGACGAAGAGGAGGAACAAAAGGTTTACTGCAGTTCACTCAACAGGGAGCCTGTTCGTAGCCACGTGGAGGAATGGGTGGAAAGCCATAGCCAGCACATCGAAGCACCAGACGGGCAGGGAGCTCACAATAACGGTATAACTACGGGCTCACTGCAACAAGCCGCGCCGCCGCCATTGCCGGCCGCGGCACCAGTTGGCTTCCGCTATAAGGGACCTCACCACCGAAAGCTGCAGCAACATGGCGAACAACAACCTACTCAGCCGGATGAGCACGCCTCGGGATCTGCCCGAATTCTCAGGTGACCCAATGGAATGGTTGTTGTTCAAGCAGGCTTATCAGGAATCAACAAATTTATTTTTTACCATTTATTCACCGATAAAGAAAACATATGGAGGCTGCGAAAATGCCTACGTGGTGCCGCCAAGGAGTCGGTGGCATCATTATTCATAAGTGCCACGTCACCATCGAAGATAATGGCCACTTTAGAATTACAGTTTGGTAACCCAGATGTTATTATTTTAAGAATTCAACGAGACATACAGAAGTTACAACCGTTGCCAAACGATTATTATAATTATATCGTCGCATTTTCAATCAAAATTCAAAATTATGTCGAAGCTGTACGAGCAGTGGGGCGACAGGAGCATCTTCAGGGCTTCAGTATCGTCTCCAGCATCCTTTCAAAGCTCCCTTCCGTTCTCATTGGAAAATGGACGGACTACAGCTACAACCGCATCAAGGAAGGGCGTGAGGCAAGGTTAGTTGTATTGTCAGAATTTTTACACTGTGAAGCGTTAAAGACAACAACCACCTCAAGTAATTTATTCAGTTATCGTAATGACAGTAACTATTACAATAGAAACAAAAGCCAAGAAGCGCACAGTAGAACGCATACAGTTTTAATACAGTCCGACAAACATAATAAAATATGTCGTTTTTGCAAGAAAAATACGCATATATTAACAGAGTGCAGATTATTTCAAAAGGCGCTGAAAAAAGTTAGATGGCAGCATGTAAAGAACAATGGGCTCTGTTACAAATGTCTCATATCCAAGCACGAGAGGAACACATGCCGAGCGCCGGTGTGCGACGAGAACGGGTGCGGCCGGGAGCATCACCGCTTACTTCATTATCCGATCAACAGTGTCGCGCATAGAAATCTAAATAACAAGACACTAGAAGTCGTAAGCGTGCGTGAACTTGTCGCCACTCAGGTGATTTTCACATCACCAGTGCATTCGTCACTGTTCAGTTGCTCTGGAGACGTATGAGTGTATACATGGTGTGTTTCAGCAATTCCCATTGCGGAAATTCTTCCACAAGTTGTAATTATACTTATAAAGGAATAATATTTCATCGGAAAATATTTTTTTTTAGAAATAATGCCGTTTTTCCTTAAAATTATAGAATATTTACAAGTATTACGAGTGTCACCATAGTAATCGAAATAACAATGAATGACACAGTCGACCATTCTTATTATCACGTTTGTTCGTATTGGAGCAAAAAGTCTCATATACTTAGGGATGTTATTCTAAAATAAACCGTAAATTCGTGCGTTAGGATACATATTCAAAAGCTTAATTTAATAGTTAAGTTAGTTTTCACTAAAATCAAGCTGTCCAATAAAAGGCATAGTTTACTTGTGTGTACTGTTTAGCTTTCGGTTTGAATGTGTTGATTTTGGCGACAGCGGTTTTCATACGAATTATGACATTATAGCACTTCTATGTGTCTTGTTATTTAGATTTCTATGGTGTCGCGAGTGCAAGTGAAGTGATTAGTCTCGGGCAAGTGCCGCGTGAGCCCGAGATAAGGCCTGTTACCGAAAGTATAACACACATAAAAGCAAGTGATTCCCCAAAAGTGTTCCTAAAAGTGGTCCCCATAACTGTACGCGGTCCCAACGGCATAGTGCAAACCACGGCGTTATTAGACGATGGTTCGTCGGTGTCACTTATAGACTCTAATCTAGCGGCCCGCGTCGGGCTACACGGCCGGCGGGAAACGATGCGCGTGCGAGGCGCGTTCAATAATGAAATTGTTTGCAAATACACACATGTAAACGTAGACCTTAAGGGTTTAGATAATAAGGTGCATAATGTAAAGATGAGATGCGTTAGTAATTTATGCTTACCGTTACAGTCATTATCTATTATAAACGATCTAAGTTGTTTGCATTTATGTGAAATAAAAAAAATATTTATATAATGTAGATTCGAAACCCGAAATTTTAATTGGTCAAGATAATCATCATTTGTTATTACCTTTAGCGGTTAAGATAGGAAATTTGAATGAGCCGTCTGCTACACTTACCCCTCTAGGCTGGTGCGTCCATGGGAAATCTTCTATTCCTAGGGGGCCGTATGGGGCCCGGAACTACTTGCCATCCAGCGCCGAAACCAACTTGCATATTTCTGTTGCTGCTGATGCTGGCTGCGCTGGTGAAGATACATACCTGCTGAGGGAGATTCATGAGGAGGTTCGACGGTCTTTTATTTTAGATTCCTTAGGTGTGATGACTAAGCCGCGTCAGCACGCGGACGAGGTTCGCGCGGTCGCCCTACTCGAGCAATCAGCTGAGCTGGTGGACGGCCGGTGGCACGTGAGCCTTCCATGGCGCAGCGACATCACCAACTTACATGACTCCTACGCTGGAGCGCTTGTGAGATTTAAAGGTATTGAAAAGAAAATGAGTAAAGATTTGGGTTTCGCGGTAAGGTATAGGGAAAGGGTAAATCATTTATTAAATAATTGTTATGCAAAAGAATTAACAGGTGTCATTCAGCCGTCCCCGAGGTCATGGTATTTGTCTCACTTCGGGGTTGACAACCCTAATAAGAAAAAACTTCGTTTGGTTTTCGATGCTGCATGTAAGGTAAATGGTAATTGTTTAAATGATTATTTATTAACAGGACCGGATCTATTGTCATCACTATTTGGTATTATGCTGCGCTTTAGGGAAAACAATATTGCAGTAACAGGTGACATTAGAGATATGTTTTTAAGAATTAAAATTAAGCAGGAAGATCAGCAGGCTTTGAAGTTTTTATGGAGAAACAACCCGAGACAATGGCTTCATCTTCTTAAGGTAATTAAAAACATACGTATACCTAGGTGCTACAAGCGAGTCGTACGAGCTACGTGCGACAAGGACAGGGCGCCTACGAGTGCAAGCGAAATGCAAGACACCTCGTCATCGGCCGCGGTGACGTCACAATCCCCTTCACTTCCAACACGTAGCGTATCGCGTGCGTCTACGCAATGTACTACGGATTGCTACGACGACGTAGCGCATACTGCATACGCTACGGGCTATAACAACCTACAGTTGCATGTGTTTTGTGATGCTAGCTCGAAGGCGATGTGTACGGTAGGTTATTGGCGATGGGAATATAATAATTCAATTCATGTAGCATTTATTGCAAGTAAGTGTAAAGTTATGCCTGTAAAACCCTTAACAATACCCAGGGCTGAACTGCAAGCGGCATTGCTAGGTGCACGGCTAGCAAACACTATTTTAAAAGAGCATAGAATGAAACCCGTGCGCAGGTATTTTTGGTGCGACTCGACGACGGTGCTTCACTGGATTCATAATAACACACGTTCTTACAAAAGATTTGAAGCGAATCGCTTGGGCGAGATCAACGATATATCGAAGGTTAGTGAATGGTCGTTTATACCTCCCGGTAGCCCCCATTGGGGTGGGGCATGGGAGAGGCTGATACGAAATGTTAAGACAGCCTTAAATGTTGTCTTGCGCAAGCGAACACAGGGACTTGGCGCAGATGTGCGTCGCGCGTCGCGTCGCTCCCATTCCTATGTTGGAGTGCTGAGTCAGCACTGGGGTGGGGAGTGTTGGCCACGCGCCATTCAAAAAAGATTAATTTCTTAATAATTATTACACTATACATTAAGTCATATTGTCTATGCTAGATTATTGTTTTAATCTGTAGTAATTTTGTAATTTAACATTATCTGTAAAAAGCTGCGGCGAGCCACTGCTGCGTCAGTGACTC
The DNA here is from genome assembly GCA_029959065.1 of Colias behrii. NCBI lineage: Eukaryota > Metazoa > Arthropoda > Insecta > Lepidoptera > Pieridae > Colias > Colias behrii. The sequence goes on from JARWMC010000015.1 coordinate 4,863,135, forward strand.
GTCCAGTTCTTCGGCCTCCTCTCACCTGAGCGTACGTATGTAACTAAAGTTTTCTCTCTGTACTTTATATTGCCAAATCTGCATTAAAGCCTCCATTTTTATTCATCGACGCGACTGGCCTTTTATTTTCAACATCACCATCAACAGTATCTTTGTGAGAAAATTACTTCCTGGAACATGATAAATAATAAATAAAAGTAATTGAATTTTAATTTATTTCAAAGCAACATAAGCAGATATATTATGTTAAACGTGTTTGAGCCACGTGTAACCTAAATATTAAGTTAAAATTATTGTAGCGTTCGTGTGAAAATTAATATGTATTGAATACCTGGGTAAATTATGTTTTGAAACAAACGGTACAAAGTTACTTTAATACTTTGAAATACAAATAACAAACCAGTAAATTTATTTTACGCATTGGCTACGTATTTTTTCATTTCGTTAGTGCTGCGTAATTTTTATTTCTATTACCCTTGGCTGGAAAGAGACCTTTTTTGAATTTTAATAGGATTTCAAGGATCTCTATTGGAGATAACTTAATCTACTATTTTTTAGACATCCAAGTTGATTGAAAATTTAACGAGAAACTTAGTAAATTATAGTGATATATAACATTATGTTTAAATAATTCACTTGATCGAAAATCTCCTGGAATGAATTGCAAGCTCATTTACTTTTTAAAACTACACACTTAAATCAAAATTAAACTTAACTAACATCACTAACACTAACATCTACACGATGTAGACCGGTATTTATTTCTAAACAGTTTTCAATGAAGGCAGTGCCGTAACAAATGGATAAATAATTACACCGTCTATGATGTTGTTATTTCAATTAAAAAATACTACGAACTCAATTATTTGCTTCTAAAAAATATACCAAGCAAAATCGAGCACAATCATGCAAATTGGTCGATAAACTTCGGCCCCGTTATACCAATGAATGCTCAGAAAGAATAGCACAGTTCCTTATCCAAGCGATCACAGGGCCCGTCAGTTTAGTGTCTGTTACATGTCAGTGCTAAATGAGATTACCCAACACAGATTACCCAAGTTCAACAATATCCTTTACTGGCCATTTCCTTGACGGATGCTATTCATGGGTAGTAAAGTTTAGTCCTTAAATGTAGGAGTTGAAAGTTTAAATTTGTTTGGTACTTTGTATGTGCCTAGAAGGTTTTGCATGTGGCTTAAAACATACTTATATGTAAAGCATAAAGCTAGGACTTGCAATGATATGATTATATAAACCTGGATTAATACGAAGACTTTTTCTTTTCAGTACTAAGGGAAGCATTGCCTCTGTTATAAAAATTACTCTACAGTAATGAAAATTACATGTTTTAATTGGAATTAATTAAGTGTTTATTTTAAATCAAGTACCTTCACAAATTAGAACTTCTCTAATCACTTTCTTAGAATTCATTAATGAATAAACAAAGCATTAATCTAGGAAAATATGCAGACAATATTCTAGTAAATGCACAGTGAATAAACTGCATTTTCTTAATCCCTGTTTTCAACGTTCAATTTTATATCATGTTAACTTTTAAAATAAAAACACTACATAAATATTGTTTTAAGCTGATTAAGTTTGTTTTTCTCATAATTCACATCTTTATTCATATTTTCGCTTACAAAACACACACCCACACAGGCGCACGATGTTTAACGTCCCGTATTTACTTTGTGACAAAAATTCTTATTTCACTGTTTCTGTGTTAAGTGCGAGGATAAAATTGTTCAAAATGGAGACGGTTAACGCGGTGGAATTTTAATACCAGGAATTCTGTTAATTAAACGTAACGTACAGTTAGAGAAAGAATGATACTTTATTGAAAATATCGCCCGTTTGCAAAGGTTAATTAAAAACGATTCTGTTATAAACTACAGGATTCATTTGTTATCATATTTTCCACTAGCGACCCGCCCCGGCTTCGCACGGGTGCAATGCTGATACTAAATACACTACAGAAAAACTGTGAACGTTGTATATAAAAACATAGCGGCCCGCTCCGGCTTCGCACGGGTATAAAATATATAGCCGGGCGGCCGGCCGGTGCCGCCGCAAACGCTACGTCCCGCAATTTTTAAATCTGTAAAATCTTCGAAAATATTCACTTAAATCATACGGTATAAAGGGCCATATAGATCTATATTAAATGAAAAATGTACTCAAGGTATTTAATTGGTTAAGGATTAATGCTGTATTGGTTAAAATCGCTTCGAAAATTAGCCATTATTTGTCGTAAAAAGTAAATGACAAAAAAAAGTTATTGTGGGTTATCCATAAGAGATAGACATATACCACCGCGGATTTTTCTGTAGACCTTTTCAATGTGTATAATACTTAGTACATTATTTTGATAAAACTCGTAGGGTTCAGCCTGCGTTTGCAATGTAAGCGGAAAAAATGTAATTTTTTACGACATCACATTAGAAACCTCAAAAATAACAGTACTTCTCCAGTATTTGATGGATGTTATTATACATATAAACCTTCCTCTTGAATCACTCTATCTATTAAAAAAAACCGCATCAAAATCCGTTGCGTAGTTTCAAAGATTTAAGCGTACAAAGGGACATAGGGACATAGGGACATAGGGACATAGGGACATAGGGACAGAGAAAGCGACTTTGTTTTATACTATGTAGTGATTATTCACTGGAAGTGGCGGCGAAATTAGATTAATCAGAAACTCGTTTTTCATTTTCGAGTTTTATTCGCGAACTTTTATAATCAGGAGCTATATAGATAATAAATAAAATGGTAAACCAAATAAGCACTGTTCTACGACTAATTTAATGCTTAAAGTTTTTATAATCAGCTAGATAAAACGTCCCATAACGTTCTTAGAGGATATGACTTTCCATTAAAATACTTTTAACATAAAAAACTATGATCGTTAGACCGACAATAACGCGAAGGGTCTGAAATAAAACTTTAAATTGCACTATTAAAGGACAAACTCCGTTGTCTGCCCCAATTTAGTTGTACGCTCTTTTCACAATTACTTCAAATGATTGATAAGGATCCGTTACTTTTACTTCAGCTATTTTAGTCGCAGACACGTTTTTATTTTATCGGATTCTTGATCTTTATTGCTAAATGTTATCCAGAATTTAAACCCACAGCACTTTTTATAAACGTTTTTTGTAATATACATTCTTGTATGATTAAAATGACAGTCCGTATTACTTGCCCTTGACCACAATATTAAAAAAAAGTATATTAAGAAGCCTTGTTCTGTAAAATAATACCCTTTCATTCTTTACACATAACCAATTAGTTATATAGCAATCCATTTGCTCTCTACAATGACTTTCCATCACGCCGCATTCTAAACAAAGAATTTTTATTAAAAACATAATAAACAACAAAGATTATAGAGATAAAAGATTTTCATTTTCCATTATGATGCTGAAACAAAGAGGGAAAAAAACCATGTTCCCCATATACCTAAACCAGTTAACCTTTGACCTATAGGTACTTGATGATTACGTAGCCACACACGGTAATTACATGTTAAGATATTTAAAACAAGTGTTGTACCATACAATTATATTATTATTTACCATTTACATTTTCCATGTAAAACTTTAGAGTACTGTTGTAAATGTAGGTTCAATTTTCTGAAATTAAAAATGGCTTTTTAATTACATTTATTTGTTTGAAAGAAATCTAAAACACGAATAGAGCATGCTTATTAAGAAGTAGGTCACGCTTGCACCTTCAAAGTTTTCTTTCTTATAAAAATATGAACTCCAACTCAAAATCTCTATAAAATTAATTGAATGTAATTTAACAGGATTGAATAAACTTTGCCATTTATAATATCTCTACCTTTTCAAACGCTTCGACAAACATATTCCCAATTTCATAGCAAATATAAAATAGAACACATTACATTTAACTTTGAATGAATTTCCTTTCTCCAAGTTTGCGCTAAATACATACACATACTCGTACATAAAAGATTGGAAGTGCAAGACGCTACAACGGGTAACTTTCAAAGTTATAAAGTGCAAAATGCATTAGACCAGCATTACGCAACGGGAGAAGTCATAAAAACCGTATCTGTCTTTGATACTATGTTTTATATGAGGTAATAAAAGTTTACTGGAAAAGAAACGACTGTATCGTATTTACATATTATCTTGTTCGGGATGGAGTGATTTTTTACATTCATACATATAAACATGATACGTATTGATATATTATCTAGCCAGTCTATAGGTACTTACGCCAAAATTTGTCTTTAATTTTAATTAAAGCAGTAAAATGTTAACCCGTCTGCAGTTTAAAAACTTTTAATACGCGTCCCCGACTCCAATGGTTTAGCAGTTAATTTAAAATAACAAACAAAACAACCCCATATTAAAATCTGCAAAAGCGAAGTACGGCATATTTTTCTAATAAAAATAACAACTCAGTGAGAGGAAGATACAAACAAATAGCACTAATTAATTACCACGTTGCGAGTATCATAAAAAAATACCAGATTAATTTGTCTCGGTTAGTTCAAAAGAACTCTAATATTGCGCTTTTCAAAGTCATAAGTCAAGTGCTCGGTATTTTCTCTTTGTTCGGTCTGTTAATCATTCTGTTAGCAAACCCGGGCTACTAATTACTGTAATATGCAAACATGAACTCGTTAAACTATAGACGCGAATAACAATGACACTAACTTATTAATTCCAACCCTTTCTGGACTCGGAAATTAATGAACGGGGCCTTTTCTTCAACAAACAGTTACAATTTGAATTGTATTGATTCAATTGCGTTGTGTAAACTGATGAAATCTTATTTACATATGAAATTGTAGCTTTGTATTTTTGATTGAATTGTATAAATCGGAAAATTCTGTCGGAATTGTTTAAATTACCTACATAATATATGATACGATTATATCAGCCTTTATAAAATAAGAATAATTGAATGATGACAGTCATGTATATTAGTGTTTATAAATATAAACAATATACTTGCCATTTCTTTATTTCTATCTTTTATTTTTATTAAATGCCTATCTTAGAATACATATTACAAAACAATAATAAATTCATAGTCTAAAATTCGATTACACAAAGCCCTAAAAAATCTAAATAATTAAAAAAAAATCAGCGGCATCTTCACTCCTCCACGTGTATTTATTTCTGAAAAAACGAAGCAAGTAAAAATCCTAACAGCCATGTTATCCGAATGCTAAACGTTAACACCGCGAACGTTGTTAAAACCAGCGGACATTGGGGTTTATTCAGATTCATATTTCAGTGTTTGGCATCAGCCGATCAGAGGGGATTGCTCTCCGGTCGCAAACAGCTTTAATTTCCGACAAAAAACTAACATGACTGACGTGGGACTTTGGATAACCGAGGGACTGTAACGCTGCGAAATCTGAATGGCCGAGTGTAATTCCACAAACTGTTGTTAAATATTTATGTGGTTTCGAAGTTGCTGTGGCTACAAAGGCTATAATAATTCCTACACGCCTTTAGCCTTATGCATAGAATATAGATGTCTCTATACCTACAATTTTGTGCAAGCAATGTTAAATTGAATTATGTATTCAAATTGCAAAACTTGATTTGTATGTAAAAACACACGCAACAATCAATTTTGATATATGTGGACAAACTGATTACTAAAATCAGTATATAAGTACATATGCAAACCAACATGTTTACTTAAATACAAATCCTATTTTATACGATACATACTAGTATAGTATTATATTATCTGTACTTGTTATTTTATATGTATAACACAAATGCTAGTACGATTGTAATAGATATTGAAAGGGGATCAAATAAGCTATAGGATTTAATTAATCATGTCACGCCTCGATCGAACTGGTCGTCGCCAAAATTAGCTATTCTGCATCGGGTCTAGAGGGACATGAATTGGGACGAACTGTGGCGGAGCAAGGGCCACTATACTACCAGTATCTAACTCCTCAATTATATTATTCGCTTGCTCTTTGACTACTTTAACTGCATACTAAGGACCTAAGCAAATCATCTATATCTTTTCTTTACTCAGGGTTGGTTGGTTTTTACTTGTTTTTACTAAAGGTAACTTATATTTAAATGTTAAAGAAAAACGCCAAGAAAATTTATAAAAAATGTCTGATTTGTAATTTAAATAAATTTTTGCCATTTCTTCTTAATTATCCTTATCAGATAAAGAACTGGATTATCTTCAAAGATACTACAGCTCTACGCCCATACAATGTTGTGTAGTCTATAAGAAATAGCGTATATCTATTTCAAAAAACCATCAAAATGAAACGATGTACTGCCGGAATTAATCTACCCTGAAACAGCCAAAGCTGATTGAGCGTTTCCTTTATAAAGCTGAACGCGACGTTGCCCCACCGCAGCTCCTCTGTTGCAAAAAGTATTAAGATTTTTCACGTCGGCTTAAACTAGTTCTGCATGCCAAAGATTACAGAATCTTCTGCATTTCGAGGCGTTCACTAGTTCATAATTAAGTAACATAATTAATAGAAAGGAATGACTACTTTTCTACTGATATTATTACTGACTAGAAAAGTAATGTTACTTAAGGCTGCAGTCTAGCAAAATTGCGTTTTCAACAAGTTATTTGACAATTTTTTCCCGGCTAATGAAATGATAAACTGATTTTTTTTTTCTTGTTTATCAATTAGTGTTATATACGCAATGCGCGTGAATTTTTTCACATTTATAAAGTTACTTTATGTTACCTTAATCAGGCCTTCAAGATAAGTCTCTTTCCCCCAAAGACATTTCGAGCTAAGTTTGTGCACTCACTACGTTGCAACCGATTACAATTTATACAATTTGATCAGCGCATTATTATCCTTATATAGTCGTAATTAAAATCTGCTGAATACAATTGCCGAAAAACTTATGATTTTCCTAATTAGAACGTTATAAATTCATTAAATTTCCCATTTTTTGCCTTACAAAAAACTATTGATAAATACTGCTAAAAGTTATTTTTTCCATTAATTTATTCGAGTTGGTTGAAGACCAATGAGTATTAATCCTTTAAAAATTTTTTTTTGAATTTTGATAATTCTTTAAATATTAAAAAAATATTTAAAATAATTAGGAAAAATCTTAGCGAATTTCTTTAGTCGCGCTCCTTGGGTCGGAGCGTTCTGACGTGTGCTCTACGCTCGATTTTCCTTCATACCGAAGTGAAAGTTGCTCTACTTCATTAAATTTAATATTTTTGTTAATTGATTATTTTTATCTTAGTTTTGTGCAAATATTCGTATTTTTAAACATTTGATTTCGATATGGAAAATAAACGAAAAAAATATGCGTGTAACTACTAGAAAAAAAATTATCTTCGAACATAAAGTTAATGAAACCAAATAGATTACAAAGGTGATTGGCAACAATTTCGTTATTTTACGGGGTGTCAGTAAAGGGATGTATATTTCTTTAAAACTAAAGTAAGCTCATAAATTTTCTTATAATATAATTTTTTTTTGAAGTTCCAAAAATGTTTATTTTTCGTTTGAGAAATACGAAATATAATATAAACTTGTATTGAGAACTTGAACTTGGAACATACGGGGAAAATGATTTGTTTACTCCAAAATTCCAAATATGTCGAGGTGTTTTCATTTTTTCTTCTAGTCATTTTGAACGTAGCGGCATGTTGTTTGATTATTAATTTTGTAACTTAAATACAGGATGTTGGTTTTATATTCTGATCTTACAGACGCGCTGACAAATTTAGTCTACCATTTCTAGTTTAGTCCACCAACTCTAAGTACCAATATTAAAACGAATGGATTATCATCACATCATCAAAACTCAGATGTAATGGAAGATCACAATAACATAGAAAATTGTGATCTTCCAGATAAAACACAAGTAACAGAGACGCACAGAATAAAAAAAGAGGACGAAAACGATAATTCGTTGATGCTTTCCCTTTTCGACGTATTGTTAGGGTACATCACCAATCTGCAAAAAACAAAACTGATGATTCCCAATTGCTGATTAAAAATGAAAAACAAATAATCGACAACAGTGGTGAAAATTTGTTGATCACAATGAAACATCCTTCAGTGGTAGCAGATTTACTCATTTAAAATGTATCGGTGAACAGCGTAAAGGAGAGGAGGAAAGGAAAACATTATGAATGTGGATGGTGGATTGTATACAGGGTGTAATCGATAAGTATGTGCAGGCGATTATGACGTTATTATTGCAGGTATCAAAAAACTTAAAACTGATATCGAAATTACTTTACCTAATGAGCAAAATGACAATAATAACTTTTTAAAAGTATAACGAGAAATATCTAAAAAATTTACTTTATACACTCCCATATCAAGAAGGGAAAATGGGACTAGTAGAAGTTAAATGTCTAATTCCGGAAAAAGACATGAATGCGGAAGATGCGGTTAAAAATAAAAAAATTAATATTTGAAATACAATGCAAAAAAATAACACTTTTGTCATAGATAAGAATCATGACTATTTTTTCCAAATTTAGGGACAACTAAACGTTGCAGAAGCAGAAGTCTGCTTATTTGCTGTTTGGACTGGAGTGAATCATGATCGTCTAATATTAATTTTGTGAGAAACGTCTTCCCAGTTCAAAATGGAGAAATAAACCATCCACACGAAGACCGACATCCGCGCGGAGGAGTCGCGGGCGGAAGCTAGTCAGAAATAAATATCTTTTGTTTTCATTTGCGCATTTTTCTATTTTATAATTTTTTTACACAAACATTACATTTTTTTTATTATATACAAAATTTGTTTATCCGTTTTATTAGTGAAACTGAACAACTTTCACTAAGAAACTTAGGTCGAAAAAAATGTATAGAGTTATGCATTTTGTATGGAAAGTTTATTTTTTTTTTATATTTCGTCCAAATTTCTTTGTAAAAGTTGATCAGTTATATAAACATGAAGTTTAAGATATCAATAGAACGTATTCGCAAATTTTGTGTACTGATAAAAAGAATCACCCGGTGTAATTTTCACGAAAATTGTTTCAAATTGTCATTTTAGGTACTTATTACGAATATTAAATTATGCATACGAATGATTTAATTTTTAAAAATTAAGTGGAGCAACTTTCCCTTAGTACATTTGTATTATTTACATATAGGATGACAGGATGCATTTGTTTGCACTACTAGACCAATAGAGCAGGCTCCAAGGAGATGTTCGTTTGCAAAAATAGCGGACCTAAATCTGACTTCTGATATATATTGTATAGGTCCCAGACATCCTATAGACAGATGTTGCCAACCAGTTTTGTGGTCCCCCTGCCCGCACCCCGGTAATTAAATATGGCATACAAAGAAAAAAATAAAAATTTCCAAAACATGCCGTGTGGGGTATCAAATGAAAGAGCTTATTGAGTAGATCACGAATATATAGCATACTATATACATTTCTTACACTTTCTCTAAGATTTTTTAGAAAATTTACGAAAATGGTCCATTTTTGAGTTAACTTTAAACCACTATAGATTGAAAACTCATGAATATATTTTTTAAATTATTATTTTAAATAATTAACAATAGTCCATTGTTTATGATTCAATAGTTCGTAATATAATATAAGTGAGCTATGTGGTGGATTTGATGAAAATAACTATATACTATATGAACTTGAAAATATACTCGCCATCTTTGAATGCTCCCCCCACTCCCCCATGCAACTATTTCACTGTACGAAATATTGAATCGTAAACAATGGACTATTGTTAATTATTTAAAATAATAATTTAAAAAATATATTTATGAGTTTTCAATCTATAGTGGTTTAAAGTTAACTCAAAAATGGACCATTTTCGTAAATTTTCTAAAAAATCTTAGAGAAAGTGTAAGAAATGTATATAGTATGCTATATATTCGTGATCTACTCAATAAGCTCTTTCATTTGATACCCCACACGGCATGTTTTGGAAATTTTTATTTTTTTCTTTGTATGCCATATTTAATTACCGGGGTGCGGGCAGGGGGACCACAAAACTGGTTGGCAACATCTGTCTATAGGATGTCTGGGATCTATACAATATATATCAGAAGTCAGATTTAGGTCCGCGATTTTTGCAAACGAAACTCCACTGAGAGTCCGGTCTACAAGCCCTTAATCAATTGAAGGCACTCGTTTTTTAAAAAAAATACGTACTGAAATGTTTTATCTACCTCAAAATAAGAAAAGAACTCATGCCTCGTGTCTATGTAACCACGTGTAACGAAGACACAATACATACAAGGTATGTAGATGCAGAATGACTTAAAATAGATGATGAGATAGAAATACGAAAAAAACTAGGAGACGAAATGGTATTTATTGTATTCTATTTTACTGATTTAAATAGCTATAAGAAACATCTCTCTTATTTCCTCCTTGTTTCTCTACATAAATATACACTACGAAAATTCATAGCACCTACGCATTTTATCGTAGTTATGGTATGAAAAAGCTTATTATTCACCCGTCATACTTAACACAGAGATAACCTACTTTATTATTTAATACAAAATAATAGCTTGGTGTAAAAAAAGGTAATTTTAATAAAAGTAACGCGTACCTACACGTGTAGCTCCAATTTTCATTATATTTTCTTGCAACTTGACTGGCACTTGTAAGTAATAAAACATGAGAATCTACATGTTTATATAAACTCAATGTTTATTGACTTCAAGCGTATACATTGAGAATTAAATAAATGCTAAAACTTTAACTCTTCTTCTTTACTACCCGCAAACTTTGTCATTTAAATACACAGTTCGAGTAAAACTGTAGTACAAAGATATGTTGAATACAAAAGTCACAAATAAAAACTTTACAGTTGATATAGTACTAAGAACAAACAGGCTCTCTTAAGACTCCTAAATCTTGAAATATAAATCTAAACTTTAGTCATGATTCAACTCTCTAATTAGGTTTGGCAAATTTGTATATCCTTGAACTAAATTGAAAATGTTTTACAATTAAGAATAATGAATAGAAAATAAATATAAACTTCAAAATGACTAACTGAATAAATAAGCATAAGCTGTACACTGTACACGTTATTTTTTCATATTTTAAAACGTATCATTATAGTCACTCCTCAATGAAAGAAAATTAGGCGACCGCGTCGATAAGTATCAGTAAAACTGTGGTCTACCAGATTATCTATATTTCTACTCTACTATTATTTTCAGTTCATGTTTAAATTACTCTAGTTTAAGTTATAATTTGACTTTAAACATGCAATGACAAATTGAACCTAGTGCGACAAATACACCAGAAAAAGGACAAACCAACGTATATATATAACGTGGACCTAAACATATTTATCAATACAAACAAGCAATCTTTTCGTATGTAAAAAGAAACGTATGTATCCACAGTCCTTGACTACGTGTATATACAATAATCTCACTACTGAATCGAAATAGTTAATAAATAGGATTTCACGCTTAACTATATCCAATAAACCGATAGATTTGCTTAAATACCAAACAACTAGTTTCCAATCATGTGGTTGGATGCAAATATCGGATAAAAAGTCCAGCTTGTTTGTAAGTGTGTGTATTGAATATAAACAGACGCACATAAAGTGCTCGTACTAAGTGCAAAGCGATTACGCTCGCCTTTGACCAGAATTTGCAATAATGCTTGCTTCCTAATGGCAATCTAGCATACCGTTTAACTTCTAATTCCGCTTTCATGTACGTTAAATATTGCATGCGTATAACGTGTGAAATAATTAGTTGTATAATATACTTAATTAATATACCTGGAATATTTTTGTTTGCATTTAAATACATAATAAAATACCTAATATGATTGTAAAAGCATTTTTAATGTAGGTATTAAATAGATAAAAAGGATTTTACAAGTTTAACACTTTAACCGATTAACCCATATTTTTAATGTATCTTCCTCTTGCCTAATTAAATGTATTATTCAACAACCGCTTTAGGAATTGAACAAAAAAGCTACAAGCACTTTTGTTAGATCATGTTTTTTAAAATAAAAAGTATCCATCATCTAAAAGAATTCGCTGCTATTAATTTCCTTCAAGTTTGTGAGAACAAACAAAATTGAAGAATATCAAAATTGATTTAAGAAGTTGAGAATATAAGACAGTCTTTATCTCTCCAGTTTTGTTCGTTTTAATCTTATTCGCGAAGCAAATCCGTAAAAGTACTTACGCCTCTTCGTTCAAAAATTGCAACATTAAGAGAAATTTTGCAATTTTTTATGGAAATTGCGTAACATCACTGTAAAGTTTCACGGGAATTGTACAAGACAAATTCAAGTTCATTTTTGATTGGAAGAACAATAAACTTCATTTCACTTTGTTATTCCACGTTTTAAAGTGAAACTTTTATTACATCGTCTCAAACTTTTTGGTCTGTGTAGCGCATGACGCGTGTATCGCGGCTGCCGAGTAGGTATACCTACTCGGCAGCCGACCGACACGCGACATGCGCTACACAAAGCAGTGTTCGGAACCGTTCGAACAGTTTCACTTTTACCGTGGTTTCATAAAACCACACAACATTTTTTTTTATTTTTTGTACATTTTGGGTTCTTAATGTTGTGAAACATTAAGCCTAACGATTTTGTTAACCTCACCCATATTTAAGACAACGCTTTTTTTACAAACACTGAGATATTTTCTCTAAAACGTTTATGAATAAGAGCATCAAATATATAATATTATGTAACTACCAGGTGTCTTTTAAAATAATATGAAGTAAGAAATTCAAAAAATCAATTATCCACAAATCCAAAACACTCGTTCCATTCAATAAAAAATCCTCGAAAACACGTGCCCATAAATTCGTATATTAAATAAAAAGTAAAATATCAAGATAAACCGTAAATCCAATGCAGTGTTATTTATAGACGACAGTTGAAAGCCAGTAATAGATTAGTTCGGTCTCGGTGAGTTCCGAATAATCTTCATGACGGGTCCATTGGAACCCTGATATTTCCCTGTTTCATATCTTCTGTAGATTATGGATTACATACATTCTGTCCTTAATTAAAATCCTTTTTTAAATATGGCATGGTACAAAAATTGTTTGGCTGCGTAGTTTAAATTGAGCCCTTTTTTTTCATAAAGCTGTTCATTCATACTTTTATTTTTTAAATAGTTGTTAGAGCTAAACGTTCTTTCAGTGAATTAATAAGAAAAAGGAAGGAATTGACTACTTGACATTTAAGTTGGAAAAAATATCTTAGGATAGCTTCATAATATTATGTTTCATTTAGTGTATGGAAATGGGAACTTATAGCCTATTTCCATTAGAAGAAGATTTACATTATGTCTGATCATAAAGAGATATAACAATCATATCGTTACGTTATAGATTGATGACTCACAAGCTACGAAACCCATAAATTGACCGTGAATTAAGCCATCTGCTGACTGTTCTTAATAAATAAATGTCTTCGTATAATCTGATTACTCGTTTCGGTTCGCAAACAAAGGCCTGATTGGGTCTGAACAAATTTTACAAATGACTATGTTGTATACTAGTGACCCAATCGCGCTTCGCTTCTGCTTTATAGTACAACTAGCGACCCGCCCCGGCTTCGCACGGGTGCAATGCTGATACTAAATACACTACAGAAAAACTGTGAACGTTGTATATAAAAACATAGCGGCCCGCTCCGGCTTCGCACGGGTATAAAATATATAGCCGGGCGGCCGGCCGGTACCGCCGCAAACGCTACGTCCCGCAATTGTTAAATCTGTTATATCTTCGAAAATATTCACTTAAATCATACGGTGTAAAGGGCCATATAGATCTATATTAAATGAACAATGTATTCAAGATATTTAATTGGTTAAGGATTAATGCTGTATTGGTTAAAATCGCTTCGAAAATTAGCCATTATTTGTCGTAAAAAGTAAATGACAAAAAAAAGTTATTGTGGGTTATCCATAAGAGATAGATATATACCATCGCGGACTTTTCTGTAGACCTTTTCAATGTGTATAATACTTATTTATTTATTTTATTAAGGCTCATTAGCAGCTGTACATCGATTGTTTTACATAAAAAATACACAAAAAATATAAGACATGGACAACTAATAAAAAATGAGCACTGCATGCCAGCAAAAATTAATTACATTAAAAAAATAATAATAATATACACATTAAATACATTTTAACTTAATAAAATACATTTTAAAATAATCACTTGATAAAATTTCAATAACAATAAAATAATCAAAATGAAATAAAATTAATTGAAATTTATACAAATAAAATTAAAAAGTTACTTTAAAATTGACTACATATATAACATTCAAATTAAATTAATATAAAATGCAGAATTAATTCATTTTCCAACATAAATAAACAACAAAATCATGTATAAAAGAGAGGTACCTAGTATAATTAAACACTGACATGGTTGATCGCTTGCAACGTCTGTTTAAATTTTCCAATATTATCAAAATGTATATCTAGTGTATGATTTACTATTCGATTGTAATTTCTACATATTCGTGGTATGGGAGAGAAGGAACCCAAAGTGGTCCTCATGATAGGCACCGATAATAGTGGGATCGGTTTACGTGGGAATTTACTAGGCGTCCAGAATCCAATCAGAGAAAGCAATTGAGGGCAGTCAATATGATTTCTAATTAGTTTGTATAAAAATAAAATATCAAAATTGTCGCGCCTTTTCTCTAAAGAAACCATTCTAAAATATTCCAAACACTTAGAGTACGAAATCAGACTTTTACTAATGTTTTGACTATAAGCAAGGTGCCATATAAACCTTTTTTGCACGCGCTCTAATCGAATTGAATGTGTAGCAAAGTGAGGGCGCCACACTACAGAGCAGTATTCTAAGACATTACGTACAAAGGTATTATAAAGGATAATTTTAGTCTTAGGACATTTGAATAATCTTGCGTTTCTGATTACGAACCCGAGCATCTGGTTGGCCTTCTTTACAACGTTTTCAATGTGGTCTAGAAAAGTAAATTTTGTATCAAAAGTAACGCCCAAATCTTTGATACTATCCACTCTCCCTAATTCTTGATTATTGGCATAATATTTTGAGTTAATGGCAACATGTTTACGTGAAAAAGTTATATAAGAGCATTTTCCTATATTAAGCTTCATGCCATTTGATTTACACCAATTTACAAGGTTATTAAAGTCCTCTTGAAGAAGAAAAGTGTCCTCAATACGAGTTATTACACGCATAAATTTCAGATCGTCCGCAAACAGGTATGGTGTGGAGTTACGGAAACAGCTAACAATGTCATTAATAAATATATTAAATAACACGGGGCCTAAGTGCGAGCCTTGTGGTACGCCAGATTTGATGCTATAATACGGAGAATCGAACCCATTTACTACCACGTAGAACGCACGTGAGTGCAAATAACTACCCAACCATTTCAAAAGCGATCCAGAAAAACCAATTGTAGCTAGTTTGTGAATTAAAATATTATGAGGAACCATGTCAAACGCCTTTTTAAAATCGGTGTATATGACGTCGACTTGCTGTTTGCGGTCTATGGCAGAAATAATATTTTGTGAAAAATGAACTAGGTTAGTTACTGTGGAACGAGCCTTAGTGAATCCATGCTGACTGTCCGTTAAATATTTTTTTAAATGGTGTTGAATGAAAGGTAATGTGCAAATTTCAAACACCTTGGAAAACGTCGATATAATTGAAATTGGTCTATAGTTACGAACTGAGCCACTATCCCCATTTTTAAAGATCGGAACAACCTTGGCGGATTTCCATTGAATAGGAAATTCTCCGGAAGTAAGGGATTCATTAAAAATTAACCACAGAGGCAATGAAAGGAGATCTGCACATTCAACTAAAAATATAGGAGGAATTCCATCAGGCCCAGCACCTTTTGACCTGTCTAACGATTTAAGAGCTTCCCTAATTCTTTTACGTTCAATAAACAAAGAACCAAGGTTGTCACAGGCATTTGTAGGGACTTGTTGTGTAAAAGAAATCGAGGTCTCTGTTTCATAAACTGAATGAAAATATTTTGCAAAAAGGTCACAGATATCTGCACCGTTATCAGCTGTTTGAGCTTCATCGTGCGTAACAGCCGGGTACGTTAATACATTTTTGCGTTTATTTTTAATGTAGCCCCAAAAAGCCTTACAGTTAGTTTTGATTTTTTTTCAACGCCAGCAACGTAATTCATGTAGTCAATTCTTGCAAGACGATTACACCTACTGTTTAATAACTGCAATTCAATTCTATCCATGGGGTTTTTGTATTTATTATAGCGATGTTTGATTTTATATTTTTCTTTAAGTCTTTTCAGAAACGTCTGGCTTATCCAGGGATGACGCTGTTTAGATCTTCTTTTTAAAAGTGGGATGAAAAGTTGAATGGATCTTTCAAGAATTTCGTTAAAAATATCAACCATGTCAGTAACATCACCGCAGTCCTCAAATTTTTCTTGCCAGTTTATATTTGCCAGATAATCTCGTAACTCAACATAATTGCCTTTGTGATAGTTATATATTTTTCTGTTACTATTGGGCATCAAATTTGAGGAGCTGTGAAAATTAGTAGTGATTAAAAGTGGTGGATGTAATGGATCAATTTTAGTTAAACAATTAAAACATTCAGTTACATTACAAGTATTAAAATCAGCTAAAACAAGATCTAGAAGTCTATTATGAACATTAGGAACATTATTATACTGCATTAAATTATTAACGTTGCAAAAATCCCTTAACATGGAATCTAGAGGGGATACAGATGTTACATTAAATTGATTAGAATTAAAACACCAAAACGAACTCAAATTAAAATCTCCAACGATAAGAGTCGGGTACTCATGTAGTTCAGAAACTCTATTACAATTGTTTATAAATTTAGCTAAACAATTTTTATTTACAGGCGGTGGGAGGTAGGCAGCACATAATACTAGTTTTGAGATTGTATTTCCGAGGCTTATGTTAATAGATATCCACAGGTCTTCACCATCACTATCCCATTCAACTAAGCGAGTAGAGATAATATTTTTGTTGACTGCTACAAGAACACCACCACCATCTTTCTTAGCTGTCGCTCCAGATATGAAGCGATCCCTCCTGTATACATTATAATCACTCCCAAAAAGCTCACCACTCAGCACAGTGTCATTTAACCATGTCTCAGTGAAGATGATTATGTCGTAATTGTAAATGCAAATATTCCTGTATACTTCATGTGTTTTGATGCGAAGACCACGCGTGTTTTGGTAATAGATGTTAAGCATTTTTGCATTTAGGCTATTTGATCATGCTATTAAGATAATAAATTTAAGATAGTTTATCAAGATAGGCTAAGTTCTTAATAATTTTTAAGTCAGCACCATCATTTTTTCTCATGAGAACTTTGCCATTTCTGACCCAAACATATTTGTATCCAATTTCTTTGGCCTTTATTCTAGACGCTGCATGAATGATTTTAGTTTGAGGAGATAGATGTTCAGCAATGTATATAGGTTTACGGTCATTACCTAGGCCAATGTGACTAGTATTAAGCTTATCTTCAATGTTTTTATTCCTATTAAAATTAATAGCTGCAGCTAGAAAACTATCGCGCACTTTGGCGGTGGAAAACTGGGCTATGATCGACCGTGGCCGTGGATTAGAACGGTCTTGCTTTGCAGTTCGGGTACATCGAGATATCTTCTCATCCTGTATCTTACAACCAATAGCGTCTCCAATTCTTGACACAATATCAAATACATTTTCACTTCGTGACTCTGGAATGCATTGAAGTTCCAAATTACAAGCCCTTGTTTGATGTTCCAGTTGTTCAATTCGTTCGTTTAAATTTAGTACAGTCTTTTGTAATTTCGAGTTTTCAAGAATTAAGTTCGACACTGAATCTTTTTCAGCTTCCTTTATTTTTTGAAATGTTTCGTATTGGGCATTCATGAAGGTTATTGAATCTTTTATATCTTGAACTTCAGTGACTTCCTTAAGTGACTTTACTTCAGCGTTAAAGGCAGAGGATAACGAAGACTTAAGCTGTTGAAGCATTTCACTGTTTTCCGCCTTTAATACCTCCCTAACAACTTCACGAAGACACTTACTTAGTACATTATTTTGATAAAACTCGTAGGGTTCAGCCTGCGTTTGCAATGTAAGTGGAAAAAATGTAATTTTTTACGACATCACATTAGAAACCTCGAAAATAACAGTGCTTCTCCACTATTTAATGGATGGTTATTATACATATAAACCTTCCTCTTGAATCACTCTATCTATTTAAAAAAACCGCATCAAAATCCGTTGCGTAGTTTCAAAGATTTAAGCGTACAAAGGGACATTGGGACATAGGGACATAGGGACAGAGAAAGCGACTTTGTTTTATACTATGTAGTGATGATGATATGGGGTCTACAAGCGAACGAGTACCTTGAACCTTCAAGGGAAACGTACCATCTTAGGCTACACCTGACCTAAACTTCAGGCGAGATTGTGGGCAAGCGCTTCCCTATTGACTTTAAAAAAAATAAAATAACAGATGACGTCAATGTTCCATGTAAAACTCTATTAATTACTCTACGCATGTTACGAGAGACAGTATTGAGTACGTTATATATTCCTACTTAAATTTGGCAAGAACATAGATGGTTATAAATTTATAAAGAATAGAAAAAATTCGATCACGTGGCGGGACTCGAACCCGCATCCTTTCGCGCCATTCCGGGGCGGATGCCTGACCAATTCAGCCACTCGTGACCCGCCAGAGCAATCGAATTTATTCTATTCTTTCAGTTTTATGTGTCTTAGGGACACACATAGATGGTTTTTGAATGACTACCATGAGAATGAAGCCGGGGGCTGCAACTTGTGCACATATACACATTAAAACTAACAAATTCATAAACATAAAGATTGTAATTAGGTACTCGTTTTCAATATCCATTAAAAGAAAATACCTATAATTATTTATTAATGACTAATGGAGCTCAAAAAAGAAAGAAATTGTTGTTGACATCGCGTAAAATCTCGTCACCCACTCTAATATTTTTTTCAAATAATTTTTTCGAATAAAAACGTGTACCTATTTGAGCTTCCATCTGCCCTATTATTTCGTTCCTAGAATTCTTCACGAAATACAAAATTATTTGTCTTCACAAATTACATTTATATAACAGTTTGATTACAGTAATAACAATACAAATAATTCCAAATCAAAACTCGTATTTCTAGGAATAGAAGAATCTAGAATTGTTTGCTATATTTCTATGAAAGAAAATGTATGTAGTATTTAATTTTCTGTCTACGCATGATTTATTTAGCATGTTACTAAGGTACAATAGCTACACAATACTATCAATTTTGCTCCAAACCCTGAATTTATGGGCATTATCTAGTTTAATGCTGCGTATTATGCATTCATAACTATTACATGAATACGGTCTGTTATATTTACGTGACAGAGGTGTCGCGATAAGCAAAACAATCCGTACGTAATGGATGGCGTGACGTTTTGATGTCGATTTTATATTATGCCAATTCATTGGCTTGTATGACAGTGATGAAGAGCTTTATTTAGATGGTAAGGTTCATCTATAAATACCAAGTTTTCATTAATACATTATTCAAACTGCTTTAAACAAGCTTAATTCCTAATTGGAATTGAAAAAAGATAGTTCGCGTTACCTCTCTAACATAAAATATCATAGTTATCATTATCATCATGAGTGATTTAAGTAGATTATAATATAAATTTATAAGATAAATTTAGATTATAAGATAAATTTTTAAAGATGTTTTATTGATAATTCTTGAACGTTATTTTGTGTAGTTATTTTTTTTTTTTATGTTCTTAAATCATAACCGTTTTTAAATGCATGTGGTGTTAGCCTATAATTAATTGTTGCACTTGATATGTTAAATTGTATTTTCCTTGTATGTCTATAATTAGTGTTAACAATTGTTGGCTATCCTTTGTAAAATAAATAAATAAATTATTGTTTAAGTACATTCTTTGCGTATTTAAGATACAAAGTCCGTATGCTTTGTAATTTATCGTATTCAAGGGACGAACTAAAATAAAAGCACAATTTTAATTCGAACTTTATTTTATGTGTTCAAAATTAAATTTGGAGAAAAACGAATTTCTAGAATAAAACAAACTCCCTATATTAAAAAGACATCTAATTACTCTCTTACAATTTTAAAGACGAAATAACCTATTCAGAGATTACTTTTGTCGGAGACGAATTTAATTTTCAATACTACGTAAATGACCTACTTTTCCTCACCTAGGTTTTATTATTTCGCTTAAAACTCAACATTATAAAAGTTTGAAACTTAACACAGTTTTTTAAAATAAATTGGAGGCTTAAAATGCACCTGCCGTTGGTCCTAAATTCCTGGTATAACAATTATTGTGCAATGCACATTATTTTAATACAAACTACAAAGTCTTTATTAATACTTCGAAATATTAAAACGCATTGTTTTCAATCAAAATACCCAGTGAAATGTTCGTTGTCTCATGTATAAGCCGGTCCTGTAATTACAAGGCATTGTGGAAGGAATGAAACAATGCTTTTAATGTCTGCGAAATAATCCTCTACTTTTAATACGCATGATATCTATTAAAATTAAAGTAGCATATAAAAAAGCTGCATATTTTCAGTACTTTAGTAATAACTAATAAGAGTTTTGATTTGGAAACAATAGAAAAAATTATATTCTTTAAAAAGGTTATATTCGTGACAATCCTCCCACTTTACGACTAGTTTATCGTCCGACGAACAATACAAAAGTTTTTAGTTTATCCAAACATTTTGCATAATAAAATCAAATATTCGCGTGTTATGAAACTACGTAACGTTATGTAAAATAACCAAAGCTTTGTGTAAGCAAAACATTTCGGCTTTAGGTAAAAATAAGGTTTAATACCAAGCTATCTAGGACTTTTATTAAAGTTGAATAAGAATTTATGGAAAATTGTTCCATATTTAGCGAAACTAAGCATGCGGTCGAAAATAAACATATCTTTACGATTTTCTTTTATTCGATTTTACGCAAAGCTTGATTGTAAGTCAAGAAATAAAATTTGTACAAAGAAAAAGCTTTCAAACGATTTTATATATTAATATTAGTTTTATAAGACAATTAATTTATGCAAAAATTACTTCATTTGTTACCTACCCATACTCTACATAGTTCTCAATAACATAAATGCAATCAAAAACTGAGTTTCAACCGAAAAATAGTCAACAACTTCCACAAATATGAAACACGAGTGAACACAATTTCATTGGTCCAAACGCACAACGCAAACACGTAACATCACCTTTGATTATATCAATGCTGAGAACCGAGAGCATCCCATGTGTGACATTTCATTTTGGGTTAAAAGGCATGACATCATAACGATCTACGTACAATCCTATATCTCCTAAAATCATTGCTGTAAAGCCTTTGAACAAAACAAAACAGAGCACCCTGTTTATATAAATAATTGAAATCAGAAATTGCATTCGCTTCCCACAAGCAGAATTTATTATCAATCTTATATCCTGAGTGCGAGTAACAATAACAACTTGGTCGATCTCTGGCTCAATCAAGAGATACGAAGCGACTTTGCGTTAATTGCTCCCTTGTTAATTATTTATGCTTCTGCAAATTAAGTTTCACGAATAAGGTTGAGTAACAAACATTGAACATTTTTAATTAGGAAAAAAGAAAACCATACGATCCACTAGTATTCCACTTGCATTATTGTAGCGAAAACTAAGATTGAATTGATTTTATTGTAATATAACTTTATAATATTTTACGAGAAGAATATTTACAATACCTACTTTTGTAAAGAAATTTCGCATAAAATACTTTTATTAGAGACTTGGCTTCATATTACGAGTTAGTATACTTAGTTCGTACTCAGACATATTGGGCTATCCATATTTAAGAAATTTTTCGATTTGATCAAAAACTTACAACTCTAAAGATAATTTCAGAGTATTTTCACGACCGACATTTCCAAGTTTGTAATTTTCTTTTTGAAACGTGTCTTTTAAATCAAAATTATAAAATATGTAATCATCTGTCCATGGGGTGTAATCCTAAAATTTACGTAAGAATAACAGAAGATACCATATTCAATATTTGATCACGTATTATTGTAGTCTAAAAGGGTTTCCCTACGTGTTGACTTTATTTCCCGCAATCTCACAGATCAGACTCTTTATTCCAGGGATAAGGAAACCCATAAAATAATAATAAATTCTTTATTTTTCGCAAAATCTCCTTGATATATAAGTCGTACTCCAGAGAGCAATAGAATAATAAGTTGACGATAACTTCCTAAGAAATATAAATATGTAAATTTATGTTTAAGGAAGTATACATTTTAGTATAATTCTTTAATTTGAATAAATAGAAGAAGTTGAAATCTTTCATTATTAATAGATAACAAACCAAGGATCACACAATCAGTTTAGCTGCTCTTAAGTAAATTTATTCTTATCTGATTCTCCTTAATTTTAACAAGGTTAGGAGACACTCGATAAGGGCTACGTTTACTGAAACATCTCATTCCAATGAAAAGTTCCTTTGAATGTGCGGGCGAACTTCGGTTAAAAGCTAGTAAGTAGATTATATTTTGCTCATTATGATTGAAATTTCAATAGAAATATTTGCGGAAGTGATAACATGCAATGTCGATAAAACGTTTCTCGCTCGATGATTGTAAGTACACGGAAAGGCCATTTAAGTGGCTGATCTTAGATGGAATTAACGGGAACTTTTATACTTTCAATACTAATATTGTGGAAACTGCGCTTCGCTCACACAAAATAAAAGCAATGGACCTTTTTTTCCTTTGTTTACTTGTGATTTTCCTTCTTTTGTTTTCGTTCGTTATAAAATTGTAGCGGACACAGACCACCAAGAATAATAATGGCTTTTGCTGACTCTGTGGCATTCTCAGTACGTTATACTGTTACTACATTATACATACGAGTATAATTTTAACTGTTCTGTGGTATCACTGCAACTGACGTAAAATTGCTATAGTTATGCTTTTATTATAGTTGAAATGTTAAATGGATACAGAAAACACAATCACTTCTTTATATTATAGAGACGTGTGTCTTAAATGTATAAGTATACCTATTATAATTATTCAAGTCATAAACTTATATTTATTTTTGTTACTTTAAAAATCTATCAAATGGCTTCCCAAGTAACTACGGAGCGTGACTGGACCAAAATTCATAGAATTTCATAGAAAATACAACAGAATGGTACGGGAGATATTAACGTTTTAAAAAAAGTCATTTTAGTATAGTTGGGTTTTTGATATACTGTTTCTCTTGCTATTTCGGTTAGAGTCCAGGCTGTCTGGCTGGCGGTAGTGGTTGCGTTTATTAGTGCGCACAGGAAAATATCCGTAATTTAAAGTCATTTCTTAACGCGTAATTTTTAATCTTTTGCCTTTAGATAGATCCATCAGACATAAATTTTTTATTGCAAGACGTTTTTTTCGTTGTTAAATAGGTGCCATACGCAATTTTTTATTTCAAAATAATTAAAATGTCATCGAAATAAGTGAAATTACATCAACATGAGTCCGCTTAAAAGGTAAGTAATAACTTTATTACTTATATTATATTATCCTTTTTTAATACTTATATTGAATAATTAGTAAACTAATATTTTTAATAGATAGTTTCATATTTATTACACTTTTGGGTATTAATATGAATTTGATGATATTTGGTTTTTATCAAGTTTACATTAACGTCCTATTTGAGGTTCGTTGGGAAAAGGAGGCACCATGGTAGATTGTTGCTAAAAAATTGTAAATAGTAAAATGAATATTATACATAGTATATCCTTCACGGGGACTCATGTTGATGGAATTTCACTTATTTCGATGACATTTTAATGATTTTGAAATAAAAAATTGCGTCTGGCACCTATTTAACAACGAAAAAAACGTCTTGCAATAAAAAATTTATGTCTGATGGATCTATCTAAAGGCAAAAGATTAAAAATTACGCGTTAATAAATGACTTTAAATTACGGATATTTTCCTGTGCGCACTAATAAACGCAACCACTACCGCCAGCCAGACAGCCTGGACTCTAACCGAAATAGCAAGAGAAACAGTATATCAAAAACCCAACTATACTAAAATTCTCTCTTGTCAACGTTGGTAGCTCCTATACGAGAAATAGAACGTAGCGGAGAGATTTTCTTATTGGGCTGTCAAAAGACCTGTGCCACACAATGTCAATAACTGCCCGCAACACCGATGACCTGGGTGGATTTTTGGTAGAAATATAAGAGCAAAAGCTTCGCTACAGATTACTGTGTTGGATATTTCGATAAGGATAACAATGTTTTTTGGTTCTTGAATTATACAATAATGATTATATTTTAATAACCAAACATTTGATCTAGCACATAGAAATAATTATGAAAAAAACTATACCTATTTAGATTATTCAGTTTAAAAAGAGCAACAGCTACAGAGTTTTTTGACGTTTTATGTTTATATATAGTACCAAATGTACTTCTAAAAGAAGACTATTCGAATAAATAAATATTTGAGTAGGCGTTTATTTTTCTTGCTTAAATTCGAGGTAGCATAAATAAGAAGAAAATTAATAAAAATAATAAGGATTAAACGAATAATCGAAGATGTTAAAGATCACCGGGTCACATAAATAAACACAGTAAGTAATACTGTACGTAAGACTGAAATAAGGTAAAATTATTTTATCTACATTTTTAAGTTGTGTAGAATTTTTATAAATGGAGGAATCTTTTTCTTGGCGAATATTTCCTTACCGCTTGTTTACAAACTTTTTCTGCAAAAAGCGAAGCAAGCTCTCTTAGAAATTAAATTCATATGCTCTTACAAATATATTCGCACTAAATTATATTCGTTTACTCCGTATTTCCAACAACCTAAAGTAATTCTCCGCAAACCGTTAAAAGATAATTAAAAGCGTAATATTCCTGAGCATTAAATTTAATTTAGGGTCAATTAGTATGAAAATAAAGTCATAAATTACGAAATGGCTTAAATAAGTTTTATTTTCTAATTTTAAAATTTGAAATAAAATTAATGATTTTTATAATATGCAATATAGGTACATTGTTATAATGTTTTATTTGCTGTTAATTTTAGTTATAACTAACAAACTCACAACAAGTATTTGTTTTGATTTAATAACAGGACTAAAATGTTTTTAAAAATAAGATGAAGTAGGTAAAGATTTTTTGCTTTTAATAAAATTCATTTTATTAGCAATAAATTATAAGCCTAGCTGTGGATTAATTTTTGTATAGAACTATAGAAATACAAAATTTTATTAAATATTATGATCAATATCTAAAAAATCTAAAAAAATTCAAAATAGTCACGTTCGTTTCAAATGTGGACGGACGTCATGTCCGTGGCCTGCATGACCTGGGAAAAAATACCGAAAACGTCATTGAAACTTGATCACGTATCAAGTGCGCCTTATCTCGAGTTTTCTGGTAAACTTGAAAACAATTCAAAAGTGGGGAAACTTCCACCGTTTATTACTATTACGCCACCGCTCGGAATTGTGCAATCTAAGTTGAAAATTTCAAGGTTCCCAAAGTAGAACGTCTGAGCTCTCCTTTACCCTATATTTATGTGAAGATAACATTGAGGTAATAATTATTCCTTTATGAACTTGTTACATAATTTATGGTAATACGGTTCGAAACCTTGTGAACATGTAAAGCTAATTTATTTATGAGTTATGGGTGTATTACGGGCGAGACTATAAATCAGTAATAAGGTATGTTGCTCATTACGTACACGTTTATTTTAGTTTTTACTACCTTAATATTGATATATATTTTACTGTATATGTGCGATTAAAAAGAAATAATATAATACTTTGGTCAATTCAAACACTGAAAAGTAAGTATGAACTTGGTAGTCGCTTACCATAATACTCAAGTGATACATAATATTGACAATTATAATAGTACATAGTTACCAACACGGTTAAATAAAAAATAAAAAATATTTCATAAAAATATTCTCAATTGACGGTTTGCTGGTACACAATTATGACCGAAGCATTGTATCAATTTATTTTTAATTAACGATAAATCGATGAGGATTTTTCCATCAAACTTTCGGAAAAATGAACCTTGTTTGTGCTGACCTTTTTTATTTACACCGTTAACCGTGGGTTGAAATTGAATTACGAGTTGAAACCCGATTTCGTTGACAATATAGCCTTTAATCAAATAACTATGATTGGTTCGTGTTATTTTATAAAACACAAAAGGGGATATAAACTATCTTATTCTATAGACTGGTGGTACCAATACACCGAAACAAGATATTAAAAAAAGCTGTTTCTTAGCTATTTCTATGCTTATAATATAAAGCGTAGTGACTATTAATTTGTCTTTGATTAAACCTTTGGAAGAAATAGCAGGATTAAAATAGATTAATGGTCCTTTGAGAAATTAATACATAATTTAACATCGCAATTAATTTTTTGAAACACTTAAACAGCTTAAAATAAATGTAGGTATCTACCATAATAGAGATTGTTAAAAAATTAACTACCTATATTATCTACGATACATATATAATAATGAAAGAGCATATAAAACTGGAAGCATCATAAAACTTATATCTAAAATAGTTAAGTTGAGTCGTTAAAAACTAGGTCATAAATGAACTGACACTTTTAAACCCTGATATTACTAAAGTTTTTTTAGACTTAACCGAAACTTGTATATGAAGAAGGTTCGTCATATATTAATAAATCACACCTAAAAAGTTTGAAGGTAGCAGCTCATAATTTTAATATATTTTTTTTTTTCATAATATATATACTTGGGTCTTATGACGGAAAAAATACATTTTGGTTTTCTAGCAGAAATACATAGCAGTGTTACAGATAAACAATAAATACCTATAAATATTAAAAAAAAATTCTGAAATGAAGCATTTTACCAATATTATCTATTAAAATTTCGAGACGTGACAAATGAAAAATTCAGACTGGAAACTTATTTAAGCTCTCTGCTAATATTGAGAAGGTAAGGTTCTATCCAATATCTATTAACAAAATGAATTTGGCTTCCTGAATAATTTAGATAAGCTAGCACTTTAATAATTATTCCCTTCTTTATTGACTCGACGAAGAACTATATAATTTAACTAAGTATTTTGTGTACTGTTTATGATGTTTACATTGTCTCTATCCTTCTATCCTAACTAAATTTACTTGGATTGGACTTGTGTTAAACATAGGATAGGTTTTATCCCGGAAATCCTGTGGGTACGGGAACTATGCGGGTTTTTCTGTGAAAACGCGGGCGAAGTCGCGGGCAGAAAGCTAGTGATTATATAAATTAATAAAGATGTAACTTTTAACACCATTTTATAAGAATAATCTCATCCTGATTGCATAGCATTAATGATCGTTGTTTATTGTTGTTTATCAGTATTACATTATATATTTAAAAAAAAACTATTATAAAAATTACAAATATTCTCTCGGAGTAAACTTAATCCAGACATACTATAGCTCAGTCCGATATTAATTATCAGGCTTAACGATTGCAATTCTCATTTCCCGTGGATTCTTTATAAAAAGTATTTATAACCCCTTTCAATTCAAATGCTTTATTGCGAAAAAATCATTGGACTGCATTTAGATATTTGCCGACACAAGCAAATGAAATGTAGTGGCGTGCGTTTAGTACTTATATTATAGCAGTCCGCCCCGGCTTCGCCCGTAGTACGTACTATACGTCATATAACCTACAAAACGTACCTAAATATCTAACAGTGAAAGAATTTTTGAAATCAGTTGAGATGTGCGTTCATACAAACAACTCTTCAAAACGGACTCTTTAACTTTATTTATTAGTTAAGAAAACATAATAATTCGGATAAGAAAAGATAAGTAAGTAAAAAGTAGTATGGAAAATTACGTCGAGCAAAACCACGTCAACAAATCAATTTCAAATATTCCTACACAGCATAATACACAGAAATACACGTCAAATGTAGCAGAAGAACCGTAACAAATTGTCACGTAAAATGAAAAATAACATTGAGCCAAATAAACTGCGATTCATAAGATACAATTGTTCAGATTTCATATTTGTCTATGTTGTGGATTCACAGCTGTTATTGTTTGTAATCTGTGTATATTTTCAGTAAACAAGGCAGGCAAACAATTGCATCAGTACACAGATAGATGAAAGCCGATTTAATATCGGCTTTATGTATATTTTTCTATTGTAACAAATTTAAATACAGACTTCATTTTACAAATTTTGTATGGACAGTTTTTGTCTGGTAATATTATTCTTCTTGTGAAGACAAATTTATAAAAAGGAAAAGATCGGGTCATGACTAAAATTGGTTTTACAATTACGGTTTCAATCGAAAGTTTATCAAGGAAACTCACTTAAATGACACAACCTTAGAAATAAGAAGTAGTACCTACACGAATTCACCAAACATCAACGAATTGAACCATAACATAAAGCTAAGAATTAAGGTATTTCGTGTAACAACGCGTAACATACATCACACAATATACTCCAAGATTGCCATAAATATGCCTCGAACAACCTTGTGACAGAACACAATATTCAGTTCTTCGACCGAGGATAAAATTCTCGAAGACATGTCAACAATTTAGCCAGGATATTGCAACTATATCACAACCGCAGTGCTGCGGCGTTACCCGCGTGTAACCACAAACCCGGCCTTGTTTATTACGCACCATTATTACATACCCGCTTCACTTTCTCCGTTTCGCCTTCAACTGAGAATAAACAAGCTAGTTTCATTTCCTAGTATTGTAAATTTATTTGTGCTGTGCATTTCTCGTTTTGGTTTTATTCTGCGGTTATATTTAACTTCTATATATTCAATATTTTCTATGCAATATGGTTTATTGCTTTACACAGTAAAACAATAACAAGTCAGAACATTGTATGTAACACATTAATATTCAGTTACAACTGGTTAATTTTTACTCATAATTGAATTAATTACTCTTTTATCGATTCTATTCCTAATAATAACATTATATATAACAATATCTTCTATTATGTAGGTTAGACTTCTTTCAATAACTGACTTAAATTAATTGTGGCACGCGTGTGTTATATTGTGTGGTTGACTGTTATTTTTGGGCACCAAATATTAATATTATTACTCTCTTAGCGCATATAGAAGATATAAACTGTTCCGCAGTAACAATGGAATATTGTACAAGTACCTTTAGTAAAAAAAGATTTGCTTCGTATGGTAGTTATACGAAGCAAATCTTTTTTTACTAAACCCGTTAACCTACTACATCGACTTACCCATCTAACTAACTTCTAGCTCGGTGTGTATCTTAATTTCCGATGTTAAAGTGCAAACCGATTGTCAAAATCTAACTAAGTATTTATTTAAATATTAATGCGTAAACAAAATACAAATATTATTGTAAAAGTATGAACACTTTTAACTGTATAAATATATGTGGGATAATCATGAATAGGTACCGTGGAACAGAGAACCTGAATGTGTTATGCTAATCTTTTGTTTTCTAAGGATAATAAAAGGGCTATTTACCCTCTGTCTAGTTTTTATAAAAAGGTATGCTCACTCGATCGTGAATATAACGCCTGCAATAACAATAATTGGATTCTGTATTAGCAATATAACGTCCATATCTGGTTATTTTGCATAGTTAAATCTGTATTATTTGATATTTTGGCCTAAGATTTTATAAGAATTTCACTTGATAAAGATAACTGAAATATATTCATAGATAACTTACAATATTGTTGTTCAAAATTGATTTAAGTTTTAAAGGAGGTGGAAAACAACCTTAGTGATAATAGAAGGTACATAATTACTATCGGTATTGATTAATGCAATATCAATGTGTTTTTCAATGGAATAAAACAGTCAATGATAAGGCGGAATAACAACCCACGTCCTTCGATTACAACGACTCTTTCACAAACTAGGT
The DNA here is from genome assembly GCA_029959065.1 of Colias behrii. Taxonomy (NCBI): domain Eukaryota; kingdom Metazoa; phylum Arthropoda; class Insecta; order Lepidoptera; family Pieridae; genus Colias; species Colias behrii. The sequence goes on from JARWMC010000015.1 coordinate 4,893,143, forward strand.
CACACTTAAAATATAAATAACATATATTTTTACCAAATCTATCTTGTATGTTTCTAGAAAATCTTAATTTAAAATGTGATCAACATTAAGTCACCGCAAATGTACTTTCAAATAAATACAGTGGTCGCCAACGATTATAAATTACGAGTGCAACTAAAAACTGGAGAAAAAATGACTATATTTTAGACTAGCAGTGAAACATGACCCATTTAAATGAGGTTTCCCCTAGGAAAAACGAAAAATATCGGGCTTTACACTGGAAAGCTTCTACCGCTGATGTTTTCATACTATTTTACTTTCGCGCCCCAACATATAAATGAATAACTTCTATAAAACACCGGGTAATGGATATTTGAGGGAAAAAGTATGTTTATAATATAGTCAAAGTACTTTTTTTTTATTTATTAGCTTTTTATTTATTTTGAGTACATAGCCAAAAAGAAACAAAACAATAATTTTGCATTCCAAATATCGACAAACGTGTACATATTAAAACTTATAATTATGCAGTTTCTGTAAGTTTATAATATGATATTATGTAATAAGTTAAATGTATATAGTTTGTATTTTACTCTATTAAATAAACCCCCAGTAGTACTGTATCATATTTATCAAATCTCTATGTTTTACCTCAGCCAATTTCACAACATAGTCATCAAGCTTTATTTATAACTGCGATACAATCAAGATACGACCTCTCACGACATTATATTAAGATCTTAACAGTTGACCTATCGAGGGCTGTTATATTTGTCTTTTCCTAGCCTACCAGAGAAGGTCAACATTCTATGAAACATGGTTATATGTAACCTAAAATTATCTTCAATATTATGTAAGTCCTCTTATTTACTTTAATAATAAATATAAATTAGTAATCTTTATACATAAAAGAAAGTCGTGTTAGTTACACGACTTATAACTCAAGATCGACTACACGGACTTTAACGATTTTTCGTCCATTAGATTCATCTCCACTGGGATTAGGATAAAAACAAAAAGAATTAACCCAGGTGGACCCAACCCACAAACAAAATATGCTGAACGAAGTTAACAATTTTAACCCAGATAAGCCTGAAACTAAAATTTTCTGAAAATTTTGAAAAAAGTTACATTATTTAGTTTATTAGATCTTATGCAACATAAAAAAAATTATGAAAAAAAAATTAGGTGTAAGGCTTTCAGGGAAACAGCCGTCCTATATGTAGGACAGTAGGATAATAAGAGGAAATAAAAGACCATTTATGACAAAACAGAATGTAATCAAAAAGTGTAGTTTATTAGATAACTATTGATTATATTACCCATTGTAATAGGAAGGTCGAAGCCACGTGAAATCAGCACATCGCAAAAAGTGAGAACAACGCTTGCACCCAGCCCCAATTCTTTATATATTGGATTGCACATAGTTGTAGCACCTTGGTATGGTTCCATCCATAAAACATACCCTAACCGTGTAGCACCTACCCAAGCTTTGAACCCGTACCTAATAGGTTTACCTTTTATGTGCTGTTTGCAGCCATGTCTACCATAGTAGGGGATCATGGCCTCATCTACACTGTAATGCTCTTCAAGAGGAGAAAACTCTAAGAACTTTTTATTTAGAAGTGTAACTAGGGGGCGTACTTTTGTGTATTTGTCTTGCAAATCCAGATTATCATTGACATGAAGGTGGCGAAAAATAAAGTCAAATCTATCCCTAGTCATAGCCGAGCTGATCAATTCATTCTTTGTATCAGGGGAGTTTTCCCAATACATTCTTCTACGGGGGAGCCATGAATAACCACTAACCAACAATATGCCGATGAAACATTTCATATCTTCAGTGGTTATGTCTCCAGGCAAATTCTTTTTGACAGCATATTTATTGCTCTCTGACACCAACAACGAAATAACATCTTCATCTAAGAAGTTTTCAAACCACTCAATTGGGCGCTTATCTTGGCAAGCGCCTTGAACATTTGGCCAATTCACGGGATTTTTTGCCAAGTCCCGTTTTCTCCATGCGTAGGTACGCCTACGTTTAGTTCGACCTGTAGAATCAGAAGGTTCTTCTTCTGTATCACTCACCATAATCTGCCCTTGAATCATTCAGAATGTTTCGTGGCAAATTATTCAAAGTTACATTATCTTCTTCACCCGAATCTTCGTCAGTGAGACAGTCAGGATCAACAGGAGGAGGTAGAATACATATCAGTCGTTCTCTATAATCTTCTTCATTATCAGAAACATTTTCTAAAGCATCTAAAATTTCATGCGCAGCTAACGGTCTGTAAAGAAAAAGTTGTATTATTGTACTAAAATCATGTATATTATCCTACTGTCCTATATATAGTACGCTAGTATTTGTAACAAGTTATACGTAATTTATTTATATTATTTTAATAGAATATTTATTTAGTACAAAAGTTAAGGTTATCAACTAGATATTAACACAGAAAAAAACAACTCACGAGTAAAATATAACTTTTTATACATACCTGTCATTTGCCATGTCTGCAACGCACTTTTATTACACACTTATAAGGTAAAATATAAGGTAAAAACTGTTAAAATAACTGTCTTTTTATTTTTTCTAATAAAGCTGACACGTTTCTTACTGCAAATCATGAGACTAAATAATCTTAGATAAAGAGGGTATTCTGATATATTTTTTTATTTCTACTGTCCTAAATATAGGACAGTAGGCTTATCTGGGTTAATTTACTTATATTCAAAAATGCTTTCAAATTAGAACTGCTAGCAGAGGTTATTGATGTTTAAAATTAAACACAGACTCATATATAAATGTATTTCTCTACTTATAAATATAAAGTCTGAGTATTGGCAACACAAATATAGCGTAAAGTCCATTTCAAGAAAGAAGTCCCGCAGACGCAGCGCTGTATGCGCGCGTAATAATGTTGGCAGGGTTAAATGTGGGGAAATCTGTGAGGGAAATTATGTATCGTTCATTTAATTTCATTTTATAAACTACTGCGACTCGAATATTTAGATAAAAAAATTGATATATGTAATGTATTGGCCGATCTCCCCATCTGTTAAATTAGTTCCATAATTGTCCGCGGGACTTCTTTCTTGAAATGGACTTTAGCTAAGTTTTATCAGTTCATTTTCCTAACATACTGCGACAGTGTTGTCATTCTCTTAATTTACATAACAATGAGTTTTATCAACTTCATTTAAATACGCAAAAGGACGAAGTATTGTTATTATAAGAAAATTAAGTCATATTATGCATGATAATTTCGCCATGAATTTATATTTTACGCAGAAAAGCGATAAAAATAAGTAAGAAATGATTGCTGCTTGTTAGTAAATGAAGCTACGAGTACAACAAGCCATAGAAAAGAATATTTAATATTTTAATGACATTTTAACAACGTAGTTGGTACGTAAAATATAATTTAACTTCTAGTTATATCTTTTATTTTGTGAAGTGAAAACTAAATTATAGATTGACCTATAACTAAATAAATAAATCAGCTCTGTCGCAACAAAACAAAATTAAAACGAGCCTATCCTATTTGTAAAGAATAATACTCAAAATTAGTAATTTAAAACGATTTCGGTCTGTGAATTATTCATTTCTTAGCCCGAAAATTAACGTGCTCTTTCATTCGGAAATTGTTAAAGCATCCAAACTGTGGGAAAATCAGATTATTCTGGCTTTTATTCGTAAATTTTGTTGGAATTAATATTAAACTTTTACCGGAATGTGATTGAAATTAGAAACACAAACTCCCACGCGATATCTGTTAATGTACAGTTTGATCCCGTTTCACACGTGTTTTGGTCACATAGACGCAAAATAGCAGATCTGAATAAATATGCCTACTTTCGCAGAATATTTTTTGTTTATAGACAAAAGTTAAGTATTGTAAAAACTTGAAAACTTCTACCAGTAGTTTATTCTTGATCATAGCACGAAATACTTGCGTTCAAAATGTAATTCTATAAAAACACGTTCACAACTTCCCAAACGTAAATAGAGAGAATCTTTTCGTATAAAAACCCGAGATAAAGTTCTAAATCCATGTTAATAATTTATCTTCTTATCGCTCCTTTGTTTTATAAAATTGTAGCAATGTTACGCGCTTTTATTACAAGCCATTTACAATTTTTACTACACAAATCATTGTGATACAGCTGCGGCAATTCGATATCAAGTAGACAGTCAGCCAGCCGTTTCAAAGGACTTTTTCTTAATGTGAGATAGCTTCCCTTGACGCGTAATATTTTCATCAGATGTAGCTATCTCAGCGTAAAGGCTAGACCTATTCATGAAAAAGATTTCTTTTTAAGGATCCAACACGTAACACAATGATATATAAGCCCTTGGAGCAAATTATAATCTGACAGACGTATCTTTCAATTGCAATTTTTTCACACAGGCGTCTGGTCACATTTATAGCAGCTAAAATAAATCTTTCACTGTAAAAATTACAAGAAAGCAATTAATGGTTTGAATTATTATTATTATTAGTTGTTTAACTTAAGAATCCGAAAGAGTAACCAGAATAGTCATTCTGGGTTTATAGTCATTAAGTAGGTAATTATAATTGACATACTAAACACCTAAACGGCACAACAATCGTTCACTTGTGTCCTGTCATAGTAAAAGTTACGATCTAAACATACTAAAATAATCTTAGTATGCTCAAATCTCCATTAAAGCTTCACCAGCCAATTTCACATATAACTTTACCTACATGTTCATTCAATATCCTTGCATTTTACATACAATTCGCTTGAATTACACGCAATGTGAACGATATTTGCAATTCCATTCCTATGTAAATAGATATAAGTATTGGAATTTTAGAATTCTATCGTCTTGAACTTCATTTTACTACGGATATTTCTTATTGTGTTCTTTAACCGACGCTTATTGCAATATACATTATTTTAAAGCTTCATTTGAATTGTTTCAAACTTATTACAGGGTCAATGTGCTCAGATACCTAGTTTAAAAATTAATAAATTAAAATTCCATTTTTATTCGTATCAACTATAATATGTATGTATTTAATATCAGTATTAATTTTTATTAAGGAGGATTGATGTACTCCGATGTACATCCGGGTATGGGCTGCCTAAATTCAAAATTTTTCTAAAAATTACTCTAAAATTATTATTAAAATAATTTTTATTCTTTCTTTTGTTTATGTTATTTGTTATGTGTATAACAAAATAAAAGGAAAATCCACACATTTTCACACGTACAAAATGGCTAGACCACGTTATAGTGCCGCAGGAAATTCAATAAAGCCTGCAAAGGTTCTCTTACAAGTTTATAACTTTATTACAGCAGAATCCATCATACTCGGGAAAGCTTCTAGACATGTACCTAATGTAATCATGATTTACGCTGTAAATTCATTGCAATAGTTACTATGTAACTCTAGTATCGTAGTAAAAAGGAATTTATATAAGCTTTATGGTAAATATTTATAACATTATAAAAGATTAGGTAAGTATTATTACAATGTTAAATATTGTTCTTTGCTCCATGTATTGCGAATACTCTGTTTTATCTATGAAATTATTAATTCCTAGATAATACAGACTCGTATTATTATTACTTTTTAGTGTTTTGTAGACCGAGCTATCAACCTTGTATCCGAAATTTATATGGTTGTCTATTCATTATTTATAAATTAAGTAATAGAAATTTAAGTTACCTTAAGTCACATACTGCAATATAGGAAACCATAGAAAAGGCAGATAGAATACGCTAGAAAAAATTAAGATAGAAAAGGAGAAATCTTCTTATATAAAAACATAGAAGCAAAGCTGAAACTGAAACACAAATAATAGTATCAAATAAACGTGTCATCCAACAATCGCAGTGATAGGAAGCAATCCAATTACTTAAACACAGTATCTCTTTGTAGCAACATAAATAGAAATAATAGAAAGCATTTCCACGTCTCAGTTTCACCATCGTTAGTTGTTGCACGGTAATTGTTCTAATACTTAAAGATGTGGGAGGTGTGATGGAAAAAATAAATATAAGTAATGTGTGTTTTTTTAATAAAAAAAATATAATCATGTATTTCATTCATACAGAAATTGGACTTATAGTGTTACATGATCACATATTTCAATTAGATATAAAAATTATTCAAACGTGAGACGCTGATTTGTCTAAAAAATATTTAACAATTTAATTTATTTCAATTTTGTTCTCTATACTCTATACATGAATCCCTTATCTAATATACAACGATTCGACAATTCCTTTGCAGACAAAAGTCAGTACATATTAATTTGCTTTCGTAGAATCTACATAAAAGCACATTCAATACATTCAGGAAACGACCCTAAGCTGGATTCAATCGCTTTTATTACAATTAATCACATTCAAATTGGAAAATAAACGTTATACATTATCCTCATACAGTTTTGCTCGTAACAAATCCCAAAATAATTGAATTTAGCCAGACTTATCTCGTAAAGAGCATCCCTCCGTAATTCAAAGAGAGTTTAATGAAGCTTGGACGACGTTTTCAATTTCTCGTCATCTTTTAATGAGTTTTACTACTGTCTCCGATATTCGAAATATTTAAGGCAATCCAGCAATGTTTGAGGATTGAAGTTTTTAAATTCAGAAACATCTATTTAGTAGAATTTGTTAAAATAAAAATGTCTAACTAAGAAATACTAAGTCAAAGAAATTATTAATATTTTATTAAAAAACTTACACCGGGTTTTCTGACCCAGATATTGTAAAATACAAGATTTATCTAGCATATTTAATTTGCTTATCCATTTTAATTGACTTCATATTAAGAAGTCCTTTAAAAATACGTCATACTTCTGTTTGATAAATCATCAAACGTCTTGTATAAACAAATCAGATAGGAGCATACATTATGAATAAGAAATTAAATGGAGATGAGTCGTCTGTTTCCAGCATACGTTTATTTAAATTCAAGTTTATCTTAACCCTAAATAAATATGGCTTTCCCGGCTGAGGGACAACTTTGTACATGAAATATAACTAGTAGAAGGTTGCTTTTCAAACCAAGCTGTTGTATTTGGTCTTTGTATATAGATTTTAGATTAGGAGATCAATTTTAGTTATCAATGTTATATTAATTGTGTAATTAAAGAGTTTTAATTTCATTTTATGTATAGACAACTCACGTAAATCACATTAAAGAAAATTATTTCTTTAAGGGCCGATTTTTCAATGCCCAGATAAACAGCTAGATAGACTTTATTCTTCAGTTAACACAATATTCAATTTTTCAATAGACGAATAGGACTTATCTATCGAATAACTACGTTATTTGAGGAATAAATCTATTTGCCGCTCCAACGGCCAGATAGCGCGCTATTCGACGGTTAGGCGTTTGAGTTGACAACTGACGCGTCAAATTTGGGATATTTTCGTATGTCATAACATAGAGCGTAGAATTATTAACAATTAAACCTCTTTCTATATAATTATTATCAATTAAAATCATATTGAAATTGATGTTTTTGATAGTACTGATGACCATGCCATTGAAAATTTGCCGAACGCTGCCTTCAAAGTATGTCGTTTCCATCGTAAAATATATAAATTGAAACACAAATTTAACCAAACTCTTTACTCGAATCAAAACAACAATCAACAATCATAGAAGACAAGAGCAATACAAGACAAACTTAAAATGCACTCCTGACGTGAGTCATAATGACGGTTGTTGACAAATTGCAAGAGTTGACTCTATCCCGCTCTAACCTGACTAATTTAATATGTTTGTTTCGCCACTCCGAGAGCAGAGCTGCCAATATGGAAATATTTGGTCAGATAGTTATTCATCAAATAAATCACGATTGAAAAATAGGCGAGCCGTTATGAGTTAGATAAATAATTGAATAAATCTATTCGAGGGGTAGTTATTAGACTGTTTATCTCGGGATTGAAAAATCGGCCCTAAAATGTGTATGGGATATGGTATAAAGGTACGTTGTATGAACAATTAATCAATGAAATAATTATTATCATTAATCACTACATAGTATAAAACAAAGTCGCTTTCCCTGTCCCTATGTCCCTTTGTACGCTTAAATCTTTGAAACTACGCAACGGATTTTGATGCGGTTTTTTTTAATAGATAGAGTGATTCAAGAGGAAGGTTTATATGTATAATAACATCCATTAAATAGTGGAGAAGTACTGTTATTTTTGAGGTTTCTAATGTGATGTCGTAAAAAATTACATTTTTTCCGCTTACATTGCAAACGCAGGCTGAACCCTACGAGTTTTATCAAAATAATGTACTAAGTATTATACACATTGAAAAGGTCTACAGAAAAGTCCGCGATGGTATATGTCTATCTCTTATGGATAACCCACAATAACTTTTTTTGTCATTTACTTTTTACGACAAATAATGGCTAATTTTCGATGCGATTTTAACCAATACAGCATTAATCCTTAACCAATTAAATACCTTGAATACATTGTTCATTTAATATAGATCTATATGGCCCTTTACACCGTATGATTTAAGTGAATATTTTCGAAGATATTACAGATTTAAAAATTGCGGGACGTAGCGTTTGCGGCGGTACCGGCCGGCCTCCCGGCTATCTATTTTATACCCGTGCGAAGCCGGAGCGGGCCGCTATGTTTTTATATACACATAAAGTTACACATAAAGTTAATATCATAAACTTATTTGAAAAATTATACAATAAAAATAGGAGAAACTCCGGTATCTGTGGTAGTATGAACTGTGCTACAGATACCTGCGCCCACCCCTCAAATTAACTAGAAATGACTATGTTATACATACATGATACAACGTTCACAGTTTTTCTGTAGTGTATTTAGTATCAGCATTGCACCCGTGCGAAGCCGGGGCGGGTCGCTAGTATATAATATTTCATGAAGTATCTGGTGAAAAAACATAATCCTACTCTTTACTTTTTTATATTACCTACCTGTATTTGAATTTGTACCATTTGAATTAAGTTTATTTTAAAACAAATACTATGTAGTTAATTAGCAGCAATAAAATTAAATTGAAACAAAATACCAATCTAATTGCAATATTCCGCAGATTTCTCAGATTTCCGTTCTTACAAAGTTTTTAAAAGATATCTCTATCTATCTCTTTAGAAATACGACGACTTCTTGTGAAAACGATAGTCCTTTAAATCAATACCATAGTTTATCTATACTAATATTATAAAGAGGAAAGGTTTGTAATTATGTATGTATGTATGTATGGTTTTCACGCATAAACTACTGGACCGATTTTGATGAAATTTGGGACAGATAATCTTCAGACCCTGAGAAAGAATATAGGCTACCTTTTATTGCGAAATATGTACCACGGGCGAAGCCGGGGCGGACCGCTAGTTAGTTAATAAATATATTAACATTCAGTCATTTCATTAAAATAAGAGAACGTCATTACGCCTAAAATTGCGATAATAAACGAAAAGTAAAAGATCTTTTATGTTCATTCAGGGTTATTTCAAATGAATTAAATTATAAATAGGAATATAATACGAAAAATTATGTTAAAATTTGTTTATTCAAACATTTTCCCTCAAACGCAATTCGCCTTGTGAGCACTTTAAAATATTTAATTAAAGCCAACGAAACCAAGTACATACCATTCTTAATTGGTTTGTGGATTCTTGGAAATGCAAAGCTTATCTTTATATTCCTAATGAATATTGTATTAGCTTAGGAATCCCAAATCCATACTAATATTATAAATGCGAAAGTAACTCTGTCTGTCTGTCTGTTACTCAATCACGCCTAAACTACTGAACCAATTTGCATGAAATTTGGTATGGAGATATTTTGATACCCGAGAAAGGACATAGGCTACCTTTTATTGCGAAATATGTACCACGGGCGAAGCCGGGGCGGACCTCTAATAATATTATAAATGCGAAAGTGTGTTTATTCGTATTAATGTGACATGGCCATGGGTAACTTTTGACAGCGGTGAAACGACTCATACTAATGCGAATTTAACATCAGGGGAATCCGCGGGCAAAGAAAAATATATGAATATTGTTTTCAAAAAAATGTTGTGTGGTTTTATGAAACCACGGTAAAAGTGAAACTGTTCGAACGGTTCCGAACACTGCTTTGTGTAGCGCATGTCGCGCGACACGCGCGACACGCGACATGCGCTACACAGACCAAAAAGTTTGAGACGATGTAATAAAAGTTTCACTTTAAATATTGTTTTCAATAAAATTCCAAAATTCACAATAACTTTGCCAAGCACGTTTCTTTTAAAATAACATGAACACAATTAGCCGTAAATCGTTCTGGCCATAAGAAGGCAGTAAAACTTATTCATTGGTCAAATTCACTAAAACACGAACAAACAGAAAGTTTACTATGCCGTAAAGTTTACTGCTTCGTTCAAATGAAAGTTCCGAGTGCATTTAACAACAATCAAATGTGTCCAAAACACTTGCACTATATTACTTAGCTTTAGAATTAAATGGAGCAAAACGTATATATTAGCAATAATTTATTTGTAATCATGCATTTAGTTCAAAGGATAAAAATCAAAACTATAATTTTTATCACCTGCAGTTTTCTTATTCCCCTTGTAAAGACACAAACTATCTAAGTTGTTTATTTGTTTAGTTTTTATATTTCATAATGCTATTATTTTACCGTCCCGTTCCGTAAATACACTTAACAGAGACCACAAAAAAGGCTTTGTATGTGTTTTTCTGTTTGCTTATCACAGATAAAAAACCAAATAACGATATATTATTTCTTATCGTATAAGCTTCCGCATTATATCATCATGATAATATAAGGGGCTTTATGATCCATATTAGGATATACATCCTGACAACGTTACAAAGTTCAAAGGCTTTGTGGGGAATGTTAACCTTCATAGCATCATAAGTTCTTATGTGAACGTCGAAAGGTATAACCACGCTCTGAAATACGAAATTTCCTCCAAAATAATCCCCGTGATGAAACTACGTCACGTACAAATTGAATTGTTCGGAAATAAGCGAAGTAAGAAGAAGGAAAACAATTGCAGTTCAAAATCTATGATCATGATTGCAAGATGAATTTGGATTATGTTAAACCTTAATGAAAATTCAGGGAACACGGAAGAAAAATCCGATGGAAACAGACTCCTGTTTTCTTCTAATTTACAATTAAATAACTTTTGAAATAAAGCAATAAAAATACATGAATTAACATTAAATAAAAACGTTTCTGTGTTTTAATGAAACATATTAAATCTGTGTAGTTAATTTTATTGCATTAACAAATGCAAATGTACAATATGCATTATAAGTACAGTACTCCAAAATTAATAATGCGCATGCAGATCTTCGCTAATTGTCGTATTTCCAAAAACACCCGAATCATTGAATCGTAAGAGCCCTAAACAATGCACTTGCATTTTACACCCTGTTCAAAAGAAATAGAAGTCAAATCAGGGTCATACACAATCAAAAACAATTCGGGCGGTATATGGGCGGTATAAATAGGTGACGGTAGCCTGTCAGTCAAAAAACTCACAAATCCGTCAGTCGTCTTTAAATATTGGCGGTGACTGCACGTGTTCTCTCTGTGTGGAATTATATAGAGCTGCTATTACATAACCTTCTTCGTTTTGTTTTTAAAGGTGAATTGAATTAATCGATGAAATGATTATTTACACAGGTGATAGCAGTAGGGAAAGTAAAAATGAGAGAGAAGAGCATAATAAAAGTTCCGATGTATCTACAATGTCAGAAATAAAGATAATCCTGAGTTTGATTGTGTTTTTTATTTATTTGTAATCACTACATAGTATAAAACAAAGTCGCTTTCTCTGTCCCTATGTCCCTATGTCCCTTTGTATGCTTAAATCTTTAAAATTACGCAACGGATTTTGATGCGGTTTTTTTTAATAGATAGAGTGATTCAAGAGGAAGGTTTTAGTATATAATTTATTAGGTTTTAGACAAAGCGGGCGAAGCCGCGGGCGGTAAGCTAGTTGTAATATAATTGTGGAATGATCAGTACTGTAAATACTTTTGAACTGAGATTTTAATGATTAGATTTCTGTGATTTAAATGTAAACCTGTTTGAAATATTACAATATAAATCTTGTCTTATTTTAACCTTCTTTTCTTCCATCATTACACCAGTTTCAGTAAGACACTTTAAAAGTATTATAAATTTTTCCACGTAAATCAATCCAACAAAGATATGTTCGCAATCGTGGGGTTATCCTCGCTATTTACCTACAAGGAATTATCTAAACAAAATCGTTACTTTCAAATCAATGTGAATCTCTTTTAGCACAAAAAACATAATTTTACTAAATTATGCATGAAGAAAATGCATTTAACCACTCTATATACATATCATCTTCGGACGCTGCGGAAATATGACAGTTGCCGAACAGAGGCGAAGATTTCTATGCGCATTATTACTTTTGGAGTACTGTACTGACATCGTAGGATTTCATTTAGAAAGAGTCGGCCATCTAATGTCAAATCCAATTTCGTATTCATACAGCTATTGTTAAGATTCCGAGTGTGGAATCTAATATGGAGAGGAGCAGGAATAATACGGGACACATTCCTACACTTTGTGATCGCTGATGTGTGAATATTGCGCGAAATAAGGACCGGCTGATGAATATTCCAGTACAAAACTTGTTAAACCACTTACATGATTGTTAATTTGATTATAATATACGTTAGTATGATTGATTTATTTATTGTTGTCTATATAGGTATATAGGTACCTACTTATTTCACTTTTGCATAATTATTATGATGTAAATTATTACATATTAATGTGAAAGCAATATTTTTTTTTTTAAATGACGATTCGAAAGGGTTTTTAAAAATGTCAAATTGAGTAAATAAATGTTCGAGTTTGAGATAGTTAGATGTAAGATTCTCACATAGGGGAGGCCGGGGTTCAAAGTGCCGGGGGTAGGTTGTTCCGATTGAAATAGCTCCGCGAAGAAAAGAGATAGCAATAAGTGTGAAGTGCATCGCGAAACGTCATATCATCGCGCCATTGCGTCAGTCATTTTAGTGACGGTCTGCCCGCGTGTTAGTGTGGTAGTCGATTGGTGACACTCAAACATCACGTAAGTAAATTTTTTCGTCATCATACTTTTTGGTCTATTTCAATCAATTTTCTAGCTATTTGTGTGTTACTTGCTATTATCTGTCGAGTAAACTACAGTGATTAACTTTTTAATATCGTTTTTGGCTTTTTCAAACGTATTCTATCATAATTGGATGTTACTTTAGAAAATGGAATTTGGGGTTCCAAGTTCCTCTGGTGTGGGGCTAGTTGTTCCGCGGAACAACCTGCCCCGTAACGAACACGTAAATAATAAAATTAAAACTTTGTTTTAGGATGAGAAATTATAAACGAAAAACCGAACGGGGCAAGGTTTCATTTGAGCTTTTGAGCCTGAAGCAATTAAACCTTTACCAAAAGCACCGCCAAGATCGTGTGTAACAACTAAGCGACGAATAAGAAAATCAGCAATACTGACAGATACGCCTGAAAAGAATGCTTTGGCTGAAGAAAAAGCAAGAAAAGTAAAGAGCAATAGTAAAATAAAGACGAAGGAAGTTGAAAAAAGAGTCAGAAAGAATAAAGTGACTGGTAAAAACAAGTGAAATTATAAAGTGGCAAGTAAATCCGCAAATGTTAAAGAAAATGTGAAAAGGAAACTACTGCAAGAAGATAATCATGGAAGTGATAGTGAAGAAGAGACAAGAGACCATGGAATGGTATTGTCTAATACGTTGCAATTTATATTCCAACTCACGACCAGGTGAACAATGGATTGAATGCGTCATGTGTACGAATTGTGCTCATTCAAAATGCCTGAAATCTGAAGATGTTCATTCTTATGTTTGTCAAAATTGTAATCCTGACGACGACTCTGAATATTTTTTTTAAGTTACTGAAATGAATCTGTTTTTCCAGAGTAGGTTATAAGTTTAGATTATTGATCTCAGTAAAGTCATTGCTATAAGACTGAATTAAGAAACTATAACTCGAAAAGTTAAAATTTGTTATTTTTTGTCTTTTCATTAAAAGAAATATTTTTTTTTTTGACAAGCAAACGTTTTTCAAAGTTGATTGAGTAACATTAAAAATGTTTATTATTCTTAAATCTATTAATTAGGTTGTACTACACTTGTTATTATTTTATGTTTGCAGTTATGTTAATTACATTTTTTAATTTTTTTGAAAAGTTTGTAAATAACATTAAGATTTTGTACTTTTCTAAATAAAACTAATAAATATTCAAATATACACCTAATTTATTTTATATAATACCTTTCCAACTAATACTACATTATTAGGGACTGGAGTTGATAAGCGGAACAACTTACCTCAGCTGAGGAACAACCAGCCCCTTTGTGGGGCGAGTTGTTCCTTGTCGACTTTTTGCAGAAAAAATATCCTGAGCAATAATATATGCTTATTTCAAAGAACTTAAGTTTACAATTTGAAACAAGGATAAATTATGCACCATTTTATATAGGAACCGTTGATTTTAAACATTTCTATTACATTTATATTGCCTCCGACTCCAAAATCGGAACGTCGAACCCCGGTCTCCGCTAATATAGGATTATAGTTAGGTATCTTTTATTTTCCTAATATGTACCTACGTTTCATCTTTTTACGCACGTAACTTTGTATTTAAGTAGCTTAGTAAAAGTAACGATAGTTAGGTACTAGTTATTATTCTGTGGTAAAAGCAACATTGCAATTGGCCCGTTTCCCTATAAACTACTGTCAAGTTTAAATTGAACTAATTTTAATTCAAACAAAACCTGAATGTTACTAACACCCGTCTCGTTGCATCACTCGCTTGATAACGTCATAAACTCCGGACTTAATTAAAATAGTTCTTGACCAAGATGGGAAAACTTGGAGCGAATAACTTTTATACTATGTTTCATGTAGTAATTTATTTTTGAAAATAGTCTCTCTTCCAAGGCGATTAAATTTTTTCTTAGTACGATGGTCAAGAAAACACTGACAAATTATAATTAACTTAAAAAATAATGTATCAAGAGCGCAGCTGTCACCATGTGCGTCAGTTTGTTGATATAATAGCCAATGCACGAAGCGCAAATGATATCCCACCAAAAACATTTTCATGTAAAATGTTGCCAAGACGAGCCCATATGACTCGCACTGTCAAAAAGTTATCAGATCTCATGTAGAGCCAAGCTTCTAACACTACACGCCCTAACTCTACAAGGCCTAACTTCACAAACTCTACACCTTAGTAAAAATATGTGGCTTGGCTATTTCGCTACATTCACATCGGCGTAAGGTGAAAAATTAATTCACTGTTCATTACTTTTGTGTTATACAATAGTTCTTGTAGTAACGAACGGCCAAGCCACATATTTTGACTAAGGTGTAGAGTTTGTGAAGTTAGGCCTTGTAGAGTTAGGGCGTGTAGTGTTAGAAGCTTGGCTCTACATGAGATCTGATAACTTTTTGACAGTGCGAGTCATATGGGCTCGTCTTGGCAACATTTTACATGAAAATGTTTTTGGTGGGATTTCATTTCTTTTTGTAAGTTGTTTGTAACAATTTTTTTTTTATTTTTAGCTACTGTGTGGACGTAAGAGGCAGGAGACGTTCGCAAAACTTCTATTCATTCATATTTATATGATCTGATCTGAAGTATATGTCTCAATATATGTCGATTAAATTTTTAAATTTTTTTTTTAACAAGGAGTACCTATACATATATATATCTAGGGGAACCAAGTTTTAGATTATTAGATTAGACCTCTAGCGTCATCAAAATTTAATTTAAAATTACAGGTCTCATACAAACTCCCATCCCCTAGTTTAAGGGGTTGGGGGATGAAAGTTACAAGTTTTATAATTTTTTTGTTGTTTGTGTGCTAATACTAGCTTACATACAAAATTTCAGCTTTCTAGGACATTAGGAAATACCTTAAGAATTTTGATGATCATCAGTGAGTCAGTGACGAAATTAGCGTTTTTTAGATATAAATAAAATCTGAAGTATAAAAGCTAATGTAATTAAAACTTAATATGTTCAATAAGTCCGCTATTGACAATATATCCCGAAAATTTTGTTGATCTAGCATAATCCAAACCCAAGTTATGAGGGTTCAAAAAAACGTCGAAGCGCTTCGAGAAAAGGTAGGTAGTGCCCGTGCGCGTAGTCGCTTGGCTCGTCTTGGCGGGGGCACTACCGTGCCCCCAGATATGTCTGTATAATTTATCAATTTATATTATTATTGAAATTAAGCATGCGTGCATATATTGATGGATGCTTGGAATAACATTAACGATTTTAAATGTTGTTAAGTGTTACTAGAGTCACTAAAAAGTTTAAAAACAGTCACTGTCGCTATCTGTCCGCCCTATATACATAGCTTAAATGTTTAAAACTATGCAAAACATTTTGATGCGGTTTTTTAATAGATAGAGTGATTCTCGAAGGTTTTCTCCAATTTATTAGATTTTAGACCAAGCGCGCGAAGCCGCGGACGGAAAACTATTATAAAAATAATAAAATTCAAAACACGAGCCACAACACAGATCACACAATTCTTCACAAAAAATAATCATCTTCAGTTATCAAAGGGAACCGCGAATGTTTGACGCGACCGCACGCCTTTAGAAATACAACGTTTACTTTGCAAATACAAGCCTTAAAGAGAGTTTAAATTAATAAAATACAGTGAACATTGTGTATCTTAGAAATTAATAAAGTATGATATTGTTTTATCTTCTTTTAACTATATTGTCTCATATCTACTCATATGACTGTCTCTAATCTTCTTTTAACTGTATTGTATTTGCATAAAGATATTCTCTGAGTATTTGTTTCGCTTCTGCCTTTTTATTTATTACTTTATAACAAGAAACATTGTTTCAAACGTATGATCAGAGTAATATAGAGCAGAATCTATAAAAATAATTAATCTTTGATTGAAATATAATATCTATAATCTCTGTTATTGCATGTTTATTGAAAACGGTTTATAAGCACAATGCATTTCTTTGTTTTAACAAAAGGTTTATTAAGGCTCTAATTTATCTATAAAAGCACTTAATTATTCGCAGTTTATATTCTGCAATTTTTCATTCAAAACAACGTGTTCGCTAAAGCAATTCATTCCACTTAATTAATTTGCTTTGTTTAACGATTTACATGTTAAATTTAACGTGATATTTATTTGGAAGCGGTAACACAAAATGAGAAGCATTTTCGTTCAATTTATAGTGGAAATAATATTGAATTTCTAACATTACGCGTAAGTAATTGAATCGGTATCGTACTGTTTGTACTAAACAAAGCTAAACATTAATGTTATGTTATAATTCCTCCGGGTTTTCGTGTTTGCTTTTCAGAATTGAATAATGTTAATTTTGTTCTCGCATGTAGGTCAAGGTTATTTTATCCCGACGGGAAACGCCTTGCCGATGGGCTATCAAATTTTCGAAACTGGAGGGTGTATGAGGTATGGTAATAATTCTTGGAATTCGTTTGAAATGTTCAATTTTAAATTGTAAACGAGTATAATATGCGGAATCCAAGTAAGTATTTCAAAAACATAGAAACGTAGAAAATTTTAAACGAGTGCTATATAATGCTAAATGCACCAATATAATTCAAGTGTATCTATATTTAAACTATTTTATTTATCTGTACTCTGTTAGAAATTTTCCCACTACCTTAAAATGATGAAGGTCAATCCTAATATATGAACTTATAAGCACTGATAAGAATACAAAATTAGCTTTGGTTGGTTTAAGCTCCAGGCAGATTAGAAAAGGATGGATAATCTCTCTACAAAGCAGCAGCCTTAAACCGTTATGTAACAATGAGTATGGAAACCACGAGAACCTTATCTTACATTGGTCCGTGTATTTAACAACGCTCTGAATAAGCGGAGAATAAGACTGCGGCCCGAAATGTTCGAGTTAGGGGCTTACAAAATAGTCTTAGCTTAAAACTAGTTGGCAACTTTAGGGTTCGAGAATGATACACAGAAACTGTAAAATAGCTAACTATTGCCGATATTTGTACGAATTGTGAAATGAAATTAACCAACTTCAATTTATTTCTACTATAGGTATATAGACCTTACTTACTGTTAACTACTAAGTACAACATAATATTGAAATATGTGTATAATATCTAATTCCTTATGCATAGTAAGGTCACGACTACATTCCCTAGAGGAGTCTAGAGATGTCTTGTTTTCCATACAACGATACTAGATACAATGTATTATTTGTGTTGAATATTTATGTCCATATACATTAACAGTTATACATACTAACTACTCCACTATGATATATAATTGTACCCACAACGATATTCACATAATTTTACTTCTAAAATATATAACGTTTCTTCCTAACAATGTTAAACTCATCTAACAAAACTGCATTTTCAATGTATATGCAAATTCTGTTTACTATTGTTGCGGATGCCAACTCATCTTAAATTTTACACAACAATATTTAACTAAGCGAAGCTTGCATTATTATAATAATCCTTTATAAGCACAAAAATGTATAACATAAATTATATAATTATGGAGCTGTTTACCTCATAAATTTTCAATGCTCATCTAAAAATCTGTTTATATATTTGATTAGAAGAACCTTTTCTCTTAAGAAATGTATTTATTATATTATATTTCATCGTAAAATAGAAAATAATCAGGTACTAAAAAAATATTACACATTTATGGAAAAGGCTGAAATGAAGATAGATTTATATTCAGCGCGGTTCGTCTTTCGAAAGCAGTACAAGAAACGTATTTTTCTACATTTTTACCGTACATTTTTTGCCGTAATAGATAGGCACTAAAATTTTAGCAGAATAGATATAACATATACTTAACTAGACGCGGATTTTATCGTAAATCCAACTCCCACTTAGCCGGATTAACGTTGTAAACCATCACGAAAATGAGCCTTATTATTTAAGTAATACAGCGAATTTATGATAGAACGCTCCAAAATTAATTAATATCACGTTACATACATAAGCTGTCGACAGCACTATATAAAAGCAGATATCTCCTTTGGAATTTCCCACAATATCTAGAACGAAGCTAATACAATAAGCCGAGGTGCGGTATTGTCAATAACAGCAAACAAGACTCCTTTTGACAATAAAGCCAGCTGTTTGTAGAAAAATTTAATCGCACAGAATAGAGCGTTTTTAAAGTTTCCGTTGAACTTATTCACTGTAATTGGACTATTTAATTTCATCACTTCCATTATTGTTCTTATTATTCTTTACAAACTTGAGGAGAATAAAAATAAATGACTGAATTAAAAGGTGCAATGACGAAACATGATAATGAAATGGTGAAGAGTGGTTTTAGTTTATACCATTCTTAAGTTATGTAATGTTAATGCGCTTAAAGCATTTTTAAATAAATTTTTTAATGTAATATAGTTAAAATCTGATGGACAATATAAGAGTTTAAAGATTCCAATGTAACGCGTTCCGATGTAAAAAAAAAAATATAATTTCCTACAAACGCTCTTTTTCAAAACGATGTATTACCTACGCGTCTTTTCAAATTATGAACAAATTAGAGAAAATTAAATAGCCAGTAATTCGTAATTTAAAGAGCAAGGTCAGAAGCCAGTCAATAAGATTATAACGCCTCTGTGTGCTTCGTAAAACGAAGTAATTTGTATTCGCAAATTAATAGGTGATTGCCTTCTCGACTGTTAATTGGATCCTATAAGAATAACTTTAATATTTATTCATAACAATCTAGCGCATATAATATACTTCTTCTGTTCTACGATATTCAGCTCATTCACTCAAATCAACTAAATTTCTACAAAGAAATTTTTTAAGAAACGATTAATCAACCATTTAGCCTGGGAAAGCTAGTCTTATTTATTGATTGTTACAAAATTAATAACAAGGGTTTACTACTAAACTAATAATATGTTATTTGTAAGTAATAAACTGAAAGATATTGTATCCACATTGCAAGTGGAACAAGATTTCTATTATAGATAGAAGCTGCAATGTTACAACGTTTAAAGTTTATTACATCGTATTGAAATTTAGAATATTAATTCAATTATTTCAAGAATTCTCAAAAAGATCATTACTATCTGAATTAATTATTTATTCAAGAAAATAAGAGAGTGTATCTGGGTAAAATGGGCGAGGATATATTTATAAGTTTCTGTATAATATGTACAAACATTATACAGATAACTCTTTATACTATCTATGTTCTATAACTCTATGTTCTATTTCTTCATAATATGTCTTCGTAATTACATTAAGTTAATCTTAATAGAAACTAAACAGGTTATTTAAAAAATTAACAAAAAATAACATTAGCTTTTGATATTTCAATACAATCATAAATAAAACAAAAGCTTTGATATTTCACGTTGCAATTCTTGATACCTCGCGAACACTAATCGAATAACAAAAGGCCTTTCAATAAATTCTATATAATTTTACGCGAAGATGAAAAGAGGTAATTAAGTACAAAAACTCGACAAAGGCTTCCCTCATCCGTTATTTATTTTATATAAAGGTTAAGTCGCTTCCTCAAGGTTGTGGTTCGCCTGCGGATGGGAAGTACTCGAAATAATATCACTACATAGTATAAAACAAAGTCGCTTTCTCTGTCCCTATGTCCCTATGTCCCTTTGTATGCTTAAATCTTTAAAACTACGCAACGGATTATGATGCGGTTTTTTTTAATAGATAGAGTGATTCAAGAGGAAGGTTTTAGTATATAATTTATTAGGTTTTAGACAAAGCGGGCGAAGCCGCGGGCGGTAAGCTAGTAACGTATAATATTTATTTTATAGCCCTTATTTATAAAGATCATATAAATCATGCTTCATGTATTATGTTAAATATACAAGGTTCATATATTTTAACGTATAAAATAGAGATTTTGCATATTATAAACTTCTTCTATTTTAATAATTGGTTGGAAAATACAAGAAATTAATATGAAATAGCTAATAAAAAAATTGTATGCATAACATTTTCATTTTAATACAAATATATTTAAAATGCTAATGTTTTTGAAAATGCATAAGGTAAGGAGAGCATGAATTTAATTAAATTCATTGTTACAAGTTCAGTTTTCCTTTATGAATCAAGGACTAAACGATATAATGAAACAAGAGTTTATCTTTATACGTAAAAAAGCCAAAAATCTATTTGCTAATCCTTTATGGGCCGTAAAAAATCCAAACCGTAAATATCATTCCCTACGAAATACGTATATTAAAATATATTCTAACAATGATATTCCTTGTTTTATTAGAGATAATTAAATAGATATGTGCATATTAAAAGATATTCATACAATAATATCCCTTGCTTACTCTAGAAAAATAAGAGCAAACGGAAAGCGATCACATATGCACAATAAGAGATAAAAGCCTGCGATCAAACACAGCTTCAAAAAGCACAATACTACGGCTGACTAATCAAAGATTCCCTCACAATACGATAGTGAGCCGCTTCAATGCAACCCCAAGATTAGAAAGGCGAAACTCTGAACACACGTAAGGAAATCGTTATCCAGAATTGCTTCTAAAGCGGTGGCGTTACGGAGAAAACTATTTTTGCAACGGTATTGTCACAAGGCTTTGTAATTTGTTCCGCTAAATTTGAATTTGAGAGGCAATAAGCTGAGACTATTACACGCTACTTCGTTACGTTTTTCCAGGACACTATTTGCGTGGTTTTTGTCTTGAACCTGAGGCAAGATTAAGTGTAAATATACACCAAAATGCTTATAGGTTCAAAAAGGTCATGAAGAAGGCATAGTATAAAATTACAAGATAACTTTTCAGTGTTCAAAAGTATGATTTTACGATCTTTTTCTTTATCATTATTACCTTTATATTTTAGTACATTTATCTTTCGTGAACTGTGTTTAAAATTTAAAATGCTTATTTGTATAAGCCCGGCGCTAATACCCTCAATGAGAGCTTTACCAGTAAAGCCTTGATGATGAGCTACAATAATGCAAATACAATGCGCATAAAATTAACTGTCGAAATTATGTACACGCGTAAATTGGGCTTGAAATTCAATACCGACGATAGTTGGATTTTTGATTCGTTATATACAGTAATTTATTATCTGCTGAATTACTTTATTAAACAACAGTTACTGTACAATATACATGACACAAGCACAGTTGACAGATACATAACACAAGGTTCTAAAACCTTTACAAATATTTTCAGCTTCAATTGTTTTTTAAAGTTTTACAAAATCAAACGATGTATTACGTAGGTATTACTAATTTGTACCAAATATACGGAAAGTTTAAATAATTGCAACAATATGTAACATGAGACGAGGGACACTTAAAAGCTTTCAAAGTTAGACTATCAAATAAATGCTAATTGAACTGGCCGAGGCCTGTACGACTGACCAAATTGAAAGTGGTATTAACTTTGAATTGCCTTAGTTTGCCAAATTAAAAGCGAAACCATTTATTCAATTACAAAGTATTTCCTGTAAAACTATGTAGAACATCGAATGGCGTAATGGTGCGTGAAAATCCATTGTACTCGCCCTTTAAGCATAAATCAATTATCTGACCAGAGGAGCATGTAATGGCGATATGAGTAGCAAACGTGAAGCGAAATCCCGCCAATTTGCAGCCGCTGAAGCGCTGGCTGTGCATCAATTTAAGAAACAAAACCTAAAGCAAAATTAACAATGCATTCTTCTATTTTTACACTCGTAATTGGATTTTTGAAGCATAAAGAACGCGGAGATTATTAGATTGTGTGATGGAAGCATGGATGCTTAGATACTTTTAGCTTTAATTCCGTTTTAACGTTAGCCAAGTGTGTATGCTTTCATTATGCTTTCATAATTAATTATTTACTACTTATAAGGTCACAAACATATTTAACTTGAGGTGAGATAATAGAGGGTAAGTGGAAAATCTGCTTTTATTTATATACTAAATTTATTTTATATGTATAACTTTGGAGAGGTCACAAAAAGGTAGCGGCGAACCCATCCCATTTCGCGTTAATTCTAGATGAATACCTAAACACTTTGTTAAATGTCGGTCTTTAAGATGGCCATTATGAAAGCGTGATGGTATGCTAAGAGTTTTACGACGTACGTGTCGAAATTCAGACGAGAAAACCTCTACACATAAAAAAAAATATTATGAAAAGCCCTTCCAAGGTACAAGCAAACATGACATTCTCACTTATTAGCCCAGATAAGGAGATGAGGGCAAAATACCAACTATATTCAGGCTGAAATAACCCATTTTCGTACACAAACTTGATCCATCTAAAATATTAAAAATAAGGTATGATATAATGCGGAATAAAATAGTTTAGTAATGTATATTTTGCAAACTTTCAGTTGAATTGTACTCTAAGTGGAACATATCTTTATTACATTCAATGCATCTCATTATAAATTTTCATTTTATTCGAACGAATGTAGCTCTAACTCAGCATTTTCTGCTTCATTGCGTTTAAAAGACCCCATTTTATTACTGAGGAAAATTGTAACAAAAAGCCTACGCCATTCGGGTTCATTTCAACTGTAAAGTTTTATGAGAACATTGAATACATACAATTTAATAGCGTAGACACTTCTAGGGATGAATTTAATAAAAGTATGAATTAATTCTTCTGAGTAAAATTAATCGCTTGAAGTTATTCATCCTGAGTGTTATGATATCTTCAACTCTAATAAAAATCCTGTATTATTTCTATAGTAACAGTTATTGGGTATTTCAATTACTATATAATAGAAACTGAAATATTTTCGTAAGAAAATTGCAAAGCTTTTCCTAAACTCAAACAGTGCTACGGTAGTACACACAACTCTCTTAATAATATATTATGCTGTATTAAGCAAGCCTTTTGCCGCTATTAATTTATTTTAAAGTACACTTTTGCTTAATTAAAATACTTTTAAACTAATGGCTCGCATGTTTATGAATATTTATGATGAGTCAAAAGTTCTGCATAAATAGTGTACATGGTTTTACTGTTTACATCTGCGCGCGGGTAAAAAGTAAATCCTACTAATAATAAAATTTGGAGGATGGGAGGGTTTGTGTAATTCTTTAACCAAAAATATCTAATGTGATTTGTATGATATTTGAACTCAGTACATTTATACTTTAATATTAGGAAAATTGTGCCGCAGGGCTCTAGCTAGAGAAATATAATAACTGTTACAATAGCAATTATACAAATTTTGGCATATTCGTTACAACTTTCGATAAACAAAAAGTCTTTTTGTATACGCTACGCATCTTTATTTTACTTCGTGGCAAAAGCATGTGTTTCTACAAATAAGCAAGAAAATAAACGACGTTCCTTTTCCCAACGTTTCAAGACCTAGCTTAGATTTAACTACTGCTAGTTATCCGTAATTTGTTAAAACATCGTCTCCATCTATGAACACTTTGTTATTAATTTAACGTCTCGTAACTGAACCAGGCACGTAGTCTACGTTCATTGTAATTCTAATCAAAAGAACTAGATGGCGCTGATTTTTGTACAAAACAATCTCCCACAAAGAATATCATTATTATATTTCCATTCTATGTTTCAAAAAGCATATTTTAAAAGAAATAAATTTCACTAAAATATGCTTAACTCAATTTAAGTTTGATTTAAATAAATATAATAAAATAAATAAATAAAACACATTTATTGTCAAGATCACAACACGAGATACATTTAAAACAAAAAGAAATAAAAAGAAAAATAATTAAATAAGAAGAATCTTATTCCTGAATAGTAATGTGGCAGTGAGTGACCTGACAAATGGAGCCAACTCAGTATATGATGGCAAGGTGATTAATACCTTACCACCACTGATTTTCAGTGACCCCAAGTGACTATTGGAGTTTCAGTCTAGAATTGTATATGATAATTTATCATGAGTATATTATGTGAACGATATTATTAAAATGATAGATACTAATAAATAAATACATCAGTTAAAACATGTAATATAGGTAGATATAATATCAGTATGTAATTATGTATATATACTTAATGTAAATAAATAAAATGAAATTATGTATACAATGTTAATAATTATAATGATAAATAAATAGGCAGAAAATAAATGTGTATATAATGTTATGTTATATTATATCCGGTAAATAAAATAAATATTTAATAAAGTTTATGTGTAATTCGATACAAATGCACTAAGGGTTAGAACAGGATTTTAAAATATGTTTCCGGTATTGGAAACGAAAACTATTAATATTTGTCAAACTGGTTAATGGTGGTGGAATGTTGTTCCAACACTTAGTGGCATTGTATCGAAAGCTACCCTTGAAAGCTGCTGAGTGGTGCTTGGGTATGGACAGTTTACAGTTTGCAGATCTGGTTAGGTAGTTTAAGGCACTTCGTTCACCTACCCATGCGAGTTTCTCGTAGAGATATGCGGGTATTTTCGACTGCATCAATCCAAAAAGTAAAGTGGCAAAGTGTACCTGGCGTCTTTTTTGCATATTAAGGACGTTTGCGGTATAAAGGTAGGGGCTGACATGGCTTCTTGGAGGGATGTTCCAGCAAAAACGCGCACACGCATTTTGAACGCGCTGTATCGCTGTTTTTGTACGAGAAAGAAGTCTGGGGCCATAAACAGTGTCGGCGTAATTGAATCTGGAGAGGATAAGAGCATCACATAGTTGAATGCGTAGAGGTGTTTCGATATAATTTCTTATTCTATAAAGCATTTTTAATTTGTAGAAAGAGGTGGAGATTGTTTTGTTAATGTGTTTTTCAAACCTAAGGTTTTCGTCAAAAATTAATCCCAAGTTACGTGCCTCATGCACACGATCAATTTTTCTTGAATTTATTGTTATGACAGGATCGTGGTCAGCTATTTTTCCAATTACTTTGGAATTTCCTAATATAAGGTACTTAGTTTTGAGGGGATTGAGAATCAAGGAGTTTTTTGTGCCCAAGAGACAATTCGCTTAATGTCAGAGTTCATGTGGTCAAGTGCTTGTGTAGTTTCACTAGGATAGAATGAGAGATAGAGTTGTACATCATCCGCATATATCTGGTAACTGCAGTGTTTAATGTTGTTTATAATATCTGCGCTGTACAAAATGAATAAAAGTGGCCCTAATATTGATCCCTGCGGAACTCCTCTTCCTATGCTGGTACATTCTGAGAACAACCTGCTTCCATCCTCTTTTGTGACCATCACAGTTTGCATTCTATTACTTAAGTAGCTTTTAAACCACTTGATGCTATTATCACTTAATGCGTAGTAGGCTAATTTGGAGAGAAGCAAAGTAATATCTATAGTATCGAATGCACGTGAAAAATCAAGGAGCAGTAGTAGAGTTCCCTTTCCTTCATCCTGCGCTCCTATCACAGAGTCAACCACATCCAAGAGTGCAGTGGTGGTACTTCTTTTTTTCCGAAAACCGGACTGGTGGTCAGGGAGTATGTTGTTCCTCTCCAGGAATTCTAATAATTGTTTATGAACTAAGTATCTATTTATAGTATATTTAACATAAGTATCTATTTATTTTATAGAAGTACTTATCTTTCAAATATTTGAAACAGCTTTCAGGTGTTCGTATACAAAAAAAAAATTGTGCGTGTACTAGTGTACACACGTAAGAAGTGAAACTTCTTTATGACCTTATTTTACAAAAAATAATTTACTATATGCAACTTTACTGAAATACGTCGAATCACGCGTGCAGGTAGGGATAAGAAAAAGATGGCGCGTAACGGAAAAATGTCACGCGTAACGAAAAAATGTTACACTAAATTTTTTTCCAACCCCGATAAAGTATTTTCACTTCAAAAACAAAGGAAATGATGAAAATTAAGCAGTCGGTACACCATTGTAATGCAATATGCCGCTTAATCTTTGTTCATTGAATGTAAAGACGCGTTCAATATAACAACGAATGCATTTATTACTGCAAATTAGTATTATGTTATCTGTGCTGCAAATAAATTAACATTCAAATTACTGTTAATACCATAGCAGTATGCATACTATGAAAGATATTTGCAAAATGTTTAGTGAACAATAAAATGTTTTGTTTATATTTTACACAGTTTAAGTACGAAACCGAGATTGCATGAAAATTTATTAACCCGTAAATATACTGGCAGTGATACAGAAACGCAATTCCCTGGACGCATTGGATATGTAGGTATCGCGCAAGTCGTAATTTTCTAGAATTTATTTTATATTGGTTAAGCTGAAGTTTTTAATGTATGGCTTAATACGATTCTATATGAATGGAAATTAGGAGAGATTTTGTTATAAACAAAAATGTAGGGTATAATGTTTGCTTATAAATGATATAAAATTGTTTTCAACTCTATAATATACAAGTATGTAAAACCGTTATACTAAAACTTTGTATCTTTTGTGTACTTCAAGGAAAGGGTATTTGGTCGCTTATAGCAATTCTAACTGCAGCAAAAATCTTCTTTTACATAAAATATAGCTGCATATTTACTCACTTACTCTCATATAAACCACTCATGTTGAAGTTATCTACAATTAAAAATGTCATGTTTACCAATAATTTGTTATGAATAATATAAAACAATCACAAGCCATGTGTACAAGAGCTAACCAAAACACCGGCCAGCTCAGTCGTAGCAAACGAAAACAAACGAACAAAGAAA
Source organism: Colias behrii (assembly GCA_029959065.1). Taxonomy (NCBI): domain Eukaryota; kingdom Metazoa; phylum Arthropoda; class Insecta; order Lepidoptera; family Pieridae; genus Colias; species Colias behrii. The sequence continues at coordinate 4,920,837 of JARWMC010000015.1, forward strand.
CAACATCCAGTTGATCGCTCATTAATGAACTGGTAACTGTGCTAAATAAACTATTCGCAAACGAGTTTAAAATTATTTCCAAAGTATGTGTTACAGTTGAGATGTGAATTGGAACAAACACAAAGATGAACCGTGAAATACTTTTTATGCTCGCCGCTTTATTCGTCGTTTTCTCAATCCAGGTCAGTTTACTAAGCCTTTTTTCAAATGGAATTTCGCATGCTATATGTGCATTTAGTTGCAGTCTGGGTGAGACAAGCCGACTGATGCGCTTTGAGAATTCTCTAGCAGAGCTTGATACTATTAAACTTTTGTTTTATTATAAATTGAAGTATTTTTAAAATAACATTTAATCTTGTAGCATTTAATAGGATACATCTATACCTATTGAAAAAATAATATATCTTCATCTTAATTCTTCAAAAAATATATGTCTTGTTTTCGTATATATTTGTAGATAGTTAAAATCACAATTCACCCAATTTGCTGTCCTTGTTCCATATTTATAGACAAATCGTAAAGTTTATAGTGCGCCTATTTCATTCATTGCTTTATTTTACGCCGGTCCTTGCTTGCCTCAATAGAATTACGACTGTTAAGGGAGATATAGGTTTTCGTTTTGTTTTACCACAAAATGTTATCAAAATGGGTAATTTTAATGTTTGACTTGTTAAGCTTAAAAATCTCACTTTACTACTGGTTTCAAAATCGAATAAATTGCGTATTTTATTAGATTTATCATAGACAATATTACACTTCGCTCCAAAAGTACATGACATAAAAAAGAAAATAACCTCCGACGTTAGATATTAGAGATTCCCTTTTATATTTTGTATTCGACACAGGAACAAGGTCCACTTTTGCTGCTATTACTTTATTTTATCTTCTTCATTAAATAAAATTTTAATCATTATTTAGATTTAAGCAATTTATTTGGTTGGACTTCATAATGTAAAAGGTAGGTGTAGGACTGTAGGTATGTGTTTAAGTCAACCATTTTGTCTTTGATTATCTATTTTTTCCCTATTTTAGACAACAGACTTCCAGGATAATCTAATAAACGGCTATCGGACGTTAATAGCGGACATTCAAGTGAGAACACAAAAGTCCCGGGAAGACATGGACACGTTAGTGTCGCAAATAAAACTCCTCATGAAAAACGAAGCCGACAAAGCAATAAATTATATGACGGTGTACCTTGAACAGATATCGCTGTACTTTCAGGTGAATATATTGTTATTATGTCGTACACGGGTTAGGCTAATGGAATGTTTAATTGTAACAAATGGTAATGCGAGATAGGATGTGTATGTTAGTTCAGTATGTAGGTGTACCTATTTGATTATAATTGTCACATAGTTTTTTGCAAAATTTAAGAAAACCATAGTAAGCTTCGTCACTACGTTGTTACTGAGTGTTGATACTATTTTTTAATGAGTGATATATATACTTATATCAAAGTATAAATGTAGTGTCTAAAATTTTGATAATTGTAACCCACTCTTAGACAAGACAAATGCCATTCGAATGTAATGTAAATTACCTTTTATAGCTAAAGTATCATTTTAATGTGGCGTTAAATGTGTGTGATTAGATAGCGAGACCCCATTTCACTTGCCAAATAAAGCGATTTCTAATTACATTGCTTAGTAACAATATTATTTCTTGAAAATTCATACGAAGAATCGATTATTTTATGCAACATGTTAATTTACCATCCCTTAATTTTAATGTAAATAGAAACGATGTTTTGATATTTTTGATCGTTTGTCCTTGTTTTCTTATCTTCCTGCAATTAAGAAACTTAGTCATATGATTACATAGAGAGAATGCAAGTCTCGGATGGCCATTTATACAGACATTTTAACAGACAAACACGAGCGACTATACATGTTTAATAGAAAAAAAACAGCAGTTACTGGATAACACGTTTACTATTCAATCCCTACCATTTCAATTCGATACGCACCGTAAATGTTATTAAATATAAAATTTACGATCTTAACCCACTTTATTTAAGTGGGGAGTTTATATCTTAAGTTTCCCGATAACCCCGATGTAACATGGTTTAAAAACTTGCTAGGTCATAATTCATGATCGTAAACCGCGAAACGGCACTTATTGTAAGGAGAGTATCGTAAAACTGCTGGGCGAGAATCTGCAGCTCGCTGATGAGAATGTCACGCTCTGCTTGGCGCTTGGCTACCAGAGAGTACAAAGATTGCCAGGTAAGTTCTGGTTTATGGTATGCTATATATCGATAAAAAAGAAGCTAGCTATCTTTCATGTAGAACTTTCTATTGTGAGACACAAGGACACTCGCCAAGGCTCGCAAATGTTTTACGCGCTGGAGTAATTTTCCGATTAGATTTAAGAAGTATCACACCGCTTTCTCATTCAATCCGAAATTAATTAGACGTAAATGACGTTAGGAAATCATAGGAAAATAATAAAAATTAGGACAGTGATCTTCCTTGACAACCGTTATATTTTTTAAGGAAATTGAATTAGTTTTAGCAACGTTATGAAAAACATGTAGGTAGGTACTGCAAATAACTTTACATTCGATAGAGCAAATCATTTGAAGATTATTTTGTTCTTCATATGATACAAAAAAAGATGGATACACGATTTAGTAAGACGACGTATTTCTAACACCGTGTCTCAGGACTCTAGGGAGCACTTTTTAGGAACAGCTTTGAGTAGGGAATAGACAATTTTCGCTTGATGAATGCGAACTGGGACGCGCGTCTTGTTTCAATTTGCTAAACAATTGAGCGCAATTTGAAACAAAGAATTTTCTAAAATAACACGTATACTATACAAGTAATACATATGGATTGCTTGTTATCTAATGCTCTAAACTCTAGAAAGTTTCCTCCAGAGTATCTATGTCCATCTTAGTATTTTTATTTCTACTAAATAAATTGATATAATAAATTCTACTTCTTCCGCACATCTTAACATAAGATAGAGTTTTATTAATTCTGTAAGATCTATTGAGTTATTATCCTTATTTTATTATAGTACAATATTATCCTTATTTATTAGTTGGAAGGTTGCGATTAACCCATTTCTGGTTTACAACTTCAACATTTACGCTATATCCGGAGGTTTATGTCAACCCACATACCGCAAGTTGTTATTTTACGAGTCTTCCTTGTTTGTCTAAGTGTATGTCCGTTTGGAACAGGATGTGTTCATAACCGATGTACAATAATATAGACAGTTAATAGATTGTGTTTACTTTGCGGAAATAGATTCTATTTGAGTTCTTTGATAAATAGCAGTTTTAAGAATGTAGTGAGATAGTCCTGAAAGTGCAACATATTCTGAAAAAATTATCGCCTTTAAACACTTATGTAAGTAAATAGTTTCAAACTCAAACTCAAACATTTATTTATTCAAATAGACTTTTACTTTTAGAAGCACTTTCGAATCGTCAATACATATTTTTAACAATTACCACCCATTTGAGAAGAACCGGCAAGAAACTCCATAGTTGCTCTTTTAAAATCATATCAATATTACAATTTCATTTTACATTATATGTAACTTATCTAACTACATAATACAATATCATAATATGCCAAAGAACTGTCGGTGGCTCTTACGCGACAACCTTCCATGGATTTTCACAACTAGCTTATTGGTAAAAGTCAATTATAGTCATTTATACAATCGACCTAATGTTAAGTTACGTTCAGAAAAAAATACTACACTGAAAATACATTGTCAATATTGATTCTCCGTAAGAATGTGAAAGCCTGAATATTTGCAGATTCAATTATATTTAGTTCACGAAAGAAAAAGAGTTGCCGTGTACTTATTACCGAAGCATTGTAATGCGTTGAAAAAGTATTACAATTGTATTGAGAATTGTATAGTCTCTTCTCACGCTGTAACGAACTCGAGAAAACCACTCAATAATTATTTGAAAAGTTTTATTTACATTTAAAGATTGCGATGATTTTGTTGAAGAAAATATAAAACAGAATATTGTGAGTACTGTTTTTATATAAAACTAAGATAACGACGTTATAGTAAAGTTATTTCTCTATTCCAAATAATAATAATGATAGTTTTAAGATGGTGGCTTCAGATACCAATTTAATCATTCCATTTACATGATAACAAGCTTAGCTATACAGTTTTTTCCTTGAAACATTTATGTAAGTAATTTACCTTGTAGACCAATTGTACATCAAATATTGATTATTTTTCCATATGTTTAAAAACACATTTCACACTAGAACCGCTCAAAGCAAATCACCAAAGTTTTAATAGTAATTATCTCAATTCCAGAGAAGTTGCAAGTTCATTTCGAAACTTTGGAGAATCTTAAGAAATATTCGGCGTCGAAGTTGTTCGAATGTCAGAAGCAACAGCAAGTTGGAGGGAATTGCTCCCACGAAAGCCAAGATCTCGAGAGGACTGTGGTATGTGAATATATATACTATTTATTATATTATATTGTTTTCAGGGTTAATGTCAATCAAACTGCTAAATGGGTAAAGATATAGGTAGAATACTATAAAAATCTTCGGATAGAGTTCGTATTTTTTTAAAGTATCTTCACCAAAAACTTAGGAACTTATTTGAATGAAAATTTGACTGATTGTTTTGTAAGTTATTCTATATTCGGCAAAATTTCAGCAAGCTTAATATGATAATAAACAGTAAAACATCATAAATATTTCGACATTTAATGCATAATTTAAGGAGAGCGATCAGAAATTAATAATAAATGCTTATAATTTTACCGCAGCTAAAAACGTTCAATATTAAAATTAATACCGTTCGAGGTTATTAAAAACATAATAAGCCCGAGTTATTATGATATAAAATGCCTTTAAAATGTGTTTAAATAATATCCATAAGTCAATATTACTCCTGTTTTAATAATTAATTCATACAGTTTAATATAAAAGTCGTTGTTTTCAGTTTCTCTACGAAACATCACCATTTCCAGTAGTAATGGCGGAGATAGCCATTCATGGGTTCAAAGAAGTTTCAGACTTAAGTGTATGCCTAAAAGACATAATTTCGAGAATGATGACCCACTCCGTAAAGGTCATCGGTGACTTCAATAGATGTATTCACAATATCGAAATGCCGAAACTGAAATATTTATTGAAGTTTATGAAGAAGTATGCTTGAATTAACGAAGAAGATAATAATAGATTGCGCGTTTGTAATAAGTTTTAGTGGTTACGTTTGTGTCTTGGATATAAATAATTTTGTCAATAAAATCTTTGTATAATATTTTTCTTTTATTAAACTAGCCCATATTATTATTTTTAAATGTTCTTTTATTATATTTAAAACCTTTAACATACACTATTAATGTACCGTAATGATATTAATAATATAAGCTTAATCGAAAAATAAATTGAAACGAATCCTACATTTTGATTATAAATATTAAATGCTCTGAGGAATTCAGTAATTAGCAAGCATTTAGTGCGCGTCTAGACGAATGTTAGAGAAAAACCAGAATATTCCGAATATAATTATTTTTTTCATTTACATTTCAATACTCTGGTATTATTTTTTTATATTATTTTTTTTTTATTTTTTTCATTTACATTTCAATAGTTGATAGATATAGATTTTAGTTATTTTTTGTAATTAAGATTTTTCACTTTCAGGTCATGTAGTTAGTTATAACATTTATAAATTTAAACATGTATAAGTATTGTTAGACGTAACTTTTGATTTAATATTTTTGTGGATGAATAGTTGTCAATATAGCTGTCACTGTCACCTGTCAGAACATGCTTAGCTGTCGAATACTATAAATTGCCGCTTTCCTTTGACTCGTGGCGCATATCAGACAGTGTCATCGCTGTCAACTTTACGGGCACTCTGCTCGTAACTGTTTTTCGCGGCCTCGCTGCGTCAAATGTTTAGGCGACCACGGCACGGAGGATTGCACGAGGTCCAAGGATTTGCCTAATGAGGATCCACCGTCCTGCGTACTATGTGAGACTTCGGGTCACCCCGCGAACTACCGGGGTTGCCCGAAGGCTCCCAAACACAGGGCGGGGGGTCGCCAGAAGGCGAACAAACCTCGCGGAATCGCCCGCGCCGGGGCTCAACCCCCACAACCAAAGCCGGTCTTTATACCGGCTCCACCTCCCAAGACGAACGCTTGGACGAAACCTCCGTCACTAGTGACGCAGGCCCAGTCGAGCGTGGCGGTGCCGCCTTCAGCGGCTCCCGCTATACACATAGCACCGAAGCCCTCAGCTAAAGTGCACACACCTGAATTAGACTCGCCTGACGAGTCAATCGCAAACCTCATTTATTTAATGAATTATATACAAGACCTCAACCTTGATGAGGTAAATCTAGTTGCAAACCAACTTAGGAAAGCCAAAAGTGGCATAGAGAAAATCCAGATATTAGCAGCTCATAGGGAGTTGATAATAAAACTCAACAAGACTCCCTAATGGCTACTAAAAGTAGAATTAAACCTAGAGCGATCTCCGTAGTTACTTTTAACGCGGACGGCCTTCTCAAACAGACTAACTTAGTTAGGGACTTTGTCACCAGACGGCGTGTCGATGTGCTAGTAATGCAAGAGACATTTCTTAAACCATTTAACCGTAATCCGCGAATCGCCAACTACATGTTGGTGCGTAACGACCGCGTAAACAGCCCCTTAGGCGGCACTCTTATATATTACAGAAGGGCCTTGCACTGCACGCCCATCGACACGCCGCCTCTAATTAACTTAGAAGCCACAGTGATCAAGGTGTCTATGACCGGTCATCAACCCGTCATAATCGCCTCGGTCTATCTCTCCCCGTCAAAGGCAATCTTGGAGAGCGATCTCAGAGCCTTGCTTGCACTGGGCGACTCGGTCATTCTGGCCGGCGACCTCAACTGCAAGCACTGGAACTGGAATAGCTCCTACGAGAATGCCAATGGCAAACGACTAGACCGACTGACTGACCTACTTAACGTCACGGTTGTAGGCCCCTTAGAACCGACTCACTTTCCGAAGAACACGGGACACAGACAGGACGTGCTCGATGTGGCGGTGATGCGGAACGTGACGCTACAGTTGCGCTCCGTTGAAACGTTGCACGAGCTCGACTCTGATCACAGGCCCGTGTTGTTCGAACTCGGCCCCCCCGATAGCACCACCGTAGAGTACATGACGAAGGTAGACTGGCGAAAGTTGCACGAGGCCTTACAGCCCGTCGACTCGCCAGAGCTGGAGTCTGTACCTGACAAAATCAACACGGTCGTAGAGGCGCTCGACGCGGTCTCCTCGGTCACCAGCCACATTCAATCCAAGATTGAATACGCGTCCCGGCGGGTCCCCGTTGGCCTCGGCCACCGGTTGGATCTGCCCCCGGACGTACGAAGGCTGGTGGGCGATAAGAACGCGGCGACGCGCGCCTACGACCGAGCACCGACAGACGAAAACCGTAGGATACTTCGTTCCTTACAGAGAGAGGTAAGAGAGCGAATTCACGAATTACGCAACGAGCGGTGGGACTCTTTACTTAGCGATCTCTCTCCCTCGCACACTGCCTACTGGCGGCTTGCGAGGACTCTCAAATCTGATGGCATTGCCGCCACGCCACCGCTCATTCGTCCTAACCAACCTCCCGCTTTTGACGATTTTGAGAAGGCCGAATGCTTAGCTGACAGTTTAGAGGAACAATGTTCCCCCAGTCTCGACTTGACCGACTCGACTCACATTAACGTAGTTAATCAAGAGATCGCACGTTTTACTGAAACCCCTCGTACCGATGCCGAGCCCTTGTCACCAACGACGGCCACCGAAGTAAAATCACTTATCAAGTCACTTGCCAGTAGGAAGTCCCCAGGCGGAGACTCTATTCCCAATAGAGCTCTAAAAAGCCTGCCGCCCGCCCTTATCGCTCTTCTAGTAGCTACTTTTAATTGTCTCCTGGCCAATTGTACCTTCCCCGCTAAGTGGAAGGAAGCAATTGTGATCGGGATCCACAAACCGGGAAAACCCCGGAACGTGGCATCTAGCTACCGACCTATTAGTCTCCTCAGCTCTCTGGGGAAAATCTATGAGAGAATCATCTCCAAACGCCTCTGGGACGCAGTCATTGCCAAAAAGCTGCTCCCAGACGAACAATTCGGCTTTAGGCGAGCTCACTCATGTCCTCACCAAGTACACCGCATCACGGAGTACATTCTCGCGGGCCTCACCCGCCTCAGACCCCATAGAACGGGAGCGGTCTTCTTTGACGTAGCGAAGGCGTTCGACAAGGTCTGGCACAACGGTTTGATTTACAAACTGTACACTCTCGGCGTGCCAGACAGTCTCGTGTTCATCATACGAGACTTCTTGTCTAACCGGTCCTTCCGCTACAGATTAGACGGCACGCTCTCGTCTTCACGTCCCATCCAGGCCGGAGTCCCTCAGGGCTCCGTCTTGTCGCCCCTCCTATTCGCGCTATACACTAGCGACATCCCAAAGCACGATAAAGTGCAACTATCCCTCTTCGCGGACGACACGGCACTCTACGTGTCGAGTCCACACCGCAAAAGAATAGCTCCACTCCTACAATCCGCGACCGATGTATTAGGCAAATGGTTTCGCAAATGGGGTATCACTGTGAACCCCGACAAGAGCGCCGCCGTGCTCTTCAGGCGCGGTGGCCTCGAGGCCATAGATAGTGTCAAACTCTATGGCCAAGTCATTCCGTGGCAAAAGCACACCAAATTCTTAGGCGTCACTCTAGACGCACACATGTCATTCAAAGCCCACATTAAGGCAGTCCGTAAGAAAGCCAGCTATGTTCTTAGCCGGCTCTATTACCTAATCAACAGTCGCAGTAAAATGTCCCTTAGAAATAAGGTGACACTTTACAAAACGGTGGTCCGTCCAATCCTCACTTATAGTAGTGTAGTTTTCGCGCATTGCGCCCCCAGCTCCATACACAAGCTCCAGACGATTCAGTCGCGGTTCATGAGAACAGCGATTGGAGCGCCCTGGTTCGTGCGTAACGTGGACCTACATAGGGACTTAGAACTCCCCACCATAGCCCAATGGATGAAGCAAGCGTCTAAGCGCTACTTCGACAAGGCTAAAAACCACCCCAACCCATTGGTGACAAAGGCCATCGCATACGTCGCGAAACCCGATCCCACTCATCGTCCAAGACACGTCTTGGACGACTCCGACGATGATATTACCAAAGTTAACGCACGGCTAGACTCGGCGATTGAAGTCCAACGTCGAACAAACCGCGACACCGCACACACCACAGCAGAAAGCGTACACCGTCTTCGCCGGCGAAGACGAGGTCCCTTGTTCCGCGTTCCCGCGCCCACCCGGGTGAGCGCCCGTCCGATTAGGGCCCTTCAGGCCTCCTCCACTCAAGCGACAGCCCAAGCCGAGGTTCGTGGTCCCCGTCAAGGGGGGACGCCCTTGTGCATGTCGCTACCAGGGTGAACCTTCAGTTCACCCCCGCGTCCGCGTTAAAATGTAGAAGCCCTTCTGGCTAACATTGAGAGACACCACACAAAAAAAAAAAAAAAAAAAAAAAAAAAAAAGACTCGTGGCGCAATCGTACGGATCGTGCCTAGGGGCTCGGACGTTGTTTATACGACGTTTGACCCAACTACCTTCACTTTGCTAATAGTCGTTGACTTGCTGCGATTTGTTAATCAATTAGGTAGCTGTGTAGAATCGCAGTACAATCTTATAACATTCAAACTAATATTTAAACCGGCCTCCCGTGTTATTTCTTATATCAGAAGTGGGATAGAATTCAAGCCCACTATTTTTGAATGTGTTTAATTTTACGTAGTTTTGTAACGGCATACTGACGTTTGTTTTTTTTTCGTGCGTTGTGTAAAGTAAAAGTTTGTTACGTGGATTATTGTAAAGGGAATGTAGTCCATCGAAGAAATTGTGTGTGCTATCTGGGCTGCGGTCCAGTGTTTGTAATAAAAACCTCTCAGTTCACAGGTAAATTAGATTCAGGGATGCGAGGGCCCTACGAAGTAGTGAACATCCTGCCTAGTGGTCGATACGAGTTGAAACTCGTTGTGGTTACTACGGAAAGAAGACTCAAGCCGCGGCACTGCATAATATGGTGCCCTGGCGTGGCGAGTGGTGTCCCGAAGCATGTGTCGAATTTTTTTTGGACGATGAGTGTTATTGGCTCGTAGTGATGCAAATCGCTAGTCGAACCCTGGCGTTGAGGTATTGTCTAGTCGCTGACGTATCGTAGTGATGTATTTCACTAGTCGTACGAGCGTAGATATACCGTCAAGTCGCCGCCTGTATGTCCGTAGTGAGTTGTCTCGCTAGTCGGATTTGAGCGTTGACGAATTGTCAAGTCGCTGTTTTACTAACGAGTGCGTAGAAAAGTATGGTCAGTGTGGCCGAGGCAGTGTGTTTTTGAAATCCCGAGATGAACTACCGTTGTATTGTAATACGAGAAAAGGCGTACGAGGACGTACGTTTGTCAGTATGGCCGTGTTAGACGTAACTTTTGATTTAATATTTTTGTGGATGAATAGTTGTCAATATAGCTGTCACTGTCACCTGTCAGAACATGCTTAGCTGTCGAATACTATAAATTGCCGCTTTCCTTTGACTCGTGGCGCAATCGTACGGATCGTGCCTAGGGGCTCGGACGTTGTTTATACGACGTTTGACCCAACTACCTTCACTTTGCTAATAGTCGTTGACTTGCTGCGATTTGTTAATCAATTAGGTAGCTGTGTAGAATCGCAGTACAATCTTATAACATTCAAACTAATATTTAACCCGAAATCGTGTGTTATTTCTTATAGTATATATTTTTATCAATTATTGAATTTGCAGTTAACGTATACATAATCAATGTATAATCAAGTTTAACGTAGTTTTGTTTGTAATTTAATGACCATGATAATAACACAGCAAATCCTGTATCATTATGATAAGATAAAACGTAAATTGAGATGCAATTTAGCAGTACGATAGATAGTAATAAAAACTTCGTTACGTCTATTAAGTATTTACTGTTTTATATTATTTTACTAGTGAAATTATTTTTTATAGTGTACCTACTAAATAACGGTGAGTAATTCATTACGAGTTGTATTATCTTTATAAAGAGAATTGGGAGAATATTTTCGCTAATCAATAATTCGTATTTCAGACTTTACTCCAAAACTCGCAATATAACTTTTGTTGTTTACCTCAATATAAATTTACTTAATTTAGATTGAGGTAAACAACAAACAGACCAGAACCTTTAAAATAAACAATAATTTCTTACCAAAACAATAACAACATCGGTGGAACAGGGCTGGTACTTCAAGAGTCTACTGAAACGTAAAGTTCTTTGTGCCATAGTTAATGGGCCAACAGGGCGAGATGTGTGTATGAGCGGCGAGGGAGGCGGACGCGGCGGCGGTGTTGACATCGGGGGAATGTTCCTTCTAACGGTCTCTAAGGGCACCGTCCTCGCCACCAAACTATCACTACCCACTGACGTAGCACTTCCACTGAACATGTTCATCAAATCCCCAATCGACCCACCGCCGCTCGATCCAGCACTACATCTCAGCTTATCCAAGTCCGTCAAACTTGACCCGCGACGCACACGCAACCGTGAACCACTCGACCGATTCGCAAAAGTCTGGTCGCGACGCACATCGGCTTCACTAGCCGTTTGTATTTTACGACTTCCTACCATCGTGGCTTCTCCAAGATTCTATAAAGTTGTAAGCTTGAGTTTCACCACAGGTGATATCGGTAAGAACGAAGAACAAATACTAAGTGTAAACACCTAAAGTGAAATTAATTTGCATATAAATTGCTGATAGGCTCACGCGCCACGCAAACATTAGGGCCACGGTCGCCCGCAGGATAGCGATACCGCGTCCTCGCGCGCTTCCGCCGCCATCGCTTACGCAATGTTGTCAAACCCTGAACATTTAAATGGAGAATATTTTTTCCCCAATAACCATTGAGGTGTGTGAACGATACAAAGTTCGGTTTCTGACTGAGCTGGGACGTAGATTCGTCTATGGATAAAGTAACTTGAGTTGAACTAATGAGGTGATTGAGTTCAAAGGCGTCATGGGAGCCGGCGGGAGGCCCCACTTACCCCGCAGGACGCTAGAAGCGAGGATGTGTAAAGTACATTACCACAAACTTGCATATGAGAAATCTTAAGCACTAATTTATCTAACATATTATTATATCGGGGGCAGAGGGGTCAATTGGATTTACATCGACACAAATCGAATCAAGACGAAATGGATCAACAGAAAGGAAATTTTAGCATTTGAGAAATGAAATTAGAACCGGTTTTACTTTCTGTTCTGAATGAATTACTTACGAAAGTATCCAATAGATTCGACCTTTTCCAATAAAACGCTCATAAATGTGTTAATAGTTATTGCTTTTAAAGTGGTGAGACAACTGTTTAATTGATAACTATTCTAGATAGTTGCGCCCTTAAAACTTGACTTAGTTAATTTAGGCTATTAAAATAATTTTTCTGTGACGACTGCAATGTACCAACGTTATTTGTATTTGACGTAATTTGTGATTACATTTATCAACATGAAATCTAAATGGGCGTGTTTTAATATAAAGAACACGTTAAATTATTATTCTTTAGGGTAATTAATAAATATTATTCACAAAGTATTACTTATGAGTTCTTTAAACCTAAGAAAGCTAAATTACTTAATTTCAGTTTCAAAGCATCCATTATAACATGAATATAATATCATCAGTTTTTTTCATATAAATATTAGAAAATCAATTTCACAAATCAAATAATTGTTCATCAGTAAGTCTGACTTTCAGACTTATTTAAGTAAGACAAGGGCAAATCAGTGGGAGGTATCGTGGTAACAGCTTTTTCCCATAACGCAGTAGTAGATTGCCTATCAACGACATTTCACAGCTTGATACTAAAAGTTATTGCTTGTCTTTTATTTCTATGCTAATGTTGAAACCATTTAAACCGTTTTTAGATGTTTTAAGGTATAAAATTACAATATGTATATTATATATTATATTATATGTATTTATTTTAAATCAGGATTCTTATATATAGCTATATTGTGTAGTAGCTTAATAACTATTCTGACTAAATCGTCTTGCTCATGCTCTGTGCGTGGTAAATGTAATATAATTAATTTTCGCAGTTAAAATATTGATTTAAAATTATTGTCACCTTTTATAAAAGCAGGATCAATATAGTTCATATTTTTTTTTTCTTTTTTTTATGTCAGAGCAAGCAAAGGGGCAGGTGGGCCACCTGATGGTAAGTGGTCACCACCGCCCATAAACACTTGCAACACTAGAAGTGTTGCAGGTGCTTTGCCGGCCTTTTATGGACAAATAAGCTCTTTTCTTGAAGGCCCCAATGTCGTAGTTGTTCGGGAACACCGCAGGTGGCAAATCGTTCCACAGTTTCACCGTACGCGGAAGGAAGTTTAGACATCAATTTCAAAAATGAATATCAAAATATCTTTTCACTTACCTTTATTCCACAATTGGTAGCTTTTTTATACATGTCACAAAATGCAAAAAACACGAATACTTTTCGATACCTTAATTCTCCATTTTTAAACACATTTTAACAAAAAAAATATAAATAGTTTGGCTCCTGAAACATATTCATAAACTACATACAAACAATATTAAAATAAAACAAAAAATGTAAAAAACGTCAAATATAAATAGTTTTATAAAAATGTATCATCATAATATTATATAGAAATAAATTACAATAAAAATGTTTTATCTGTTTCAGCAGCCAATGAAAATTAAAATTACTCACGTTCAGCTGCATCACGATTTTGTTGTAAGCTCTGTGCCATCTCTGTCTCGGCGTCAGCTTTGGTTGTTCAGGTTCGAACACGACTTCATCCTGCCTTTCTTCTGGGAATTCTTCTTGATACTGCTCCTCTGGTTCTTGGAATTGTTCTGATTCCTCGAACTTCTCGTCTCTGTAAGCTTCGTCCTGGAATTGCTCGTCATCTTGGAACTCTGTGCCCTGCTCGTCGAAGGACTCCTGTCGTTCGAATGTGTTTTCATCTGGCACTTCGTGGTATTTTGTTCTTTCGTCTTGGAATGTTACTTTTGACTTTTCGATTGATTCTGTAAGAAATAGTGGATAAGCGTATTGAAAATAGATAGAATAGTGTTTTGTGTTAATTGTTTTGTTATATTCAAACATTTTAATTTATTGATATACAGCACATGATGTTGTATGTTATAAACATGCTTTTTATTCCATAATCAACCTACTTCTCCGTCAAGAAAATCAATAAGATAAACAAATTTGATCTTTTTCTAGAATAATAAATGATATTACGTTATTATTACATCGTGATAAATTACGATGTAATAATGGCTAAAGCCTGAACTCACTTATAACTTGTAATTATTATTTAACTTGTACTTATTAATAATTAATTATATTCAAATAAACTATTTATGATTGTTATTATTTTATGTTACTTTTTTTATTTGCCTATCTGGACAAAATACTATCATTTATTATAAACGGCTGTACTTTACTATTTATATTACCATTATTAAATAATTTACTATTTATTTTATAATTATCTTGTAAATAAAAATATTAATAGCACTTTACTAACCTTCTTGTGTAGTAGTTATAGAAAGTTTTTCCTCTTGATGTGACGCAAACGAACTTTGTGAAGTTTTTCGGTCAAGAACAGATGGTGTTTGACTGTGATAGCTGTCAACAGAGGGTTTTCTTGTAATTGAACCGGTCCTTGGGGGTGATACAGTCTTTTGTATACTAGGTGCTTGTTCATCAGATATCCTCCTTTCCTGAGGGACGTCTTCAGCAATCGCATCATGAGGATAATCTTCTTCACGATACCTATCTAAAGACGTCCTATCGCGCTCTACTTGATCTAAATCAGTCTTATGGTACTCGTCCTCGTAGGCACTTTCATCGAAGCTTGACGTAAAGTCGTCTGGGGCTTCTGGTAGCGTCCGTGTCCGTCGGACCGACGGCCGCTGTATCGACTCCTGCCTTCTTAGCGATGGCGTCCGCGGTAATGTCGGTGCAGTAGTCGTCGCACTTGTCACTGAGGGTTGCGTTACTTCTGCAACAGTTTCCGTCGCTTGCGGAGCTGATGTCGTCACAGTTGTTGCGGGTGTCGCAACAGAAGTGAATTGACTTACAGGAGCCGTAGTCACCGGCGCAGCTTGAGGAGGCTGAGTAACTGTAGGAGGCGCTACAGCTGCTGCAGCTGCGCCGAAAAAGCTTCCTAATTTCTTAGCTCCTCCGGCCATTAGCGAGCCTAACGTCGCAGCACCGGTAAGCATCGTCGCTTGTAATTGTTGTGTGGGCTGTTTCTGTTGCTGTTCTTGTTGCTGTTGATGAAGTTGTTGCGCTTGTTGTTGCTGTTGTTGAAGTTGCTGCTGTTGCATTTGCTGCTGATGTTGCTGCTGCCGGAATTGTTCTTGATTTTGCTGCTGTTTTTCAAACTCCAATTGTTGTTGTTGTTGCTGTTGATGCTGTTGTTGCATATCATGTTGCTGCTGTTGTTTCATATCATATTGCTGCTGCTGTTGCATGTCATATTCCTTCTGCTGTTGTATATCATATTGCTGGTGCTGTTGATGTTGAAACTGCTGTAGTTTTTGCTGTTCATTATGCTGTTGTTGTTGTTCATATTGCTGTTGATAATTATAGTCTTGCTGCTGTTGCTGGTCTTGCTGATGATATTGATCTTGTTGTGATTTATATTTCTGTTCTTGCTGATTATATTGGTCTCTTTGTTGCATAAATTGGTTGTCTTGAAATTGATCCTGTTGCTTTTTATAGATATCTTGTTCTCGCTTATAATTAAGTTGTTGTTCATACTTCAGATTTGTTATTTGTCCTTCCTTATACTGTTGATTAAATTGTTCTGGATAATGCGCGTCTTGCTTTTGCAGGTATTGACTTTGATCATCGGTATAAAACTGATTTTGTGTGTCGTACGATTGATACTGTTGCTTTTCGTTATATTGTGAATCGAATGTTTGATAGTTTGCATCGTGATAAACTTCTTGTTTCGTCGTAACCGACAGTTCTACAAATGAATATTTTGAAGGCGCAGTGGTCGATATGTATGTATTGTCATCTTCCGTAACCGTGTATGAAAACTGTGCAGAACTTTCCGTCTCTCCCCAAGTCGTCTTTTGTGCTGGAATTTTTAACAAACACTTAGATATGGAATACGATAAATAATTGAATAAACTAACTAACTGAGACGTCATATTCACTGAAGTGTCATTAAAAAACTAATAAGCATACGACTCATTCAGAATGGTCAAGGTCGAAAAGCGGAAACTTTTATCTTTCAATAAGTTCGCGTTCATTGTCACTGATAATAATTAAATCGTATAATGCTCTATATGCAGTATTATTTACGGAACTGGTCAGGAAATACAAGATATATATTTTAAAAATACATTTAGATATTGTAACTTTTATTGTTTATGTCGTATTTTTATTATCTATAGATGTTAAAAAAATAAAAGAACTTTTTCTCAGATCTTTTCTACCATCGGAGGTTTTTAGATAATATACGGACATAATATGTAGATATTTATGACCTTGACAAAAAATAATTTTAAATACTAGGTATTCGCGTATCTACTAATCAATGTTAAAATTAATAAAAAATTACCTGTAGTTGCTGAGGGCGTCGCATGAGGAGTCTCATTAAAGAAAGGTTGCATTCCATCTTCATCGCTGCAAATTTATATTAATTTTAGCAAACACAATAATAGATGATCATTATTGTATCTATAAAAAGTTTAGACATGTCATAAACGCCAGGTTAACCATGCTTTTAGACCATAAGAAAGTTTTAAAAGCTAACTGAACCATGTATTTTAGAAATGTAATAGCATAGAAACATATTGATGTAAAAGTATATAACATAAGTTTACCTTGCAGTATAATTATTATCTGGATACTGTTCAATGGCAGTGTCTTGGTATTTTTGAAACCCATAAGTTTGGTAACCGAAATTACTAACGTCGGGTACCGTTCTCTCGGTTTCTGTAACAAGGGAAAGCAACAAACAGAAATATTAAAATATCGTCTTCATAAAAATATAAGGATTTAAACGTATATTTCACATAAATGATTTATTCAAAACTAATGTGAATAGGCATTTATTAGGCAAACATGCTCCATCCTAGACCACGCTTGTCGCTTTCTATCAGGCGAAACGATGGTCAAATGCTTGCCTAATCCCAACTTGAAAAAAATGTTTGGAAATTATTATAAATATTGTTTGACTAGACTAAGGACTAGACTAGCTTGCTGCAAGAGACTTCGCTCGCGTGGTTAAAAATTTAACAGATATTGTCATACATGCCATATTTTTAGTATAGCGCCATCTATCGAAATTTATTGGATTTTCCCATGAGAAAGAGATGTTTTACCACGTTTTACTTCGGTAAAAAGTATCCAGGTCGCTATCTAGCCTCCTGCCTATATCTATATACATTAAATACAAATCATTAAAAGCTCCTATGTGACGTGAACGAAAAACAAACAAATAAACACACTTTTGCATATATTTATTACCTTGTAAAGATAATAATTATAATACTATACTAGTAGGGAGTAAAGAAATATATTATTTATTAGTAAGGAAGTAAGGATATAACAGTTAACAACTAATTAATACAACACACACCTTGCGTGTAAGGCACATTAGTATAGCTAGCAGGTGGTACGGGCTGCTGCCGCTGCGCGGGCGGGCGCGGCAGGCGCCGGCCGCGGCGGCTCCAGCCCGACTCGCTGCCCGGCGGCACGGGCAGCGCGCGACCCCGCTTTGGCGTTGATGATGGCGTAGCTGGATATAATCATATTAAATATTTAAATCTGACTATAAATATGATGTGTGGATTAAGATTTCAGATTTTTTTTGCTGATAATTTTGGTTTTAACGCTGGTTATTGTTGATTTAAATAGTTTCTGTGTACATAATATAAGATGAGTATTCAAAGTATTTTATTGCAGATAATATCGGTTTTTAAAGCTCTGATTCATGCCACGATGAAAGGAGCAACACGCTTTGGAGGTAGAGCTTGTAATTTGGGTGTTAATTCACATACGAAAACGTTTCGTACGAGTGTACTTAATGTATATTATGGAATACATATGGGTAATGTATAATACCGAAAGAGATAATGATGATAATTAGATAAGGATAATATTAAATTAATGATACGTCACCACGCTTTGAAGTAAACGGTGACGCAGCTGATGAGTATTAATTTATTACATACAAAATAGTTTCTTATAAATATAGACATTACAAGATGTGTATTTGGTGTATTTGAGTTATCATTTAAAGTGCCGGCTCAGGTAAGACATGACCAAGCTTACATTTTTCACCACGTCAGTGATTATCACAGCGTAACGGGTGAGATTTGAGTTTAAATTCATATACAAACGTTTATTTCACAGTTTTATGTGTACAAAGATATCATTTATTCACAATATTATTTATTCTATGTATAGATATAATTATCATTAATACATAATAATATGTTTTGTTACCCGGCAAACTGGCCGCGGTACGTCGCGGCCGCGGTCTGTACGGCGCCATTTCATTGTAGTCTGAATATCGAGACGAAGGCGGTAACTGGAACAAAATAACAATATAAATTTTGTATTTATATGAAATCTAAGGAAGTGAAATGCTTTGTTTCGATTTATATAAGCTTCTCGAGTAATTTGTTGTGATTATTTTTTGTGTCAGAGCATGCATAGGGGCAGCAGATACTTTGCCGGCCTTTAAGGACAAATAAGCTCTTTTCTTGAAGGACCCAATGTCAAGTAATGTTAAGTTACATTTATTAAAACTTCGAAGAGTTTAGTATTTATCTTAACACTCAAATATTACGTGTTTATTTTCATAAACATAATCTGCCAATATGTATATTATATGATAAACGATACAATAATTGATTTCAATTACTTGTTTCGGAGGCATCTGCGGCAGCTGCACGACTGACGAGCGTCGTTTGTTGATAATGTTCTCATACTCGATGGGGTTGAGGCCACAGTCGCCATAGAGAAAGCGCTGCTCCCACGGCGGCGGCTCGAACGGGTACGGGTAGCTCGTAGCGTCGTAGTACTCTTCGTAGCTGACTTGCTGCGATAAATGTGAGTGGTCCCTAGGAATGTAAGTATTAGGTATGTTTATATTGTTGGTTTTATTAAATAATATGATATGAAATATAATTGTCAAGTGTGTAGTTCGTAGCATCGTAGTAATCTTCGTAGCTCGCATGCTGTGATATTTCGGTAAGTGTGTGTTGGACATGTTGATTATAAATTTTTAGATAAACTTTGTTATTTACAGACTTATAAATTAAAATATTATGTAAATTTAGTTGATTTTTTATAGTTCCCTATTATATAATAGATAGTTCTGATTACTAATGTAATCAAAATTTATACATTACATGTATATTAAGTTGGTAAAGCTTAAAAACAAAATGCATTATGCTACATTTTAATGCCGTTTTCAAATATATTTTCATATAATGTTGCATTGTTCAAAAATTAAAAATAAATTCGATAAGCATAGAGCAAAGATTGAAATTTTATAGCCATAAAATATATTTTCATTAACATTCAATATTAGTCATATTTAAGCAAAACTTAAATCAAAACTACACCCATACCTAATGTGCGTACTAGTTGTGTAGGCATCATACCCGTAGCCTATGCTGTCATCATATAACGTATTCTGCCTCTCGAGACTTGGCCTCCGATGGTCTTCTGAAATAAGGAAATAAGTAAATTGAGTTACCTAATTATTTATTAATAATTTGAAGCTGTGTTTCTTTAACAATAGTAACTCCATTATAATCGACTTCAATACTTTTTGCTGTTTTTAGCAAAGGAAAAATGTGTATTGGAAAACTGTAATCAAACTTTATGTAGTTCTAATCTTCTATCTACTATTACTATAGAAACTAGTGTGAAAATTTCATTCAACTGAGTGATTGATATTTTTATTTATTTCTTGCCATGTAACGGACGCGAAAAATTTACCAAAATTAGAACTTTTTGGCTATGTATGTTTAGATTTAAAGCACTTTACAGAAATATTTCATAAACCGATTTTTAATCAAAACTTATCCTTTGAGTAACTTGCTAGACACTTAATAAAGTGGTTTTTTTTATATATGTTTAATAATATGTTCAATAACTGAAATTAAAAAAATATAACGTACCTCCCGATTGCCAGTCGGCGGCTGTCCGCCATGATATAGCGGATTCAACACTCGCTTGCGCGTGCAACTGTGACCATGTGTCTATTCTGAAAATATAAATTACATTTTTAAGAAATTTTAAAGATGGAAATATTTTTATTTGGATATATTCTTAAGTTCAGAATCTGTTTCAAAATACTACTCGACACTCGTATTGCAAACGGATAACAAAATTATATGCCATAACACAATACAACAATGTATATTATATACTAGCTTCTGCCCACGACTTTGTACGTGCGTCCCCGTTTTTCCCCGTTCCCGCAAGAATTTCAGGAAATCCTTTCTTAGCGGATGCCTTCGTCCTAACATCTACCTGCATGCCAAATTTCAGCCCGATACGTCCAGTGGTTTGGGCTGTGCGTTGATAGGTCACTATATCAGTCACCTTTGAGTTTTATATATTTAGATAATGTATATGCGTGTAATATAACAATTTATTTTACGATAATTAATATAAGTACTTGTGTAAAATAGACTATAAGATCAGAGCCTAGATTTATAATTCACTACATCTATATAAGAGTAAAATATAAATTTTATTTCACGATAATTAATATCAATAGAAAAAAACGATATCTTAATTAAAATAATAATTTACCTATTAGTCCTAGGTTGACTATTATAATACAAAGGGTCAGTGTCGCCGTGCAAGTGGTATTCCTCTCTCTCGTATGAATTTTCCCTGGACGCCTCCAAAGATCTCTGAAAATAAAAAAATTGTGATATTATTTGTGATAACATTTAAAAAATATATTGCAGTAGAATAGAAAATACATAGACAACTCCATATCCAGATATAAGGACTACGAATGAAACAGCTTATAAATTGCAATTCTCAAGTAAATTGTAAGCGATTGTTATATGTTCAGATACTATGAGAAATTAAAATACATGTTTCCAGAAAGATAATTACATAATGGATCAATTACATAATTTATCTTTTTAAAGAATTTATTAACATAACACTATCGTTCATTGGTTTCACTTGTCTTTATATATTAGTGCGTATTTTTATAATATTATCTATTATTCTAATTATATATTTTTAATTTTTATGAACATTTTTATTATTATATTTTAGCTTCACTGGTGTGTCTGTATGTTACCAACAGATTCAATTCAAACTTTGTACACATATTAAAGAGCGATGGCAGTGCAATAATTTCATCTTATTAAATATTTTTTATTATATTAATTATTTACCTGTGGCGTATGCATTTGATGCGCCGCGTTCCTGAACTGCGACGCGCTGCAGTTGGCGTGCTGGCCCACCGGGAAGTTGAGGTCGGACGTGTAGTCCGAGTCCTCTGAGTAACCCGCTAAAATGTCAAACAAAGTAAGTATTATAATAAATACCTTAATTGAATAGTATATACGTAATATCTCTATCGACACAAAATTATACGATTACAATAATTTTGATACAATTAAAATAAGTTATTTGGCTCCTGATTTCCTGAACGGGTGTGATAAAAATATACTTTGAAATGTATTCTTCATATGAGAAATTATATTATTTAAAAACAACATTATCAGCCATGTCTTATAAGAGTTAAAAAGCTACCCTAGCAATTACATTTCGTTATACTTTTTGGTTGTTGGACATCATTCGAATATGTTGCTTTCATATTGGTTTTCATTCTCCTATTTTACTTATTCTTAAGATTCAAAAGTGGTGTATTTACAGTGTTTTATTAGTAAGAATCCACTAGCATAATCAAAGAAGCAACCATTATTACACATAAGTGCGAATTTCGTATGTGGCCGATTTGAATCTAACAACGTAAGGGGAAGCTCCGTATCCATAATGGAACTGAAATAGACGCCTTTCACATCTGTTTCACTGATCAATTCTCTCACAATCAGTGGAAAACAGTAACGCAATCCAACCTAAATGTAGACAAATGAATATATAGACTACTAAATAATATTTAATCGCAAATATCCAGCATGGTTTTTTCAAACCAACTGAATCTCTATGCTATATTATAAGATAATAAATCTTAAAAAATAAATTAAATATTATTAGATAATTCGTTTTATAATATAACACAAACAAATCACAAGCTTTTAACCCTTTTAACACGTATATTCCTTCGTGTAAATCAATCTAGAAACATACATCAAATCCACTTTCACACGAAATAAAGAAACTTGTAAATGTGCGAAAAGAAATAAAGGTCAAACGTAAACTGATAATGGTAAATCCATGTATCTTTATATTTCCCGACCACAACGATGTATCGAAGTGAAAAGTACGAATGAAATAGACCTCAAGAGACGAACTTCTCTCATAGAATTTAATGCATTGGTAAAACTATTTTTTTTTTGTTCTACATGTATACAATTTAGGTCAATGTGGTCGATCATGTATGTATATACATTTGTACTTATAAAATATCATTAAACATCTAAGCACTACGACCTTATGACTATCATTTCTATACATAACTTTTGCCATATCAGCACATATCAGCAATAATTTTCAACACGATACAATATCAAAATTGTAAATCGATACGTACTTGTCACGTCATGTTACAATACAAATTCAATTCCCCGTAATAAAACCTAGTACATTACAATGTCGTTAGCCTCGATTATATGCTACAATGAATGATTAGTGTGAACCATGTGAACTTCAACCAACAATCGGGCTAAATGTCGTGCCATAGGAGATCTACGTCCAGTGGACTAAGGGTGTTTTTCCACCAGAGATGTGCTATGCTACTATGCTGTGAAACTATGCGACTGTTTCTGCTCATACTAAGCTATGTAGCGGTGCGAGTAAGATGTGCTATAAAATGCGCCGCCACAAAGTAGCTGTGCGAGGAAGATGCGCAGCTCGAGCTATGTGATGTATCGATAGTATGCTCCGCACATAACTACACTACTCGTGATAGCATGCATCCATAGCACGAACCCATAGCACACATCCTTCAATTTAAAAAACGTATCTCAGCTAATCCGTTTCCACCAGTGCTAGGCTATGTGCATCAATGAATATGGTTGGTGGATATCAAACGGATCCACAGCAACGTAGCATAGCCACATCCACATCTCTGGTGGAAAAGCACCCTTTATATAGGTTGAAAAGAGAGATGTGAACTTACAATGTGCGACGTACTGCAGCTGCCGCCGAGCTTGTTCAGCCCGCTCCGCATCAAGCGCACCATTTAGTAGGTCCAGTTTTCGCTGCAGATCTGCACCGCCAGTGCCTTCGGCGTCTGGAATTAATGAAGAGGAATGTATACTAACTGCTCTACTGGGCTTATTACGATAAAAATGTTAGACATATTATTATTTATTATTTAGTACGAAAAAACTCACAAAGGGTAAGTAATATAATATTATGTACTTTTATTGTTCATTTGTTAAGTAATGTATCTTTTAGATGGATGAATTAAAAATGTTATAATATGCGCAGATAAATCGAAAAATCAATTTATTTCCTGCACGCTCGCTTTGTCTCGAACCCCCGACTTAAATGCACATAATATATTTTGTCAATTGCACTTAAATATCCTTTTATTACGCTGTATCGTAAGCATATTTGAATACAAGGAAAAAAGGAATCAGGCTCTACGTTAAGCCAATGCTACGCCAATTCGACCGTTCACAATCCCACATTTAAATTGTTATTCGTGTCATAACAATAAACTTGGAATTCCAGTAACAAGGTAACGTAACGTAAAACTTTTATACATTATTGGAACACATATAAGCTTACGGTCCTATACTCATATAATTTCATTGTTAAAAATCTACATAATTCGCCTATGGAACTATGTAGCATGTGTTTAACATTTTTATATTAACACAATAAGTTTATCACGAACATTAATAAATAACACTTGCAATCATCTAATTACTTAATGTCATTTAATTAATGCCTTCGTTAAAAAGCCCCGTTTCCTTGTTATCAAAACTTGAACACCGTCACAGGCATTCAATGCGTCATTCACTTACACACACAGTGATCCTCGTATTAGCGTCACAGAATACATAATAGTAGCTAAACGCTATTAGCGTGACAAGCCACTATTAAACAGCATTCATAATAAAATTATAAGCCGCTTATAAATGGCGCAATTGAACCTTAACGTATTATATAAAGTACTGCCAGCACCATGCGAAGAAAAATAAATAGGTTTTACAAAAAATAAAGGCTAAATAAGATTAATGTTGCCAGCATTTATTGCTGCAACTGGGGGATTTAAAAGAAACTCTTTTATATATTTAAATGTTTTGTACGCTTTATTTTGTGAGGTCGATGTGAATGCGTGTCTACTACAATAGTATGCCAGAAGCTTTATAGTTATAAACGATACAACCTCTAAGAAATTGGGTCAAACATATCACGCCAATTACACTGTCATCCTACACATAACTAAGATATTATTCGATCAAGCTAAAGTCTTATGTTTATAATACTGGTAATAATTAGAGTGATAGATGATATCCAACATCCCACGTAGTATCTAATTTAAGTGGGTGTAATACGTGTTGAAATATTATAATTTTCTTAATCGTTCAGCTTTTTTATATTATTTTTTTTCTCATCAAATATGGCCTCTAAGTAATTATGGCCTATTTAGTGATCAAGTTTCATTTAATGAACAGAAATATAAAAGTACAAATGTTTAGATATTTACAGAGGTAAAAACATAAAATAAATCTCAGTAGTAGAGATTAAAACACCTGATTAACTTTATATTTTATAAATATGTTGTGCCCTCACGCTATATTGTGCTGAATTTATAATCACTATAATCGTCTACGACCCTTGAATAACATCACGGATTATATAATGTTTATCAAAGATATTTTATTATTAATTTATCAAGGTTAAACACAAAAATATTATCTAATAAAATATATCAACATATTTGAAATTAACCTTCTGTTTTCTGTCTATAGATAGTTATCAAACAAGTTTCTTCGAAAAATAAGTACTTACTTATTATTATTTTAATACGAACAAAGTAAATTATTTAAGAATGAAATTAACATGTCTGTTTTAAGCATACTGTAAACTATTTAAAATTCAAACTACAAATATATAACATTAAATACCTAATATATATGTAAAATAACATTACTATATCTACTCCCAATTAAAAATTAAATTCCATGAATGCAACAACCTTGTTATAAATTACTCTAAGGCTCCACGCAAATTGCGACCTCATGTAAAAATAGTTCACGATGGAAAGTAAATTGCATAATTTTTAACATACCTACTTCACTTTAATGAACGTCATCGCATGCAATATACTGAAACTGATTGATATAATTCAATGATTTTAATGAATTGTCAATAATGATTGTAGGGAACAGTCCATTTAAGCTCAATTTACAGCCGCGGAAGGGAATGGAAACGACATTTTGCATTGAAGGCATAATGAACTGTATGCCAATTATATAACAGCCAAATTAATTCGAATCAGTAGCTGGGGGATTGTCGTAGATGCGAAGATTGCTCGAAAGACGAGCGCCCTTTTTTGTCTCGTACTTTTATTTAATTTGTCCCTTAAGAGATAGAGACATTTTCATAGAGATGAAGCAGTATTTATTTATGTATATTGTTGTATTCCTATAAATCAAGTTGAATAGAAGACAACAGAAACATACAATTGCACTATTTTTTTTTTAATTAGTACAAAAATACCGTCCAAAATGTGAACGTTATCATAATATCTTTGCTATTTTCCGAGAACTGAATCAAAAATAAACGTATTTAAAAAATAGCTGGCCAATAATTGAGATTAATTCTCATCGTTGCATCGCCCAATTGCTTTTTAACGTTATACTGAGGAGAAAATAAATTAAATTCGAGGAATTGGGTCACGGGAGAGACTATTACAGGTCGAAGATTGGGGTTAAACGCCTTTAACTAGTTCTATATAATATGTATTAGTGTCAGCTTATAAATACAGTGAATTGGGAACTTATTTTTGCTTGCTTTAACTAGGCACTAATAAATTATGTACAACATTATTTGAATAATGACCGAAATATATATTCCTTATTATTCTTTCTTTCTTCTTTCTTTCTCTCAAATTTAAATACCCTTTATAATAATTTATTTCATAATATAGGTTATTGTTTCCCTTGTATATTAAGTAAAATCAAATGAGAGCAATACAAAAAGCACGCTCTAGTTTCTAACATAACAGTAAAGACATCTTCTAAATTCACAAAAACTAATTAACCCAGAAAGTTCTGAAGCTATATTGACTTAAACTTGAAAACTTTGAATTTAAAAATAAAGTTAAATCGTGGTGGATATTTTATTTTCTGCTTTTTTTTTAATTTCTAACTATTAACTCGCTATCGAGAATGCACTGCCTCAAACTATTTTAATCCCAACTTCTGCATGATTCTAAGTTTTATTGGTATTCCGTCTTGTCAGCCTTAATGAGCTTTCTTGATTTTTAATTGAAAATGCTCCTTCTAAATAAGCAAAAGAAGCATCCTTAATTATAAGAAACTAGTTGTAATTACTTTGCTGTTTTATTTCGCTATCCTCGCTCCCGTCTCTTTAGGTATGCCTCTGGAATTTTACCAACTACGTTTACTATTTTGTCGTAATTTATACGAAAGTTTTTAATCATACTGTTAATTAATTACTCTAATGAAATAAATACTTTCATCGAAAATTTTAAGTCTCAATTTCTATTTTATCACCAAAATTAGTAACTACCAAATAGCAAACACTTAAGCTAATACCAGTACTTTTTGTTTATGGATTAAATGAGTACAAAGTGCCAATTAAAAACAAAAAGCTTTCAATTAAAACAATTCTGAGAAACTTTATATTATTACTTTACCTTTATTTTTAGTTTTTCTTAATCTTAAAATTGTAACTATTTCCAACTTATTTTAATGGTATTTTTAAGACATTGTTTTAGTTTCTTCAACATAATTTTAAGTTTATCAGCCGAACATGTAATTCAAATAATTTTTACCACAGACATAGCTAATTCGGTTAGAAATATTTTAGGCTAGATACGTACTATTCATTTCCTACTGTGAGCACACACCCTTAATTAATATTGATATCTGTTTAAATTACTGTACTTACATTTCGAATTATATATTACTAGCTTACCGCCCGCGGCTTCGCCCGCTTTGTCTAAAACCTAATAGATTATATACTAAAACCTTCCTCTTGAATCACTCTATCTATTAAAAAAACCGCATCAAAATCCGTTGCGTAGTTTTAAAGATAAGAAAATGATAACAGCACCATCTTTTCCATGAAATCAATATCCTATCGACTTTAATCAGCAATATGATACACACGAATATTTTCGTTCAATGTATGTTCTGATAAGAGTCAAACATTTCGTTCTAAATCTGTAATAAAAACACAATTTACACGTATCATCAGAAACTCTTCACAATTTTTCTACAAAATTGCATACGAAAAACCATCGCAGATTCCAGAACGTGTGTCCATCTTATTATATTTAACTCATATAAAAGTTGTAAAATCATTTTTACGCCTTAAGTAATAAAAGAGAAGCCATTTTATTCGTAACGAAACGAGGGACATTAAGGTCCTTTACGAGTTCCCCCGTAGTTATTAATGTCTGTAATGTAACAATAACTAATGTCATGTTTGTGCAGGTTATTTAAATCATCGTCACGACCTTAAAGTAATTCGTTAACGCGAACAACAGCAACACCAACAACAACAGCTTTTGATATATTGTGTAAGTTAAAATGAGTATAAAAATGTAATTATATTTATTACAAAAATATAAGAATTCAGGAGTATTCTTGTTGGTATGGGCGCGTATTTTAAGTTCTGGTGTTTTTTTTTTTTTTCTGGAGAAGTTTAATAAAACTAGTGCGCTATTTTAGACATAATTTTGAATTAAAATTATGTAGTTAAAATAATATTGCTTCATCAAAGACAATTGTTCATTTGTTCAAACGATAATTCTAGAACTTCATGTAAACACCTGTGTTCTAGATACGTATTTAATTTAAAAAATTTCGTAAGCGGCTATCACATGCAGCCCTTTACAAAATATCAAGGATAATACCACACATTTGGAAATACACCTTATGTAAAGCAAATAAACACTAAAATGGAATAAACAAATTAGGGGTGTGTTTATGTAATGTTTACTTAATCAAAGCGATTGAAATTGATTTCAAGTGAAGCTAATCCGTTTAAATATCCTTTCGGCTGATTGATCACGCTCGTTGAATACACCAGAAGTACTGCGAGTAAATCGGAACTGGATTTCAACAATTATTAATTATAATATTGATCGTGTGTAGGAGTACTAATGTTTATAGTAGGGGAGCCCAAGAGGGGATTTTGGGATTTACTCGAGCGCGTCAGATTACTATAAGGGACGGTACCTTAGCTATTCATTAGTACCTCTAGTCAATATGAGCAGTTATGGTTGGTGGGTGCGCTCAGGGGCCCCGCTGGAAAATTTGAATAATCCATAATTCCCTAAGGTTGAGCTCGAATCGTCAGATTAGCGAAATGGGGACTTCTTATATTGTAATTAACCCCCCCCATATATTAATCTGACGCGCTCGAATAATATTACTTTAATTTTTTACCCTTTCTTCATAGCGATTAAATCGCCACTTAAATCGTCAGATTAACGTATACTTTTTTTCAGTGACGTCCTGGAGCATGCAAAATATCAATATCTAACGCGCTTGAGTATTTCCAAGCCAATTATTTTCTTTTTTAAATTAAAAAAAATCAAAAAACCCTTCCCCACCGCTAAAAGTGAAAACATTATAGGACCTTTTTTTCTCGCTATGGTCTAATCTACCAATTCTAATAGGTTCCCGTGACGCTCGAGTAAATCCACATTTAGCATCCTGGGCTCCCCTACTATTAAGCTAAAGTATGAAAATCGTGGGCTCCTTATATATAAATCATACGAGGTTTAAGTTGTTCTTGTAAAGTTAGCCGGTACTTGGCGAAAGCGTATTGTAGTCGTGGTATAAATCTCCTATTACTAACATGACCGTTCTCCGGTGAACTTTATATAATGACGACATTTCTACTTCAGTTTTGCAGATTGTATTAAAGCCCGTTATATACTCACAACGGGAAAACTGGGAACTTTGTTGTTATAGTGTTATAGCGGGATTTAGAAGAGTATAATTAGAACGTAGGTTACATGACAGCTCACAAGATGCCCTCATTTCATAGTAAAACCCATCCAATTAAACATAGCTCGTAGTGAAAAGCTGCAATGTTCCTTGTTGTATTGTCACAAGGATAAACGCAAAAACTTTTGTTATAAAAATGGTGTCGAATGAAGGGTTTTGTTTACTTTATAATAACAATTATTTGTTACTTGTATGAAATAATGATACGTAATAAAATATGCTTTACGATTTATCCTTTGCAAATATACTTTTAGGGTAGCATGCAATTGAACAACCGTAATTTTTAACTCGTCAACTTTGTAGTATTTTAATTCTAGGTATTTATCTATATATTTTCTCTTCTTGATATAACTATTTTAAGATAATGTTATATAAATATATCGCTATCTCTGCTTTTAACGTGTCACTTAATATATATCTGATGGATGGAAACGGGGTCTGGGCAGAAGTGACCTTTACTAACACTTTAACACTGTTATTGCTCATTGATTTTTACTTTATTTATTAGATTCACTCCTTTATTTTATAATAAAGTACTGCTCTGCTCATATTAATAAAAAATGGAAATGGAGAATACCTACAAACACTAAATCATTAGCGCATGCAATGGTTATAAAACAAATATACATTTATAAATGATTTTTAGCTGTAAGCTCGCTTTAAATACGAAAGTAAAATACGTTGCAATATTTTCAAGAAACTCGGCACATTAATAATTTCCGAGTATTGCGTAACCCACACTTAAAGCGCCTGAAGCGGCCTCCAGTTATTGTGCTCGCACAACGGCGGACCGGCTCGAAATGCAACTTTAAACAAGCGCAAATGTACGACACAATTTGCACTCTATATATAAATTACTAGCTGCGCTTCGCGGTTTCACCCACGTGGCTCCGCTCCTGTTGGTCTTAGCGTAATGATATATAGCCTATAGCCTTCCTGGATAAATGGGCTATCTAACACTCAAAGAATTTTTCAAATCGGACCAGTAGTTTCTGAGATTAGCGCGTTCAAACAATCAAACTCTTCAGCTTTATAATATTAGTATAGATAATATGAGAAATAGAGTGCCATTCACTTAATTGTTTCTTCCAATCAATGAACGTACAAAGAACCTGACCTAGAAATGTAAAATTCACGAAACACCGCTTTTCCAATACTAAATCTTAATGTAATAGAGTTAAAACTTCGCCGAGATTTGGTTAAAATTTTATTCTAGTAGCTTAAACTTCGTTTTAGAGTTGCACCAAACTTGTAATCACTGCCATAATAAATATATTTGACGAATGCACTACTTTCTTATCAAACTGCAAGTATATCTACTCACAATATTCCCGCAAAATATACGAGAAACATGAATTACTAGGAGAAAATCTTGCTTTTAAGGGTATCAATTTTTATGAGCACTTTATCTTATCATCAAGCTAACGATAGTACGTATGAATGGGAATGATTATAACTTTACATTTATACTGAATTTTTTTTATACACTAAACATTAGTGTTCACAATAATTTTGTACAAGCTCATTAATAAATATTAAATATGTAATTGTAAATTGTAATGTTCTATTGTATATTTATTTTATCTCTCTTACAAGAAATAAGTTTGATAACAATAATATTATATACTTATAATTTTAACGTGCTACGTAGCCTACGGCGTAGACTGCTACGAAAACAAGCAATTTGGGTTAAGCCTAAGTGTTTCTTGGATCGCTGTTATTAATATTCGATGGATGTATAAATACTTGCAAATTATTGAAAATAAGACGCTTCGTCCGGTTATACTCTAGAAATATAGCTACGCTAAACATGTAGCTTTATAATGGTAAAAGAACTTTTACAATTGGTCGAGTAGTTTTACAATAAAAAGTTTAGAATGGTTAGATAATATTGACATCGAAGTCACAAATGTTAACCAGACAATTAATTGCCAATGAACGTGAGCACAGATCGTGTTTCTTGCAGTAACTCGTGGCTTATTATTCTAACGATTCACTCCTCCATTCGCACGACCCCAAGCGACACTCAGCTGAATTAGGGAGAGTTTATTATATAGAGAGATCGGAGAGTTAATTTAACGCCAACTGTACGTGTGTTATAACCTAACTTTTTTGCTGATTAAAATATTAATATGATCATTATGATCATCATCAGTCCATTATGTTCTCACTGCACGAACCACGGCGGGACCACGATGGGAACCACGCCATCGCAAATGCTAGCTGGCATGTGTCACATATCGCCGAACTTTTTGATTCTTCGACATGCCGGTTTCCTTACGTTGTTTTCCTTCGCCGTAGTAGTACTGAATTTATTCGCAGATAGATTGAAAAATCAATTTATTTCCTAGACGCTCGCCTTGTTTCGAACCCCCATCTTGTCGATTTATATTCCGTGGTCCTCCCCACTGAGCCACCAATACTTAAATCTATATATATAAAACTCAAAGGTGACTGATATAGTGATCTATCAACGCACAGCCCAAACCACTGGACGTATCGGGCTGAAATTTGGCATGCAGGTAGATGTTAGGACGTAGGCATCCGCTAAGAAAGGATTTCCCGAAATTCTTGCGGGAACGGGGAAAAACGGGGATGCACGTATAAAGTCGTGGGTGGAAGCTAGTTATGGATATGATGCATTACGTCAATGATACCGATCGTGTGATTTCGTTGAATGAAATCGTTTTCATTTTTGACACGTGTATCCTTAGCGTGTATCACTATATATTTTGTTATATTGATCGTTTGATCTGACATCAATTTATATAATGGTTTTATTTCTATAGCAATGTTTGTTTAGCTTGATGCAAAAATATCACCGTTGCTATGAATTTGTGGTTCGAAAATATTTCAAAAATTAAAAAGAATTCCTACTATAGGACACTTATTAGCCCCTTGATGCTGAAGCGCGTCAGCATTTTATTCAACTAGTCGGAAATAAAGTAACCAAAGCATTAATATAGACTTTCATTCTTGAAACAAATTGGAAATGCTACATTCACATCAAGAAGTTCCGGACATACCCATATGATACGAGTACGAATATTGCGGTAAATAACATAAAACATCACACGTTCACCGTTCTACCGAAGGTTAACATCAAAGGGTGGTCCATATACTGCGCTTCAATGAGCAAGATAATCTTTCAAGGATTCACAAGAAACTGGCTAAGGCATTGAATCCTTATTATAAACATATACATTGAAACTATCGAACAAAAGACCAGATAGGTAATGTAAATTTATAAGAAAATTGTTTACTATTCAATAATCAGTGTTATGTTAGATATTATCCGATTCATGAAACTCAGCTCTTTTAGCTATTTTGAATATTATAATAATTCTAAAATCACAGCTAGAAGAGGAAACTCTTCAGTTTCGCAGATATGATAATAAAATATGTATGTTTAAATGTACCACAAATTTTAAGTAGTTCACAACATTCAGGATTGTTTCTCATCTAAAATAGTAGCAATAAAGTGCTAAAATCAAAGTCGTGTAGCGTACAGACACCTAGTTAGGTAAACATCGTTGCAGTCGTAGGTAATTACTCTTTACGAGTGAGACTGAAGGCGTGCTAGTTTGCAGACTTGCACAGAATAACTTATAAATCTGTTGCCATCCACTTGCTTTATTACTGTTTCTTTAAATAAATGGACAGCTGAAGATCTGCTTTCAACAAACATGATTATAACTGCTCAATGAACACTTTGAATACATTAAAATAGAAATAGAGATCACTTCTAAGTGATAAGGCCGCCTAATAAACTATACTGTTTTTTTTTTTTTGTTCTGTATATTAGCAATAAGTTTTCTATGTATAGTTTTATTGAAGAGTAAATAAATAAATAAATAAATAAAATACACTGGATTAAATCCCTGTATGTACGTATATTCGTTCGGCTAGAAATCAGTTACAATCCGACATAATCTGACAGCAACGGTATATTTGTATTTAATACGTAATAATAATGGCTTAATGATATAAATATTTATAAAATAAACCATGATAAAGTCATAAACTTTTATTTAACGGAGACTTCGTTTTTATAATTTATTTAATATTGCAAAAAGTAATGTCAATCTGGAAGTCGAAGGCACAGAAATGAACGTAATATCAGTACTATTATAATGACAATACAAAGAACACATCAACCTTTCCTCACACAATGGTTCCGAGAATGCCTTTCCTATCTTCACTCTTCGTCTTGTCAAGGAAATGGGAACAAGACACGGACGCGGATTGAAGTTTACGTAATATATTTAGCATACGTGATATTTATCTATGTTGTATTCTTGAAAATATTTTAAATTTACGCTATGGACGGACTACGCTCTTTTGTGTTAGGAAACATGGTTTAATTTACGCGATAAATCAAGACGATTGTGATAAAGACAATTTGAATTTGAATTTGAATAGATATGCTTACGATGATATTGTAAATGAAATAAAGGCTTAAAGAAAGGCTTCAAAATAATGAAAAAAAAATTGTCAGAAGGGAAAATTATGCTGCAATATAGCTTAAGAGCTAAGCAATTATTCCTTTAAAAAAAACGAATAGCTACACTTTAACACAGTAAATACAAACTTTACACGAAACAAAAAGGATTAAAAAGATTAAATAGATAATATGTAATGCAAAACTAACAACCCCACAATTCTTATATATACTTATACTAAGTAGTATAAACAAACAATCCATTTTATAATTATACAATTGCACGCAACAGGAATGTACTAAGAAGATTATGTAGCTATCTATGGGCGTAGAAATGCGCGTATAGCGTTTTAATTTTGGACGTTCAGTGTAATTAAAATCGTAACATATTATACCTAACAAAACGAAAAAAAAACAGTCAGTAATATGAACGTTATCTCTTGAAATACTTTTTTTTTTCAGTTTCATTATATATTAATATGTACAATATACCCTTATGTGGCGGGTCCTGAAAATTTTATTCTCGATTCTCATACTTGTATACTTATCGATTATCGAATCTACATGTCGCTGTCTAAAAAGTTGAAAGAGATTCAAACGGAAACGGAAACTGAAATTTCTCGTCTCATAATGTGCATAATAGAAATATGAATTCAAAACATTCAAACCATTGAGTTGTAACAACGATTGTTATCATTACACTATACAAGAATAGTTCAAATAATTATCTTTCAGTCACAAATAAATTGCGTTTTTTGCACTAATTTATACTAATTGGTCCATGTGGCCATGAAAGACGTTAAAATTATAATGCAATAGATTACAGTCATATTACAGTACTCCAAAAGTAATAATGCGCATAGAAATCTTCGTCACTGTTCGGCAACTGTCATATTCTCGGAGCGTCCGAAGATGATATTTATATAGAGTGGTTAAATGCATTTTCTTCATGCATAATCTAGTCAAATTATGTGTTTTGTGCTAGAAGAGATTAATAATGTTAAGTAAGTAACGATTTTGTTGCGATAATTCCTTGTAAGTAAATAGCGAGGATAACCCCACGATTGCGAATATACATATTATCTTTGTTGGATTGATTTACTTGGAAATTTTTACAGTACTTTTAAAGTGTCTTACTGAAGCTGGTGTAATGATGGAAGAAAAGAAGGTTAAAATAACACAACATTTATCTAGACTAATATTATAAAGAGGAAAACTTTGTTTGTTTGTTTGTTTGTTTGATTGTAATGAATAGGCTCATAAACTACTGGACCGATTTTAAAAATTCTTTCACCATTCGAAAGCTACGTTATCCACGAGTAATATAGGATAGGTTTTATCCCGGAAATTCCACGGGAACGGGAACTATGCGAGTTTTTCTTTGAAACCGCGGGCGGAGCCGCCGGCGGAAAGCTAGTATTGTATAAAATATTGTTTTCAAACACAGGTTTACATTTAAACCATATAAATCTAATCATTAAAATCTCAGCTCAAAAGTATTTACAGTATTGATCATTCTTCAATATTATAACATTAACTAAAAAATAAAAACAAAAAAATCAGGGATTATCTTTATTTCTGACATTTTAGATACATCGGAACTTTCATTATGCTCTTCTTCATTTTCACTTTCCCTACTGCCATCACCTGTGTAAATCATTTCATCGATTAATTCAATTCACCTTTAAAAACAAAACCAAGAAGGGTATGTAATAGCAGCTCTATATAATTCCACACAGAGCGAACGCGTGCAGTCACCACCAATATTTAAAGACGACTGACGGATTTTTCAGTTTTTTGACTGACAGGCTACCGTCACCTACCGCCCGATTTGTTTTTGATTGTGTATGACCGTGAATTGACTTCTATTTCTTTTGAACAAGGTGTAAAATGCAAGTGCATTGTTTAGGGCTCTTACGATTCAATGATTCGAGTGTTTTCGGAAATACGACAGTTAGCGAAGATTTGCATGCGCATTATTAATTTTGGAGTACTGTATTTGCTTTTGACATTCGCCTTTCGTCTTTGATTAAAGACTTCTTTAATATGTAACTTTCAATAATAATTGTTCTTGACGCCACAAATCCATCGTAGATCGTTTTGCAACTGTGAACTCTCATCGAAGGCGATAAATTCGATTATCAAACCATAGACGACGCCGATAAGTCTCCAGCCGAGATCACAAACTTGCCTCTCATTATTTTGTATCTGTGACGTATGAATCCGTTCGCTTATTTTAGTCTGGCAACCCCGACGAGACGGCGCCCACATTACCAGCTCAAATGTGAATAACAGAAAAATACTTAAAGGGAAAACAACACGATTCCATCCAGTCATTCTTTTACATTCGCGTTCGACGACATTTATTTTTTAAGAGAGCAATAAATAATGGCGGGACCCAGCGACATCGTTCATCGACTGCCAAAACATTTGTATCGATGTCGTCTATCTATCAATTATTCTTTTTCAAGAATTGTGTATTATATTGTTTCCAATTTTATTTGACTAGCTGCCGTCGCTGATTTCTTATACTAATTTTCGCAAACTCAAAATATTTTATAATATTTAAGGAAAAGAACATCAAAACCGATGTAATCTATATTAATCATAAAAGCATACTTGGCGATAATAAATTTCTTGTAAACAACATACCATTTCATTGTAAGAGTTCTAGTTAAATTCTTAACTCCCTAAAGTCTTACTTCCATAATGAAGAAGAAATAAAGCTTTCTTTTTGGTCCTTACATCCTATATTTGGATTCAACATTAAAAAGCCTATCCCAAATAAAACATCTCACAAATTCATACCAAAATCATTGACTAACGACTGAACACGAGAGCATTCATTCCATAGGACCTCACATGAACTACCGAGTGGCTGACCGCATCATAACTTGGCAAGGTCATTTATTGGCCAGACGGCGCCACCCTGACACACTTGAATCGGCTGCCAACTAGGAGCAATCATAATTTTTACATGTTAAACTAGATATCGACTAAACAAACACACTACGCGTTGTGAAGCGTTTAATTCGTACGTACATAAATAATACGAATAAGGGCAGATATAATACTTTATTTATAATAAATAAAGGTCCTGGTCTCCTTAGATACAATTAAGAGGGACCGATAATTAATATTTGATACCAAAACGAGTCGCGTATCAAGTATCACCAATTAATTATGAAGTACCGGTACAAATTCTTAGGACTCAGGCTATTTTTTGTTTGTTTGGAATTAATAAATTTTATGTACAATATACAAAAAAACTACAGTACGTAAATTATTACTTTAAAAAAAGGTCGTGAAAAACTATTTTTCATTACGAATTCTAATAATAAAAGCTTATATACTGCCCAAATAATTTATGTATCGAGATTACATTCAATTTATTGATGATTTTAATTTTTCAAACCATTTTATGAACATTCGAATCATATCGCCAAATATGTTTTGTATAATCGAGTAGATTTCCGCCAATTAGGTATGTATTTTTAACTACAGCAATCCTCTTTTAAACATGAAATTATATTTATATTCTCAAAGCAGAAAGGATGCTATTCAATTAGCTTTAGTTTTAATTGAGCTAAGTAATTGAGTTACTCAAAATAAAACAGCCACAACCAATAGACCGTCATTTTGAAACTTTATTATTTAATACGGCCGCTATAGAAATTATTTTTAAATTGAATATAATACATATTCTTTTCACCTTACTAATTTGAGAGAAATAGGCACAGTCTGGAAAGTAGGACAGCGTAGTAAAGATGCAGTCAAAGGTGAATCAAGCTCTTCAAAATGAAAACGACGTAATCAAAGAGATATCAGCGTTGGGAAAATGAATTTCCGTGTTAAAGCAATGGCTCTTTAATTCTATGAGTAGCCTGTTGAACCCGCTTTGACTTTAAGTTTAAGGGATTTTTTAATTGGCGGTTTACTATCCGTCTATACCTTAGGGCTTAATTTTAAATGAACAATTTTTATTATACGAACGAAACTTTACGATTGGGGATTACTTTGAATGACATTTCAGAAGTCAATTATTGAAGCCCGAACTGGCGAACGACTTTCTGTAGATTGGCTCCCATAGGCAAATTATTATTAGTAATTTAAAAATGTATAAGTATAAAAATTATTTTCTGCCCTTATATGACTTTTTTTGTTATGATTATCAAAATATATTGTATAATTTTAAATTTAGTTGCTTAATTTCAGTATCATTAGATTTACATTTGTTTATAAGTATCTTGATCTTTGTTACATACACTCTACCACACTCTTTCTATTCTGGATTTCCAATAAGCGCGGGCGAGTCAATCTATCTAATTGTTACATGAAACCCACGGGTATATAAATATACCATCCTTTCACTTGAAAGTGAGCATTTTACACAGAATCAATTTACAAAACGCCCACG
Source organism: Colias behrii (assembly GCA_029959065.1). NCBI lineage: Eukaryota > Metazoa > Arthropoda > Insecta > Lepidoptera > Pieridae > Colias > Colias behrii. The sequence continues at coordinate 4,959,153 of JARWMC010000015.1, forward strand.
GTCGCCAGCAATATGAGGTACAAAATTCGTTGTTAACTTCGTATATAAAACGTGGTTTAAGTGGGCGAAAGCTTACAAAGACGCCGTGCAATATTCGTTTATTCCTGAACAATCAACTCCTACTCGTTTTACGAGAGATAATTGCAAAATCCTTGTGATAAATGCTGATCTTCTGAGAAACGCCTTCTCACTTGTATAATGTTTTCAGAATCAAAGGCTATATCAAATATGAGAAACACCTTAGTGTACTTTGTTAAATTTACATTATTTTATGTACAACTAGATTAGACTTACAAAATTCTCAAAAAACAACTAAGTTATCTATTTATATGTATTATTATGCGGTGGGTCGGTTCTCTTTCCTTTCACTATACGATATATGTTAAAAACTATCTAATGTTTCTTGTAGAACGCAAGAAGAGTTTGATAGTATTTCGAGTTAATACTATCTAAAATAACTTAGCTTCGATATTATTTTATAACTTTAGCCTACTTCATATAAAAAATTCTGATGTATGTTTTTCTTTATATTCACTAATCTAGTCCTATTTTTTGTTCCAGATCCCAGCGAACGATTTTCAACAATCTTCTCTACTGACGTCATTTAATCTAAAAGCACTTACCAAAAGGCGGTTCAAATCTGCAGTCGAGCAGAAGCGCATGGCCCGTGGGTCCGGTGGTGCCGACCACGGCGCCGCCGCGCATCATCAACTGTGCCTCCAATTCCACCCAGCGACCGCCACACTCTTGCTACAGAATATTCATAAAAACAAGAAAACCTTTATTGATATAATGATACAGGTACAGTTCGATTCAAACTTAATGGCGGTTCGGAAGTTAAGTGCAGGTGCGCGTGCAGGTGCGCACAGGTCCCTTAACGTCTCGCTAATACCTAAAATTTTTTTCTGCGCATCGGATCGTACCATGTTCCGAGCCGCCATTAAATTTGAATCGTACTGTAATATGTATGTGTTAGGATATTGCTTCTGAACTATACTGTGTCTCAGGAACCAAATGCTTCTCCCAGTAATGTCCTTAAGGCCGTGTACGCGGTCCGTGCGCTGTTTGGCTCAAATATGTGATTTTTCAAACCAGATTGTCCATCAACCACTTATCTTACAAACATATGAATTACTAATAATTTTAGGAAATTTTATTGTCTATGTAGTTAGTTAAGAGTTTTTTTCAATTAATACAGTATTTGTGAATACCATCAAGATAACTGAGCCGATGATTACTTGATTTCACTTTTAGTGTCAATTTCGAAGCTAAAAATATCTGAAATTTCTGACAGATCTAACACACAATTTTTTTTAACTAACTGCAAAAATCCTTATTAAAATAGTTAGTTAAAAGATTTTTTTATTTTGGACTCCTAACTTACGAAATTAAAATCCGAACAATGTGAATTTTTTTAGAAATTATAGTCGACAAAATGATTATTTTCACCAAGATATTTAACTTAATTGAATATCATTTATACATATTGCAATAAAAGAATGTCTTACTTATAAGATAAAATTTAAAAAATCAACTAAGGTACCTCTATTATTTTTCTACAATTTTTTTTAAAGTACTATAAAACACTGCGCGCGACCCGATTCAAATCAGTCGGCAGCGAGCCTTTCCAGAGAGAGGACATGTTGCTCGGCGCTCTCCTGTGGACCTATGCTGTTCATAGTAAAAGGATAGCGCAAGCCGCGATCTATCGTAATAGATCGCGGAGATTTTGACTTGCGTTAAATTGAATAAGCGCTCTTAAGATTACACTATTATTTAAATTACAAAGTAAAATAGTTTTTTTTTTATATATTTCAACATTTACAGAACTGCTCTGATCCCGGAATTGAGGAAAACATTGTGATAAGCATGTCCAACAATAAAAAAGGTGGCATAGTGAATTATTAAATGATGGAATAAACCTACATAGGCAACCTGTGTCCAGTGGAAATAAATATAGTTAAATAAAGAAATAGCTTTATACTTTTGAAACATTATTTTTTTATTATTGTCTTTTAATATTAGGCAGCCACTTTTCTGATATCCTATTCAATAAAAAGTAATTTCTAATAAAATGTAATCACAGTTTGTCATGTCTGTATTACATTAGTGCTTTGATACTATCTTTGATATGAAATATAGGTACATATATCAAAATATAACAGCATTGAAGAAAAATTATCAGCAGGATATTAGGATAAACTATGTCTAACATACACAGCAAGTTATCGCAGACAGTGTAATATTTTAAAATTTATTTCACTCATTCACATAGACAAAGCTTTTACTCACAAATTACTTTCTTCAGTATGTGTTACTTACTTTAATTAAACATAGTATAGCCAGTGGTCATAAATGTATTTACGTGTCCACTGCGAACATTAACTAAATTTCTATAGGTCATGTCTCGTGTTATTCCTATGTATAACCTATATTCCTGTAAAAATTTCATCCAAATCCGTCCCGTAGTTTTCACGTGAAAGCGTAACAACCTGACAAAAATCCATCCTTTCATACTTACAAACTTTCGCGTTACTAATATATGTTGATTATCACAGATTATACAAATCCTTACCTCGTCATAAGCAACAGATGTAAGCGGCAGGTAGTGATAGCCAAGTGCGCGGTCCCAAATGACACCTTTGTTCCACACTTCTATCAGGAGGCCCAGGTTGATGTCGTTTATTTCACTACAAAAAAATTTACGCATTAACATCAAAGCAATATAACAATGAAAGTAATTCCATAGCTTTTGTAGATCGGATTAAATTCACCTTGACATCTTTATAGAGTAGAAAGCAGATTTATCTAACAGTAATGACAAAGTTTTGTAATTATACTTCGTAACATACACATAAACAATAATACATTTAATATTACCATACAATGTTAGTCGATCAGATTTGTATAATGATTTCTAAACAAATGGAGTACCTAACAAAACACAACGATACAAAGCAGACAACCACAAATTACTGTTAATTTACAGAATTCAGATATCTAACAGACCCTTAATAACTTGATCGTAAGCTTAATCTAATAGATCGGGCGATCCGTCTAGGCCGGAAAAGTACCGCGTAATTACATTTAAATGAGCGCTGCCTCAGTATATTGAACATTTTCGTAGACATTCCGAAAGCTAAAACAATCAATCTTATTTTACCCGTATCGCCGTCAACACGAAATCTAAATAAGATTGAATCAAAATGATGAATAGAATTTACAATTTAATTAGAAAGTCAAAAAATCTCGGGACAACACATTTCGCGTGAATGGCCAACAAAATGTTGAATATATTAGGGTATCGTAAACCCCACGATCTCGGGAGGGTCTTCTCGAATCGCATAACATACGATACTGATATTGGGAATCATTTAGTGTATTGAACCACGGCAACGCTCTGTACATAGTGTTGCCAATTGAATGTACCGAGCGCTGTTGTAAATGATTCGTGAAAGTATATTTAGGTACTACGAGTAGGTGTGTATAAACTTGTTAATGTGGAAAATATTTTTACGACTTGTATTGAATGCTTTCAGATCTCTTGAACATCATATAAATGTTTGTGCTCTACGCCTCTTATTTTTATTTGAACTTAGAAAATATTGTGGTCCTTTTTATGTTACGTGAAAGGGGCGGTAATACGTGTTTCGTTTGTCTCTATCCTTGTCTTTATTACGTAGGTCGTAATAAAGTCAAGGATAGACACAAGCAATAACAATATTAAATATCCACCTAATGTAACCATAATGTTTTAATATCTCTATAGTTTTCAAATAAATGCACATAGTAAACCATTCTTATCAGCTATTTTCGTGAGATCGATTATCAACGGAGGTTCGACAACATGGCTAACATTGTGAAATGCGCTAGCATACACGCTGTGCAGACAATTTTCATTGACAATCTAATATCAACAGATAAAATATGAATCCATGCGTTGCTTGCGTTGCACACACGTTGCACAGATGATGTCATGTCAAATATGAATTTGTATACGTTAAAATATAGCTCTACAATTTATGCTTGCAGACCAAAACAAGTTGCAGACTGAAATAAGTTAGTTTAAAAACTTTAATGGGAATGTGTTATTTTGATTATTATTTCCAGGAGATTATTCTCCTCAAGTAAAGAGTTGTTAAATACATAATTCCTGTAATGTTGTTAAATCAAATTAATCATTTCTTTACTATTATAGACACTGAAAATGTGTAACCAATACAATTAATCCACCTCAATATTGGCGGAGCTACGCTAAAGTATACCCTTATAAATACCGGCATTCACCAAAAAGCGCGCAGCTAATGCTCAAGATGGTTGAAGCCAATCAAACTCAGTAACATTCGTATAAATCAAGTTAATGGAGCTACGCCGTACATCGACAAACACACCACATGTACATACATAGCCATTACATTAGCTAGCATCTGTTATCTTTCCCTTATAAGGGACGGAAGAGAAATACGATCGCTTTTTGTCATTTTTGTAAGCGGACTTCGAAGTTAATCGACACCAAATGGGTCATGCTCCCATTGGAGTAATAACTATAGTATGCTATCACGTTGGATGGTGAATAAAAAAAAATTTTTTATGATACAGTGAAGGAATGTTGCGTTTTACACACAAATACAATAATATGTTTACTTATGCGTCTGTCTCTACGTTTACATTGCCGTATAAAATAATTTCACTCACTTTATTGTAAAAGATATTCACAAATCCAATTCGAATATTAAATTGCTCCAGCCATTTCTTCCAGCCACGGCTTCGATTTCAATGTCGTTACTCGTTTCTTATTGAACTTTCCTCATAGGAAATTTTATAGGGAAAACATTAAATAATTCGAGATTGTTGGCAAAGACGGATTTATTGGGGTCTGTGCCAGCACGACCGTAGTAAATCTTTTAAACAGTAGGCGAATAGCAACAGACACGTGATAGACAAATACTACGCCATTCAATTTTGGTTACGAGCCGCAGAAAAGAAACAAATCTTCGAGATACTGAACAAACTGGATTGGTTCGCTTTTCTGTATCAATTTTTACTGGTTTCCATTTATCACTTTACGTAACATTTACATATCGTTCATCAATATTTACCTAAAAATAACTTGATAAATCATTAAGTATGAACATGCGTCTTATAAAGTACTACCTTGAATTTTAAAATATCTTAAGTATTCATAACTACTACTTATTTGATATTCATGCTCCAATACGTCCAGTCAAGTTGAAGCAGCTACCTGCTCCTTGGATGACGGCTGAACTTAAATCTATGTTAAAAAAAAAGGCTCGTGCTAAAGCTAAATTAAACTCCTCTGATTCTGATATTAACCGTGAAAAATTTCAGAAAATTCGGAATCGATGCAATACATTATGTAGGGATGCACAACGACGACACATATCCCAATCTGTCGAAAACGGCGACCCCTCTAAAGTTTGGAAATTCCTAAAAACTCTTGGTATTGGCAAAAAAACGCATAATTCTTTTCCGTCATCAGTTAATATTGATGCTCTTAATTCTCATTTTTCTAGTCCATTTTTGGACTTTGACGCTAACTCCAAATTGCGAACATTAAATACCCTCAACTCCTTACCTTCTCCTGATTTTCCTCCGTTTGTCTTGCGTCAATTTACCGATTGTGGTGTTGAGAAGTGCATATTGTCAATCACCTCTAAGGCGGTTGGAAGTGACTGTATTGGTCGGAACATGATCATCCCCATCCTTCCTATCATTAAACCTATCATCACTCACATTTTAAATTTTTCCATTTCCTCTGGTCAATTTCCTGAAAACTGGAAAAATGCTCACATTTTTCCTCTTCCCAAGAATCCCAAACCATCTAGTCCTTCAGACTTCCGTCCAATTGCTATTTTACCTTTCCTGGCCAAAGTCTTAGAACGCTTAGTACAAGAGCAACTAAGTCGCTTCCTCAATACTTACAATCTCCTTAATCCTTTTCAATCTGGTTTCCGACCAGGTCACAGCACAACTACTGCTCTAGTTAAGATCACAGATGACATTCGCCGGGGGTTTGACAACCAGCAGCTAACGTTACTTTCTCTACTTGACTTCAGTAACGCTTTTAACACCGTCGATCATGATGTTTTGTTAGCAATGCTACGCTCTCTCAACATATCTCCAACGGTTATTGACTGGTTTCGAAGTTACTTGTCTGGACGACGGCAGCGTGTCATGGTTGAAGACTTTTCTTCTTCCTGGTGCAACGTATCTGCTGGCGTCCCGCAAGGTGGTGTGTTGTCTCCTCTCTTATTTTCTATTTTTATTAACTCTATATCCAGTAATATTAATTCTCCTTATCATATGTATGCAGACGATTTCCAATTATATTCGCACGCTTCATTATCAGAACTACCGAATGAGATTTTTCGTATAAATACTGAGCTAGCCACCATCGTTAAATGGAGTAAAGACCATGGTTTAAGAATTAATCCTGACAAAACCAAGGTTATTATTTTAGGCAGTAAACAGCTTATAAGTCGTATAAACTGGGAAACCCTACCTAGTATTGCGGTAGACGGTACAGTGATTCCATTCTGTAAGAAGGTGAAAAGTCTTGGCTTGCACTTGGACGAAAGTTTATCTTGGTGTGATCAAATCAAGGAAGTGCAGAAAAAAGTGTTTGCTTCTGCTTCTTCTCTCCGTCGTTTACGCAACTTCCTGCCGATTTCTACCAAAATTGCGTTGACTCAATCCCTTTTGCTTCCTCTCCTAGATTATGCCGACTCCTGTTATCCCGATCTTCACGAATATCAACTGGATGCTCTCGAGAGGCTGCAAAACTTTTGCATCAGATTCATTTTCGGCTTGCGCAAGTTCGATCATGTTTCTGATTTTCGCAAAAGATTACACTGGCTACCTATTCGCCTTCGCCGGAATACTCACATCCTTCAACTCCTGTACTCTGTCCTGTTTAACCCCAAAACTCCTGTCTATCTCAAAAATCAGTTTCATTATTTAAACTCCAATAGTTCCCTTTCCCTTCGTTCCTCTGATCTCCTTCTCCTATCCACCCCTATTCACCATACCAATTTTTTTAACTCCTCCTTTACCGTCCTAGCGATTTGGCTGTGGAATGCTCTTCCTGAGACTATCAGACGCGCCAAAACACCACATCATTTCAAGTCACTTGTAAAAGAGCACTTTTTCTCCAGTATTTAGTTTCCTTTTTTATCTTATAAATATGTATGTATTTATATTTTATATATACTATGTATAATATGTATTTATATGTATAATATGTATTTATATGCATATATATATAAATATTTTTATTTAATTTGTATGTATAATATAAATATAACTTGATTAATATATACTGAATTATCTATGTCTATTCTTTAATTAGTAATGAATTATTTGTATTATCTATTCTTTTTTTAATCTTTTTGATGCGCCCTCGCTTTTTACCAATGTCTTACATGTCCTTTATTTTTATGGTTGCCTGGAAGAGATTGCTTTTAAGCAATAAGGCCGCCTATTGTACACTTTCCAATTTTATGTATTCACTTATTTTAAATTCCTGTTATAATATGTACAATAAAGTGTCATAAATAAAAAAATAAATAAATAAAATACTTGCACTCTTTCACGTGTTATACTATGTTTATTTTTTTCATGAAAGATTAAAAAAAGAACATTATAAGTTATAATAACATCCTCATATCATAAAATTCACAAGTGACTCTTATAATGAAAATAATATAAAACGCAAGCGAAATTTTCCCCATTTTTATTTCCGCACAGTCAAACATATTCAACCAAGTTAGAAAGGGTAGCGTATAAACCCACCCAAATAGCTACTTCTACAGTTTAATAAAAACCTCAGTTTTTGGCTCATCAGAATAAATAATACAATGGGTATTTATAAACTATTAAATAATATTTTTTAAATCATCGAGAAAAAAAATAAAACTACAGCACTATCGTTTGTAACGTCGGTAATAAGAAGTAACAACTAATACGCAAACAATTCTAGATCCTTACAAAATATACCACCAATCCTCTCTATTCTTTGTCGTGTAATAACGCAAAACGCAGCTAACTAGCAGATAGTTAAAACCGATTCCATACATCTATAGGCTAAGACTATACATTCAGCCCGACTACCTCGGCTCCCTAATTGCAGCTATTCAGTGTGGAACAAAAAGGCTTGGTACGTCATTATAACATTAATGGCCCACATTTCTATATGAATCGTCAGAGAAAATTTGCAATGGAAATTTTTCATCTGAAGTTGCACTTGATTGTAATTTTCAGCAGCGGTAAAACTTAATTACAATGTTGAACACTTTATTTGATTTAGTCGTGTTATATTTGTATTTTTATGTAGGTAGATGTACTTATGATTATTTATAACCTAAACATTAAATTACTTGAAGCGTGGGTTAAAGTACTTGAAGCATTTCAAAGGGATTTTTTTTGTGTGTTGAGAAAAAATACCTAAAAAGGTTATAAATAAAAACCTTTTTACATATCTAATGAAAATCGAAAATTGATACAACGCACACAACGTAACTATAGAATAAAAACTTAGATCACAGCAGGCACAAAATGCAATAGAATTATCATAAAAGGAAGTAATCTTGTCTAAACTCTCTTTCAAATACGGATTAGTATTCCATTCAGTGCAATAGAATATTGTTTTTATAGTAAAAGAGCTAAGGATTCTTTTATTATTCGTACAATCGTTGACCTTTGTTACAAAGAGTAGGCTTGATTCTATTTGTATGTTTTCACACCCACGTGCTTACAAATACATGTATTAATGCAAAAACTACGTACTTCGTGTACCCTTGATAACTCATTTCCCGCTGAAATGATATTTAATAGAAGGTGACGCAATTAACTGATTATTGCTAAGTTATTACGTGGCAACTAAACTCTCAAGTATTGTTTGTAGTACATGGAATGTTCTAGTAATTTATTGTATTAAAGTTGTTCGCGTCTATAGTTTGTAAAGCTTTAATTTGTAGAATTCAGCAATTAATTTCAATGCCAAGTATATGGAATAATTTTACACATATACAATAACATACAGTACTCCAAAAGTAATAATGCGCATAGAAATCTTCGTCACCGTTCGGCAACTGTCATATTCCCGGAGCGTCCGAAGACGATATGTATATAGAGTGGTTAAATGCATTTTCTTCATGCATAATTTAGTAAAATTGTGTGTTTTGTGTTAAAAGAGATTAATATTGATTTGTAAGTAACGATTTTGTTTCAATAATTCCTTGTAAGTAAATAGCGAGGATAACCCCACGATTGCGAATATCTTTGTTGGATTAATTTACTTGGAAAATTGTATAGTACTTTTAAAGTGTCTTATTAAAGCTGGTGTAATGATGTAAGAAAAGAAGGTTAAAATAACACAAGATTTATATTGTAAAAAATGTGGTTTTCAAACACAGGTTTACATTTAAATCATAGAAATCTAATCATTAAAATCTCAGTTCAAAAGTATTTACGGTATCGATCATTCCACAATATTGTAGATTGAGGTCGTATCTACAATTACAAAAAAATAAAAAAAAAACAATCAAAATCAGGGATTATCTTTATTTCTGACATTGTACATACATCGGAACTTTCATTATGCTATTCTTTATTTTCGCTTTGCCTACTGCTATCACCTGTGTGAATAATCATTTCATCGATTAATTCACCTTTAAAAACAAAACCAAGAAGGGTATGCATATAAATAGCTCTATATAATTCCTCACAGGGAGAACACGTGCAGTCACCACCAATATTTAAAGACGACTGACGGATTTTTGAGTTTTTTGACTGACAGGCTACCGTCACCTACCGCCCGAATTGTTTTTGATTGTGTATGAGCGTGAATTGACTTCTATTTCTTTTGAACAAGGTGTAAAATGCAAGTGCATTGTTTAGGGCTCCTACGATTCAATGATTCGGGTGTTTTTGGAAATACGACAATTAGCGAAGATTTGCATGCGCATTATTAATTTTGGAATACTGTAATGTGATTAAAGTAAATAATAACAGAATCCTAAGGCTGTTTACTCAAAGGTAATTCTGATTAGATTAATAAAACTTATAAATACGTAATTATTCGTTTGATGGAATTAATTTCTGAAAAACTGAGAATAATATTATTGTACTTACAATTTTCTGAACTCTACCAAAAATATGCTAATGATATGTTAAAGAAATGGCAATAATTTAACAAATAAAGCTGCCTAAAAATGTACACCTCTACGTTCTCTATAACCTAATTATTATGCGCTTAATTTCTTATGATACTCTATATTTAAAAAAGGCCATATTTATTATACCCCTTTTCATGTTTGTGTACCTAATGCAGTACAGCTCTTTGAGTCAGTATTACAATTTCATAAAATATAAAATAAATACTTAATATTATTCAATCAAATTCAATAGAACACTCATCGTGTTCCGCTAACACACTTTTTATTATATTTTCCCATTTACGACTTGTTATGATTTCCATAACAAAAGTTCGCATGACAAGCTATTTGGCCCTTCACTGCATATAATTGATATTTGATAACCTGAAAGTGAACGATTTTATATTAAGAAAGACATTTATCATCTTTATGAACCTAATTTGTTCCCAGTGCACAGTCTGCTCGCTCATGATATAAATTGAAAATAAAAATGAAGGATCTACAATTAACTAGTATCATTCCTTTTAGTTAAAAGTTAAGTATTAATTAAAATAAAGAACTAAAACTAAAGTATATGATTAACGAAAGGTGATACTGATTGATAAATTTGAGAATTGGCGAATCATAGTTTGAAATGTTCCCTTAGACATCTGAGTATTATAAATACATTAAATAATGTAATATCCTTTATATTTTTAATGTTTTAGCGCATACGAAATTATTTGAACGATTTCGTTCTAAAACTTGGCTATGCCATTAAAAACATAATAACACATCATTCACAACCACGCATGCGCCTCGCCTCTCGCGTATAATTACAAAAGTAATGATGACAAAAATGTCTCCATATGAAAGCAGACTAATTGACCTGATACCTGGAAAGGTACATGGAGTGTTCTTGTGCTGTATGGAAGCTATTCTTTTCAAAAAGACAGGGAATGAATAGCTTGTTCAGAGCCACTTGTTGTTTTCAAGCAAAACTGCACGAACTATCGCACGTGTATTAAAATTCATAGAATTTATAATGCACGTTGCTTTTATAATATAAAACTAACTTATACATTATTTAAATGCTAGAGCTATATTCACGAAGTTGCCGTTAGAGGTGTTTTATACGAGAGAACAAAATCGTCGAGATTACAGTTCAAACTATTTCGTTACTAATAATAATTTATCCTAATATAATAACAGTTTTCAACACACTAACGCTGCCAATGTTACGTGAGAATTCCCTTGTGGCTGTATCGAACCATTTACAGGTACTATTGAATTAACGGAGTGATTCAGATACAAGTAAATATAATTAAATCAAAGGTTTATTATTATGTCCCTTTGAAATTAAGAAGAAATATTAAAATTCTGTTAAGGTTGATGTTTACTATACCAAAATATGAATGAGAGATTATAACAGAAAATTAATAACAGAAGACCTGTAACATTAGAATATATCTAAAAAAAATCTTCCCAAATAGCCCAGTGGATAGTATTTTGGAAGCAGGTTGTGTAAAGGAATCTAAAAAGCTCTATTCATATTTAATACCTATACGTGATTGAGATAACGTAAATGAAAAAAAATATCCTACCTTTCTATTTATAACTAACAGAAGAATAGGCTATTATTATTTTTCGTTTGCTACTCATTCTTAAGGATAATTTATTAACTCGGACAAAGTATAATTAACTTTCAGGGCACGCAATCGCCTCCCACCAAAAATATTTATCACAGAGCTACTCCATTCATCTTGTTCTAATCTCAGACCATGAGACATCCCAAGAAAAATCATATTGGAAATATGAAAGCAAACAGTAATCTTACGAAAGGGCGTGTCAACTCTGTCAAACATCACTTCGACTCTGCGAGAAACCTACGTACTTAGATTACAAAATAAAAGGCAGATGGAGCATGACAATCGTCCATCGCCCTTGTCAAAGAAAATACGAAATCAAAAACGAATACGAACCTCCGCCAGTGCCATAGCGATTCTAGTGTCATGCAATACGTCAAAAGGGGTTTGCTATTATAGTAAAAAAATGCTGTCTTGTGATATTAAAACGCTGTAAAATTTGTTCCCGAAAACAAACAAAAAGATAAAACATCGTTTTACAGGTTTTCTGTAGATTATTTGGCTTATTTAATTTTGTATACAAATAATAATTTTACATATACGAAGGAATACAAAACTTCAACGTATGCTGCCAGTATTTTGAAAATGAATTTGCCATTTTTATGGGTAAAACGGTTAAAAGATCTTCGGGGTAGTGCTGTTGGATTTTTCGATCGTGAATGTGATTATTTGTATAGTGCAATAAAGGTTCATGATCATTATTAGATAATTTTAATAAGCATAATACTTTTTTTTTGTTACTTTTATATAGCTGAAAGACGTCAGAGTCGTTTTCGCCCGCGATTTAATTCATTTGAACTCCGTGATGGATATGACAAAATTATTATTATTCAGGAATTATATTTATTTATTATTTTATTATTATTTATTTATTTAAAGCAGCTGACAATGTGGATGTCGTAAGGGTCACTGAAAATCAGTGTTAAGGTATTATGCCTCAGGTATCCTGAGTGGCTTCCTTTTTTAGCGCATGCAACCATACATAAATTTATGTTTTCTATTACTTACCTATTATTCATAATTTACAATGCTATTGTTGTGTGTTTGTGTGTATTGGAATAAATGGTTTCTTCCTTCTTTCTTTCTCAAAATAAAATGTCCCGTGTTCTCGACTAAAAACTACCGCTATCCGCATTCATATTTTTTAAAATAAAAAATAATATAATCATTGTAATATTGAAACATTTTTTTATGTAATTTATTTAATTAAAAATTGAATAAAATTATTTTGTTCATATATAACTTTAGTAGGTAGGTACTTTATCATTTATGTAACAAAATAATTTTTACAATATTATAAAAAAATATCATAAACAAGAATTTATATTAAAATTAAAATTAAAACCAGACAGCTAATTTATGTAGCCTACGTCACTAACACCACTACCATAATAATTCAGATGATTGCAATGTCACACTCATAAATCAAAATCGGTTCAGCGGTTTATACTGCAGGGCGTGCCAAAGAAATATTATAGGTACATAGATACACTCGAAAAACATAACCCTCTTTCTTCCATAGTCGGGGAAAATTTTGGGAAAATTTTCAATATCTGGTAACATAACACCCACACATAAGCACCGTGTATGTACAGTGCAGCGGCGAAATGACAGCACACATAGCTCTAAGAAAATGACGATAAATTATTCGGTTTAGTTCGGCAACGCTCCATCTGTCTTTTATTTTGTAATCTAAGCCTACGTATTTCAACGTCTAAAAAGTAAGTAGATTTAAAACATAATTAGCTTCCACAAATAATTGTCCTAATAAATAATAAATTATGAATAAAAGCTATTTTAGGGATGATTGAGATGGTATTCTTAATTGCCGCTCTGTGTTATCTTTATAGGGATTTCTCAAAAACCCATATTTTAAACGAAAAACATTCACTCCAGTCTCTCCTTTGTTATTTTCCTTTCACTCCATATAAAGTCCATTTCTCCAGTAAATTATCCGCAATCAAACAAAACGCTACGATTTAATGTAATCTCCTGCTACAAAATGTTTATTTCAATCTTAAGTTTCGCTATAAAACGAGAGTCTCAATTTCAGATGTCAAGACCAAGCTTATTTCCCCATCTACATTTAAAAGAGTATTCAACAGATGTATAAATAAAGTGCAAAATGTCGTGCATTTGCGCCTATATGAAAAACAATAGGAACACTCACAAAAGGAAGTCTTGCTCCCAGCATGGAGTTGGACCCTTCACTGTCACCGTTGTCGACTTGACATTCTGCAGCTTGAGTGTCACGTATGTGTTGAACTGTGTAGCTACAAACAAAATAATAATAGTTTAAAAAAACTAAAAAACACGCTTTTTATAGAAAACCGAACTAAAAAATAGAAAATTTTATCAAATTAGTGTATTGTCATCGGTCCTCAATAAATCTACAAAGTTTGAACGAAATCTGGCCGTTTAAAGTGGGTCAAAATCGCGCCCAAAGAAGTCGGTTACAAACAAACAAACATACAGGTGAAGCTAATATAAAGCGTGTAATAATAATAAAAACACCTTATTATAAACGTCGAAAGCTTTAAATCACTGAGCTTATGCTCTTGGGATGATGCATGTTTAAGAGCTAGTTTGTTTGTTACTTCTTTACGACGGACATTCTTTTGAAGCAAAGATCTTTTTTAGGTTAAAGAGACAGCAAGATTCTTGTATTTCAAAACTTACATTTTACAAGGACATAAACTCTATTTATAAAGAGCCACACGTCTTAATTATTTATTAAAGTCAATCAATAGCAGATAATTATTATGGGAAAGTGAAAATTATTTACCTTGAATACCAACATATCGCGCCTTTTTTACTGAAACAAAGAGAAAAACAATTTTAATAGAGCAATATAAACAAAAGACAATATAAAGATAATATAAACATAAGACAAAGAATTAAATAAAATATTATAGAGACTACTTTAACGTCGTCTAGTCTTTTAATATCGTAAGTTGGAATTTTTAAAACTTTGACTGCAACCTGCAGACCAAAATTATTGAATGAATAAATTTTGTTTATTCTTTCTTACAATTTATTTTCTTAAAACTAACTTTGTAAGAAATATGTGCAATATTCTCTTTTTACACATCTATTAAAACTAGTTTTATAAATATAGAATTTTATTTCTTACTTGAAAAGCAATTTATTTCTAGCTTTCCGCCTGCGGCTACTCTCGTGTACACTTAGAGAAATCGTATTAGCCCTTGCCTATAAAAATTTCCATGTCCTATTTAACCTCCTAGTTATGTTTTGAGACAAAGAAAAGGTTTATCAATTCCTATGGTTCTATGTTTATCTTTCTCGAAATCAAATGCTTAAAAATAATGCAGAAAGTGACGTATATTTTTCAATATTAACCATTTTTGATATATTATTTGAATAAATAAATATATGAATAAATACTATTATATATTAATATTATAATAAGAAATTTAATACAAAATAGGTACTTGAAAAGTATTAAGTTTATATAAAATGTCACTCAAGATTATTATTTATGAATGGAATATGAGCATTCAGAACAACCCATTGTACCTGTTTAAAATACAGAAACTGCGTTTTATATAAAGTGGTTCATATAGTGAATAATAACGACCCATATTTTTGTAAATATCACGAAACACTGCCATTAATTACTCTAAGGGCCGATTTTTCAATGCTTGGTTAAAACTTATTCGTCGAATAACGTATTAAACTACCATTTCAAAAATGTATTCTACTTGCCCGTATTTGACAGTTTACAGGTGACATTTTAATATGTTCGTGTAATACTTTATTGGATGGATAAATTTTAACCAAGGATTGAAAAATCGGCCCTTAATTTAGTCACTAAAATATATTCAGTCATTGAAAGTCGCAGGGCTTGAATATTTTTGTTAATTTGTTATGAAAGTGCTTGCGTATAATTTTTTCCTTCGTTATTATCTGGCTCTTGATCTCTATGTTTATGTAAATTGATGATTATATTTTAACTAGAGGTTTAAATGTATTATAACTAATAAATTTGTGAGATTTAACTAATTATTTAATTTTTTTTATGAAACAGACTGTATATCTGAACACTTAAAAAGTAGAGATAGTAAGAAAATAGTATTAAAGTAGACATAACAATTGTTTTAGATTTTTTTTAAAGAAATATCTAACTAATACATAGTGTATAATGCTATTTTAATTTCTATCCTCCAAGGTTTCTTGCATATTAAAATAGACAACAAATATAAATAACACAGAATTTGTCAATGTTTTTTTATAGATACTCAAAACCAGTCCAAAATGTGGCTATTTAATTGCGTGTCACACGTAATATACTAGAATAGCCCATTAAGATCGATCCATTCAAATTTCCACACCAGCACGTTAAAATTTAAAGTATTTTTAAAGAGTGCTTCGATATATAATACCGTAACTACACGTTAGTATACATAATAGCTCAAATTCTAAGTAATAATGATTTTTTGTAGATAATATAATATTTATAATGGATAAAGCCAAACTTTAAATTTTTTTCTATTCTTTATAAATTTATATTGGCAAACAAATGACACTAAATTGCATGTCCCTTTTCTTTATGTTATGCTCTTCAGCAAACGCAAACGCAATAAATTGAGAAAACAAATTGTCAAAATGAATGGAAAACGTATATTGTGTGTTATATCACATAAACAACAAAGGAGACGCGATCGCTAGAGTGGTATGTAAATGCGGCCGGCACAAAGCAAGCTGTATAAATAAAAATTGGCGAAATATTTATACTGAGAGGTACCAACACTGAGTATCATAAAACAACGACAAAGCTATTATGCTAAAAGTCCGCTTTGAGAACGTGTTTTTGTCCCTGTATCTAGAGACTCGGCTTATGAAGATGAAAGCGTAAGTTTCAAATGTTTAACGTCTTAGAAAAGCCTGAAATAGGTAACTAGTAGAAATTTTTAATTAACGAAACATTTTCAAATGGAATTAGGTCGGGTTCAACTGCCACGGTACAGTTTTAGTTTTTTATTACAGTTGCACTGCTGTTTTGTATAAGGGTGTTTTGAATTTTACTTCCACTGCATTCCCAAACACTGTGACATTATTAAATGTAGAGTCAGATGTAGAGAAAACATGCTCTGAATCGTGTAAGTGAAACTTTTTGCTATACAGTAACTATACAAATTCAGTGTTTTGGTTAGACAGAAAATATTGATAAATTTTTGCCTGTATTACCAAACAATTTATGTCGCAAGCTTTCAAACTTAGCATGTTCTATTTTAGTCATATTGAACAAAAACGAGAGTTGAGGAAAAGTCAAATGTATATGATACAATTTACATAGTTTCAGAAAACTAATTCACTTCATGAAACATCTATATCTAAACACACAAGGCTTATCATCTATGTACAAATTTAAACAACATAATATCTACACATAATTTATTATGCATCGTGGTGAACCTAACATTTATGAGAAGGTAGGTACTATTGCATATTATATGTGAGGCTATTGAATAACTCAAACCGTTTTAATATAAAATATTAATTTGAAAAAAAATTGGTAGGTACTATGTAGGTACTCAATATTTACAAAAGTTTTTATCAAAAAGAAACTCTTAAAACAACAGTTTCGTAATTTCTGTTTCGTAATTGCATAAAATCATTGCGAAATGTTATTTTACGGAAAAAACTTCTTTGAAAACAAAAAAAGACGATATAACATCAAAACCAATAAACGAAAGTTCTAGAAAAGTTGGAGAAATTCGAGCAACCTTTTCTTTCTGTTGCGGACACGATTTTCATAGCTGTGATATCGCAAGAGATGGCAGATGTTGGCGGGAAATACTTAATAGAATTATATATTTTAAAACATAAAAAACGGAATAAAGGAAAATATTAATTTGCTTAATGAATTTCACAAACGTGGTCACGTGCTTCGACAATGTGCGCAAGGCTAAAAATGTCAAAAGAAATATTATACTTGTTTGCAGTTTATATGTTACTAGCTTTCCGCCCGCGGCTTCGCCCGCGTTTTCAAAGAAAAACCCGCAATGTTCCCGTTCCTGTGGGATTTCCGGGATAAAACCTATCCTTAAAATCCTTTCTTAGGGGACGCCTACGTTATGACATCTACCTGCATGCCAAATTTCAGCCCGATACGTCCAGTGGTTTGGGCTGTGCGTTGATAGATCACTATATCAGTCACCTTTGAGTTTTATATATATAGATATAGAATACTTTATTATTGTATCAAATTCATATAAGTAATAGTTATAAATCAAACAACTTTCTATGTGGGCGTATTCATAACGATTGTGACGTACAGATCGAGCGTTATGAATTAACGAGACGATTATACTACTAACTACGCTCATTGACATAGTAATATAGTTTCTTAATACCAAAAGTCTATATTATGAAGCGTAGTAGTACGTTTTTATTACGTTTTAATAGTTCAACAACTTCTCCTTTTATGCGTAAAAAAAATTAAAACAATAAATAGGCATCGCGTCCAAACTAGCTTTGAAATATTTATCAAACTAATTAGTTGACACGAATTTTATCGTTTCCATTCAAGTTTAAAGCTAACACAAACTAAACTCTATTAAATTTGAATTGGTTGTTAATAGAAACAGAAATAGCCGTTCTGAGAAAAATCCATACGATAAATGTTAGTTTGATAGGAGTCGAACTGTAAATTTTGTATTAAGCTAGCTCCTATTAATGGCAGTCGGACACGCGACGATTCGTACCGAACTTTAGGCTTTGTGGAATTGGGTCAACGATCTTTATTTGCCGGTACAACCAACCGAATCATATCCGTGATATTTGTTATGAATTTGTAATAATAGCATTGTGTGTTATAATAATACGTACTACGTATCAGATTATGTTACCTATTTTGTAATACGATACGAATACAGTTTGAGAAGTATTTGTTGTGATCCTAAATGGTATATAAATAATATATAAATAGTGAAAATTTTAATTTATGAACTGATATTATCTACGTAGTTGAAAATTGTGTAATACGCTCCATCTTTCTGCAAGACGGATTGAGAATTATTCACATTATTACAGTACTTCCAAACTGATAATGCGCATAGAAAAATTCGTGACTGTTCGGCAACTGTCATATTCTCCGAGCCTCCGAAGACGATATGTATATAGAGTGGTTAAATGTATTTTCTTCATGCATAGTTTATTAGAATTATGTGTTTTATTGTGATTTTATGGTAAAAGAGATAAGTAACGAAATTTGTTTCGATAATTCAATGTAAGTTAATAGCGACGATAAGCCACACGATTGCAAATATGTATTTGTTGTATTGATTTACTTGGAAAATTATATACTTAGAACTATTAAAGTGCCTTACTGAAGCTGGCGTAATGATGGATGTATGGAAGGTTAAAATAAGACAAAGTTTATATTTAAAAAATGATTTTCAAACACTGGCTTACATTTAAATTGTGAAATCTAATCATTAAAATCTCAGTCCAAAGGATTTACAGAATCAGGGATTATCTGTATTTCTAATATCGTAGAATGATCAGAACTTTCATTATCCTCTTATTAATTTTCACTTTCCCCGCTGCTATCTGCTACCTGTGTAAATAATCATTTTACCGGAAAATTCAACTTTGAAACAAAACTAAGAAGAGTATGTAACAGCAGCTCTATATAATTCCATACAGAGATAATACGTGCGGTCACCACCAATATATAAAGACGACTGACGGATTTTTGAATTTTTTGACTGACAAGCTACCGTCACCTATAGCCCGAATTGTTTTCGATTGTGTATGACTCTGAATTGACTCCTATTTCTTTCGAACAAGGTGCAAGATGCAAGTGCATTGTTTAAGGCACTTACGATTCAATGATTCGGGGTGATTCGGGTGTTTCTGAAAATACGATAATTAGCGAAGATCTGCATGCGCATTATTAATTTTGGAGTACTGTACACCATGCTGAACGTATACATACCTATATTCTAAGAACATTGGTATAACTAAATTCTAAGAATATTGGTTTAAACGTTTTTCCACATAAATAAAGCACAATAGCAAAGGTAGAGCATAAAATTTCCATAACAATACATAATTTTTAAAATCACCCCAGAATGCCCTCGTTTATTAAAAGTACAATGCTTAATTATTATAATCGCTTGAGTTGTGACCAACATACAGTTCCTTTGCCCTACAAAACGTCTTAAGAATGTTTAATAGTATGGATAAAAACAAGATTACCAGTAAGGTTTCAATAAAACGTATTAAACGTATTATCCCATCGGCATACGCATTATGTTCATATTTGTCAACATTATCGTATACGAAAAATATGAGTTGACATGTTGAACAAAAAACATAGGGTATATTCTGTATGTTGTGTATATCAAGCATCTGTGAGACAAAAAAGAGGGGTTACGTAAGACCCTTAAACAATTTATAATACAGAGTAAATACAACAGATGATCATTAACATAATCTCATTTTTTTAGATAATGCCCATAAATTCATTACGCAGCAAAATTACTTTAACCGTAGATTTTTCATACTACAGTAATGAGTACTACAAAATACCAGGTACTTTATTTCACTCCGCATACCATACCTATTACCCACATCACTGCTAATATTCCTTATAAACTACAACGACAAACCTAGTTGCTTAAAGGCATACAAACTAAGCCCTTAACATTACTATAGACTCCCAATTCGTATCTTATTTCATTGTATGGAACATTACACCAATACACAGTGCATATATTTAAACTAATCCCAACTCAAAGAGAAAGCAAATGAACGATACTCGGCTCCTCGGTAATTAACCTGAAAAGCGCAATGATAATAATAAATACTGATTAAGTTTTGCTCGGCTGAAAAGCTCGGTCGGAAATTGAGTACGGAAAAAACATAAAATATTCAGAGCATATTTTTAAATTACTTCATTCTCGTGTGGATTACGAATACGTTTGTTAAATTTTATACTCACTATGTATTTTATTACAATGTTATAGTATTAAGGAGTTATTATTAGGAGTGGATAAAGAAACATTGGTTTTACTTCGGTAGCAGTTATGCATGTACGTGAGAAGTCTATTTCAATAAGAGAGACTGCGGATTCAGATCGCGCCTTTTTTTTTCATTTTGTTGTATGTGTTGTGTTGTGATCAAAGAATCCCTATATTGTAATATAACAGAAACATACGTAACTATCCACATTATTCTATTCACATTAATATTATGGAGAGCTTGGAAATACACATATTTTTTTAATTGTCCGTAAAAACATAGTACACAGCATAGTATCAATTAAAATTACCTTATGTCGTATTCAAATTCAGCAAATTCTACAGCAAAATTACAGAAGAGACCAACATTTCCAACAAAAATCGTGTATAATTAGCATTAGTTTTTCTTAACTCACAGTTTAAGAGTACTCGAAAGAACCCTTTCTAAATATAAGTCCACTATAGACTCTGCACAAAGGTTATTGATTTTGAGATAAATATACACTTTTGAGCGCACTATGTCGGTGTTTGAACTAGAAGACGGACTTGTTATTAATTCACAATTCTAATATTTGCTGCTCTGTATCTTGAATCTTGATATCCAAATGGTAAATGGTATTAATATAGATGACCCGTGACGCATTGACTTTATGCGTGAATGCGTCACGGGGCAATAATGTTTAACCATTTGCTAATGGTAGTAAAGTTTATAAGTATTTTTGTAAACAAATGCGAAAGCTATCGTTATATTGAGCAAGTAAGTTTATCAAGTACCGGCGCTACAAAAAACAATAACATTTTATGTATATGAATTATTTTAAGAGTAATTTATACTGTTCTATGTCAGCGTCTTACGATAACAAACCTAAGGAGCTTGTGGTCACATCTATGGATAATTGTTCCTGTTCCATTCCAATCCATGTACTTTAATTTAAACATAGTTATACCAATTAAATAGTTAAAATTCCTTTTTGCAGTTCATTCCCGCCACACAAAATATAACATGTCATGGATTACAATAACCGAAGGTCCGTCACACTATTTCTATATCTGCACTTTATCCGAGTTCGAAATACACGAAGTATTAGTAGTAGATATTTTTTGTAATATAGAGAAAACTTAGGCAATGGCACGCTGCCAACAAGTACGGTTAAGCCAGCCTGTACAAATTATGCCTCTACTAGCACGTTATATTAAATATTGTTAAAATGTCGCGACTCGCCTAAAGTTTCATATTAAAATGTGGTTTACTGGATTTATTGTTATTTCAACTTTCAAATATACTGAATGTGTGGTTTCGGAGATCAAAGTTGAAGTAGAGCCTATAATGATTGTGGAAAAGCGCTATTTACCAAAAAGCTCTTCCACTAAAATAAATCCTTAATTAATTACCAAATTGGTTTTCCTTATATCATTGGCCTCCTAGCATTTCAGACGGAATAGAGTTTAAATATTAAAAAGAAACAAAAAAATCGGATAAGTTTTTTGTAAATTAAATTTATCACTTGTGCTACAAATGTAACTATTTCAGCAGGTGTTTTTCAACTTGGCAGGATTTTGCAAGAAGTAAGTCGCACGTTGTGTGAATTCATTATTCTCTAGGATCCTTACATTAAAACTTTCCTAGCAAAGAAAACTCACGTTGCATACTTAAACAAGCACTTCTTATGTTTCACTATTGCTCTCAATTATAAGTAAACGCCCTCTAATTATACTCTAGTGCCGTTAAAACTTACTGCGGCGAGTCATGATCCAAAATCATATAATTAACGAACGTTACATTGAACCCAAATTAAAATACTGAACAGGACTAATTTATTTTCACTGCGTAGCTTTCCAGTAACTACAAAACTAGGTACTCGAGATATTTTGTAATTAAACTGAATTTTGTTTAAGTGAATCTAGTTTAATTTTGTGTTGTATAAACCCTTAATATGAAAATTTATTTATTTAAAGCTTTAAAATACACAATTTATTTATCTGCTTATTCAATTTAAATCAGTTAACTTTCAGATGTTTTCAGATCACATTTAATTTTACGGTCATCTGCAGCACGTATAATTGGTTAGAAAATTCAATATAAAATATAAGTGACAATCAATTTCCTAAGTGACCTAGAGGCCGCTTCATAGGAAATCCCCGCGGTACTCGCTCTCGTTCTACTTTACAATACTAATGACATGTTCAATATTGCAAACCAAGCTTCCCATAGGAAATGACTATCCTTATACTGAGAAATTCACATCCCAAGATTTCCTTCAACCACGAGCCAGATTTATGTTAAAACTTCGAGGAAAAACCGTAATTGTGATGTTTATCTTTGCTTTATATTTATAAGCTGGTTTACATCTGAGTAAATAAAGTGTTTTATATTTTATTATGTGTAGGCGCGTAAAGCACGGAAGACAACATCGTGCGTAGCTAAGCGTTGACTTCAAATAACGCACGTTCTACAGCTTGAAGGGTGTTATGTGCTTGAGACATCTCATGTCTCCTCGTAAAATGTAAGAGCTACTGTTGGGCACAGAGTTTGCTTGAATATGCATTCTGGAGTTTCCGTTACAGCCTTTACCGCTAGCGTAATGTGTACAGAATATTCAAATACAATTTGTGTACAGCATCCATTTGCGTTTATATTTTATTTAATTGTTATTATCTTCTTATATATAAAAATGAATCGCAAAATGTGTTGGTAAGCGCATAACTCGAGAACGGCTGAACCGATTTCGATAATTCTTATTTTATTATATTCCTTGAAATACGAGGATGGTTCTTATGTAGAGAAAACGTAAACATGTACCACGGGCGAAGCCGGGGCGGACCGCTAGTATTATTATATATTTATTGTATTGTCCCATTACGAATTAGTTTTAAATCATAAAAAAGAAAGAATAAAATATGCTAACAATATTTCATTATAATGTTAAGAAGAGGTTCATAGATACGCAACCAAAATTATAATTTGTTTTGGGTCGCCAAAATAAACAAGTTGAACTAACAAAGCCAATGTAATTTGCTTTCACAGACATCTGAGAACTTATATTAATTATATTGTGTCCTAAAAATAACGAACGAATCTCGCTATAATCAATATTTCAAACACATTGAAAGAACCAATTATATTGTAAAAACAACACGAGTAATATAAAGATAACTAATAATTTTCTAAATAATTAAAAAAATATATTCAAGGTAGCATTACTATACATGTATATTATTAAGGTAGCATAAAAGCAATAAAGATTCTCAACTCGTTCAATTTCTGGGATTACTCTTAGGTAAAAGGAAATAAGTGACTATTTGTGTTTCATTTAAAATATTAATTTTTAAGTTTTACCTGAAACATGCGTGAAAAGACATGACGAGAGATATAAAAATAAAGCTTTCTCGTTTTACTAATAGATGTTCATCACACAAATATTTGCCCCGGGTGGGAATCGAACCCACGACCAGTGGCTTGGAAGGCAGGGTCACTACCAACCAAGCCAACCGGTCAGTCAGTCCTCTATTTACTTTTTAAACGCAGCATAAAGTCATAAAAAATTAAAGGAAGAAAATTCAGTATATATTTTGTTGTATTTTCAGCTGGAATTTGGTTGGTAGGTTACAATAATTCAAACAATTATATAACTTGATTAACATGTCATAGGAAAGTTAACCAATATTTATTTACATGAGCTTGAAACTGATTAATTAACATAACTGTATACGAAAATTGTGTTTATGAAACCATACTGTATATAGTGTGTCATCATAAAACAATGTATTCATATGCGATTTGATATTAAAAGCCCGACTAATACACAATTCTCTTGATCCTGCTCGTAACAGCTTATAGCCCTAAATAAATAATAAGGCCGAATTTAAGAATACATTAGTCATGGGTTTGTCGAAATATACGCCATACATCCGTTATACATCCTTAGCGAATATACTAAGGGGCAACTTTCAGTCGGCAGGTAATATGAGTACCCATAAATATTCTATCCATGTCTCTCTTTGATTGTGTATGATAATATGAGATAGAATTATTTCTTCTTCTTGAAAACCTTTTATGGTATGAATAATTTTAGGATATAACATTGAAAAGGGTGCTTTTAAATGAATAAATTTTGTTGTAGTTCATAAAAACGGGGACGTCTTCTTGTAAATATGGATGCTTAATTATCTTTTAAAACCTACAAACTACTGTTCTATATTCTAAGTTACTATTCACTGCTGTAATCAATCTATTAATAAAACTATTTTCAATTATTATTTGCAGTTGCAAATCGATAGTTATCGATATCATATTTTGGTATCGATATTATACAGTATCGATGTTATAACAATCCCTTAACATTGTCGTCGAAATCAGAAGCCTATAAGCCGTGTACATAAAATTGGCATCTAACATCCAATCTTAAGGTAAGAGTAGGTACAATAAAAGCGGTCTGCAATGACGCAACATACGCACGGCCTTCACCTTGCTCAGTATTTCGGCCGTGACGCTCGTTCCCTCCGCCCAAAGCTACATCCAACGTATAGGTTATTGCATTGTTTTGCGGATTACGTCAAAACAAAAGGGAACACGGATTTGCTATATTGCGTACGGCTGCCATAACTTCGTCCTTGCCTTTTACAAGTTGATCGTTCATGTACCTAATTTTATAAAGGGTATTCGTTTATGTTTAGCTCACTGTGTCATTTGTTCCATATTCCAAAACGTTCTACATTTTAGTAATGTGGAATTGGATAGTATAGAATAAAATTGTTCTGATTTTTTGCTACAAGTGTACCACCCTACAACGTGTTCTAATTTTTCCATTAACTATACTTTATTTTTGAAATACACAAGTACACACAAATATATAATACATTTCAATAAAATATAAGAGAAATATGAAATTTATATAAGGATAAAAATTGTTGCTAAATGCTAAATGAAAACGTTTTTTCGTAGCATTTCGTAGCACGACGACAGACGTAGCAGCAGAAAATTTCACATGACTAAAGACACTCACATCAATTTGTACAAATTTATTTAAACTTTTTTAATACTGACATTTAAATTATAATCAACAAATCTACTGCCTAATATAACCAACGAAATATTTATATGCAATATAATATAAAGCATTTCAAAATGAATTTTCATAACCACCATTTTATGAATATGAGGATTGTATAATAAAATTAACAGCAAATCCTCAAAGGCACTCCATTGGCTCTTAGAACTAAAGGATTTCAATTAGAACTTATTTTTATTTTTCCCAGAACACGTAATCGAAAGAGAAAATAGGTACCATTCAGAGCATTTGTGAAAGCATTTGATTTAATAGACTTATTAGTGGAGAATGCTCGAATGCTAATAGGATTTGTAAAAGAGATTGTTCTTTTAATAATAAATTCATTTGTAAAGCCACAGTATTTACATTATAACAAATTAAATGTGTATATTACAAGTTATAATATTAGCCACATATTTTCTAATTACATTTATAATTAATATAACATTCTACCGAATATATTAAAGAATTGACACTTCAATTTTCCTTTCTTTTCACATAGCTCTCCTTGAGTAAAAATTAAATTACGTATATTAAATTACCGTCCAAGATATTCCGATGGTTATTTGCACTAAAACAATAAATCACTATTACAATGTTTCATTCACTATCACAGTACTATGTATTGCACTAAAAATTATAGTTATACATAGGTTTGTAGTTAAAAATATATATTTTCAATTAACAAAGACAAGCTGCTCTATGCAGCGACAGCCAATGACTACTGAGGCTTCAGAATTAGCGCGAGACTTGACGTCTTTATGTATTTAAATGGACTTATTTTTTATCCATCATATAAAATTCAATGCTTTTTCGTTTTACTATACGGCGGTTTTATTTTTATCAACATAATAAGCGGGAGGACAAACAGTCTAAAATTAACAGTTAAGCACACAAAGAATGCACTGCAATGTTTAAAATTCATTTTATTTTTGGGTTAACATTCATTTAAAAAGTAGCTGCATGTAGTAAATCTTTTTCAAAAACTCTAAAATTTGGTTCCGATTTCATGAATGGTATCTATTTAAACTGTATTAATTGTTATAGGTTCGGTTCAGTTTTCATCATATTATTTTCTTTTCAATACCGTCTTATAACATCGTCTTTATACAAAGCTGATACTTAACAACGTACCTATATCTATTGATCGCTTAATTGTTTTTTTTTTACAACCATAAAACAGCAGACAATCGATTTATTAAACACAATTGGAACTATAAGAGCCGGTTTCAAAACTTGATAATAAGACACTAATAGACGTTTCAATACTTATGGACTATTCACATACTTATTATTCATAATTTTAACAGACTGATAATAAGCTAAATAGAAAACATTCAAACGTTGTGAAACTGGCTATAAGTTGAACAAAATTCTACTAAGAAATGAGAATATATTGAAGTAAAAGATTTTTCAGTTTTCCGATTGACATTCCATCTAAATCCATATAATCAGAGTGAAAACAATCTACACATCAGCTGAGAATACCTCGTGTGTCATTCCAATTATGATACTATAAACTTGGCTATATACTCTAATACGTTGGTTCACTGAATCTAGCATTTGAAGCTACACCGCTTGAATGCTTCTAAGGCAACAAGGTCATTTCAAACTGGTACGATACGAGCACCCTTTACTTGCAGTCACATCCATTTGCTAATGACAACGCTGTTATATTTATGATTATACCGGTAATATATATCTCACTGTGTTGACTTTTTGTGTTAGAAAATTGATGAGAAAATATACTGTTGAATTTATATTTTTGGTTTTTATGGCATTCAAAATGCTTTATAAATATAAATTTATAAAGAATAGAAAAAATTCGATCACGAGGCGGGACTCGAACCCGCATCCTTCGCGCCATTCCGGGGCGGATGCCTCACCAACTCAGCCACTCGTGACCCGCCCGAGTGATCGAATTTATTCTATTCTTTCAGTTTTATGTGTCTGAAGGGACACACCGCGCGCCATCTATTGAGATGATTAACAACCATTTCAACCAATATGAAGCACTTTTCAGTGAATACAATATTGTAACGATGGAACACGACCTTTTTTTGTTGAATTTATATTTTTGGTTTTTATGGCATTCAAAATGCTTTATAAATATAAATTTATAAAGAATAGAAAAAATTCGATCACGAGGCGGGACTCGAACCCGCATCCTTCGCGCCATTCCGGGGCGGATGCCTCACCAACTCAGCCACTCGTGACCCGCCCGAGTGATCGAATTTATTCTATTCTTTCAGTTTTATGTGTCTGAAGGGACACACCGCGCGCCATCCATTGAGATGATTAACAACCATTTCAACCAATATGAAGCACTTTTCAGTGAATACAATATTGTAACGATGGAACACGACCTTTTTTTGTTGAATTTATATTTTTGGTTTTTATGGCATTCAAAATGCTTTATAAATATAAATTTATAAAGAATAGAAAAAATTCGATCACGAGGCGGGACTCGAACCCGCATCCTTCGCGCCATTCCGGGGCGGATGCCTCACCAACTCAGCCACTCGTGACCCGCCCGAGTGATCGAATTTATTCTATTCTTTCAGTTTTATGTGTCTGAAGGGACACACCGCGCGCCATCTATTGAGATGATTAACAACCATTTCAACCAATATGAAGCACTTTTCAGTGAATACAATATTGTAACGATGGAACACGACCTTTTTTTGTTGAATTTATATTTTTGGTTTTTATGGCATTCAAAATGCTTTATAAATATAAATTTATAAAGAATAGAAAAAATTCGATCACTCGGGCGGGTCACGAGTGGCTGAGTTGGTGAGGCATCCGCCCCGGAATGGCGCGAAGGATGCGGGTTCGAGTCCCGCCTCGTGATCGAATTTTTTCTATTCTTTATAAATTTATATTTATAAAGCATTTTGAATGCCATAAAAACCAAAAATATAAATTCAACAAAAAAAGGTCGTGTTCCATCGTTACAATATTGTATTCACTGAAAAGTGCTTCATATTGGTTGAAATGGTTGTTAATCATCTCAATAGATGGCGCGCGGTGTGTCCCTTCAGACACATAAAACTGAAAGAATAGAATAAATTCGATCACTCGGGCGGGTCACGAGTGGCTGAGTTGGTGAGGCATCCGCCCCGGAATGGCGCGAAGGATGCGGGTTCGAGTCCCGCCTCGTGATCGAATTTTTTCTATTCTTTATAAATTTATATTTATAAAGCATTTTGAATGCCATAAAAACCAAAAATATAAATTCAACAAAAAAAGGTCGTGTTCCATCGTTACAATATTGTATTCACTGAAAAGTGCTTCATATTGGTTGAAATGGTTGTTAATCATCTCAATGGATGGCGCGCGGTGTGTCCCTTCAGACACATAAAACTGAAAGAATAGAATAAATTCGATCACTCGGGCGGGTCACGAGTGGCTGAGTTGGTGAGGCATCCGCCCCGGAATGGCGCGAAGGATGCGGGTTCGAGTCCCGCCTCGTGATCGAATTTTTTCTATTCTTTATAAATTTATATTTATAAAGCATTTTGAATGCCATAAAAACCAAAAATATAAATTCAACAAAAAAAGGTCGTGTTCCATCGTTACAATATTGTATTCACTGAAAAGTGCTTCATATTGGTTGAAATGGTTGTTAATCATCTCAATAGATGGCGCGCGGTGTGTCCCTTCAGACACATAAAACTGAAAGAATAGAATAAATTCGATCACTCGGGCGGGTCACGAGTGGCTGAGTTGGTGAGGCATCCGCCCCGGAATGGCGCGAAGGATGCGGGTTCGAGTCCCGCCTCGTGATCGAATTTTTTCTATTCTTTATAAATTTATATTTATAAAGCATTTTGAATGCCATAAAAACCAAAAATATAAATTCAACAAAAAAAGGTCGTGTTCCATCGTTACAATATTGTATTCACTGAAAAGTGCTTCATATTGGTTGAAATGGTTGTTAATCATCTCAATAGATGGCGCGCGGTGTGTCCCTTCAGACACATAAAACTGAAAGAATAGAATAAATTCGATCACTCGGGCGGGTCACGAGTGGCTGAGTTGGTGAGGCATCCGCCCCGGAATGGCGCGAAGGATGCGGGTTCGAGTCCCGCCTCGTGATCGAATTTTTTCTATTCTTTATAAATTTATATTTATAAAGCATTTTGAATGCCATAAAAACCAAAAATATAAATTCAACAAAAAAAGGTCGTGTTCCATCGTTACAATATTGTATTCACTGAAAAGTGCTTCATATTGGTTGAAATGGTTGTTAATCATCTCAATAGATGGCGCGCGGTGTGTCCCTTCAGACACATAAAACTGAAAGAATAGAATAAATTCGATCACTCGGGCGGGTCACGAGTGGCTGAGTTGGTGAGGCATCCGCCCCGGAATGGCGCGAAGGATGCGGGTTCGAGTCCCGCCTCGTGATCGAATTTTTTCTATTCTTTATAAATTTATAGAAAATATACTATGTATTTACTCGAAATGTAACAACTATGTTCTTGTTTAAGCCGCAATAGAAAGTATTTACTTAAATTAATTAAAGCTGCTTAAAACGTAAAATAAACAAACACTTCACATTGTGTATACTTCGTTAAACGAGCGGTAGATAAAACCAATATCTTTAACAAATCCTTACTAATATTATAAATGCGAAAGTAACTCTGTCTGTCTGTCTGTTACTCAATCACGTCTAAACTACTGAACCAATTTTCATGAAATTTGGTATGGAGATATTTTGATACCCGAGAAAGGACATAGGCCACTTTTTATCCCGGAAAAATGACGCAATCCCGGAAATCCCACGGGAACGGGAACTATGCGGGTTTTTCTTTGACTGCGCGGGCGAAGCCGCGGGCGGAAACCTAGTTTATTATAATGAAGAGGTATATTTTCGAAAACAATTTCGAATTTTAGAAAACAATGGATGGAATTATATTATTAAATTATACGATTTGAAAATATCAAATTCACTAAAAGAACACTTTTATAATCTCTTTCTATAACAAATTATATAGATTACTAGCGGTCCGCCCCGGCTTCGCCCGTGGTACATGTTTACGTTTTCTCTACATAAGAACCATCCTCGTACTTCAAGGAATATAATAAAAAAAGAATTATCGAAATCGGTTCAGCCGTTCTCGAGTTATGCGCTTACCAACACATTTTGCGATTCATTTTTATATATGTCGCAGGTTTTTCATAAAATTAGGTTTTTGATCAAAAACCTAGGTTTTTCATCAAAAACCGGAAGATGACACATTTTAAACTCAATTTCATCAAAAACCTGTAACAATCCAGATTTTTGATCAAAAACCTGAACTAGTTTGGGTTTATGATAAAGTTCTTGTCAAAATCACGGGTTTGCTTTGTTTTATGACAAATTTAAATGAAATAAATAAAACAATCCATCATCATTTGCAACTTAGTAGAAAGAAAACAATCATTTATTTATCAAAATTTTACATCCATGATCCAATCAATATTCTCCTCCTTCAATCCAATCAGATTGATCATAAACCCAAACTAGTTCAGGTTTTTGATCAAAAATCTGGATTGTTACAGGTTTTTGATGAAATTGAGTTTAAAATGTGTCATCTTCCGGTTTTTGATGAAAAACCTAGGTTTTTGATCAAAAACCTAATTTTATGAAAAACCTGCGACATATATAAGAGATAGAGGGTCGATACGTTAGTGCTTAGTGAACAAGGTTTCGTAATATGTGCCTATTTCATATAAACCTGTGATATAAACGGATTATTCGCCACGTATTTTACACCCATTCATATGGTATATTTATATTTTTTCCATTCAGGTGTTATTTCAAACTCGTAGTAATTAAGATTGGGTATATAATTTTTCTTTTAATACCTTAATATTAGGAAAAATAATATAATTTTACTTCACTTGTTCGATTTCTTTACTCTTGGATTAGGAAATTTGAAAATCTTACAAAAAAAACCTATGCGGGGCGAGCAGACTATACTAAATTTTGAATAGAAAAACTTATTTTTAACTTTGCATCATCTTATTCGAACTATGTTACAAACTCTTTTCCCGACTAGCAGCAGCAGTATCACTTTTTGGTTCTTAATTTTTCGTCTTACAATGTTAATAATAATTTCTATTGTTATTAAATAAGATTGCATTTCCAAATAGTTACTATGACTCTACATGCATTATCGATTAAGGCAATTACATGGTTCAACGACCTTAATGATTCTGTCACTATATTTGAATTTGTTTTTTTAACCGCCCTCTATAATATACATCATTGTTGAAGTAAAAGTGACCAAAGATTATGGAATTGTAAAATGTATCGTATTGTATCGTAATGTGTTAGTGGTTTCTACCTAATTTATGTTTTCTCTGAGAGGCAGTAACATATTACATTTATGAATAGTAAATATTGTGTACTATGTATGTTGTAAATGTAATGTAGGAAGACTCATCTTTCAAAATTAACCGTTATAAGCAAAGTCTCTACTACATGACCCATTCTGGAGACCTTAAGATGACTAAGCAAGTAATTATAAGTTCTAGAGTGGGGAACAGTTAAGAAAACACCGATTTAGAAATTAATTTTATTCAAAACGGACTCTACTATATTCTGGAGACCTGATGATGGCTAGGGTGGAGAACATCTCACCTACAGAGATATAAAAGATGGAGTACATTATTTGACGTAATTCTATAGAACGGCCTCTACCATGTCATGGTGTATCGAATGGTAATGGTGACCAGGCAAATGTATTTAGCGTTCTCTGTATATCTCTTCATACCTATATTCCTACGAATTGCATGCATGCATGAAGTTGCATGCATATATTCCTACGAATATATGCATGCAACCTACACACACCGAAAAAAATAGGGGAACGAACAAGAAATCACGTCTTTTTCGACTTGTTATGTATTTTGAAGTTAGTTAGAGGTTAATTTTTTAAATCCCTTACGTCTTTGAAATGACGATGATGAAAAAAAATGTGTTTCGATTTTTAAACATTAAATTTTTTTTTTTCATTTCCACAACTGCACATCCCGTCTCAAACTGAAGTATCATCCTCATCATCTGGATGCATGGCGATCTAGTACAGTGCGATTCACCCGGCACTTTTTGCCAAGAACAACATCGTTGTGGAATGAACTTCCATCTGAGCGTCTTCGACAAGGAGATGTTCAAAAAAAGGGCATATAAACATCTTAAAGGCCGGCAACACATTCGCGGTGCCCCTGACAACGCGAATGCTAATGGGCGGCGGGCTTCACTTTCCATCAGGTGACCCGCCTGCTCGCTTGCCCGCTTAACTATTAAAAAAAATATATTATACCCATTTAAGAGTTTGGTGCCTATTTATCGACTATTTATAGCAGCTTCAAAACAAAAATATTGTAACGTGTTTTAAACTGAGTTCATTTATTTCTACTGTTTATCTTTGAACACATTACAAAATGAATGATTTTCCTGCGACTGAAGTTACCAGAGCCATAGCTATGACTGATATGGGTCATACCTTCCGTTCAAAGAATACAGTGTTAGTTGTGTCGATATCTATGGTAATCGAATAAAATAAAATAAAAATTTTAGGATTTACCGATAGCCCATAAAAAAGAAGTAGGGTAGTGTCCTACCATACTTTTCCGGTGTGACCACCCGCCATACCGACGTGAATGCGTTGATTTAAAAAATAAACAATTCAACCATTTGTACCAGGCTAATTTTTGCACAGGTAATCATCGTCCAGTAGCCATGTACGAAAATCGCCATGCCATACTTTTCAGACAGTTCCAAATGGTCGCCATACCGCCAAAAATCAGCAATTTTTTTTGCTAAACGATTTGTACCACCTTAAATTTTATTAAAGTGAAACTTTTATTACATCGTCTCAAACTTTTTGGTCTGTGTAGCGCATGTCGCGTGTATCGCGGCTGCCGAGTAGGTATACCTACTCGGCAGCCGACCGTCACGCGACATGCGCTACACAAAGCAGTGTTCGGAACCGTTCGAACAGTTTCACTTTTACCGTGGTTTCATAAAACCACACAACATTTATTTTCAACAGCTCCTGAATGATCATAAACAGAAGTGTGATAATGCCATACCTATGGGAGGAGGCGAATTTGTATAATAAAGTTTTTCATTGTAAGATTTTATTCGGATTTTGAACGGTTTGTAGCAGTATGGCACAAATTTTTAACCGACTAATACTTTATTAAAGTACATATGTATTAAATAAAAATAACTACGTTAAAAAAAAAGTCGGTGCCAACAAAGTGCCAAGCACTAAGCACTTAGTATTAAGCCCGTGCACCGACATCAAACCTATTTAATAAATAGCACATATAAATAATATGTAGTAATTAATAATATCAAATCTCTTTTATTTTTTATTTTTAACGTAGTTATTTTTTCCTCTATTAAAAGTAAGGCAAATATAGTAATGGTCACATTGCGTCACATACTTTCCAAATAGATATTTGCCATAAATGCCATACTGGTACGAATCGTCAATTTTTTTTACGTCTTGGCTTAAATCTCACAATCGTCCGCCCCATGTTTGTAATCTGGGATAACTTTTTGTAGGTAGAATTGTATACAAACAAACAAAATATAATGATCCCATACTATAACAAGTATTTTACGTATTGTACAGTCGTATTTTTGAAACGTGTCGAATAAATAAGTTTTTTAAGCACTTTTCCCCCTACTAGAAGTATGGCAAATATAATAATGGACACATTTTATCTAATACTTTCCAAAAATCCAAATGCAATACTGGTATAAATCGTTTAGCGAAAAAAAAACATTCTGATTTTCGGCGGTATGGCGACCATTTGGAACTGTCTGAAAAGTATGGCATGGCGATTTTCGTTCGATTTTCGATTGCGATTTTCGATATTCGCTACTGGACGATGATTACCTGTGCAAAAATTAGCCTGGTACAAATGGTTAATTTTTTTTTAAATCAACGCATTCACGTCGGTATTGTGGTCTCTAAATCACACCGGAAAAGTATGGCATGACACTACCGCCTACTTCTTTTTTATGGGCTATCGGTAAATCCTAAAACTAATGTGTTACAGATCGTTTGACTTCCGTAATTTATCCGATGAGTTCGACTTAAGCCCATGCGACTAGTCTGCCGGTACCACTGTTCTGACCATCATTTTTCTTTTTGTCATTGCGTACTAAGACCACTGTAGAACCGCCATCCTGTTACAAATGACCCAAAATTTTGTGTCAGTATCTCCCGGCTTTGGATTGTTTTGGACCCTAGAACAGCAATTAATCTTTTTTAAAAAATATTCAAGGCACAGGGAAAGTCTGGTTACTGTTTTATAGGTATGTGTTTTCTGATAATATTTTACTGTCAAAAATTATCAACACTGGATATTATTCAATGACGCCTTTCAAAAACAAAACTAATTTACAAACAGATTTTTATATCTTTACATACCTATTTTTAACTTTCATTTCATGAACTGCTCATGTAAATACCCATTACAATCTGGTTTAATTTAACAAAACATTCAATTCGGTGAATTTTAGCGTTATTTTGCAAAAAAAACCGCACGTACAGTCCCCCGTCCGAGTCGAACTGACACCGTCAAATTTCGTCGAAAATATGCAATAGAGGTGAGGTTTTATGTGGGTTTTATTATAAATTCGAGTTTTTTCTTGATAATTTAACGATAATAATGAAAATTGAAAAAACAATCAATACAAATTGTTACAAATATCATAACATATTTTTTGGTATAAATTTCATGTATAAATATGTAGCCGTTTTCCTAACAAAATGCGTTTTATGTTCAAAAAGGGGTTGATTTGTATGTATTTTTTTATGTTTAGGCCGTTCTAAAATGAAAAGTAAACAATACACTTTGTTAATTATATCCTTGAGTATCACATATATTTTTTTTAACACAATTGTACCAACAGTTTCCTCAACAAAATTCAATATGTATAAGGTGTTTTTCGGTTTTGACCATAGTAATCCCCTTAAGCAAATTTGTAAACAGGTAAAATAATCACAACAAAGTATGTAAAAGGTACAATAAATGTATTGCTTTACTAATTACACTACATAACCATAATAATTTACCTATATTTAGTTCCGTCCTACAAATATTTATAGAGCTCGTTACTTTACTTCATTAACGTATGCAATGAAATTATGCTTAATAATTAATAACAATGTCGTTCAAAAGCCTGTGTTGGGTAGAACAAGGTTATTTGAAACACGCAGTTCGAGCAGGCTTCACTTGCAGTCACCATATCAATTTGCATATTACAGAGGCAAATTTATGGTGACACTTTATTTGGTACTAAATTTCTCTTATTGTTTGGTATTTGTGTTTTTAACATTTCGTTTTTATAGCTATTTTAAATTGAGCAATTAGAAGCACGATACAAGTTTCACTTTAATGTATTTGAAATTTGAATGCTTTAAACAATTCAATATCGTATTAGTAATTTAAAAATTATGATATTTTTTAAATATCATTTATACCTACTCCTGTAAATGATTGTCTATATTATTAAGAAAAAAAGATATTTGTAACACTAGACGTTTGTATATCACTTCTTTTTTTTATCCACTAGAAGACATAAAATTAGTCTGCTTCAAACAGACAAGATAACAATATGTAAAATTTAACGGCCCCAGCCTCATAAAAATAAATCTTTTAACGAACTTTTTCATACTTGTTTACCCGGGCTATCTTGCTTTATGCTAATAATGTTGTAAGTTTAACAATTATCATTTGTTACGATTTATGATTCTCTGTGCTGCAATGTTCCACACAATAATCCTTCTCTCCCACTGAAAACTTTTAATGAATACGTTACGCAAAAAGATTTTGTAATTTTGAACTATATGTGTAGGTAGTATAAGTTCTTATTCAAACGGCGAGTGGGTTATAAATTATAAGGATATTTAAACTATGCTGAAATATCTGCAAAATGTGGATAGCAGCCAATCACGATTTGGAGACACGTGCAAGCGTGAGATTCGCTGGGTTCATGCAATTTTAAATAGCTGTTATAACCCCACTTTTAGCCATTTACTCTGCATCTAGTCTCTACATTCTCTTATATACGGAAATAAATTTCTGTTCCCTCCTCATTCTGCTGTCAATTTTTTTTATTTTCCTCTTATTCTCTTATT
The DNA here is from genome assembly GCA_029959065.1 of Colias behrii. Taxonomy (NCBI): domain Eukaryota; kingdom Metazoa; phylum Arthropoda; class Insecta; order Lepidoptera; family Pieridae; genus Colias; species Colias behrii. Next base: position 4,996,147 of record JARWMC010000015.1, read on the forward strand.
TCTACGGTAACACACAGACATACACATAACTACAACCTTTGGACTATTACAAGGCGGGACTAAAGATGTTAAATGATGTTTATATGTAAAGCAATAGACTGTAGGAGATAAAGGTATAAATCTGGGAAGGGGTAGTGTTATAAACCCTGTTTAAATATAACTATGTCAAGATCAATCCGCAACAGCATTACAGAAAACATAACTAATGTGTAACGGCCATGATAGCCGTTCAAGTTGATCCGATAACAGAATGTAGGTTAAAAATTGATTTTTATCACAACATGGTCTGCAGAAATTTGAAATATAATCTGAGTGATTATTAACTGTAAACCAATATAGATTTAAACTATTTCAATTTGTACAAGAAACTTATAAAAGAAAAATATGAAAGACGACCACTGAACGAAGAAATGAATAAAGGCAAAAACATAAAGCATTTGCCCTAAAAACCTACACTTGAATTTCCAGAGTTGATAATTAAACACTGTCACGTAAAAATCCTCCAGTCACCTTTCCACTTACATTTCTCCCCGAATGGAAGCCACCATAAAAAGAGTTATTTCGGTCGAATACGGACCGCGGGAATTCAGTATTTCTATTCACGGTCTTTAAATAGTATACGAAATGTGAACATTTCCAACATACTCTCCTGTAATGACGAGCTCGTGGCAAATGAGGATTTTTGCTCAATGCTATAAACGGCTGTCGTATTAAATACACACATTCTACAGTCTCGAATCGTTTATGTTACGAATGTACACGTGAGCTTTAATGATTTAGAAGATGCTCTAAAGATACGTAGAAACATCCATTACTATAAAACATTTTCCGCTTCGCTCTAATAAAGTTAAGTTTGTGAAAAGACGTAATGTACTAAGTAATGAGTTCTAACAAGTTCGTGACATTTAAGTCTTTCTCGCAAGATAGTTTCCTTAATTGAAAGTAGGTATATGAAAGTATAAGATTATGTACACGTGTTCAGAGCATCATAAATAATATGCTGTGGTACCTACTTAAATGTTGCTTCGTTTAATCTAATAAAAGCGATCTCGAGTCAGCTAAAAATATCTCAAGGCAGGTGTTCACACATAATTTTCGCGGTAATGTCGGCCCTCACTCGGCTCTGCCTCCCTTTGGCCGGTCACGTCTCCTCTATTAAGTCCGTTAAGTGGTGCAATATGGCGGGTTATCTGTATAGCTTACTCCATCGACCAAGTATTCAGTCTTGTACTCGCACACAATTTTGTATTGTACGACTAAGCAATTTCTTGATTAAATCACTAATCTAGTCTAGCTTAAGTGCCACTTCATCATATAACATAGATATAAAAAATTGCGATTAAAGATATACGTCAAACTTGCGATGAAGAAAGAAACAATTGTAGTTTTCAATTCATTTTGTTAAAATATGACTCTTAAAAAACTATGAAGATCTATGAATATTTATAACAAATTCTAGTAACTATCAATGAAGCAATCTTTGAAGCTTTTTACTATGTTATACTAAAAACATGTAGGTCCAAGTAAAACTGAATATATTACACGTTCTAATGCATTTTTTATTACTAAAGGGTATTAAATTGTATTCCCCAGACAACATTTCAGAAATAAACATTAAAAAGATAAAACTAAAGAAGAAAAAAATAATAATAGCGTCACTGAAAATAAATATTCTGACCATGCACTATGTATTTCCTAAATCTACTTCTACTTCTTATAACAGTTTTTACTGTCTAGCTTTAGTTCCCTGAAATTTATAGTATAATTCCTTAGATTTTTATATAATTCCTTAGATATTAATTCAGAACTGCCTTAAAGCAAATATATGTCCTCAATATCAACTTTCTGGTTCGGTTACCAATATGAACAAACATATAACTCTCTCTCCACCAATGCATATAGTAATTTCGGACGGTGCTAGTACGCAGAACTAGTGACCTATTTGGCTTTGAAATGAAACGTACGAACCAAAAGAATAATAACAAAGAAGTGATTGGAACACAAAACGCTGAGTCCACCGCCTGAATATTTGCGTATTGGTTGCAAAACGATGTGTGTAGTTTTAATTAAAACGATTTTCGGCATCAAGTTTTATCCAATCAAATTATTGTATTTTCAACGAACAAGCTCAATAAATATGCTAAAATATAAGATTTTTTGTTGATCACGTAAAATGTATTCAGGTATTAGCTTTATTAATAGCAAGTTCTTTAATATAAACATAATTTGTTTCTATCATATTGTTTGATAAATAATACATCTTGCTGTAAAAAATAATTTGAGGACATCTCGCCTACGCTGAGCCAGGAACAGGCGTAGGTTGAAAACATTGTAAACATAATATAATTAAAGGTCTCAAAGCTAGATTATAAGAAAATGTGTTTTGCTACGATAAATATAAAAATGTTTAATAAATTAGTATTTTATGTAGTTAGTTTGCAAGTTAAACTATTACAAAAAGAGAGAATAAAATTCTTTCGGTGGTTAGATCCAACAAAATTGGCCTTTTAAAAGGGAATATTTCATTTTAAAGTGCTGTATCTCAAAGGTATTGCCGTCGAAATGAAACAGAAGAAAAAACTAAACCATACTTAGTTCTATTTATAGAGAGTTCGTAATTTTTGAGTTTAATTCTGACTACGAAAGACCTACTGGGAGATTTGTAAAACTAAAGATACCCAAAGGGCGTAGGTATATTATAGAGCTACTGTTTACCGTTTAATAGAAAAGAAACGATAAACTTTTAGATTAACTTATTTAATCGTAAAAGTCTGATCTAACTTTAAAACTTAACAGAGATAAAACTCGATAAAAAGAATTTAATTTAGGTAGGCGCGGTATTTACAAATGCGCAAACGGTCATGTTCCTCATTTCATCCTATACTTTTTTTATCAAGAGTACCAAAATGTCTACTAGTAAAGTTCTCGATCGTGCAACATACATTCCTATAAAATGTATTTTTAATGAACTAATACTAACATTGACCTCACATTTACCATTCCACGGACCATCTCTTAATTGCAAATCAATCACGTGTGACGTAGTATCAAACCATTCAATATCTAACGTCACATTCTCGATTCTATTTCAATGAAACGAACTCCGTCAAGTGACGCCGCGACGTCTGAGTCGAGGCGCATTCAGAATGCTTCATCTTGACACAGTTTGTGAAGGATACCTGACATTCGGCTTGCATTCGGCGCTGTATACATCATGCTAAAAGACTTACATAATAAATAATATTTACGAGCGCAGATACGCGAGGGCAACGTTGTAACAATTTTTAAAAGGTCTTGGGTGGTAATGGCTATTAAATAACCGACCCCCTCTGTGATCGATAGTTTGCCAAATGTATGCTTCCAAAAGAATGTTATTTGAGAATGCGCTGTGAAAAAGTTTATATAAGCAATCAAATAATGAACTTTTTTCACAATCTAGTTTAAATTGGTAAAAACATAAAAGTGGTAAAAATCAAATGATAACAAAGTACAATTGCATTACACACTCAGATTATTAAAACACGTTAAAATATTGTCTTACAGCGTACACCACAAGATGAAAAACGGCTTCCTGTGTCTTTTGGGAAATCTTACGGTGCGGTTGATATCAAAGAAAACGAAATAAAAGAGAGAAATACGATTGATATACATTCACCATATAATATGTAAATTTTATTCAGAAAATAAAAGACCAGTGCATAAACTTACACTATTTTTTAGAGAAGACAGCTGTCTTAAACAAGCTTGTTTACAACATAAGTTACACGATGTAAAATTGAAAGAAATGCAAGTTCACAAGTGATTCTCATGTTGCATTAGTTCCAAGAATAACTTGATAAAAATCTAAAAATGTT